>JADMNL010000026.1:176667500-177917500 GCA_016271365.2 Neoceratodus forsteri | reverse complement strand
TTCTTTATTCAGTCTCAAACAGTGATTTTGTGGTCACTATACAAAATCACCTTTCTGGACCGATTAATGAAATGACAGTGCCAGTGTTCATGAAGGGAGGTTCAAAAAAGCCCATGTTGAAAATTTGGTGCAAAAATTCCCCCAAATGACTGCATTACAAGTGTGCATTGCGCAGTTTCTATGCAGATTTGTAACTTTGCCAATTTTTAATATATTCACTCCAGATTTTCAGCATTGAAATTTTTTCATACCTCCTCATGAACAGTGCAGCTGACATTTTTCACATCATGCCTGAAATGTGTTTTCTCAGCTCTGGTGCAGAATGGCACAGTTGCTGTGCGAAATCAACTTTTGGGATGTACTAATGAAATAACAGTGCAACTGTTCATTAGGTGGGGTCCAAAAAAGGGCATGTTGAAAATTTGGTGCACAAATACAAAAAATGCCTGAGTTACACGCTGTCACTGAAATTTCATGACGCACTTGCGTAACTTTTATAAATAATATTTTCACTCCAAATATTCAACATTGCCATTTTTTCACATGACCTCATGAACAATACACCTGTCATTTCTCACATCCTGCCCAAAATGTGTTTATGCAGAAGTGGTGCAAAATGGTGCAGTTGCGCTCAAAATCACCTTTTGGGACTGAGTAAAGAAATGAAAGTGTCAGAGTTCATGAGACAGGATCCCCAAAAGGCCATGTTGAAAATTAACAGTGAAAATACCCCCAATAAATCTCACAAAACTGGGATACTATTATACTATCTGAAAAAGTAAGGAAATTAATTAACAAAAACTTTGTTTAAAAGAAATTTAGGGTTCTAAACATACTGTAGGTCTTTAACCAAATTGATACAGGTCATGAAATTGGATATTAGGGTTTACAACTGTTATACCCTTCCCCCACCAAACCCAATCATTGAAACCACACCCCCCACCCTTCACACACAAACATGTGTTGGGGTGTGACTTAGGGTCATGAGTCCCACCCCACCCCCACCTAACCCTACCATAGCAACATCACCCCCACTCTCCACACACCAACAAGCATTTGAGTATGCCTTAGGGTCAATGAAAATCCACCTCACCCCACCCAACCTACCATTGCCTTTCACCTCACCCTCCACACTCCAACAAGCATTGAGGTGTGCCTTAGGGTCATGGCCCTAACTGTCACCCCATTCTGCTACACGATACCATAGTAGGTTCCTTACAGATGGAATGGGGTGAGCATTAGGGTCCATGACCCTAAGGCACACTCTGACTCTTCTTGGTGTGTGGAGGTTGGGGATGTTGTTGCAATGGTAGGGTTGGGTGTGAGAGTGGAGTGGGGCTGTTGACCCTAAGGCACACCCCGATGCTTGTTGGTGTGTGGAGGGTGGGGGTGGTCTTGCTATGGTAGGGTTGGGGGTGGGACCCATGACCCTAAGTCATGCCCCAACACTTGTTGGTGTGTGGAGGGTGGGGTGTGTGGTTTCAATGATAGGGTTTGGTGGGGAGGGGTATACCTGTTCTAAACCCTAACATCCAGTTTTCTGACTCATATCACTTTGGTTGAAGACCTATGTCTAGAACCCTAACTTTGTTTTAAACAAAGTTTTTGTTAATTAATATTATTTATTTATTTATTGAATAGAATCGGAATTACAATCCTTTGAGTCACAGACTCTTTTGTAAGGGCTCCACGAATTATATGTAATGTTCCAATTGAGTAGATTAGCTTTGCCAGCACCATCACAGGTGTCAGATCAATAGGTGAGAGCAGTAAGGATGCCCCGCAAAACTGCAATTTTGGCAGAGGGTGTAAGGGCATAACTAGTTTTGTAGACCAGGCCAAGCTAACCAAGATCTAGTCTTCTAGTCTGTGACAGTTGTCAAAGGTGGAAGTTTAAGATCATCCTGGAATTACTGGAGGGCAGTAGGGGATATCCCCAGTGGTCATTATTCCTTCTCCTAACATGATAGCTTCTCCAATTTACTGTGACTATGTGTGGGTATGGGTACTGTTGCTCTGGAATGGCTACTCCTGCTTATGTTTGCAGGCATTCAAGCCCTGCATTGCTGTTTCTAAATCATTGGTCTGCATATCATTTAAGCAGTAAGGCACGATGGGGCATTGGTGGTACTAGGTTTACCCCATGGTCAGGGGCATAGTGGCTAGTGCCTCCAGCCCCTCCTGAATGTGGGGTAAATCTAGTACCATCAATGTCCACAGAGTGCCTTTTTGCTTAAATATAAAATGGGCTGATAGGTAACAAACATTCTAAAAGTTTTCAAAGACACAAAAAATTTAATAAAATGTTGCTAAATAATGTAAAATAGTTCCTCCACAAATGTTTTTCAGCTGTCAGTCATCTGTCTTTCTTCACATTCAATATGTTGCATAATTGTTTACTATAAGTAGTATAAGGGGCTATATCTCATCAAATGTTAAATTTCAGCCAATCAGAGAGTGCCGCGTCATTTGACAGGTGGTTACCATGGCCAAGCCCTGCCCCTTTTCCAACCGGAAGTCCAGCTTTCCTCGCGCCATGGCAATGCCTCACCCCCCCTTTGTGCCACAGGAAGTGACGTGCATTTTCATCCTTGAACCCGAAAGTTCTCCCCTTTTCTACACTGTACATGCCTCCTTCTTCTTCCCCTCCTCTCGTATCCATGCCGCAGACTCACACCTGAGTCCCTCCACCTCCTTTCCTTCCCCTCACATCAGAGTGCCAGCAGCTCCTCAAACCCCTTCCCCTCAGACCCAGTTCAGCATTCTAGCTTGCACCCGGGTCCCTCCCCTCACATCACAACCCAGCTGCACCATCCTAATTCACACCAGAGTCTCCCTCCTTGATCCACCACCACTTGCACCTGAGTCTCTCTTCCTCCAAACCACCCTGCTCCCTCTTGCACCCCCTGCTGAAATATCCTAGCTCAAACTCAAGTCCCTCTGCTCACCACACACCCCTGCTCCTTCCTCCTCCCCACCCATTTGCACCCCTGCTCCCTCCCCCTCCTCCTTGATCCACCCACCTCTTGCACCCGAGTCCCTCTTCCTCCACACCACCCTGCTCCCTCCTCCACCCCACCACTGTGTCCTAGCTCAAACCTCAAGTCCCCCTCCTCCATTCCCTTCCCCTCAAACTCCTACTCCCCTCCTTCTCCTCCCCATCCCCATCACACCCGAATCCTAGCACCTTCATACCCCCATTCACTCGCTATTCATTCACCCCCCCCGTCGGTCCGGGGATATAAGGACAGGATGTGTGTAATGCTTTGTGACTTGGAAATCTGTACAAGGAATGCATCATCAGGCAGGTGCTGTGACCACAGGGGCTATTTGGTGACAGTGGTGTGAGCACACTTGTTTTGAGACAAGGTACATATTTTTTAAAAGTTTAGAAAAAAAAGTATTCATGTAACCTATGAATGTCCTATCAAGAACACCTTGTAAATGTTCAATGGCATCTCAGACTGGCAAGGCAGCATTCATCATCAGTCTGAAAAGCAGTGTGTGTGTGGGCATCAACCAACTCTTAGGAAAAGAAAAATTCTCTACAAGGCTTTAGATAGAAAAGTAACTTTACAAATCTTACCTTGCTTGATACATAAAGGTCAAAAAATATATATGTCCTCCAAGTTTCCTGGGAGTGTTGCAGAAAAAATCATTCCTATTGAGGCTGATAACATTTTTAATATACAATGAAAAGAAGGTAATCCACAGAAAATGTTCCAACTTTTGCCAAGGGTTGCCAAAGTATATTTCCCATTTACTCCGGTGAGTCAGAAAAACAAACTTCCTTTTTAATACAGAATGAAAAGTACATACAGTACACGGAATGACCACATAAAATGTCTAACAGTTTTAAATCCATCTGTAGTCCTAGCTTTACTGGAAGTAAGTGACTAGAGTCTGAAGCCTTTGCTTATAAGTAGATTCTCATCCTATTTTAGTGTTCATGTGAAACTGTTTGAATACTGATAAGCTTGTCGTGAATTCTTAATGAATTAACTCTGGGAAAGCGATGAGATCATGGGCATACATTTACATGTGAAAAGGTAGTTTTGTTAAATTGTACACGGGTTTGTTTTGCTAGCGTGCTGGGAGACTCTGATGAGCTCATCTTTGAAGAACAGAACGAGACCCAGATTTACATGTGAAAAGAGACTTTTGTGAAAACATACACAGGGATCTTCTGTGAGTGATCTTGGAAAAGAGTCATGTTAGTCACACTCGGAAGAGCAGCTCTGTTGAGAGCGTGGGAGCTTAAGGCTGACAGGGATAAAACAGTATGATATCTTCTGTTACACAATAGGTCGGTACATACATTTACATAGTAGGCATCTGGGAACAGGTATTCAGTATCTTACAAATGAAAGCATAATGATACCAGGAGGAGCTAGCCTTTTGAAAGTGGATCTCACAGTCTTATATAAACCCTATGCTTGGGCTTGATAGTACAGTTTCCCGAGACTCGAGGAATCTCTTTTATAGAATTTGTGCAGATTATTCGAAACATTCAAGAAGATGGCACAGCGCAGCACTTCTAAATGTAACCTCCCAGGAACAGGCCAGACTGTCACACCACCAAGTGAGAAGAGAGAGGAGAGGAGAAGATGTCTATCGGGGCGCCCAAGCCTGCATTTGTGTATTATACAAGGTGTGACAAGGAATTCCCCACTCAGACCTTGTTGAGTGGAAGGATTGGTGATGTGAAAAGGAAACTGGCTACACAGTTTGGTGAGTCTGAAAAAGTTAAATCAGATACTACTGACCAAGAGCCACCACTGCCAGACCTTGAAGAGCACCTAGAGAGTGAATCTGATACCGTGAAAATGGATACTGAAAGAGAAAGTGACCTGGAGGAAGAGCAGCAGAGTGATACCGATGCACAGCCAGAAGCAGCAACCGAACAAGAGTCAGATGATGGTGAAATTCCTACCACCAGCAAGCCCGAGGCTAAGGAAGAAGAAGAAAAAGATACAGAAAAGTCTTGTCCATCAGAGGTAAATTCTTGTATGTTTTTAAGCATTAATGAAAAAGTGTAGGGTGTGACAGAGATGTTTGTGCATAGTGTAACTGAACAGATGGGTTAGAGGTTGAACAAGAACCAATGCTGTTTTTTTTTTTATTTTAATAGAGTGATGAATTTGCGATGGAGCAGCAGTCATATTCAGACACCATGGATGCTTGAGTCTCCACAAACCTACTGTGTGACTGTTTGTGCTGCTTTAAAGATACAGATGTAGTTATTAATGAGCAGTGTGAGGGACAGTATGTTAGAAATATAGAGAGTGATAAAATGTGTCAAAAGAAGACAGAAAATACTGTAATCACTACACAACCAGAGCCATCCTTTTCAACAGAGATTAGACGGGGACCCTCAAGTGAAAAAACAGATGTCAGTGTTAAGCCCCCTAAAACTGACCACATGTATTGTAAGTATGTTATGTACCATGCCATTTGTGGCGTAATTGCCTCAGTGATACAGAGAGTGATACAGTGTGAATTGATCGATTCCTGTCCAGGTTGTGAGATAAATGATCCAGGTCAGAAAAAACATTCATGTATCCTTGATGACTTGATGTCTAGAGAAGCATACAGAAATGTTTCTGAAGCCATACATATAGGGCAGCTCATGCCGGTGATCTTGGCAATCGCTATGAAGCATCAGGGGTTAAATATGACCAATTGTACCCTGGAAACTATAAGTCACATTTTAAATGATGTGAGAAAATCCGATGACCCCATGTGGTTAGTTATACAAATGTTACAGGAGACAGACGGTGAGATTAAAAAAGATGCCTGTCGTCTGGTCAGCAAAGGCTCCTTTAAAAATTTTTTAAAAAGAAGATCAGGGACCATGTTAATTTTTAAAAAATCATTTATCCCGCCTTTGTTACCTTTGTTTAATGATGATCATAGCCATGTGCGTGTCTGATTTGAAACAAAAAAAACAATGTGATATCCCTGAAATTGTGAAAGTGGCTTCTCAGCTTGTCAAACTGCTCCATGGGCTGAAAGGTCACTAAACATCATACTCTATGTTTTTTCAGAGTATAGAAAAATGGAACCCCTCCTGCCAGTGTGTACAGTCACTTATTTAGCACTTGCTTTTCCTGAATTTAAAAAAAAGTGACACACTAATCTGTATAACATGTATTATGATATACTTTCAGATGATACATGATAAAGAAATGATCCCGATATTCCTGTCAATCTTGGAGGGTACCATGTACCATGTGATAAAGGACATACTAAAGGACCCCGTGTATGTTGCAAAGAAAACAGCATTCAATTTATCCTCTGGAGCTGCATTGAAACCATTGACAGAAGGGACAATGTCTCTGATTAAAAGTATGTCGCTCATATTTTTGGCATGTGAATCTAAATGCAATGGACACACAAAAAAACGATTCCGTATCCACTGTGAACTGCATCTTTTCTGCTGCAAAAAAAGCCCTTAAAGAGCATGAACCTCAACATGAGTGGTGTATGGCCAGTGTGTGTATGCTTTGTACTCACCTTATCACCAGGGGGAGAGTGGACAAAGCCCATGTCTGTGTGAAACACGCAGCCCAGTTGCTACTGTCTCTGGGCATCTTTAAAGTGGAATGTATAAGGACTCATGTTGCATGTACTGTAAACTGCTAATGTTGTACTCTTTTGTACGGAAGATGGTCTGTAGTAACATGGCAGTTGTATGTTACAGGGCCTATAAAATACTACTGATATGACTTTTGTAGGATACGTGTACAAGTAACAGTCAAGCATTGATAGCTAGCATAGAAACATGATAGTGTCATAATCATTTGCATGTTTTACCTTTTGTATTAACATGATTGCCGTGTGTATCACAACGCATATAAAATACTGTTATGACTTTTGTAGGATATGAATTAAATATAGTTACACGTTGCTGTCTGTGATAAAATTATTAAGGGATTAAGAGCACACTCATTATTTTCTGGTGACGAGAGATTGGCAAGCTAAAGGGTATTATTAGGGGTGCTGATGAAAGAAGATGACCAATCATCTGCTCCGGAGTATTTATTTTAATGCAAAAAAAGTGGGCAGTTTTACCGGTGTGACTCAGCTGTATAAGGCTGCAAAGAAAATTGATAAAGGTGTCAGCAGGAAAGGTGTTGCAGAGTGGCTTTCAAGGCAAGATCCTTACACTTTACACAAACCAGCAAGAGTCAGATTCAAAAGAAATCCTGTCATTGTTTCTGACATAGACAGACAATGGCAGGCCGATTTAGTGGATATGGGTCAATATGCAAAGTACAATAAAGGTTTTAAATATATACTGATGTGCATTGACATGCTGTCCAAGTATGCTTGAGTAGTGACTTTAAAAGACAAATCAGGCAAGGCTGTAACGCAAGCCTTCAAAACTATTTTTAAAAGCAGATGCACACCACAGAAACTTCAGACAGATCAGGGTAAAGAATTTCTGAATGCTTCCTTAAAGACATTATTAAAACAAAAAAAGTACACCATTTTGTGAAAAATAATTAAGTTAAGGCCAGCATTGTAGAGCGTTTCAATAGGAGTTTAAAGTCACGCTTGTGGCACTACTTTACGGCCCAGAACACGTGGAAATTCAGATCTTGTTGTATTGGCAGTGGGGATCAGATGAATTGCACATTTTTTAGTAGAAATGTGCTTTGTTTCTTGGTGGAATTACTGAAGTGCAATGCAACTATGACAGTAGGCTATAGCGAAAACCCAACAAAGTCTTTCTGAAGGCCCCATATGAGAAGGGTTTATGGGCAGACTAGATGGGCCTAGTGGTCCTTATCTGCCATCAATTTCTGTGTTTTTCATGCACTCACACAAGACAACACTGAAGAAGGCAGCAGGGCTCCCTTGCAAAAACTTTGATTAGATCAAACACAGTCCATATAACACCTCCCACTTTAATCAGGTGATGAAACATTGCTTTGACACTTATGCAGTTTCCTTATTTGGAGAGTTTTAATAACATGACAGAAATACCTAACTGAAGCAAATAGTAATTCATATTACTATAGTATTCGATTATAAATAATGGAATCCTTTTCAGCCTATCAGGATTATTACGCAACAGTTAAGTATGATTTTTAAGTGCCTCCCATGTTAACATCTTGGAAATTCAAAATGAATGTACTAAATGTGATTAACTATCTCATTTATATTATTAGTAGTGTGCATCTTTTTTTACTATGGACAACACAGCATATGGGTTAAGCTATATGAAGGTCCAGCTCCCACTGAAAAGGCTTAAAATGAATGTTACCACGTAGATGGAGCAGCATGGGCATGTTTACCATATGCCCCCTTATTCCGACTGTTAGTGCTGTGCTACAGGCATTGTGCCAGGTTAACTGTGCTTTGCACACTGAACAGATAGTTGGATAATAGGTGCCTGATTAAAAGGCATGGTTAGCATGGCTCAAATCTATTAGTGCATGAGCACAAATTGACACTACGTACATATAGAAATGAGGGTGGTGGAATGCTCATAGGGTGTACTGGCATATTTAAATTGTTTTGGAATTGCAAACAGTCTGCCTGCCCGGTGCTATGTAATGCTTCCTAAACTTTACCTTTATCAGCCCACACAATGCACCCTCCCACCCTATCCTATTTCCTGATCAGGCATCCCTGAAGTCAATCTCCCCTCCCATGCCAGTATGACATATGCACTGTTGAACTGCACTCTCCTCTATCCTTTTGAAATGTGGTTTCAATCCTGACCCCATTATCAAAGGGCAAAGGACCAGTGGTGCCTCTCAGCTCCTGGTTCAGGTGTCAGTGTGTTCATTACAACTAATGCTGCTCCTCTGCTCTCCTTTTCTGATACCAATAGCTCCAGTGTCATACAGTAATTCCTTCTACAATGACCTCCTCCCATTCCCAATGCAAGCTTTTTCTGGTGCAAGAAATGTCTTTGTATACTGCCCACATGCCATTATCCTTAGTGTCATGTGTTAACCTCACTCCCAGCTCAAAGCCTACAGCCTCACACACTACCCAGTCTTGAGACTGTGACCAATGTGTCCCTTCTCTTACCATGCCTTCAACCTCACACAAGTATTGTATCACATAGCATTTCAGTACTTGTAGATAGAAGAAGTAGTAGGTTTCATTTTACCACACCCCTTCACCAAGGCTTAGAGCCCCTTACATAAAGAGAAAAACACTTCAATAATAAAATCATAAAATCAGGTATTTGTGATACAGGTCAATAAAACAGTAATAAATAATACAACATTATGTTAACTAATAAATTATTAAACTAAATTAAAACTCATGTCATTGATGTTTCGTAAGTACAGAGGCCCTTCAATTGCTTCTCCTAATACATATTATTAAGGCCACTCTCAAAGCTCTGATGAAGATGTCTATGGACATCAGTACAGTATGTAAACTAGTGGTTTTTGCTTTGTTTGTTAGCAGTACTGATCTTGCAAGCTCAGGAACATGGTTCCAAATATGCACTGTAATGTAGGAAAAATTGCTTTTGAAAATGTATTGCTTTAAAAACGAGTTTGCCTCCTCCCTCCCTCCCCATCTGAACTCAGTTCTTCTTAAGTGTCAACTCGGATATTGTGAATTAGTGGCATTATTCTTTCTAAGTGTTGTTACTGGGTAATATTGAAGCTGAGACACTTTTGAAGGTATGGTTAGAACTGTTACATTATTTATCTCCCTTACAGTAGTGCTGTTCAATTTTTTGCTGTGTTGGGTTTCATGTGATATGTACCTAAGAAGTCCACTACAGGGTTTTGTGCACCCATTTGTGTGTACCAACTATAAGAAAGTTGATACCTGAGCACCTTCTTGACTGTGATATGGGGCCTCTCTTAAAGGCTTCCACTGAGGGGACCCCCTCAGAACTCTTGCTAGATGGTTCCAGAGGACTGGACCCACTACCTTAAATGAGCAGAACTCCAAATATTTAAGCCTTTCCTCAGCAACTTTAAAGAGGCCCATCTCATCTGAGTGAAGGTGGTGGGAGGGTCAATAAGGAGCGAAGAGCTCCATGAGGTGTCCAGGGCCCAATCCATATATGGTATTATAGATCAGTAATCCAACCTGGAATATAAAACTTCACTTAAACCAGCAGCCAGTGCAGTTCTTGCAGGACAGAAGTTTCGTGGCAGACCTGGGAAGGCCTGTCAACAGATCAGCTGCTGCATTCTGCACTAGCTGTAGACATCATAGGACACCTCCATTTACCTCGAGGTGGACACCATTACAGTATATCAATCCTGAATGTCACAAAACCATGCTCTAGCAATGACAAGTCTTCAGAGGGGACAAGGGACTTAATCCGGACAATGTTCCTAAAATGATAAAATCCACTCTGGATTGCTGTTGACACCTGAGCCTCAAATGTAAACCTGTCATCCAGAATGACTCCCAGATTTTTCACCTTAGCAGAGACAACAGGCCTAGAGGACCCAAACACCTGCTCCAGCACCACTTATGCCCCCTCTTTGACTTGGATGAATCACCAGTACTGTACCTTCATCTTGTATGGCTTAAGCCTCAGCTAGATGCTACCCAATAATCAGTCTCAGTTAAACATAAGTTAGGTACCTCAATCGTGCTGGGTGTCCAGGGTACAAATGACAGTTACAGCTGGGTATATACTTAGCAGTGGAAACCCAGCTTGTAACATCTAATGTTCTCTCCTATGAGCAGCATATATACTGCAAACAGCATGGGAAAGAAGACTGACCCTTGGGCCACATCATAGAGCAGGAGCATCAGAAGCTAGGAAAAATTCCCCAGCACTACTGTCTGTGTCCTGTCTCTGAGGTATGACTTGAGCCAACAGATGACAATGCCAGTGAATCTACATGCTCCCTAAGTCAGTTCAACAGCAACCTATGGTCCACAGTGTCAAAAGCTGAGGAGAAATGAAGGACTACAGGTGAAACCTGCAAAAGCATGGGAAGATTTTGGGTTTGGGCTTAGGTGAATTTTACATTGGGAATGTTCATGGCTGTTAGAGAACTCTGTAATGGTAGCAAATGTTAGTCATGAAGAAAAGATTTGTTTTACCCAAATGTGAACCAAAAAAAAACATTATTTTTTTAAACTGCTTCTGTGTTGCATTTTATTTATTTATTAAATTTTGGTAACTGGGTAGGCCCACTGGGCCCCGGAGGTCCCTTTTTCAGGGGGCGACCTAGAGTTAGTTACATAGAGTTGATCAGATAGAAACAGATAATGCAGGGGTAGGTCATAGCATACAGGAAGTTCATTGACAGTATACATATTTCATAACAGAAGATGGTGACATGGGGTATACCAGCAGTGAGTCCTGCTAGGCTTATTGCAATAGATTGAGAAGTATAAACATATAGTACACATAATACAATAGGTGAAACAGGCATTATAAGCAAGCAGAGCAACTAACTATGCAGCTGCTACCGTTTAGGACATAATCAGTACAGAGTAGAACATAAGGTAAGGTTAGCAAATGAGAGGTTGTAGAAGGGCAGGGATGTAGTACAGCATCATATACAAGCAATTCAGTATAGGATGTTGGGAGGGGGTTGCGTTGGTAGAGACCGGTTTCATAGACAAACTCAGCTGTGGCAGCTTTCTGTCAGCTAGGGCAAGGTAGATTGTTTTGTAGCCTGACTATAGGGGGTGGGTTTAGCTATCCTTCAGGACAGGAGCAGGAGCAGGAGCTGAGGTTTAGGAGGTAAGCGCATAATCCTGTCTGAAAAGTCGCTAGGAAGGGGGCTTCCTGGAGTTGACAGGGGAGCTTGTTCCACAGAGTAGGTGCTGTGTGAGCAAAGCATTTACTGTCTTTGCAATAATAAAGATGTCATTGATGCTTTCTGTTTACATATAATTTCTAATAATACAATGCCGACACATTCATAAATTACTCATGTATGTTGACATATTAGTAAATTATTCAGTTGCAGTGTCAACCGTATGATACAATGTCAACATATTAGTAAATTACTCTCTTGTATGATCATATTAGTTAATTGCTCAGAATAAATATACTCTGTGATTGACTATCATCACAGGAATAAAACTGAGTTGTATTCAATTTATGGAGAACCACAAACATTTTTTCTAGTCATGTTTTTGGGCTCTGCTTAGAAGGGTATTAGAAAACCAGTTAACCCAGACAGTGGCAACTGCAAAAACACATTTTTCCTGCATTCAGAGTTTCTTTTCCCTAGGACCCTGCTCTTGATCCCCCACTAAAACATTTTGCTCTTTGCTTGCAATCTGTGTTGTGTGCATAGCATTGGTAGAGCATTGCACTTTATATTTGGAAAGCTGTTATTGCATTGCTTGGGCACAGGGAGTGCTGAACCAGTGGAGTACACAGAGATTGGTCCTGTTTCTGGGGGGGGGGGGAGTACTACTAGACTGCAACCTATCCTAACTAATTTTTCACTGGGTAGAAGCACTGTACAACTTTTTTTTTGTTATTCTTTTGGTAATCATGTAAAGCCCACAAGGCAAAAGTACCCATTCTCAGGGGTGACCTGGCAGCACTGGAAAGGTTAAGTGACTTGTCAGAGTCACACAGCATGCAAGTGGATGTTGTGGAAATCAAACCTGGGTCTATTGGATGCATCAAGCTCATTACTTTAATACCTAGGCTATACTGCCAGCCCCAACATAACATCTGAACATGCACTGTGACACCTTTGGGTAATGAATCCCAGCAGGCATTATCAGTGAAAGCACCTCAACTTTATTTCAGTCCATAAAGAAGGTTGTCATTTACTGTCATCTATGGTGACTCAATAAATGTGTATATCTCTTTTTTTTTCAGTTGTTTAGCCAGGAGTAGCACACTATGCTGAAAGCTTTTTTACAGATGCAACCTGGGAGCACAGGGAAGTTAAGTGACTTGCTCAGGGTCACACAGTATGCAAGTGGAAGCTGTGGGATTCAAACCCAGGTCTGTCTATTTGTCTGTCTGTCTGTCAGATGTATATCTGGGGGATTAACATACAGTATGGGTCTTGGTATTTATTTAGGAGGAAACAGGACATTTCTAAACCATTTTATAATGTTGTCTGTGTCCTCATTTAGTTTTTATATTGTCACAATTCATTGTGAGGCAGGATATTCAAGGTACATTCTTGATTGTTAAAAAGGTTAACAAGTCACTAATGTCACTTTGCACCCTCAAAGAGTGAAGGATCACAAAATGCCATATTTGATGGCATGGTTAGCAAGTCGCTAACCCATTGGTAACTGGCTCTAAAACATGCAAGTGTGCCCGTGCAAAACTTCTAATAGAGCCTTGCATATAGGTGCAAATTTCTCAGCTGCAGCCCTATCGGCTCTGGCCAGAGTTTGTTCCTTTTGCATTTACTCACTTCCTTCACACAGGGGGTAGGATATTCAGTAGGGTTGCACATGGCACAACACAGTTGTGCCATGCACAATCCACTGATGTGCCCTGGTGCGATATTCAAAAGGGGAAAGTGTGTGGCACAAATCCCGGTGTGCCGGAGGGCATCAGTAATGTATGTAGCGCAAGTAGGGGGGCGTGCCCATGCATACTCCGCACATCCTGATATTCAGCCTGGGATGTGCTAAGCCCATGCAGGTGCATCCCCTACTTGTGCTTCACACAGTTGAGCCAGATAATGAAGGAGCAACAGCTGGACACCCACAGATGAGCTGCTGTATTGCAGGGCACAACACGGCAGCTGTCATCTGTGGGTGGCCATCCGAGCTCCGGTGGCACCATCCATCATGTTATCACCCCCCAATGCCCGATCATGGGCATAAGCATTAAACTTAACAGTCCAATATCCATGGTGGTCCAGTGAATCACATATCTGGACTGTATAGTACGGTATGGTCTGCATGCCCATTGGCCAACGCTGTGAACCAATGGGTGTACAGCCGTACTGTATGCAGTCAGTCAGTGAGTGGCTGGGTGACTTGCGGGTGGGGAGCTGCCACCCACCACTGACCGGGGGGAGCGAGGTGGTGGGAGTCAGTGGGTGGGTGGGGAAGGGGGTACCGCTGGACCACCAGGGATGGTTTGGAATATTTTATTTTCATACTTATGCCCGCGATTGGGCTGGAAGTGGTCCACTGGACCACCAGGGATATAGGACTGTTTATTTTAGTACTTATGCCTGTGATCGGGCTGGGAGCAGTCCACTGGACCACCAAGGATATTGGACTATTACATTTCAATACATATGCCCACGATCGGGCATTGGGGCACTTTGCCGCTTGTGCAGGGGACGTCGGTCCCCAACAGCTGTAGCTTGGCAGGGTGCCAGGTGCAAGTTGCTGGGGATCAGTGCACCTGCATGCAAATGGGGCCATAATGACATGCAAATGGCCCCATTTACACCTTGCATGCATTATGGCCCCATTTGCATGTCCACTGCTGAATATCACAGTTGATGTGCCTAGCACAATGGCACTTGCGCTAGAGTATCCCCCTTCCCCTCTCTGGCCACTTGTGCTGGTGCAGTGCCACTGCACCATGTGCTATGTGGGTGGCCACGGGGCGATATTCAACGGTGCTGAGACATGGCGCAGCACTGTTGAATATCACCCTGTTAGCACCCTGGCACATTCTGGGTTGCGCTACGCCCAGGCTTGTGCCACAGTCTGGTGCAGTCTGAATATCCCACCCCGAGTCTACATGCCTTAATTATGCCCTCCCTTATTTTTCCACACTGTACCTCTACTCTCCCTGGCAATTCCCCCTATGAGGCAGTTTCTGAGGCAGTCTTCTTTTTATTTAAAATCTTCCCTCCACAAGTCCTGGACCATCAGCCTCATGTGGTTTGCTTCTGTTCCCATATTAATATTAAATCACACTGTACGGTGATCACCAGTACTTAGGGGACTGCCCACTATGACATGTGCAGTGCTCTAGTAGGAATCACCTTATGTTACTTCTCCATTTGCTGAATGTTATGCTCAAGAGCTTACAGTTTGGCATTGGCAGTACTGAACTTTTTATAAAAGCTGGCAAAGGAAATAATCTGCCCTCTCAGGAATGCCTTGAGCATTTCCCATCTAGTGGTGTGAGTAGTATCCTGCTCCCTATTGTTCTGTAGGGAGAATTTCCTCTTACCCAACAATGCAGGGTCCAGCTGCCAGGTTTAAGGAGGCAGGGGAAGGCCATTAAGGAACAGATTGAGCAGAATGGGAGCTTGTTTGAGATCAATAAGGCTGCATAGACCATCCTAGTTATGGCTGTGAGCAGATGGGGAAACCAGGATCCTGTCAGTCCTGGTGTATGAGATGCGTGAATGCGAGTAAAAAATGAATGTTCAGGAAGCTGGATTTGCATACCTCCATGTGTCGACCAAACCACGGGAAGACATTAGCTCCTTCAGTGCCCAGACACTGCTAGAAAGTGGAACAGGGGCTGGATTTGACCTCTCCATTACAGTATCTACAACACAGTTATAATAACCCGCCAAGATCCATTGTCTCAGTAGTTCCACCATGTCCATTTCTTACCTGTGGGAAAAAATCTCCTTCATCCACATGTGGGCCATGAATGGTCCCTATGGAGAAAGAGGTACCATTGTGCATTGTAATGTGAGCAAGGATATACCATCCCCCTGTATCCAATGTAAAATCAGTAAGCACACCTGGGAACTTGGACCTTAACTAAATGACTATGCTCCTTGATTTGAAGAACAACCTTTCCACATTGCCCTCTGGCAGGACATGCATGCCATTTCACTTTTAGTCATGAGTTGTTTCTGAAGGACGAGCACATTGGCATGCATTTTTTTACCCACCCCAGAACCCTCTTATGCTTAGCAACATTCTCAAGGCTGTTGACATTGCAGGACAACACACATATTTTGTCAGCCGTTATCTCTGTAGAAAACAGGGCCCCCAAATCAGTGTCAAAGTAATAGCAACCACATGAAAGCATTGCATGCATAACATAACAGACAATAACTTCACCACCACACCATTGCAGTTAAAAAGAACAGAATGCACTCAATATTTTCCCCCTTATGTGCATCCTCACTCCATCCTTCCCCCCAACCTCCCTGTCTCAACAATTAAAACAGGAATCAACAGTAACATAGCTAGGAAACCCCTACCCCTCCCTCACCTAGCTAAATGCAGCCTGGAACAATTTCCATTGCAAACCACCAACACTAAAATGTATAATGTTAAACCTGTGTGAGCGATTAATGAACAAGGTTGATTATAAAGATCTACCCCATGCTAAAAGGTAGTGCCAGAAGCACTAACTTTACAAACACAACTACTAACCATTTTATATCTAGGAGACACTAAATCAAAGGGGTACATGCAAGAACCACAGTCTGTAAGAGGAAAGCAACCCTGTGGTACTATGTGGTATACAACAGGATAATGAAA
Source organism: Neoceratodus forsteri (assembly GCA_016271365.2). Lineage (NCBI taxonomy): Eukaryota > Metazoa > Chordata > Ceratodontiformes > Ceratodontidae > Neoceratodus > Neoceratodus forsteri. Next base: position 177,901,138 of record JADMNL010000026.1, on the reverse strand, counting down.
ATCACCTAACTGAAGCAGACACAGCTGCCTGTCATAGGAAAACCAGGTTAATTTTGATAATAAAGCCAGAATGTTATTTCTGGAAAACTGTGGACCTCTCCTCTCAATGTGCAGCTAGCTTGTACAGCACATTAGGCTAGTGAAGGCATGACAAGGTCACTACAGTCAGTAAATGTACAGTATCATAGGCCCATTGGCCATGTACCTTCTTGGTCCAAGAAGGGTCTGAGTCTACTGAGAAACTTGGCTTTTAAGGTCCTGTGGTGAATGCAAGGGACAACTGATTGTAGAGCCCTCCCTCCACCCTTGTTATTATCTGCATTATCCAGGTTGAATGTAATCCAGTGTGACTGAGTTGGGAGAGGCCCCACATGTACCCAGGTATCAATCAATCAATCAATAAGTCTTTATTTATAAAAGGCACCTTTCTAGAACCAAGGTACCTGTACAACAACTATTAAAAAACATCAATAAATAAACAGTACAAAAAATTAACACTAATAAATACAACAGTGGCATTAAAAATCAGAAAATGCAAGACTAAAAAGAAAAGTTTTCGGGTAGCTTTAAAACTCTGTATGGTCAGGCAATCTCGCACCCGAGGAGGTAGAGAATTCCACAGGATCGGGGCCATAAAACTAAATCACCTTCTCCCAGATGTCTGTAAAGGAACCCTGGGAATTTCAAGCAATCCCTCACTGGCAGATCAGAGAGGGCGGAGGGGACAGTAGGGGTGAAGAAGATCTTGCAGGTAACTAGGTCTCTGGTCATGTAGGGCCTCATAGGTCAGTAAACTGACCTTGAAGGTGATCTGCCACTGTACTGGCAGCCAGTGCAGTCTGCAGAGCACAGGCATTATATGACTGGTCCTTGAAGTACCAGTCAAAAGCCTGGCTGCCACATTCTGCACTAGCTGCAGGCGGCAGATATCAACCCCCAGTAGCCCAAGGTAAAGGGCATTGCAGTAGTTGAGGTGGGAGGTAATGAGAGCGTGGACCAAAGTTGGAAGACCTTCGGGGGGAACCAGGAGCTTTACTCGGGCGATGTTCCTCAGATGGTAAAAAGAAGCTTTGACAACTGCTGGCACCTGTAATTTAAGGGTCAGGCAATCATCAAACATAATGCCCAGGCTCCGCACCCAGTCTGAGGTAGTGAGCTGAACACCTCCAAGCCATAGACCCAAGGTGATCCCGCCAACAAACCCACCTCCCAACGACCTGGGTCCACAACCAACACCTCAGTTTTTTCTGGGTTTAACCATAGACAGCTCACATTCATCCAGTCCTGGATCTTGGCTAGAGAGCTGTTAAAGTCCGAAACAGCATCATCCTGGCCAGGCACAAAGGACATGTACAGCTGAGTATCATCTGCATAGTAGTGAAAACTCAAGCCGTACCACCTAATAATCACTCCTAATGGCAGCATGTACACCACAAACAATATGGGTGCCAAGATGGAACCCTGCGGCACCCTGCAGGATAGGGGGAGTGGAGCTGAGGAAAAAGTCCCGAACACCACCCTCTGAGTCCTACCCTCGAGGAATGATCGAAACCATTGGAGGACCATGCCAGAGAGTCCACAGATGAACCTCAGGTGTTCCAGCAGCACCCCATGGTCTACGGTGTCAAATGCCACAGAGAGATCTAGAACGATCAAGATGGAATGAATCTTTCGATCTCTCGCTAGTAGGAGGTCATTTAGTACATGGACAAGGGCTGTCTCAGTACTATGTCTCTTCCTAAATCCGGACTGGAGAGAATGCTAGACATTGTGGCTGGTCAAATGGTCATCCTGCTGTGACACAACCACCTTCTTAATAACCTTACCCAAGAAGGATAGGTTAGAGACAGGCCTGTAGTTGGCCAGACAGTCCGGCTCCAAGGAGGGATTTTTAAGGAGGGTCCGAACCGTGGCTTCCTTCAGGGGATCCAGAAAGATCCCCCTCTCTAAAGACATCCAGACTATCTTGGCAATGACCTGACTGATTTTATCCACATAGCCTACTAAGAGGCGTGTGGGGCCTGAGTCCAAACTACAGTTGGTCAGACGCAACGACTGGTCAACTATCACAATGTCATTGATTGTGGGCCTGCTGAAGTCACACCACACAAACTGGGCATCCGACATCTCCTGCCGACCACTGCAACTCCCATTAGAGATGGTCAGGCAGACATCGGATCTGATTGTGTTAATCTTATCTGCAAAGAACTGAGCAATCTCCTCACACCGTTCTTGTGAAAAAGCATTTCCAGACTGGAGACAGATTGGATTGCACAATCTATCCAGAGTCCAGAAAAGCTGAGCTGGTTGATTCAGTGCAGAAGCAATTTCTCTGGACAGGAATTCTGCCTTCTTATAGGTAATTGCTGATTGGTAGCCCACGTAGTGGTCCATCAAACTAAGTCTGTCACACTCCAGGCCCAACTTCTGCTAGCACCTTTCTAGCCTTCGTCCTACTCTCCTCAACTCCCTCAAGAACTCATCAAACCAAGGATACCTGGGCTGAAGAGTGAGGGAATGAACTCAAACAGGAGCAATGGAATCCAGGGCCCCTGTCACCATCTTGTTATAGGCAAATACCAGGTCCTGTGGTCCATGCATTCGCTCAGTAAACCCGATAGGTCCAGCACCACCATCAGGGGAAACACCCCTCAAAGGGCGTCACCAGACCATCTCCATGGGACAGGCCTACTGGGGGGCCAGGAAGCTCAACCCAATGGTATGATGGTCAGACCACCTGACTGGTCCCACCACCAAGTTGGATATCTCCATCCCCAGGAGAAACACCAAGTCCAATGAAAGACCACCAATATGGGTCAAAGAGGAAATAACCTGTGTGAAGCCCAGTGAATTCATTAACTGGAGGAAGTCCTGACCAAACTGTGAGAGTTCATCATTGACCCAGGCATTGAAATTCCCCAGGATGAGCCTTCTGGGGGATCCCAATGGCAGGTCAACAATGAAGTCCGCGACTTCCCACAGGAAAACATTCCTGACTCCTGGTGGATAGTAGATAAGAAGGATCCTGCACCCCATGCCCTCACCCATGATACATTCAAAAGAGTTGGTGGTCCCTACTAGTACCTCCATCAGGTTCAGTTCTGATCTAAAACAGATGGCAACACCACCGCCCCTATGATCCATCCTTGGACGGTGTATCACCGAGTACCCGGCCAAAATTGCTGATGCCAAAATGGGACCAGCATTCTGATCCAGCCAGCTCTCGGTGATGCAGGCCAGGTCAGATGATCTAACAAGATCTGCCATTATAGCAGTCTTGTTCTTAATAGACCTGGTGTTGCATAACACCTCCCTAGTAGGATTAGTAACCGAGGAAGACCGTGTTACCTGCCTGCTACAGGCAGAGCCCTTGGGTATGGGAACCAGACAGGGAGGACCCCTTTCCTGGACTCATTTCACCCCAGGGCATCTCCTTGTCCCCACTATCCCAATCTGCCCACTCCTTTCCACTCCCCCACCAGGCTGGGCCCCAGACTTCAACCTTCTAACAATCCCAAGAGCCTGGCACTGTCAGTATACCTCCGGGGGCAATGAGGGACAAGAAAAAGGGCAGAGGTCCCTAAGCCTTGAGGGGGAGTAATGCCTGGCCATCATTATGCCTTCCCAACACATCTTCACCACACTCCGCAGACACCCAAACACACAACGCTCAAATCAAACTATCAAACTTCCACACCACTCCCACACATACACAGATAATCAACCAAAACCACCAACCCCACAATAAAACAATATACAATAAAATTATTATTATGAAGGTGATTTCAGTAAAAAGAGAAGCCACATGAACTCTCCAAAATGAGTAATTATTGACCTCTGAAGAGCTCCCACCTCTCCAGAGAAAAGAAAATATTACCTCCCGACACTATCTCTCACATAAGCCAGGAGAACAGTCAACAGTTTATCAAATAATCCAGTTTAAACAGTGCATGCTCACTGCCCACCAGGTTCAAAATTGTGGAAAAAAGAATGAAGTCTGACCATCCCTAGAGTGCTGAAAAATGTCCAGAAGTAGATCTTCCACAAAGAAACTTCCCTAGCACAATTGTAACTTCAGGGATCCTAGAAAACATCCTTCAATCCAAGCTGTTTGACCACCCAGCCATCCCCCAAGGAGTCACCGCCAAAGGCTTTAGGCTGCAAATAGTATCCAAATGGAGCTGGCCAGCCCGCCTCACCCCAAGAAACCATGCAGCTCCAGGTGCTATAGTGCATGCTGTCCAGCGGCACCCGACCCGGTCTCCTATACAGCCAATTACCCCAGCAATCCCTCCACTGGGGTCAGGCCAGGACCACCGTCAGTCTCACCAAATGAGCAATGGGCTGAAATCCAGGAAGATCCACCAAGACCCTCGTCCATCAATCAAGAAGTGCCAACAAAACTTAGTTAATGCTGTACATCCAAGTGGAATAAACGGAAGCGAAAAGATTGAAGCAAAAGGGGTGTAAAATCCATTATGGGAAACAGCATCTAAGGATATTTCCATGTGTAAAAAATGTGCTTAGTTAGCTTGGCCTCAAATATCTGTGAAGGTGGGCCAAGGCCTTAACATCTGTGACTTATGTCTAAGTGGCCCCCCATCTAACCACAGTCTTCCATCTTGCAGGCTGTGGCTCCACTCACAGCAGAAACCAAAATATGCAGAGAACACACAGTGGGTCATGAGCATCACACCATTTATAGAGCTATTTTTTTTTAGTTGTTACGTTATGCTCCTTTTTTGCTCTTGCGGCCCTAGTGCAGGAGGGAGCCCCCAGTTCCATTCCCCAATGTCCACCAGCCAACACCGACTGATACCCCCAGGGCTTACCCCCCTGGTGGGGCCAGTGGAGCTCCCTAAACCCCGACGAAGACCAGATCCAGTGTGGCCAGCACTGTGGCTATTTGGGGGCTGGATCTGCGAGGCACCCTCCGCCATCCAGTTGGGAGTTTCTTTTTCCTCTGATTTGTACCCCCTCAGAGGTGGAGCATGCAATGATGCTGGTGTTGGTAGCATGCATGCTGCCATGCACATTCTGTCAGTTGTCTGCCCCGCCTCTGACCCAAAATTGGCAGCATCGGTGTGCCACCCCTAGTCTTCGCTAGGGGCTGGGCATGCACTGATCACTGATTGCCTCCCTCCCCAGAGAAGGAGAGCAGTCCTTGGGATGCTCAATCCTTTTCCTCACCTGCTGCCCCCAGTGGCCTGAGTTCGTTCCCGAACAGGGGTCGCAGGCATGGTGTGGGGCATGGTGTCCAGCGTCTCAACCCTCAGTGCCACCGGGCTGGCTTTGTAGAGCTATTATGGTATCCCCAAAGTGCATATTGATGCAACCATCCTGTTCCCTACCACCTCACTGTGTTCAACCTCCAGTCACACCCCCAGCCTTTACACAACAAAGAGCATATTTGGAAGATACACCAACAGTCTTGGGGCAACTGTGAAGTGGAGATAGAGGCAGTTGTTGGAGTAATAAGTGTAGGCTAAAGTGTCTCATTTTCATTAGGGTTAAAGGAGTTTTATGGCAGGGTAAGGTCTGTGAGAGTCCATGGTGTACAGGCCGGGGGGGCTAGCCAAATTTGGTTAAATAGACTTACAGTTCAAATGAGGGTCAAGTAGCAGGTGCTGTCCTCTGAGTGGCACTTCTTACCTCAGTGGAAGTTTCCTGTACATTGACATAACCTTCTGCATCCTATGGGTTGCTGAAGAAGCATAGAGGTCACCTGAGCTGAGTGATGTGGAAGTGGTAGGGATACAGATGGGCAAACTACCAGCAGCAGCCATGAAGAGGCAATTTAATGCCTTCAAACAGTTATAATTTGCCTGAAGGCTGCAACAGTACTCATGAAACTTAAGTACCTTCCCTCCCTTCTTCCAACTGTATTGGACCATTTGCATTTGCCACCCTAATACTGCTTCTTTCTTGGGGTACTGCAGATACTTTTTCCATCCTGTGTTTCTCCACCTACTCCCCCGGCAGCTGCCTTGGACCATCCCCCAGCCATGTTATCTGGCTCCTCTGGGACTTACCTACTGCCAATGTCCTCTGCCACAAAATTTGAAGTGGGTGCCTAGCCACTGGTGCAGAACCTGCGAGGGACAGTTGTCAGTTGTTGCCAAGAGTGGATTTTTCCACCAACTTTCTCCCCTTACATCTCTGGAGCTCCAGTGCAAGGACGTGCGTATGCATGAGGTGGCATGCCATCTTGGCCTGAACAGCCCCTCTCCCACCACCTGGCTAAATGCCTATACCCACTCCGTCACCTGTACAACCATCACACCTCCACATGGTGGTAGTCAATGACCGGGAGGGCTAACATCCCCGATCCTGGAGAGGAGAGCTGACATGTGACCACTTAGTCCTCACCCAGCTCTCTCCCCAGGTAGACCCTCAGCAACCTATGCTCTTCACTGAACACAGGTTGCCAGTGTGGCAAGAGGTAAGGTGCCAGCCCCTCAGCCCTCCACACCACTGGGATGACTTTGGGGTACCTTAAATGCTTAATTAGAAAGTAACTAGGCCGTTAACCAGACCTGGCCTTGGGCCATTACAATGGGCCCCTCTTGGTCTTAAATGTAGCGGTCTCGGGTCCCATCTTCAGTTTCTCCACCAGCAACTTTTGAATCATTGTTCCTAATGTCTTGCTGTTGAGAAACCCCACAAGATAAAGACTGGACCCATGGGCCTGGTTCTCCTCATTGTGTGCTTATTCATGGAGTTCCATCACCATTGTTTTTCAGAGTCCTGCTCTCTTGAAATGTCTGTGGCCATGTTCTGGAGGTAGCTGCTTCAGTGCTTCTGCTCATCAAGGTGCCCTGAGTTTCTGACAGTAGTTTCTGTTAGTTCAGCCAAAATGTTCTGCACATGCAGAATTTGAGCTACGAGGTGTTGAATCCCCAGTTTTACTTCATTTTGAAGGTTTTTAATTGTTGCCGGCAGTGAAATAACTGAGCAGTCCATGTCATCTGTGCCTGCATTCCTGTCCGATACCATGACTCTTTCTGGTGTGGCTTTCCTGTGGCGCAGGTGAGCTTCTCGCAGCTCCAGCCAGTTCAAATGTGAATAAAGTTTGCTTTTTATTTTTCTGCCGCTAGCTTGTCAGGAGAGAAAGTTGCCTTCTAGCATTCAGATCTTTGCTGTGCATGGTGATGTGATATATTTAGCTGACTCTAGGTGGTGTCTTGAGAGAGCTGGACTAGTGAGCATCTACTATCTTGCTCTGCCAGGCCACACAGACCGAGGTTTCCTGCATCATGTCCCTGACAGGTCTATGCTTCACATAGGGGCGATGGGCCCTTTGCAAAGCAAGTTACATATCAGGCTGTGTACACAATGGGTCTGCTACTTTGTGTAGGGATCTCAGGGCCCTGCAAGAAGCAAGCAGCAGTACTAGTCTGGCACCATGCCTGATGAGTGCCACTCAACTGCTGCTTCATACAGGAAGTCCTGGCAACATTGGTGGAGGATGCGGGGAGGAAGGATCACCAGGAGGGGGCAGGAGAGGGAATGGAAGGGGAAGGAACAAGGGATGGAAGTAGGGTGGAGGAAGGAGCCAAGGGTAATGGGATGAGGGGCACAGCTGGAAGGAATGATGAAGGGAGTAGAGAGGAAGGAGAAAGGGAGCGAGGATGGGATAAGCAGAGCAGGGGTCCATGGAGGTTGGGAGAGAAGTGGAGGATAGGAATGGGTGTGGAGGGACAGGGGGACAGATCAGGAGGGGGTGGGAGAAATGGGGGAAGGACAGCAAACAAAGGTGGCAGACTTCAGAGATAGATACCAAGATAGTAAGGTGGGGGCGGGAACAAAGAAGGATGAGGGGGGATTCTAGTGCTGGGGCATTCTATACTAAAAGAAATAAGATGGGGCAGTAAAGGGGGATAGGCACAGTCATACATGGGTGGAGTGCATACCTGGGTTAATGGCGGGCAGAGCAGGGCAGGGCAGTCAATTCTGAAATGCAAAAGAAGGGGTAGGAGGAAATCACATCTTGGGGTGCACGTGGGTGCAAATGACCTGGTGGGGGAGACGGTGGAAGTGGTGAGGGAGAAGTCTGAGGACTTTAGTGGGGAGGGGATTATTAAAACAGGGGATAGAGAGCTACATAGCGGCAAAGGTGAGTTTAAACTAGGTGTGGGGTGACGAGTGGACAGCTGGTAGGCAGGGTACCCAGAGAGGGGAGCCCAATGAGCTTACCTCCCAAGACAACAGGGGAGGAGTTAGAGTAGAGGTATGGCAGGGAACTCAGGGTAAGGCAAAGAAAGATACATGCTGGAGGGTGGTCATTTTGAATGCTAGGAGCCTCAGTAATAAGTTAGCTGAGTTGCAGGCTCTCTTGGCAGTGAGGAGGGTGGGCATTGCGACCATCACATAAATATGAGCTACCCAGTACCAGGACTGGGATATGATGATCCCAGGGTACAAAATATTCAGGAAGGATAGGGCTAAAGGGAAGGGGGGCATGGCAATCTATGTACGAGAAGGGATACGGTGTACACGGGGGTGGGGGAGGAAGGTAGAACAGAGACCCTATGATGCAACTTCAGGATTCGAGAGGTAAGACACTGAGGATGGGGATAGTATACAGACCTCCAGCACAAGGGAAGGACCTGGACAGAGAGCTAGCTGAGCAAATCAGAAAGATCTGTAGGAAGGGGAGCACTGTGGTGGTGGGGGACTTCAACCTACAGTACCTGGGGTGGAGTGTGAGGGAGCATGCCATACTAGAGGCATTGCAGGGCATCTCCCTGGAGCAGTTGGTACATGAGCCTACTAGATTGGATAGGATTGTGGACCTGGTACTTTCAAATGTGGAAGGTGTAAGGAAACTGGGGGTGGAGGACCCTCTGGCTGGGACTCACCACCACTCAGTGTGGTTCACACTTAATATGAGTAGAGAAACAGGGGGACAGAAACCAGGGTGATTGATTTTAAAGGGGCTGTGTAGGATGGTGGAAATTTGGGGTAAGTATCTGGCAGGCATTTGTCAGGACATGGATGCTAGTTAAAAGTGGGAGGTAATTAAAAGAGGTCTAATAGAGGCCACTGGGGCATGTACAGAGGCATGTAGTAAGAAGGGAAGGGCAAAGAAGCCCAGCTGGTTGACTTGGGAGGTTATGGAGGGGGTAAGGGCCAAAAGAAAGGTATTTCGGAAACTCAAGAAATCGGGGGTGAGAAGGAATAGTATATGAAGAAGTCCAGGAGGTTACAGGCTAGTCAGAGAGGCAAAGGCCCCAAGGGAACTGAGACTGGCACAGGGTGTTAGGAAGGAGAAAATGACTTTTTCAGCTATGTTAGAGAAAGAAATAAGAACAAAGACCAGATTGTGAGGATTAGGAAGGACAGAGTGTGGGTGAAGAAGGGGGGGCAGAGGCATAAAATGAATACTTCTGTTCTGTGTTCACAAAGGAGAAAGGGGAGCAGATACCCCAAGGAGGGGTAGGGTGGGTAGTGGAAGGGAGGGGGTGACTGACGTAGGGATTACGGAGGACAGGGTATGGAAGGATTGAGGGCATTAAGGGTGGACAAGGCACTGGGACCAGAAGGCATCCATTCTAGCATGCTCAGGGAGCTGGCAGAGATCCTGGTGGGGCCACTGACTGACCTGTTCAATACCTCCCTAGATACAAGATGCATACCACAGGACTGGAGGATGGCCCATGTGGTGCCCATTCACAAAAGTGGTCTCAGGGATGAGCCAGGCAACTACAGTGAGGCTCACATCGACTGTGGGTAAGCTCATAGAGACAATCCTAAAGGAGTAGCTGGTGACCTTCTTGGAGGACAATGGTCTCCAGGACGATCATCAACATGGGTTTGTCTCTGGGCAGATCCTGCCAGACAAATCTAATTCAGTATTATGACTGGGTGACCAGGAAACTGGACAAGGGCTACGCCATGGATGTCTTGTATTTGGACTTCAACAAGGCCTTTGATTCTGTGCCACATGGGAGGCTGGGGGGGAAGCTGGAATACATAGGGGTGGGAGCAAAGATGGTAAATTGGATTGTCAACTGGCTTAATGGAAGGCAGCAGAGGGTGGTGGTGGTGGGGGAGCTCTCATCACCAAGGGAAGTGATGGGCGGGGTGCCACAGGGATGAGTGCTGGGACCTGTGTTGTTTGGGATATTCATAGCTGATATCCCACACAGGGTCCAGAGTAGGATCAGTCTATTCACAAATGATACGAAGGAGGGAGTTGTGGTAGATGACATCAAAGGCTGGAAGGGGCTGCAGGAGGACCTGAACAAACTACAGGAGTGGTCAATAACATGGCAGCTGTGGTTCAACGCCAAGAAGTGCAAGGTACTGCACTTCGGAGCTAGGAATCAGCAGAGGAGCTATTAGCTGGGAGGGTACAGCTGGAAAGTAATGAGGAAGAAAAGGATCTGGGAGCAATTATAATGGGCAGCATGAACAACTCAATGCAGGAAGGCAACGACAAAGGCCAATAGGATGCTAGGGTGCATAGCCAGAGGAATCTCCTCCAGGAATAGGGAGGTGATCCTTCCCCTGTACAGGCCTCTGGTCAGGCCTCACCTGGAGTATTGAGTGCAGTACTGGCACCTGTTCCTGAAGAAGGACATCAGGTTGTTGGAAGGGGTGCAGTGTAGGGTGGCAAAGATAATCTAGGGATTTGAGAGGAAGTCCTATGAGGAGAGATTAGCGGAGCTGAACTTGTACTCCCTGGAGGAGAGGAGGGATAGGGAGGATATGATCAAGACATTTATATACCTCAAGAGGATAAATAAGGTTAATATAGAAGGGATTTTACAGCTTAGAAGAGGGAGGGATATGAGGGGGCATCAGTTGAGGCTGGAGCGGGGAAAATTCAGGAGGGAAATCAGGAGGCATTTTTTCACAGAAAGGATGGTGGACATGTGGAATGCTCTGCCTGAGGGGGGGGTGACCTGTAGAATGGTGGGTGGCTTTAAGAGGGGCTGGGATAGAGGAAGGTGGGTTATGATGAAGAGGGTTGGGGAGAGTGGGTCAGCTGCTAGTAGAGGGGCTAACTGCACAATCGAGCAGACTCAATAGACCATAAGGCCTGCTTCAACTGATGTTTTTATATATTCGTGTGTTCATATGTAAGCAAGTTTAAGCCTCATCTGCTGCTTTACAGAGGACCCACAGAGCCCTTCCTAAAGCAAGTTACAATTAAGCTACTAAGTTATGATTTACCTTGTACTTTGGGCATTGCACAAAGCAAGTTATAAGTCTGGCACTATACTTTCTCAAAAAGTAAGAAATGTCATTGCAAAAATTATATTAATGCCTGTGCTAGGGATACAAAGTCACAAATGTCAGGAAATGTGGCGTTAGGGTTTTCAACCCTAACACGCAGCCCACTCAGGTGTAAGATTGGGGTGGAGCTTCCAGAGCATTAGTGCCTTCTAATAAAAGCATTATAAAAGGCTCCCTTACCAATGTGTCCCATCATGCTCATGTACCAGTGTGTGAATGGAACAGCGCAGGAGTGGAACAGATATCCCAAGGCATTTTCAGGCATCTGCGGGCATCCAGAGTTAACCACAGGCAAGCAAGGGGCTCTGCCAGACTAACAAGGGAAGGTAGAGTACTCTAAAGATATGAATGCAGTTACTGTTGTTAAACTCTATAGGTAACTACAGGTGGTGGGGTAGCATGTAATTGCAGGGAACAAAGGTAGGCATATAGCTACAGATGGGAGCATAGGAGGCACCCTGTCCTGGGTAGAGTAAAGTAGAATTTCAAGGACAACAGGGAAAAGTTAACGAAAATGGAGGAGTAAAAAGGCAGTAGGGTACAGGGAAAGCTTTAAAGTCACATTTTTCTGTAGGAAAATGGCTGTTTTTTTGTTCTCTTGCTACCCCCAAAGATTCAATACACTGTATTCATGCAAAGGGAGTGGGAATAACTGCCACTCAATGCAGGCAAGTATTTATTTTCTTTATTCTGCAACCCCAATGCTTTTCCTTTTATAGGCTTTGTCAATGGGATTTGCATTACTTTTTTTTTCAAATAGAAAATATTATAAATTAAATACATTTTTTTTACAACATTCTTGTGTTCAAAATTTTTCTTGCATTTACCATACATATTAGTGCAAGGGATTACTTGCATGCTACATTGCAAACTTACTTGATTCTTTTTCATTTGCACTTTTTGTTTAGCTGCTCTGCAGCAACATTATGAAAACTTTCATCATCTTAGCTTTTTGCAATGTCAGAGACTGCCAACCCCATCGTTTGTGCCAGTGTTTAGCTTCTGCATTTAAAGCATACACCCATGTGGCTCTCAATGAGGAGTACCTGGCTGTAAAGTATTGTATCTGCTTTTAATTATTTTATTTCACTTTAAGTTTTAACTGTCTTTGTAACTGCAATATAATCATTTAGAATTTGTCAGTTATATGATTGTGTATTTGCAGTCTCAACTTTACTCATGTTTCAATCTGTGGTTTAATATTTACCCTTACAGCTTTTGTAATGGCATCTTTGCAGTCAGAATGCCTTCACCCACTGAGCTTCCTCTTGAAGTTGTCAACTGTCCCGATGTTGGCCGTGATGTGTGACATCACAGCAACCTGTGTACTGACATGGGTTGTGTTTGCCTGCCCAGTTGATATGCAACTGACTACACTGACCACCAAACATAGAGGGGGTTAGCCATTAGCTCTGTTACAAAAAAGGGGCCCCATTCTATCAATGCTGCAAGTTAGGTTTAAAGTCATTTCACTCTGTACTGTCAACAGTTTGTTAATCTGACTACTATTCTCACTTCGGTTACTTGCATAAATTGGTCCATATGGTCAATGGTTTTCTAGAACGATGGCAGAGGATTTCTGGAGTTATAGACACTACGATATTTCAAGCTGCTTGTCTATCAAGTGTACTGTGTTTTTTTGTTCAACTTACATTCAACTTTGCCATGCATTTTGTCCAGATATGGGACCAAGTGTATTGTTACTTGCACACAATAATGCTTTAACTATTTAACTAAGTAATACAGTTTCTCAATTTTTAAATGGATTCATAGATACATAGACACTGTCAGCTGATAAGGGCATATGGCCGACCCGGTCTGCCTATTTGAGCTTGTAAGTTCCATTTACGTTTTTCTGGAAGTCTGTTGTCCCTTACCACTGACCTCTACAATTCCCTTAAGTCTATCCCATGTATTCTTAAATCCCGTGATTGTTTTAACCCCCCACCACTTCCTCTGGCAGGGTGTTCTACTTGTCTACCACCCTTTCTGTGAAGAAATTCTTTCTCAATTATTGCACTGAATTACATATTTCCTTCAGTAAATACATATGTTTAAATACATGTGTCAGTTCCCTTGATCCTATTTTATTAGTTGTGCAGTAGAGCTACTATTGTTTGAGTTAAGTAGGCTGTTTAATGTTAAATCCCAAACGTTGCACTTTAACAGCTTTGCGACCATTCTACAGATCTACACAAAGTTTTGCGTTCACACTTTCAGGGGCAAGATCTCTTGATGTGCCAAGTTTTGTTTCAGTCGGATGCATGAATTCTGAGATCCAGATAGCTAAAAATGAAAAAAAAAATGGTACTTTTTGCTATATTTTTTTCATTGCCTAATGCCCAGATGGTTTGGAATTTTTAGCTCTGTAGTTTTCAGGGTAGAAAGGACTTGGGCCAGAGTGGAGCTCATTGCTGGTTTGGTGAAAAAATATTAATCCATTCCAAAGCTATAACAATTTGAAATATTGGTTCTGAGCATGCTCAGTATGGTCTTTTTGATAGCTGTTGAGTACAAGAAAAAAATCAGGCCCATATGATAGAAGATTAATCTTCATATGGAGGTAATCTTTTTTCATAATAAAAAATAGTTTTTCATATTGCCTCCATGTTGTTTCCATTTAAAAAAAAATTCAAAACACATACACACGATATCCTGCACATACACTAACACATATACAATATCTTGCGTGGGATCCCTTATTTTTGTTTTTTTCCAGATTATTTTTTCATATGAAGGATTTTATGTTCGTATGAATGATACAACTTCACAAAAAAAGATCCCTTCATACAAAAAAATAATTTAGACATTATTTTTTCACATTCTTTTTTCATATAAAGGATTCTTTTTTGTGAGCTTTTTTCGTCCTCACAAAAAAACACCCCCACATACAAAAAAAATAATTTTGACTTACTTTTTTCCACATTTCAACTTTAACACAGCATAACTCTTTCAGCATTTGGAGTTAAGGCACAAACTATATCAAAACAAAGGCCTCAATCAGCACTACAAGACTACACATAATATCCCCACCATAAAATTTAGGGGTCATATTCAAAACCTTAAAAATTAAAAAAATTACAACTACTATAGCATAACATTGCAACTTTATTGTGTTTTTTTGCACTGCGTCTATGGCTGGATGGAAGCGCATGGCCCCAATGGATGTGTTCATGCAGGTCCAGGAGATACCTGTGTGAATGAGGATATAATTATGTTATCTCAAAAAGTAAGGAAATTCTTTGCAAAAAAAACCTTCATTAATGCACCAGTTAGGATTCAGATTAAACCAACAATAGTAGGGAAATGTGGTGTTAGAGTTCCCAGCCCTAACACTTCACCTCCACCCTGCAGGCAGCAAAATGAAAGAAACATTAGGGTTTTGCCTTCCCTGTCCTCAGTCTTCCTAAATCAGTGCTGAGGTTTTTCTTGGGCTTGTCAACCCTAACCTTACCTCATTCTCATATTGTCTTGACATCTGAGATTATTTACTGATGGAAAGGGGTGAGCATTAGGGTTGACAACCCCAAGGAAGACCCCAGCCCTGATTTGCAAAGACTCAGGAGAGGCAAAACCCTAATGTTTTTTCCTTTGGTGCCTGCAGGATTAGGGAAAACATCCATATTTTCAACAAAATGCCCTATACAATACGTATACATATCACAGTGGCTTGAAATCACAGAAGGAGCAGAAACAAACCACACAAAAACATGTATCCTTGATTTTAGGAGGGCAGACTTTGGGAAAATTAAGACATGCTAGAAAGAGGCACTAATGGAAATGAGGCAGAAATCAAGGGTTGAGGAACACTGGACTTCAGCAAGGCCTTTGGCACTGTGCCACACAGAAGGCTATTAAACAAACTGGGAAATATGAGAGTTCACAGGACTGTAGTGTGGTGGATGGGTAATTGGTTGGATGGCAGGACCCAAAGGGTGGTGGTAAATGGCCGTCATGCCACAGAGGGAAAAGTGACCAGTGGGGTACCACAGAGATCAGTGCTGGGACCGGTCCTATTCAATGTCTTCATCAGTGACATTGCACAGGACCTAGAAGGCAGAATTTCCCTGTTCACTGATGATATGAAGCTCTTTAACAGAGTGGACACACCAGAGGGTGTAGACAGAATTAGAGGGACCTGAAGAAGCTTGAAGAATGGTCAAGGGTTTGGCAGTTGAAATTCAATGCAAAGAAGTGCAAGATAATGCATCTTGGGCACAAAAACCCTGTAACAACATATCATTTGGGGGGAGATGAGGATATAGCATGCACCAAGCAGGAAAGGGACCTTTGGGTTATCATCTCTGATGACCTCAAGGTAGGGAAACAGTGAAACAAGGCAACAGGTAAAGCAAATAGGATGCTGGGATGTATAGGCAGAGGCATCACCAGCAGGAAAAGGGAGGTCATAATATGACTATACAAGACACTGGTGAGGCCACACCTGGATTACAGTGTACAGTTCTGGGGACCTTACCTACGTGAGGACACAGGCAGGGTAAACAAGGTGGTACAGAGATAGAGATTGCATCACAAGTCCTATGAGGACAGGCTGAAGGACATGAATATGTATTCCCTGGAGGGGGGTAAGAGGGGATATGATAGAGTCATTCAAGCACCTTACAGGGAGGAACTGGGTGCAGGAATACACTATTTTCCAGCAAAAAAGATGATCCAGGACTAGACAGCATGGGATGAAGTTGGAGGGAGGGCAATTCAGAGGAAACGTGAGGAAGAAGTTCTTCACAGAAAGGGTCGTAGACAAGTAGAACACCCTTCCAGAGGAAGTGGTGGGGGCTGAAACAATCACAGGATTTAAGAATGCATGGGATAGACATAAAAGAATTCTGGAGGTCAGAGGTAAAGAGCAACAGACTTCTAGAAAAATGTAAAGGGAATTTACAAGCTCAAATGGGGAGACTGGGTGGGCCATAGGCACTTATCTGCCAACAGTGTCTATGTATCTATGCAACTATATACAATACAAATGGTAACATAAACAAGCATTAGTCAATGCCGAACGTTCGCTTGCAGGTATTTGCAGTGGTGTTTGGCACGTATGGTGCTTTACCCTAATGCCCTGTGCGATTGCTGGTATTTGCACAATAAATTTTCAGCATGAGCTTTTTGTTACCCCCATTGGGCGCTACATAGGCGGAAACACGTTTTGGGCAGGATGTGAAAAATGACAGCTGTACTGCTCATAAGGAAGTGTGGTAAAATGGCAATGTTGAAAATCTGGAGTGGAAATATTGAAAATTCGCAAACCTATGAGCATGCATGGGAACTGTGCAATGCACGCTCATAAAACAGTCATTGTTAGGAATTTTTTCACCAAATTTTCAACATTGGCATTTTAAAACCTCTGCTAATGAACAGTGTCACTGTGATTTTCTTACTGTGTCCCATACATTGATTTACTTTACACCGACTGCGCCATTGTGCACTACATGGGCGGAAACATGTTTTGGGCAGGATGTAAAAAATGACAGCTGTACTGCTCATAAGGAGGTGTGGTAAAATGGCAATGTTGAAAATCTGGAGTGAAAATATTGAAATTCGCAAACGTGCGTCATGGAACTGCACAACGCACGTATCGTAAAACAGTTATTTGTAGGAATTTTTTCACCAGATTTTCAACATAGCCATTTTAAGATCTCTGCTCATGAACAGTGACACTGTGATTTTCTTAATGTGTCCCATACACTGAGTTTGCCCACCGACTGTGCCATTGTGCGCTACATGGGCGGAAACACGTTTTGGGCAAGATGTGAAAAATGACAGCTGCACTGCTCATAAAGAGGTGTGGTAAAATGGCAATGTTGAAAATGTGGAGTGAAAATATTGAAAATTCGCAAACTTACGAGCGTGCATAGGAGCTGCGCAATGAACACTCGTAAAACAGTCATTTTTAGGAATTTTTTCACCAAATTTTCAACACAGCCATTTTAAGACATCTGCTCATGAACAGTGTCACTGTGATTTTCTTAATGTGTCCCATACATTGATTTCACACACCAACTGCGCCATTGTGCGCTACAGGGGCGGAAACACGTTTTGGGCAGGATATGAAAAATGTCAGCTGTACTGCTCATGAGAAGGTGTGGTAAAATGGCAATGTTGAAAATCTGGAGTACAAATATTGAAAATTCAAATGTACGGCGTCGTAAAAGGAACTGCATAGCATACTGTCAAATAAACAGTCATTTTAGGAATTTTTTCACCAAATTTTCAACATAGCCATTTTAAGACCTCTGCTCATGAACAGTGTCACTGTGATTTTCTTAATGTGTCCCATACATTGATTTCGCACACCGACTGTGCCATTGTGCGCTACATGGGTGGAAACATGTTTTGGGTGAGATGTGAAAAATGACAGCTGTACTACTCATAAGAAGGTGTGGTAAAATGGCAATGTTGAAATTCTGGAGTGGAAATATTGAACATTCGCAAACCTACGAGCATGCGTAGGAATGTTTGCACCAAATTTTCAACATGGGGTTTTTGGGACCCCTTCTCATGAATGGTGTCACTGTCATGGCGTTATTCAGGCCCAAAGGGTGATTTCACGCAGTGACTGCGAAATCACCCTTCAGGCCCAAATAACACCATGACAGTGACATCATTCATGAGAAGGGTCCAAAACCCCATGTTGAAAATTTGGTAAAATCCAAAAAATGCCTGAGATATGCAATAAAGTTGAAAACCCCCTATCTAGCCCATTATACAGCTTACGGCATTTCCTCAGTTCGCGGTCGGCTTTGAAGAGTGCAGACTTGTTTCTGGTCCACCGAAGATCATTGCGCCGAGCTCCGGAGGTAGTATGGTGTGAGGGGGTGTGGGGAGGCTGGGTGCGCAGTGGGTGGATGCGGGTTGTGGGAGGGGACTGGGAGAAGCGCCCGTGGGACGTTTTGCTTTTCAGAAAGAAAAAAGACTACGTGGGACATTTGCCACGCTGGGGTGGAGGCTCCCAATGTGGCACCAAAGCTTTGGGGCGGCGTGACGCTGGGGCGGCGTGGACATGGGGGTCCGCGGATGCGGTAGCTTCAGGCGATACGTGGTTTTCTTTAGCGAAGACCACCGCTGTCATATTTCAGCTCCCGCACTCCATTGGTGCAGGACCGCCACGCCTGCTCAACTGAGCAGTGGATTGCAAGGGAGAGGCACACCTCCAAAGTGTGCTACTCTCCCAAAACGTTCCTCGCGCATGCGCGCAAGCGAACGTAAAAATGAGTTACATAAAAACAAAGTTACACAATATTAAGATAGTTTCATCATTATCCAGTGTAGCATGTACAAATAGTGCATACACATTTCTGTAATGCAGTCTGAAATTTGTGTAGCAAATTTTTTGCCTTTAATTCAGCAGATACCATATTCCAAAACTTGGCCATACTCATTTGTAAAGTAACATCTCCAAATTTGTTGTGAACCCATAAATAAGGTAAATTCAAGACATTGTACCTTAATTTATACTTTTTGTTTCCAGGTAACTCAATTGTTATCAAGTGATGCAACTTTAGAATTCAATAACTTGAAGCACAAGGATAGCCAATTATATTGTCTTTTTTTCTTCAGGCCCTAACCAGTTCAAGGCCAAATAGACTTTACAATGGTGGGTACCAAATTTATTCAAGTTTACAAATCTAGCCAATTTGTAATAGGTTTGATCTTGTTTTTATTGAATTCCTAAATATTAATCCACAGTACTCCAAGACTGGAATTAGCAACTGCTGAATTAATTTTAGTCTAGCATCCTTTAAGAGGGAAGAAGAAATTCTTCTTCTTCATTCCCCAAGCTTCTGATACATTTTCTTAACCAATGAGTTTATATGTTCAGCATATGATAACATGTTGTCATCAAGAACCCCCAAATATTTATGATATTTTATATTTAACACTGTAAACCCATATTTATATATTCAAATTACTATCCAAATTATATTTTCTTCCAGATAAAACTGAATGCATTGCATTTTTTCCCATTAAGCAGGAGACCTGAATCGATGAACCATGTTTCCAGTATTATTAAATCATCCATGAGCTTTTGTTCTAGTGAGGTGTGGCTGCTCGTGGACACCACTAAACAGTGTCATCCATGTACAGACGGATCTCACTGTTATCCAACATTTTGGGCAAATCATTGACATATACAGTATGTTGAAAAGCAGAAGGCCCAAGATGGAGCCCTGTTGGACTCCTCTTTTCACTTCCCTCAATTATGATACTATGGGGCACTATGACACATGCTGCTTTCTATTTGATAAATAGGACTTAAACCACTGTAAAGGTTCAGCATTGAGACATATTCTATGCAATCTCTGTAATAGGATCCTGTGGTCCACCAGATCAAAGGTTTTGCTGAGGTCCACAAACACAACCCCAGTGCTCATCCCTGCATTCACTGATGTCGCTATCAGGTCATTAAAATCTACCAGGTCCATGTCCGTGGATCTCCCGACCTGAAAACCATGCTGACAGTCTGTCAGCAGTTCATAATGTTCCAGATATTGATAGAATTGTTTATATACAAACCTTTCCATAATCTTAGACAGTATTGGAAGCAAAGCAATAGGTCTATAATTTGTAGATACTGAAGCATCTCCTCCCTTGAAAATATGATATATCTTCTCAATTTTCCAAGCCTCAGGGAAGGTGGGACAGCACCGACTCCAGTCTAGTAGGTACGTTACAGTAGGAGCAATAATGTCTCCTCCCAACTTCAAAAATCTTGTCTCCACATCATCCACCCCCCTTATTTACCTTCAGACCTTTTAACTCCTTTTCAACTTCCCTAACTGTGATCTTTTTAAACCTGAACCTTGTTCTATATAGCTCTCCAACAGTCTCTTTATTTTCCATATCAATTTGAACTATTATTTCTTAGGGCTGTGTTAGGGTTGGGAACTCTAACACAGCATTACTCTAGTATTGTTGATTTAGCGTGAACCTTCACTGGTACATTAACAACGTTTCTTGCAAGGAATTTATAATAGATTACTGTCTATTATATTACATTGTAATGGCTATCTAGTACTCTATGGCAACAGTTTTATGTTAATGTAGTGCACACTTGTGTAGTCCTTCCCTTTTCTCCCCTCCTCTAGAGGCAGGAAGTTACGGGGAGGGAAGGGCATAAGGCAAGTAGCACAAATGGTGACACAGAAATATAGAAACACAGAATTTGATGGCAGATAAGAACTGCTTGGCCCACCCAGTGTGCCCATTTTTCCCTACCTACAGTATCACCGCAGACCCTAATTGATCTCCGGCTCTTTCTCCCTCCCCCCTTCCTTTCCATTAAGATTCCCTTATACCTCTCTCATACATTCTTGTACCCCACCACTGTTATCACCCCTCACCACCTCCACTGGAAGGCTGTTCCATAAATCCACCACTCTTTTTGTGAAGAAGTACTTCCTCACATCTCTCCAGAATCTACCCCCCTCCAGCTTCATAGCATTTGCCAGGGTACTACCTCTCTAGGGCCAGGGGAGAATAGGGTACTCTGCACCAGAAGCTTCAACACTTGGTTGAAAGAATGTTGCAAGGAGGAGGGGGTTCAGCTTCATTTGGGACTGAAGGAAAACCTGGAAGACTATGGGTCTATACAGAGGTGATGGCCTGCATCCATCTGGGAAGGGGACTGCCATCTTTAGTGGAAGGTTCAGATGTTACTTTGATGAACATTTAAACTAGCTGAAGTGAGAGGCTGTAATACAAAGGAAGGTATAAACTGCCTCCTACACACTGAATCAACAGGAAGAGAGAGAGCCTGAGGGAAGGAAACTCCTTCGGGGAACAAATTAAAGAAGAAAAAAGAATCAGCATTTATATAGCACTTTTCATACACAGTATCCCAAAGCACTTTACAAGCAATGCTAGACTGGTAGTGAAGTGACTGAATGTGTGGTGGTGGCCATATTGCACATCATCACCCACACACAGCCTGGATAATTGCATGAACCGGTTTATTTGAAGGGGAGTGTTGGCCAGGACACCGGAATGCTCTCTGCTCTTTTGCAAGAGTGTCCTGCGTTCTTTTACTTCCACCTGGACACCCACCAGGACAACACCAGGATGGGCAGAAGGGACCTCGGTTTAACATCTCATCCTAAGGACGGCACACCCCAGCAGTACAGCACCCCCCAATACTGCACTCAGATGGCAGCGATTTTTAGATGCAAGTTCAATCCCACTGTGGGACGAGAACCCACGACCTTCTGGTCCAGAGGCGGATATGCTACCAACTGAGCCATGCTGACACCTAGAAGTAGAATAGTAGGGGGAAAGGGGACAAGAACAGAAAAGGTGGGAACAGAGGTTTTGAGGAGACAAGGCATGAAGAGGGTAGTGAGAAGAAAGAGGGAAGTTTGTTTCAAGTGCCAACAAAGGCAAAAAGGAATGGGGAAGGGGGTTGCAGGCAAAGTGGGAGCAAGGTGTGGAGAGCCATGTGTGCTAATGTAAGAAGTCTTGGAAATTAAATTCCAGACTTGGAGGCCATCATGGCAGAGGCAGTCCAGTATCTTGTGGTCATTACTGAGTTGTGGTGCACAGGTAGTCATGACTGGTATATGGCCATTCCAAGCTACACTCATTTCAGAAAGGATAGGAATGGAAAGAAGGGTGGAGGGGTTGTACTAAATGTAATGGATGGTATTAAAGTAATGGAAATGCACGGAAACATACGGGCAAAAGATGGGTTGGAGGTGCAGTGGGTCACCCTGGAGACACGAACCAGAGCCACTATTCACATTGGGTTGATATAGAGACCTCCAATGAAATGGGAAGAATAGGATAAGGCACTGTGGGAAGCCATAAGCATGATGGCAAAAAAGGGGTGAGGTGCCACTGGTGGGGGAATTCAATCTACTGGATGAGATTGGAGCATCTCAGGCACAGTCTCAGCTAGAAGCAGGACCATCCTAGACTTCCTGCAGGGGACATTTCAAGAGCAACTAGCCAGACAGACCACTTGAGATGGAGCAATACTGGATGAGGTGCTCATGAACAAGAACAATATTACAAATGCCAAGGTGGGATGTCACCTGGGGACCAGTGATCATCGCACAGTGTGGTTTAACATAAGGGCAGCAGTAGAGGCAAACCACACATGGATGAGGGTCCTGGACTTCAGAAGAGCAAGTTTAAAAAAATTGGTGACTGCCTCAGAGACAACTTAATTGGGTGGTGGGTTACTGGCGGAACAGTGGTCAAATTAAGGGATGGTATAGGAAGGCAACAAACCTCTGCAGGAAAGAAGTGGGCAAAAACAGGAGGAAAAAGAGACCACTACAGTTCGTGAGGGAAGTGGTTGCAAAGGTAAAGTCTAAAAGAGTTGCATTCAGGAGGTATGAGAAGATGCAGAGGGAAGAGGATAAGGAGGTGCACCAGGAGGAGCAGAGTGAAGTAGGGAAGGTGGTGATGGGGACAAAGGCACAATCTGAGGAAAGGATAGCTGAAGGGATAGCTAAAGGGGACAGAACCTTTTTCAAATACATGTCAAAAGAAGAGACAATGGGAGGGAATATGAGCTTAAGAAGGGCAGAGAAGGATCAGGAAAAGCTGATATCCTGAATAGATATTTTATTTTTATTTATTTATTGAAATGTTTCACCAGGAAGGCACACTGAGTGACAAGTCACTTGTCTCCCAGTGTGACGTGGGGGGAAGGGGTACAACAGGAATGAGACATTAAACATTCAAGTTACAAGATCAACACTAACATACACTCAGTTGTAAGGCAGGTGTTACAAACAGTGTTACAACAGTGTTGCACATAATAGCCAAAAAGAGTGGACAATAATAAGTACTGGGTTAATAAGTAAACAAGTGCTTATGTGAAAGAAAAGGAGGGAAGGAGAGGGAGGGTTGTGGTGGGGGGAAGGGGGAAGAGTCATGTCCCTGGAGATCCTTGCAGGATGCAAAGAACCCTGCAAAGGGACTGGGGGGATCAGAGAGAAGGGGATAAAGCAGTGTCTCAGAGAGACCCCTTCAAAATGGTGGTGAGAAGGGAGTAGATGAAAGATACAAGTCCCTTGGAGGGGTAGGAGAGGGACCCATAGAGAGCATTTGGGGTCCCTTATATTCTGTGAGAGAGATCAAGGGAGGCCAGTAAGGATGAACAATTTGGGGGAAGAGGAGGAGAACTAGAAATTTGATCAGTCTTCACAGTAGAGGGAGAGGGGGATGGACCACATAGAAGCAGCAAGAACACTGGGGGAGGGAGGGAGGTGGATAAAGGTCCATTCACAGAGGAAATGATTCTTAGAGGAATTGCAAAGCTGAAAGTAGATAAGGCTTCAGATCCAGAATGGGTACATTCAAGGGTGCAGACTTCAGGGAAGTACTGGTTGCACCTCTGACAGTCCTATTCAACATCTCTCTGGGTTTCAGTGCAAAAAAGTGCAAAATCATGCACCTAGGGCACAGAAACCCAGAGGCGGTGTATAAAAGGGGGAAGAGATACATATGGTCACAAAGCAAGAAAGAAACCTTGTGGTTAACCTTAAGGTGGCAGGGTAGTGTGATAAGGCAGTAAACAGGGCTAGTGGGATGCTGGAGTGCATAGGGAGAAGAATCATCAGCAGAAGGAGAGAAGTGGTATTACTGCTGTATAAATTATTGGTGAGACCCCACCTGGAATACTTATATAGTTCTGGAGAACACATCTCAGGAAGGACACAGGCAAAGTAGAAGTTGTCCAGAGGATGGCAACTAAAATGATGAAGGGGTTGCATCATAAGCCCTATGAGGAGAGACCAAGGGATCGTAATATGTATACCGTGGAAGAGGGGAGGTTGGGGGGGGGGGACATGATAGACATATACAGATGTGTCAGCCACGATGAAGCGCAGTAACTTTCAGTAATGACATGTCACAAAATCCTGCACGACAAAAGGCTTAACTGACATTGACTTACAATGGCCGCTGCAGTAAATTGTAGTATTCTGTGATATTCTGCAGCATTTCTGTGCTTCATCCTGGCTTGACACATCTGTTAGTACCTCAAGGGGGTGGACAAGGTGCTGGAGGGGAGTATTTTTCAGAAGAGAAGGTGCACCAGAACAAAAGAGGGTATGGAATGAAGCTTGAAGGGGGGATATTAGGAGAGATGTGAGGAAGCAATTCTTCTCTGAAAGAGTCATGCATGCCTGGACCAGCCTTTCAGCAAAGGTGGTGGGAGGAAAAACACTGGAAGGCTTCACACATGCATGGGATAGGCACACAGAAATCTTGGTAGGAAAGTGGGGGAGGTGGGAGCAGCTAGAGATCTGGAGGGGTCTGTGGTGACAGTTTAGGCAGGAATAAATTGGGAAGACTGTGTGGGCCAAGCAGTCCTTATCTGCCAACAAATTCTCTGTTTTTCATCTGTCCCCTACCTCATGACCAAAGGTCAAGCTACAGATCTGTGTCCATGCTCCATTGGTTAGCTGCTTCAAGTTACAGGTCTGGTACCATGCTTCACATGTCCTGATCCATGCACCATGGGTGTGAGCTACAGATCTGGGGCTGTGCTCTATAGGTCTGCTGGTTCAAGCTCCAGGTCTGGGACCATCCTACCATGTCCTGAGCTGTGCACCATGGGTGTATGCTACAGGTCTGGAACTGTGTCTCATGGGTCTTGCTGCTTGAAGCTACAGATCTGGGGCCTTGCCCCACAGGTCTAGAGCCATGCACCATGGGTATAAACTACAGGTCTGGGGTTGAGCCCATGGGTCTTCTGCTTCAACCTACAGGTCTAGGGTCATGCCCCACAGGTTTGCTGATTTATGTGGGACCTGCAGGTCTCTGTACAAAGCAAGGAACAGGTTTGGTTCCACGCCCCACCATGGGTCTGTTGCTTCATGTAGGGCCCGCAGTGCAAACTTAAACATCCAGAACTGTGCCACATAGGACTGCAGCTTTGTTGTAGTGAGGATTTATGAAATAGAAGCTAAATTATATCTTAGTGTTATGATTCTGAAAATTGTCCATGAGGCATCATCAGCTCTTAAAAGGAGAATGCAAGCATGTACTAAATACATATAGCGGGAAAGGAATACCCATATTAGCAAATTCATCCTATTAATAATTGTTTCATTTACTTATTTCTCTGTGCATTAAAGCAGCGTCCTAGTTACCAGTAACAAACCTCAGATCTGGCATCAGCAGATCTCAATTATAAACCAGTCAGAAACAAAATGGAATGTCGAGCCACTCTGTTCTTTATCAATAACTTATTTACTTAAAGCAGAAGTATCTGTTAGAGGAAAAAATGACACCCTATAGTTCTTTTTAGTAGAGGTGTATTTCTCGTTACAGCATCAATATATCCCTTGTTTCAATTCTCTGTATTTTACTCTTGAACTGAGTTTTGGGTTTTGAGGTTTTTGAAAGTCCCTGCTCTCTAGTCGTGTCCACTCTGAATGAATAAATTACATGTTTTGGTGCGGTGTTGTGCTGTTTACCATCACAGATGTGTGCTAGTGCCCTCCTAATAAATCTATGGCAAGAATTATATTTTCTCCTATTGCCTATTGTCTGCTGACTGCACCCATTATTAACACCATTGTAAATATGATCATATACTTCTGTAATTCTACCATTGTAAAAAACAATGTACCTACCTTGTATTACCTTTTGTCTTTGTTACTATTAACTTTTTTTGTTTTCCAGTGCTGGACTTTTGTGAAAACAGGCATTTTTGCTCTCATACTTTCCAGTATATAAATAAATTGAATTGAATTGAATTCAAGTCAAAAAGCAACCTTGCAGTAATGGATTTTTTTTCAACTTTCTTTATGCTCCTCAGAGTGGTGGGGGGAGTGCTTGACCCACTTCAGCCTGTTACGCTGGCCCATCGAGCTCCCCCTGACCCAGCCTCTGCCACAACGGCAAGACAGGGAGGACCGTGACTTACACCTCATGGAGGGCCCCGGGAGAGGACTGGAGGAGAGATGCATCACCCTTGAGTCAAGGTAATACAGCTATATATGGAACACATACATAAATCAAGTAAGTCATCAAATATAGGAACATGAATAACACAGGCATTCCAAATGGGGCAGAGGCAGGCACAGATGTATTTTCTGAGAAGGGAGGGGTTCTTGGGTGCACAAGCTCCTATTGGAGTACTTAGTTGTAGCCAAAGATACAGACAAATATTTACAGACATTTCATGGCATTTCCAAAGAGAGTCTGTCTGGTGGCATACAGTGGTACTACAGGCAGGTAGGTAATTTCTCTAGATCACAGAAATTTCAGGAAATATTTATTTATTTATTTATTTATAAAATTTTGTTAACTAGGTAAGCCCACTGGTCCCCGAAGGTCCCTTTTTCAGGGGTGACCCGGAATTAGTTACAAAAAAAACAGTGCATATACATTAAGGTGAAACAGTGCAGGACACAGTACATTAATACAATGACAGTATACAATTATACAGTTACATTGAGGAGGGTAGTAATTACAGCACAGTTCCACAGTTCCACAGTGGCAGCTGACTGAGTTAGGGCAATTTGGTATTTTGGGGAAAGCCACGAAGGGTGAGTAGGCTAGCTTTCAGGACAGCTGCAGAGGTTGTGGTTTAGGGGGTGTGCCCACAGACCTTTCTGGAACGTGGCCAGGGAGGGGGCTTCCTGAAGGTGTCTGAGGAGTTTATTCCATTGCACAAGGGTGATATGGGCAAAGGATTTACTGCCAGCCGTGGAGCAGGTCCTGGGCCGGTCCAAGAGTTTTTTGCCTGAGGTCCTGAGTAGTCGGCTGGGTTGCTTTGGGGCTAGTAGCCCAGTTATTCCTGCCGGAGGGTCAACATCGAGAAGCTTAAATGTCCAGCTTAACAGGGGATACTGAAGCCTGTGGATCAGGGGGGCCAGTTGAGTGAGGTGAGGGCTACACAGTGGTGGGTCCTTGGATGGGCATTCGTGGCGAAATGAGCGATTTTATGGTGCAAAGTTTGTAGTCTAGAGTGGTCAAGATTAGCGATGCCCAATAGTGTTGGGGCAGTGTAGGTGAGAGTTGGGAGGAGGATACTCTGCGCGATTGCCAGTCTAGTCTCAGGTATCATGTTCGCGCATAGTCCATAGAGCAGGATGAGTTTTTGGTGAATGTTTTTTGTTACTAGAGCCATATGTGGCTTTAAGGTGAGCCCCTGGTCCAGTGTGAGTCCCAGGTATTTGAAGGATTGAACCACCTTGATTGTGGAGCCAGATACAGTAACAAGTGTGAGAAGGTGGAACTGGGAAGGACCCAAGGAATTTGGACCAAACAGGAGTGCTTTGGACCAGGTAGTTTTTCAACTAGCTAGGCTTCAGCCTTGGTAAAGTCTGACTCGAGCAATGGCCCTAGGTTGTCCAGGTTCTGCGCAGTTCTATAGAGGATGGCATCATCAGTGTTCTGCACTATGGAGCTACTCCCACAGTGGCCCTGGAGGTTGTTGACAAATGGAGAACAGGAGTGGGACCAAGATCGAACCTTGCAGAACCCCCTCATTTAAAGGAAGTGACCCAGAGATTGCACCTCTCCACTTGACCTATTGGGAGCGGCCCGACAGATAGTTGCGGAACCAGTTCAGAGAGTGCTGGTCAAGTCCAAAATTGCTCAACTTTGTTAGGAGGAGGGGGTGGTCTACCAGGTCAAAGGCCTTGGTTAGGTCAATGAAGACTGCCCCTGTAGGAGAGCCCTTGTCCAAGGCAGCTAGAACGTCAGTGGTGAACCTGATAAGGGCAGTGTCAGTCCCATGCTTTTGCCAGAAACCATGCTGGGAGGGGGCCAGGAGTTAGTTAGCTTCCAGGTAATCCTTCAGTTGGCAGTAGATGAGCCGCTTCTGGATCTTAGCAAGGGGGCAGAGGATAGAGATGGGTCTGTAGTGACCTGTAGTTTCCCTGGCACCACCCTTGTGGATTGGGACCACGTGGGCCTGCTTCCATTTGTTGGGAACTACTCCTCCTAGAAGTGATCTGTTTATAAGTAGGATGACAGGTAAGGCAATGGCAGGGGCAGGGGCAGCGGCCTTGAGCAACTGTGGGTCCAGACCATCTGGCCCCAGAGCGCCTGAGGGTTTTAAGGATAGTAGAAGGGGTAGCACTTCTTTGACGTGCACTGTCTGAAGGTGGAAGTGGAGAGTAGATAGATCCTGAGTTGCCGTGATCCAGGGGCCCTGAGAATGGTGCCGAGGGTTGGTCCTGTAGGAGCCCAGGTTGGTGAAGTAGCAGTTGAAGGCTGCAGCCGACTCATCTGCATCAGTTAAGGTTAGTCCATTGTGGGTTAAATTGCCCAGCTGAGGTTTGTTTGGGCCTTTTATCAAGGAATCGATGGTAGACCAGCAGGACTTAGGGTCTGTCAGGGTTTGTCGCTGGAGGGTTTTGAGGTAGTCTCTTTTAGCTGTTTTTGAGGCTTTCTTACACTGGTTCCTGCAGGGTCTGTATTCAGCTAGGTCAACTGGGCTGGTGGAGTGCCTGGTCTTTTTCCAGGCCTTGTCTCTGCCCTTCATTAGGGATTTCAACTCTCGTGAGATCCATCTGTGGCACTGGCCTTTTACGTGACCTTTCCTCACAGGGGCATGGAGATTGACCACAGAAGAGAATGTATACTGAAAGAACTGGGCGGCATCCTCAATACTGTCAAGCAGTCTAATTGGCGACCCGTCGACATTTCTTGATCAGCTCTGGAAGGCCTCAGCAGAGAAGCTAGAGAAGTATCTAGCTACTATGGGCCTGGGGGGTATCCTGGGCGGTTGGTTTTTCCAGATGCAAAAGGTGGGGGAATGGTCACTCAGGGCATCGGACATCACACCAGTCACTAGGCTGTTTGCTGGGTTTAAGGCTAAGATCCAATCAAGGGTGGAGTGGTTCCCTGTATTTAGGTTTTGCCTGGTGACCTCCGTAATGACCTGGGTCAAGTTTGAATCAAGGAGCGAGGCCTTGTGAACTTGCTTAGTGGCAGGTTCACACCTAGGATTGAAATTCCCTAGGACTAGCAGCTCAGCAGGAGTGGTCCCTGCCAGGGAGCGTGTTATGTTCTGAAGCGCTGAGTTGCCACCACTGGGAAGGTTATATATACAGCCTATAGTGAGGCACTTTGAATGACCTAGAACAATTTTGATAAAGAGTGATTCGAGCCCTGTGGAGCATGGCAGGTGGGTAGAGGACAGGGAGGCCTCCAGCGAGGTGCACACATAAATTAGGACTCCCCGTCCTTTTTTTCCTTGTCTGTCCTTTTGGAAGGTGACATAGTTTGCAAGCTCCACTTCATGAGGGAGTATTTGGGGCTTTAGCCAGGATTCAGAGACAGCAAGCACATCTGGCCTGTACATTTCCACCTAAGCTTGAACCTCATGCATCTTGGGTCGCAGACTGCAGACATTCATGTGTGTGACTCTCTGGCCTTTGGTGTGGCACCATATTGGGTCACTGGGGGACCCCAGGGTTGAGTTGGCAAGTGGGGGTCCAGGATTAGGTTGGATATTGCCTGAGCACATTTTCAGTGCTAGTGCAATAAGGCTGAGGACACCCTGCCAGGCGAGGGATGATAGTTTAGTACGAATGTCTGACAACCCTGAGAAGATGAGGTAGCAAGATCCCTTACAAGTGAGCCCATGCATCAGGATCAGGGTGTCCATATTTGGAGATGCTGGGCAGATTGTAAGGTGTGGGAGGTGCTGGTCCTGTGCACCCCTGAGCGGGTAGGAGTCGTGACAGGTGCCCATTTTTAAGTCTACCCACAAAGTTGCACCGATATACAGGATGATCAGGACAGGTAACCTATATGGGGCTATATTTGGGTTGGACCATGGGCACTGGAGATCCCACTGATGTGGTTGGGCTGATTCTGTGAGTGTGAGGGGCATGGTGCTCGGGGCCTTCGCTCCTGTGGTAGTGACAGTTGGGGGCAGAATAGTGAGAGCCCAGGAGTTCCTGCCCTCAGGCAGTGAGAAGCCCCAATAACGTTCTTTTGAGTGCGGGGGGTAATAGCTTTAGGAGCTTTAGGCTATTCCTCGCTTTGTTAGTATCAGCCAGCATTATGATATCAGTGAGTTTATACCTTGGGGGGCTTGTAGACTCTCTGACCCCCACTCTTATTTTTGTGGCTGGCTACTCCAGACCAGAGAACTGGGATGAGCTGGTTGAGCTGCACTAGGTAACTGAAGCTAGAGAGCTAGTATGAAGAGAGTGTTATAGAGCACTCTGGTGGTCGCAAGGAGCAGGACAGGTAGACTTGTGATGGCTACCTCTAACAGCGGTACCTGATAAGCTACTAATGGGGAAGTGAGCTGATAGGCTCAGACATGTGCATCTGTGGGGGTTCCTTTAGAGCAAGCCACATGGTGTCTCATTCACCGTTTGGCCGTACCTTGTGTTGTCAGAGGGAGGGCTCTCCACCGCTGGCCCTCACAACCATCCGCCCAGTGGGGGGTCTGTCCATAGAATGAATGAGGAGATCATTGCTGTGGAGAAGCAGAGAGAAAGGAACAGATTAAATAAGGTGAGGGGCCCTTTGTTAGCTCACAGAGCGGAGGGGTGAACAAAAAAGAGAGGGCTAGGGGGCAGAGGACTATGGTTCGGGGAGTGGGTTTTTACTTGAACCATATAGTTTTGCTTTATGTTTTTTTGTTGTTGTTTTTTTTCAATAAGCTCTGAGTTTCAGGGTGGAAACAGTGGGCAGAAGAGGGAGAGCGCCTCTGAAAATTAGTTACATGTACCTTAGAGTACCCTGGCACGCACTTTTAAATACTGGGACTGCAGTGACACACAATTAAGGGACATTATGGGACAAGCCTGAACACTGGCCTGCTACAGAGAGTACTGAGAATCTTTGCTGGCTGCTAGACAGTCTGAGCATAATTAATCAAAAACGTAAGTAAAACACCCAGCAAGCAACTTAACATACAACAACTGCTACATGGTACAGTTAGAGCTCCTAGCAGGCAAACATTGTCACAGACCTAACAGATTGTTTAAAATAAATATTTAGTGGAACTGCTTTCTTTAACATATTAAAGCACCTTAAGGGAGAACCAGTCCTCAGTCTTTCAGCAGCCCAAATCATTAACAGGAGTCTATCTCCACTCGTATGCCGATGGAAATGCAGTCCAGATTTGAAATTAAAAATGGTGCCAAAATACCAAGGTTCCTTTAGTGTAAGCTATATGGCGTCTTGTCTGCCATTTGTCTGTACCTTGTGTTGTGGGACGGAGGGCTGTCCACTGCTGGCCCTCACGACTGTCTACCTGGCGGCGGGGGGGGGGGTCTGGTCTGTCTGTAGAATGAATGAGGAGATTGTTGCTTGTGCTGTGGGAGGGAGGGCTCTCCACCGCTGGCCCTCACGACCATCCACCCGGTGGGTGGGGGGGTCTATCCATAGAATGAATGAGGAGATTGTTGCTTGTGTTGTGGAAGGGAGGGCTCTCCACCGCTGGCCCTCATTACCGTCCACCTGGTGGGAAGGGCATCCATAGAATGAATGAGGAGATTCTTTAGCTGCAGCTGTACACAAAATACAATTTGGATGAACTTTTCATGAAGCACACACATATTAAAGGAACAAATCTCAGAGTTGAATCAGCAGTTGTTTTCTTATGTAGAATGTCCACCTCACAACATGTCCATGTTTCTCCGGGACCTCTTCCCCACTTTATCAAGGCCTATACAGAGCTGTCTTCTATATCAAAACAGGAGTGAGAATGTGTTTGGGACTGTTCGGCTGCAGTGGATTGCACCCCCCACCATGTTAGCAGACTTTAAAAACAAGTGATCCCAAAGCTAGTACTTTATTTGGAAGCTTCTGGGTAGACCTGGTATGCTGACCAAGAAGTAAAGATTGATGAGATTGTTTCAGGCAGATGTTAAGAAGAGACAAACAGATGTCAATAAATTAGGAGATATAGTGCTATCATGTAGGGCTTGATGAAGTGGAGAAGAGACATCACCATATTGTTAGGTGGAGGTCGTACATAATGAATGAATTGTTGATTCTATACTCAGAAGTGGCACTCTCAGACTTTTTCCCCCTTAGATGCAAATGCATCTTTTGCCTGTGTCTGCATCAGCTCAATGGCACCAAAATGTGGGACTCTCATGTTCAAAGGGTCCAAACGTTTGCCACAGTTTCCATGACAAAATGAAGCATGCATCAGAGAAATGGTCATGACTCATATACAAACATGGTACATGTGTCATAAAAATGGTGCATGCATCAAAAATGATGCATGATTCAAAAATGGTGCCTGCATCAAACAATGGTGCATGCAGCAAAAAACGGCGCATGTGTCAAACAATGGTGCATACATCAAAACATTGTGCATGTGTCAAAAACTAGTACAGGTATGTGCATCAAAAATGTTGCATGTGCCAAAAAATTGTGCATTTGTTAAAAATGGTGCATGTGTCACAAAATAGTGCATGCATCAAAAATGGTGCATGTGTCAAAACATTTTATAAGTGTCAAAAATAGTGCATGTGTCACAAAATGGTGCATGTGTCACAAAATTGTACACATGTCAAAAATGGTGCCTGTGTCAAAAATGGTGCATATACAATAATGGTGAATTTGTCATGCAGTGATGCACATGTAAAAAATGGTGCATGTGTCAAAAATGGTAACTGTGTCACAAAATGGTGCATATTTCAAAAAATAGTGCATTCATCAAAAAATGGTGCATGCATAATTTTTTTATCAAGTTCCACATTTTGCATCTAAATTGCCAGACCATCAAAAAGATGGTCAAATAGAACAGATGGAAGTCCACTTTGAAAATACTGGCAGATAGGCCTGGTTTGAAAACTTGCCCAGGATACAGTATGTTCAGAAGAAAGTTATCTGGTTTAACTCAGAAAGTCTGTCTACCACTTATCAGTAACTGATCATGACAAAAAAACATAAGCGCGCCCCAATCCTGGCTTAGTGACACTTGCAGGGATTGTTTAGGTAGTCAAACAAACTACTTTTGAAGCCAAGGAGTCCAGGAGGTAAGCTAATTTAAGATTGGCTGACAGATTATTCCCGCCACCTGGAACAAGGTAGCTAAAGTTATGTTTTCCTTTTTAATTTATTACCATGTTTATGCTTAAAAGGTCAACAGCCATCCCCATTGTCTCCTTCTTTGATTACCTCACAACCCTGACAACCTCCTGGTCATATACCTGCAGAGCTAATCCCCACTGGCTGGGCCTTCATGGACCCCACCACTTTCCCCCCACCACCACTTTTGTGAGTCAAATTCAGTGTAGCCAGAGGAGTGTGAGGCCCATGATTACTAAAACCATCATTCCATTCATTATGAGGTTTGTACACTTTCATCCGTTCCCACTGGGATGCCAATGACAGGACACACATTTGCATGATGATGATAAACCAGTTAACATCCTCTACCCAACACCGCTGTCTCCAGCTGCACTGACTCCAGTGCCCACACAGGTGGCAATAGAGCAGTAGTGTCTTCAGACTCCCCTCTGTGGAGTTGATGAGCATCCTTTGGTAAACGGGCTTCTCTGTCAGCCATCCAGGTACCCTGGGCTCTGCATGTGAGCTCATGTCACTAATGTCAAGACCAGCAATGTTACTGCTTTACTGATAGGCCAGCCCTGAAGGCACACCTTTTTTTTAAATAGTGTTTTTCCTTTGCCCAGCCTGACTTCCTTCAATCAGGCAACCACTTAGCCCCATCACCATACCTGGACCTCAGAGAGCCCCACTTACCTGCCCTGTTGAGTACCCTCCTGTGGCAGGGGGCAGAAATCCCCTCAACCGGAGTCCAAATCCAGTGACAGAGGGGCTCATAATGCTGGCTGGGTGGACAGTGAAGGGCAAAAGTGCGTTGGTGCCATCCTGCTGAGCCAAAAGGGTATTGTAATCCCATCTGTGTCCTTCCCTGAGATGGTTTCTGGTATGCAACCACGCTCAAGTGGATTATGGGGGATGCAATTTCAGGGGTGGCTAACCCCCGCAGTATGCAAACCAGGGTCAAAACAAAACTGCACTCCTCATTACAAAACACATTTAGACTCAGAAGAATTTGCCAGAATAAATGCAATTAAATAGATCTGAACTTGAGCTAGTCACTTGGGAAGAAAGTGACCTGGCACTTCACCAGTCAAGGCTTCATCAGTTGTTCCTTACCCGAGATGAATGTGTAACCATGCATGCAACAGGCATGCATGCAGCAAGGCCCCCTGCGTCACACCTGCCACTGCCATCACCACTGAGCTTGCACCATTTAGGACACACCAGGGGGTGCCACTTGGGCACCCGCAGGATGCACTGAAGCAATGGTGATCAGTCTACCTCCTACCCAGTGGAGGAAAGCATCCCATGGGATGCTCCATCCCCAATCCAGCCCCTAATGGTCCTGGCTTGTTTCAAAACCTGGGTTGTTGGCAGCATGAGCTGTAACCCTACCACTGTGCCGACAGGTCCTGCAGTCATATTTGCAAAGTTTCCTCTTTCTTTCAGAATAAGATTACCACAGGAATTCTTATGTTATAGCCAGGTGGATTAGACCCGTCTTTGATACAGTAGAGAGCTGAGGCATAAGAGCCTCGTATAAGAGGTAACATTGTGCCAGGGAGTTTTATAATGAGGGTCCAGATTATGAGATCCTAAACACAGCAGCAGGTGGCTCAATGACTTTAACAACATTGTTCCAACAGTGTATTTCATGTTTGACCCTGTAATCTGTAAGATAGCAAGCATTCTGTTTTGCTGCACATTAGACCTTTCCTATGTAAATATTTTGCTTGATCAGAAATGAATGGGAAAAACCTTAAGAAGTGGGCTGTTGTTAATCTCCGTCCCCACTTCTCTGATTGTTGCTTTAAGCCCTGTATCTAATCCATGATGTTCATGGATGCCAGCTCTTTTTCTGTTCAGTACTAGGGAGTGTTCAGGAACCGTGTGTATGATGGAACTGCTATTTAGTGGAAAGAGACATGTGCGACACTCCAGCAAAGTGAATCAAATTGGAAAATATATTTATAGGCAGGTTACAGTTCACATTTATTCATTTCTTTTTTCAATATACCTTAAGGGTGACTTGATTGGAAAATGGGATTTACTGTTCATCTTTTTTGATTAGTGGCTCAAACGGAAGCAACTGCTTTTGGTCCAGAAAATCATGGGTTTAAATCCTCCTGAGAGACATGGTGGTTCAGAATAGGATAAAATACAATAAAAGAGCCTAGGATAAGATGGGTAGGATAGGACAGAATGGAACAAAACAAACCAGGTCAAGACAGGACAGGATAGGACAGAACAAGACAGGACAAAACAGAACAGGATGAGATAGGTCAGGACTGGACAGGACAGAACAGAATAGAATAGAGCAGAATAGGATAGGGTGGGATGGGATGGGATGCAATGGGATGGGACAGGACAGGACAGAGGCTAACCACACAAGGATGAGGGTCCTGAACTTTAGGAGGGCAGATTTTAAAGAAATTGAAGACTTCCTTAGAAACTGCCTCAAGGGGGGATTGCCAAGGAGGGGTATGAGCACAGTGGGGAAAGATAAGGAAGGGCATAATCAAGACCAGCCTCTATGTGAAGGAAGTGAGTATGGTTTTCTAGGGAAGTGACCAAGGTGGTGAAGGAAACAAGGGTGACATTCCTGAGGTGTAAAAAAATGCAGAGGTGCTGTAGGAGGACTAGGAGATGTATCAAGTAAAACAGAAGGGAGCAGAAAAAGCAGTGAGGGGAGCAAAGGTGCAGACAGAGGAAAGGATAGCCAATGGGGTGGCTGACTTTCTTCAGGGACTTAAGTGAGAAGAGGAAAACTAGGGGTGGTGTAGTGAGTATAAGGAGGCTGCAGGGAGAATCTGCATAGAAGAGGAGCAAGAAAAAGCTGCCATCCTGAACAGGTACTTCTGCTCAGTCTTTACAGTGAAGGGAGGGGATCTACCACCACAGAGCAGCAGGAACAAGCAGGGAATGAGGTGGACACAAATCCATTTTCAGAGGAAAGAGTCCTGATGGGACTTGCAGCTCTGAAGGTGGACAAGGCTAGAGATACACACAAGAGTACTAAAGGAGTTCATGGAAGTGTTATCTGCCCCACTAATTGCCTTATTCAACAGTTCACTGGAAGCAGGCATTGTTCCGGAGGGCTGGAGGAGAGCTGACATGGTCCCTCTACACAAGAGTGGCAGCAGGGAGGAAGCTAGCAACTAAAGGCCAGTCAGTCTCACTTCAGTGGTGGGAAAATTAATGGAGACCCTGCTAAAGGAAAGGCTGGTAGAGTATCTTGAATCCGGTGGGCTGCAAGACCACAGGCAGAATGGATTCATGGAGGGGAGGTCATGCCAGGTGAATTTGATTTCTTTGGGTGAGCAGGGAAATAGATTATGGAAAGGCAGTGGATGTAGCCCATCTGGACTTTAACAAGGCTTTCAACACTGTGCCGCACAGGAGACTGATTATGAAATTGAGCACCCTAGTGGCGGGATCCAAAGTGGTGAATTAGATTAGAAACTGGTTAATGGATAGGCATCAGAGGGTGGTGGTTAATGGCACTCACTCTAATTATGAGAGAATGACCAGCGGGGTGCCGCAGGGATCAGTACTGGGACTGGATCTCTTTAATGCCTTCATAAGTGACATTTCAGAAGAACTGGAAGAGAAGGTATACCTTTTTTTCAGATGATACTAAAATCTATAATAGGGTTGACACTCAGGAGAGGGTGCAGGGAATGCGCAGAATCCTGCACCTAGGTCATAGGAACCCAGGAACTGCGTATAGGATGGGGGAAGGTACTGACAGTCATTAACTAGGAAAGGGGCCAGCCCAGTGAAATAGAGGGCTGAGATGCTGCAAAGTACCACAGGGTTCAGTATTAGGACCGGTCCTCTTCAATGTCTTTATAAGCGACATTGCAGAGGGACTGGAAGGAAAAGTATGTCTCTTTGCAGATGACACAAAGATCTGCAACAGAGTTGATGCACAAGGTGGGGTGGAAAGGATGAGAAGGGACTTGGCAAGGTTAGAGGAATGGTCAAATGTATGGCAGCTTAGATTCAATGCTAAGAAGTGCAAGGTAATGCACCTGGGAAACAAAAACAGGAAGAGTACACAATGGGGGTGAGATACTAACAACAACAAAAATGGAAAGGGACCTGGGGTAGTCATATCAGATGACCTAAAGGTGGGCAAGCAATGTGAGAGGGCAGCAAGGAGGGCTGGGGGATACTGGGATGCATAGGGAGAGCATCACCAGCAGAAAACAAGTTATTATCCTCTGTACAGACAGCTGGTGAGACCACATCTGGAGTACTGCGTGCAGTTCTGGAGACCCAATCTCAGAAGACATAGACAGGATGGAAGCTGTCCAGAGGAGGGCAACTAAAATGGTGCAGGGTCTGCACCGGAAGACATATGAAGTGAGACTTAAGGAGCTTAATATGTATAGCCTCGAGGAAAGGAGGGAGAGGGGGGACATGATAGAAACTTTCAAGTACCTCAAGGGAATCAACAAAGTCCAAGAGGGTAGCATCTTTCAAAAAGTGTGCAAGAACAAGGGGCACAATTTGAAGATAGAAGGGGGCGGCTCAGAGGTAATTTAAGGAAGTATTTTTCACAGAGGTTGTGGATGCATGGAACAGCCTTCCAGAGGAGGTTGTGGAGTCAAAAACAGTGGTGGAATTCAAGCATGCATGGGACAGTCATAAGGCAATTCTAGGGGGTGGGGGTAGGAAGAAGTAGGCTGCTGGTTAACTAGGATCTGCAGCTTATCCATCAGGTAGGGAAATGGGCAGACTGGGTGGGCCAAGCGGTCCTTATCTGCCATAAAATTCTATGTTTCTATGTTTCTAAAGTGCCTTATCTCTTCCAATCTGGTGAACTGAGTTCGGGAACGAGCTTCAGTCACTGGGGGTTGGCCGGGGGTAGGGATGGGAGAAGGCATGAGTGGCTGCCTGTCAGCTCTCCTCTCCTCTCCTGGAAGGAGGAGGCAAGCTGTCCCAGCTTTTGGCTGCCACTTGGTGGAGGTTCGGTTGTAGTGCTGATACTTGGCAGCTGGCATTATGCCAGGTGGGTAGAACAAAGCTGGCATTTCTGAAATGCATGTAATCCTCCAAATGCATGCATGACCGTGTTTGTCATAGTCCCAGGGGCCTGGGCTTTAATGAAGCCCTGCCAGAGGCACCATGACCCACCCTGCTGGAACAGCAGAAGGAGCAGGAAGAAGTAGGAGTCCGGTCAATGCCACCTGGGGACAGGGCTGACAGCCCACCTGGTGTCCGCCAAAGGAGCATAAAAACCTTTATCAAAAAAAACATTAAGTAGGAAAGGGATCTTGGGGTTATCATAACTAATGACCTTAAAGTGTCAGGGCAGCATGACAAAGTAGAGGGTAGGGCTAGTGGGATGCTGGGGTGCATAGGAAGGGATATCTCCAGCAGGAGGAGAAGGAGGAAGGTGGGGTAACACTGTATCACTTGCAGGTAAGACCCCACCTGGCTGGAGTATTGTGTCCAGTTCTGGAGGCCACAACTCAGAAAGGACATAGACAGGGTGGAGGCAGTCCAGAGGAGGGCAACTAAAATGGTGCATGGGTTGCACCAAAAGCCCTACATGGAGAGACTGAGGGATCTCAACATGTACACCATGGAAAAGAGGAGAGCAAAAGGGAACAAGATAGAGACCTACAAGTACTTCACAGGGCTGAACAGGACAGGGCAGACTAGAACAGAATAGAACAGAACAGAATGGAATATAACAGAATGGAATAGAATAAGGTAGACACATAAATTTGTTGGCAGAAAAGGACCATTCGGCCCACCTTGTATGCTCAGATGGTTCCTGCCTAATCTGTCTCCACAAACCCTAACTGGTCTCTGGTAACCCTACCTTCTTACTGTCTATTTGCTAAAATTCCCCTATGTCTATCCCATGCATTTTGATGCCCCCCCTATTTTGCCTCCACTACTTCTGCTTGCAGTCTTTCGAGGATTTCACCTCTCTTTCACTGAAGTAGTACTACTTTGAATCCCTCTTAAAGCACCCCCACCTCCAGATTCATCATATGCCCTCCAGTCCTAATGTTCTTTCTCATTTAGAAGAGACTCCCATCCTGCACCCTGTTCACTCCTATGAGGTACTTGAAGGTCTCCATCATGTCCTCACTCCATCTCCTCTCTTCCATGGTGTACATGCAGAGATCTCTCAGTCTATCCTCATAGGGGTTTTGATGGAATCCTGGCACAATTTTAGTTGCAGTCCTTTGGGCTGCCTCCACCCTGTCCATGCTCTTTCTGAGATGCAACCTTAAGGATTAGGCACAGTACTCCTGGTAGGGTCTCACAAGCAAGTGATGCAATGGCAACACCACTTCCATCTTAGAATAGAATAGAATAGAATAGAATAGGATGGGATGGGCCAGGCTGGGATGGGAAGGGATGAGATGGGATGAGTTTGGATAGGATAGCATAGCACAGCACAGAACAGGGTAGGATAGGATAGGATAGGATTCAGTTAAATAGGATCTGAAAGGATGGGATAGGATAAAAAAGATAAAAGAGCATAGAATAAAATAGAATAGAATAGAATGGGACAGGATGGGCTGGGATGGGATGGGATAGCACAGCACAGAACAGGGTAGGATAGGACAGGACAGGACAGGACAGGATAGAATAGGATTCAATTGGATAAATATAAAAGGATGGGATCAGATAAAAGGCATAGGATAAGATAGAATAGAATAGAATAGAATAGAATAAGACAGGACAATATAGGATAGGATAAAAAATTAATTAGAATAGAATAGAATAGGGTGGGGTGGGGTGGGGTAGAGTAGGGCAGGACAGGACAGGACAGGACAGGACAGAACAGAACATGCTAAAATATCATATAATAGAATATAATTCAGTTTTATATGTCATCTTTCATGCACACTTTTACCCAAAGCACTGTACAAAGAAATTAGTTAGTGGTAGTGCACAGACACTAGTGAAGGGCGTGAGGAAGGCTGCTGACATTGACATAATGCTAATAGATCAGGTCAGAGAGCTGATCCACCTAGCTACATTTGTAAGGAAAAGTGAAACTCGACTACGCCTACCACCCTGAGGTGGATTTTTCAGGTGAAGCCTGACCAGTGGGCATTGGGAATTTAGGGGGAGGGAACCCAAGCCATTAAATACTCATTGAATCCTGCAAGAGAAAGGTGAGAAGCTGATGCAACCAAAAGATATTTATTGAAGGGAGGAAAATACAAATTTTACAGCAGCAATGAAATTAAGCTACTGATAAACTGGATTATTATGAAAGGTTCAGCTCTAATGCAAATCTCTAAATCGTAAAATAAAATATTCTAAGTAGTAAATCACTCTAAGGATTCACTATACTTGCAGTATATAGACTATGTGGATTCTCTATACTTACAGCAGCTAGAACAATTTTACAGAACGCTGATCTCTATATTTGTAATGAACAGCACAGACTCTAATACTCTAAGCATACATTATACTCTATGGCAATTGCAAGACTTCAAACTCTGTTGCCCTGGAATGGCAAACCAGTGAATGGTACAGGGAATGAGATGCACATAACAAGGTGATATTTCAGGGAAGGTACCAGAAGGGACAGGAGGGATTAGAAGAGCTTCATCACAGAAATGAGGAACATTAGGGGCACATCTCCTCCCCTGACTCGAAGCACTTGGCTACCTGACAGAGGTCATGCTGGGCTGCCAGGCAAAAGAAGCTTAAGGACTCCTGCATCAGCTGCTAGGTCATGTCTGACCATCGATTAATGAAGAGTAACATTTTCTTTTCCAGACCCTCTCAGTGTCGGTAGGGAGGTCATGGGTATCTATTTAAAACACAGAAACTCTGTTTCCCGTTATTTACAATCACAACGCAGGGTGCCCGAAACATGGTTGCCTGACATCAGGATTTTGCCTGTGGCAGAGTTTGATCTCTTAATTAAGGGTGGTTCAGGGGGTAAAGCCCCTCGCAACATGGAAGAAGCTTTGCCGCAGGCAAAATACCAATGTCAAGCACCTGTGTTTTGGGCAGCCGGCATCGAGATTGTGAAACACAGGAAAAGAAGTTTCTGTGTTTCATAATATATCCAGTCATGACAATAGGGTCACCTTGCATACTCAGGAACTTGCACTCTGGTGTTCTTGAGCTTTTTGCTAACCTCACTGCTTCTGTTGCTTCTGTCACTCCAGGACTCAGTTACTTAAGGAATGTCACTTGGGGATCAGACTGTTTCATGGTTCAATTAGTCTCTTGGCATTTCAGGACACATGGCACAGTTTGTTAGCAATCAGCACAGCTCCTGGGAAATTAACACAATTCCAGAGCAATCAATACAGTTCTGGGGCAATTAATATAGTTCTAGGACAATTAACATTTTGGGGGGGCAATTAATATAGCTCCAGAGGCAAATAGCCAATATAGGGTAGTTAGCACAGTTCAAGGTAACAGCGCAGTCTATATGAAAGAAACAATGGCACAGTTCAATTATAGGAGTCTCCAAAACACCAAACAGTCTTTTGATACAGTACAATAATAGGCAGCTTTTAAAAGGTGCACTATTTCTTTAAGTATAGCTTTGCTGTACATTAATGAATATGTATTGCCTTAATTTAGATAGTCCTGCCATTTTTATCATTGTCTCTTATACAGCTCTCTCCCAAATCTTGCCCCGTAAGCAGTTCCATTGGCGGGGCTTACCCACCCCACAGGCTCTCATGAAGTCTTTTTATTCGCTTCATTCCACCCTGTGGGTGGTTCATTGTATGGTGCCTGGCTTGCCCCTTACAGCCATGTAGTTTCTGTTTATACTGAGAGGCACAAAAGTTAATTCATTCTTTTTTTTTTTTAACTT
Organism: Neoceratodus forsteri; assembly: GCA_016271365.2. NCBI lineage: Eukaryota > Metazoa > Chordata > Ceratodontiformes > Ceratodontidae > Neoceratodus > Neoceratodus forsteri. The sequence goes on along the minus strand of JADMNL010000026.1, from coordinate 177,859,089 downwards.
GTCCGGCTCCTCGGCTTCAGAGGGGCCTTGTACCCCCTCCACTCCATCCGTCAGGGCTTTCCAAGGCTCCCCCCACCTGGTTTCATTATGCTCGTGAGGCTGTTTGTGTTTGTAATTTTTCCTCCATTTTCTCCCAATTCCCCTGAGGATGCTGGTGCAGAGGACAATTGTTCAGACAGATGGCGTGCTGACACATGTCGTTGCCAAGCGCCTCACAGCGTCCTCCCCTCCCTGACTCTGGAGAGCCGCCTGTGCCTCTAATGCCCATGCTTCCACAGGCATAGGCATGTTGGGTGCTGAAAGCACCCCTGGTAACCCACCCCAGGAGGAGGAGGAGAGCATCCATTGGGATTCTCAACCCTCCTTCCCCCATCCGAGCCCCGGTGACCCGAGTCCATTCCTGAACCTGGGTCACTGGCGTAGTGCGAGGTGTGGTGTCCAGCGCCTCAACACTCAATGGCACCAGGCCGGCTCATTCTTTATTTTAATTAAAATAAAAAAAAATCAACAGTCTCTCCAGCAGCCAGCACCCGGCTGTGGTGCTGCCGCCAGGCACCCTGCCACCCACTTCATTCTTCTCAGGGCCAGACCAGTGGGCTGGAATTGGAAAGAGGCCTGGACCCACTTCCTCCCATGACCTTCTTGGATTACTGCTGCTGCTGGGCTGCTGGATAGAGGGGACAGCCTTTCACTGCTGCCCCTTCCCCGATGGACTGACCACTGCCATGGGACCAGGGCCATTACTGTGTAGGGAAAGAGGAGGAGCCGCTAACGTTTCAGACAGGCCAGGACATTGGGAAGGACCAGTGAGCAGAAGGTAAGTCCAACCCTTTCTTGCTTCACCTGGCTGGCTGGTCGCTTCCCTCACTTGTTGCTGCTGTTCCCTCAGCTCTCAGTTACTGGGCAGAACAGCTGTTGCCGTTCAACAGAGGCTGAGGATTCTGTTCTGGAATCCTCACAAACCCAACCCTGCCTGCCCATGTGCTTTGGAACCACGAGTGCAGGTTCCCAGCACCTGACAATGTGGGGGTGGTGCGGTTTACAGTATTGCAGGCAGGGAGGAAAAACAAAAAGAAAATTATTTTAAAACAAGCCCTGCAGGGGCTTTACTGGGGATGAAGTGATGGGGCTGAGGACCCTACCTAAACGTGCCCCTCCTTTTTATGTTTGCTTGCACATGTGCAAGAAACATGATGTGACAGCTTAGGAGAGAAGCGGGTTGTGGAGGCATGGCAGTGTTACAGCCAAGGGAGGCACTGCATTTGGGGGCTTGGCACTGGTGGACCAATGGAGGCACAGTGTGCCGATGACACTGGTCTCCAAAAAGTGCCCCAAGCTGTAACGTTTTCGCTGCAGCAATCAGGGGCCACCTAGTCATTGCAGCATCACTCATTGTGCTGCAATGAAGGAGCAACCCATCATTGCAGGGCGGAACGTTAGCAAGCCTAATACTGTTTGTGAACATGGCAGGTGGCTTGCGGCCACATTCACAAACAATATTAGGCAGCCTCCCATGCTGAGGGGGTGTCCAATCCCCCTTGGTAGCATGTGCCCACCCAAACCATCTTTGTTGGTCGACGGGGGCCCCAATCCCCACCGGCTTCAGTGGCTGCAAAGTGTTTATTCAGCCAACGGGGGAGCCCACTCCCCGTCAGCAAGATGTAACCCCCCCACCTGCTTTAGTTATCTGCTGATGGGGGAGCCCACTCCCCGTTGGCATGATGTAACCTCCTCCATTTTGTTGCCTGCTGAAGGGTGCCCAATCGTCGGCATGATGTCCCCCATTGTCTTGTGTGCCGCGAGGGTGCCCAATCCCCATCGGCTGCAGCTAGCCCCAAAAAGAGTCCCTTGGCATGCTGAGGCCACCCAGCATGCCAAATCCTATAAGGTGAAAACCGTCCCAGCGTTGTATTTTTGTTTTTGTTCTTCCCTGTAAAGGAAAAACAGTCCCTACTTGGTCTGTCACACCCCTCCACAACCCGCCCACCCACTTCGCCTCTGCCTCCCACCCCCCCACCTCATCTTACCTCTGGAGTTAAACCATGCCGGGTGGATCAGGAACACGTCTGCACTCTTCAAAAGCAGGCCCGTGAACTGAGGAAATGCTGGTAAGCTGCATAATGTAATAAACAGGGTTTTTTCAACTTTGCTGCATATCTCAGGCATTTTTTGGAATTTTGGCACCAAATTTTCAACATGGGGTTTTTGGGACCCCTCCTCATGAGTTCTGTCACTGTCATGGAGTTAATCAGGCCCAATGGTTGATTTCTCAGTCACTGTGTGAAATCACCTTTCGGGACCGATTAATGAAATGACAGCACCAGAGTTCATAAGGTGGGCTCTCAAAAAGCCTATGTTGCAAATTTGGTGAAAACATTCCTAAAAATAACTGTTTTATGAGCATGTGTTGTGCAGTTCCTACGCACACTCACAAGTTCGTGAATTTGTAACATTTGTACTCCAGATTTTCAACATTGCCATTTTATCACACCTACTTATGAGCAGTACAGCTGTCATTTTTCACATCTTACCCAAAATGTGTTTCTGCGCATGTAGCGCGGTGGTGCAGTCGGTGTGTGAAATCAATGTTTGGGACAGATTAAGAAAATCACAGTGACACTGTTCATGAGCAGAGGTCTTAAAATGGCTATGTTGAAAATGTGGTGAAAAAATTCCTAAAAATGACTGTTCTACGAGCTTGTGTTGCGCAGTTCCTACGCACGCTCATAAGTGCATGAATTTTTAATATTTGCAGTCCAGAAGTTCAACAATGCCATTTTACCACACCTACTTATGAGCAGTACAGCTTTAATTTTGCACATCTCACCCAAAATGTGTTTCTGCGCATGTAGCGCACAATGGCGCAGTTGGTGTGTGAAATCAATGTTTGGGACAGATTAAGAAAATTACAGTGACACTGTTCATTATCACAGGTCCTAAAATGTCTATGTTGAAAATTTGGTGAGAAAAGTTCATAAAATGACTGTGTTACGAGCGTGCATTGTGCCGTTTCTACGCACGCTCGTACCGTCACACATTTGCAATATTTTCACTCCAGACTGTCAACACTGCCATATGTCTGCACCTCCTTATGAGCAGTACAGCTGTCATTTTTCACATCCCGGCCCAATTGTGTTTTTGCACTTGCGGCACAGACTAGCACGGTCATTATAGGAAATCCATGTTCGGGACACATTAGGAAAATCTCACTGACACTGTTCATTAGCAGAGGTCCTAAAATGGGTATGTTGAAAATCTGGTGACAAACATCCATAAAATGACTGTGTTATGAGCATGCATTGTGCAGTTTCCATGCGCGCTCGTAACTTCTCACATTTGCAATGTTTTTACACCATGTTGTCAACATTGCCATTTCTCCACACCTCCTTATGAACAGTGCAGCTGTCATATTGTACCTCCTGGCCAAAATGTGTTTTCGCACTTCCAGCACACAATAGCATGGTCGCTGTGGGAAATCACTGTTTGAGACACATTACAAAAATTACAGTGACACTGTTCATTAGCAGAGGCCCTAAAATGCCTATGTTGAAAATTTGGTGATGAAAGTCCATAAAATGACTGTGTTATGAGCGTGCATTGCACAGTTTCCACACATGCTCATAACGCCACACATTTGTAATTTGTTCACTCCAGATTTTCAACATTGCCATTTTTCCGGCCCTCCTTATGAACAGTACAGCTGTCATTTTTCCCATCCCCTCCCAAATGTGTATTTTGCACTTCCAGCACAGACAAGCGCGGTCGTTGTGGGAAATCCGTGTTCCGGATACATTAGGAAAATCACACTGACACTGTTCATTAGCAGAGGTCCTAAAATGGGTACGTTGAAAATTTGGTGACAAAGTCCATAAACTGTGTTACGAGTGTGAGTTCGCATGATTTCCATGCTGCATACAGTAACTTTGCACATTGCAATAGTTTCAAGCCATATTTTCAGCATTGCCATTTTTCCGCACCTCCTTATGAACAGTACAGCTGTCATTTTTCACATCCTGGACGAAATGTGTTTTTGCACTTCCAGCACAGAATAGCATGGTCACTGTGGGAAATGACTGCTCATGCCATCCAACCCCCACTCCCCAGCCACTGACAGGCATCGAGGTGTACCTTGGACTTTTCATCCCAAGACTTCACCCCATTCTCCTATGCTGCACCCATTTCAACGTATGTCCTTATGGAATGGGGTGACCGTAAAGCCACACACCCTAGGGCACAGCTCAACACATGTTGGTGTCTGCAGAATAGGATGAGGTGACATGGTTTGACCGTCATGGTGACAACACAAAGCCTTACCCCAAATCCTGTTCATCTCTACAGGATGGAGGTGGGGTTCATGTGAAGTTCAGTACTTCACTGCCATTCCTATTCTGCATCTGTCTAACTCCTGCACTTCTAATGCTAATACCAGCAAGCAAACATTCGGCATTGACAAATGCTTGTTCTGTATTGCACCAGGGACACTAACTTTGGGGCACTGCACTAGAATACATATACAGTTATGCATAGGGACCTGTGAAGAACAAGATGGTAATTTCATTGAGTGTAGCTGGAATGGGAGAGGCCATGAAACATGGAAACTTAGAATTTTATGTCAGAAGGAGACCAACAGACCATTAGGTCTTCCCATATTTATTACTACTTCACTCTGATCTTGTGTTGCAGTGGGTTATTTACTCCCTTCCTCCCTTCTGCTTCCTCCCCTTCCTGGTTCCTCCAAGTTGGACTATGAGCCCCTAGGCAGAGTCCAACCCATCTTTGAACCCACTTAGGGTCATCACCTCCATGACCTCTGCTGGCAATATGTTCCAAGGTTCCACCACCCTTTTCGTGAAAGACTTCCCCACATCCTTCCTGAATTTACCACCCACCAGCCTCCAATCATGCCCCTCGTGACTGCGTCTCTATTTCTAACAAACAAGTCTTCACAATTTACCTTGTTTTTAGCCGATGGGAAATGTATAAGTCTCTGTCATGTCCCCCCCTCTCTCATCTGGATTCCATTGAGTATAGATTTGTGCCTTTCAGCAATCTGTCCTGCTGACCCTGTATCATTTTTGTGAGTGTTAGCTGTACTGACTCTAGCTTATCAATATCCTTTCTGAGGTAAGGATTCCAAAACTGGGCACATTACTCCAGATGGGGCCTCACAAGTGATCTGTATAGGGCATGATAACTCCCCATCCTACTGTCAAAACCCCTCCCTCTATACCCCAGCATCCTAGATATCTTGCCATAGGCCTTATTGCACTTGCTGGTTTTCTTCAGTGAATCACTGAGGAGGACTCCCAGACCCCGCTGCTCTGCTGAAGTGGCTAGCTTAACCCCATGTATCCAGTACTCTGTGCATGGGTTCTTTTTCCCTAAACCATCATATTGAACGTCTCAGCAATGAATCTCAACTGCAAAACCTTTGACCCCCTCTCAAGCCCCTTTAGGTCCCCCTGAAGTTCTCATTCCTTCCTCACTGTCCACCCTGCTGCAGAGCTATATGTCATCAGCAAAGAGACATATCTTTCCCTGTATACTTTACCCCATGTCACTAATGAACATATTAACAGGATAGAGTCCAACACTGACCTCTGTCACCCCACTCATGACATCCTGTCTACAGATTTGACCCCATTTACTACCTCCCTGTGCAGCCTTCCATGAATCAGTTTCACACCCATTCGACTAATCACTTCTCTACTCCTAAGTCCTCCAACTTATTTAACAGCCTCCTGTATGGCACAGAATCAAAGGCTCTGCTGAAGTCAAAGTAGAGCAAATCAACTGCCTGCCCTCTGTCCACTGCCCTAGTGACCCAGTCAAAAACCCGGTCAGGCTGGTGCAACCCAAGACAGACCCATGCTACTTGCTGTCCTGTAGCCCATCATCTTCTAAGCAGGCCACTAGGTCATCCTTATCTATGGTTTCCATCAGTTTACCCATGACTGAGTTAATGCTTACCAGTCTCTAGTTTCCCAGGTCCTCCTTGTCACAGTGTGTCCACAGTTCTCCAATCTGCTGGCACTCTCAGTGCAATGAGTCATTAAATAGCTGGGTTAAGGACTCTGCCAGCTCTGAGGCTACTTCAGTAAGTACCCTCCCAGCACCTCAACAACCCTTTCTTTGCACTTTCAGCTGTGAACAACACCCTCCTCAGTTCCTGTGCCCCCCCATGTAGCTGGCTTGATCCCATTTTCAAGTAGAGGTGGTAGCTAGTGATTCTCGGATGGTATCTGGGTCATCCACCAGATACCTGCCTCACGGCAGGATAGTGGATCCAGCCGGATACCATCACTATCTGCCCATGGATCCGGCCGTCAGATCTTGGGTTGGATCCTGCATTATCTGGCGCTGGATCCAGGGATCTGACACCAGATCCCTGGATCTGGTGCTAGGATCCATTGCCAGACCCAGGGATCTGGCATCAGATCCCTGGATCTGGTGCCAGATAACACAGGATCTAACCTGGGATCAGACCTCCTCATTTGGCCAGATCCCAGGATGGATCCCACTCGAACAGTGCTCCATCCGCTGGATCACTGGCAGATCCATGGCAGCACTATCCAAGCATCACTAGTGGTAGCCTTTAAAAGGGGCCTAAAAACACTGCTCTTTGAGCAGGCATTTAATTTTAATCAGATAATAACTATTGCCTGCTGAAATTTACTGAACTACTGATTTTTACTTTATCTGGAATTTTGGTTATTATTTTATTAATTTGGTTTGAATATTGTTTACTGTTGAATAGATAGGACCATATTAGTCTCTGCCTCATACGTTATTTTGAATACAGTATGTATGTTTTTTGAATATTGTTAAGCACTCCGAGCCTCAGGGAAGGAGTGCTATATAAATAAAGTTCCTATCCTAGCCTATCCTTTCCTATACTATCCTATACTATCCTATCTTATCATCACCAGCCATGAATACTGAACAGAAGTAATTGTTTAGGACATTAGCCTTCTGCTCATCATCTTCCACTACCCTCCACCTTGAACCAGCCTGACAATCCTTCTCCTAGCCTTCCTTGTCTCCCAAATATATCTAAAAATTATTTTCCCTTCCCTTCATGCCATCAGCAATTTGCAGTTCTGAGGTAGCCTTGCCCTCCTTACTGACCTCTTCACCTCTTTTAGTTTTGCCTATTATTCCTTCTATTGCTCCTATCCTTTTGGCCACCTTGTATCATATGAATAGTGGTGTGGTGAAGTTCACACAAAGTGGCCAAAATTTGCACTTCATGGAGCTTCATGAAGTTTTCCCAGACCTGAGAAACATCAACTTTGCTGGAATTGCAAAGTTTTTACCATGAAATATGGAACTGTGCCACAAAGTGTGGAATTTCACCCGCAAAATTCTGCACTTCATGGAGAAACTTGGCATTTCGCGGATCGATCCAAACTCTACAAAGTGCACAAAATTCACAAATTGCACTTTGCTAATTGTGTGAAATTCATAAAATTAATTTGCAGAGTGAAGTATACCAACTTTGCCCATCTCTGCATATGAAGGCCTTTCTTTTTGCCCTTATAGCATGTCTTATCTCCTTTGAGAACCAGATTGGTCTGTTGCACTTGTTTCTTTTGGCGGCCTTCTTGGAACAAGAGTTGGTCACCTCTACAATTGCCCCTTAGATCTCTCCCCACTTTACCTTTACCCTTGGACCAGCCCACAAGTGATTTCTACTTCTCCTAGTTTCATGAGATGAAATGAACACTGTAGCATGAGAAATGAAGGTACCAACCAACTCTCAGCAGGTTTTCTGCAATGTTTTATTGCACAAATGTCCAGCAAAATAAAAAACAAAGCGAGACAGTGCCATATAGTGCTGACCCCACTCCTGCAAGGCCCGACCAGTTTTGCACATGCATGTTTTCTCAGGGACAGCCTTGCACCTCTAGTGAGCACAATATATCTTGTGCTAGTTAAAGTGACAGTGCAATGCGACACTAAAAATATATATGAATATAAAGATCTAAATCAAAATAAAACATAAACAAAGAGGTACAATAACAACTCTTGGTATCATTACAGGAGGTGCTAATATATATATATATATATATATATATATACCTTAAAATATATCACAAGGAATTTGACGTATCTCTTTCCTTGTGTATTGATAATACAATTAATATTGTACTAATGCCTGCATGGAGTCCCATATAAGTAATGGCTGTAATTCTACTTAAAAAACTGGCAGTATTAACCTACATCCCCTCTCATTATGCTATATAGTCCTAGTTTTAATTCAATCTATATTTCAGTTTTGTTTAGTATATACGGTTCAATCCATTATGATAACATGCATTTAGAAAAAAGAAGAATAAAAACCACCAGCATACTTTCATTAAGCAATAAGAATTAATAAAATATTCAAAGGGAAGCAGGAATTGGGGGGGAAGAGAAAAAGGAAAAAGGAAAAAAAAATAGAAAAAAGAGGGCTACTGAAAAAGTATGCCTAAATGCTGTTAGTGCATACATTGTTCACACATACATTCATTTTAATGATCAAAAATCCTTATACTCAATTTTTCTTAGTAAACAATTGCTTGTGTTTCTCAACAAACAGCAATACTGTTTCATACCCCTCAAATTAAATATTGCCAGATTAAAAACATATGGGGAAATCATATTCCTATTTTAGTTTCAAAATGATTATCAGCTTCAAGTGCAGACTTGGAATATACTATGTGTATGTCCGACTAATTAATGGGCGGTCATCCTTCATTATTCCTATGGCAAGGAGAAGACAAAATCTATATCTTTTGATATTACACAGTTTTTTATGTTTTGTGTCCCTTCTTCTTACTTTTGAGATAAGGTGAGTGGTCACAGTGGTCATTCAAGCCCAGAGCAAAAGTTGCTCCAAGATAGAATGTCCAGTATGCCTCTCTACATAATAATTTATTTTCTAAGTCTCCCCCCTAACTCCTAATTTTACCCTTTCTATGCCTGTACATTTGAAATGGTGCTCTCCTGGAGGTTATACTGATATGCCTTGCCAGGGCATTCCTATAATCATGATTGCTTATGTCGCTTTGATGTTCACAAATCCTTTGTTTTAACATTCCTGATGTTTTCCCAACATAGAAATAAGCACAGCAACAGGTTGCCAAATATACAACCGAACTTGTCCAGCAGTTTATGAACTCTCTAATTTCGAAGGACTTCTCTGTATTAACTGACGTGAAATGTTTAGTCTTTAATACCACTTCACAAAACTTACGGTGCCCACAAGGAAAACATCGCTTTGGGGGTGAGGGGAGCCAAGTCCACCTTAACTGTTGTGCTGGTTATAAAGAATGAACCAGCAAATCAGAGAGGACCTTTCCCCTCTGATAGACAGCCCATGGCAACCTTCCAACTGTTTCTTTCAAACCTACATCTGTAGATAAAATGGGCCAATGTTTGTGTTTAATGGCCTCAATCTGCTTAGTGTTAGTACCACAGGTTGTAATAAAGTTAACCCTATCAAAGAAGTACTGGGTCTATTTTATACTCAAGCAATTTCTCTCTGGGTGTTTCTATAGCATATTGTTCTGCATTAAAAATGTCAATTTTGCTATAACCCCTGTCTTGAAACCTGTCAATCATCTCACGTGACCTTATCTGAAAATCTGAAACACTCGAACAGTTTTGTTTAGCATGCAAAAACTGAGAACATGCTATGTTTCTGATGGTGTGGCATGGGTGACAGCTGGAGGTTAAAAGTAAGGTGTTTTGATCCATAGGTTTTCTGTACAGATCAGTAGAAAATGTTCCATCCTCATTTTTAATAATCTTCAGATCCAAGAAATTAACCTCCCTCTGATCTTGTACAGAAAACCTCAGATTACTATTTGACCCATGTAAGTAATCAATAAATTGATAAAGCTCCAACACTGTGCCACACCATACCATCAGGACATCATTAATATAACATCTCCATAAGTCAATTCTGTGAAAAAAAGGGTTCTTACTAGTGTCATAAATTACATCATGTTCCCACTGTCCCAGGTAAAGGTTTGCATAATTAGGGGCAAATGTGGCATCCATAGCTGTACCCATCACCTGGTGATAATATTCCCCTTGAAAAAAAAACACATTATATTTCAAAACACGCTCTGCCAATTTGGTCAAAAATTCAATTTGTTCATTTTTTAAATCCGTCAGGACGTGCCACGATGTACGCAATGCCTCCAAACCTCCCTCATGGGGGATATTCGTGTACAATGATTGCACATCTAGAGACACCAGTAGCCAATCCTCTTCTACTTGCATTTCATTTAGAGTTCCCAAGACCTCCGTAGTATCCTTGAGGTATGAGGACAAGCTCAGTACCAAATCACAAATGTGGGAATCCACATATTGGGATAATGTCTCAGTTAGAGACCCTATGCCGGAGACAACTGGTCTTCGGGGAGGGCTCTGTAAACTTTTATGTACCTTGGGGAGTACATACATGGTGGCATGAACCAGATATGTGACCTGCAAAAAATCAAGGGTACTGCGTGTGATTATCCCCTCACAGAACACATTGTGCAGAGTAGTATCAATATCTTTTTTGAAAAGTAAGGTGGGATCTGAGTGTAACTGCTGAGAAAATGAAGAGTCTGAAAGTTGTCTCATTATTTCATCGATGTAGTCAGAGGTTTCCAAAATCACTATTGCCCCTCCTTTATTGGCTGGTTTAATAGTTACAGTTTCATTTTTCTCCAACACCTGAAGTGCTTTCTTCTCCTCTTTAGAGATGCTACAAAAAGTTTTCTCCACATTGTTTTCTGCATACAATGTATTAATTTCATTCAAACAAGCCTGTTCAAAAGTATATATAGCTGGAGAGGGAGAAGGATTAAATGCAGAATTCTGATGAAAATTATGTAAAGTCCCACTTCTGTTATCTAGGTCAGGGGGCTCTTGATGTTCCAAAAGTACATCATGTACGCTGAAGTCTAAAAGACTATCTGAAATATCTACTGATGCACGTTCTCCCTCTGTGGTTTGCAACCCATCGATGTCCATACTAAGTCCCATCTTTCTTTTACTGTAAAATGACTTCGAACTTAATTTTCGAGTACATTTTTTAAGATCTAAATATATATCATATTTATTAGTTCTGAATTTTGGAATGAAGCTGAGGTCTTTACTCAGAAAAGAGACTTGCTTTTCAGTTAAGACTGTCACAGAAAGATTAAGAATATTTATTTGCTTTTCCCCCACAGTGTTGTTTCAAGACTGGTCCACCTCTCCCCAATTGCTTTTTGCTGGATGTTCCTGTGGAAGCTGTTTCTTTGTTTGCCCCTCCTCCTTGTTCTGCGGCGGGGCCAAAGTGAACTAACCACTCGGAGCATCTGCAGCAGTCTGGGTTCTCTACTGATATCTCCCCCTCTTCATCTAAAAAAGGTTCTTCTGGGGATTCAATGTCTGACTCAGAAGTTGAATGGAAACTAGTGTTACTTTTCTTCAGGATCGACTTTTGCCCCTTTTTGTTTTTATTCGATCTCTTTTGACTCTTATTATTTCCAGTTACATATTCTGAGCCCTTCCAAGTAAAAACTCAACAATTCAGATAGTCCAGTCTATCCCTTTCAAATTTCCATAACTTGACAGCATGAATATGCTTATCTTGTTTTGTAATAGCATTTTTCAATTTATTTTCTAGGTCTGAGAACTCTTGTTCCTCACCGAATTCAAGGAATGCTTCCTCCTTCTCGCCTAAAAGTAACTCCACTTCTGCCTGATGTTTTTTATAATCTCGGATAATAGAAAGCTGGAAAAGCTCTGATGCAGCTTGCATTTGTTCTTCTCAGTCTCCTTTGAAGTCAGCCCAGTCTAGGCCATACCCTGGCCACTTAATAAGTCTGAGTCCGCGAGAAACATGGCTTACCTTCTGGTAGGTCTCCAAGGAAATCAAATTCCAATATATTTTTCTTGCTTTCAGCATAAGTTTTTCTAACTCAAAGTACACAGTATAAATACTGACAGATGCTTCGATCTGATTTTCATCAGAAACTGTATCTTGTGGATCTCTCACATGGGCAAGGTTTGTCTCAGGCAAGAAATTTAAAAATGGATTATTCTCCCCAATACTTGAAAAAAACAGCTGCACTAAAGGAGTGGGGTCCTATCTCACCTATATGCAAGTCCTCAAGTTTTGAGGACATGACAGTAACACAGTTCTCCCCAAATGTTGCTAGGGGAATAAAATAAACCGTTTACTGACTGTGCACCAAGAGCAATGCGGCAGTGAGCACACACAAAAGACACCAACCTTGAAAAAACACAGAAAGCAGGCTACACACACATCTTAAAATATATCACAAGGAATTTGACATATCTCTTTCCCTGTGTATTGATAATATAATTAATATTGCACTTACACCTGCATGGATTACCATATAAGTAATGGCTGTAATTCTACTTAAAAAACTGGCAGTATTAACCTACATTCCCTCTCATTATGCTATATAGTCCTAGTTTTAATTCAATCTATATTTCAATTTTGTTTAACATATACAGTTCAAACCATCATACCATGTTATTAGAAAATGGAAGAATAAAAACCACCAGCATACTTTCATTAAGCAATAAGAATCAATAAAACATTCAAAGGAAAGTAGGAATTGGGGGGGGGGGAGAGAAAAAGGAAAAAGGCACTGCCATTTCTCCAAACATATTCCCCAAAAAATCAGAGTGGCATTTAATAAATTTCTGTGGAGAGGGGGCAACCCTAGAATTCCATGGAACAGCATGATACTGCCTAGACAATTAGGTGGACTGGGTTGTCCATACCCCATGCATTACTACCATGCAACGAAAACAACTTTAACATGGGAATGAACATTGTTTGACAACAATTTACCCAGCCACCATTATAGTTGGGAAAACACTACTAATATCTAAATCAGAACACACTTTACTATTTTCCAGACTAATATGTACCCCAAATAGTTAGCAAGTTAAAACTAATATTGTCATTCATGATATCCAACCTTAAATCCAGTGTATGAAAAACAAAGCTCCCATATACCTTGTCCCTTATGGAAATTGGAGCAGACTCCAATATGTCTATGGAAGAAATTAATAAATCTGTTTTGAAAAAATTACTTATGTGACTATATGGGCAAGATCATAGATAAAAATGGTCTACATACCTATGAATCCCTTACAAAGTTTTTAAAAGAACCCAAGTTAAACTGGTGGGAATATCATTTACTTAAAATTATGTTTGGCAAATGAACAGTGCTGCTTCTGAATAAAGAACTAATAATTTGGGGCTATAGAATATTCTATGACCATAGAATAACTGAAAAGTATATTAAAACAATGTTATATTGAGAATATTAACAGTATCAGAGTATATGTACAAATAGTTTAGGGACAAATATGGGTACAAAATGGACAGCAGAAATAAAATCTAAAATAAATCTTATTAATGGGAGTAATAATTGGCATATTATTTATATAAGAAAATTAAGAATTAGATGATGCAATTACATAGAACATAGAAATTGATGTTAATAAGGACTGCTTGAGCTGGCCCAGTGGTGTTGAGGGTTGAGGCACTGGATGCCACACCTCGCACCATGCCAGTGACTTGGGTTCCGGAATGGACCTGGGTCATTGGGGGTCAGAAGGGGAGTGGGAGGATTGAGCATCCAGAGGACTGCTCTCCTCTCCTGGGATGGGTTTTGGGGATTCCCGGTGCAGAAGCAGTCTCTGGTGGAGAACAGGGGTGGCATTAGTGTCAGAACACAGAAGGGGCGGGATGGCGGCAGGCTCCAGTGGCATGAGACACTAAAGTATGGCCATGCAGGATGCCATAGCACGCTGTGCCCCGGGGCAAACCACTGTACAAGGATTATGGCCCTATCCTCTGGTAGATGAAGGTGGGTCAAGGGATGACGCACCCACGCTCAGTACCAGGCCCTCTACCCCATCTCTCTGGTGGTTTGCTGAACTTGGATGCCCCACTAGATTCACAGATAGAGTGCCAGGTAGTGAAGGTGGTCCCATCCCGGGGGACTCAGAGCCATGGGGTCGGGCGGACAGGGTGAGGCAGAGGAACGCTACACTGGAGCGGCAGTGGTGGACTTTAGGCAGGCAAGAGAAAGTGTCATCAAGTGACCTCACTGGAAAGAGTCTGGGTGATAGAGTGGTAAGGAGGATAAACCAAAAAAAAAAAAATAAGGACTGCTTGGCGCACCTAAGCTGCTCATTTTCCTTACCTATTGCCGAACCGCAGACCCTACTTGATCTCCGGCTTTACCCTCTCTTTCCAATCACTAGGGTTCCCCTATACCTCTCCCATGTTTTCTTGAATTCCCCTACCATTTGTGCCCCTACCACCTCCATTGGGAGGCTGTTCCATGCATCCACTACCCTTAACATGAAAAAATACTTCCTCATGTTACTCCTGAGTCTACCCCCCCGCAGCCTCATGTCATACACTCTTGTTCTTGAACCTCTTCTTTTCTGAAAGATGCTACCCTCTTGTACCTTATTTATGCCCTAGAGGTATTTGAAGGTCTTTGTCATATCCCCCCCCCTCTCTTCCAGGGTATACATATTGAGATCCTCTAATCTCTCCTCATATAACTTTTGGTGCAGACCCTGCAACATTTTTGTTGCCCTTCTCTGAACTGCCTCTATTCTGTCTATGTCTTTTCAGAGATGTGGCCTCCAGAACTGGACGTAGTACTCCAGATGAGGTCTCACCAATGATTTGTAAATTAGTATCACCACATCTTTTTTTCTGCTGATGGTTAAAGATCTTTGGCACAAAAAAATTAAGTCCTACTTTAAGACATGTTTTTGGTCCTACAAAAGCAAGGCAGGCTTAAAAAATTCAAGTCTGTTGCACAAAAATTGTCTTACATTCTACTGGTGTTAATTTAGAGACTTTCATTTAAGCCTCTGGGGCCCAATTCCAAGTCACATGGCACAACTCGCAGGCATATGCAAGTTGCACCATGCAGCGCTATGCCGGGGACCCTGCACCCTATTCCAAGACTGGCAAGGTCCATGGCACCTACTACCTGTGACTTGTGGCAGCCGCAGGCTTGTGCCATGAGAATGGTGCAATGAACCTGGGTGCTGCAAGTCACAGCCTATATATGATTGCCCCCGGAGCCCCCCACCCCATACAACTACTGCAAGCCTCAGGGGACCATGGGGGTGTGTTGGCTTGTTGGCATGGCTCCAAGGGGGGGCACAGTACACCATGAACTTGGGTGGCACCCCAAAATAGGGTGTTTGTGGGGCATCACTGTGCTGGGGGGTGGCAGGGGTGCATGGCAATGTGAGATTCACAGCATTGCAGGTGGGGCATCTGTCATTTTGCCAGTATGGATGCCCCTTAGACCAGCTAAGTGCTGGTCTAACCCTGCAGTGCCATACGGGGACCTGAAATGGTATAGGTGGGTTATGACAGCCACTCTTGCAGAATAGGGTGCTGGTGCTGCTGTAACCCACCCTTGCACCATGCCGCTGTGGGTTGCGGGTGTAGTGGGTGGTGGAACCCACCTTTGGTGCAATCTGCAGATGGCAAGCTGCAAGCCGCCTCTTGTAATTGCAACTTATGTTATGCCTGGCACAAGGTGCAATTTGCCCCATAGGGTTTGGCATGAATCGCCTGGTGCCAGGCATATCCCGACTTGGAATCGGGCCCCCTGTGTAGAAGGCTTATTTGTTGTTACTAGGTTTACTACTCAGTCCCATCCCCTGGCCACTACAGTATACCAGTGCATGTGCATGGAGGTGTGCACATGCTGCGGAACTGCAGCCCCCATCCTTCAAGCCTCTCTGAGCCTGCACTATCACTTGGCCTCCAGTCAGTGGCAGTCAAAGGCTGAGACAACTTGGCCATCACTCTAGAGAGAGGACAGCAATCCCTGGGACACTCAGTCCTCTTCCACCCTGACCAACCCCCAGCAACCTGAGGTTGTACATGAACCAACATCACTGGTGTGGTGGCAGGTGAGATGCAAGTGCCTCAGTCCTCCACGCCACTTGGGAGGCCAAAATATTTTATATTCTAAAACACATTGGAATGCATGCCATACACTTGAGTTTAAGTGCCAGTGAGTGCAAGGTGATGCATTTAGGGAAAATGAACCCACATATGGAATATTGGATGGGGTGAGCAGGGTAAGTTGGCCACTATGGCAGAGGAGATGAATTTTGAAATCATTATCATTGACTCCCTCAGGCAAACCAGCCAGTACAATAGCAGCTATATTAAGACATTCAGGATGCTGGGATGCATTGGGAAAGGGTTTTATAGTAAAAGAGGGGAATCAATACTGCCCATATACAGGTGGACACTACACATGTTATATTATATATAGAATAAATGATGGGGAAGTGTGTGATATGAGAGTTTAATGCACACCTGAGGTGTGGAATGCTACATAAACCATGAGGACAAAGCTTGAGGGGTTTATTAAAGCATCCTACACTGAAGGTTTGCATTAAATTTGAGTTTGAGACACTTCCCCATCTTTTATTTTATATACTATCTGGTGACCATTTTTTTTCTAACTGGAGTCCTCAGAAAGCAGTTCAAAGAGAGAGAGAGAGAGAGAGAGACACACACACACACACACACACACACACAGTCTCTCTGTCTTCCTCCCTGCTTTTTGGATTTCCACTTTTGTTATTTATTTATTTTAATTTTTTTAAGTTATATTTGATATTTGGATCGCGAGCGTGCTTACTGCAAGGACCCAGTCCCTCCCACAGTCTGCATCACTGGCGATGGGAACTGCAGGATCTACCAGATATGTTTTTTGTTGTAATTTAAAGGCAGGATCAACCAGATAGATAAAAAAAAAAATGTTTTCAGAAGGCATGGAGTGTTGTTGTGGGAGTTCACCACTAAAAGACATTTGGAGTCTCCACGTTTGAAGATTTGTTCTTCCTGCCCACACAGATGAGGAAAGCCAAAGAAGGAGTCCTTGGTTTTGACAGACAGAGCGCGTGTTCGCCATAATAACCTGTGGGTTATTACAGTGAATATCAGCTCACTAATGATAAGAAAAAATTGGTCACCAGTTATTATATGATGTTAATTAAACTTAAATGTTTGCACATTAAAAGAACCAATTGCTTCAACAGGAAAAATACAAACAATGATAGCATTCATCACTGTGTTTGTCACAGCCATATAATAAAAATAATTTCATTTTGTCTCTGTGTGCCTGTTTTCCTGCCTATTATTACTCCCTGAACCCTATTTCGTCTCTGATGTCCCTCCCTCCCCCTTTCCTCAGCTTATTATGTCCGTGTGCCTATCCCATGCTTGAACCCCCCTCCCCAACTGTCTTCTCCCCCCAGCCTCCTCTGGCAGGCTTTCCCAGGCATCCACCACTCTTTCTGAGAAGTATTTCCTCACATTCTTCTTAAACTCTACCCCCTCCCAAGCTTCATTGCATACCCCCATGTTCTGGTGCTCCTCCTCTGAAAGAGACTCTCCACATAACTTATTTCCCCAAGTGAGATACTCATATGTCTTAGTCATGTCCTCGAATGCTATCCTCTTTTCCAGGGAGTACATGTTGAGATCTTGTAGCCTATCCTCATATGGTTTATTGTGCAACCCCTGCACCATTTTGGCAGCCTCCCTGGATCACTTCCACCCTGTCAATGTCCTTGTGGAGGTGTGGCCTCCAGAACTATACACACTACTCTAGGTGGGGGTCTCACTAGTGAGTGATACAGTGACACCACCTCCCCTCTCCCGCTATTAAGTCCCCTCCCTATGCACCCCGCCATATCGCTAGGTTTGCCAACTGCCCTGTTGCACTGCCCTGCCACCTTGAGATCTTCCAAAATGATTACCTAATGTCCCTGTCTTGCTTGGTGACTGCAAGTACCTCCCCCATTCTTATATACAGCCCCTAGTTTTCCCCACCCCAGGTGAATGGTTTTGCACTTTTTGGCACTAAAACCCAGCTGCCACCCCCTTGACCACTCCTCTAGTGTAGTCAGATCCCACTGCATTCTCTCCACCCCTTCATGGGTGTTCACACTGTTGCAGATTTTTAGTTTCTTCCTCAAAGAGGCACACCTTCCCCTCCAGTTCCTCAGCAATGTTACTTATAAAGATGCTAAAGAGGACCAAACTCAGTACCAATCCCTGTGGCACTCCACTGGTCACTATCCCATCCCCTGAATGACTTATGCTGACCACCACCCTCTGTCTCTTATCCTTTAACCAACTTGATACCCAGCTTTCTACCTTTTCCCCAACCCCCAGGTTGCTAATTTTCTTTATTATCCTCCTGTATGGCACAGTGTCAAAGGCATTACTGAAGTCCTGATAGGTCACATCAACTGCCTTCTCCTGATCCACCACCCTAATTATCCAGTCAAAGATGTCTATGAGTTTTGCTTAATATGGCCTGCCCCTGTGAAGCAGTGCTGCTGGTGGTCATGCATCTTATTTGCCTCCAGGTACTCATCAGCCTCTCCTTAAGCAGCCTCTCCATTAATTTCCCCACCACTGATCTTCTGCTGGGGTCTACTACTACCCACCTTGGGGCCTCCCCTATGGAGAACTCTTACATCCTATCTGACCACTACTACAGGTTCCTCCTTTGGGTAGTCCCATCTTGCCAGAGCCTCAGAAGTGTTGTGTAGTGTTACCACCTCAGGAAATGTGTTCCCGACCTACAGCCCCACCCTCCTGGAGTCCACCAGTCCAGTTGGCCCTCCTTCTTAGAACCCTCTGAGGCATCATAGTAGTGAAGCAGCATCTTTCACATGGAGACCCATTGTTTGCTCAGTCACTCAAAGCGGGCTGGCCATTACATCTCTATCCATCACTGGATAAATAGATGGTCCAACAATGCTGGCAAGTATCTGTTTTTAAAATATTAGATGGACAGATCCAGTTTGAAAATCCTGCCCACAGAATTCATATGGTTTATCATACTGTCTGTACAAGACTAAAAAGGACGAGTGCACCCTATCATCGCATATGGTGGCTGGCCAAGGTGATGAGAGGAGGGCTGTGTTTGTCATTGCATGGGCTTCTGTGGTGCTGGCGCTTAAGTAAGGGGGGCGGCAGGGTGGGTTGGTCGGTGCCCCCAGCACAGAAGGGCCACTAAACACCAAGGAAGGATGACACTGCTATGGGAATAGGGATCAGTGGGTGGGAGGTGCCACTAGACATCAAAGAATATGAGATAGAATGCAGAACCAGTAATCAGAGGGTGTGTGGGACCACTGGGCACCAGGGACTTATTCTATTCCATAGGGGACAGTAATTGAAGGGTGAGGGGACCAATGGACACCAAGGAATTCCTTTATTCTGCCTAGATCGGTGAATGGAGGGTAGGGGAGACCACTAGATGCCAGGGCATGCTGTTTACTTTAATGGGGTCAGCGATTGGAGGGTGAGGAGGATTCCTAGGCACCAGGGATGTATTTATTTTATTGGGGACAGGGGTTGGAGTCGGTGGGGCTGGCCACAGGAGGGGCGTAAACCTGCTACTCCTTCTCATGCAAATGAGTCCATAATGGGTATGCATAATGGCCCCTTAGCTCTTAGCATTCCCAATGGGCTCTTTTGCATGGTGCTAGATCATTATCACACCAGGGGCTCCTGTCACTTTCAGGTCTGGGGGCACTGTTCCCTGCACTGCCAGGATCCATGTCAGGGCAGCACTACTCAACTTAGCACTGCATTGACATGCCTCTATAGTCAGTCAGATAGTGCCAGTGAGCTATCCAACTGAATATAGCATCTTTGGGGTCATGGGCAATGGGCAAACACAGCACAAACCTTTGCGCTCCGCTTTGCCCATTTTTCAATATCTTGCCCAACTGTTCAAGTGCAATACAAATGTTGTGCTGTGTGCTCCCTACGCTACAAACACACACACACACACACACACACAGCAGCTATTGACAACAGCACCCCCCCATTGTAGTCAGAAAATTATTGGCTACTAACAAATCCTTGAAGACTACTCATCACACACACACACACACACATAGAAAACTTTCATGCAGTAAAAAAGTGTTGCAGTACAAGGCTGCCCTAGTGGCACGGAGAGCTGAGGTGCTGTGGGGAGGCATGCTGCCTCAGCCCTTGGCTGCCCCCAGACCCCAGATGGAAGCCTGGGGATAGCACAGGAAGTTTGAGCAACATCAAAGTGAGGGGCCACAGTTCTGTACTGTGTGCGCAACATTATGTGTGCATGGTTACATGCTGCCATGGAAATGGATCCAAGGGGAGAAAATGGAAAAATGGTTGACATGGGTTTCATGAAGCCCTGCCCACCTACATCTATCCTTTGCCACCCCCTGGATCACTGGGTCAGTTCTGGATGTGAGTCACTGTAAGAAGGGAAGATGGTCCTCCCCTTTCTGGGTCCACCACGGGGGGGGAATCCATGGGAGACTTTGGGTTTTGGTGGGTCTGGTGGAAGTGAGTGCTGGACAGAAGAGGTGGCAACAGGGCTAAAGGCTCACCTGCATTGACCTCCAAAGGAAAAAGCTTTAGTTAAAAATAAATGCTGCAGTATGAGTCACTGTCACCTTAAAAAACACACACACACACACACACACAGAGTAATGGGCGTAGCTGCATCATTACAGTAAACCCAACAAGTGTAGTTAATACTGTATGTAGATGGTCTCTTACCTAGGTGCAAGGGATCCAGATCCAGAGGTAGGAGTCTTGAAGGGATGATGTCCATCAGATCTGTAAATTAAAATACAGGAAAGGGGTCACAAAGGATTTGAAGTTCTTAGGTAGTAAACAGGAAGGATAGGACAGGCTAGACATAGAATAATGCTTATCAAATAGGGAAGGAGTCAGCATCCTATCAGACCTGTTAAAGAGAAAAATAGGTTAATGTGAACATAAGAACATAAGAAAAGTGACTGCAGAAGGGGACCTTTTGGTTCATCTAGTCTGCCCTTTTTCTTGCTACTCCCCACCCAGCTAATTCTTTCTTGTCAGGTTTCCATAGCACCTATTCCATGCTAACCTGAACTCCTTGACTGTCTTAGACTCCACCACTTCTTGTGGCAGACTGTTCCAGGGGTCCACAATCCATTCTGTGAGGAAGAACTTTCAAGTGTTGCTTTTGAACCTACCTCCTTTTAGCCACATGTAGTGCCCACTGATGTGAACAGTCTCATATGCGTGAAAGAGGTCTTCCTTGTGCACTGAGTTTATTCCCTTATTGTATTTAAAGGTTTCTAGCATATCTGCACTGTTCCTTCTTTGTTCCAGTGAGTATAACTGTGGTTGTTTTAGTCTGTTTTCATACAGCTCATGATGTAGATCCTGTACCGTCTTTGTAGCCCTCCTTTGTACTGTTTCTAGGCAGTTTATGTCTTTTTTTAAGTGAGGTCTCCAAAACTGGACACAGTACTCCAGACGTGGCCTCACCAGAGAAATGTATAATGGGATTATTACTTCACATTTTCTATTTATGATGCCGCTGCCTATACATCCGAGGATGCTGCTGGCTTTATAAGTTGTTTTTTTCACACTGTCTTCCAACTCTTAAGTCATCTGAAATTATAACCCCAAGGTCTCGTTCCATTTTGGTCTCTGTAATATGTTCCCCCCAAGGGTGTATGTCACCTTTGGGTTTTGTTGTCTGAGGTATATTACTTTACATTTTTTGGTGTTGAATTTCAGCTGCCAGTTTCTACACCATTCCTCCAGTTTTTTGAGGTCAGACACCATATTAATGGTGCCTTCCTATGCGTTCACCCTGTTGCAGATCTTTCTGTCATCTGCAAACAGGCATATTTTCCCCTCCAACCCTTCAGTGATTCCGCTGATAAATATATTGAAGAGGATCTGCCCCAAGACCGATCCTTGTAGCACCCCACTGATCATCTTGCACTCTCTAGACATCGTCCCATTAACCAGAACCCTCTGTGTGCTGTCACATAGCCAATGTCTTACCCAGCTGGAGAAAACACAGTAGTGAAAGTGGAGACAGAGATCAGTTAAGGGGTATAAGACAGCATAGGACTAAAAAAAGGAAGCTTTAGATAAACAGTTACAGGTAGGGCAAAATAGGAAGCTAGAGATATAGTGAATGAGCTAGAT
The DNA here is from genome assembly GCA_016271365.2 of Neoceratodus forsteri. Taxonomy (NCBI): domain Eukaryota; kingdom Metazoa; phylum Chordata; order Ceratodontiformes; family Ceratodontidae; genus Neoceratodus; species Neoceratodus forsteri. Next base: position 177,837,011 of record JADMNL010000026.1, on the reverse strand, counting down.
ATATATAAAAAGAAATAAAATTAATAAACAGACAGGAAAAAAGAGAGAAAGTGTTGTTGGGGTACACAGCAAAACCACTTATATCACCCCCAAGATGGCCTAGTGGCTAGTAAAGTAGTATCCCAGGGGCCACTCCAGTGGCTCAGTGGCAGCACATTGTGTTGCCGTGCTGATGACCCCTGTTCAAAATCAAGCCTGAGAAGTCACATCGGAAGTCTATGACTGAGACAGTTGCCGCTCTGCAGTGTATCTCATTCTGGGAGGGTTGACAGTGGACTCTGCCACCACAGTGACCCCTGTGGCTGGGCCTGGGAGCTTGATGTTATCACACGGGGGATGCTGCAGCTGTGTGCAGACATTATAGGCACTCACACCCACCAAGGATGCAGGGAGGAAATTAAAGGGGAGAAAAAAACTAGTAGTCATCTGAATGATGACCAGGTTCAACCCGACCAGGGTATATCTATGCACCAGTGCGTTACCAATCGGGAAGAAATATCTCTATGGAAAAAAAAGTAGTAGCCCAAGTAGGCTAGTGGGGACTCTTTTGGGCTAATGGCCTGGGATTATTAAAATCATTTAGCAATGGTGGTCTGAGGTGGGAGTCATCCCAGGGAGGTCATCGATTTTGATAATACCCCTTGTGGGCTAGTGTCCCTGGTGACCAGTGGTCAATGTATTTAAACAAATTAAGAATCTCTTCTATGGGGTCTAGTGGTGGTGGTGATGATGGGAGAGGGTTATTGGGCTATGATATTGTTTTGGGCAGGAAGTAGGAAAATGGAGTGTGAGGAAGAGGATGAGCTGGGTCTGCTGCTGCAGGTAGTGCCAGTGACCACGATAAAAGTGAAAGCGCTGGAGGGCACTTTCTATTTCAAGCTCCTATGGAGCTCAGTTTGTGACCTATTTCATGAGGGGACAGGAGCTCATTAGGAGGTGGAAGAGGCCAGTGTAGGAGTGCTTTTCTCCACCTATCTGAGACATCGCTCCAGCAGCAAATGTAATTGCCCTGAGGGTCTTAGTAGCAGAAAACATCAGGAGGCTGCCAGATAGCGAGAAAAACTTGTAGTTGTTAAAACCTCCCAGTCCAGAGTGGAAGGGTACACCAGGCAGCTGAGACACGCCACATTTTCTGGTTATATAGCCCCATTCTGACATTTGATGCAGGCCTGGAGGTGAGTGATGCCAACCATGGGAGCTTTGATTCAGGTGGGAGGGGTTGGGTGAAACCAATTTAAAGGGCCCAACTGGGCTTCATTAACATAAAAAATGCCTGCAGGAGGCAGAGGCAAGAACATAGCAGCCAGTCCCTAAAGGGAACAATAAGAGAAGCCGCATCCAGTCCCACTAAACTCATGCAGCTCTCTGACGATCTTGCACCAGAGGCTGTCACAGCGCATCCCCCACCCACCCCCTACCACCATGCAAAAACACTCTTCATTGTTCTCACAATGTCCTTCTCACTCTACCTCACTATTCACACCAGAAAATAACACTGGAGTTAAGTCAGGAATAGCTGGCAAATGTATAAATATGCCACTGTGTGTAACTTATAAGGGTGCTGCACCAAGATGCAGGACAGCAGCATTGCAGAAAGTGAGATGGCACCGATTTCCTCTAATAAGGCACGGTGTGAATGGAAGAAGGAGGGGGTATTGAAGAGGACTGACAAACACAGTAAAATAAATATATACTCAAAAATGTCAAATCTCACCATCAGGGGTTGACTGTTGCACTGATCTGTAAGTTTCACATCTTGCTGAGACAGTAAAAGCAGTCTCTGTTGTTTCCAGTGTAGTTTCTGGTATACTATCAACACCATAGAAAATCTCTGTAGTAGCCCCCAAAATATTTAGTATTAGTGAGGTCAGAGATGTCAACGGCTCAAATGGTCCACCATCCTATTTTTTATATTTCTTTGTGTCTGATAGCAATTTTTTCTTGACTTCAACTGCTTATGGCAGCTAACTTCAATTATTCTTGACAGGATGGCTGATTTCATTTAATTTATTCTTTGGTAACCGGGTAAAGGCACTGGACCAAAGGTCCCTTTTCAGGCCCGACCTGGACAAAAAACAAACAAATTCAACAACAAATATAAAACAATCAAACAAACATTACAATAAATATTCATACATTACAATTACAAGCACATTGTTGTAACAAGTATTGCTTCAATTTAACTTTATAAGTTGAAAAAGGGGGCAAGTCTAACTGAAATTGGAAGAGAATTCTAGAAATCAGTCTCTGCTATTGAAAAGGCCCTGGAAGTAGCCTTCAAGTGAGATTTAGGAACATAGTAAGGAGGACCATCTGCAGCCCTTAGGCAGGAAAGTACTTCTCCCCTACACACTCTCTTAGAGAGGGGACATTTGGAACCAAAATGAGAGCATTTATATATAAAACATCGTAAGGAATAATTCACTCGACTACTGGAGGAAAAGCATCGTAAGCTGGAATAAAGACTACAGTGGTGGGTACGCCCTGGAACACTGAGAACAAATTGACATATGTTGTTATAAACAACTGATAATGCGTGCAGTTCTTTTGCCCCACAATTGTGATAGATACTTGATATGTAATCATAATGAGGAAGAAGAGACCCAATAGCTATGGCTAACCTTGTATACCAAGAAAAATAACACCTAAATTTGTATAACACCCCTATTTTTATGTACTTTTTTCACCATTGCAGCAACCTGAAAGGAGAAAGATAAACTGGGATCCAGGAGTATACCAGGGTACTCCTTGAGGATTGGATATCAAAAGTAATGGGGAGTCCACAAACATTGGTTGGGTTCCAAATAACATTACTTTAGTTTTGGAGGAATTTAATACCATAGCAATTTTTGTTAGCCAATCATAAACCTTACCACAGTCACATTCCAAAGAATAACAGAGTTCAGACACCAAATCTGACTGGGCATACATAATCAAATCATTTGCATAAAGCAGTGATTTCCCAGTTTCACAAATCCTAGGTAGTTGGTTAATAAAAATGGAAAAAACAGGGGCCCCAAAATTGACCCCTGAGGCACACCACAACTAATAGGTAACACTTCAGAAGCAGTGGAACCAACTTGAACAAAATGACTATGATTACTTAAATAACTGTAGAACCAGGAGACAGTTGCAGCAGAGAAACCAAGGTCAAACAATTTGATCTGCACTAACTCATGGTCAATAAGGTCAAAAGCCTTGGTTAGGTCCACAAACATAGTCCCCATCATTTTACCACAATCAAACCCACGCAGGACGGTGTCCATGAACCCAACCAAGGCCGTACCCATCCCATAAAATCTTCAAAACCTGCAGCTGTTCAGACATCAAGTCATGCACCAATAAATAATCATTGATCTGTGCAGCCACCACTTTCTCCAATAATTTGCTAAGCAGGTTCAATATAGAAATAGGCCTATAATCATCCAGGGAGGTGGCATCACTTTTTCTTGGAACAGGAACAACCCTGGCATTCTTCCAAACAGATGGAAAAATGCCTGAAGTCTATGACATATTAAATATATAACAAACTGGATCAATAATAAAGGGAATTGCAAGTCTGATAAATTGACCATTCAGCCCTCCCTCACAATCACTCCTTTTATCAGGTAACGATTTGCAAAAGTTTAGCTACCTCACAAGGTGTAATTGCCCTAAACAAAAACATAGGACCATTCGCTGCAGGATCAACCAAAGGGGGTCAGCATAACTAGATGATGAAAGAGAAGATCGAAGTTTAGATAAATCTGAAAACTTACGATTTAACAACTGTACAATTTTAGATAAATCGCTAGTTACAGAGTCATTAATTGAAATTTACTGTATACCAGTTTCAGATCTGGGAGACAACAAGGAATTTATATTGTTCCAAAACCATTTAGGATTAGCTCAACTGCCATCAAATTGTTTCCTGTAATAATCTTTTTTTGCTTTTCTTACAGTAGATGAAACTAAATTACATAAACTACGATAAAGATTCATAGTAACATCACTTGGAGATAATTTAAAATTAATCCAGGCTAGATCCCTCTGTTTTATAAATTTCTTCATTCCAGAACTAAATCACTCAGTTGAAGAACCTCTGCAGTGAATGGTCCTTAAAGGAAAGAATTCATGACTGGGAAAAAGTTGCTTACAAAAAAGGTCAAATGCCATATCAACATCGGGAACACTTACTAGGAAAGTCCAGTCTAAGGAACCCAAAGAAGAATACAGCTGGGGATAATTAATCTGTTTAAAGGATTGTGTTTGAATCATATGAGCAGGAGGCTTAAGACATCGAAAGTTTAAAACACAATACCTAGCCATATGATCACTTGTGGAATTCGCCAAAACCCCAGATGAACCAATTTAACCTGCTGAATTTGTTAATACCCAGTCTAACAGAGAATGGTTTGATGTTATTGGGTTCAATCAAGTTAATTCCTTTAAAGATTGAGTTAAGCCATATGAGAGAAGAAAAGATTCATACCCCAAGGTGTCACAGTTAAACCAATTTAGATTCATGTCCCCAACTACTACAGCATCATTCTGTTTTAAGTAAGGATCACAACTATCCAAAAAGAACCTTGAACCTTCCAGACCCTTAAGGGAAGGATTATATAAACAGCCAACAACTAGTTTTTTCCTACCACCTAGGACAAATTGCAATAACAACCAGTCAGTATCTGAGCCCAAATCCCCACTAGATTTCAAAAGATTAATTTGTAGATCATCCCTAAAGTAAACCAAAACACCACCTCTTTTTTTTAAGATAGGTCTTCATTGTTTAGCAACAGAGATTTAAGTTTGGTCTAGCATAAGACTTCCATGGTTGTACTTTGTGCAACAGGCTAAACATGGTGACTTAAGCTAGCTCAATTTTGGAGACATAACTGGACTTAGACTTAAGCATTAGTCCACTATTGTGCAACTAGCCACTTATCTAGAGCCCATTTGAATCCAAATACACAGAAAAATGGGCTTCAAAAAGAACCCAATCCATTAGCATGGTTGCAATCAAATGGACACTATGAGCCGCCAGATATGGGACTGACCAAAATATGTAGACTGATGGAAGGCCACTCAAAAGGAACTACAAAAATTAATTGGTTCCACCATCCTTCTGGACACTAATATTTTTATCTTTAATGACTATACCTCCTTAAATCTTAGTAACATACAGCGTATCCTTGCACTGGGCAAGGTTTGTCCAAAAAGGCTGTAAATGGCTTGCAAAATTAATAGAGATATAGTCCACTGAGAAATTACTATTAAATTATGAACAAACTCTGGATATCTTACAGTCCACATTAAGTAACATTAGATTAATATTACTGCCTCCATTGAGATTACAGAGTTAATCCTCATTTTTGTAAATTAATTTGCCTCCAAGTAGCCTGCTTTAGCACATATTTATAGATTTCAGTAGCAGTCGGTTTAGTACCTAGAAATGAAGAATCTTAAAAAAAAATTATCTAAGGTCAGGTGTCTAATGTATATTATTTAAAGAAAAAGTGGAGAACCTAGCAAACCCTATCTAAGGGGCAAACTAAACAAAAAGGGAAGTCTAAAAACACCCTATCTGGGGTAAGGGCACAAGTTCTTTCCCAGAGCTTAGGGAGTATGGTATTGAGAACATTGGGAGTGGTGCAGTGCAGTGGCTGTGGAGCAGCAGTCTTCAGGGAGCCCTTTTGGAAACTGAGGTGCTGCCCCATCTGTGTGCACCTCCATGGGCTGAGAGAGGAGGTCACTAGACTCCAGACTGAACTGGTTAGGATTCGGGGGACCTCCTGCCACACACAGGGGCCACCAAATCTACCACCAGTGCCTCACAGGCTGCCAAGGAGGAGGTTTGGCTGGACTGCAGTGGGCTATGGGAGGGTGGAGGTGGTGGGTTTGAAACACATTCTCAGTTGGTGCCACTTCACAACTCTTTTGCCACTCTGGCAAGATGAGACTACCAAGATGAGGCACCAGTGGTAGTGGCCAGACAGAACAGAACAGAACAGAACAGATCAGAATAGAATAGAACAGAACAGAATAGAATAGAATAGAATAGAATTTGGATTAATACAGCACCTATAGTGTATAGTAATGCATTATAGTGTATAGTAGATAGAGATGGGCGAAGTGGCCCCAATTCGCTCCGCGAAGTGGAATGCGGAGTGAAAGGGAATTCGCGGAGTGCTCCGCAATGCGAAGCGGAGTACATCACGTTAAATTGGGTAATGCAAAGTCCATTGAAAACAATGGCTTTGCATTACTCCACCTTCCCAAACCACAACTCCACCAGTTCTTAAGGTGAAGAACATTGAAAACAATGTACTTCGCCTCACTTCGCCTTGTTTTTAAGCTCCAAAGGCGAATTTTGCAGTGATTCATGGGATTTCAGGTCACATGGGCTCTTGATTGTTCTGCACAGCCTCGGTTTGGGGTAATGTGTGTAGGAAGCATACATAGATACATACATAGACAGTGTCGGCAGATAAGGGCCTATGGCCCACCCAGTCTGCCCATTTAAGTTTGTAAGTTCAGTTTATGTTTTCCAGGAAGTCTGTTGCCCCTTACCCCTGACCTCCAGAATTCCTTTATGTCTATCCCATGCATTCTTAAATCCCGTGATTGTTTCAGCCCCCACCACTTCCTCTGGCAGGGTGTTCCACTTGTCCACCACCCGCTCTGTGAAGAAATTCTTCCTCACGCTTCCTCTGAATCGTCCTCCTCCAACTTCATCCCATGCCTCTAGTCCTGGAACATCTTTTTCGCTTAAAATAGTGCATTCCTGCACCCTGTTCCTCCCTGTAAGATACTTGTATGTCTCTATCATATCCCCTCTCTCCCTCCTCTCCTCCAGGGAGTACATGTTCAGTACCTTCAACCTTTCCTCATAGGACTTGTGATGCAATCCATGCACCATCTTTGTTGCCCTCCTCTGAACCTTCTCTACCCTGTCTATGTCCTTACATAGGTAAGGTCTCCAGAACTGCACAGTGTACTCCAGGTGCGGCCTCACTAGTGTCTTGTATAGTGGAATTATGACCTCCTTTTCCTGCTGGTGATGCCCTGCCTATGCATCCCAGCATCCTATTTGCTTTACCTGCTGCCTTGTCACACTGTTTCCCTGCCTTGAGGTCATCAGAGATGATAACTCCAAGATCCCTTTCCTGCTTGGTGCATGCTATATCCTCACCCCCAACTGATATATTGTGCCAGGGTTTTGTGCCCATATGCATTATCTTGCACTTCCTTGCATTGAATTTCAACTGCCAAACCCTGACCATTCTTCAAGTTTCTGCAGGTCCCTTCTCATTCTGTCTACACCCTCTGGTGTGTCTACTCTGTTACAGAGCTTTGTGTCATCAGCAACAGTGAAATTCTGCCTTCTAGGTCCCATGCAATGTCACTGATGAAGATATTGAATAGTACCGGTCCCAGCACTGATCCCTGTGGTACCCCACTGGTCACTCTTCCTCTGTGGAGTGACAGCCATTTACCACCACCCTCTGTGTCCTGCTGCCCAGCCAGTTACCTACCCACCGCTACTGTCCTGCCCACACCCATATTCCCCAGTTTGTGCAATAGTCTTCTATGTGGCACAGTGTCAAAGGCCTTGCTGAAGTCCAGATAGACCATGTCCACTGCCCTCCCCTGATCCACCCTCTAGTCACCCAGTCAAAAATTCAATGAGGTTGGTCTGACATGACCTTCCCCTGGTGAAACCATGCTGCCTTGGGTCCTGTGGTCCATTGACAACCAGATGTTCCACCAATCTCTCCTTCAGTAGTGCTTCCATGATCTTCCCCACTACCGAGGTGAGGCTGACTGGTCTGTAGTTCCCTTCCTCTTTGTTCCCACTTTGTATAAGGGACTACATCTGCTATCCTCCAGTCTTTGGGTACCTCCCTGTTTCTAGTGATCGGCTAAACAGGATAGCAAGAGTTCAGCCACCACCTCTCTTAGTTCTTTAAGGATCCTGGGTGCACCCCATCTGGCCCCATTGCTTTATCAACTCTTATTACTTCCAGTTCCTTCAGGACCCTTTCTCGTGTAAAGGGACTTGTGTCCATTTCGCACCATTCTCACCCCTTGTACTCCATTCAGACCCATTACCCTCCTCTTCCTCAGTAAAGACTGAGCAGAAATACCTGTTCAATATGTCAGCTTTACTGTTGTCATCCTCCACACAGCCCCATCCTCCCCTTCAGTCTCACTTATCCCTCCCTTTGCCTTTCTTTTTCACTTATGTACCTGTAAAGGTTTTGTCCCCCTACCCACTGATTTTGCAATGTGTTCTTCTGTCTGAGCTTTGGCTTCCTTACTGACCTCCCTGCCTCCCTTTGCTTCTCCTCGTGCTTCTCCCTATCCCCTTCTGCCTGTGTCTTTTGTATTGCCTGAATGCAATCTTTTTGGCTTTCACTTTCTTTGCTACCTCTTTGGAAAACCATAATGGTCTCCTCTTCCTTTTCCTTTTGCTAACCTGCTTAATACATAATTCTGTTGCTCTGTAATCTCCATTTTAAATACTTCCCACTGTTCCTCAACCCCTGATTCCTGCCCCATTCCCTTAATGCCTCTTTCAAGTATCTCCCATTTTCTCAAAGTTTGCCCCCTAAAATCCAGGATACGTGTTTTGTGTGGTTTGGTTCTGCTCTTTCTGTGATTTCAAACCACAGTGACTGGTGGTCACTGTTCCCCAGGTGCTCCCCACTCTTACCCCCATCACACTGTCCCTGTTTGTGAGCACAAGGTCCAGTATTGCCTTCTGCCGAGTTGGTTCCATGACCAGTTGCTTGAGGAAGGCACCTTGAAGGGAGTCCAGGATAAATCTGCTCCTAGTTGATGCTGCTGCTGGGATGCTCCAGTCCACGTCTGGAATATTGAAGTCTCCAACCAGTACTACCTCACCCTTGTCTGCCATCCTCTGGATGGCTAGCATCAGCTCCTATCTGTTTCTTCCTCCTGGGCTGGTGGTCTATAGACCACACCTGTGCGGATGGCTGGCCCCATTTTCCTTTCCAGCTTAACCCACAGTATCTCTCCCCCATTTTGTTCCTCTTGGATCTCTGTGGCCCTTATGTCATTTTTCACATACAGTGCCACTCCTCCTCCCTTCCTGCCTGCCCTGTCTCTTCTGAATATGTTGTAGCCAGGTATGGCCAACTCCCAGTCGTGGTTATCATTACACCAGGTTTCAGTGATGGCCACAATGTCCAGGTCTGACTGCACCATGACAGCCTCCAGATCTTCCATCTTGTTGCTAAGGCTCCTGGCATTTTCACACATGACTTTCCATGATTTGACCTCCCTAGACTGTTTCACTGTTCTACTCCAGCCCCTTCCTTGGTTGTCCTTTATCCCTGGTTCACCTTGCTGTCTGCCCTTCTGCTGAATTTTGCCCCTATTCTGCTATCCACCTCCTGGGCGCTAATCTCCATCTTTTGCACTTGGCTAACCTCCACATCCTTTCCTTCCATTTCTCTGGGTACCTCTATTTGGTTGTCCCTGTTTGGCAGTGTGGCATATGAGTTCTTGAGTGGAATAGGATCTGGGATGTGCCTCTGCCTGACTGGTCTAACCCTCCCTGAGCCCACTGTCATCCAAGTACTCCTCGTTCTCTGCATCCTTTGAGGCAGCTGCATTGGACTGAGTGGTCTCTGGATAGGGGTGATGGTACTCCTGACCCAGTTTACTTCCGCTCTGAGTCTGGCTACCTCATCCGCAGTCCAGAAAGATGCATGCAGATGGGGCAGCACCTCAGTGTCCAGAAGATCTGCCTGAATATGGCTGCCCCACAGCCACTGCATTGCACCACTCACCACATTATACTGCAATTATACTGCTATTCCACTACTTGTCTGCTACTGAAGCTCTCCTAGTTCCCTTTTATTAATTTACTGTCCTAAAATCCTGCCACTGTTCCTCTATAATATTTGAAAATACATACACTTCTATCTCACCTCTTTATCCTTACCATCAAAGGTAACTACAATCACAATAATCTACCTTCTACTAATACAGATTCTAGCACAGAATCAGAGCACAATGCAAAACATCTGCTACTTAGCAACAACAAACAGGTGACAACAAACCAAGTTGATGTAGCTTTTTTTAAAATAGAAAAAAAAATGTAGTCGTTTAAACCAATAGAAATCAGCAGTTCCAAAAGCACCTTGAACTACAAGAAAGAACACAGTACCACACCTCTGCCACAATAACTAAACAGTTCTAAAACATTGAAGAAAGAAGAGAAAAATCAGAGACTGAGCAAAAAGATACAATGTACTATAAAGTATTAGGCAATAGGTATACTCAGCTGTTTAACAAAGAAAATAAGCAGTAGGAGACAATCTGCTCTGCGAGCTCTCTGTGATTCAAACCTTCTAAAAGCAGTTAAAAAAGCCTTTTTGTCTTTTTTTTTGCTGAAACTTTAGTTCGTCGATTATAGGAAACCCTCATGTGCTCATATCATCGAGCGTTTATTGTTTGTGTGTGGATTTTGAATGTTAATGTACAACATTCAATCTGTGTACTGAGAGACAGTGGAAGTGTGCTTTGGGGGAGGGGCGTATCTGTGGTGTAGGTAGATTAACTTGGAGAAAAAGACAGTGCTTTCTGTTTTGTTGATATTTTTCTTGTATAAGTTAGGTGGAGGATCCTTTTTAAGGTGGGTCTTCTCACCTACAAGGCCCTACACGGGCAGGGCCCTGGTTATCTGTTAGACCTTCTTGTACCTGCTCTCTCTGTCCACCCCTCGCTCCTCCTATAGGGACCCCCTGGCGATTCCTAGAATGAGGTTGAGATCTGCCGGCGACAGAGCTTTTAGTGTTGCTGCTCCCGTTCTTTGGAATTCGCTGCCATCTGGGGTTAGGGAAGCCCCTACTCTAGACATTTTTAAGGCCTGCCTGAAGGCCCTCCTAGTTTCCCAAGCATTCTGGGATTGAATTATGGAATTTAGCTGAATATGATATTTATATGATGGGTTATAATTTTTTTTTTTGTATTTAAATGTGTTATGCATCTTGTGTTATTTTGAAGCTGTATTTATTTATTTTGTACAGCACCCAGAGCCTCCGGTATTGGGAGTTTTTAAATAAATTTTGCCTTGCCTTGTCATAACTGTATTAATGTACACACAGTAATATTTTCAGTAATTCTTGCCATTTTTTTGCTGATTGTTGTGGTGCAGCAGTGCATAATTTTAGTTTGTTTAAAATATGTGGTTATATTACTGAAGTTTTCAATTTGCTATGCATTTCATTGTGTGTGAGTATGTGTGTGACGAGTGTCATCAAATCAGACACCTTTTATTGTGTCACATAATTTCAGCAATGTAAACCTGCTATCCACTGCAGCTGTGTAATTTTTGTACTTCTTTGTGGTATCTTTACTGGTACTAGTACTAGTGACTGTTACTGCAGCAGTGCAGTACACTGCCCCCCCCCCTGCGGCCCGCCCCAAGTGGCAAAGGTATTCTTTTCCAGACCTGAATTTCTGATGGTGAGCACTGGTTAGGTGTTGTGCCTTTGCATCTGCATCTCTTCAGTGCGCAGCGCAATCTTAATCTGTCTGTGCATTTGCATCTCTTTAGGGCCCAATCTCCATCTCTAACTTAAATCACAATTGTTTCTTTGGCTTCCCTTCAGAGTACTGGACAGGTGTGGTGCATAATTCTGCATGAACATTGTACTCATTAATATGTGTTTTTAAGTCAGGACCATCATCACGAGTCACTCGTGATACAAATCACATTCTTCATCATCATGGTCACAAATGCTGTCACAAATCACAATTTACGATCACATCACAAATCACAAAATTAATTTTTTTTACTAGTTACTTGGATGTATTGTAAGCCTGTTTTGTAGTATCTCTCCATGCTTCACCACCCCAGCATTGTACTCATTAATGAGTGTTTTTAAGTTGGGGAGTTTTGTGCCACACCTTATCGGGACCCAGGGAAGTACAGCCATAGGCATTCACGTTTCTTCATCATGGTCACAAATGCAGTCACAAATCACGACTTACGATTATGTCACGAATCACAACATTAATTTTTTTACTAGTTACTTGGATGTATTGTAAGCCTGTTTTGTAGTATCTCTCCAGGCTTCACCTTCCCACCATTGTACTCAATAAGTGTTTTTAAGTCAAGGAGTTGGACAGTGTCTGCAGTACATACACAGACTGAAAAGAAGACTGCATCCATGCAGTTTAGCACAGTATACTTACACTGCTCAGAATACATACAGAAGACAACAAAAAAAGGGCATAATTACATACAAGGGTCAGGAATGGTGGAGGAATACATTTTATAACACAGCAAGGAAGGTGTGAGTGGCACATGGTGTGAGGAAAAAAAAAACTAATGTGGGATCCCATGGTGATCCAGCAGCAGTTCCAGCATGGACATAATTTGCAACTGATGTGCCTCTATGTGATCCAAGAGCTGCTCCACAGCACTCACCCTCTCGTTGTTCTCCTCAACAGCACTCCAGAGAACTGCCAAGTCAGCCTGCGTTACACGCAGTTCTCTGGGGCTCACACGTTCTACAGGCTGACCTTTTGGTGGTGGTGGGGGTGCTGCCAGGTGATACTGTGGCCCTCCTCTTCTTAGGGATGCTGCCATGCACAGGTGCACCCTCTACCACAGAATGGCCAGCAGGTGCAGGCATGGTCCCTTCGGTGGCAGCCTGCCACTCCAACTGGTGGTGATTGAGCATATGGGTGTGCTGGCCCCCAGTCCCCAGGTGAGTCACCCGGGGACCACAGCACACCTCCATCTCACATGGGTGGCACTTGACCACACTGCTGTCCCCTCCCCCGACACAGTCTAACAACTGCCAAACAATGGAGGTGTGAGGAGGACCAGGCACAGGCAGGGGAGGGCCAGATGTACTGGCAGCTGGCTGGTCATGGTGCTGAACAGGGATGGGATCCACACCTGGGCCCGGGAGAACAGGCACATCCTACTCCAGAAGACCTGATGCTGGACTTGGTGGTGGTTCAACTGCCTCAGAGTCAGGACAGGAGGTGGTGCTGGTCCTACACCTGGGGGGGGGGACACTCACAAGTTTCTAGTGGTCCAACAGGAATGGGTGCCCATGCCCCCCACACATGCGCTCGGTACGGCGCTTACCACTACCACGCTTTCCCAGAGCTGCCCCCGCCCCAGACATTCCCTCACCCTGGTCCATCTCTCCTACTGAGCTCCTTCAGTCTGAGCAATCACTACTCACACTGTCACACAACACACACACAGTCACACAGACAAACAGCTAACTACTTATTAAGGCAAGAAAAATAAAATTTACAGAAAGAACAAATTAAGTAAAAAAGAGTACAGACAGAAAAGACAAAAAAATTTAGCTTTTAAAAAAGCTGTTGGGTCTAAATCAAAGCAAAATCTCCTCCTCGCTCTGATTTTAAAGTATCAGCAGTCAAAAAACACACTCCTCTCTCTCTGTCTGCACAGGAGAAAGAAGAAGTGTCTGCTTGTATGACACTTCCTTCCTGCCTAGCTAAAGAGCATGTGACTTACAGTACTGTAAGCCATGTGATGTGTGGGGGGGCTGCCAAATCTGAAACACCAAGTGGGTCACTTAGAATCATAATGAGGAACATGAAGTCCATTAAAAAAAATGACTTTGCCTTGCTCGCATTTGCCATTCCGCCTTAGCAGTAGTAGCCAACAAGTTAGATGAGCACTTGCATTGCCCACTCGCTACAACACGGCGCTCCACTTGGCGCTCACTTCGCCGGCGGAATTTAAATTCACTGCATCTCTAATAGTAGAATGCTGATGAGCATGGAAATCCATGCTCAGAACATTATTGTTGTGCTGCACTCAGTGCATCATGATGTTATGTTGCACTGAGTACATTACCAGTGCAGCAGAACAAGATCAAATGCAATTGTGCATGTGCAATGTACGGTCACGGCAATGACAGCAGAAAAGTAAGCAGGTTGCCTTTGAATGAACTGCACCATAAAGATACTTTTATGTTTTTTGGGGGGGAGGGTTGAGAAACAGAGTATGATTGACTATACACTATAAAAGACTGTGTATGAGCAATCATACACAAACAAGGCAATTGTTTGATCTCGAGGTTTCCATGGTAACAAACCTCTTGAGCTGGACTCTCAAGGTTTCAGGTTACCACAGAAACCTCTAGATTGTAAAACTGCCTTGTTGTGTATGATTGCTCATACACAGTCCTCTATGTTCTACATAGAAATCCATCCTTTCCAAAATGCTGTTGTACCACAGTTCAAAGGTCATGGAATGTGATTGTACCCTTCTGTGGTAGAACAGCATTCTTGAACCTCTAGAGACTTCAAAAATCAGTTTCATTGTGAAAGAGAAAAAAACACAATGCACGCATATCACATAATACTATACACTATAAAAAAATACAGGATGATCAACTTTATGCATAAGCTCAATCAGTGTGTTCTGCCACCTCGGGATTCTGATTCCCATGGACCTATTGAGCTTCACTGTCAAGGTCAGAGGGAATCAGAAGCCCCCTGTGGCAGAACACACTGGTTGAGCTTAGTTGCCCATTCAGTATTCTCTGTTTCATACATGCTGTATCCTCAGACTGCTTTCCAAAACTATGAATTAAACACTGGTAGTGCACAGACAGTAGACAAAAAATGTACTTTTGATTAATATAGCATCTTTAAAGCATGCTGTATCCCCCAAAGTACTTGGCAAAGCAATGAGATAGACACTGGTCCTGCAGGGGTTGTAGAACAGAATAGAATATTGATTTTTATAGCTCCTTTCAGTTGTGCTGTACCCCCAAAGTGCTTTACAGCAGGGCTGTAGAATAGAGCAGAATAGAATATTTAAGCAATAACACATTCCAGGCGGTGCATTATGGTGGGATAATGGCCTGCTTCAGGTGACTTGAAGCAAGAGGTAAAGCCGAGTGCATCCACTACCCGAGAAGGGCTGTTAGCCCAGCATAACGCACTCCTTGGAGTGCCTTGTTGCAAAAATGAAATGGGTCCTTTTCAGTAAATTGTATGTATTTTTTAAACACATTTCCACTGAGCTACTCTCAGCCAGGCTGTTGTGCTGCGATAACTGCCCAGCTAAAAGTACCACTTAGACAGTTAGGAGCCATCATTCTTTCTACCCATTTCATAATTATCAATATAGCACCTTTCATACCAGCTGTATCCCCAAAGTGCTTTACAAAGTAATGAGTCAGACACTAGCCATGCAGGGATGGTAGAGTAAAATATGGATTAATATAACATCTTTCATACATGCTGTATTGCCAAACACTTTTACAAAGCAATGAGTTGGACACTGGTAGTGTAGGGGCTGTATAATAACATTTAAATTTATAGTTCTGTAACACACTTCATACTAACTGCATTTCAAAGCCCTTTACAAAGCAATGATTTACATATTGGTACTGTAGGAACAGTAGCATAAAACAGAATTTAGATTAATATAGCATATTTTATACAAGCTGTATCCTCAACATGCATTACAAAACAGTGAGTTAGACATGGGTAGTGCAGGGACTGTAGAGTAGAATTTAAATTGGTATTAACAAGAGCTGGCCAAAATTCACAGATTCCAGTTTTGTGATCATTTTGAGGAATTGTATGAGATGCCACTAATATTTGAAGCTCTTATAACTCATCCATCCTTTAATCTAGTGATCTGAAGAATGGTATGGTCACGCATAAGTTAACGATGTAAGGGTCTGATAAATTTAATGGAACTAGGATGTGTAGATTTGGTGGATATCTGGTTTGAGTATAAAGTACCTGCAAGTACAGTATTCTACATTTGTGAGCAGACATATCTGCTTCTTATTATTTGAGAAGGTATGCTGCTCATGTCCAGTAAGAGATGGAATGTCAGCACAATGACTTCCTGATGTTACCTGTCACAAAGTCGTTTTAGTACTTGGTAACCAAATGATTAGCTTGAGCAAAACGTGACAGGGATGGGTGCTAGATGAAGGGACATGGAAGCAAATGAAATGATTAGATGAGATTGGGGTTATTCTTGTTCACACTGTGTTATGACTATGAGATGAAAAGACCTGAACAGTTATACATTTGTAACAGAGGAAGGCATGTGGAACCATTTTTAACTGGCATTAGATAACACTAAGGGTTAATATAGTATTTATTTTATGTATGTATGTACAGTATGTATGTACAGTATGTATGTACGCATGTATGTACAGTATGTATGTATGTATGTATGTACAGTGTGTATGCATGTATGTATGTATGCATGTATGTACAGTATGTATGTATGTACAGTATGTATTTGTTTATTCATGTAGTAATGCATTTATTTATTTATTTATTCATGTATTTATTTCAAGGAGAGCCTCTGAGCATACCATGCCCCATTTCATGGGTAACCTATATAACATCAGGCTAAAAAATACAGAAAAACTACAATGCAAAGTTTTATTTCATATAAACTAGTTTTAAAGGACATGTGAGGGGGCACTACTTGACTGAAAGGGTGGTGGGTCCCTGAAATAGGCTGCCGGAATGGGTGGTGCGGGTAAAATCGGTGGGGGCATTAAAGAGGGCAGGGAATAAACAAGAATTGTAAGGGTAAACATCCAGTTGGGATAAGGGAGGCAGGAGGCTATACTGGGGAGGGGGGGTGAAAAAGTGGGGAGTAGAGGGGAAAGGACAGAGGAGTCTATGGGGAAAGGGACAGACTAGATGGGCTGATGGGTCCTTTTCTGCTGACAGATTTCTATGTTTCTGTGTTTCTAAATCTTAATTATAGAATGGCAAGAAAAAATCCTGGGCTCTGATTGGTCAGTCTGGTGACAGAGAAGGAAAGAATTGTAGAGTTCCTAGAAGCCAGTGGGGCACAGGACCCAAGGCAGCATGGATTCACAGTGGGGAGGTTGTGTCAGACGAATCTAATAGATTTCTTTGACTGGGTGACCAAAGTAGAAGACCAGGGAGGGGCTGTGGACATGGCCTACCTAGACTTTAGCAAGGCATTTGACACAGTCCCACACAAAATATTAATATACAGGTTAGCCAGCCTTGGAGTGGGTCCCAAGGTGGTAGCCTGGGTTAAAAATTGGCTGGACAACAGGACGCAGATGGTAATAGTAAATGGAGTCCACTCTGAAGAAAGGGGGGTTACTAGCGGGGTACCGCAGAGTTCTGTACTGGGACCAGTCCTCTTTAATGTCTTTATAAGTGACATTGCAGAGTGACTGGAAGGAAAAGTATGTCTCTTTGCAGATGACTCAAAGATCTGCAACAGGGTCAATATGGAAGATGGGATGGACAGGATAAGAAGGGACTTGGCAAGGTTGGAGGAATGCTCAAATGTATGGCAGCTTAGATTCAGCGCAAAGAAGTGCAAAGTAATGCACCTGGGAAACAAAAACCCAGTGGAAGAGTACACAATGGGGGCTGAGATACTAGCAACAACAAAAATGGAAAGGGACCTGGAGGTAGTCATATCAGATGACCTAAAGGTGGGCATGCAATGTGAGAAGGCAGTAAGGAGGGCTGGCAGGATACTGGGATGCATAAGGAGAGGCATCACCAGTAGAAAACAGGAAGTTGTTTTCCCTCTGTACAGACAGTTGGTGAGACCCCATCTGGAGTATTGCATGCAGTTCTGGAGACCCCATCTCTGCAAGAACATAGACAGGATGGAGGCTAGGAGGGCAACTAAATGGTGTAGGATCTGCATCAGAAGACATACGAAGAGAGATTAAAGGAACTTAGTATGTATACCCTCGAGGAAAGGGGGGGGGGGACATGATAGAAACTTTCAAGTACCTCAAGGGAATCAACAAAGTCCAAGAGGGTAGCATCTTTCAGAAAAAGAGATGTGCAAGAACAAGGGGTCACAATTTGAAAATAGAGGGGGGACGGCTCAGAGGTAATTTGAGGAAGTATTTTTTCACAGAGAGGGTTGTGGATATATGGAACAGCCTTCCTGAGGAGGTAGTGGAGTCAAAAACAGTGGGCGAATTCAAGAATTCATGGGATAGACATAAAGCAATTCTAGTGGGGGTAGGAGGAAGAAGGCTGTTGGTTAACTAGGATCTGCAGCTTATCCATTAGGTAGGGAAACAGGCAGACTAGGTGGGTCAAGCAGTCATTATCTGTCATCAAATTCTATGTTTCTATGTTCTATGGTATCATAGACTATATCCGCATAGTCAAAAACTGGGAGGATCATTTTTGTTACCAGCTCACATCAAACAGGGAGGGAGAAGCAGTCTTTGTTTCTATACAAAGCACCTAATTTGGGATGAAGGGTGGCATCAATATGAAAAGATAAGTCAAGACTGTTATCAAGCCATATCCCAAGGTATTTAAAAGTGGGAACCATGGTAGAAGGGGTGCCATCCAGGGTGGTGAATAATGTATGGGTTGAAAGCCTATCCTACTTTTGTTTGGTGCTTAAGGTGATTGTGATGTTTTTCTTAGTATTTACCCTGAGCTGTTTGCTTGGAACCAACTTAAGATGTTGTTAAAGTCTTGCTGGAGAATTAATGCCTAGATGGTCTCATGTGCTGTTGGCATTGGCTCAGCACTGCATCCTAAACACCTGAGTATCAGGAGTCACACCCACAGTCCAGCAGTGGTGTAGCCTTGCTGTTCAGACTCTGGAGCTTGAATGGGTCTCTTATGTGATCAATGAGATGGGGGGGGGAATTTTTCAACATGTGGCATCCCTTGATTACTCGGTTTACTCGGTTTACTCGGTTTCAAAGGACAAAAGAAGGCTACTGCCCATCGAGATTGTCCCCCACCACATTGGTGGGACAATTACACCCTGCAGTTGTAGGACATGAGCCAGCTATCCAGCCCCTTTTTGAAGACTGCATTAGAGCTACTGTTTACTAAGTCTTGAGGGAGGAGATTCCACAATCTGGGGGTTCTTACAGTAAAGTAGTTTAATCTCTTTGTTGTTTTAGCTTTAGATACAAATATCTGGTTGTTGTGATACCGTGGGGTAGTCCAGCTGGAAGAGAAATGTAAGCCACAGTCGCGCATTAACTCCTGAGAATTCTTGATTTTGTACAATAGGAGAAGGTCACCTCTATAATGCCTTGTGCGAGGAGTGTAACCCTGTAACTCTAATCTCTTCAGAATCAAGTTTGGATAAATAGGGACCATTCTTGTGGCTCTTCTCTGCACTCTCTCAACCCCATTGATGTCCTGCACCAGGTAAGGGCTCCAGTAGGGGGATCCATAGTCCAGATGGGGCCTGACATAAGCTCTATACAAGGGGATTATGCATTCCTGTGTCCTAGACACAAATGAACGTTGGATTCGAGTGAGCAAGGCGTTAGACTTCCTAGCTATCATCCTGCAGTGATCACTAGAGGATAGTTTATTATTAATGGTTACCCCGAGATCACGTTCTAATGGTGACACATGGAGGGCTACGCTGTTCAAAAAATAAGTCTGCCTAGGGTTGTTTTTACCAAAATGTACAACGTGGCACTTATCTGAGTTGAGTGTCATTTTGTTTGAAACTGCCCATTCTTCAATGGATTTTAGGTTATTCCTCATAATTTTCCTGTTTGTCGATGTAAGAACAGAGCCACACAGTTTGGTGTCATCATCAAATTTTGAGAGAACATTTTCAGGGCTAGTCTGCAAATCGCTAATAAAGATGTTAAACAGGGTGGGTCCCAACACAGACCCTGAGGACCCACTGGTCACACTCAGTGGGTGGGAAAGTGAGCCATTAATTCTGACTTGCTGATATCTTCCATTTAACCAACCTGACACCCAGTTGATTATGCAGTAAGAGAATCCCATATCATTCATTTTGTCAAGTAGTATATCATGGGGGACTTTGTCGAATGCTCTACTATAGTCGAGAAGTATCACATCCACAGGAATGCCATTATCTATTGCTGTGCTGACATGATTATAAAAGGAAACTAAGTTAGTAGTACAGGAGTATCCCTGTCTAAAGCCATGTTGTGTAGTGTCAGTCAAGTTACCCCTAATTGATGTCTTCTTTGACCCCGGTAGAAGCACAAATTTTAAGAGAGGGATTAGGGTAAGATTAACTTTCCGGGGAGGATGGAATGTATAGCTCTGGGATGTTGGGGGAATCTTGGTTCCTTTTCCCATCGGAGACACAAAGGGATCTGATCAATTTCACTAAAGTGTCTCTATACAATAGGGGCCTCTGATAGATCAGTGGATTACTGTTCAATACTGTGGTTAAACAAAATAGCTGTGACTTTTGTTATAATGAGTTATCTTTATCTGTTTCAAAAATTATAGAGGTATTTCATTTTTTGTATAATGAAGTAATAATTGAAATGAACTGGACCCTGATGTATATAGTTTTGATATGTTTTGAGAGTGTATGTATGTTGTTTTTGTTTTGTTTATTTACATGATAAAAGGTTAATAAAAATATTATGCAAAAAAAAAAAGTCTTGCTGTAGATGGCCTCCACATCTGAGGTAGATGGGCCAGAGGTGTAGATAGCTGTGTCATCCACGTACATGTGGATGTGAGAGTTGGTGCAAATAGATGGAAGGTCATTTATGTAGAGAGACAGAAGAGGACTGAGCCAAGTATGGAACCTTGGGGGACACCAGCAAAGATTGGGAGAGGGGAAGATTGGATATTCCCCAACTGCATAGACAGTTGCCAACCTGAGAGGTATGAGCTGAACCATTTTACTGCTAGAGCCGCCAGGTCGACAGAGTGCAGCTAGTATAGAAGGACTGAGTGAGACACAGAATCAGAGGCCTTGGCCAAGTCAATGAAAATGGCAGAGGTGATATGACCCTCATTCATCCTGGAGATGATGAAGTCTGAACCGGAGGAGGGAGGAGGTTGTGGAGTGACGGTAGATAAGGACCACTTGGCCCATCCAATCTGCCCATTTCTCCCTACCTACACTATTACATCAGACTGTGCCCAATCTACAGCTCTTTTTCCCTAATCCCTTCTTTTCAGATATGATTCCTTTGTGCTTATCCCATGCATTCTTGAACCCCAGCACTGTCTGTGCCCCTACCACCTCTGCTGGAAGGCTGTTCCAGGAATCCACCACTCTTTCTGTGAAGAAGTACTTCATCAAATCTCTCCTGAATCTGCCCCCTATTTCTTCATATCATGTCCCCTTGCTCTTGAGCACCTTTTCTTCTGAAAAATGCTCCTCTTCTGTGCCTTATTTACCCCATGAGGGATTTTTTAAAGGTTCCTTCATAGCTCCACTCTCCCTCCTCTGTTCCGAGGTGTACACATCAAGGTTCTTTAGTCTCTCCTCATAGGGCTTTTGATGCAGACCCTGCACCATTTTAGTTGCCCTCCTCTGGACTGCCTCAACTCTGTCTATGTACTTCTGGAGATGTGGTCTCCAGAACGGGACACATTACTCTAGGTGGGGTCTTAGCAGACGTCTATACAGAGGCAACACCCCCTCCATCTTTCTGCTGGTGAGACCCCTCCCTATGCACCCCAGCATCTTATTTGCCCCACCTACTGCCATGTTGCACTGCCTGGCCACCTTTAGGTCATCTGATGTGATTACCCCCAGGTCTCTTTCCTGCTTGGTGGCCATCAATACCACTCCACCCATTTTGTACTTTGCTCCTGGGTTTCTGTGCCTCGAGTGCATTATTCTGCACTTTTTCACATTGAAACCCAGCTGCCATACCCTTGACCACTCCTCTAGTTTTCTCAGGTCTCTGCTCATCCTTTCCACCCCCCCCCACTTGGTGTCATCTACAAAGAGGCAGACCTTCCCTTCCAGCTCCTCTGCAATGTCACTTATGAAGACATTGCAGAGGAATGGTCCTAGCACTGATCCCTGAGACACCCCACTGTTCACCCTTCCTTCCTTGGAGTGAACTCTGTTTACCAGCACCCTCTGTCACCTGTCTCCTAACCGATATTTTATCCAGTTTACCACCTTTGGAGCCACTCCTAAGCTACCCAGTTTGCTTACTAGTCTCCTATGGGGAACGGTGTCAAATGCTGTACTGAAATCTAAGTAGGTCACATCCACCACTCCACCCTGATCTAGTTCCTTGGTCATCCAGTCAAAAGAATCTATCAGATTACAATTTAACAAACAACTAAACTGTGAAAGTTTGAATGCCTGTAACTTACAATTTACGTAACCAACTATCTCTTTAATTAGCAGTTTCTAAGACTCTTCCAAGAAAGTAAGCAAGTAAGTAAGTAAAAAGGTATTTATTAAGTGGCCATTCCCTGTTGCTCAGAGTGCTGAAAGTTTGCATATACATTTTAAATTATCTGCCTCCAAAGGTGGCTAAATTGTAAGCCAGGAAGTGTTTTCATAAATGTTCACATAATTAAAGGAGATCTACTGGGAAGGGAGCTCATGCCACTGTTGCACATATTGTGGCTCGAGCTCCTCTCCCCCCCAGTCCCAATATTTATTAATTTTAAAAAATACCTGAACGCTCGTAAAAATACTTTTCCCAGGGGCTACAGCCGGCAGATTGTCAACCAGAGCATAGCCCCCTGGGAGATTGCACTGGCAAACACTGCAAGATGATGATGCGGTGTTGCCTCTTCCTCCCCATTGCCCATATGTACGGAGATATTAAAATCTCCATTTATACTATGCTGGGTGTTATTTTTACAAAAGGTGCATATGTACCATGTGGATGTAGCACTCACATGGCAAATATGCACCTTTTGTAAAAATAACACCAGACATAGCATAAATGGAGAAATGTGGCTCATGCTTGGTCCAAAAGGCTCCAACATCTTAGCTCCCTGCCTCCTGATAAGAAGTCCAGGAAGCAGGACCTGATAGGTAAGAGGGTAATTTGCCTCCTCTACCCTGCCATAAGAGTCCTAAATTATGTGGGTCACTTGCCGAAGTACCAAAATGACCTTTGGGACATGGTTAGAGCCACCGCACAGTCTCTCCTGGACAGGTCCCAGAAGCAGGAAATGTTCAAGGTCCTCCAGTCAGGGGCTTACATGGGCAGGCACCTACTGAGGGCCACCTATGATGCAGTGGATGCCTCAGCCAGGGCCTCGGCAGTGGGCATTTGCCTCAGGAGGTACTCCTAGCTTAGGGTTTCAGGATTCATGACAGGTGTCCAGTAGTCCATCATGAACACTCTCTTCTTGGGCCATAAGCTATTTGGGGATGATGTGCAGGACATCCTCAATGACCTACAGGCCTCAGGCAAAACCCTTCACTTTGTTCACTCCCTCTATCACACTCATCAGAAGAGTGGACAGCGGGTGCCTTTTCAGCATGCTACCGACCGTCCAAGGTCCGCCTCCAAGCAGCCCAGTAAACGCAAAGTTTCTGTGGCCCTGCTGGCACCCACCTTCTCAACCAGAAAGTCCTCATGAGGTGGAGCTGCAGGCCTGACAATGGCCTCGGCCACAGCCTGACTCCTTGTCAGACCCTCCTCCACCCAGACCCCCAGGATGTGGTCATCAGGGGTAGTTTCTTCTTCCATCTGGAAGGGTGGCAGAAGATCACTACAGATGCCTGGGTGCTCCAGAAGATAGAACAGGATCACGCCCTGAAGGTTTTTGAGATACCTCCAGATCTTCCTTCCAGATCCTCATCTTATCCTCAAGACAAAATTCCCATGCTGCTGTGGGAGATCATACTTTGCTACAAAAATGGGTCATAGAACTAGTCCCAGAAAGCCAGCAGAACTGGGGCTCTATTCCCATTTCTTCCTTGTCCCCAGATTCACCTGGGACCTGTGGCCCATTATGGACCTGTGCAGTCTGAACCTCTTCATCCAATACAAAAAGTTCAGGATGTCCACTCTCCTGGGACTGTTGTCCTTCCTCCGGCAGGGAGACTGGATTTGTTCCCTAGATATGCAGGATGCTTACCTGCATATCAAGGTTTGTCCTGCCCACAGGAAGTTTCTCAGGTTCCAGTTTCAGGACCAGCACTACCAATTCAGGGTCCTTCCTGTTGACTTATCCTTGGCACCATTCGTCTTTACTAAGTGCCTAGTGGTAGTGGTGGTGGCCCTCAGAAGGGAGGGCCTCTATGTCTTCCCCTATCTGGATGACTGGTTGCTGAAAGCTAAGTCCAGGGAGCAACTCTCAGTGACCCTGAGACATACCCTACAGTTATTTGCTAATCTGAGGATCACTGTCAACCTCACCAGATCAGTATTATCCTTTGGCCAGCGCCTCCAATATATAGGGGCCATACTGTACATGGACCAGGGATATGCCTTCCTTCCTCCAGACAGGGCAGAGTGGCTTATGGTGCAGTCCCAGGAATTCTGCAACAGTTGATATGTCATGGCCAGAACATATCTCCGGATGCTGGGCTTGACAGCAACTGCCATTGCCATGGTCCCTCTGGCATGCCTCCACATGTGCATTCCCCAATGGACCATAAGGGTACAGTGGAACCAGAAAACAGATGATCTAGAGCAGAATGGGCTGATGTCATCACTGGTGAAGAAAGTTCTACTGTGGTGGATGGAACCCTAATATTTGCTAAAGGAAGGGGGTTCCTTTCTTGATTCCCTCCTCTCATCAGGTTCTCACCACGGATGCCTCAGGGATGAGCTGGGGGCACATCTCGGCCCTCATCAGATTCAAGGAACATGGACCAAAGTGGAGACTTCCCTCCACATAAATGTCCTGGAGATGATGGCTGTTCTATATGCTCTGCAAGTCTTCCAAAACCATCTGTCCCCGGGACCTCTGCTTGTGCAAACTGACAACATAAGCACGGTCCACTATATCGACAGGCAAGGGGGGACCCAATCTTACCATCTGTGCAGGGAGGTGATGAGGGTTTGGTGCTAGGCTCTGGAACACGGTCTAGAACTGTCTGCTGTCCATGTTCCAGGCACCCAAAACATCTTGGCAGACAGCCTAAGCAGGTCACAGTTCAGAGCGCACAAGTGGGAGCTGCTGACCTCAGTTGTAGATGACCTGTTTGACCAGTGTGGTCACCCAGTGTTGGATGTTTTTGCGTCCCCACACAATGCAAAACTGCCGCTTTTCTGCTCACTCAATCCAGATGGAGCTGCCATGATTCTAGTGGCCCCTTTTTGGCCGTGGCAGATCTGGTTCCCACTATTACAACAGCTGGCAATGGAGGCTTCTGTCCCCTTCCCTCTATGTCTGGGATTACTGTCACAGGACCAGGGAACCCTAGATCTTCAAAACCTCTGTTTCCTTCAACTGCACACCTGGCTCCTGAGGAGTAGCCATTGCCAGGTTTGGCATCTCCCCTAAGATGGCTGATGTCCTGGTTACTGCCAGAAAGCCTTCCACCAGGGCAACTTATTCCATGAAGTGGAAGCATTTTGTCTTATGGGCTGCTTCCCACTTCTTGGATCCATTCACCTGCCCAGTGAAGCAGATCCTTGAATACTTGCTGTCCTTATCTGACTCTGGTCTAAAATACTCATCTCTCAAGGTGCACTTGTCCACCATTTCACCTTTCCATGTGTCCATCAATGGTCATACAGTGGCCCAGTTAAATGTGATCCATACATTTCTGAGGGGTATCCTCCATTTTAAGCCTCATATCCGCAATCCTGTCCCGACATGGGACTTGAACTTTATCTTAGAGAAACTTGCTTTAACTCCTTTTGAGCCTACCGCACCTTGCAAGCTATGCTTTCTGTTGTGGAAAGTATTATTTTTGGTTGTTATTACTTTTGCTCAGAGGATTTCCGAGCTACAGGTGCTTATATGTGAACAACCTTACTTGATTTTCTACAAGGACAGGGTGTCCTTGCTCACTATTCCTAAATTCTTGCCTAAGGTGGTGCCTGAGTTTACCCTGAATCAAACCATCCACCTGTCTGCCTATTTTCTGGCACATGCCAGTCCAGGGTAAGCGCTACTCCATACTTTAGATGTACATAGAATTGTTAGATATTATGTTCACCACATGAGGGACTACAGGAAGCCCTCACAGCTTTTTATTTCCTTCGCCCCTGAGAGAGGGCGTATTCCAGTTCCTAAGCAGTGCTTGTCCAAATGGTTGACCAACTGCATTATTTTCTGTTCCAAAAAGTATGATAAGGAACTTTTGGGAGCTGTCAAGGGCCATTCTACCAGAGGCATGGACACTTCTATAGCCTGTTTTAGGGGTGTGTCCGCAGCAGAGATTTGTACGACAGCCACCTGGAGTACTGACCATATGTTCACTAGACATTACAGTCTAGACATCACCTCCAGAAGCTGGGCAAACTTTGGCCTCATGGTACTACAGGGCCTCCTTTCTTAGGTCCCCGCTTTATGTCCTTCCTTCCTGATATCCACTGCATCACTGCTTGGGACTCATTCCTAGTGTGTGACCTGCTGTAGGGTGAAACCACATATAGTTCTACATGTGGGGACAAATGACCTATCGAGAGAGAGACGACAGAGGTAGTTCAGGGATGGTCTGAGGAGCTAGGACCAATATATGTGAGGAGGCAGGAAGATTAGTAGCTTTCTCAGAAGTACTTCCAGTGTCCAGGGTGGGCACTGCAAGGAAACTGAGGATAGAGGAATTTAACAAATGGCTAAGAACCTGGTGCCTGTCCAAAGGTTATGGGCTGGAGGGTGAGTGGGGAGGGACCTGGGAGGACAGTGATCTCTACTGTAAGGACAGACTTCACCTAAGTGAGGAGGGCAAGAAGGTATTGAAGCAGAGGATGGGGGATTATATAGCAAAAGAAGGGCATTTAAACTAGGAGCGGGGAATGGCAAGTGGGCAGGAGGCATGCAGAATACACAGGAAGGGAAGCCGAATGAGCTTACAAGCCCATGCTAGAAGCAATGGAAAAAAAAAGGGAGTACTAGAGGGGATGCCAGGAAGGGAGAGCAGAAGGGGGGAGGGGGGAAGGAAAAAGGGTGGAGGATGGTCACCTTGACCGCTCGGAGCCTAGGGAACAAAACAGCAGAGCTACAGGCTCTCATGGCAGAAGGGGAGGTGGACATGGCAGCTATCACCGAAACATGGGCCACCTATTACCAGGACTGGGACCTTGAGGTACCAGGGTATAAGATATTGCGCAGAGAGAGGGTAAATGGGAAGGGTGGGGGGGGTGGCACTGTATGTGAAAGAAGGATTGAAGTGTGTTTGTGAGGAGTTGGAGGAGGGCAGTACAGAGTCGTTATGGATGCAAATCCAGGATTCCAAGAACAGGACTCTCAGGATGGGAGCAGTGTACAGGCCACCATCTCGGACAGAGGAGTTAGACAGGGAACTAGTGGGACAGATCAGAAGGGCCTGGGGAAAGGATAGCATGGTGATTGTGGGGGACTTTAACCTACCGGGAGTGGATTGGAGTACCCCAGCCACCATGAATAGAAGGAAGCAGATACTTCTGGACATGTTCCAGTATAGCTTTTTAATGCAAATGGTCAGCGAGCCAACCAGGTTAGGGAACACCCTAGACCTCATGCTGGCAAATGGGGAATTTGAGAGGGAGCTGGGGGTGGAAGAACCACTGGCGGGGAGCAACCACCACTCAGTGTGGTTCACATTGAAAATGGGTAAGGAGGGAGTAGAAACAGGTACAAGAGTGTTGGACTTCAGGAAGGCCAACTGCAGGATGATGGGGGAGGTAGTTAAAGGGTATCTAGCCAGAATCCAAACTAATATTTACACTAACCATAGGTGGAAGGTCATAAAACTGGGGATTGAGGAGGCAACTAAAACCTGCATCAGGGTCCAGAATAAGAGAGCTAGGGCCAAGAAACCCAGTTGGTTGAGCAAGAGGGTCATGGAGAAAGTAAGAAATAAAAGAGCTGCCTTTAGGAGATTCAAAAGAACAGGGAGGGGATGACAAAGAGGATTACCTGAAGGACTCGAAGGAGGTGAGGAAGGCAGTAAGGGCAGCCAAGGCATCTAAGGAGCTCAGGCTGGCGCAAGGCATCAAGAAGGGGGAGAAGGAATTCTTTAGTTACATCAGGGAGAAAAGGAGTTGTAGGGAAAAAATAGTAAGGATTAAGAGGGATGGGGGTTGGGTGGAAACGGGCAGAGCAGGCAGAAGCACTTAATGAATACTTCTGCTCAGAGTTTACTAAATTGAAAGGAGGGGTGCTACTGGGGGGGGATCAGGCTCAGGGAGGGAGTAGGTGACAGATGTGGGAATCACAGAGGGTAGGGTACTGGAGGCCCTGTGGGCATGGAGGGTGGACAAGGTGCCAGGGCCAGATGGCATTCTTCCCAGGGTACTGAGAGAGCTGGCAGAAATCCTGGCGGGGCCCCTCGCAGACCGGTTCAATGCCTCCCTGGTCTCAGGAAGTGTACCTCAGGACTGGAGGATGGCTCACGTGGTACCCCTACATAAGAGCGGTCCCAAGACAAACCACAAAACTACAGGCCAGTAAGCCTCACATCCATTGTGGGAAAACTGATGGACACAATCCTGAAGGAGAGGTTGGTGTCCCTTCTGGAGACCAATGGACTGCAGGATGTTAGGCAGCATGGGTTTGTCATGGGCAGATCCTGTCAAACCAACCTGGTGGATTACTATGACTGGATAACTTGACAACTGGACAAGGGCCATGCAGTAGATGTCCTGTTTCTGGACTTCAGTAAGGCATTCGACTCGGCGCCACATAGGAGGCTAGGTAGTAAGCTGGCAGGTACAGGTGCAGGTGCAAAAATGGTGGGATGGGTAGTAAACTGGTTACAGGGAAGGCAGCAGAAGGTGGTGGGAGGGGAGCTCTCATCTCTGAGGGCAGTGACAAGCAGAGTACCGCAGGGCTTGTACTGGGACCGGTGTTGTTTGGGTTCTTCATATCAGACTTCTCAATGGGCATCAAGAGCAAGATCAGTTTGTTTGCAGATGACACCAAGATATGAGCAGTAGTGGATGACCTAGGAGGGTGGCATGAGTTGCAGGATGATCTGTCAAAATTGGAGACCTGGTCGGACACCTGGCAGTTGGGGTTCAGTGCCAAAAAGTGCAAGGTGCTACATTTTAGGGCAAAAAACCCAAGAAGGAGCTCCCAGCTTGGGGGGGGGGGTTCAGCTAGTCATGACAGAGGAGGAGAAGGATCTGGGGGTGATTATAAAGGGTTCAATGAACAACTCAGCACAATGCAGGAAGGCAGCTGCAAAGGCCAACAAAATTATGGGTTGTATTGCCAGGGGTATATCTTCAAGGAGAGTGGAGGTAATCCTGCCGTTGTATAGGTCACTGGTTAGGCCACACCAGGAGTACTGCATGCAGTACTGGCACCCATACCTGAAGAGGGACATTAAGTTACTGGAGGGGGTGCAGCGCAGGGCGGCAAAGATGATTCAAGGACTAGGAACATACCCTACATGAGCAGGCTGAGGGAGCTGAACATGTACTCACTGGAGGAGAGGAGAGACGGGGGGATATGACTGAAGCCTTCAAGTACATGAAGGGAATAAAAAAGACAGGCATGGAGGGACTATTGAAGTTAATGGGGGTAGGGACACTCAGGGCCACCATCTCAGATTGGAGGGGGGAAGGTTCAGGAGGGAAATGAGAAGACACTTTTTTACAGAGAGAGTGGTGTCTGGGTGAAATGCGTTGGCTGCGGAAGTGGTATCCTGTACAACAGTGGATTGCTTCAAAAGGGGATGTGATAGGGTAAGAGGGAGGGTCAGGGGAGGGGTAGGGAGGGGCATCTACAGTATAAGGGTTGCTAGCTGCACACTTGAGCAGACTCGATAGACCATAAGGCCTTTATCTGCTGGCAAATTCGTATGTTCGTATGTATGCAAGAGATATCCTTGAAGAAGAAAGAACAGTTATGTAAGAATTTACTGTACAGTAACAGTAGATCTTTGAGAGAATCTCTTGCAGCAGGTCATGCCTTCCTTCCCCCCCCCCCGCATTCTTAGTCTTCCCTCCTGTTCTTCTCTGTCTAGGATGGTCAACCTTCTATTTTCAGTATCTTTTTTGGTGGTTTCCCTAGCTCTCCTTGGTTCCCTCAGGAGCTTGCCCTCATGGATTTTCTCCAGCGGGGAACCGAGGAGTGTTTGGGGCCACCCACGACTATATATGTACTGGGTCATAATGTCATACACTTAATAGCGTACGGCATTATGCGTGAACCCCAGACCTGTGCGCTGTCCGTGTTGGACCCCCCGGAGTTAGAACCCTAAGTGGGGGGATCCAGGGGCGCAGCCCCCCATAATGGGGGGTGGGGGGCGTAGTCCCCCTACAGAACAAATAAATAAATCACGTTATCCACATTAAGTCGCACGGGCATTCTGCTGTGCGACATTTGACCCCCGTGACCAGACTATAGAGAACGCCAATGTGGTGGCGTCATTGTGTGTGGCCCCTGACAGACTGCCAGTAAAAAATCTTCCTTGTGATCTTGGTGCCTGATGGCAGAAGTTCCTAGTGCATGACCTACTGCAAGAGACTCTCTTGAAGATCTACTGTTATGGTAAGTTCTTACGTAACTGTTCTTTATCATCATCAGTGACCCCCTCAATAAATCAAGTCAGTGCAACAAGGCATATAGCAAATGAAGTAAGATGTGATGTATAGGAAGGGGTACTGACAGCAGAAGGGAAGAGATAACACTTCCCGTATATAGATCCTTAGTGAGGCCGCACCTGGAATACTGCACCCAGTTCTACAGTCTTCACCTCAGGAAGGATAGAGATAGGCTGGAGATGGTGCAGCACAGGGTAACAAAACAAATTCAGGGCAATGGGGCAGGTCCTATGAGGAGCACCACTTGACAATGAACATTTACTCACTGGAGACCAGAAGGGAGAGGGGAGATATGACAGAGACCGTCAAGTCCCCAAAAGGAATTAATAAGGTGAACTGCATGGAAATATTTAGCTTGAATAGTTTACAGAAAGGGTGCTGGAATCATGTAACAGTCTATCTGCCGAAGTGGTGGGCGCTAAGACTATCGGTGGGCTCAAGCACAGTTGGGATAAAATGAAGGGTATAGTGGTCGCTTGGGTAGCAGAAGCTGGGTGGGGAATAGAGGGAAGGATTGGGAGGGCTAAGATCCTGGAGAGACAGTAGGTCCCAGGGTTAAATATGGAACTCAGACAGGGTGGCTGGACCATTGGTCTTTTACTGCCATCATTGTCTCTGTTTCTATGTTTCAAATTCCAGATCTCTGATTGTAAGACTGGCCAAGTTATGGCTAATTAAAGAATGCCAGAAAATTCAGTTAAATCAGAATTGGCTACTTTTTCCAGCCCTAATTGCCCCATCAACCCATTTGTAAATCATTAATGCTATGATTGTACCAGCTTCCAAGTATGGTGATTCTTTGCATGTACGTACCTCCGGCATTCCTGGCAAAGCTGAATGTCATACGAATGTACAAAAAGAGCCAGCAGAAGAACACCACCCAGTCTATTGTACCTGCTCAGTAAGTGATGCAGGGTCTGGCCTTACAATTTACACCAATGACCCTGCCACCCCAACTGTCCCCCCCCCCTTCCTTGGTCCCAAGGATTCCCTTTGTGCTTGCCCCTGGTTCTCTTGAATGCTCCCACTGTCCTTGCTGATACCACCTCCTCTGACAGCTCATTCTAGGTAGACACCACCTTTTCTGTATTAAAATGCTTCCTTACATCCCTTCTGAATCTCCCCCCACCCACAAACACTTTGCACTTTTTGGCATTGAAACTAAGTTGCCAGATTCCTGACCATCTCTCTAATGTGGCAAGGTCCTTCCTCAGGTCCTGTGTCCCCTCCTTGGTGTCCACTCTCCCACAGAGTTTGGTGTAATCCGCAAACAGGCATATTTTGCCTTTAATGCCCTCCACAATGTCACTTATGAAGACATTGAACAACAGCATGCAACCACTTTGGCAGTTTCATCCTGGATGCGCTGAGACCTTACCATCACTGTCTTTGGCATAAAGACTTAAACTGGTGAAGTCTCTCAAACCGAAGGCAGCTTCAGCTACTCCATTTAATATATAAAAGTTCTAAAGAAATGGTACTCCTTTATTTTTGTGAGGTTCATAGGCCTATAAATCAGAGGAATGGCCTCAGCTGATGCTCTTGTATACCATCAGCTTGACTTCAGAACCCATATAGGAGCATCATTATTTCCCTATTCTGAGCCAAGGATCCAGAGCAGGATACCAGAAAGCCTTGGACCAGTTGGTGTACTACCCAATACTGTTCTCCTTCCACAATGGTTTTACAGTACTTCTTCCCATTGCCTTGCTGCTCAGCAGAAGGGATTGTCCGAAATATGGGAATTTGGGTGTTAAATTATATTTAAAGGATTTTTTTATTTATTGCTTTATAACATACAGTGCCATTTATATTATGACATGTATAAATACTTGCCTCTCATCATCTGATTGTTAGCTTGTAAACCATTGAAAATGAGCCCTGATCCAATATGTGTTCCATTTCAATGACTACTGAATAAAATATTTAATTCATGGAAAATTAATATATAGACTAACAATAAACCAAGAGAGACCCCTGAGGAATGACAATGTCAAATGTTCTAGGAGAGGAGACAACATTTTTTAAATTTTAATTCTAAGCTCCCTTAGAAATGACAATGTCAAATATTCTAGCAGAGGAGATAACATTTTTAATTTTCACTGTAAGCTCCCTATCACTTAGATTGTTGAAAAAAAAAAACGCCTTCTGCTTCTTTTGACATGACCAAGTCAGGAAGTTTGTTTAACCGAAGTCCAGTGACCAACAAGGTCAAAGGCTTTTGTCAGATCTATAAACACCACCAATATAATCACCTGCATCTGTGGTTTTGTTTAGAAAATCAGTTATCCAATAAGAGCTGCTGTGGTGGTCAGATCTTTCCTATACCATGCTTGGCCTGTAGCAAGACATTATTCTTAGTCAAAAAGAAGAAATTCAATCTTGACACAAAATGTCTTTATTCAAGGAAGAACACAGGAATGTCATTAATGTTAGACTCGTACTCACAGAGATAATATATAGAGAGGTACGATCTTTGATGTCTATGGGCAGGATTTTCAGATGGCTTAGATCACCGCACACCCCAGGTGCGCCAACGATACAGCGCATGGGGCTTGCAGCGATCTAAAGGAATATTCTATCTCGTTTGGCAATTGCAGCAAATTAGACAACATTTTTCTGGTCTAACTTGTGGCAATCCTGAGGGTCTTCTTCCTGGAGCTTGTGCCAGATATTTGGGGCAAGCTGCTGTACATCATGGAAACTGTTGCAACTGTACCTGAGATTGTAAAAGCTGGTGCAGTTGCGGTGATCGGTTTTGGTGCACTGCCGGAACCTATGTGCCATGGCACAGGGCTTGACGCAAGCCCTGTGCCACACTTTGAAATTCTGGCCCTATGTCTTAATCACAAGGGTCTGATTATACAACACCAACACCAACACCAACACAACACCAGGAACACGGCCAGGTATGCCCTTAAGCCTTCTTTCATGGGTACTCAGCTGGGTGTGCAGTCATTTGTTGTCAGGACCGCTAACTGGTTAAACAAATTGCCTGATACACTGCTGAATCTCCCCAAGTTTAATCAGTTTAGGAGATCTTTGTGATCTTCCTTTGCAGCCCAATGCAAATGTAACCATTAACAGTTTTATTTCATTTCTCTCTGTGCATTACCTGTGAGTTTTTATACAGCACACTGTATGGATTTTTATTTTCAAAACTGTATGCAATTGTTTCTGCTTTAAGTGCTTTGAGCCTGACTTCTGGAACTGCTTATTGCACTTGTGATTTTTTTCTTTTGCGACTATGTATTTGATGTAGAACCTTTGTAAATGAGCACTTGTTTTTTTTAATCTTTCCATTTTCTCTGCCTCTGCGGAGCTGACTCCCGCGGTCTCTGGCCGCTGTTGCCTGCACCTCCAGACCCAGTCATGCATGTGGGCCACATGAACCCACAGACACAGGGCCTGGCCAATATCATGCTGTATCCTGGACAAGTGCCTCTCTAGGGTCCAGGGGCGCAGGGCATGGCCATCTGCTGCAGAGATCACCCCCTTCCCCCTCTGGTTTTCCCTCCTGATTTTTTGCCCTCAGAGTGCGGGCATGCAATGACATCAGTCAGAGCGTGCTGACGTCTGCCGCACTCCATCCCCTTGCTGGCACTGCTCTAGTAGTACCCTGGGCTACCTGGATCCCTCTCTGGGATAGGAGAGCAGTCCTCTGGATGTTCAATCCTATCTTTCCCCTGCCAAACCCTGGTGGCCCGGGCTCACGTCTGAACCCAGGTCACCAGTGTGGCGCGAGGTGTGGCATCCAGCACCTCAACCCTCAGCACCACTAGGCCAGCTGTAAATAAGCACTTGTGCTCAAAAATAATCTCTGAAGTTTTCAATAAATAAATAAATTTTACCTGGTTGATACTGGACAAAGACCAATACTATTATACACAAGGAAAACCCATGTAAAAAGACAGCAGAAATATTACAAGAGTTTGTAATTTTAATTGTTTGTTCATATATGTTAAAGGAAAACTCTCTATATCCACAGCCCACCACCCTAGAAAGGCTTACCCCCATCCAACTTTTTATTTAGAAAAGTGCGTTTTTCTCACACTGCTACTTGCTTTATTTTTATTTTGAAAAGTCCATAATCCGGGAATATAGAGGATGCCAAGGGGCTCCATTTACTGTAAAGGTGCGGTGATGCACCATGCACTTGAATACTTTTGTATTGAAGTGCATGGTGTGTCGCTGCACCTTTACAGTAAATGAAGCTCCCCAGCATCCGCCATATTCCCAGTTCATGGACTTTTCAAAATAAAAATCAAGTAAGTAGCAGCGCGAGAAAAATTCACTTTTCTAAATAAAAAGCTGCATGGGGGTAGTTTTCGAGGAAATGGGGGGATTTAGAGAGTTTTCTTTAACCGGTAAGTCCTCTGAGCTCAAAGTGCCCAGTTTCAGGGGAAACCCAGGTGTAAAGCACAATAGAAAATTTCATATATATTCAAATACAAAATAAAAGACAGCATGTACACATACATTTGTCATACAATTAAATTGCATTTCAGTTTTACAGTATCCAGTTATAAAATAATTGCACTTGCTTGCATCTAGCAAATATTGTTTACAACAGTTTTTTAATAATGGTGACTACAGTAGTTAGAAGGTAAAGTTTCTTAATAACGAAAACTGATACATACTGAGGTAGGAGGGAATGAGACAGAGGCAATTGGTACATTTCATCATTTTTATTTCTGCAGAAGATATGGAAAACATCAGGCTAAGAGCTGCAGAGTAGCTGTTCTCACTGCTATAGTTTTTAGGGCTGCAGGTGAGTGGAGCCCTGAAGTCCTTTTACGACCACAAAAAGGGCTCCTTTCCGAGTGAACAACATGTGTGTCTTGCATCACAGCTGCCTCCTCATCTGTGAAACAATTGGCCCACATTGTCCCTACTGACCACAGCACTGCACTATTTCACAGTGCCTGTAATTTTTCTGCATCCCCCTCCCCTTGCACTGCTGACGAACATGCAGCCACCCCTGACCTGGAGCAAGTCTTTGATCAGTAGCTGTGTTCATGGGCATGTTTTTTCTGCATCCTCCTCCCCCTTGCGCTGCTGAAGAACATGCAGCCATGCCCCTCCTAGACCGGGTTTTTGATCAGTAGCTGTATTCGTCCCCCCTCCCTTCCAGAGATGAATACAGCTACTGATCAAAGACCTGGCTAGATGACCATGTTCCCCATAGCTTCACGCTTCTCCCATACTGTTTTTGCTGGCATTGGGGTCCCCAATTCCCAAGTCAGCATGTATCTCCCCAACCCCCACTCTCGTGGCACACTGGGAGCCTGCCCCAGTGTGCATAGATAATTTTGTAAAAAATGTGTTTTCCCTTTCCAACACTGGGATGCCCACTCCCGGTGTTGGATGCTCCCAACCCCCAAGCCCACTTTATTTGTCGATGGGGGTACCCAATCCCCTGTTAGCAGCATGTAACCCCCACCCAACTCATGTGGCACACTGGGAGCCCACCCCAGTGTGCCCAAAAGTACTTTCATTTTTTTTAACCTGTACATACAGAAAACCGTCCTCAGCTGTTTTTTTTTAACCTGTATAAAAGAAAATGGTCCCTCGTCGTCTCCCCAATCCCCTCCCCATCCCCACCCTCCCACTGAGCACCCACCTCCCACACCACCCCTTACCCCATACTTACCTCCAGAGGTCAGCGCTGTCATCTTCTGTGGACCGGACATGTCTGCACTCTTTAAAGCCCAACCACAGAACTGAAGATTTCAAGGTAAGCCATATAATGGGAGTCAATGGGGGGGGGGGTCAACTTATGTTGATATCTCAGCCATTTTAAGGAATTGTGACTCCAAATTTTCAACATGGGGCTCTTGTGAACCCATCTCATGAACACTGGCACTGTAATTCTGTTATTTGGTCACAAAAGGTGATTTTGCAGTCACTGCATGGGATCATCTATCAGGACTGATAAACAGAACGACAGTGCCAATTTTCATGAGGTGGGGTCCCAAGAACCCCATGTTGAAAATTTGGTGAGAAAATTCTGAAAAATGTCTATGTTACGAGCATGTGTTGTGCAGTTTCTACACACGCTTGTAATTTTGCCAGTTTTTAATATTTTTACTCCAGATTTTCAACATTGCCATTTTTTCACACCTCCTTATGACCAGTACAGCCGTCATTTTTCACATCTTGCCTGAAATGTGTTTTCACACCTGTGGTGTGAAATGGCGTGGTTGCTGTGCAAAATCAACTTTTGGGAAGGAATAACAAAATAACAGTGCCACTGCTCATGTGGGGTGTCCCGAAACACCCATGTTGAAAATTTGGGGCAAAAAATCCAAAACATGACCACGTTATGAGTGTGCATCGGTGCACACTTTCTATGCACGTTTGTAACTTCACCAATTTAAAATATTTTCACTCCAGATTTTCAACATTCCAATTTTTTCACACCTCCTCATGAATAGTATAGCTGTCATTTTTCACATCGTGCCCCAAACCTGTTTTCACACCTGTGGTGCAGAATGGCGCAGTTGCTGTGCGATATCACCTTTTGGGATAAATTAATGAAATGACAGTGGCACTTTTCATGAGGTGGGGTCCTAAAAAGCCCATGTTGAAAATTTAGTGAAAAAAATCCAAAAAATGGCCGAATTACACGTGGTCGTTCAAACCTTTATACACATGTGTGTAACTTTGCTCATTTTCAATATTTTCATTCCAAATTTTCAATACAGACATTTTATCACACCACCTTATAAACAGTATGGCTGTCATCTTTCACATCCTGCCCAAAATGTGTTTTCACACTTGTGGTGTGGAATACAATTTTCCCATGGATTTGAAAATTCTCACCAACGGGGTTCATGAGGTGGGGTGATAAAAAGACTATATTCAAATTTGGGGTCAAAATAAGAAAAAAATAACGAAGTTATGCCCATTCCTTGCAAATGATGGGGTTTATACCCTCGCCCCTCCACCCCCCAAACCCATTTGGCATCACAATATGAAAAAATGACAAAGTTATGCCCATTACTCGCAAATGATGGGATTTATGCCCTCTTACTCCCCCATCCTCCCACCCCCAAGCCCAAGAGACACACACACACACACACACACACACACACACACACACACACATATCAAGTTAATGGAGTAGCATTACTAGTTAGGAGAACACTAACTGGAGCTGGGTAGAATTAAAAGAGAAATGACTGGTGACTTTGAAGAGTATGCAGTATACTGAGGTGCCAAAGTTGTGGCTAGTGCTGTTCTCATGGTTTGCAGATATCATTCACAAATATTTTTCTTTTGGAAGTTAAACGGACCTGCAAACTGTGGGAATGGAGATGGGCATAACAATGGCACCTCTATATGTCAACTTATTCAAGGCAAAGCTAGAGGAAACCTATTGATCTATCTGCTCACTAAACCCTTGTTTATTTACAGTACATTAATGGAATCCTCCTTATCTGGGCCATTAGCAAACAGTGCTTCGTACAGTTCCACTTAAGCTTCAACGTAATTCACCCTATTATCAGATGTAAACTCAGTTACTCTCCCACACAAGTCAGCCTTTTCTGGACACACATAGGCCAGTTCAGTTACCTGCACAGTAGGAGCCTCCACCACAAACATACAAAACATTCAATTATCTACAGTCCAGAAATATGGTACAACTGAATATGCGCTGATGTAACAGATCGGGGCAGTGCTTTGACCACTCTTGGAGTTTCCCAAGATCCCTACGCATTTTCTCTACCCCTTCCTGAGTGTCTACCCTAGTACAGATTTTGCTCCCAACTGCAAAGAAGCATAGCATACCTTCCCTTCCAGTTCTTTTTAAAATGTTGCTTATAGAGACATTAGAGAGGACTGGTCCCAGTACAGAACCCTGTGGTACATGACTGGTCACTCTCCCATCATTAGAGTGAGCACTGTTAACCACCACCCTCTGTCTATCTATTACCTAGTTTCTAATCCAATTGATCGATTTGGATCCCACCCCTAGGGTGCTTAATTTTTCTTTTTTATTAGTCTCCTGTGTGGAACAGTGTCAAAAGCCTTTCTAAAGTCCAGATAGGCCTCATTCACTGTCCTCCCAGCTCTGTTTCACTGTTATGCACTACAGGTGTATCCTGCAGATTTGGCAGACATTTCTACAGCCTCAGACATGTCTTTACAGTCTAAAGCTATGCCCACAAATTGTTGACAATCAGATATGCATGGTTACAAGAATACTCAAAAAGGATTTGATAAAGTACAAGAACAACAAGCATTTGTCAATGCCGACTATTGATTGCGCTAGTGTGTTGAGCTCACTCAGTGCCCCTCTGTCACCCGCTCAATCTGTTTCTGCTGGTGCTGTAGGCTGCTCTTTTGTACTGGGCTCCTGCCTGTGTTGGCACCTTGTTCTGCCTACTAAGAAATCCGCAGCTGTCCTGACAGAGCTCCGTTGAGGTGGCTCGCTCCCCCTCTCTCACGTACTCATTCTGTTTCTCCTGGCGCAGCAGGCTTCCCTTTTGTACTGGGCTACTGCCTCTGTTGGTGGCTTTTTCTGCCCACAAAGAAATCTGCAGCAGTCCCGAAACAGGTCTGTTGAGCCTGCTGACTCCCCCTCTCTCACTCACTTTTTCTGTTTCTGCTGGCGCTGCAGGCTCCCCTTTTGTACTGGGCTCCTGCCTGTGTTGGCACCTTTTTCTGCCCACAAAGCAATCCACAGCTGTCCTGGCAGAGCTCCTTTGAGGGTGCTCACTCCTCCTGTGTCAATCACTCATTCTGTTTCTCCTGGCGCGGCAGCTTGCCCTTTTGTACTGGGCTCCTGGCTCTGTTGGCGCCTTTTTCTGTCCACAAAGAAATCTGCAGCAGTCCCGACAATGCTCCGTTGAGCTTGATCATTCCCCTTCTCTGCCTCACTCATTCCATTTCTGGTGGCATTGCAGGCTGCCCTTTTCTATTGGGCTCCTGCCTGCATTGCCACCATTTGCAGCAGTTACAATACAGCTTTGTTGAGCTCGCTCACTCCCCCCTCTCTCACTCGCTCATTCTGGTTTTCCTGCCACTGCAGGCTGCCATTTTGTACTGGGCCCCTGCGTGCATTGCTGCCTTTTTCAGCCAACAAACAAATCTGCAGCAGTCTCAACAGAGCTCCGTTGAGCTCACTCACTCTCCCTCCCTCACTCGCTCATTCTGTGTCTCCTGCCGCTGCAGGCTACCCTTTTGTACTGGGCTTCTGCCTCCATTGGTGGCTTGTTCTGGCCAGAAAGAAATCTGAAGCAGTCCTGACACAGCTCCATTGAGCTCGCTCATGCTCACTCTCACTCTCTCACACACTCATTCCGTTTCTGCCCATGCTGCAAGCTGGCCTTTTATACTGGACTCCTGCCTGTGTTGCCTCATTTTCTGCCCACAAAGAAATCCACAGCAGTCACAATAGAGCTCCGTTGAGCTCACTCAGTACTGCTCTGTCACTCGCTCATTCTGTTTCTCTTGGCGCTGCAGGCTACGCTTGTGTACTGGGCTGCTGGCTGCGGTGGTACCTTTGTCTGTCCACAAGTAAATCTACAGCTGTACCGACAAAGGTCCATTGAAGTCACTCACTCTCTCTCTGTCACGCGCTCATTCTGTTTGTCCTGGCACTGCAAGCAGCCCTTTTGTACGGGGCTCCTGCCTGCTTTAGCGCCTTTTTCTGCCAACAAAGAAATCCACAGCCATCCTAATAGACCTCTGTTGAGTTCACTCAGTCCCCCTGTCTCACTCACTCATACTTTCTCCCACTGCTGCAGGCTGGCAATTTCTACTGGGCCCCTGCCTGCATTGACACCTTTTTCTGCCCACAAAGGAATCTGCAGCAGTCCTGAAGGAGTGCTCCAGTGAATTCGCTCACTCCACCTCCCTCAATCACTCTCTCGTTCTGTTTCTCCCAGTGCTGCAGGTTGCCCTTTTGTACTGGCCTCTTGCGTTGGGGCCTTTTTCTGCCCACAAACAAATCTGGAGCAGTCCTGACAGAGCTCAGTTGAGCTCAGTCACTCCTCTCTTTCACTCGTTCATTCTTAATCTATCCAAAACACTGATGTCCCACAGCAACCGTGCTATTCTCC
This sequence comes from Neoceratodus forsteri, assembly GCA_016271365.2. NCBI lineage: Eukaryota > Metazoa > Chordata > Ceratodontiformes > Ceratodontidae > Neoceratodus > Neoceratodus forsteri. The sequence continues at coordinate 177,796,528 of JADMNL010000026.1, read as the reverse complement.
ATCAGGAGTGCAAAAACATATTTTAGCCAGGATGTGAAAAATGATGGCTGTACTGTTCATAAGGAGGTGTGAAAGAATGCCACTGTTGAAAATGTGGCATGAAAATATTACAAATTTGCGAAGTTACAAGGGTGCATGGAAACAGTTGAACACACGCTTGTAACACAGTCATGTTATGGAGTTTTGTCACCAAATTTCCAACATAGGGATTTTAGGACCTCTGCTCATGAACAGTACCACTGTCATTTTCTTTGTCTGTCCCGAACATTGATTTTCCACAGCCAATCGCTAAGCATTTCCAGCCGCAGTAACTGTGAAACCACGCTTTCACTCAGGATGTGAAAAACACAGCTATACTGCTCATAAGGAGGTGTGAAAATTGCCATTGTTGAAAATGTGGCATGACAATATTACGAATCTGCAAAGTTGCAAGGGTGTGTGGAAAATGTGCAACGCAACTCATTTGATGGGCTATCATCACCAAATTTTTAACATACGCATTTTAGGACCTCTGCTCATGAACACTATCACTGTCATTTTATTACTCTGTTCCGGACAGTGATTTCCCCACAGCGACTGCTGTGTTCTGCCCCGGAACTGCGAAAACACATTTCGGCCAGGGTGGGAAAAATGACAGCTGTACTGTTCATAAGTAGGTGTGGGAAAATGGCAATGTTGAAAATCTGGAGTGAAAATATTATACATTCGTGAAGTTACGAGCGTGTGTGCTAACTGTGCAATGCACACTCGTAACACTGTCATTTAATGGAGTATCGTTACCAAATATTCAACATAGCCACTTCAGGACCTCTACTCATGAACAGTGTCACTGTCATTTTCTTAATCTGTCCCAAACACTGATTTCTGACAGCGAATGTGCTATTCTGCGCCAGAAGTCTGAAAACACATTTCTGCCAGGATGTGAACAATGACAGCTATACTGTTCACAAGGAGGTGTGACAAAATGCCAATGTTGAAAATCTGGTGTCAAAATATTGCATATTCACAAAGTTACAAGCGTGCGTAGCAACTGCGCAGTGCACGCTCATAAAACAGTCATTTTTGGGATTTTTCCCACCAAATTTGCAACATAGGTTTTTTGAGAGCCCACCTCATGAACACTGCTGCTGTCGTTTCATTACTCAGCCCCCAAAGATGATTCCATGCAGTGACCGCGAAATGACCTGTTGGGGCTGATTAATGCCATAACAGTTCAAGCGCTCACCAGGAGGGGTCCTAAAAACCCCATGTTGAAAATTTGGTGAAAAAATTCCCAAAAATGCCCGAGATATGCACTAACGTTGAAAAAACCCTATTCATTACATTATACAGCTTACCGGCATTTCCTCAGTTTGTGGTCAGCTTTGAAGAGTGCAGACGTGCTCCTGGTCCACCGAAGATTGTCATGCTGGACTCCGGAGGGTGAGTATGGGGTGAGGGGCTGTGGAGAGAGCAGGGTGCGCAGTGAGTGGGTGCGGGTGGTGGGTGGGCAGCACGGAGATCTAGAGGATCGTTTCGCTTTTCAGGAGGAAACAAAAGGCAAAAGACTTTGTGGGACAGTTTTTTCTTTTACAGGGGCATGTGGCATGCTGGGTGGGCGCAGCATTTCACCAATGGCTTTCTTTTGAGGGGGCAATACCCGATGGGGGATTGGCCCCCCGTTGGCTACAAAGGCGTGCCATTATGCCGACGTGGGGATTGGGGCATCCTGTCGGCAGGAATAACAACATGGGGGCACCAAAGGCTTTCTGTTGGTGGGGCAGTAATAGCCAATGGGGGATTGGACACCCCCATCGGCACACAAAGGGGGAGGGCTTCATTATGCCGATGGGGACTGGGCACCCGGTCAGCAGAAAATGAAAGCGGGGGGGTGACAGAATGCTGATGGGAGTGGGCTCCCCCGTCGACAAAATGAACAGGGGGACACAGAAGCCAACGGGGATTGGGGCCCCCGTCGGCACATAAACACGGTGGGGGGTTATATTGTTTGTGAACACAGTGGCAACCCACCACCATGTTCACAAACAATATCAAGCTTGCTAGATCCACCTTGCAATGACGGGCCACTCCTTCATTGCAGCGGATGGCTGACCCTGCAGTGACGAGGTGGCCCCTGATTGCAGCGGCTGAGTTGTCACAAGTTGGTGTGAACATTCCAAACTTGTGTCGCCAGCAGCCTGCAACAGCATAGGGGGAAGCGGGACAAGCCTTTGCAGGCTGTGGGGGCATTGGCCACAACAGTGCCGTGCCTCCACAGCCTGCTTCTCAGCAAGCTGTGCCAATATGCTTCTTGCGCTGCACGCAATCAACATAAAAAGGACAAAGACTGCATTGCACTGGTTGTTATCTACAGTCCCTACACCAAGCCCCAATGCAAGATAATCAAAGATTTTAACCCGATTCTCCAAGAGAATAAAAGACTGCATACTGTTTTTCCACAACTCCTAGTTTTGGCTTAAACAATACGACATGATGGGGTCTTGGTTTACTAGGTTTAACATATGCCCACGCAGGCATAGTAAGGCATGAGGCTGCAGGCTGAGTGCCTTCAGCATCTGGGTGTGTGGTAAACCTAGTAGGGGGTCTACTGTACGTCCAAAGAGTGACAAGAAAATAGCATGGTTAAAAACCACACAGGGAAAACAGTGGGACACAAAACAGCACTGAGGAAAAACAGCAAGAGGTACAGACAGCGCTGCGACTCAGGGTGGGTGAACATCAGGGGATGGGCAGATTGAATAATGCTACTTGGAGGTGCACAGAACATGGGGGGGGCATATTCTGTAATGAAACTCTGAGACACATGCAAGTCAGGTGGGAGGAAGAAATTTAGGTGGATGAACAAAATGAATAAACAAACTCCATGGCACATGCGACTCGGGTGGGAGGGAGGTGTGTGCACCCCCCCTTCCTATTTATAAACATCCTTGACAATGCACAGACCACCACACCAATGCAACTGGAAGGGGGACAAAGTTGGGGGGGGTTGCAATTGTGAAAAAAAACAAAACAAGTAAAAGAACAGAGGAGGACTCAAACCTTGGTCAGGCGGATGTACCAACACCATTTTGAGCTTGTCACTTCAACCTCTAAGCCACACAGCCAGCACATTCGACCATCACACAATCGGGAAGTTAGATTGCTCAGTCTTACTGACAGACAGCTACACACCAGCAATATTAAAGCCACATGCTATGAAGCACAACTCGCTATTAATTCTCATGCTCACATTAGCATGTGCTTTTCACCACACTATATTGCACACACTCTTTTGACTGGATACCAACCTAGTATAACCAACACCCCAGAGTGTCTTATTGCTTATATAAAATGGGTATTTGCTAAAATAATTACAAAGTAGAAGAAAAAAATATATAAACATATGAAATGTTTTTTTAAAAAATGTAAATATATGTAAACTAGTTCCCCTGCTGTTTGGTGCTACTTGTATATGTATACCTCTATACCCAGTAGACTATTAAAAACTTTATATAAAACTCACCTTTGTGTCTTTTTTTTTCTTTTTATTCTGTGAATATGTTTTTTTTTTCCAGTGGTTTGCATCACTTTTTTTAATTTTTATTTATATATTTTATGATATGCAGTATGCATTACATAAAATGACCACAAAAGAGGTATGCAGCCCCTGAACTGGAAGTACAGAATATAGTAAAACTACATTGGTATCTATACGGTCAGTGAGTGCATACAGTCCCAGGAGTCAGGCGACATTTAATCAAGGAGTAAAGACTGAAGATTATAGGGCAGACCGATTACACTCTCACCAACTCATTTTTACGTTTGCTTGCACGCATGTGCAAGAAACATAGTGCCATCATCCGAGTTTTCGGAGGTGTGTTACCCCCTCTTCCAATTCAGTCAGTGTGTTGGCAGGTGCGGCCCCAGTCCACCAATGCATGCTGGAGCTGTCTATGACAAGCTCCAAAATGCAGTGGCATACAGTTGAAAGGGGGAGCTACGCTTCAGTGAGCAGCGATAAGATATCACTTGCTCATGCGCAGCTCCCCCTACACACACACACACACACACACACACACACACACACACACGTGCGCGCATGCATACTGCGTGCTGCCCCCCCAAGCCCACACTGTACGGCCTACGGGGGTGCTCAATTCCCCGTTGGCTCCACACCCCCCCAAAGCATCCAGGTGCCACGCTGGGAGCCCACCCCAGTGTAGCAAATGATGTAATGGCTGACGCAGGTGCCCAATCCCCATCGGCTCCACTGTCTCTCCCCACCCCACGCTGTCACTACAGCCAGGGTGCCCAATCCCCGTCAGCTTCTTTATCTCTCCCCCAGTACAGAAGTGCCATGCTGGAGCTCCACCCAAGCATGGCAACAGATGCCATGGCCGACGGGGTGCCCAATCCCCTTCTCGGCTCCATGTCCCCCAGCTATCTTTTCTGCCATGCTGGAGCCCACCCCAGCGTGGCAAACGTCCCGCATCGTCCTCATAAAAAAAACACCTGAGAATCAAAAACTATCCATCTCTGTGTCTGCCCCCACCCGTGCCCTCCCACTGCGCACCCTGCCTCCCCACACCCCCTCTCACCCCATACTTACCTCCAGACTCCGGCGTGACGATCTTCGGTGGACCGGGAACATGTCTGCACTCTTCAAAGCCGACCGCGAACTGAGGAAATGCCGGTAAGCTGTATAATGGGATAGATAGGGGTTTATCAACTTTATTGCATATCTCAGGCATTTTTTGGAATTTTTGCACCAAATTTTCAACATGGGGTTTTTGGGACCTCTCCTCAATTCTTGCACTGTCATGGCATTACTCAATCCCGAAGGGTGATTTCGCAGCCACTGCGTGAAATCACCTTACCAGAATGATTAATGAAACAACACTGCCAGTGTTCATAAGGTGGGCTCCCAAAAAGACTATTTTGAAAATTTGAAAACTCCCTAAAAACATGTTTATTTTACGGTTGCATGCAGTTCTCACATGCTTCGTAAGTTTGCAAAATTTCAATATTTTCACTCCAGATTTTCAACATTGCCATTTTACCACACTTTCTTATGAGCAGTACAGCTGTCCTTTTCACATCTCACCCAAAACATGTTTCCGCCATATAGTGCACAATGGTGCAGTCGGTGTAGCAAAATCAATGTATGGGACAAATTAAAAAATCACAGTGACACTGTTCATGAGCAGAGGTCTTAAATGGCTATGTTGAAAATTTGGTGAAAAAATTCTAAAATGTCTGTTTTACGGCGTGCATTCGCGCAATTCACATGCTTTTCGTAAGTTCAATTTTCAATATTTTCCTCCATATTTTCAACATTGCCATTTTACCACACCTCCTTATGAGCAGTATAGCTGTCATTTTTCACATCTTAGCCAAAATGTGTTTCCTTATGCTAGCACACAATGGTGCAGTCGGTATATGTGAAATCAATGTATGGGACACATTAAGAAAATCACAGAGACACTGTTCATGAGCAGGAGGTCTTAAATTGGCTATGTTGAAAATTTGGTGACAAAAGTCCATAAAATGACTGTGTTACGTAGTGAGCATATGCAGTTTCCACGCACCCTCGTAAGTTCATGACTTTGTAATATTTTCAGTCCAGATTTTCACCAGTGGCATTTTTCCACACTTCCTTATGAACAGTACAGCTGTCATTTTTCACAACATGGCCGAAGTGTGTTTTCACACTTTCAGCGCAGAGATGCGTGGTCGCTGTGGGAAATCATTGTTCGGGACAGATAAAGAAAATCACAGTGACACTGTTCATGATCGGAGGCACCAAAATGCCTGAGTTGACAATCTGCTGTAAAAAATCCCCAACCTAATTATATTACGGGTGTGCGTTGCACAGTTTCTATGTACGCTCGTCACTTCACCATTTTTTTAAATATTTTTACTGCAGATTTGCAACATTGCCATTTTACACATCCCCATGAACAGTACAGCTGTCATTTTTTACATCCTGTTCGGAATGTTTTTGCACCTGTGGTGCTAAATGCCGTAGTCGCTGTGCATAAGCAGCTTTCAGCTAACAAACTGATATTCCCCCTGTTCATGAGGTGGGGTCACAAAAAAAACATGTTGAAAATTTGGAGTGAAAATACCAACGAATGCCTGAGGTATTGGGGTTTCCAACCATAATGCCCAACCCTGTAGAGAATGACAGGCATCAGGGGTGTGACTTGGGATTCTTGCCTGTAATGCTTATACCATTCCACACCCTGCAGACAGTGAGAGGCATCGAGGTATGCCTTGGACTCTTTGGCCCCAAAGTTCACCCCATTCTCCTATATCGCACCCATCTCACCATATTTCCTAATGGAATGGGGTGCGCATAAGGGCCAAAGACCCCAAGGAACACCGTGACACTTGTCAGTGTCTGCAGGGTGGGGTGTGGTGAAATGGCATGGCCGTTGTGCCTGACAACCCAAAGGCACACCCCAATGCCTGTCACTCTCTGCAGGGTGGTGGTGGGGTTGGCTTCAGTTCAATACTTCACTGCCATTCCTATTACTCAGCTCTGTAACTTCTACACTACCACTGCCAATGCCAGCAAGCAAACATTCGGCATTGACAAATACTTGTTGTAAGAACCACACCACCCAATATAATATATCACTAGCAGAACTGGTGCTCAGAGGGAGTGTAAACTTTAGCACAAGTGGTAGGTCTAATTCAAGAAGGCCTGGACTCAGTTATGTTATGCATCCAGCCTGTCTTAGGCAAGACAAGGCAACCTTGCCTAGTGGGTAACAGATCTATTTAAGGAACATTTATTATGTTCACCAACTGAGTAGGTGAAATTCTCACCAACAATAATAAATCAACTGTGCTAACAATTCATGTGGAGAGGAACAATAATTAAAGCAGCAACACAACTTAACAGAACTTTAAGCAGTATTTTCCTGAAGTTGTCGGTAGACAGGAACCCCCTTATATTAGACCCTTTTTATTGGTAGCATACTCCTAGACAGATTGCTTAAGCACGGGCGACTAGCACCCCAAAACAGCATTCATAAAACCTTGGAGGTAAAAGTCCCATGTACAGGGTCATCAGATAATAAAGAAACGGACATACAGTACATCGCCCTTCATTCTCATCAGAGTCAGCTGTAGTAGGAAATTTTTTAGCAAGAAGTCTCTCAGCGAACACAGCAGCAGATTCTGGGTCTACAAAGACATGTGTTTTGGACTCATGACGCACTTTCAACGGGGCAGGGTAACTGAGTTGTGTGTCAAAACCATTCTGCAATGAGTCCTTTTTATTTTCTGGAGTTCTTTTTTTCTGCGTTTGGCTCAATGCTGATAAGTCCATAAAGGAGGCTAGTCTGCTGCCTTCCCATTCGATGTACTCTCTCTGTTGAGCAGCCTGCAGTAAGGCTATCCTGGCCTCTGGTGTAGAGAGTGAGATTATTGCAGTAAATGGTCACCTGGAAGGATCCCCTCTTAATTTAGCCCACTGAGGAATGGCAAAAGCTTTAGTAGTAGTTATAGAGGAATCAGCAGGAAGGAGTTGCAGGTCCTTAAATACTAGACAATTCACCTCCTTGAGAAGTTCAGATTGTGCTCCAAATCAGGGTGGAATCCTGACAATATGGATGTTGGCCTGGAGCTGCACATCTTCCAGGCTTTCAGTTTTGTTCTTCAGAAAAGTCAGGTCCCACACTTAGGCAGTGGTTTATTCAGTTTGCCTGACATTAACTGCATTGAGATCTAGTATTGTGGCAGAGTTGTCAGCAATTTTGGTGTCTGTTGCAAACAATTTGTCTTCAACAGCTGCCAACTTTTTATTGGTTTCACCCCCTGTGGCTTGAATCTTAGCCAGCATTGCCAAGATTTGGGATGCTGGAAGCTCTGGAGACACTGCACTGCTCGATGCTGTAGGTCCCTGATTCTTAGGGAAGGTACAAGGGAACAGTACCTGGAGCAACAGCTGAGATCATGTCACGCAGGAGAACACCAGTATTTTGATGAGATGCAGCCCCACAAATGGAAGCATACTGCTGGTGATTATAGTTTGTGTCAGCAGTCTGAGTGAGCATGTAGCTGAGATAGTGATCAGCAAAAGGCAGGAGCGGTTGGATCAGAATAAGTAAACCCTGCAACGTGGAGCCGAAAGATGTTGATTTCTTCTGGTTACAAAAGTAAGAGATCAAGTGACAGTTCAGAAGGCTGGATGGCCAGATTTGCCATGGTTAGGGTAGTCAGTGGGAGAGAGGTAATGTGCTAGTCGGTGATCAGACAACTGAATGGGCAGGCAGATGTGGGAGCCGGCATGCATGGGAGTGAGCTATCAAGTGAACTGGTGGGCTTGGGAGCAAGTTAGCACTGGTACTGAGAAAATAAAAAAAAAAAAAAACAATAGCCAGATTTGCCATGGTTTGAATAGTTGATAGGAGAGAGGTAATATGATGATGATTGGATAACTGAGCTGGTGGGCAGATGAGTGAGCTGGCAAGTGGGGAAGCGAGTGACCAAGCTAATGGGTTGGTTGGGGACTGAGTGAGCAGAGGTGCTGAGAAAATAATAAATAATAGAAAAAGATAATTTGTAGAGGTAAAAATTTAAAAAAGTGGCAGTTACGAAGTGTATGGGGGAACCACATACTTGAGATCTGTTTTACATTTCAATCTTCTGGAGTTGTTGTTTGAAAAACAAAATGGCTGCCAGTTAAACATTGAAAATTTCATAAAGCTGGCTCAGTAATATGGAATTTGCTTGCCCCGGTTGGCATCAACTTGTTTTTAGCCATTGGTAGTGCTCTTTTATGACAATAGCAAGAATCAAGTCTCAGACAATCAGGACACATGGATTTTCTTACTCATTTTATTATGTTTGCTTGCACGCATGTGCAAGAAACATAGTGCCATCATCTGAGTTTTCAGAGATGTGGCACCTGTCTTCCAATTCAGTCAGTGTGTTTGCAGGTGCGGCCACAGTTCTCCAATGAACACTGCAGCTGTCTATGACAGTAGTTAAAAATGCAGTGCTGTACAGTTGAAAGGGAGAGCTACGCTTCCGTGAGCAGCGATAAGATATCGTGTGCTCATGCATGCTCTCCACACACACACGCACACACACACACACACACACATATGCATACTGCGTGCTCGTGCTCCCCCCCATGCACACACTGTATAGCCAACAGGGGTGCCCAATGTCCCATCGGCTCCACTGTCCTCCCCCCCAAGAGATTACAGGGTGCCATGCTGGGAACCCACCCAGCGGGCAACAGATCGTGTAATGGCCGGCAAGTGCCCAATCCTGTCGGCTCCACAGCTCCAAACAGCCTTCCAGCTGCCACACTTGAGCCCACCCCAGCATGGCAAATGTCCCGCATTGTCCAAGTAATAAAAACTGAAATAAAAAAACCTTCCCTCACTGACTGTCCTGATCCAATCTCCCCCACCCGCAGCCACCCTCTGTGCATCCACCTCCCCACACACCCCTCACCCCATACTTACCTCTGAAGCTCAGCACGACGATCTTCAGTGGACCGAACACATCTGCACTCTTCAAAGCCGACTGTGAACTGAGGAAATGCCGGTAGGCTGTATAATGGAATAAATAGGGGTTTTTCAACTTTAGTGCATATCTCGGGCATTTTGGGGAATTTTTTCACCAAATTTTCAACATGGGGTTTTTGGGATCCCACCTCATGAATTCTGTCACTGTTATGGCATTAATTGCCCCCAAAAGGTGATTTCGTGGTCACTGCATGGAATCACCTTTCGGGACCAATTCATGAAATGACAGTGTCACAGTTCATGAGGTAGGGCCCCAAAAACCCTATGTTAAAAATTTGGTGAAAAAATTCCCAAAAATGACTGTTTTATGAGTATGCGTTGCGTTGTTCCTACGCACGCTCGTAAGTTCATGAATTTTCAATATTTTCATTCCAGATTTTCAATATTGATATTTCACCATACCTCCTTATGAGCAGTACAGCTGTCATTTCTCACATTTGACCCAAAATGTGTTTCCACGCATGTAGCGCACAATGGTGCAGTCGGTGTGCGAAATCAATGTTCAGGACAGATTAAGAAAATCACAGTGACACTGTTCACGAGCAGAGGTGTTAAAATGGCTATGTTAAAAATTTGGTGAAAAAATTCCCAAAAATGACTGTTTTATGAGCATGCGTTGCGCTGTTCCTAAGCACGCTCGTAAGTTCGTGAATATTTCATTCCAGATTTTCAACATTGCCATTTTACCACACCTCCTTATGAGCAGTACAGCTGTCATTTTTCACATCTCAGCCAAAACGTGTTTCCACCCATGTAGCGTACGATGGCGCAGTGGGTGTGCAAAATCAATGTTCGGGACAGATTAAGAAAATCACAGTGACACTGTTCATGAGCAGAGGTGTTAAAATGGCTATGTTAAAAATTTGGTGAAATACATCCATAAAATGACTGTGTTACGAGCGACCATTGAGCAGTTTCCATGCACCCTCGTAACTTCATGGATTTCTAATATTTTCAGTTCAGATTTTCACCACTGGCATTTTTCCACACTTCCTTATGAACAGTACAGCTGTCATTTTTCACACCATGGCTGAAATGTGTTTTCGCACTTCCAGCGCAGAAATGCGTGGTCGCTGTGGGAAATCACTGTTCGGGACAGATTAAGAAAATCACAGTGACACTGTTCATGAGCGGAGGTTACAAAATCCCTGTGTTGACAATCTGCTGTAAAAAATCCCCAAACTACCTGCATTATGGGTGTGTGTTGCACATTTTCTATGCACGCTCGTGACTTCACCATTTTTTTTAATATTTTCACTGCAAAATTTCAACATTGCCATTTTTTGCACCTCCCCATGAACAGTATAGCTGTCATTTTTCACATCCTGTTCGAAATGTGTTTTCGCACCTGTGTTGCCTAATGGCACAGTTGCTGTGCGAAATCAGCTTTCGGCTAACAAACTGATATTGTCACTGTTCATAAGGTGGGGGTCATGAAAAAACTGTGTTGAAAATTTGGAGTGAAAATGGCAACGAACTCCTGAGGCATTAGGGTTTCCGACCATAATGCTCCAGCCTGTAGAGATTGAGAGGCATCAGGGGTGTGACTTGGGATTCTCACCTGTAATGCTCATACCATTCCACACCCTGCAGTCAGTGAGAGGCATCAAGGTGTGCCTTGGACTCTTCGGCTCCAAAGTTCACCCCACTCTCCTATACAGGACCCATCTCACCATATTTCCTGATGGAATGGGGTGAGCATAAGGACCAAAGACCACAAGGCACACTGTGACATTTGTCAGTGTCTGCAGGGTAGGGTGTGATGAAATGGAGTGGCCGTTATGCCTGACAACCCAAAGGCACACCCCAATGCCTGTCAGTCTCTGCAAGGTGGTAGTGGGGTTGGCTTCAGTTCAATACTTCACTGCCATTCCTATTATGCAGCTCTCTAACTCCTACACTACCAATGTCAATGCCAGCAAGCAAACATTCGGCATTGACAAATGCTTGTCTATATAGGCAACAACACAGCCTAAAGTATAGAGGATAATGTATGGTCCTTTATCAGTAACCAGTCTGTTAACCATCGAGAGGTTGCCAGGGCAACCCGTGTAAACCTTGAAAGCGAAGATTGAGAGGTTTACGTCACCATGGCAACCTCGAGACGGTTAACAGTAACCGGTTGCCGATAGAAGGACCATACATTGTTTTTTTATAGTGTATGGTCCGAAGAAAAAGGGAAAACGGCTCCTTACTTTTTGAAACATAGTCACCGCCGCGGTCTTTCAGTCCTTCCTGTACTGCTGCATGCATCCGTCGGTTCCCGAGTGTAAAAAAAGACGCGCACATGCACAGACTGATCCCCATTGTTAACCTATTGATGTGACGTAGCATCGATAGGTTAACAACATTACTACGTCACATCGATGGTGTAATAACCTTAGGAAATGATGATTTCCTAAGGTTAACAGCATTCTGCCATACATTATAAGTTATTGTCTGGAGCAAAATGCCAACAGACATGGATGAATCAGGGACATTCTTCTCCACATGGAAGAGATGCCGATGACAAACACGTGCTTACAGCCAAGTAACAGACACTATCCACATATTCCAAAAGAAATAGGACTATGGCATCTAGAGATCATTCAGCTGCAGCTACACCAATATTGTCTATCTTATCATGTGCTCCAAATGTTCTATTTTAAGTATCTATCTGGGAGAAACAGGACAAACGCTTGGAAAAAATTAATGTACACTGGCACAACACCCATCGTAAAGTCACTCACATCAGTGGATGAGCATCACTAAGACATCATTTATAATTAATCATTTATAACTTATAATTTAGGACATACTTGGAACAGTCATAAAGGTGGATTTTAGAGAGCAGAATGATAGACTTACCTGGGAATTCAACCTCAAAAAACATAGAAACATAGAATTTGCTACCAGATAAGGACCACTTTACCCACCTAGTTTTTCCATTTTTCCCTGCCAATAGTATCACTGCAGATCCTACTTGATCTCCAACACATTCACTCATGAATCCCTGTAACACACTAGACTCAGGTCTCAACAGGAACAAGGGCCTCATGCCGCGCCATCTAATTTAAATGATCTTACTTTAAGGGGGCTTTTGCAGCAGGCAATAACCATAAAGACTAAGAAGCCAGGTGCTAGGACCACAATGAAAACATCTAGCCAGCAGTATATAATGGAGGACTGCCTCCGACGTTGGCACGCCAAGGTCCTAACTATGGTATAAAAGGGGTGGTGCCCAGACCATCCCCAGTTCTTTTCCCGCCATCAACCCATGCAGATCAGACCTCCACGGACTCCTGCTTCTAATCAACTGCCATTTTTATCACATTTTGACCACAGTTTGTTATTTTCATAGTTTAACCAATTTCAGATATTTTCTTCAAGTTTCTGCTTGTCTTCTTCTCCAGTAATGTCTTCTGGCCAGTGAACAAAGTGTGCTTGTGGCAAGCAGATCCCTTCTAAGGAAGGCCACTCCTCTTGCCTGCTCTGCCTAGGCCCTAACTACAACACTGAGGCCTACCACCACTGCCAGAAGTTCAAACAGGCCACACGGAGATGTCCCTTGAAGACCCTTCAGGCTTTCCTTCTACAGCAGAAGCTAGCTACAATGGAGAAGGAGCTCCAGGACAAAAGCTCTTCTTCCTCCCTTGCCTCTTGGGTGTTGATTTTTTCCTTCCACAAAGAGAAGAAGTCAAGTGGGAATCACAAGCACCAGGACAGGGATAGGAATCGGCACCAGTCGACTTCCCGCTCCATGTCACCGCACACATTGGCGGCCACTTCTGGATCTTCCTCCCATGGGAGGTTGGTTGCTTCTTCACCAGGAAGTATTTTTCATGGAGAGAGTTGTGGATGCATGGAACAGCCTTCCTGAGGAGGTTGTGGAGTCAAGAACAGTGGGGGAATTCAAAAATGCATGGGAAAGACATAAGGCAATTCTAGTGGGGGGTAGGAGGAAGTACGCTGTTGGTTAACTAGGATCTGCAGCTTATCCATCTGGTAGGGAAATGAGCAGACTAGGTGAGCCAAGCGGTCCTTATCTGTTGTCAAATTCTATGTTTCTGTGTTTCACCAGAATCCCTCAACCCTTCCTGGCTGCCAGTGTGTTCATGTCATGCCTTCATCACCATCTCGGCCAAAGGCTTCTCCGGCCTTTGGATGTTGTCCCTAGCCCCAAAGCCCCTGAAGCTCAGACCCTTACTTCCTGTGGGTTCTCAGCCTGGTGGTTCAGCCAGCTCTTGGGTAGTGGGTCTTGGCCCACTGCCCCCCCCAGTCTTGGCATTGTCTACATCAATTCTGAGTTCCGGGGCCAACGTCTCTAAACGATGCCCAGAGCATGAGCTTACCCCACCCTCACAGGTGACGCCTCTGTCTCCAGTGAGTTACCTCTCTAATGCAAGCTACACCTGCATTGGCTGCTTCACCTGAGCAGTGGCAGCTTTCTTCTCTTCAGTCATCGCCGGCCATCCCAGTGTCGACCCCGGCGATGCCTCCACCGTCGTCAACCCACCCCCAGCCAGCACGGGCTGCTCCTTTGAGACAGCCACAACCGATGCCTGCTGAAACTACACCAGCTCCTTTGAGACTGGTGTTGGCCAGCCTTTTGCCACAAGGGCCAATGTCTGGTCATCCGGTTCCTTAGGGACCGATGCCAGAGCCTACGATGCCTCAGGAACCCATGCTGGGGGACTCAATACTTACCCACCCGGTGTCACCTCTCCCACCACCTCCTATGGATTACAGTGCCTTATTCACAGCTCGGTAGAAGTTCTGTAAGTTCATGCAGAACAAGGATACCCGGAGGAGGCCTCCTACTCCACCTCTGAGGGGTCCCTCTCCCTCACCGGACTGGGCTCACTCTACCACTCAGATCAGATGTCATCAATCATTGTCCTGAGGGCATCCTATGAAACCCCAAATGTGGCCAGATGGGCGGTGGCCACTGGCATCTGTGTTCACTGCCATTTCCGGTTTAGGGTTTCAGGCTTTACTCCTGGTGTGCAGACCAAAATCCTTAACACTCCCTTTAGGGAGTTGGTTCTCTTTGGCGAGGATGTTCAGAACATTATCTCCTGCCTACAGGAATCTGACCAGGCTTTAAGGTTGGTACACTCTTTGTACCATTCCCAGCCAAAACCCCACCAGCTTCAGCATTTTTGGAGGAACCAACATCAGCATTCAAGGGAACAGCAGCCCAGAGGAGCTTTCAAATGTAAGTCCACCTCCCAGGTGACAGGAGCCTCAGCCCCTAGAGCCCCCAGGGCTTCTTCTGCCACCCTGCCCATCCCAGGTTCTTCAGCATGACTCCATACCCAACCCACCTCCCCCGGAAGAAACTTTGGGGGAGGTGATGGGGTGGTCATTTCTCCCTTTACATGGTAGGATGGCACGAGATCACCTCAGATCAGTGGGTGGTTCAACTTGTGGAAAGGGGGCATACTCTCAAATTTCAGGAGATACCCTCAGACAACCCTCCCTTGCACTCCCATTACCCTCCAGATCCTATTGCCCTTATCCAGGAGGAGATCCAGGCACTTCTGCTCAATAGGGCTCTAAAACCTGTTCCATTAACTCAAAGGGGAAAGGCCTTCTATTCCTACTTCTTCCTGGTTCCAAAGAAGACTGGTGGTTTGAGACCAGTTCTAGAGCTCAGCCACCTGAATCTGTTCACAGAGTACAATAACTTCAGGATGGTTACACTTCAGGGTCTCCTTCCTCTTCTTCATCAAGGAGACTGGCTCTGCTCTCTGGATATGCAAGATGCCTACCTCCACATCCAGGCTTTCTGGCCCCACAGGAGGGTCCTCTGCTTTTACTTCCAAGGAAACCATTATTAGTTCAGGGCTCTGCCCGGTGCCCTTTTCTCTGCCCCCTGAGTCTGTACCAAGTGCCTAGCAGTAGTGGCTGCAACCCTTGGGAGGCAAGGTCTTTATGTCTTCCACTGTCTGGATGATTGCTTCTCACAGCCCCCTCCAGAGACCAGCTGCTCCGGACAATGGAGACCACTTTCAATCTGTTTTGGACACTGGACAGTACCCTGAACCTGCCCAAGTCCTTCCTCTCACCAAGCCAAAGGTTGAAGTTCATTGGAGCAATCTTAGATTCAGCTCTGGGCAAGACTTTCCTGCCTCCAGACAGATCAGATTGGTTGCGAGCATAGGCTCAGTTGGTTTCATCGTTGCATCAGGTCCCAGCCAGATTGTTCCTCAGGGTCTTGGGGCACATAGCAGTGGCCATAATTACTGTTCCTCTAGCCAGCCTGCATGTGAAAGTGCATCAATGGACCCTCCAGGTTCAATGGGACCAGCATACAGATGATTTGGAACAGGGATCCTTGTATCCAACACTGTGCGGCAAACATTGTCCTGGTGGCTGAACCCCTTCAACCTCCTCAGAGGGGTCCCCTTCCATGCGGATTCTCCAAGTCAGATTCTTATGAAAGATGTGTCCACTCTGGGCTGGAGAGCCCACTGAGCAGACTGTCAGACTCAAGAGACCTGGTCTCAGCAAGAACAGCATCTCCACATCAATTTGCTAGAGATGAGAGCAATCCTTCTTGCTTTTTGGGCCTTTCAGACTCATCTACTCCCAGGCCCTCTCCTGATTTAGACAGAGAACATATCAGTAGTCTACTACCGCAATAAGTGTGGGCGGGGGGACTCACTCATACCCCCTGTACAGAGAGGCCATAAGAGTTTGGCATTGAGCCATAGAACATGACCTTGTCCTAATGGCAGTTCATGTTCCAGGCATTCAAAATGTCCTGGTCAACAGCCTAAGCAGGTCCAGGCTGAAGGCACATGAGAGGAAGCTTCTACCCTACTTGGCTGAGGATCTCTTCAACAGGTGGTGTCATCCTGAGTTGGACCTCTTTGAGACTCCACTCAATGCAAAACTTCCCAAATTCTGCTTGCTAGATCCAGGGCCTGGTGTTTTATGGTGAGATGCTTTGTCCCTCTCTTGGATAGGAAGATTTCTGTATGCCTTTCCTTCCTTTCTGCTCCTGCAGAGAGTTCTTCTCAAGCTACAATCGGGGGGGGGAATGATTTTGATAGCTCCCTACTGGCCATGCCAGACATGGTGCCTATTGTTGCAACAGCTAGCAGTGGAACCTCCACTTCCCCTGCCACTTTGCTTCGACCTGCTCTCCCAGGAACAGGGCACTCTGATTCATCAGGACCTCAGGTCTCTTCATCTCCATGTGTGGCTCCTTCAGACTTAGCCATCGCATGCTTTGGGGTTTCCTTTAGGGTGGCAGATATTCTAGTGGCCACTAGCAAGCCTTCCACCAGAGCCACTTACACCATGAAGTGGAAGCGGTTCTTCATTTGGGCCACAGCCCAGCACTTGGATCCCTTCACCTGTCCAGTGAATCTCATCCTGGAGTACCACCTTTCCCTTTCAGACTCCAGCCTGGGTTACTCCTCAATTAAGGTGCACCTCTTTACCATGTCTGTGCATCATGCACCTATTGACAGCAAAAATATTGCCCAATTGAGCTGTCCCACACCTTCTTGCAGTGCATTCTTCATTTGAAACCTCCCATTAGGGACCCAATCCCACTATGGGATTTGTTGTTTAATTTGGAGAAGCTCACTCTTCCTCCCTTTGAACCTGCTACAAGCTGTGAGCTATGCTTTATGTCATGGAAAGCATTATTTTTAGTTGCCTTTACTTCAGCTCAGAAGATTTCCAAGCTTCAGGCTCTGATGTGTAAAGAGCCTTACTTAGTTTTCCACAAAGACAGGGTATCTTTGTGGACCAATCCTAAGTTTCTGCCTAAGGTGGTGTCTGAGTTTACATTGAATCAATCCAGTCACCTGCCTGTTTATTTTCCTGAGTACTCCAATCAGGGGGAGGCTTTACTCCATACTCTAGATGGTCATCGGGTACTCCATTTCTATTTGGACTGAACCCGTTCTATCAGAAAATCTGACCAGTTTGTTTCATTTGCCCCCAGGAAAGAAGGGTTCCCTGTTTTCAAACAGTGTTTATCTAAGTGGTTAGCCATTTGCATTGTGTAATGCTACCATAAGTATGACAAGCCTTTGCCAGGCCAGGTCAAAGGTCATTCTACCAAGGGTATGGCTGCCTCGTCTGCCTCTTTCAGAAATTTGTCTGCTGCAGACATTTGCACAGCCATGACTTGGAATTCTGTCCATACTTTCATAAGGCATTACAGTTTGGACATTGTTTCCAGGCATTGAGCTGCATTCGGAGTTGCAGTCCTCTAGGGCCTTCTGTCTTAAGGTTCTCTGTGACTGTTGTTCTTCTCTCGGTTGACTGAGTCAGTTCCTCTACTGCTTGGGATTCAGTCCTTATGGTTGTTGCCTGCTGCAAGAGCCTCCTCGAAGTAAGATAGCACAGTTATGTAAAAACTTACCTTAACAGTAGATCTTCAAGGTACCGGGTCATAATGTCACACGCGTAACAGTGTACAACACTATGGCTAATCTGGTACAGCGCTGCACCAGTGAGTGAATGGTGCAATACCACGTATACTGCTGTATGTGGTATTGCACTATTCTCACTCTCCCAGGCAGAGGATAAGACCTCTGCTGGGGGTATGTTCCACAGACCAGCTGCTGTGGCTCAATGGACTGAGCCACAGCAGCAGGAAACCCACGCAGTGCTTCTGGGACAGGGTTTGCTTCCTGGTCCCAGAAACTTTTATTTTTTTTTTAACTTTGTGCACTTCCCGACTTGAGCCCCCCCCAGACTTGAGAATCTATATAGGGGTGGTTCAGGGTGTGGAGTCCACCACAGAAAAAAGAGATATGCCATATGGCAAGAGTCGCGCTGTATTGGCAGCGCAATTATGCCATGCGGCATAATGTCCTGTGACATTATGACCCCGTGCTGATCTTCAAGAGGAGCTCTTGCAGCAGACACTAAATTCAATCAATCAATCAATCTTTATTTTATACTGGAGAGTATGTGAGCAAAAATGCCCATTTTCACAAATGTCCAGTTGAACAGGTAATTACAAATGTCAAGAAGTACAGATATTTACAATTGAAGACAGGGTCACATTGAAAAGGGTAACACATTATACAGAGAGGTAGGGAGTACATATAAAGGAACTATATACAAAGCAGGCAAACCCTGAATTACAGAGCAAAGAGAACTACAAGGGAAAAAAATATGGACCTTATAAAACACTTGATTATATACAATGGCATACATTTTTTTACAGAGGCTCACAAACGTTGAATTATATACATTGGCCTATATCTTTTTACAGAGGCTCACAATTGTTAGGAACAAACAATCCAGGATGTCAAAGATGTGGTAGGGGCCCCTCTGGTACAGCACTTAGGGACTGATGAATTATATACATTGGCATATATTTTTTTTACAGAGGCTCACAATTATTAGGAACAACCTAATAATCCAACCCTAACAATAGCAGCAGCTAGGGGTCTTGAAGCAGGTGTTTGGGGCAGGGGAAATAAAGGTGCAGAAAGGGAGGGGAGTGGTAGTGGGGTGGAGAAGTAGGGAGGAGTGGGACTAAGAGAAAAAGAAGAAACTAATAATAATTCTTTTGGTGAGGCAGCTGTCCAGGGCATAAACAAGTGGTTGTTTTAAGGAGGTGGCCCTTGAGAGTTAAATTGAAAGTACTGATGGTGCTACAGGTGTGAATATCTGGGAGCAGTTTGTTGTACAGCTTCGGGCCCTTATAAGTGATGGAATTCTGAACATGTGTAGTGCAGTAGACTGGGATGTCAAAGATGTGGCAGGAGGCCCCTCCTGTACAACTCCTAGGGACAGATTTAGGGAAAAGGGAGCTGAGGCTTGTCGGCAATATGTTTATGTTTACCTCGTGTAAGAATGAGAGCAATTTAAAGTGGAACCTATCTTCAAGGGTGACCCAATTTAGGGAGTTGTATAGGGTACAGTGGTGAGTAGACCATGGGAGTCCAGTAATGAAGTGAGGGATGTTATTATATGTAGTCCTGAGTTTGGAGAAGAGGAGGGAGGTGGAAGGAGGAATAGACAATGGAGCCATACCCAAGGAGGGGTAGGAGGAGGAGGGAGCTATCCAGACATAGTCTGGAGATGGGTATCAAGAACTTCCTGATTCTGCAAAGGAAACCTAGCCTCATATGGCTCTTCTTGACAAGATTTGCTATATGTACAGTATGTGGTATATGAGGTATGGGTCAAGGAACAGTCCCAGGTATTTAAATTTGTTCACTTTTTCAATACAATTTCCCTGTTTGTTAGTGAGGGTTAGAATTCTATTAAGAGTTTTTTTGGGGCCAGAGAAAATCATATACTTGGTCTTCTTAGAGTTTAGGACCATGATTTTGGCAGAAACCCATGAATGTAGCTTGCTGAAATCAGCTTGTAGATTAGTGAACATTATGTCCAGGTTGTTGCTGCTACAGTATAGGGTAGCATTGTCTGCATAGAGGATAATTTTTGTGGAGCGGCAGATATCAGGGAGCTTATTTATAAAAGGGAGAACAGGAGTGGGCCCAGAATGGAGCCCTAGGGGACCCCATATTTAATTTGGCAGTCTGCCGAAAGGTGCCCATTTATAGTTGTCTTCTGGGATCTAAGGGAGAGGTAGCTTCCAGCCCATGTGACAATGTTCTTAGAGATTTGTAAGCCAAAGAGGGTGTCAAGAAGTAGGCTATGGTCTACCAGGTTGAAAGCCTTGATTAAGGCCACGAAAACAGAGCCTGTGAACTGGCTTTTGTCGTTAGCCTTGTGGATATCACTAATGAACTTGACCAGAGCTGTTTCTGTGCTGTGGCCAAACCTAAAACCATGCTGAGCTTCTGAGAAAAGGTTTTGACCATTGAGAAAAGTTGTAAGCTGTGTTTGTATGACTTTTTTCTATTATTTTGGAGAGGGGAGCGAGAAGAAAGATGGGTCAGAAATTTTCTACATCACTCCTAGACCCTGATTTGAAAGGTGGTTTAATGGTGGTGGTTTTCCAGATGCTGGGGAAATAGCCAGAGCAGAGTGAGAGATTCAGTATGTTGGTAAGGGGGCCCACTAGAGATTTAACGGTAAGCTTAAGGATTTTGTAGTGAATTCCATCTGCCCCTCTGCAGGGTTTGGGGTTGTTACTCCCGATAATCTTGATAGTGTCAGAAGGTTTAAGGGCCTGGAAATAAAATTTGGGACTGGGCTCAGTGCTAGAGTTTGATACAGGGAGAGAAAGGGTGGGTGAAATGGGAAGGGGGGAATGAGGAGAGGGTTTATGCTTGTCAAGGTTGCAGAAGAAGGAATTGAAAATGTTAGCAACTTCCTTGGGTTCGTTGGTCTGTCCATCCCCTTGAATAAGGGTGATGGGTTCAGCATTCTTGTTCTTCCTGAGTAGTGAGTTAAATGTCCCCCAGAGTTGTTGAGGGTTAGCCAATGCCCCAAGTTGTTTATTTTGGACATTGCCAATTCTGGCCTTTCTGATGGCAGATTTGCACTTGTTTCTGAGTGCTTTGTAGTGGGAGAGCTGGGCAGGGTCCTTGTGCTTGTAGTATTGGGCTCAGGCCTTGTTCCTTGTCCTCATCAATTTAACAAAGTTGGGGGAGACCCATTCATTTACATGTCCCCTGACCCTGATTTTTTTGATAGGGGCAACTCTATCAGAGGCACTGTTGAAAATAGTGGGAAATGTTTCAATGATAGTATCGAGGTTACCTGATACAGTGGTAAAAGACCAGTCAACCAGGTGGAAGGTGCTGGTTATGTCCTCGATACTGTTATTGTTCAGGCATCTGGAGAAAATGAACTTGGGGGGATGTTTAGGAAATCGGGCTGACAGAGACAGAAAGTGGCTCAGTGAACAGTTATACAGTCTGGCAGTACTCCTGCATCAGTGATACTGGGGGGATTTGAGACAATGATCCAGCTGATTAACGTTTGGTCCATGTCTTATAGTTAGACCTGGTGGCTGTAGAAATCAGCTGCTGTAAGCCATGGTCTGTGATGTAGCACTTAGCTGAGTCAGCTTTGCTGGAGATCCAATTCTTGTTGAAATCCCCAAGGAGTATTCACTCCCTGTTGAGGGGGAGTGAAATTTTGAGGGCTAGTAGGGTCTCCATGTCCATGGGGAGGGTCTGGGGGGAAATAAGCAGTTGTGAGAGTAAGAGTTTACTTTGTCTGAGAAGGAGGTTGATGGTGAGGGTCTCAAGCATAGTGAAATCAGTGTTGGGACTGTATTTGATAAAAAAGAACTTGTTCAAAGCAAAGAACATGCAACCCCTCTTTTTTTCCCGATCTGTCTTTTCTGACAGAAGTGTAGCCACTGAGGTTGCTCTCCCCATCTGAGATTTTGTGAGACAGGCATATTTTGTGTTGGCCTGGTGGCACTGACGGTTGAGGCACTGGATGCCACACCTCGCATCACACCAGCAACCCGGGTTCGGGTTGTTAAGGGGTCGGCTAGGGAGGTAAGGATCAAGCATCCAGAGGACTGCTCTCCTTCCTCGGGAAGGGGGAATGTGCTGTGTGCTGTTGGCTGACAACCAATGGTGGCTGGGTGTCAGCACAGCCACCTGCACACAAGGGGTAGGCCTTCGTCCAGGGCACTTGGCTGCCTTTGCAGAGGTGGAGACAGCAACTGCACCCATTGCACAGACAGGGGTGTGGGAGGAAACAGGAGGAAAAAACAGGGCCTGACAGCACCAATGATGGCTTGATCACCCTCGCAGCAGCCCCCAGTTCTGGAATGGGGGTAAGCCAGCGCTCCCTGATTCTGGCCCCGCCATGGGGGAAGCTGCAGGGGAATGTTGGGGGTTGCAGAGTAGGGTGATCAGTGCTGGAGGACATACCCCTCTGTAAGAGGGGGGGTCGTAGCCCTGGTCAGATCTGCCAGGGAGGAAAAATAAATAATATAAAAAAAATGAGAGCCAGGATATGGATAGTGCAATAACGTTAAAGTCATTGCATGTAACCCAGACCTGAAAGGCATCTGTTTTGCTGGAAGGCTTTATATGTTAAGATGGACAATGGAGATGTTTTTCCCTTTATTAGTGTAAGCCGTGTCTGAAGGAGAGCTGGGGGTTCCGCATCTGGAGTTAGGATGGATGGATCCAGTAAGGAGTACAGTACAAGTCACATTAAACTGTTTCTTCAGCTCACTGATTTAGCATTTTTCAGTGAGTTGCTTAATGTGTGCACTGATCATTGCACTGCATTAATAAAAGATTCTTTATGGTTTATCTGCAGCTGCTGTTTAGCTTCAACTTACTATGCAACTCTCTAAAACTCTTATCAATGCAGTGCAATGATTGTTGCACACATTTAGCAACCCATAAAAACTGCTTAAACACTGGTACTGTACTGCAGCCTCTCGGTTAAACACCCACAGTGCTGTACATATTCTCTCTCTCTCTCTTTCTCTCTCTCAGTATTGAGCCACAGTTGAGTGCTTGAAAATAAAATAAAATTAATAAATACTGTAAAAGACTGTGGATATACTGTATTAATTAAATAAATTTGGAAATCAGAGTATCATGTACTGTACAGCACTGTACTTACTTCCAGGTTGACCTATCTCTCCCTTAAGTGACCTTCCATGGCGGTGCTACTACTTTACAGTACAGGTAGCTGTAACTCTCTTTCTGACAACTTTCTGATTACAGCACTGACTACAGCACTGCAATTTAAAATAAGCGAAACCAATGTTACAGAATAAAAAATGTAAGCAGTCAGTGAGTCATTGAACTGGAGTTCGTGCCTGTCACTTAGAATCATTTGGGGCTGCAAGCAGGAGTGAGCAAGCAATTGGGATGGTGAGACAGTGGCAGCACATTTATGAAGTACTGTGCTGTATACTGCAAAGTAAATTTTGCTTTGTTTAAAAATGTATAAAAACATCTGCACGAGTACTGTACTGTACAGTACAATGCAGTGCAGTGTCAGTTCGGGGACCATCCTTTCTCTTCCTGAATGTACAGCAGCAGAGGCATGGGACAGTGAGGCTCAGCAGTCGAGCTCAGTGGTACAGTAATAAGCGCTGGAAATTTGAATTCTGTTTTTTAGATGAGCCTAAAATAATGACTGACAAAATAAAAAGAAATGTACAGTAAACTGGGTTAGGTGTAGTAGATTTGGGGCCATTCATAAACTGCCAATGTCAGTAATTACTGCATTGCAAGTGCATTTGTAAATGGGGAGCTCAAGGAATTTACAGTGGCTGAAAGTGCACTGTTTGTGCATTGCATGGGAATTGATGAATGCTTGATATGGAGTTTGCAGTTTAAGCATTTTGAATTGTGACTGCATTGTCAGCATATAAAAACAATGCCAGAGCAGTGATCTGGAGAAACAGTTTAATGTGACTTGTACTGTAGAAGGAGAATTAGGGTCCTGGTCCTTCTAGTGATGAGAGGTTGAGATGTAAGTTTGTAGCACCTCAATTGTTTCAAAGAGAAACAAAGAGACACTTGGTAGAAAGACGGGGTAAGAGAGGAGGAGAGGGTAGAGGAGGTAATGAATAAGGTCTTGTGGTGGTAAGAGGGGCAGGAGAGGGCAGCTAGCCCTGTTGGTAGAAAATGAGAAGGTGTAAGGGCTGGAGGGAAGGAGGCCTGCGGGAGGGGAAAAGAGGGTGTGGTGTTGACTAAACACTCTTAGTGTGTAGGGTAAATAATAATAATACTAATAATACAGATTGTTATGTCTTCTGAGTCTGCCAAGAAACATTCGTAAACAAGCAAGAGTACTAAAAAATGTTTATTATGCTACTTACACCAAGCATGTGACAAAGAAAATCACAAGGGAGATGGGTTTCTCACCAGTCTCCTGAAGAATGTTCATAATCTCCAGGATTGTAGGATCTCAGGTTCTCCAAGATCTCGTTCTCTCTCCCCACTCTCCTGGAGCTACAGTAGGTTGCAGAAGGCTATATACTACAGATAACAGCATAGCAACAGAGATTACGTAGAGGATAATGTATGGTCCTCTATTGGTAACTGGTCTGTTAACTGTCGAGAGGTTGCCAGGTCGACTGTGTAAACCTCGAAAGCAGTTCAGGAGGTTCACGTGCCGCAACAATCTCGGGCTTGATTAACGTAACGGTGCCAATAGAGACCATACATTGATTTTATAGTGTATGGTCCAAGAAAAAGGGAAAATGGCTCCTTACATTACGAAATAGAGTCACTGCCGCAGCCATTCAGTCCTTCCCTTACCACTGCCTGCATTCGTCGGTTCCCAAGAGTAAAAGAAGGTGCGCACATGCGCAGATCGATTCCCATTGTTAACCTATCAATGTGACGTAACATTGATAGGTTAACAACATTACTACGTCACATCGATGGTATAATAACCTTAGGAAATGATGATTTCCTAACGTTAACAGCGTTCTATCATATATTATATCATAGTTATGGATATGAGAAACATTATGCATTGGATAATGACTTAGGAGACAGAATTATTAATGAGTATCATATGAGACAAATAATATGCTTCAGTTAGCATTATAGCTTGGACAAAAGAAATGCTGACTGGGCTCTATTACACATGGCATTTCTTGCTTATGTATAATATAAGACATGACAAAGGATTTCTCTCTGTCAGCTAGCTTGCTTAGACAAAGAAAAGTGCTGACTGGCCACTACTACACATGCATATGTGAGAATATATATATATTACCGTGCTACCATAGTTAGGGTTGAGGAGCCATTTACATGTTAAACCCAAAATTTTGCACCTTAATAACTTTGCAACCGTTTGACGGATTTGCCTGATATTTGGAATATGTAATCAAGACCCATACACCTTGGGATCTGCCAAGTTTTTTACCAGTCGGATACATGGCTGCAGAGTTATTAAGCGTGATCTGCGCATGCATTTACGCTTTTCTCTGAAATTCCTAATGGTCGCTGTACAGGTCCGCACGGTTTGCGTGGACTGGCCCTAAATCTTCAGGGAACATGTGGCGGGTCCCTGATGTGCCTTTTGAAGATTTTGTGAAAAAATATTAAACAGTTCAAAAGTTATTCAACAAACAATTTCCCATTATAAGTCAATGGGAAAAATTAACAAAAAGTTCGACAGTGTCGCAAATGCATTTTTACTTTCGCAAATGGCCCTCTTACTTTCACAAATCCACCATCTTGTTTTCAGTTAGCGATCAGAAAAATGCTTGCCATTTAAATTTGGGATCATCTAGCAACCTAATTCTTTTTTGTATTCACCTAGTCGGAGCCTGAGGATGCTAGCCATGTCTTTATTTTGGGGTGAAACACCCCAGGAATATGTTTTTAAAATTTCTGGAAAAAGTAGTTTCACAAAGTAGTGTCGAACTGACAAAAGTGTTGCAAATTTTTGCGAAAGCTTTTGCAAATTGCGAAAGTACTTCTCTAGGCTGTGGGAAACTGACAACAATTCTTTGGCAGCCTGCTGCAGAAGAACGGTTTGGTGCTTTGGTGTGAAATTTGGAGGAAACGCAGCCGACATCTCATAGATGTGCCTTTCAGTGTTGTGTTGTGAAAATATTACACGGAGGCAAAGTTATGGCACTCCAAAGTTGGTGCTTTTTCCCATAGGAAAACATTATGGCATCCGACGCATTGCAGCAATCGTTTGGCGCCCTGCTGCAAAATAACGGTTTAGTCTTTTAGGCTGAAATTTGAAGGAAACACAGGCAACATCCCACAGATGTGCCTTTCAGTGGTTTGGTGAAAAAATATTACAGGAAGGCAAAGTTATGGCACTCCGAACTTCTGTTTTTTTCCCATAGGATAACAGTACGGCATTTGCCACGCCTTTTAGGGCCCGTATCTTGAAAACGGTGCGAGATACGGAGTTATTGTCAAAAAATTCTTAGCCCCCCTAATGGGGGATAAGTACAAAACTAGCCAGGAAACTGATAATTTATATGACTTTTAAATTTTTTTTCTATGTCGTGCGGTTACTGAGACATAAGCAATTTACTATTCCAAGTCCTCATTTTTGTGTTCCGAGAGTCATTATTTTGCATACATTATTTGTACTCACTGTCTTTCTGTATGCAGCTTTTTGGAAAAACCAACCTGTGCGCTTACATTACTGTTACTGTTGCCCTTTTCCGCTTGTGGTTCAGTACCCGTTTCAGTATTCGTTCACGTGTACACCACCATGTGCTTATCCTTTGTGTTTTCATTAGCGCTTACGTTTCTGTTATTTTTTGCCATTTGTGTCTACAGTACTGTTTCTCTTTCTGTTTTGCTTTGCCTCTTCATGGCCATTACCATTTTCGTTTGCAGACACCATGTTACTATGTGACAAGACATCACGTGGTGGAACGTTCCCATCTACGCCACCGTGTGTGTTATCTTTTCTGTTCTCAATCGCGGTTGTGTTACCATGTGTGCCACTGTTAGCGCTTCTGTTTACGTAGCTGTTTCTTCAGTATGTCACAAGACATCATGTGGCAGGAACATGGGGTGCCAAGCTCCCGCCGCTGCATTACATTCAGTATTTCTCATTATTATTCTCCAAAACAAGGTAAATTAAGGGCTCCACGCTCCCAGTGTTGCATTATGTGGCGGGAGCGTGGGGCCGAAAAGTCCCCATGTTCCCGCCGCTGCATTATGTTCACTATTTATCATTATTATTCTCAAAAACAAGGGTGATTATGTGGTGGGATCAGGGACCTGCACTTCTGTCACTGTATAATGTGGCAGGAGCGCGCCCGCATTCCAGGTGCTGCATTATGTTCACTATTTATCATTATTAGTCTCAGAAACAAGGGTAATTACGTGGTGGGGGCCCTGCGCTTCTGTTGCTGCATAATGTGGCGGGAGCACGGGGCACCTGCCACTGCATTAGATTAACTATTTCTCATTATTATTTTCAAAAACAAGGGAAATTAGAGGTAAAGAACTCTGTTTACTACATCAGTTAGGGTTGTGCCACAGCGACAAAAGTGAGGAAATTCAATGTTAGGGTTGAAGTACCCACTTTGCACCCCTCCAGGCCACTGTGCTGTATTACATGGTGGGAGTGTGGTGTTGTATAATTAGTACATTTTGTATTTTACAGTACTGTATATTTTTGTATTTTGTGTGTTGGGGTGTGTGGCTGGTAGGCCCCGTTTTCCCGCTGATCCCGCTGTTGCATTATGTGCACTATTTGTCATTATTATTCTGAAAAAGAAGGGTAATAATGTGGTGTAGTGGTACCACAGCGATAAAAGTGATGGAATTAAATGTTAGGGTTCAACCCCATTTGCACTCCTCCAGGTCAGCCATGATAGCATTCTTAGCGGGAGTGCAGGTCCCAGGTCCTGCTTACTATCACTAGTACATTTTGTATTTTACAGTACTGTATATATTTTTTTTTGGGTGTTGGAGTGCATGGTTGGTAGGGCCCCATGCTCCTGCTGCTGTTTCAGATTTAGTATATTTCAGTACTGTTGATGTTAGTGTTTTGTGGTGAAGGAGCGTGGTGGCTGAAGGGATCTGCACTAATGGAGTTTGCCCTTTGAGGGGCAGACCATGTTGTCCTGGTGTACCCCTTCCCTCCTGTAAGGAATGGTTGTGCTCAGAAGGGAAGGGGATAGGGAAGGGGAGGAGCCAAAAGCCAGAACAATGGCCAGGCAGCAGGAAGGGAAGGGGGTTGGAAGGTACATAAGGGACAGCACAAGGGAGCCTCAGCCACTTTTGCTGGAGTTTTGATGTTGATCAACTGCAGCACGTCAGATTTGGCATTAATTTTTGAGGTTGGTTTCACAGCTGAAAGAGGTAGGGAGGCAACAATTGATTATTTTAGATATGCGAATTTAAAAAAAAGGCAAAGGTGAGAAGAAAAAAATGTGTATCAATTAGTGAAAAAGAAGTGAATGCTAGCAGATAAGGTGGAACAGGTTCTGATGAAAACTCCTTTACAAGAAGGAAGTATCAGGGGAGAGTCATTTTAGGCAGCACAAAGGGCAGAATATGTTGTTTGAAGGGTAATTTGCAATAAAAAAACACGAAAAATGCTGGTCAGCGGGGATTAGCAGGCCCAGGAATGGCCAAGAAGGAAGGAGTCAGAGCCAGGACTGAGGGCCACGTGGGTAGGCGTGCTGCGCCGCATTGGTTTTTGCAAAGAACAGGAAGATCTGGGCCATGTGGGCCTGTGGAGGCAGTGTACGCCTCGGGGGAGTGGAAGAACCCTGGGTTGCTAATGGCTGGGTGCTACAGTTTTCCCCCATTTGCTAGCAGCTAGCTGTTGTTAGGCCTGAGGAGAAGCGTGTTTGAAAGAAGAAGAGGTGCCTGGGAAGGCCAGGGAAAGGCGTTGGTGCGAGCGACCCATTGGCGTGGCATCACATGCGGTCGGGAGCGAAATGAGGGAGCCTGTGGTGCTTAATTCAGGTGAAGAAGGAGAGTGTGTGCCGTGAGGCAGTTGGTTGAAGGCTGGAAGAGAGGAACGGAGGTGCGTGGGCAGAACGCCATGCGAGGAGAGTCCTGAGGCCGGGATGGCATTTTGCACGCCATGTGGGATGGGTGAGGAGGCCCGGGAGCTGCTGTTTGGCCTTGGTGGGGGGGGGTTTGCATTCCAAAAGGTGTGGGTTACCGGATCATGGTACAGAAGGGAAGAAGCATGAGACCTGGGGGTGGGGCTTGGCAGGGTACAAGGGGATGGTAAAGCTTGTGATTGGGGCAGTAGGTAGGACACTGGGCAGGCTTTGAATGTGGGCGAGTAAAGGGGGAACACGTGGAGGCTAGCTGGAAGGGGCCCTGTAGGGCCGTGGGGTGATCACGGAGAGACGACCACGTGGCGTTACGTCACACGCCGGGTGGAGAGCCATGATGATGCCATCCCATGTGGGGGTCCTATTCAGTCATGTCTGGCTAGTTGAAAAGATCGGATGGGGAAAGTTAATCACCGCAATTTGTGGATTTCACATGGTCCCTCAACCCATGACCTCGCCCACAGGGGGGATCTTATTGTTTTTAAGGACTTAGTCATGCAGGTAAGACTACTAACGGCATTACCACATTGGCAGGTGGCAATCAAAAAAAAAAAAGCAATGTGTATGTATATTCATGTGGAGCCAGAGGGAGGAATGGGAATATGGACAGCAAGTTACTTGGGGCTAAAAAAAAAAAGAAAGAAGGGGGCATACATTGAGGGGTGAACGAGAGCTTGCGGGGAAGTGGGCTCTGGGGGCACAGGACCCATGTTTTTAAGGGCAGAAGATGGCAGATACGGCATGGCACCCCTAGGCCAGCCGCGGAGGACGAGACCAGGTAACTCAGGGGTTGAGGGTATAAGCTGCAACCCGGTGACATCTGGTAGACAGACCCAGGATTTGGATTTCACAGCTCCCAATGCACACTGTATGACCCTGGGCATGTCACTTAGCTTTCCTGTACTCCCAGGTCGTACAGATAGAGTAGTTTTTAAGGGGCAGGGTGCACCTCACTGGTAAGGGTCAGCACGGACGGCAGAACCAGGGCTAAAAAAAAAAAAGAAGAATAGAGGGTGGCATTGAGGCACAAGTAACCATGTTTTCGTTTTCTGTAGTTGTTTTCACAGAGCGCAGTGTAGAATGGACATGGCACCCAAGAAGAGCAGGCCGTCGAAGGAAGAGGCTTACAAGGCTATAATTGAGTTGGCTGAAAAAGCAAACAAAGTGTGGGAGCTGGTGGAGGGGGAGGACCCGGGGAAGCCCAGGGGAAGAGAAAAGCTGAAGGGGAAAAAGGTGGCAAAGGGAAGAGGGCACCTGGGGGGCGATGCAGTCCCTCTAGGGTAGCACAAGGGCAGCTGGGCCTGCCAAGGCTGCTGAGCCCATACCCATGCAGCTGGGTGACCCACCGGCACCCACCCCAGATAAAAGGGGTTCCCCCCAGTGGAACCGGGACCAAAAACTCGGAGCAGGAGGTCCGACCCACAGATCCCGGTAGCTCACCCTCCTCTTTCACCTCACCCACATGAAGAAGCAAGGGGATCTTTGGAGGCCTCCAGACACCCCGGACAGGAAAAGGTCACAGGTAATGCGTCTAATACAGTAGGAGATAGTATAAAAGAGTATATAGGTCAAATAGTGGCAACACTGGTAACGGGTGGGTTGGGGCAGATGGAATCAGCCCTGGCAGAGATTAAGGCAAGGAAAGAGGTGCCAGGAGATATGGAGAATGGAGAGGAGAGAGAGGGACAAGGTACAAGAGAGGTGGGGTCACCGGGGATGAGGATAGGTGAGCACGTGCCGTTGCCACAAAAGAAAAAATATGGAGGGGGAATATGTGGATATATTTGCTCTGGTGAGCCGGGAGGTGGTGGCAAAATACGAAGAGGCAGATAGCATAGGTAAGAGTGAGATGGCAGCTGCCATAGTGTTCTTAGGAAAGAAAGAGGAAGACAAATTCACGAAAGGGAAGACCTAGGATGGGTGGTTCTTAGGTTTTGCAATCTTTTCCGCCATAGCTCTGGAAAGGAGACTGGAGCTGGGTATCCTGCTCATTACTTACTCATTGATAACACGGAGAGCTAAAGCAAAAGGTGGGGTGGGATGGATATACTACGATGAATATTTTCGGCAGCGAATGGCGACATTTGGGGATGTAAGATGGGACACCAAGCAAATAGATTTATGGACGGATTACGTAACAGATCAGTCCACACCCAATGGAGGGTGGGGTAGAAAAGGGGCTACGCCTCTGAGATGTTGCTGGGCATATAACAGGGCTTTCTGCTTGTGGCCTCAGTGTTGTTTTCGGCATGCCTGTGCAAAATGTGGAGGGGGGCACTCGGCTAGCAAGTGCAGAACAACAGGTATACAAGGAACACAAGGTTATGGGGGGGCAAGGATCAAGCCAACAGTTTTTTCGGGATGGCCAAGGCTTTTGAGGACAAACATGGAACAACAGAGGGAGGGGCAGAGGAATGGGGGTAGGGGGTCAAAAACATTGAAGCAAAGGAAGATGGAGAGGCAGGAGGGGAGGGTCCAAGGTGGTGTAACAAGGCACAATTTGGGACGGCCAGAACCCCCATCAACATAACGGCCTTGACAGTTCGCCTGGACAGATACCCGGACGCGAGCGTGCGGGATATGATTTTATGTGGTTTTGACACAGGGTTTTCATTGCAGTCTAAAGGACCCAGGCAGGCAAGGGAGGCGAGCAACCTGGGATCTGTAAAGGGAAAAGAGGAAATGTTAAGGCAAAAGATTGAGAAAGAAAAAGCAGCAGGTAGGGTGGAGGGTCCATTTGACGACCCCCCATTGGAAAACATGCGGATATCACCCTTGGGTTTGGTACCTAAGAAGCAGGAAGGGGAATACTGGGTGATACACCAATTGTCTTACCCAGAAGGTGACTTGGTAAATGACTATATTGGGGAGGAGCATAGTAGGGTGACTTACGCGACACTCGAAGACGCAGTCCAGATAATCTGGGCCACAGAGGATGCATGGATGGCAGAAACGGACATTGAGTCCACCTTCAGACTGCTTCCAGTCAGGAGGGAAGACTGGGATCTTTTGTGTTTTAAAAGTGATGGGCGGTATTACTTCGACAAAGCGATGCCAATGGGGTGCTCCACAGCATGTGCAACATTTGAGGCGTTCAGCACATGTTTGCAGTGGATATTCCAAGAGGAAGTGGGTTACAAGTCTGTCATCCATTATCTGGATGATTTTCTCCTCATTGGGAAAGGCAAAGAGGAGACACAGAGGATGCTGGGTAATTTTCAGGAATTGTGCCGGGAATTAGGAGTCCCACTGGCACCAGAAAAAACAGAGGGACCCAGCAAGGTTAT
The DNA here is from genome assembly GCA_016271365.2 of Neoceratodus forsteri. NCBI lineage: Eukaryota > Metazoa > Chordata > Ceratodontiformes > Ceratodontidae > Neoceratodus > Neoceratodus forsteri. The sequence continues at coordinate 177,764,327 of JADMNL010000026.1, read as the reverse complement.
GCAATTCCTCAGGATAGAGACTGATGCCACAAAAGAAGTATTTAGGTTACCGTGCGAAAAAGTAAGAAGGTTGAAGGAGCTAATCGGGGTACATGCCAGCAAGAAGAGGGCTGAACTGAAATTAGTTCATCAGGTATCGGGACACCTGAATTTCACATGCAGGGCCATTGGGCCAGGAAGGGCATTCACCAGAAGGTTGGCCAGGGTGACAGCTGGGGTCAAAAACACATCACCGGGTTAACCTGACTAGCAGCATCAGGGAGGATTTTAGCGTATGGGAGGAATTCTTGAAGGACTATAATGGGTGTTCATTTTGGCAGGAGGAGTGGCTGTACAACACAGACCTGGACTTATACACAGATGCAGCCAGGGGACTGGGCATGGGAGGTTACCTGAGGGGCAGGTGGTTCGCGGAACCATGGCCAGCCAGTTGGGTGAGGGATGGGAAAGTAAAAGATATAACACTTCTGGAGATCATGCCCATATGGGCATGCACTCTGGTTTGGGGGGATGAATTTCGGGATCAGAAGGTGATGTTTTGGTGTGACAATAGAGTGGTGGTGGACGTACTGAACAGTAAGGGAGCCAGGTCGGACACAGTCATACAGGTAGTACAACAGTTAGTTTTAAGGTCTTTGCAGCTGAACATGTCTTTCAGAGCAAAACATATAGAAGGGGTACACAATATCCTGGCTGACAGCCTTTCCCGTCTGCAGCTGGACAGTTTCCGGAAGCTGGCACCAGCAGCGGAAGAACAAAAAACGCCCATACCAGCGGACATCTGGGACATTGGCAGGAAGGAGCAGAACTGTTGTTTCGTAGCTTATGGGTCCCCCGGACTCTGAGGGCCTACAATGGTGCTTGGCGGGTTTTTCAAACATTCAGGGCAGAACACCAGATGGAGATAAGTGGGCCATTATCTGAAGAACAGTTGGGAATGTTCACGGTGGAACAATGGCAGAAAGGGATGGCTCACACCACAATGGGGGTTTATCTGGCAGGGATCAGTGTGATCTGCAGCCTGAAAGGATGGCATGACCCAACAAAGGCAATGTTCATCAGAAGGATGATGCAGGGCTGAGGTAGGTTAAGAAGAGGGACCGGGGACAATAGGAGGCCTATAGGGGAGCAGTGACTAATAAAGCTAAAAGAGGTGCTCCCGACAATATGCAAATCGAAGGGTGAGGCCCAGCTATTTCACATGATTTATGTGACAATGTTTGCAGGGGCTATGAGGGTGAGTGAGGTGGTAGGCCATGGAAAAAATGACGAGGAAGGTGGTGTGGAATGGGAAGATGTGAGTTGGGGGACAAAGAAAATACGGATCAAGCTAAGACGGTCTAAGGCTGACCAAAGAGGGCAAGGTTGCATGATAACACTAAGAGGGCGATCAGAGATCGCAATATGCCCAGTACAGGCTCTGTGGGCTTTCACCGCTGGGCAGGTAATCAGGACAGGGATGCTTTTTATACACGGGATGGAAAAAGGGTCACTGGCTTTCAAATTACGGCGGTGTTGAAAAAGGCAATGGAGTTTTTGGGTGAGAACCCAGCTAATTACTCATCCCATTCCCTACTGATTGGGGCGGCCTTACAATGGCCGGCAAGGGGTGAACCCATGGAGGACATCTTGGAGAAAGGTCGCTGGCGGTCAGCCAGTTATAAAAGATACGCCTGCTGCCAAGCTGGCCATTGCCAGGGGGCTCCTCCAACCCGCTCTTACCTACTGCTCTCCCATCCTGACCATGGCACATAAATCCACCCTACAAAAATGGGATGTCACCTTCAACAATGTATGCCGGTATGCTTCAAAGGCCCCTCGGCTCAAGCATCACTGCCAATTGTATAGACACCTTGGCTGGCTCTCTCCCTCTACCACCAGACTTTACTATCTGGGCTGCCTCTGCGACTCCATCCTTAGACTTAACAGACTGGCATCCCTAACTGAACTGCTTCAGCCCGCTTTCTCTCCTCGCGAGCCGAGATCATCAGATAAATCCCTCCTGAAAGTCCCCCGCTGTCGCACCTCAAAAGGGGTTGGTGCGTTCGGGTACACTGCCCCACAAATGTGGAACCTGCTGCCGCTCGATCTTAGATAAACATCGTCACACAACCTCTTTAAGTGTAGGCTACGTGACCACCTTATTTCAACGGACCAATGTGCCCGCTATGACCCCACCTGAGCCTGTCCTACCACCCCCTTTGCTCCTGCCCCATTCTCCCCCCATGCTAGCCCCCCTCTTTCCATACACCCACTCTCCCTCCTATCTCTGCATTACCCTATATAGCTATTGGTTGACTACACTAACTTCTTGATATATGTTGCCCTATGCACTTTTAATGATTATAACTTCTTGGTTATTAAGCCTATTGCACTATTCAGTGTATGTGTTATATGTAATTAGACCTTACTGTTATAATGTCTGCAGCTTGCCTTTTGCCCTTCACACTGTTTTGCCTGTTAAATGCTGTTCAAACTGTTTACTTAAATATTTAACTGACAATTTCTGTGTACTAGGTACTGGCATAGTTAAGGACTCAGCCTCTCCCCTCCCTACCCCCTTTATTTTCCTCCCCTGGTTTTCTGTCCCAGCCGGCCCAGCTCCACTCCCTTTTCTCCCCTCCTTCCTACATTTTTTCCTCCTATAACCTGCTACTGTGCTGCTGCTACGCCCCTCACGGACCCGTCACCAGGGTGATTCAATCAGCTTCAATTGCTAGTGGACCACCGAGAACCCCCCTTACCCCGACTGAGCACCGATCCCTCGCCCGGAAAGAACCATGATCCTGGGCACTTGCCGCACTTTCAGCCACTGAAGCCGCTCACCTGCTGTATTTCACCCCGGCACCCTGCCCTCTGGACTCTCTCCAGCCAGCGTGCGTTTCCATGTACCCGGTCTCATATCGCAGCCTTCTGCCGCTAAAGCTGCAAAGTCCCTTCTCACCCTGACTCATACCTTAACTCCCTGCCCAGTAACTGAACCTGTGACACTTTTCTCATTGCCGCAAGGTTTGCCTATTTTCACTTCCAACCCTCCCCCGCCGGTCTGTGGACCCATGAGTCCGCTTACAAGTCCCCACCATCAGCCTCCCCCCTCCCTACCCTTGCTACTGTCCTCCCCAGGTTTGTCCAGCTCGTCCAGCCTGGCCCCACTTCCCTCTTGCCCCCCTCATTTTTTCCCTACTACAAATCTCCTACGCGCCGCTACAGACCCGCTACAGGGGGGCCTCACCATTACTGCTTGACCGCCGTAATCCCCCCTTACCCCGACTGTGCACCGTTCCCATGTCTGGCTACAGTACCGCAAGTCCGGGCACTTCCTGCACTCTGGACCGCTCTTTCTGCCGCATCTCACCCCCGACCCCTGCTTTTCGGCCACTCGCATACCGGTCAGTGGTTCCATGAGCCCGGTCCCCTACAACAGCTTTCTGCCGCTAAAACCGTTAAACTCCCTTTGCACCCCCAACTGAATCACAGCTCCCATACCCGGTAACAGTACCAGTGGCCCGGACACTTTTCTTACTCTCGGCCGCTGATGCCGCAAGGTTGCCTTCTCTCATTCCACCCCCCCACCTGCCTGTACATTAGGTCTGTCCTGCTACCAGTACCCGTTCTCTCATGCTACCTGTAAACTGTAAATCAATTGTCACACTGTGACCTGTGACCCTGACTCATTGTCTTTGAAACTATACTTTTATATTGTTACTGTGCCTCTTTGTATTTGAAACTGTACTCTGTATTGTTACTGTGCCTCCCGGGTTGTGCCTAAAAATAGTCACCTGTTGGCTAGAGCACTTACCCGGTAAACAAAAACTAAATAAAAATACATCAGAGCTCTGACATAAAAAAAAAAAACAGGGAAAGGGGAATATAAATCTACATATATTAATAAGGCAGGGGGATAAGGCAGGGAGGATATGGTGAGTACGTGTAAATTAACTAATTGTGTTTTTGTTGCACCCCTTAGGTAGAGGGAGGAGCACAGAAGTCTGGATCTGTGGCCATTCCTATATTTACTGGGCTGGTAAGAGAGTGGAGACAAAAGCTGGGGGAAGCAGTTATACCAGGATGCAAGGCAGTGTAGGTTGGTATGACACGGCTTACGGGGGATGAGATGGGCATAGCTTCTCCCTGCTTTGAAAGAGCTCAAGGAACATCAGCTCAGTCCAGACCTAATCATTATACACCTAGGGGGCAATGACCTGGCAGGCAGACCATGGATGCACACATATTTGCAGATTAAGAAGGACTTAGCGGCAATAAGACACTGGTGGCCTCAGGTATGCCTTGCATGGTCGGATATAATACCAAGAAGAGTATGGAGACAGGAATACAGCCACAGAGTGGTGGAGAGGGCCAGGAGGAAGATGAATAGATGAGTGGGGACACTGATAAGGCAGATGGGAGGACAGGTGATACTGCGCGGGGTTGAAGAATGGGTGGATGAATTCTACAGATCAGACAGGGTACACCTGTCAGATATAGCAGTAGATATGTTCAATGCAGAAACAATGGGTTTCATAGAAGAATGGAGAAGATGGACAAACAGATAAAAAAAAAACAAAGGTAGGGGAGAGGGATACCCTAAGTTGGGGGGAAGCCAGTCATCCAACACAAGCTGGAGACTGGCTAGTGGGGAAAAAGGGGGAGATGGGAAGGGGGGAAGAAAAAAGGAGTAACACAAGAGGAAGAAGAAGATGAAGGAGAAAGCAGTCTCGGTTTTCACTGTTACCTAACAGAAAAGGAGAAGAAGAAGGCACCCAGGTTTTCGCCAGGGGATGGATAATCAGAAAGTGATATATGGATGGAAATAAATAAAAATTATGGATATATGACAATAAAAAAATGGAAAATGAATTATGGATTGATGGATTTAAATAAATTAATTGTCAATCTGAGCACAACAACAAGCAAGGGTCTCTGTGTTTTTTGTCAGGGAAAAGGGGAGAATCCGGGACAATGTCACTGTATTAGATTCAGTATTTATAGATTTGTTTATCTTTTGTTTTGATTTCTGCTACCATGTACATTTACATTTCTGTTTGGTGCCACTGTTTTAGTATGTGTGAAGACATCATGTGGCACATACAGTATTCCTCCTGAACAACAGTTGTACACAGAGAGACAGACACACATGGAAGCGGGGGGTAGCCATGGTAACAGGAACAGTAATATACTTGCTGTATGTTAAGTGAAGACACAGGCAAAGAAGGGTGATGCAGATCAGTTTTACCACTTCCTGATTACAGGTAAAGTGTAGTTTGCATTGTTGTCACTTCAATGGCTTCTAGTCAGGTAATGTCTTTTCAAACTGCAACACCAGGTACTGGATCCTTAGTAGAGAGCCACAGAAAATCTGAGGGTATGGATATCAATGGTAGACAGCAGTTATTTCAGGGATACTCAAGTTAAGACACTTAGTGTTTGTGTTCGCTGACACAGATAATACCCCCTCCCCAAAAGTTTGAACTGCATCAAGAGTATCTATGCACAGCAAGAATCAGACAAGCAAAATCATTGGTACAGGTCTGTAATTGTTGATACACACAACTTAGCACAGTTAGGCTGTCTATGGCCTCACAGAGACAATTTACTCACGCATACCAGTTACTGATACTGACTGTACCTTCAGAACTGCATGTCCTTAGGTAGAATGTTACACAACTTTCTACAACAGGTACTGCAGTCTGGCTAGACTGACAGTAGATATAAGTGTGGCACATGGTAGTTAACTTACTTTGGAATTACAGGAGATCTGTAAGTCAATGTATGAACAGCTAGTACACATATTGAACACTGAGTTGACAGTACAGAATAGGAAAAAATATGGTGCTAAACAGTGTGATGGGGGACTGCTTTTCCATAGCACTTACTGTATCCTAAGTAAGCAGCCACAGTAAATGATAGGGAATGTGCATCAGTTGTACAGCTCTCTGATTACAGGAATAGTCCAGTTAGTACAGTTGCCATTGAAATGGATTCAGGGAGGCAATGTGTGTACAAATGTGACAGTAGGTAGTACATTGTAATTGGAGATACAGATGACAATTCAGGGTAGACACATTTCAGTGAACATACACAACACAGGTGAGTATGTGTACATCTATGCCACACATGACTGATCACAGGGAAACTGTAGTTACATTTGTTAGGATTTGCATGGATTTAGGCAGCTACAGCTACTGTGCCTCCCAATATTTGTACTGCATTATGGCTGGTTTTCTATAGGAACGATATGAGACTGGAGATCTATGGCACACCTCTGTAATTCTAGGTATAGTTAACTTGCCACAGTTGGGAGTTGCAGAAGCTTAAATAGGGAATTGAAGTAGACATAGTAGTGACTACATCCTAAGTGTATAGTCACAGCTGCGTACTGTTGGGTGCAGATGTGTGGCACCTTGGTACAGTAATTACTACATGATGACTGTATAGGCACAGGAAAATTAAGTACATTGCTGAGTTTTACACACTCTTAGGAATTATGGAAAGTGTGACATGCAGTGTGCCACATTGTTGCCTATGTTGTGATACTGACTGGACATCATATCAACCAAAGAAATTCATGGAGATATAGTTGTTGCACTATTTGTTGACATTGGTTTGCATGCTTAAGGAAGACAACACTTATGTTTTAATGTCGTAATGCTATTTTAAGTAAAGCCTCGACATAGGTGTTTATGATTTTAAAAGATGTATTGCCAATTTGTTAAACTGAGAAAAGGCCCAATCAAGACTGTAATTTTTTTTACAAAATCAGTCTCACAATACAATCTTTGTATGTGTGTAATCATTGCTTGCCATATATGTAAATGTATAACAATTATAGCAACTGGATTATATGCATTGGAGCAAGTATGTGATATTATAAGAAAGCATAGAAAAAGGTAGCATAAGAAGGTAATTTGTTCTATTTATTGTGATGGTTTTACATGGAACACATATTGAGGTTAGGTGTTTGCTATCACTGCAGTGTTGTACCATCTTTTGCTGGCAGGCTTGTTATCTGCCTTTTATGCATATACCTGCTTCTTTACTAGGTGATCACTGTCTTTAATTAGGTGTTCTGTGTTTACAGTGATGTTTCAGTGTTCACTACTCTTTGTGTTAAGAAGTGCTTTCTGACATTCCTCCTGAACTTCTGATACTCACACTGAACCTGTGGCTTTTCATTAAATATTTACTATTGAATGTGAAGAGACTTTGGTTATGAATATTAAGTATTTTTTAAAGTGGTTGTATGTCCTAATTATGTGTAGTGCATCACTTGTTTGCTATGCTAATAAAGGTATGTCAGTAGCTTGTAATCAGTGATTACACACATGATACAGAAGTGTTTAGTTGTTATTGTGTGACTGCTAATGTGGATGTTCCTGGGGTGGGCGAAAAACCATGTGCTAACTGTAAAAGTAATAGAATATAAAAAAATGTGACTTCAGTGGCATTCGATTACTGGCATTTGATGATGTGTCACTGACTAGGCGCATATGGAAAATTCCCACCTGACCCCTCAATAGAGGCAATCATAAATATTGTCAGGAACAGGTATGAAGTGCGTTGTGATCAGTAACAGTGTCTGATTTACAATTGTCAACATTTTTTACATAGGTTAGAATTACTTATATGACACGTACAAAAAAATAGAATATTCTTACAGGAACAAATAACATTTTTTCAATTGTTACATTGGCTTCTATGTTAATTCTTAACCAGTAAATTAAAGAAACTGTGTATGGTATGCATTTTTTATCAAATATATGGTTAATTTGATGTAATCAGTATAGTGCTGTATTATATGTTAAACATTCATTTGTACTTTAGTCTTATACTAATACTTTTAGTACAACTATGAAAGTAGTTAGTAACAATGTCAAGGTGAATAAGAATGTAAATATTATGTACAAGTAATTACAAAGACATGGCAAAGTCAGTTAATAATATGATGCAATTGTTTGGTATTTACAGTTGCATAATTCAGCTTCTTGCATTATCAATAAAGGCTGTTATTTTTACATATGTACAGTATCAGTATTACAAATAAAGGCTGGATAGTTCTACACTGCTGCATGGTGAATGAATGATGTTGTCTACATGTCAAGAGTCAATAGACAAATACTAGTGTTGATAGACAACTTGTGACAGAGTGCAATGTTTGGTGAATGGTAGAAGTGTTGCTCAGTTATTTACGATGATAACTGAGAACTTATCTTTATTTGCAGAGAGTAACAGTTTAAAACTGATAAGTTGTTGTTATGTATGAGTATGATACATTAACAATAAAAGATTTGTACAGAAGAGGAGAGCAGTGAGGCCCCTGTTTTGAGATATACAATCTCTGGTAGACATGTAAGCATGGTTTCTCTAATGACTGTGAATACTGTTGGCGCCGATTGAAGCCACTACAACAATTTCCATGTAGCCACTGATCCACACAAGATCTTAGATGTCATAGTGCATGGAATGTATCTGTCAGAATAGCATTTTGTTGAAATGCTATGGTTTATTCAGAGTCGTAGATTGAAAACAGTTGTGCCGACCTACGAATGTTTCTGTCACAAAGTAGTCATTTTACAAATACATGTTCTGTCCTATTCTTCTGAAATATGAAGGTCACCATAATTCTTCAATATTAGAAGATATGCATTTTTTAAGTGTCGTGGCAGTCTCTGTTTAAAACTGTCGTGGCAGTCTCTGTTTAAAACTGCTTGTAGAGTCGTCACACTCTACCCATCCACTTCTGTACCTTAGTAAACAGGTGTAATGGCCAGAATGCATGGATTGGCCATGGTGATAGATTATACTGTGAGTGTCAAACACTGATTGGTTGAAGACTATTCTACCAGCTGTGTAATCTGTGATAGGAGTATCAACTCTGAGCACGTTGGAGTCAAACCTGTGCAAGATAAGCAACAGATATTGAGATGAACTCCTGAGACGTATGGACTGAGTGCATCTGCCTCCACACCTTGCACAGGCATCCCCACATTTAGCATTGGTGAATAGCTGTCGAAATTTGACACTTTTGGTTTGAGGGACAAAAAGATTAATTCACAGCATGTCTTCTGTGGTTTCACGCTGTGAATGGCCACATGAAACACATACACATTTGGTTACATATGATACTGTGAAGTAGTGCCACACTGGGGTGCCATCTTCATCCAGGTAGTTTATGACAGCCATCATAAACTCACTAGTGTCTTGCTGTATGTCAGCAGCAAATGTACTACATCCATCATATGTACCTAACACCTGTCGTAGTGGTGTTAGTGACTGTACATTGTTAGACTGGTCAGAAGTCATGTTGACAATCTGCTTCAAAGCACTTGATAGGGTATTGTCTTTTGAAGCAGATATTGCCCGCACAAAGTGTGGCATGTGTAGAAAAAGTTGCAGAGCTGAGTTAGCATAGCAGTTCACTCTAATGCTGTTGTCAAAGACTGGGACAGCAGCTACTCCAACTGATTTCTGACGAATTGCTGGCTGTGAATGTTTACTTGAAGTTGTGACCTTTGTTGAACTCTTTTGAACTGAATGACTTTTGGAAGCTTGTGGCTTTTTATTGATACCTGTAGATGTGACTGAATGATGTGAGACAGCCAGATATGTAGGCAGTGGTATTAAAGACATTTGTGGCTGATGTAGAGTACATAACCTGTTGTACTCAAGAATACATCGCTTGTCAGCTCGTATTTTCTGAGGTGCTAGAGTTATAATGTGCAACCCAGAAAGGCTGCGGACATGGGAAAGTGTCATGAAGCTCATGCCATCCTTGAAAATGCTGTACCTATGCTCACCATTGCTGAATACAAACTCAAGCCCTGAGATTTGTGAATGGATACAGCATATGCAACACATAATGGAAACTGTTTCCTGTTTACATAGATATCCTTAAATACCTGGAATTTTGCACAGGTCCATTCTATGTGTACAGACTGTTCCATGTTGTGAAAGTGAACTACAAGCGTCTCGATATATGTCTTCTGGGCATTGTAGACAAAGTCAGTGATTTTTCCCATAGCACTGTTTACCATGTCTCGTTCTACATCTAGATTATGTCACAGCATGATATGTGCATTCTTACAAAGTGTGAGAACAGCTTCTAGGCCAGCTGTGCGTGAAACATCTGACTTGAGTTCACTGAGTTGTTCAGTCATCTTTGCTACTAGGTTGCGACTAAGAATGATGCCATCAACTGTATCAACAGCATGCAGAGTTAGAATCTCTTGGTTTTCTCTCTGCAGCATTAGATTGTTGAACTCAGTGCATTTCTTTAGTCGTGGCATAAGACACACTATGTGTGTCCCTGTAGAGTATACATCGCTGAAGACATTACATGCTGTTTCTATGGATGCAGTATCTACTGTGATTCTCCGATCGTTTTAACATACAAACATGTTCTGGTGATAGACAACCTGTACGAGCTTCATCTAAAAGTGATTTGTAAGCCAGATAACCACTTTGGCACATGTTCTCAGACAACTCAACATAGGTAAATAATTCCCATATGTTATAGCCTGCAATGCAGCCGAGGATATTCTTAGCTTGTTTGGCAGTTAGAGTTGTAAAGACATGCTTTGCATTGACTGGTGCAAGCTGTAAAAGGTTTCCCAACACAACAATACTTTTGCCACCAAATGGCACTCCATTGTCAATACCTAAGATCTGCTGTAGACATAGATGAATACAGGCAAGCATGACATTGGAGACCATGCTGATTTCATCAATGATGAGTAACTTCATCTTTGTGAACATGGAACGGAGCTGAGATGCAACCTCAAATGACAGTTTACGATACTCTCCAGTTCTCCCATGTTCCACTGGCAACATAAAGAGACGCTATAATGTAACTCCACCAATGTTGTATGCAGCTAGTCCTGTGGGAGCAGTAACAGCAACAGACATTGAAGACCCTGTCAGGCTCCGTATTTCAGCAGTGATGGCTTCAATAAGGAAACTCTTTCCTGTGCCAGCTGAACCACTAACAAAGATCAGTAGTGGCTTATACTCATGACACTCACATTGTTTTGTTTCATGTTGTAGGCCATGTCAGACAGCTTCAACTACTTGAGAGTGAACTGTATGCTGCTGCTGATTTAGTCTTTCTCTCAAGTCAGCTGGGTTGACAGTGGAGTGTGTGCCATGTTCCATGGCTGTCTCAATTTCTGACATTAACAGTTCTGGGGCATTTAAGGGCAGAGGTTCACCTAGAACAGCTTGTCCTTCTGCATCAAGGTTGTCTTGTGAACTAACAGGAGTGTCTTCCTGAAGCTGCTTCTCTGCCTTCTCAAGCTGTTCTTTCTCAGCCTCTAGTCTCTCTATGTATGTCTCTGAGTATTCAGTTTTGAAAGTCTCGTAACTGCAATTGAATTCTTCCTCGAATGTATCGCAGTCACCTTTTAATTCAGACTCACTTCTCCAGGATCTAAATAGGAATAGGAGAGCGAAGTAGTAGTGTTCTCTACTCTCCGATGTGCCTAGATGCAATTTACAGTGGTCTATGAGCCATGGCTTGTGTCTCTTTACGAGACAGCCATCTACTCCATTCACCTTGTAAATCTGGAGTGTTGAGTCAGGTGATACATCTGCCTTGTAGTCATACCACTTAGCCACCTGAAAGAGACACATATCTTTCATGTCCTTGTGTCTACAGGGGTAGTACGTGTCTATCAGGTTATTCTTCAAGATATGTTTTGAAGAAGGTCTATTGGCAGCGAGCTCCTCAATTTCAGCATGAGGAATCAGCACATGTTTGTGTTTCTCTTTGTAGTTTACACTGAGAAATCATACAGCGTCAGACTTTCTGTACAGATGTGTACCCATTAAACGGTCACTGGCTTCATAATCTCCACATTCTCTGTGTGAAAGAGTCTTCAAGCCCAATAACCAGAGCTGAGATGTCTCTGCTTTCTGCTTGAACTGGCAATATCTTCCCAAAGATCTTGCAAGCTAGTCTGCTCATGTTTGGTTATGTACGAAGTCACGTACTGCACCAGGGCCAGTGAGTTATCAGCCACAAACTGAACATGTATGTTTGCTTGCCACAGTAGGTGAAGAGTTGGGTTATAGTCATTGATGTATACCTCTTTCTCATCTCTAGGTAACTCGTATACCCTCTTGGTTGATTTTGCCTTCAAGTGGTGTCGCATTGCTGAGAAAAGGTCATTCATGGCACCATCCTGACAAACTCGTCTAGGAAATCAAAAGCGTCATATCGAGGCCTACAAAGTAGATTTGTTCTTTACTACTCGCCGGCAGTATTTGCACAAATATGTTGCTGGAACTTTTGTACCAACTTCCATAGTGTAGGACTGTCATATTTGTCTGGAATGTGACAAGTGATATATTTCTTGATGAATGCTAGCACTTCTATTGCTTCATGTTCACCAATGCGTGGTGCATCCTTGATCCACAATAACATATGGATATGAGGGGCACCCCTTCCTTGATATTCTGTCCTCCAAAAGTAATGTTCCACAATACCAAGAGGTGGATTGTCCTTTGACAAGATGAAAGTCAAAATGTCATGGAACCGCTTGTGAAAATGTCTTGTGACAGACACAGGATCAAGTGAACACATTTCTCCGACAGTCATTGATGAAATGCTGTCAACATCAGAATTTGCCCACTTCAACAGTTCAATGAGCTCTTCCCAGGCATATTCAGCACAAGTAAGTGTGACAAACCATGTGGCTGCACCATACTCTCACAGCATTGTCATCACTTCAGAGTGTCTGCGATACCAATATTCATTGGTGCCTCAAAGACTTGAAAGAATGGAAGAGAGATTCACTTGCATATTTTCATCTTTCTGCTTTAATTTTTCTAGAAATTGAGCAGCTGTTATTCCATCTAGTGGACTTGTGAGACGAATAATATGTGCTATAGATGCAGACAGAATGCTAAGTTCACTCTCCCAGAGGAGATGGAACAGGTACTGTATGTTACGTCTGAATTTGCCATTTTTTGCTGAGCACACGGCTAGTGCGATACTCAGCACCCTGTACACGCACTTCTCTTTTGTCTAGGCATCCACCTGACCCTTTTGGAAATAGGTCTGGGAAACAGCGTGCTTCTAGTGTTGCCTCCCAAACGCTGACAGGCTCACCTTCCACCTGCTTCATTTGATAGAGATCAATGTTGTCTCCTACTGGATCTCTGCCATGTAGTGGGTGAATTTGTGTACTGTTCATACACATTGTCACTTGTCTGTCCACTGACCTTCTCAATGATTGGTTTAGGTTTTTCTAATAGATCATGTTGGACAGAGAGACTGGCCATCTGATCAATGTCAAGGTCTGTGTAAAAGGGATTGTTACTCTTTAAATAAGTAAGAGCAAGCTTAACCTTTTGCACATTGACAACATCTTGCCAGATGACCTTGGCCTTTGTCGGAACACCGTTTACAAGAATCACCAAACTATTTTCTGTTGAGATTGCTTGAACATTTTCCTGTAGAGGAAGTGGTAGATACATCACAGAGCCCTTCAGAGATCTAACAAGCTCTTTCTGTGGAATGTTCCGTGTCTTTGTGTTCAGACATAGAATGGTTTGGAATGGTTTCATTGTCTGAATTAGAATGGCGTTCAAACATATTCAATGTTGAAATCTCACTTGGTGTAACATCTGCCTCCATATTATTCAGCAGTGACCTTGCTGGCAAAATGTTAGACTTAAGTTTGGAGAAACAGTGTTTGCATAGCACAATGGTGTCTTGTAAGTGAAAGTCAGATTTCAGCAGCAAGAATGCTGAGAGACGGTACCGCATGTCATTGTATGGTGACAAGGTTTCTAGGTTGACTGTGACTGTTTGTTTTTGTGTAGCATAAATGGTCGCATGACACACATACAGAGTCAAACTGCTGAGACTTTGCCAGCTCAAACTTAGCAATTTCTTTGCCGTACTGTCTCAGTATGTCAGTTTCTAAGACTGAAACAGATGTTTCTGCAGAAGTGTTAAACTGAGAAATTGTTGTTTCTGGTACAGAAGTTACGTGTTGCAGTTTTTTGAGAAAATGTGATGGCACCCTGCATGTCACCTGACTGCAATAAGTCATTTACACAAGTGTACTGATGTACAGCTCATCGTACTTCATATACTCTGTATACAAAGTTTTGCATGCCTGTTTGATGCACTCCAAGCATCCTCATGTTGTGAAAAAATGCTATCACAAACACCACTATCGAGACATGCTAGTGAGTGACCCATGAGTCCAGTATGTGGACGAATCTCACAATGGTCAATTGTGTTATACAGTTTATATCTGTCTTTGCGATCTGTTATCACAAATAGGTTGACAAACTGTTCAACTTTTCCAAATGACGATTGCCTACGGTTGCAGGTATCATCACATGCCCATGCCAGACAGTGCCGTTTATTGAAGACTGTGGTTGAATCACAGTCATCATCTGTATCCATTGCATTGTCATCACAGATACTGAGGACATTTACTAGTTTTCCGTACTCATCAATGGCGAAATTGTGTTCCTTTTTCTGGGAATAATAAGATTTTTCCCAGAAATATGCCTCTGAGTGCTGTGTGTGCATCCACTGACCTGTGAAAACATCACAGAAGTTGTGGACAGTCAAAGAAGGATACTGTTATAGCCTTTTTTTAATGCCATACACAACTTTCCTGAATTGTTCAAGCACATGAGACATCTTACGCCACAAGCACTGCAGTACAAACACTGCTCTGTTGACAAAACTATGCACTTTGAGACGCAACTTCATCAAAGGCAGATGACTCAGTCTTTTTGTGGGTATGTCTCATCACAGCAGCGATCAGTCTGTCAATCTTAACTCTACTTGCTAGTGATCGGAAATACTTTTGCTTTCTCAGTTGCAAATCACCAGGTGTGAGTCTACGGCATTGTTTAGGAGGTTTGTTGATGGTTGCAGTCACAATAGTTGTGTTTCATCTGAGAGATCTACACAACTTTTGTAGAGGTACCCATTTTTTACTTGCTGTTGAAGCATTTGCTTTTGCTGTGCAGTGAGTTGCTGTAGGGCTCACTGTTGCAATAAAGGTCTGTCTATGTTCACTTTGTGATGTGACTTTTGTGTTTTGTTTATCACCCTTATACAACAGTGCAGTACTATTATACCTGTCTCGTTTCACTATACATCTACGTCTGTATTTAGTTGGCATGTTTTGCTATTATGGTTCACAGTGGCAGTCAGCAATCTTACAAGTATCAGGCACCTGTATGAAAGACAGAGAAAAAGACAATGTTAGTATATGCCTCTGTACGTATCTTCTAACACTGTGCATTGACAGATCTGAGTTAAGTATCACATGAATTTAAAATGAAATGTTTGCATCTTGTTATCACATAAGTTATTTACATAGGTACAGTTGTACTTCATTTCGGTCACTTTGTGTTGCATGTCATTATGACATAGAATCTACATTTTTAATGATTTCTATGTGCAGTTATCAATAATTAGTATTATTAAGAAACATTAATATAGCTTATGCTGGGACAGTTCTGTAACACAATTACTTTATTGGTAATTGCTCTGTGAATTACGGGCACATTCATAAGTCAACTTTGTACACTTAGTTCAAGTTACTGCATTTTGGATATTTAAATGTAACATTTTCAGGTTGCCATTTTACTACAACCATTTTGCTATTGCACAGCAGTCATTCTTCGCATTGGTTGCTGATCTGTTTTGTATGCAGTTACTGTTATGACTGCTACAGGTGTTGTGTGATATCACTGTTCAGAGCAGAGAATGCTACTGACAGTCACACTGCTTATGAGCAGAGGTGTGAAAATGAGTCCAGCAAAAAATTGGTAATGATATTCTGTACTATGACTCTTTATGTGAGTGTGCATACCAGCTTCATGACACACATTTGCCAGTTGATGTTTTTGCAGTATTGCAATGCAGCTTGGTTACATTGCATTTATGTCCTCAAATGACTTAGTTGGATATTGTGTGTCAATGCTGCATTTAACTAACTGTTTGTTTTGTTTATTGCCAAGTGACAAACTTTGCATTACTACAAGTAAGTTGCATGTTGTTGTTGTCCGTGTAGATATACACCTTTTTTGTGGGTGTTTTTACAAAGCTACAATAGTATGCGTCTACAGTTGTGACAGTCCAATGCAGTTTACCTGTGTTTAGTATTGAAAATTTGCCTATTTTGCCATAAAGCATCAAATTGTGGCAAAAAATAGACAATTTGGGAAAAATACTGTTGAATGCACGAAAGTGTCGCAAATAGTACTGTCGTGCATTCGACAGTGTGGCAAATGTTACTTTTGTGCATTCGACAGTATGATTAAAAGTAATGTCGAAGTTCGAAAGTGTCGCAAAAGTTACTTTTTTGCATTCGAAAGTATCGCAAAAAGTACTGTTGTGCGTTCTACACTGTCGCAAATTACTTTCATGCGTTCGAAAGTGTAGCAAATTTTACACTTGGGAGTGGCAAATGCATTCATTATCAAATCATTTCTGATTGTGTTTGACTGACAGCTGGTTCTACTAATGTAATGCAAGATTTGTCAGCCCATCTGAGACAACCAATCAGAGATGGACAACACTGAAGAAGAAGTCAACAGCAGCCATCTTAGTTATAACTGAGAGACAGCACTTGCAGAACTGTTAGTACAGTATATTTTATAAATCATTTTTCTAGTATGATAAAAAGTGTTAGCAACATGTTAATACTATTAATCAAAATGTTTTTCACTGCTGAATTTCATAATGTTACTTGTTATCATCTAAGATGCTGTATTATTTAGACAAAACTGTTTAAAGTCAGATAGTATTTTAGTACTAACTTGTACAGATACAGCTGCAAATAGAGGGAGATAGGAAGGTGCATGTGGACCCCTAACAGAAGCGGGAACCAATCAGACATGTTTCTGCTGTTGTAATTGTTTAAAACTGCCTATGAAAAGGATGCATTTTTCCCACCTCTCAATGTTTGCACATTTTAGCTGGAGCAGAAGTCTAGTAATAGTCAGTGCATGTCCTACATTGGTTAATGAAGCCAGAGCAGTAGCCAATGTTTTTTTTTTTATTTGTGTGTTATGAATCAGGCCAGTGAAGCTGGCTTGAAATAAGGAGGGAAAATATCAGTTTTACTTTCACTACTGCCTAGGCACTGCAGGGTGAACACTGACTTTTTTGGTAGCTCTCTGTCCACTTCTGAGTGTAAAAACTTAGAATGGCAGAAAATTGCAAAAGGACTTTGTGGATAGTTGGAAGCAGTATCATGAGATGAGCATCTGAGTATGCTGTTCATAGTGATTTTGGGAGGGACCTGCAGCTCCCAGATTGCTATGTAAAATGGTATGGTAGGGGTGGCGTGAGGTGGGAACATCTCATGCCAACCATGCACAGACTTTTGAGAACTCAGCCTCATCCTGCTATACTGTTAATACAGCTTGGAGGCAATGATTTGGGCATGAAACGCTGGGTAGATTTAGTAACAGAGGCAAAATTGGACCTTGCTTCTATTATGAATATGTAGCCTGCCTGTATAATCATTTTTTCAGATATTACAGAGCGTAGGATCTGGCAAGCAGAACATTATATGTATCTGATTGACAGAGCTCAGAGAAAAGTCACCATATAAATATCTGCTTTTCTACGCATGCATGTAATGTATACTATACGTCACCCAGAAATTAAGTATTGTAATGATTGGCTATTCCTACCAGATGGTGTACATCTCTCACATGCTGGCAATTTCTATTTCCTGGGAGACCTTCGAGATGAAGTTCTCAAAGTCCTCTAAGATTGTCAGAATGTTTGATTGAATAATACAGTGTATGCAAAAGTTCTTCTCAGAACCCTATAAATGTGGTAAAAAAATAGATCAGCTGCATGCATCAGTCACACACATGCAACACATGGGTTGTGAACATTCAGATTGTGCCATGCTGTGTAACAGCACTGGGGAGACTGTAATAGCAAGGCATCATGTTGTTCTTAGTACACAATTTCATGATGTTGTTATATGTTTACATTTTTATATTGTTTCAGTCTGTAAGGTTAATGTAACATTAACTGTGGCATTACAGTATTGTACATGGCACACAGTGGTAGGGGTGTTACAACAGTGAAACGCAGTGGTGGCAGGTTTATGTTTAGCTTTATTTAGTGCTATTTGTGCAAATAGAGGTCATGTTGTATGGAACACATAAGGAAAGTGATTTTTTTTTATGTTTGCTTGCGCATGTACAAGAAAATAGTGCTATCATGTGAGTTTCTGGAGGTGTGGCAGCCCTCTTCCAAATTCAATCAGCAGTGTGTTTGCAGGCACATCCACAGTTCTGCAATGCCTGCTTGAGCTGTGTATGACAGCAGTCCAAAAATGCAGTGGCATACAGTTGAAAGGGGGAGCTATGGTTCAATGAGCAGTGGTAAGATATCACCTGTTCATGTGCACTTCCCCCTGCACACACACACACACACACAAGCATACTGCATGCTGACCCCCCCACACACACTGTATATCTGACAGGGGTGCCCAATCCCTCGCCAGCTGTGCTGCGACCCCCCAAAACAGAGTTCAACATGCCACGCTGGGTGACCACCCCAGCATGGTACACATGCATAGCTGAGGGGGGTGGCCAATCCCCTGTTGGGTCCACTATCCCCCCACCCAGAGAGTACAGGGTGCCATGTTGGGAGCTCACCCCAGCGTGACAACAGATGCTGTCGCTGACGGGGGTGCCCAATGCCTTGTTGGGTCAATGTCCCACAAAACAGCTGTCTTTCTGCCACGCTGAAGCCCATTGCAGTCTTTCATTTCATAAATACTAAATGTAATTAATTAAAAACAATCATTAAGAGTGGCAGATGACAGTAATGGTAATGTTTCTTTATGCTTCTATTTCAGAAACAAATACGAATAAAAAATGAGGCAGTGGACCTTGTGAGAGGTGTGTGCACTGCTTGAGGCAGTCCAAGCCAGGGGTAATGCCCGCATTCTAATATGGAGCCCGAACCGGAAGCTGGATTCGATGTGGAGGCGCATCAATAGCTTCCTGCACATTGTGCTAAAAGTAAAAAATAAATCTATCGTGCAGTTGAAGTGGAAGTGGAAGCTGTTGCGCCAGCTATTTTATGTATTGAAACAGCGTGAGGGGATACTGGACAACGACACATGCTGGTACTACCTCACGTATGAGCTGTGGGAAGCTGCTGACAAGCCAGTTGTGGGGGAGCGCCTTACTCACCGTAAGTAACTCAGCAGAAGTTTTAACAATGCATGTGCATTTATTAAGATTTTGATTACAATTATGGCACACAGTATTATACTCAATACTATATGTAAGGATGTACCATGACAAGGTGTAGATGAATTGTTATATCTATTAAGTCTGGTGTTGTTGAGTCACAAGGCAGAGGCGAGTGACATACCCATACCACAAATAGTACATCCATCCATATACCCAGTTCCTATCATGGTATGTTGTTAGAAAACAAAATGAAAGTGTTTATTTAGTATAATGTAGTGATATCAAACTTGAAACAGTGTAATTCTGTGTATATATTAAATGTTTGCTTGCACACATGTGCAACAAACATAGTGCTATCATCTGACTTCTAGGAGGCATGGCAGCCCTGTTCCAATTCAGGCAGTGTGTTTGCAGGTGCGGCCGCAGTTTTCCAATGCCTGCTGGAGCTGTCTATGACAGCTCCAAAATGCAGTGGTGTACAGTTGAAAGGGGGAGCTATGCTTCAGTGAGCAGTGATATGATATCACCTGCCCGCGCGCGCCCCCCACACACACACACACAACACACACGATACCCATGGAAGTACTGCATGCTGCCCCCACACACACGCTGTAGCTGACAGTGTGCTGGCCCCAAAAAACTCCACATGCCACGCTGGGTGCCCACCCCAGCATGGCAACTTATCGTATAGCTGATGGGGGTACCCAATCCTCCGTTGGCTCCACTGTCCTACCTCCCCCCCACAGAGTACAGGGTGCCATGCTGGGAGCCCACCCCAGCATGGCAACAGATGCTATGGCCGATGGGGGGTCCCAATCGCCCGTCAGCTCCATGACCCCCCAAAACAGATGTCCTTGTGCCACGCTGTGAGCCCACCCCTGTGGAAAAACATCCTGAGTCATCATTAAAGAAAACAAAAAACTACAAATAAAAACTTACCTCTGGCGCTCCTCCTGCCCCTTCCCACAACCTGCACACACCCACTGTGCACCTTTGCCTACCCACCCCTCAATTTATTACTTACCTCTCTGAACCTCAGCACGATGATCTTTCGTGGACCGGAACACGTCTGCCCTCTTCAAAACCAACCACGAACTGAGGAAATGTTGGTAAGCTGTATAATGGGATAGATAGGTTTTTTTAACTTTGCTGCATATCTCAGGCATTTTTTGAAAATTTTGCATCAGATTTTCAACATGGGTTTTTTTGGGACCCCTTCTCATGAATGCTGTCATTGCCATGGTGTTATTCGGGCACAAAGGTTGATTTCGCTGTCACTGCGCAAAATCACATTTCGGGACCAATTAATGAAACGACACTGCCAGTGTTCATAAGGTGGGCTCACAAGAAGCCTATTTTGAAAATTTGGTGAAAACTTTCCTAAAAATGACTGTTTTACGAGTGTACGTTGCGCAGTTCCTATGCATGCTTGTAAGTTCGCGACTTTCAATGTTTTCACTCCAGATTTTCAACATTGTCATTTTACCACACCTCCTTATGAGCAGTATAGCTGTCATTTGTCACATCTTCCCCAAAATGTGTTTCCGCCCATGTAGCGCACAGTGGCGCAGTTGGTGTGCGAAATCAATGTATAAGACAGATTAAGAAAATTACAGTTACATTGTTCATGAGCAGAGGTCTTAAAATGGCAATGCTGAAAATTGGGTTAACAAATTCCATTAAATGACTGTGTTACGAGTGAACATAGCACAGTTTCCACGCACTCTTGTAAGTTCATTACTTTGTAATATTTTCAGTCCAGATTTTCACCACTGGAATGTTTTCACACTTCCTTATGAACAATACAGCTGTCAATTCTCACAACATGGCCGAAATGTGTTTTCACGCTTTCCAGTGCAGGGAATCAAGTAGTCGCTGGGGAAATCATTGTTCGGGACAGATAAATTAAATCACAGTGACAGTGTTCATGATCAGAGGTCCCAAAATGCCTGTGTTGACAATTCTGCTGTGAAAAAATCCCAAAGTAATTACATTACGTCAAAGTGCACAGTTTCTATGCATGCTTGTGACTTCACCAGTTTTAAAATATTTTTACTGCAGATTTGCAACATTGCCATTTTAACAGCTCCTCATGAACAGTACAGCTGTAATTTTTACATCCTGTTCAGAATGTTTTGCAGCTGTGGTGCTAAATAGCATGAGTGTGCTATGATAGCAGCTTTTGGGTAACACAAATGATATTGCCACTGTTCATAAGTTGGGTCCAACAAACATGTTGACAATTTGGAGGAAAATAACAACGGACGCGTGAGGTATTAGGGTTTCCAACCTGATGCCCAACCCTGTAAGAGAATGACAGGCATCAGGGTGTGACTTGGGATTCTTGCCTGTAATGCTCATACCATTCCACACCCTGCAGCCAGTGAGAGGCATCAAGGTATGCCTTGGATTCTTCGGGCCCAAAGTTCACCCCATTCTCCTATACCACACCCATCTCACTGTATTTCCTGATGAAATGGGGTGCGCATAAGGGCCAACAACCACAAGGCACACCGTGACACTTGTCAGTGTCTGCAGGGTGGGGTGTGGTGATATGACGTGGCCATTATGGCTGACGACTCAAAGGCACACCCCAATGCCTGTCACTCTCTGCAGGGTGGTGGTGGGGTTGGCTTGAGTTCAATAGTTCACTGCCATTCCTATTACACAGCTCTGTAACTTCTACACTACCACTGCCAATGCCAGCAAGCAAACATTCAGCATTGACAAATGCTTGTTTTTACAGTCATTCAATGTCTTTTGACCAATGAGGTCTCAGAATTGTAATACAGTATAGAATAAGGTTCATTTGACATTCCTGCTGTATTTAGTTCTGAGGTTAGCTGAGTGACCAATAACAACAGAATCTGGTAATGATAGTGGTGGAGTGATTGTACAGCACCCATAGAAAATAAATAATATTGTCATTTATTTAAGGTTAACATAGTTATTGCGTTTGATAAATCTAGAGAGTTTCAGCTGTGTTGTTCGACTAAATTTTGTATCTGTGTCTCTGCTGTCTATTTGGTACCATGTTATGCAGTCATGCCATTTTGTTATGTTACATCTGGATAAGGATAAAAAGACCAGTAAGGTGGAGGGGACAGATGATGCCATCCCCACCAAAAGGGTGTGGTTTTCCCTCAAGGCCCTAAAGAAAGACAAATCTCCTGGGCCGGATGGCATTCATCCGAGAGTACTATGGGAATTGGCGGACATACTGGCTGCACCCCTGGCGGAGCTTTTCAACAGGTCACTTGAGACAGGGGAGGGTACCTAGAGGTTGGTGACAGGCACATGTGGTACCAATCCATAAAGGGGCAAAAAGAAAGTACCAGGAAACTATAGACCCATCAGTTTAACCTCAGTGGTGGGAAAATTAATGGAGAGTATACTAAAGGAACGATTGGGGGTTTACTTGGGGAGGTGGGAGGTCTGGATAGTCGGCAGCATGGGTTTTGTGCCAGGTAGATCATGTCAAACCAACCTTGTGGAGTTCTATGAATGGGTAACATCAGAACTGGACAGGGGTAAGCCTGTGGATGTATTATTCTTGGACTTCAGCAAGCATTTGACTCTGTCCCCACAATGGTCTGGTGGAGAAACTGATGGGGTTAGGAGTAGGCCCTTGATGGTCAGATGGATTGAAAACTGGATAGCTGGACGCACTCAGAGAGTAGTGGTCTGTGGGAGCTCCGAACCCTACAGAGGTTGGTAGTGAGGGGACCACAGGCTCGAGTCCTGGGTCCAATCCTGTTTAATGCATACATATCAGACATCAGGGATGTATAGGGTGTGAAATGAGTCTCTTCGTGGATGACTCCAAGATGGGAGCAGTAGTTGAGGGAGAAGGGAGGTTGGCCCTGCAAGGACCTGGACACCCTGAAAGCTGGGCTCACACATGGAAATTAAATTTCAATATCACCAAGTGCAAGGTGTTGCATCTTGGTCGAGAAACACTAAACACAGGTACACCCTGGGAGGGAGGTGCTGGAAGCCTCAACAGGGAAAAGACCTAGGGGTCATGGTGGATACATGTATGAATAACTCTGAGCAGTGCAGGAGAGCAGCTAGCAAGGCAAACAGGATGTTGGGATGCATCGCAAGGGGGATCACCCTCAAGGAGCAAGGAAGTGATTCTGCCGCTGTACAATGGACTGGTTAGACCACACCTTGAGTACTGTGTACAGTACTGGAGACCACACTTGAAGAGGGACATACAGCTCCTGGAGAGGGTACAGAGGAGGAAACAAAGATGATACGAGGGCTAGGGATTTGACTTACGAGGACAGACTTGAGGAGCTCTGCCTGTTTTCATTGGAGGAGAGGAGAGACAGGGGACATGATTGAGGTCTTCAAGTACCTCAAGGGAATAAATAGGGTAAACATGGAGGGATCTTTAGACTAAAGCAGGGAGGCATCACCAGAGGGCATGGTTTGAAGTTGGAAGGTGGAAGGGTGAGGGGAAAAGAGGAGGAGGTTTTCACTGAGGAGGTGGTGGACCCTTGGAATGCTCTGCCTGGTGAGCTGGTTCAGAGATCCACAGTGGAGGGCTTTAAGAGAGGGTGGGACAGACACAGAAAGTGGATGTATCAGATGATGGCCTGTCCCAGGGGGGTGGGGATGGATGATAGGGGTTTCTGGAGCACAAGGGATGGGAGGATCTCTGCACCCAACTAAGGATCTAGGTTCGAGCAGACTTGATAGACCATAAGGCCTAATCTGCTGGCAAATAGTATGTTAGTATGTTAGTATTTACAGTAGTCGTACAGTTCAAGGAAATGTACATGTTTTGCAGTATTGTGGCAAATGGAATAACCACTTTTTTTTTGCATACAGCATTAAGAATTATGTTTCCGTTTCTCATCTGAAATATGATTATGTCAATATGTGTACTTAATAGGGGGTTGTAGATGTCTCGACTTGTTGTTGAAATGTAACACATGGTTGTGTACAAACCATTAATCTTCATTTAGAGTTCTTCTGTACTGCTCTTCAAACATTATATTTGATATCAACTGCACTTGTTATTGTAATATGTGGCCACAATGCTTGTGGTGTGTCTAATGAGAAGCAATGTTACCTATGCGATGCATGTTTTATTGTTGCAGCAACTGTTTCAAACATGTGATGTAATTAACATTTAACACTTACATATGTCTTTGCTTTCTGTTTCATGACAGGACAACTTAGGTCTCCCCCGGCATCCCACAAGGTAGTACCGGTACAGCGTGAAGCTGTGGAGGGTGGTCAGTCGAACACAGAGAGTGTCATTGTCGTTGAGTCCGATGGTAAGATGCTGATAGAAATAATTGTAGTATGTCATTGGGGTGCTATGAGGATATAATGTAATGTGTGAGCTGCAGAACTTAAGGTCATATTTTTTTTTAAATACTATTTAGTGATTAAGTATTACTTGAACCATGTATGTATTGTTTGTGTTTGTGGAGTGGGTTGAAAACATTGTTTTAGGTGATTGAGTAAGATAAAGAAAGATCCAGTCTGTCATCTGGCAACAGAGACCCTGTAAGAATGAGTCTGTGTGTCTGCAGCATGATTAGGTATCAGATCCTTGGTGAAACAAAATCTTCATTTGTTTAATGCAGCGATGTTTCTCTTAATATATGCCCTTGCTGTTCCATTGTACAACAGCCTGCGTGATGATACGATACATAACTATTACATTCACCACTGACTCTGTTGCTACACTGGAGGTGTGTGAGTGCTGACAGTCAGAGATAACATTACATCCACCTGTTGCACTGGTTACTGAAGTTTATATGTGTGGTGTACTCTGAAGCAATACACAAATAACAGTAAACTGCTAAGTGTGTTCTTTAAGTGTAATACAGTGGTTTACAGCGAAGTAATACCTGCTGTCATGCTTCTACCACATTTCTGATGTGTGAGAATCAGTATTTCTGCACCCATCTGCTCATCTGCTGTGTGTTTACTGACACCAGTGGGATGGATGTATGTCCATAATAACAGAGTGTTAACATATGGTGATGCAGCACATATTGTTAAACAGAATGGAAAGATGTCAATTGATAAATGAAAATATGTCTAATGTGTACTAACATATGAGTGTGATATCATTTTTCATGTATCTGACAATGGATGTACACCCATATAGGACTACTTAACGTGCCATGTGTCCTGGTGGGGGGGGTGGTAGCTGTTGTGCCCCACTAATTTTGGTGGTGGACTTTCATGTTCAATGAATAATCCATTATCAATTGTTATGTTCATGATGTGTTACCAATCTTCAATAGTTGTAGTGTGTAATAATGTGTTGCTGAGTGCCACATGCCCCTAGATGGTTATTAAGTGATCATTTATATATGTGCTGGGAATGTCTTATTTCTATTATTAAAAAATATGTTCATGGACAGTATGGGCAATGTCTACATGTATCTTAATAAAGGAATAACATACGGCTTTGACAATGTTTGCAGTTCAGCAGTAACCTGGAAATGGTCACACCCCCTTGCTTTTATTAAGCTATAAGACATTACCAAGGGTTATTTTAATGGTGTGTTAATCACCCTCTAGGGGTATAATGTTGAATAACGCATAACCAAGTGTCATATGCTGCTAGAAGGTGAGTAACTGAACAGTAACATGATACCTATGAATGCCTTCCTGCTATTATAATTAAACAGTTTTTTAAACCGTGTTAAATTCTGTTCATCTTGTGGCTGTCTACGTGTATGTTAATAAAAGATACACATAAGGTTGTTAGAATGTTTGAAGCAAAAAAGAAAGCTGCATTCTCAGACTCTTGTTATTATTGCAATTAATGGGTAGGTATTGGGTGTTGTGCACTGCAGACTAGGAATTATATAGATTTCTGTTTTATTTTTTTTTAAACTGTAATTGGACTGACATGGTCAGGGCACCACCAGAAAAAATAGGTTTGTTTTATATAAAGTCTGTTCAGGATTGGATGCAGATTTCGGTTGGAAGACCACGGACACAGGCTTGCATTATTTGAATTTAGCATTCCTTTGGGCTGTGGCCACATTGATGTGCTGCAGGTGCTTTGATGTATAACGGTTACTGACTGTCAGTACGGCAGTGGCAAGTAATGTGGTATGTTGTTCCTGCCATAGTAACAGTCAATGGGGTGGACATCAGTGAATAAGTATATGGACATCTACAGCATTGTACACACGTGGTGTAACAAGCACAGTACATCGTACAATCATGGTGTGTCAGAAATTTTAGTTATTATCTATTATATTCTTTATACTGTTCATGTAAGGTACTTGCTCACTCTGCAGATGAGAAGAGTTGCTGTCTGCATGTTACAGTTGCTTAAGAACATAAATCCATCTAAAGACAGAACTGTTATTGCAAAGAGGGATGTGTTTACATGTTTGACCTACACAATGATGGAGTATTACAAATGTAGCTTCTTAAAAAATATTGTTGTAGCTTGATATTTGATGTATATATGATCATGTTTTTCACTTGTTTTGTTCCATAGAGCCCGGGGAAGCTGAGCGTGCAGAACCAGTGGAGGTGAAGCAGGAGGCCAGTGCCAGCTCAACACGTAAGTGGAATCACAAAATCTTTTCATGCAAGATGTAGTGTCACAGTATTGTGAACTCAGAATGTATGTTATTATGATTGTGTCTCAGTTGAGCAGTTGTGTAATGACTTATGTCATTTAGTAGGAGTGTTTAGCATTTTTTCATAACGTCACATAATAAATTGTAAAACTGTATAGTTGTAGATTGTTTATAGATGAAAATGACTACATCACACATATGTTATCACTAGTACGGTGCAAGCTTCATGTTCATTTTCTTGTGTTGTGTGTGATGTGTGCACAGCCATATTACACAGAACCATTAATTCTGCATCCTGCATTCAAGTTAGACTGAAGGTTTGTGCAGTCACTGACAGGAGTGAAGAGTGGGGAGAGTGGGGAGAGTGGGGAGAGTGGGGAGAGTGGGAGAGTGGGAGAGTGGGGAGAGTGGGGAGAGTGGGAAGAGTGGGGAGAGTGGGAGAGTGGGGAGAGTGGGGAGAGTGGGGAGAGTAAATGTAGCTGTTTAGTGGTTGAGAGATAAATGGTGTACAACAAGCTAACAAATCATGTTTGACTTTGATATCATATTGAGGTATTTCTGTAATAGGACACTGACTGTTTAAGTAGAACGCCAGGGACAGAAGTAGCACAATTACTATAGTACTGGAGCTATTGCCTTATTGCTGTACCACATCATCTTGAACACTTCTAGCATGTGTGCATGCACCAGCACACTGGCCACCACATTACATGGATCCACCACTGTGCTACTGAAGTAAATCTTCTTTTCCCCAGAATTTTCCATTCTCTAGTTGCAGTATTAGCTTACTCCTCTTCATTTGTTCAAGCCATCCTAACTGCCATTCTCTTATTTATCCCCCTTCCTGTACCTGAAGATGTCTGGCATGTCTCTTGAGTACCTTTTGTCTGCCAATGTGTACATATTTAGGTTACTGACTCTACATATAGGTCGTGTTCTGCAAGACACACATTGTTTTTATCTCCCTGTTGTGGACGCTCCCCAGAAGTAAAATGTGTGTCTTTAACTGTGGCATCTGAAGCTGCAAACAGTATTTTAGATGTGTTATCAGACTGTGAGTTAGGCACATGTGTAATATCTTCACTTCTTCTGGAGGCAATCACACTGGTGATCCATACAGCATCCTGTTGTCCTTATCTGTTGGCCTTC
Organism: Neoceratodus forsteri; assembly: GCA_016271365.2. Lineage (NCBI taxonomy): Eukaryota > Metazoa > Chordata > Ceratodontiformes > Ceratodontidae > Neoceratodus > Neoceratodus forsteri. The sequence goes on along the minus strand of JADMNL010000026.1, from coordinate 177,736,395 downwards.
TAGAAGTGTCAAGGGTGTTTGTCTTAACATGGAAGAACAGCTTCAAGTCCCTGAGAGCAATAAAGTCTTGTACTATTTCATCCCCCCACCACGAAGGAACACTTGCTATGCATTTCTCTGTGTGATGTGCAGTATGTCGCACTTCACTGCATTTTAGTTAGAATAGTGTCCCTTCTCCATTTACCTATTAGGCCAGGGCAGTCTGTTGTCCCAGCTGCCCCTTCTGTACATACACTAACGACCACAGTTTTCAGTTATCTGTAAACAGAGCAATATTACTCGTGATAGCTACCCTTATGTCACACATGTAGGTGGTGAGCAGGAGGTACCCAGGTAGAAAGTACTGATTAATCTCCTTGTTAATGAACCTATCCTACCAATTATTAAGCTGTGGGCTTGTTGGTGGAGCCAATTCACTATCTAGCGGATGCATCACTACTTCCTGAAGTGTATATTGTTTTTTTATGTGAGATTGCATGAGAATACACCTGATTATTGTGTTGCAGATTCCACTGTTTTTTTAGATAGAGTGCTAATTTATTTAAAATCAATACAACTTTCTGATATAGCAGTAACATGCAGTATTGTGTTGTACATGGTGTAAACTTGCATGTCTTGCACACTACTTCTGAACACAACTCCTACTATCTATTCATATGCTGTGTGAAAAATGTATTATAGTAAGTACTTAGTTAACTCACTGAAGTCTTGAATACTAAATCTGTGAGATGGTTTCAAGTATCAGAAAAAACTGAGACAGATTCAATTGACAATTTGATGAAAATGGAAAAACTGGTAATAGGAATGTGTCACAAAAACTATTGTGAAGTACATTGTATGGTGAAAAAGTGTTAATACGGTTACTAAGTTGTTTCATTATACAAAAAAATAAACTTTCACTGATTGTATTGCTGGTCAGTTAATCATGAGATAGGACATTTTGGATTTTGGTAACAGCTTCTGTAACAATACGGATGCGTAGGATGTGAACATAAAATACTAAATGACAGCTTGTTCATGGTTTTCAGCTGAATCAATGCAATATCAGTTACAAAAGTTTTTTGAAACATTTATGTGTGTAGAGGGGGTGAATTACAACTTGAAAGGTGTTTCTTTTCAAACAATCATTAAAGTGATCATGATGATGTACACATAAAATTATCTTATGGTAGTGTTGGTGTGAAGGTAGTTGCATATTCTCTTGCAGACATGAGTAAACATTATAGCCGCAGATGGTAAAGTTTTGATTCCCACACACAATGAGGATGTACTTTTACTGTATGAGACTGTACTGTTTATTATGCTAAAGCATCTAGATACTGAATATTTCTGTCTAGTGAATAAAACACAAGAATAGCATACTAAATTAAAAGTTCCTACAAGTTTTTTTTATGTTGTCAACTAATGACATAATATGGTTAATAAAGTATTATACCCGAACAGACAAGACAACAATGTACATTTGTATCAGACTTCTAAATAGTATCATTAGTGCCAAATTAATGTATAAGTGTTACTGCATTAGCTATCAAATATTTAACGTTGAAAGACAGAAAGTTCATCAGTGTTTTTTAGTCTCCTGTATTGATTTATTTATTTTGACTCTTTGTAGGGCGCTGGTAAGAAAAACCATGTACTGGCCACTGCCGCTGTTACCGCAGGCTTGAGCGCATGGTTGTCAGTCTGAAAAAAATGCTGCACTCCTTGAAGGACAGCAGAAAATGCAGTCTTCCTTGGAAGCACAACAACAGACCGTCAACCTAGTGCTTGAGCCTGTGGTGACAGTGGCTGATGCCACCGTGGCCAGTACTAGCGCTTTGCCTCCACCAGCACCACCTGTTCCTACCAGCTTCCCTGGGAGGAAGTGACCACCATCCACAGCAGTCCGGTATCTCCTCTGGAGGGCGCAACAGCTTCCACTTCCATTGCACCTCCACATCGGATCCAGTTTTTGGCTTGGACTGCCTCAAGCAGCACACATACCTTTCACAAGTTTTGGCTGAAAACTGTTTTTTTATAACTTTTTTGTGGACAATAATTCTTTTTAATTTTTTTATTTAACGAAAAAGAAGAAGTTTTTTGAAGAAATACTGATTTTTGTATCTCTAAAATGTACAGTTTAAAAAATCAGTATTTTTTTTATTTTTTTGTACACTGAAAAATTTTATATTTTATATTTTTGTATGTATTTTTATAAAAAAATCTTATTTTTTGTGTGATTTGCTTGTGTGATTTGCTTTCAAATATCTTTAATATTTTTATACAAATACATAAATATTTTATAAATACTATTTTTTGTTTGTGGTGTTATTGTGTTGTGGGGATGTTTGTTTGCAATATTTGTGACAAAGATTTGCAGAACTGTTATTTCATCATTTACTGAAACATTATAGCACAGTCATGTGGGATTACACTTGTGGTTGTCCATCCAAGTTCCTGAGATACCTGACAACGATCCCAAGTACTATCAGAGGCATTACTGGAGCAAAATGCCATAATTACATATAACTGGTGCTACATTATGCATCTATGTGCATGATAGTGAACACCAGTACGTCCCCCTCCCAAAAAAAGTGAAATTTCCCTGGTGGTCCAGTACACTGATCGCTGCCTGACTGCACCAATCAGTACCTCATAAAATACTCTAAGACCCTGGTGGTGTAGTGTACTTCCACCTCAGCCATCCAGTGAGCCCCACTGACCTACTCCCACCCCTCATCAGCTGGTGGGTGCCAGCACCCCACTTGGTTGCCACCCCGACGCCTTCCAAATGACAGATCAGTAGAGTTACATACCCATTAGTTCACAGCATGACCTAATGGGCATCCAGCTCATACTGTACACTCTGTTCAGATATGTGAATTAATTCATTTACATATCAGTACTGAGTAGTATGGCATGGGCTGCACGCCCATTGGCTGATGCTGTTAAACAGTGGTCGTGCAGCTCTACTGACCTGTCAGTTGTGGGGAGCAGGGTGGAAGGCGGGTGCAGTACTGCCATCTGCCAACTGACACATGGTAAATCACGGTGTTAGGGTTCAGTGTCGGGTGGGGTGTGGTGTTCACTACACCATCAGGGTTTTAGGGGTATTTGATGAGGTACAGATGTCCATGATCAGCCATCGACTGGGCCACTGGACCACAAAAAAGTATTGTACTTGGTGGGATCTATTAATGATGCATGCGATTGGGTTCACTGCACTCCACTACACCACCAGGGATATTGCACTTTTGGGGGGGATTAATGATGCCTGTGATTGGGCTCATGGCAGTACACTGCACTATGTGGCATATTGCATATTTTTCTGGGTGTTCATGCATCCCCGTGATTGGGCTGCATGCAGTGTTGTTCCTCATGACTGGTGCCTGTGAGGGCGCCAGGCACAAGTTGTCAGAGAATGGCACTTCTGCATGCTAATGACATGCAAATGGGGCTGTAATGAGATTAAAATGTAGCCCTGTGTGCCTTGCACACATTATGAACCCAGTTGGATGTTCCGTTTTGAATATGGCAGGTGCTGTGCATGGCGCAATGCCACTTCCACCAGCGCATCTGCATGCTACAGTCTGGCCACTTGCCCTGGAGCAGTACTACTGCGTCATGCACAGTTAGGGTGGCCAGGCTGTGATATTCAAAGCTACTACACCATAGTGCAGGTCTGTTGAATGTCACCAGGACACACCCCCTGTGCAAGCCATTTCAGGTGTGCCCAGGCTTGTGTCACAGCCTGGCACAGTTTGAATATTCTGGCCATAGAGTACTACATTCATCATGTGTCCGAAGACTAGTTACATTGACTGCACAATGAAAATGAGTAAAATGCTGCAACATAAAAAATTAATACTGCAATAACAGTGGGGAAGTGAAAATAAATAGATTAATATAAAAAACAATTTGGTTCAGATGGAAGTAGTCTTAGTGTTAATAGGAGAAAATAGTACTACATGAGTTACTGTATTCCTCATCTTGGTACATTTCAGTATGTATGTGCAGTACTTTTACAACAACAAATCATATACTATTGTTAGTAATCATTCTCAAAAAGACAGGATATTTATGGCAAACAAACTCTGTTTAATACATCAGTTAGGGTTGTTCCACAGTGACAAAAGCGAGGAAATTCGGTGTTAGGGTTGAAAACCCTAACTCCGAATTCACAACGCCCAGCACCACAGACACACAGACACACACACACACACACACACACACACACACACATATGCAAGTACGGGGGAGGACCAAGGCAACACGACCAATGACAGATAACCAGCAGCAGGTGACAGAAATAACAAACAGTTGTCTAAATGTACTACAAGACATCCCCACCCACCTGACCAGGTACTGCATGCTCAGTGGAGATCAACAGCAAAACTGAGGCCATGTACATCAAACGTACACATCCCTGATTGCAGCTGCACACAACGTACCACACTTAATAGTTGCATGGCCTTACCTACCGATGCCCCACACAACACCACAACTGGTACTGTGCCGTTAGTCAATATAAATGCTGAAGGTGTATCATCACAGTTCTACAAAGGTTTTAACACTAGTGAGCATACATTAATTAAGAGAACTACATAAATTAACTACAAGACACAGCCATGCTCAAGATAGAAGTAGTGTTGCATTTAGTATGTGATTTACATAGTAGTACATTTACTGCAACTGTTTACTCAAGATAGAGAGGCTGATGTAAACATATGGAAATGCATTGCCTGTTCAATGCTGTGAAATTCGTACCAGCAGTATCAGATGCATTCTTACTGATGAAGGTGTACTGCTGATGTACATAAATATACCTTCAGTGTGTTTTAATACTAAAGATGCAGTAAGTATTCTTTGTAAGAAACAGTGTAATTGCATGGATCAGGCCAAGCAACTTCTAAATATCATAGCACTACTGAGCCAATAATGACATACCTGAACCGGAGATGTCAATAGGATAGATTTTACTGTACACACTTACTGAGTATGTTGTACCCGATAAAGACAATGTCATTGCATCTGTGATGACTAACTTACTGAAATAGTAATACATTTACGATTGTTGCAATGAGTGATCTATGCCACTTATGGACACAGCCTAATTTTTTTAACAGTTGCTTCATACTCAGTCTGTATGGCTAGTGTTTGGGTTTCCCACAATTATGTCACTGATGCTATCAAAGTGATAACTATATTAATTGTGCTACAGCAGGAATCAAGTAGGTATAGTGTAGATATAAATAGAGTGTCTTTCAGTATTGATTAAACTCACAATGGGATAAGTGTAATAGGACAGCAGGGGTTATTCTCTATGATTGACTCTGTGAGTTATAATCACACTAAGGTTTCAATGACTGTAATTATCAAGTTACACTGTTCATCTTCATGAGATCATATTCGCAGCCATTCTCCAGTAACTAGACAGTGGATGGTGTAACTGGATAGGACACTGTGTTGCAAAGGTCCTGCAGTGCATAGCAGAGGGAGAGTATCTACACATGAAGGTAATTAAGCAATAAGGCATGACCAATGGTTATGTTAAATGGTCTATTAATCACCCTCTAGGGGTTTAATGTTGAATGAGGCATAGCTGAGTGCCACATGTCACTAGACAGTGACAAACTGACCATTAACATAATACCTGTGAGTGGCTTATTGCTATTATAATAAAACTGTTTTTTCAACAACATAAAACCATGTTCATCATATGGTAAAGCTCTACATGTATGTTAATATAAACTAAACATAAGGCTGTTAGAATGTTTACAGCCAATCAGAAAGCTGCATTTCTCAGACCCTTGTTATAATCAGAGATATTATACCTGTACAACTCTTTGGTTTTGCTCAACTCTATTGCTCAGGTGCCCACCACATGTAGTGTGGTGTGGGGCATCGGTAGGTAAGGCCATGCAACTACTAAGTGTGGTACATTGTGTGTAGCTGCAATCAGGGATGTGTACATTTGGTGTACATGGCCTCAGTTTTGCTGTTGATCTCCACTGAGCATGCAGTACCCAGTCAGGTGGGTGGGGATTTCTTGTAGTACATTTAGACAATTGTTTGTTATTTCTGTCACCTGCTGCTGGTTGTCTGTCATTGGTCATGTTGCCTTGGTCCTCCCCTGTACTTGCATATGTGTGTGTGTGTGTGTGTGTGTGTCTGTGTGTCTGTGGTGCTGGGGGGGGGTGAATTCAGAGTTAGGGTTTTCAACCCTAACACCAAATTTCCTCACTTTTGTCGCTGTGGAACTACCCTAACTGATGCATTAAACAGAATTTTTTTTGCCATAAATATATGTATATATAGTGTATAAAGTAATCACTGATGATCCCTCAGAGTCATCTTATCAGTGATTAGGTAGATTATATATGGAATATATGTAAAAGACAAACATAATGCATTACAGTGAGGTATAATAGTCATGCATGATCTAATCCTATGAAGGATGTAAACATTGGCATATATGAGCAGCAAAGCACATTCCTGACAGTCATGCTTGTATGATGGGTGCCTAAAATCTACATGTGAGTGCAAAATAGCAGTATCACAGTATAATAGACCAGGAATACAGTGTGAGGTATATGTGAGGTGTAAGTGGGATGACAGGGGGCATAACCCAGGTTCAACAGTGGGGAAGAGTGTTAGGGCCCACAGGAGGAGGAGGAGGTATTGGGGGGGACTGCAGCAGTACTAGAAAGAATGTAAAAGGCAGCATGGTAATGTTTTTTGGGCAAGGGCTTGGAGGAAATACAGTAAATTGCAGAAATGGGGCTAGGTTGGGGATGTGTGCATGTGCCTAGTAATTTAGGTGTTGATCTAAATGGGATGACTGGCCCCCTTTTATTTGTTTATTTATTTATTTTTTTGTGAAAAGTTCCTAGATAGAGTTTAGGAAAGAGTGAAACTTGAGGGAGGCCACTAACGGGGGAGCTTATAATAGGCAAATGGCATTTTGGGTAGATAGAAGAAAGTAGGAGAGTACTTTGCGGTCGGGGGGAGTGGTAGAAGTTCAATAATAGCATTCAGCTGCAAATGATTGTCTCTGCCAGATGGCATAGACGACAGAGCAACTGTCAGCAGTGGGGCAGAGCTTCAGGGAGAAGGGGTTCAAAACCAGAAGGGGGAAGGGAATAATGGGGGAGCATTACTCAGAGGAGCTAGGGTTAAAAGGAGCTGCAAGTGAGGTGTGCCAGCTGGGACAATTAAGTGGAAAGTGAGGACAAATTATTTTAAAGGAGAGGATAGTCACGACAAGAGATGAATAGAGCCACCTGTGGGATATCCATTTATGGAGCTAGTGGGGAAATTACCTGATTGGTACAGACAATAAAGCTAGAACAAATCCTGGGGGTGGCTGGGAGGGGTTGAGTTAATGTACTAGGCGGGGACCATTGCTGGTGGTGGTCCAGGCAGAGGGGTGGGATCCTCATGGGCTGTGCAGCTCTCCTACAGCTGACCGCAGATCTGAGGCAATATAGAGAGATGCGGGTGGGTTAAATAAGAAAGGGTTGGGGGTGGGCTGAGTGACCTGTATCTCGGGGGGGAGGGCGAGAAGCCTCAGGTTTCAGCCCTGGGACAACAGGGACACAGCAAGCACAGTACATCAGGTGGGAACAGTAGCAGGGAGGAAACACTGAGCTGGCTACACCTAGGGCTACAATCTAGCTCTGAAGGCACAAAAGAGATACCCAAATTCCACATAAATGCACAGAGTAAAGGTCTTAGAGTATACACCAAATGCTAATGAATCCTCGCCAGTTAGGCACAGTTACTGAGGCGTAAAACACTATCAGTCGCTGTCCTCTGACCTGTATGTGGGTCACAGGGTATGGTACACAGTGAAGCACAAGGAAAGATAATACCAAATGCACCCCCCCCTTCACCCTGACTGCTGTTTCTCCATCACAGCTTTTTTGCTTTCCTTATTTAAGAGGAACCTCCTCGGTTCTCCAATTTCTGTACATGCTGGGGTCTCTGGCAGGAGAATTGGGGATGGGTTGGGGGACCACCTCTTTTATACCATAGGTCGGACGTCAGTGTGCCAATGTTGGGGGCGATTCCCCACTGTATACTACTGACTAGAAGTTTTCTGTTAGGTCCTAGCACCTGGCAGCTCAGTCCTTATGGTTATTGCCTGCTGCAAGAACTTCTCTTGAAGATCTACTGTTATGGTAAGTTTTTATGTAACTGTACTTTGCTGAGCCAAACTGAAAACATTTATGTTGCTTCTTACCATTTAAACAATCAGCAAAACAAAACTGCTGCATCTCAACAGGTAATAGTCACTGTAAATAATAACTTAGTATGTACCTTTCAAGATCTGTTTATTGAAAATCAGGACTGAAAAGCTTGTATATACATATTGTATATACATATACAGTATCTGTACAGTTTTACCTTACCAAGGCTGAGAATCACTTTCCTATTGTTTTACTTACACCCCCATAGAAGGAATTTCAGCTTAGCTATGCAACTGATGAAGAAGCAGTACTGGAAACTTCAAATGTTTATAAAGTATCAAACATTTCCTTAGCCAAATAAAGATACATAGTCAAACTAAAACAACTTTTTTGGTTTTCTCCTGAAAAGAATGTGAAAACCATATACTACAGTATATCATAATTATTCAGTGAATTATAAACATTAACTATGTCCTTAGTGGGTGCTAGTTTTGTATTCAATAGCGTTTACCATCCTTAGCTGTCAGCTAGTGCAAAATTCATCAGCGTTGCTGGTCCTTAGCTGACACCTTTGAAAAACTACATTAGCCTTCCCCTACTCTCACTGAATATAGTAAGGAATAAATTAGGTTTTCCAACCCTCGCTGAATTTGGTAAAGAATACATTAGCTTCCCCTACCCTCACTGAAATTAATAAATACATTGGCTTTCACCAACCCTCACTAAAATAATAAAGAATGCATCAGCTTTCCCATAGCTTTACTGAAATTAATATCAGCTACATTAACTTTCATCAACCCTCACTAAAATTAATACAGAATACATTAGATTCCCTTACACTCACTGACATTGGTGTGTTAAGTTTGAAAGCTGAAAACATTCCATGACTCTCTTTTTGGTCCAATAAAAGGTATCAAATCACCCATTTTGTTCATCTGAAATGAGTATAGAATGCATTATCATCCCCCTGTCCTCAATTAAATTGGTAAATAAATGCATTAACTTTCACTAACCCTCAAATAAATATGTGAAAAAAAGTTTTATCTTTCTGCACTCTTCACTGTAAATAGCAAAGAACAGTGTCAGATCCGAGATTTTACAATGGGGGTGCTGAGGGGGTGTGCATACTTGAAATACAATTGTTTTAATCCTTTATATTATCTGCTATTATCTTTTTCATTACATTTTTGACAGAAAATACAGTCTATAGTATGGAATGTATATTTTCTTACAATCAATAAATTAGACTTCTTCAACAAAGTGAAATGCAGCAGTAGCAAGAAAGCAAGTTACAATGGGGTGGGGTGGGGGTGCGGCTATCCCCTTTACTCCCCACAAGATCTGCCACTGATAAAGAATACTTTACATTTCTAACCCACATTGAAGTTAATACAGAATGCATAATATTTAACTTATCCTTACATACATTAATAAAGAAGGACTTTGCTTTCCCCAATCCTCACTGAAATTAGGAGAGAATACTGTACCTTAGCTTTCACCAACTTTCAATGAAATTAGTAAAAATACATTAGATGTCCCCAACCCACTCTGAAATGAGTAATTAATGCATTAGTTATCTGTACTCCTCACTGAAATTAGTAAACGATTAGTTTTCCCAAAACCCCAACTGAAATTAATGAAGAATACATTAGCTCCCCATTACATTCACTGAAATCAGTAAAGAATAAATTAAGCTTCCTCAACCTTCACTGAATTTAGTAAAGAAAGGGAAGGCATTCACTTTCCCAGCCTTGGCTGAAATTTGCAATGACTACATTAGTTTTCCTTAACCTTCACTGAAATTATTAAAGAAAACATTAGCTCTTCTCAACTCTTACAGAAATTTGTAAAGAATACTGTACATTACTTTTCCCTACCTTTACTGAAATTAGTAAAATATTTGGTTTCCCCAACCGTAACTGAAATTCATAAAGAATACATTAGCATTTCCCATTCCTCACTGACATTAGTAAAGAATGCATTAGCTGTTCCTGTCCCTCACTGAAGTTAGTAAAAAGTAAATTAGGTTTTCACAACCCTCACTGAAATATATTAAAGTGTTCATTAGCTTTCCTTACCATCCTCAGGAATTAGTAAAAAAATATATTACATATCTTTACTTCTCAATAAAATTAGTAAAGTATACGTAAAGTTTCTCCAACCCTCTATGAAAATATTAACAAATGTGATATTCCAGAAGCCTGAATTAGTAAAGACTATATTAACTTTTCCCAACCCTCACTGAAATGAATAAGGGATACATTACAATTCCTGCTTCTTATTGAAATTAAAGAAAACATTAGCTTTTGTCAAACCTCACTAAAATCAGTCAAGCATAAATACCAGTAATAGGGCTGTCCAACATGTGCCCTGCTCCAGTCCTCTGTAACCATACCCATGTTGATTGGCTCCATGAACAGGGCTGCCAGAGGCACTGCTAGTTCCTTTTGCAGCTCCCTTAAGATCCTCGGGTGGATGCCATCTGGCCCCATGGCCTTATCCACCTTCAGCTTTGTAACTTCTTGAACTCTCTCCACTGTGAATGGACTGGTATCCACTCCCCCCCATTGCCTCTGCTACCCATCTGTGGTCCCTCCCCCTCCTCCTCCCTAGTGAATACCGAGCAGAAGTATTTGTTCAGTATTTCTGCCATGTCCAGATCCCCCTCCTTACACTCTCCATCCTCCCCTTTGAACCTCACAATCCCCTCTCCATTTTTTCTTCTTTCGCTGATGTACCAACAAGGATATATTATGTTAGACCAAAATTCGGTATGCTGATGCTCAAAATACTGAGTTTATGGTCCTGAAATGAAAAATCCCGCATGACTCGGATGCTCGACAATAGAACGGCAGACATCCCGCTACAACAAAGACCTCAATAAGGGGGGATCTCCCCTCACACCCCCCCATAACTTATATAACAAATTCCAAGGGGGAGCGGACCTCAGAGTAAAAATATATTAGTTATGGGGCAATATTGCAAACAGTTCTGTAACCTGGACCAGTACCTGAACCTCCCAGGGTATTCTGGCCCAGCTGCCAGTGGTTTAGCCCTCCACACCACTGGGGCAGCTTGGCCAGCTTCCAGATCTGACACTGCTTTTGGGGGTAAGGTAGCAACTCATCACATCTACTACCTTACCCCCTCCCGTAACACCACTGGGAATGAAGCCAGTGAGATTTACACTGTTGGGATACTACACCTGTTGAGCAATACTGCCCAGGCAGGTGACTGTCAGGATAATGACGCCATGGGATATCATAAGGATACCGCCTATAAAATGCCTTGTCCCCTTTTTTCTCAGACCATGCTAAACCCTCCTCTGTCTGCACCTTAGCTCTCCTAACAGCCTTCCCTGCTTCCCTTAGATATTCAAGGTACACCTCCCTGTCCTCCTCCCTTTGGGTCCCCTTATATTTCTTGAAATTCAGTCTTTTAGCCATGACTTTATCTCCCACCTCCTTAGAGAACCATAGTGGTTTTCTTCTTCTTTTCCCTTTGGCCACTATCCTAATGCATTGATTTGTTATCCCCACTATGACTCCTTTTGGTTTCTCCCATTGTTCCTCCACCCCCTCTATTACCTGTCCCTTCCCCAGGACAGCTTGTATACATCTACCCATTTCAGTGAAATCCACCATCCTAAAATCTAATACTTTTGCCCTTGTGTGGCATTCTAGGGTACATGTTGCCATGCTGAACCACACCATGTGGTGGTCACTGAACTGCAGTTGCCCTTCAACCTGTATTTCTTCAACTCTGTTCCCATTGGTCCATATAAAGTCCAGAATTAACTTGTCCCTGGTTGGTTCATGCACCAGCTGCCTGAGTCAAACCCCCTACAGGAATTCTAGGATGGCTGTACTTCTGGCTGAAGCAGCCACCTGAGTGGTCCAATCCACGTTTGGCATATTGAAATCCCCCAGTAGTAGGATTTCGCCTTTAGCTGCCATGTTGTGTATTTTCTCCACCAGTTCCCTGTCAACTTCCTCCCTCTGTGTCGGAGGTCTGTAGATCACCCCTGTGCATATCGCTGTTTCATTTCCTGGCTCCAGGATGACCCACATTGCCTCAGCCACCCCTTGTCTTCCCTGAATTTCAGTAGCTTTTATATCATCTTTGATGTACAGGGCCACCCCCACCCTTTTTACCCTCCATGTCCCTCGTGAACAGTGTATAGCCTAGTACATTGACTTCCCAGCCATGATTAGCAGAGTACCACATTTCTGTTATTGCTACTATGTCAAGGTCTGCATCTGCCAGCAAGGCTTCCAGGTCAGAAACCTTATTTCCTAGGCTACAGGCATTTGTTAGCATGACCTTCCATGTTTTACAGTCTGCCCTCCCTCTGCTCCTGTCCTCCCTCTTCTTCATCTTCCCCAACCCCGGTTTCCTATCCTATGTGCTCCCAATGTATCACTCATTATACACTCTTTGCCTACCTACCCCTCCTCACCTGCTTTAGCTGTATCTGTCAACAACTTATGTTCCTGCATGTTCCCATGGGTGGTGTTCCTAAACCTTCTGCCCTTTCTGGCTATCCCCCTTGGCCAGTTTAAATGCTCACTGCTGAAGCATTTCAACTTCTCACTAAGGGCCAAGGTGCCCTTCTCAGACAGATGTAGCCATCCTCCCTATAAAAGCTTACATCTGTCCAGGTTGGGCCCCAGTCCCCTATGAAGCCAAAAGCCTCCCTTCCACACCAATCCTTCAACCAGGAGTTGAAGGCACAAATGTGGAGTGCCCTAGCTTCCCCTGTGCCCTGGACAGGAAGCATCTCTGAGAATGAGATGGAGCATGCTATCTGTTTCAGGTTTCCCCCAGCTTCCTGAAATCCTCCTGGACTCTGCTAACTCCACCATTCTCCTGGCCAGGTCATTGGTCCCCAGGTGAACAATGACATCCAGTTGCTCCCTCCTAGCTATTGCCTTAGTGAGCCTATGGATCCATTCCCCATCCCTCCAGCCAGTGTTTCTTGGGATGCACTTGACCTCCCTCTCTCACCTGCTAGGTGTTCCTAACTCCACTCCCTGGATAATAGAGTCCCCCCTAGAAGAAGCTTCCCCTCCTCTGGGGTCCCCTGCTTGCCTTCCCTGGGGCTGCATCCTGGGGGACCCACCCATCCTCCCTGGTCCCAGCCTCGGGTTCCTGAGTGGAGCTTTCCTGTTCCTCCAAAACAGTGTAGGAGTTACTAAGCTGGACTGGTTGGGGAATGTGCTTTTGACCACCCCCTTCACCTTCCCTGAGCTCACCGTGATCCAATCATTCTTCTTCCAGGGCATCCTTTGAGGTTCAGGCTGTGGATCCGGTGGTCTATGGGGGGGGTGAATGCTACCTGTAGCCTGGCCAACTCTGCTCGAAGACAGGCAACCTCCTCCCTTAACCAAGAGAGGTGCCTGCAGATAGGGCAGCATCTCAGCCTCTAGAACATCTCCCTGAAGACTGCTGATCCACCACTACTACACTGCACCACTCCAATCATGTCTGTTTCCCCTCCTCAATCTACTGCCTGCTTAAGACACCTATTCGTTATCTCCCAAAGGTTTTTTTTTCTGTCTTTGCTACTTCCTGTATAGGTGAAGGATGTTGCAATGCCCTATGGGACTTACCCTATAACTGTAGGGCAAGCCCTGTGGTGAGTGGGTTGTGGGAAGGGGGGTGGGATTACCCCACAGGCTGAGTCCAAAAACAGTCAGCCAAGGATTCCTCTGGCAGTGGCTCCTCATTCCACTCACTGCAGTCCAGACACAGCCAATTACAAACACACAGTCACAAATTTACCAGCTAGAATCCCTTAATCCTGCCCAAACTAAATGGAGAAGCACACTGAACAGGCAGTTAAGAAAAGACTTCAAATTCAAACTTCACTAATCCCTGTAATATGATGCCTGCACTTAAGGTTCAGACACAGCCAATTACAAACAGACAGTCACAAACTTACGATCTAGAATCCCTCAATCCTGCCCAAACTAAATGGAGACGCACACTTAAATGGCAGTTAAGAAAAGACTTCAAATTCAAACTACAGTAATCCATGTAATATGATACCTGCAGTAAAGGTTCAGACACAGCCAATTACAAACACACAGGTTGCTAATAAATCTATCATACTACTAATAATTTTATTCATGAGCAACATATACACCACTGAAGAACCAGCAACACATTTACAATGGCTTCCAAGTGTAACAGGATCCCGTTACAGCTTAGAGAAGTACAATTTATGCATTATAATTCAAGTACAGAATTAAAATACTGTGCATTTCATTTATACCTTGCAAGAGGGAAAAAACTTAGTGCCCAGCTGTGTAACACTTTAAGTTCCCATAGCTACACTATAAATGCATTGTAATTACAATGTAGTTGCATGCAACAAACGTGTAACTACAGTGTAATTACCCCTATGGCATTTAATTAATGATTACCTATCCCACAGTTACATTGAAACTGACATAAAGTGTGACCCCAACTCTTAGACAAATTACAGATAATGCAGTGTATGTAATAGTTATCAGCTTTGCCCAGCCTTGCTGGCACTAGTATAAACATACAAACTTCACCAAATCCAAGATAGTATCCAAGATAGACAGTGTAGTATTTATTTACATTGTCCTCCCTTTGCTGTTACTAGTGCAGACTTTGTGAGAACTTATGAACATTAACATACTATTGCTAGAGTAGACTTTCTCAGCATTGTACAACCTTAGTTGTTACCAGACAAGACGTTATCAGAATTTGCCAACCTTAGGTGTCAATAGAGTAGACATTATCAGCATTGTCCACCCTTGGAAGTGGGCATTTTCAGCATTGTGCACCCTAGGAAATAGATATCATGAGCATGGTCCACCCTTGGAAGTACACACTTTCAACATTGTCCACCCCTGAAAGTTGATATTATCCATATTGTGTACCTTGGGCATATATATTATTCACATTGTCCACCCTTGGGAGTAGACATTATCAATGTAGTTCACCTTTAGAAGCAGACATTATCAGCATTGCTCACCCTTGGAAGTAGACATTATCAGCATTGTCCACCCTACTAAGTGGACATTATCAGCATAATCTACCCTTGGAAATAGATATTATCAGCATTGTCCACACTTGGCTGTCACTATAGTAGCAGACTTTATAAAAATTGTCCAACATTGACTGTCAGTAGAGTAGACTTTATCAGTGTTGACCTGCCTTAGCTGTTGCTTGAGTAGACAGTATCAGCACTGAACACCCTCGACTGTCATTAGAGTGAACTTTATAAGTGTTGTCCAACATTAGCAGTTACTTGAGTAGACAGTATCAGCATAGCCCATCATTGGTTATCATTGGTATAGACCTTATCAATATTATCTAACCTTAGCAATCCCTCAAGTATACCTAATCAGCATAACCTAACCGTAGCTATAACTAGAGTAGAATTCATAAGCATTTTCCAACCCTAGCTGTCATCAGAGTACACTGTCCCAGTACTAACTAATAGGGCTGGGCGAAAATAAAATTCTGATGGTGGAATTTCCCCCAAAAAGTCAGAATTTAGCTTCCGTGATATTTTGGAATGCACTTTGGCAACTGTCGTGGAAATTTTGACTTAGAACTGCAGAGTGAATGTGTGATTTGTGGATTAATGTATTAAACTGTAGAAAGAAGTTCTGTAGAACTGATCAGTCAGTGATCAGTTCTGCAGATTTCCTTTCTGTAGTTTAATGCACTTATCTGCAGGTCATACTTGTATTTTAATCTTCTTGCAGTTCTACCTTTGATCTTCTAAGTTGCTACAGTCATCTTTATTATGAAGCTAACTTTTATTCTTAGGAATGTAATTATTTCCTTCTCTAGCTAGTATATCTGTTGTTTGATCTTATTCTTCCCTTCCCTGTTTCACCTCTCCCCCTTTTTCTTCATTAGGACAACACCTTTTTAATTTAGGTTATTGGCTATTCAGTGTCCAAAGGGTTAAGTTAGTGGCAATACAACCCTTTAAATAACTTTTTCTGCACTAGCAAATCTAGGACTATATTGGTTTGAGGTTCCCCTTTATTTGCTGCACAAATAAATGTAATAATCAATATAATTTAGAGTGTGTTGCAGCCATGAAGCTTTTAGATGCACTCAGAGTTCTGCAGCATGGGGACATTGTGATTGACTGGGAAAGTAATGACAACAGTGTCCTGCAGAACGAGGATGGGTCCATTGCATTTCAGTGGGGGTTAGAGGAACTTTGGCTCCACCATGAATGGCAACCAATGGAAGATAATAGCAGGGGTATGTCCAGGAGAAGGTGGGTGTTGGGAAGGCCAACTGAGGGGGGTAGATTGGTTAAGGGGGTATAAGCAATACATAGTAAAGGCTTGGGGGACGTATTAAGCCCTACTAAAATATGGCTAAAATTTGCATTCAAATGTGCATTA
Organism: Neoceratodus forsteri; assembly: GCA_016271365.2. NCBI lineage: Eukaryota > Metazoa > Chordata > Ceratodontiformes > Ceratodontidae > Neoceratodus > Neoceratodus forsteri. The sequence continues at coordinate 177,719,816 of JADMNL010000026.1, read as the reverse complement.
AAATGAGGACATTACCATAACATGGGAGTGCTGTGCAGTCATGCTTCATCACTTATGGTTTAACTGTGGTCACTTCTACTTAACAAAAACAAATTAAAAAAAAAACAAAAAAACAATGCTTTTATACATTAAAGTTTTATTGTCAAATCTGTATCAAAAGTATTTACTAGAATCTGACACATCAGCAATATGTAGTTTAGGTACAGTAATATACACTATGCAATATATTATCCCCCATGGGGGAGGGGTGTAGTGGAGGGAAATAATGAAGGTCTCATTATGTACCCACATGTCATGCAAGTGGTAACCTACTCTAGGGCATGGGGTTGTGCAAGCAATAAGACACAACAGGGTGTAGGTAGTTATGTGTCAAACACATACCAAGGTGCATTGTAAGCACAAGACATTTACATCGAGGGCTTTTAGCATGGCACTGGGTCATTCCTCCGCAAGTTAAAACAGCGTGGCTAAAAATGCCACTGCCAAAAAGCGCCCCACAAAGGCAGAGTCAGGCAAAACACCTTCCTGTTTCGAGCGTGATGCCCATTCAAAACAATGGGCAGTATGTTTTCTTGTGGGGGGGACTTTGCCCACCTCACCCCCAACATGGGGAGCTTTGCCCCCCACACCCCCATAACTTAAATAACCAACACTGGGGGGCCTCAGGGATGTGGAGAAACTGGGGAGGGGGAAGTTTTATTTTAAATCACAGCAAAAAGTTGTAGCAGGTGACACCTGGGGAGAACTGAATCACGGTTTCAGGTCTCCCAGCTGTGCAATGTGCTGGTGCCCTAGCCATTCCTTCATGGCAGTGGCTCAGCCAGGCACCTAGCACACGACTACTCGGCCACTCTCTAGTTAAGAATGCAGCGAAAGGTGTAGCTGTATTCCCCTACCGCTGTTCTACCCCTGTCACTGTAAATCCTGGTGCTTACTATACAGCGTAGTTAATACGGCGTTGTCTTACATGTGCAGTATTGATCTGGTACCTTTCAACACCTGGAAGTGCAGTTATTGCTTGACTACTCACATTCAGAGCTGTATTATTGCACTTTAGCTCAGTGCAAAGTCGAAAAAACCCTGCAATGTGTGTAGCACAAAGCACAGTGCTGATATCTGCACAGTAAAATTTGCACAACTGCCCAAATTTTACTATGCAAATTACCACAACTACGCACCTTGCAGCAAGTTTTACTATGCATATTTATGCACTTCTTGTCAAACATTCAGTGCAAAGTGTTAACTGTATCAATTTTCATAGTAACATTTACTGTAAGAGTGGCAAATTGCATAGTGCGCACTAGAAAAATGCTATGTTTAGTGGCCAAATTTGCCACAAATCATGGGAGAATTTTAAAGTGCAATACATCTATTGCACTTATAAAATGGGGAAACAGAAATCATTAAAAAAATTACAAATTGTTAATTAAAAACCAGGTATTTTCTTTTGTTAAAAGTGACTAGTAAAAAGTAATACATCCCCACTGTCTGTCATCTGTCTATTCATTTATTCAGTGGACGGAATGTTTGTTTAACATGGAAGGCAGGAATTTAAACTCCTGCAGGAGTCTACTGGCAGAATGTTCACCTCTCCCCACCTAAACACACACAACAGAAGGCCTCTGTAAAGCCAGGGATTCAGTTTTATCTGGGCAGGGTAAGCAGCAGATATTTCACTTGGAGGCAGATACTATAAGAATAGGAAAGTGTTTTCTCATGGTCTGTAAAGAAGTTCAGAATAGTAAAGCTAGTAGTAAGACATCATTTTTGTTGTTGTATATGTGCATAAGAAAGGGATTATAAAGGGAAAGAACATGTAATTATTATTATTTTTTTTATTTTGAGGGCGTGTGGAGGGGTTGTGGGATAGCAGATGGACCAGACACAACAGATGGACCAGACACTGAACTTTAGGTTGAACACGCAATCCCTGTGTGATGTTTATTCAGAATACAGGAAATAAGCTTCAGCAATAGTATATTCTTTCTTCAGTACATCAGTTTGCAGCAACAGACTATGAATGTCCTTTCTCTGCACTTAGCCAGCACCTACTGACACTGATCTTTGATCTAACCACTTTCCAGTGAAAACTATTCATCTCTATGTGGGCCCCATTTGCTTGGGTAGTGGGGGCTCAAAAAGAAAAAAAAAACAAAGCAAGCTAAAAACAAAGAAACTCAATGCAGAATCGCTGAAAAAAAGGGCTACCCCAAATGGCATTGGCAACAAATCAAGTGTCAAAGAAATACAACATCATACATACTTCCATAATGCAAAGCTTCATGGGTTATATGCAAATCACCATGAAGTTTCAGACTTGTTCAACTTACAGCAAATGTATATGCATTTTAAATAGCACAACTAACTTAATTTCTTTATTAGTCACCTAGTACTTTTTTACCATTATCAAAAACACATAGTGCAATGGTATTTTTAACATTTATAGGTTTTACAAGCATAAGGTATAGTATGACATAGCGCTATTGCATACTAAATGCAACCAGTGTTGGGTAAGTTACTTTTTCTATTACTTTCTATTACTTTTGGAAATTTGTTCCAGAAAGCTCTGTGCAGTCACTAGCAAGGATGGAGAAGTACTGGAACAAGTAATACACCTTACAGTTACAATTACTTATGTCTTTTTATACAAAAGTCAAACGTAACTGTAACTGATCAAATTTATTTGAAAGTAATTAGTAACTAACCTATTACTTTCAAATAAATGTCATCTGTTACAGTTTTTTTACTATTTTTGTATTGTTTTTGTATAAAAATAAATAAATAACTGCAAATGTCAAGTATATTACTTTTTCTAGTACGTCTCCATCCTTGCTAGTGACTGCACAGAGCTTCCTGGATCAAGTTTCTAAATGAAATAGAAAGTAATAGAAAAAGTAACTCACCCAACACTGAATCCAACAACGACAAACACAATCTGTTTTACATACACTTGGAGGACACAGCAATGACCTCCCTATACAAGGACCTGAGAGAGAAAAGGAAAATTAAAGAGTACACTATATCATTGTCAAGAAAGGGGAGGGAGTGCCCATAGGTGGCCAACCTTATGGACTAGAAATTGTAAAGAATAGATTAGGCTAAGAAATAGAAAAATTGTTGCAGCAGATTTAAAAAAAGGTCGGTCCCCAACAGTGGCAAGAGCTTCCTGTCACAGGGAATTTGAGTTTTGGGGCCTACCTAACTTTTTAGTGAGAGTAAAGGTAGCAGCCATGTTTGTAATGGCAGTCAGTATTTTTTTTTTTTTACAAAAGGCATTGATACATCAGTGTGCTGTGTCTTGATTGCTAGCACTTGTTTTAACGAGTTGTAATAATCTGACATTGTACAGCTGCCGACCAGTCAGGATGCAATAATTTCCCTACCCATTTGATTAGCAGAATTAATGCATGCCCCAGGTACAGTACATGGTGAGGCCAGATGCCAAATGCCTTCAATCACCTGGAAAGTTAATTAATTCTATGCAACTTCATGCCCTGGAGTGGGTTACTGCACTTTACAAAATGGGTTTGAAATTTCCTGCTTCCTTGTTGGCTAAATAAGTTTGAGACCCACATGTTAATTCACTAGAAATGAACAGATTGGAACATGTTCAGGCCATGGGATTTGAAATCTGGGCCAGTCACACAGAATTCATGAGCCACTTCACTCATTCCTAGTTGCTGTCACAAACATGTCTATCACCTTTACTTATAGAAAACCGGCAACAAGTCCCTGAAACAGGAAACTCCCTTAAATTAAAAAAAAGACTAAACATTATTTTCTTCCATGAGGCCGTCCTTACACACACAAACAATTAAAAAAAATGAAGAACTATCCAGTTTTAATTTCTGGTGTTTCTTTGGTGTCCATTAAAATCCCCAACTATCCTTACCAGCTTGCTAGGGCAATCTGACAGTGAAAAATAACTCCTGTCGCTACTTATCTCTTGTCTCTGCTTATCTCCAGCTTGATCACGTTTTGTGTGTATTAAACACACTGTACCAACTCTGCCTTAATTGACAGCCATTCCTTCCTAAATAACTGTAGCTAGTATGTCTTGAAATTTTATATGTGTTTTCTCTTTGTTGTAATGTAACCTGAAATGGCCATACTTGTTTTGACTTTTCCTGTACTCCTTGTAAATATGTAATCTACTGTAATTGTATATGTTCATTACAACTGCATCCATAGTTTATTGTAATCCCTGTACTCTTGTCTCCAGGTTGCACCTGGAAACGAGCCTTGGCTCAGTGTGCCCTTCCCAGTTACCACATTTTTAAATAAATAAATAAAAAATACAATGATGCTTTGGCTTCATATAAGGCTTTCTGTTGTGTATGAGGGTGAACTTTCTGGCAGAAAAATTCTGCAAAGTTTGTGTTCATGTAATTCATGCCAAAAAAACATTTAATCAAATGATTATGTGGAATGACAGAGGATTGACAGCTGGGAAGGACTACTTTTTATTAGTAACTTTTAATGGAAGAAAATACCTGTTTTAACCAAGAAAAGTTGGAATTTTTGAGTTTTTTATTTAGATTGTGTACCCATTTTATGTATGCAATAATGTAGTCTAGGTTACTGGTTGTCTAACATGAATACACATCCAGGTGCTGAAAGCACTCAACCCAAGTACCTTGTGCCTCACTGCAAACCTGGGCATGCATTAACATAGAAACATAGGATTTGTTGACAGAAAATAAGCACTTGGCCCATAAAACATGAACACAGTTCATAATGAATTGTCAACAGGTACATTAATACTTAAAAAAGAAAACCCCTAATTATATTTATTGCAGCTGTAACACTGCATAAAATGTTATTCTTAAGATTAAAAAAGATCATTGGAAAGACTTGATTGAAAAGCCAGGTTTCCAGCTTGTTGTTAAACTATACACTGAGGGGGCAGTCTGCACATCCAAGTGGAGGCTGTTTCACAATTGCAGGGTGGCAACAGAAAAAGCTTCATCACTGGTGGACTTTAAACAGGATTTAGGAAAATACAAAAGCTTGGACCCAGAGAAACTTAAATTTTTGACACTGGTGCAGGTTGCAAGAAGATCCTGGAAGTGGCAGAGCCCAGCCTGTATAGGGCCTTATAAGTCAATAATAAAATCTTGAAGTCAGTTTACCATCATACTGGTAACCAGTGCAAGGAACACAGAGTAATATGCCTCAAGCTTCTTGTGGAGATAAACACCCACAGCATCAATTGGCACCAGCTGAACACGGTGGATCGACCCAGTAAAAAGGCCCTGGTAGAGTGCAGTGCTGCAGTCCAGCTGGGAAATGACAAATGCATGCACTACTGTAAGCAGGTTATGTCAATCAAGGTAGGGCCGCAACTCAACAATATTGTTAGGAAGGGAAAAGCCACTCTGGACCATGGAAAACACCTGGGAAGTCAAAGGAACCTCCAAATCTAGAGTGACCCCTTTGTTGCAGACAACTGACCTAGCCGCAAGTCTCCCTTCATCAGCTGTGGTGAGACACAGGTTCTTCAATACAGCTGATCACAGATAGTCCAGCCTAACCAGTAGCAACTCTACTTTTTTTCTAATAAAGGTTTTTATCTTTCTGGGGCTGACCAGGTGATTGTTCAGCCTTGTCCCCAGGTATTATTGACTGTCTCTTGCCTCTCTCCTCATTGCCCCATGGATTGCCCCCTGCAGCAGGGCTATTGGTGGAGGGCCTTCCTTCCCCCAGTTTGTCTCATCCAGAAGTCCCCCAAGTGGAGTGGCAGGGTGGGTCAGGGCACCTATGAGCAAAGCTTCATGAATTTCAGCCTCCTTATTTTCCACCAGGCTTTACTCCTACAGCCTGGAGCCCTATGGATGGTGCATGCACATGGAGGCACACATGCATTCCAGGACCCCAGCTTCTTCCACCCTCCCTGATGTCTGTCTGTCTTCTGAGCATTGGTGCTACCACCAGACCTCCACCTGGTGGCAGCCAAGAGCTGGGAAGGCACGCCACCCATGTCCGGGAGAGAAGAGCAACCTGGCGGTTGCTCAGCCCCTTCCAAGCCCTCCCCTCCTGCCAGCCCTGGCAGTCTGAGCTAGTTTCTAAACTCGGGTCACAGGCATGGCACAAGGTAAGGCCCATTGCAGTGCCTCAGCACTCTGCACCACTGGGCCAGCTTAGCAACTCTGTTTTTGCAGAATTCAGCTTTTTCCCACTGTGAGATATCCACAGACTGACTCCTGATAGAGCATGTGCTTCAAGCTCTTCTACTGGGACCCTTAACTGGATGTAAGCAAAAGATACAGCTGGGCATCATCCACATAGTAATGGAAGCCTGAGCTATACTTTTCAATCACCTCTCCAAGCAGAAGTAGGAACACTGCATGCAACAAAGGTTGCATAATGGAGCCCTAATGAAAGTCAGACTAACTGCAATTAGGGGAAGATCTGAAATTCCCCCAAACCACTGAGAGATGACAGTTGCTGAGAAAGGAGCAGAGCAAGCAACAATACCAGCAACACTTCTCATATGCTCCAAAAATTTCTAGTGTTCAACAGTGGCAACAGTAGATGACAGGTCCAGCAGGACCATGAAAGATAGCCCTCTGTGATCCACTGTGAGATAACTCAGAACCCTATCAGGGTTGTCTTGGTGCTGTGTCATGAACAAAAACCAGAATGAAAAGATGATAGGCTCATGAATGTTAAACTTTTTCTCATGCTCTTTTAGCTGCACTGCCACCACCTTCTCAACTACTTACAGAATCATCAGGAACTAAAGATGCCTTCTTCAGGAGAGGTCTCATCACTGCCTCCTTCAAAGCAAATGGTAGCAACCCTTCCCTTAGGCAGGCATTGACAATTTCTATGAAAATAGGCACCAGCATCACACCTCTGGCCTTCACCTGAAAAGCAGGTGCTGTATCCAAGATACAGGTACTAGAGTGAAAGTCAAAGAGCACCTGTCAAATCTTGACATCAATGGGACAGAAACTGTCTGAAGCAAACAGGTTTAACCACCTTAAAGACTAGGCCACTACAACCATAACTAGCAATAGTGGAGGCAATCTTGCCTCCCATATTCTCAATCATGGCTGAAAAGAAATGACCAAACCTCCCACATTTTCCTGAGACACCTCTCCCAATCTTTCTGAACGATTTTCCAGGTGGAGAATCCCACCCACCACGCTGAAGAGATCAACATGTCTGTTTCTTTGAGCTGCGAGATGCCCGACAAGAAGTTCCTTCTTGCAGCCATCATCTCCTCCTGGCATCTCTGATAATGGGATATCAGGACCAGTTTATGAGATGGTAAGACTGGTTTCTTCCACTGCCCTCAGTTCTCTGATCCTGTGTTCATAGCAGGCAAAGTTTCCCACTGTAGCATGGGGCACTCCTCCTCAAGTGCACAGGGTGGCTTTGAGCTGGCAGCAGTGAGTCATCTGCAGACAGGATGCATTTATCATAAGCTTTTAGTGCCTTAGTGACACTAGTAATGGAGGCAGTTACTATGCTACAGGTGTCCACTGTCTCTCAGAGGCTATTGGGATTGAGCCTGCCTCAGGCTCTACAGTGGACCATCTCCATAGGAGCTGACAGGGTGTGGAGAGCCAACAGGCTGAAGGACATTACCACATCATCTCAGCATTTATTTAGTATAGCATTATGTCATATCTAATGCATGTTGTACTATTCAAGGTTCACTCTCTGGCATGGTGGTGCCTCATCAAATCCACACAGCACTCACCTGCCCCTCAGAGAATCACTGACAAAACTCCTGTTTGTTTAAGTGCCTCAGCTTTTTATTTGTCTTAAGGAGTGCAAAGCATAGCAAGTAGCAGGTGGTGACTGCTGCACCTGACCTAGCATTTTGCACTATGTCATTAGTGTTTCATCACCTCTGACAAAGCACTAGTGACATAATGCAAGCAACTAGGTCAGGAAAGTAGCCACCACCGCTACTATGCTATTATTCTTCTGAAAAATAAAATGTTGATGCACTTTAACAAACGGGAGTTTTGTCAGTGATTGTCCAAGGGGGAGGTGACTGGGAAGCACCACTGGAGGTTAACAGTAAATTTGCTGACCTCCAGCACAGCAATGGCACAGTACCGACACCTGTTTTGTGCCATCCTCCGCACCCCCCAGATTTTTATATAATCAACTCCAGACCAGAGTTGTTCTGGGAAGGGGGCAGAACACTGGGAGAAAAGCATCACCTGAAAACAGACCATTACAGTGACTGTTGCTGTAATGGTCTGTTTTCGGGTCTCGCTGTCGGGGTAGAGGGGGTAACTGAGGTGAGTGGCGTGCCACAAAGCTCAGTAATAAATCTAATGTATGTTATTTTTGTTTGCACCATTATTGGGACTATAATGCACGAATAGGGGTTAAGTCCAATGTTCCCTCTAATTTTTTGACTCAATGGATGGAAGTCTCATGTGTGTGTGCAGCACTAGGTGTCAAGAAATAGATTTATGTGTGCAAATCAAATTGAGTCTATAATAAGGATACCGTTTGTTGCTACTAAAAAGTGTAGCTTAAATTTTTTACAATAACATGTACTGCTGCTTTAAAGAGCTCCTGACACAGTTGAGACAACTTTGAAAAAATATAACATTCAGGCATAACTGTAGCTTATATGTTGTATTTTATTCTGTAATTCTCACCCTTATTTCCTTATTCTAAGGGTATTTGCATCAATATAGTATCTCTGCTTTTTGAGCTCTGGCTGCCTGCCTACACCTGACTTCATAATTCTGTTTATGACATCAGAATATGTTGCTGTGGAGATAATTATGATGTCATAAAGAGGAGTTTGTGAAGTCATGTGTCGAGAAGGAGCCAGAGTAGATAGTCTAGGGAACAGGATCTTGTTTTCATGCAACTTTTTTCAGTAACAAAGAAAATGGGGAATTAACTACTGAAAATATATGAACTACTAAGGAATATGGGATGGAGCTGAACATAAATCTTACTTTTCTCAAAGTTTTCCTAATGCTGTCAGCATCTCTTTAACTTTTAACAGTTCTACATGCAAGCATATTTGTAGTCCAGTTCCATTTTGCTCAATTATTTAACTTAGGCCTTAAAGAGCCCCTGACAGCATTAGGATAACTTTGAAGAAAGTATGATTTATATTCAACTCCATCCCATTTTTTTATTCCTTCATATATTTTAGTAATTAATACTTCATTTTCTTTATTACTGAAAAAGTTGAATGAAAACAAGATCCCTACGCCCTAGAACATGCCTACTCTGGCTGCTTCTCTACACATGACATCACAATCCCTTGTTTATGGCATCATAATTATCTTCATAGCAACATATTTTGATGTCATAAACAGAATTAGGATATCAGGTGTATGCAACCAGCCACAGCTAAAAGAGCAGAGATACTGTATTCATACAAATGCCCTCAGTAATGAGGGTGAGAATTTCAGAATAAAATATGAAATATAAGCTACATGTATGCCTGAATGATACATTTTTTTTCAAAGTTGTCTCAACTGTCAACTGTCAGGAGCTCTTTAAATTGTCAGACATTCAGGCAATTCCCTAGGCTTTTTTAAAGGTCTTTAAAACCATGTTCAGAAATGCTGTGAGATGCACCCATTTAAAACTTGACACAAACACAAATAATTTCTTGCTTGTCTGTCTGTAGTTTTTGGCATTGATGGGAATTTGAAAAACAAACAGAATTTCCTATGGACAGACAGTCTCAAAAAGAAACTATGCCAAAGTCACCTTCCCCCCTACCATTTGTAGAGCAGCCTTCTTCATAAAGTTTGTTCAGCTGTGACAGTCATCCCTAACATCAAAGCTGGCCCTGTGAAAATTTACAACCTAATACAAGAGGAAATAAGAGCAGCAGAGGAACACAGACACACTTAATTTAACCCCTACTGCTGCAGACAGAAGCAGAATATAATGGAATTCTGGACTGATACGTCAGTCCATGGAAAAGCAAGGGTTGAAGCACAGTGTGGTTTTTATCTGCATGTTACTTCTACTGTAATGCACAGCTGTTTCTTTGATCTGATTGTCTGTTTCTTTTATTTGCATGGCCACACACATGCGCATCTTAGAAGGAACATAGGTTAAGACTTAGCTAACAACTAAATTACTTTAATAATTTTAATTAAAAATGGTATTGGTGGCTAATATTTTATTTATCTTGATTGATAAGTTATTGGTGCCTCCAAGGAATGTATCTTGACAGTTACCTGATGAGGTTTTGGAAGCAGGAACCATTTATCTTTGTTTTGTGGTCCTTGTGGCAAGGTAGGCCTATATCCTTTATTAATGTTTCTGTTGTATGTGCTATAATGTACTTGAGAGTTGAGTCACTGTCCCTTTAAAAGGCCAGGAAGAGTTAAACAAAAATAGCCAGCATTTCTGTTAAAGCCAGCAGTAGGCCTGACACTTGTCTAGATAAGGAATAGAAAGACAGATATATGACCATAAAAGTCATAACTCTTAGATAAAACTGGGCCTTTAGTTTCCAATAACAGAAAGAGGTCAGGAGAATGGCCTAGGGTCAGGGGCTCAAGCCAAATGCATAGACCAGATGTTATAGGGGTTTGACATGAAACCACAGTGACACCTGCAGGATAAGGGTAAACTGTTGCACCCCAATCTCTGTATTGCTAGAGTATACACCCCATCACAAAAGTGGTGAGTGGGACTTGAACATGGCCAGACTTTATCTGATAGACCCATCTTGAAAATCAGGGCATTCCCCTGAAGGTTTTCAGAGAAGAAGGTAAATTAGCTTAAAGTTAAAACCCTGAGCATGACTTTTTCCTCAGACACCTCAGAGCTGAGAGAACCTAAGTTGTTTTTATACTTGAGTTGAAGTATATGATAGGTTTTGGAACTACTTTTAGAACAAGACCTGTGTTTTTTGTGGAAAACTGATTTTTCACATGCTAAATGGAAATTCTGATTTTAAGTCAGAATCTGGGAACAAGGACTTCACTCTTCAAGATAAACCCTGAGCTTTGAAAAAGGACACTCAGAGACTGATTTTTAATTCCAACAAAATCTTGTGTTTTCCAAAGAACTTTTCTTCACCTACACAGGGAGACGATTATTCTCAAAAAGGACACTTTTCTAGACTTTGGAACCTCAGAATAAGTTATAGTTTAGAACAATAGTATATAGTGTCTTCTGTGAACCATCCAGTATTGTTTTTGGTATTGTCTGCAGTTCAAAGACCTTCAAAATTGTAGAATTTACTGTGTTGTTTTTATTTAAGTAAACTTTTATGATTTTCTTATCAACTCTGCCTGTGGTCTGATTGTGTGAGCTAGCATTTTAACAGAAGGGTTTTGTAAAGACTATTTGCCTTGATAAAGAGAAGACAGTGACTGCTCGGCTATCCTACAAAACTGCTTAGGCAAGAGTCTGCCACTGACAGTGCTGGGATTCAAACCCTGAACATAGTACAGAGTCAAGGGGACTCAGAATTACTGTTTCCACACTTCCTCTGAGAAAAAGGAAGGTTGGTAATGAACCCTACAACTGCTCATGAGTTCTATAAAAAGGGGAATCCTCTTTGCAAACAGGAGGTCCTGCCATGCCCAGGAGATTGGACTCGTGACATATTTTATGATAGGAGAGGGATTGAAACCCTGAACTTAGTACAGAGTTAAAGGGATTTGAAACTAATGTTTCCACCCTCTCACTGGGAAAAAGGAAGGTTGGTAATGCTTCCTGAACCCTACAACTGCTCACATGTTCTGTAAAAAGCTGGATCCTTCCTGCAAACAGGAGGTCCTACCATGCCCCTGAGGTTGGGCTTGTGACAGATTTGGTGCCAGCTACTGGGATTTTGAACAGTCTTACATAACCATCACATAATCAAGGGCAGAATTTGGGCTGGCCTGGTGGCACTGAGGGTTGAGGCACTGGACACCACACATCACGCCACGCCAGTGATCCGGGTTCGGGAACAAGCCCAGGCTGTCGGGGGTTGGCAGGGGAGGACTGGGATTGAGCATCCACAGACTGCTCTCCTGGTCCTGGGGTGGGTTGGGGAATCTCACCATGCTGTAGCGGACCCTGAGGATGCTCGGGGGTACTACTAGTGCTGGTGATACTGGAGGGGGAACACAGCGGATGTCGGCACATTGTGCCTGGACATAGTTGCTTGTCCATGTTCCAAGGGACCAATTGGAGGAAAATGGCTAGGTGCGACTGTGCAGCTTGATGGCTGCACTCCGAGCACCTGGAGGACTTTGGTGGAGTCCTGTCAGGGAGGGTCCCGGAGCTGTCCTGGCTGGCTAAGGCAGAGGGGGAGCCCTCCAGCAATATGGCATCATGGCCATCCCAGATCCTCCTGGGTGCAGTTTGAGCTACCCAGTTCTCCGCACGGGTGGAGCTGGTGGATGGATGCTCCAAGTCAAAGTGTGCCGCAACAGGCGAAAAAGTATTACATGATAAAAAAAAGGGCAGAATTTGGAAAAGGGAAAAATAAATTTGTTTGCAGACAATAGACCCTATCCTGTTTGAAGTTTTTTTTTTTTTTTGAGCAGAGTAATATAGTATAGAAGAATGTCTTCCCAGTACAGCACTATGAATCTGGAGCAACTGAGTAGGATCTGTGTGGAAAAGGGTATTCCTAGTGAGAACAAAAACAAAAAGCAACTCACAGAGGCCCTCATGGCAGCTGAGACTGAGGATGCGCCACCATACTTAGAGCCACAGGTGGTGACTTTGGAGGTTCAGAGCCCAGAGGAAAAGAAGCCATCTACAGACAAAGAACTGGAGATAAGGAGGCTATGGATGCAGGAGAAACAGCTTGAGAATGAGCACAAAAGGTCTGAGATGCAGCAAAAAAGGTTCGAGATGGAACTCTGGGTAAGCCTTAATTGCAATGTTTTCTTTCAGAACTGTCTTCTCCCCACCCCTCCTGCCCGTGTCATCTTCTCTGGGTTTATCTCTCAGTGCAGGATTGCTCAGGTTGGGTTCCTTTCTCATTTCTGAGTTTTGGTTACCTCTTTGGGGTCCTTTCTTGTTTTTTTTTTAATTTAAATTGATTTTCCAGCATGAGGAAATAAATGTCTCCAAGTTGGGCTGTGTGAAATTAAACTTCCACTGGTGGAATTTTGGAGAAAGTCAGAATTTCACTTTCATGAAATGTCAGAATGTACTTTGTCCACTTTCACAGAAAGTCCAACTTGTAATGGTGGAAAGAATGTATGAATTGTGGATTAATCTATTAAAACTGTGGAAAGAAATTTCATAGAACTGATCACTGTCAGTGGTCAGTTCTGCGGAATGTCTGTCCGCCTTTCAATACATTAATCTGCAATTCATACATTCATTCTGCATTTCAGTGAGTCACTGAATTGAGGAATGAATTATAAATTGGGGATTAAAATATTATACTGCAGATAGAAATTCCACAGAACTGATCACTGAACTGTGGAGTGATTACATGTATTGAAGAATAATCCATTAAACTGCGGAATAAAATTCCTCAAAATTGTCATTCCGCAATCCATCTATATTATTCTGCAGTTCAGCCAGAAAATTCTGCAGAACAGGGTAAAAATTCATCAAACACATTTGGAAGATTCTGATTTTGCCAAAAGTGGAAGTTCAGCAAATTTCCCGAAATGTAAGAAATTTTGAAAAGTTTCACGAAAGTTCAGCAAAAGCAGAATCCACAACTTCAACCCATTTCTATCTCCAAGTAACATAAAAGAAAACAGGAAAATCCATTATTTATAATAATGTTTTGCCTTCCGGAGAGTGTGGTGCTGTCCCATCTGCATGTGCCTCTCTGGGTGGAGGGAACAGCTCTCAAAGCTCTGGGTGGTGTTGGCAGAGAGTCAGGAAATGTCACTAGACTCAAAATCATGTTAAAGAGGAGTTGGGGGACCTTCTCTCCCACCCAGGGACCACCTAGCCAGACACAGCTACCTCAAAGGATGCCAGAAGGCAGGAGTGGTTGGACTATTGTGGGCTCAAGGATGACAGTGATGGTAGGATCTGGAAGGCTGGGCGGGATGGGTAACAGGCACACTCCTCATCCAGTGCCACTAAGAAATTACTACACCATTCTTGTCGAGCGAGATTGCCAAGAAGGGGCACCTAAGGTGGTGGACAGCGAGGATGTGGGAAAACACCTGAATGGAGTCCCTGGGGGGAAGAAAGCCCCAAGAGAATGAGGAAGCAACTTCTGGTAGGGGACTCTATTGTCAGGGGGATAGAGTTTCAGAAGGGAAAGGGTATAGGGAGGGATGGAAAGTGTATCTAGCAGATCGTAAGGACAATAGGAAGGAAGGGGGAACTGGATGTCATTGTCCACCTGGGGATGAATGGCCTAGCTTTGGAAGGGACAGGGCAGTGCAGGAGATGTTTAGGGAGCTGGGGAAGGGTATTAGGCAGGTAGCGCACACACTGCAGCCTTTTCGGAAGTGCTGCCTTTCTACAACTGGGGAAAGGAGCGGGAGCTCCACACCAAGGCTTCCAACTCATGGTTGAAGGAATGGTGCAGAGAGGAGGGGTATGACTACATTGAGGACTGGGAATCCACCTGGAGAGATCAGAGCTTGTACCAGGGGGATGGTCTTCATCCATCAAGGAAGGGAACAGCATTATTTAGATATACAGTTTAAACATTACTTAGGCAGACATTTAAGCTAGTTTAGGGGGGTGGTGGAAAGCAAAGGGGCAGCAGAAACTACCCCACCCACAGGCTGCATTGGTGAGCAGAGAAATCCTCAGTGAAAAGATTCCCACCAGAATGAAAAACAATCAAGGTAGGAAGGGATTAGCATGGGAGGAAGGGAGGAAGAGACGCAGGCAATATGAAAAGGAGAGGAAGGAGGAACAGCTACAAAATGTGGGAAGGGACAAAAGTAGGATTAACAAAATCTGAACAGCCATGTGTGCCAATGCTAGAAGTCTCGGAAATAAGATAGCAGACCTGGAGGCCACCATGGCTGAGGCAGACCTGGATACTGTGGCCATCCCTGAAACATGGTGCACTGATAACCATGACTGGGAAATGATCATAACAGGCTACACAATGTTTAGAAGAGACAGGAGAGGAAGGAATGGTCAAGGAGAAGTGCTTTATGTTAAGAAAAACAAAAGCAGGGGGGCATCGTTTGGACCCAATAGGGATGGCAGCATAGTACTTTTGCTCTGCCCTAGCCTGGCACCAAGTCGTGCATAATTCACCGCAATGCTAGACTTGAATCATCTTCCTAGCAACTGGAAAACCTCATCCTACCTCTGTCGCCATCAGCCGATGCTTTTTGTGGGGAAAGTCACACTCTTTCAGTAAACTTCATAGCGCCCTTTTGAGACCCATACTGTCAGGAGAAAGCCACGCGAGCCTGAGCTCAGGGTATGAGTTTGCTCATGTCACATCCTCCGTATTTTAGCGCCTGACTAAAACCAGATGGGTCATGATCTCCGATCAGCTGTAAGCACATGTAAGAGGGCTACAAGCCGCTGTCTCAACATATTCCCATCACAAGTACTGTACCAGGGGGGAGATGGAGGCACGCAGGACAATGCACAAGATCGTAAGGACAATAGGAAGGAAGGGGGAACTGGGTGTCATTGTCCACCTGGGGATGAATGACCTAGCTTTGGAAGGGACAGGGCAGTGCAGGAGATGTTTAGGGAGCTGGGGAAGGGTATTAGGCAGGTAGCACACACTGCAGCCTTTATGGAAGTGCTACCTGTCTACAACTGGGGGAAGGAGAGGGAGCTCTACACCAAGGCCAAGGCAAGGGCCTTGTGCACAAGCTGCTCAGCCACCTCACAATGAGACCCAGCTAGGAGACGCTCTCTCGATCATCACAAAGATGCTGGAAGCCCTTTTGACGAGAGTGGACAACATTGGGGCATCCCTGGCGGGGAATGTGGCTGATGTGTGTAGGTTGGAGGATAAGCAGAATGTTTTGGAGCAGAGAACTGAGGAATTGGAAAGGTAGCATGTCACAGTATTGCAACATCTTAGGGATCATGAAGCCAAACTCTCTAGACTCTGGTAGGGGGCAGAGGACCAGGAAAACAGGAGCTGGAGGAATAATATCAGAATCCTGGGGGTCCCAGAAGGGACTGAAGGCCCAAATATGGAACGCTTTCTTAATGATTGGCTGCCACAACTGCTGGGGGATAGATGGAGGGAACCGATCAGCATGGAAAGAGCTCACATGGTGTCTGGCAGACCGGACAGCTCCAACGCCCCTAGAACAATAATAGCATACTTTCTGAGATACTCGGTGAAAGAGAAACTGCTTTGAGCTACCAGGGACATGGGGGAGATTACATGGAGGGGCACTAATATCTCCTTCTATCGAGATTTCTCCCAGGAGGTAGCTGCCAGATGAGAAGCATATGGCCTCCTAAAGAAAATTTTGATGGCTAACTCTTTCCAATACCATTTTAAAAAGCTTATCGCGTTACATTTATCCAAGGACAGGAAATCTTTCCTTGCAGAACCACCCAGAGAGACCAAAACATGGATTAATAATCACTGGCCAGGCCTCATATCCTGGACTGCATCTCCCAGATGCCTCTGGGTCCCTAGAGATTACGGGGAGGGAACAGATAAGAAAGAGAGACATTTTCAGGGGGAAGACAATCACAGTCTGACTGGTCCTGACACAAAGACACCCCCCATGTCTTCCTCACAAGCTTCTCAGCAACCCAGGGAAATAGGGCACTGTCATGCCGACAGTCTACTATCCTCTACCGGGCGCTTCTATGTGGAGCTGGAAACGACAGGAAAGCAAGACCGGACCAAACATCTAAATACAAACCAGCAACACCAGCATTCCAGAAGCCCAGGTTATCTATCTGCTGGCAAGCTTTTAGCCTCTCCCCAGCTAAGCTTCTATGGTCGGAAGCAGCACCGCCAAAAAGAGCTGAAGCTTTTGACTCCCCAAACACGGAGCCCGGTGAGCCTATGGATGACATTGTCCCACTGGACTGGGCCACTACAGTAGAAAAGAACGAAGAAGAACTCACTCTAGCGGCCGGACTACTTAAACTGGGGACCAAATCTATCACAGAAGCCCTGGCCTTTCCCCCTCGACCTGCCAGAACCGAAAAGAACTGCTTGGAAGAACATGGCAAATCTGGGGAAGACGGATGATTTGCAACACACTTGAACTCTGGCTAAGACTGTTTTTCTCTTGTTTTTTTTTCTAAATTTACTGCTTGGGAATGCTGCCTTGTGTTTTCCATTCTCTTTCTCTCCCCAGGCTGGAGTCTTTACTGATTGAACATGGGAGGCACACAAAGCTGACTATTTCTGCTGTTGCGCTCCCCCTCCCAGCCTTATTAGCCCTTCGGAAATGCCAGTCAGTCAGATAGAGATACATACAGCATTTACATAGGGGGCTGTACCCCCCCAATCTGGGTGCTCCCTAGCCTCATCATATCCCCTTTGAGTTTTTGTTTATACTGGAGGACTGGGCTAGGGGTGCTCAACAGGAAAGCCATCAATGCTAGAGATACCTGGCAATCAGACAGAGCAATTGGTACCCTCCACCCCCCCCTCCTTTCTGGCCTTTGGGCCTGCCATTGCTTTGTTAATAAATGGCTGACAGAGATCCCCAGGTTTTCCTAAACATAGAAATGCACCCCCAAACCACTTCTCCCCCATATACTCCCTCCTTCCAGTTTAACTGTTTTACTTGCATCCTATCGGCGAGGTTGCTGTTAGGTGTACCTGGACCCTCCATGCCTAGTTTTAAGTGGCTCCATGAGGCCAGGTTGGGACAGATCACCCATGTTAGGTTTGACTTCTCCCCTCTTTTTTGTTACTTGAAGCAGTGTGGTGTGGAGCATTTTGACGCTCCTTTCACACGTTCACCTCAGCATCATTAACTATAATATATTGTCTTGTGTGTTCATTGTTGCAATAATAGTTCTATTGTTGTGCATTGTGTTACTGTTGCTCCATAATAGCATAGTATATAATTTGTTCCTTTCTATTTGGCAAGGCTCCTATCACTTGATGACAACTGCTGCAGCTTCTCCTATACTCCTCTCTATACACTCGCTCCTTCTCCTCACATACCAGGTTTGAAGCCCTCCTGTTTGAGCAAATAATGAGGTGACTTCTTCTATTTGTCTGCTATCCAGTTTTCTTTCTCCTGTTGGGTGAGTACTCCTTTTTTATCTAGTTGGCTGCCTAGAGGATAACAATGGCCAATATTTCCCCTATGACTGAGGGTTGGAAGTGGGTCTCCTGTAATGTCAAAGGACTCAACCACCCAGTTAAATGAACTAAAGTGCTAGAGTTTCTGAATTCTATGGGTACTGACATAGCCTTCCTTCAGGAGATGCACCTCACCAACAGAACTGTACAATGACTTAGAAAGCTATGGGTAGGTTCAGTTGTTGCTAGTTGTGTCAAAACTAAGTCCAGGGGTGTTGCTATTTTACTGCATAAAGCCGCACCCTGGGTGATAGAAGACAAACTCACAGACTCTCAGGGAAGAGGGGTGGTATTCAGACTCTTCTATCCGGGGGCTAGGGTACTGTTGGCCAATGTGTATGGCCATAACACAGACTCAGGAGAAGTTTATCCTGACTTAAGCCAAGCATTTACAGACCTCACGAATGGTCTCTCGGACGTCCTGATTTCTACTTGGAGGTGACCACAACCTGGTCCTCAATATTTTTCTTGACAATTCCCTCCCCACCCTGCAAACCCATCCTAAGGATTTAGCGGGCCTCACTGATCTAATGGCAGAATGGGGCCTATGTGACCCCTGGAGAAGGAACAATCCACAGGGGTGTGACTATTCTTTTTATTCGGCGGTGCATCACACTCACAGCAGGCTAGATTTCTGGCTTGCTAACTATGTGGCTGCACCTGTGATTTTGGCCACCTCAATTGGCAGCATTTTAATCTCTGACCATGCCCCTGTATCGATTTTGTTCTCTCCTCCGGGCCAGGGGGCTCGCGCCATGAGATGGAGGTACAACCTGTTATTGCTGCAGGATAAAACTTTCCAAACCTTTATAAAAGAAGAAGCTTGCTCCTATTTCTCTCTCAACACCTCCGATGAGGTTTTGGCCTCCATGATATGGGAAGCCTTCAAAGCTGTTATCAGAGGGAGGATCATTTCCTTCACAGCAGCCAAGAACAAGGCCCACGCGGAGACTATATGTTCTTTGCAAGCCAAACCTGCAACTCTGGAGAGGCAATTTAAAGCCTTGGCCCAAAACCCACTTAAATCCCCCCCTCCTACCCACCATTACAGGCTTAAAATACCAAATAAATATGCTGTTAAACAAAAAAGTGGAATGGCAACTTCTACGTTCCAAACACAAATCATGGGCGGATGGAGATAAGGAAGGCATACTGCTAGCCTATCATCTCCATAAGCAACAAGCTTCATCCAGAATACTTGCACTTAAGAACAAAGAGAGTAAAGTGGTCTTGGTGCCCAAAGCTAATAATGAGACAATTCGGATATTCTACCAGGAACTTTACCAGACCTAGTCTAAACTTTCAACTACCAAGCTTTCTACACACATGTCCGAGTTATGTAAAGGGATTTCTCTTCCCAAACTCTCGCAAAAAGATTGTAATACCTTGGATGCCCCTGTCATTCCTGAGGAACTCCAGTCTGCTCTTTCTCAAATGGCAAAGGGGGAGGCTCCGTGACCAGACGGAATGACGGTAGAACTCTACCAACTTCTCAAGGCTGAGATCACCACCCTCCCTGCAAGCTTTGCACGAGGCCCAAAACACAGCTGCACTCCCTCCCACTATGCGGGAAGCTTTAATAACTCTAATACCCAAGAAGTCTCCAGATGCACTGGACTGTGCCAATTTTTTGCCCATTTCATTGCTCTCAGTGGACACCAAACTACTAGCAAAGTGCTGGCAAACAGATTAACCCAGGTTCTTCCCACCCTAATACACCCTTCATAATCTGTTTTTTCGAAGGTCAAGTCGGGAGCGGACAATTTGCGCCTTGTCCTTAATCTGAAATGGCTAGCACTCCACTCCTCAATTCCCATGGCAGCCTTGGCAATTGACTTTGCCAAGGTGTTCAACTCATTAGAGTGGAACTACCTCCACAATGTCCTCAACCTTTATGGATTTGGCTCTCATTTCTGCTCTTGGGTCTCCACACTATACCACTTGCCAACAGCCAGACTTGTCACTAACCAGGATATTTCCTCTCCTTTTCCACTACAAAGGGGCACCAAGCAAGGATGCACCCTTTCCCCTCTTCATTTCATCACAGCCCTGGACCCCCTGTCTAGAAAACTTCTAGGCACTATGGGTATTACTGGGAACCCTGTCAAAAAACAATCCTTCCTAGTCAATGCATATGCTGATGACATGCTACTCACACTGTCCAACCCAGAGCTTTCCCTACCTATAGTGCTGCCGATGTTACAAGAGTTCACTTCTCTCTCTGGCCTGCTAATTAATCAAAAGAAGACAATTCTTTCCCCGCTAAACACAAAGTGTGGCAGGAATTGCCTGGCAGGCACTGACATCACCTGGGCCCCTCAGGGTTTCCCTTATCTTGGGATTTTTATTTCCTCAGCGTGGAATGACCTGGAAAAGGCCAATTTCTCCCCTCTGCTAATAGCCCTCACCACTGAGGTTCAGAGGTGGTGAAAACTGCAGTTGTCTCTGAAAGGCAAAATAGAGGAAGTTCTCATGTTCATACTATCAAGAGTCTCATACCTCCTAAATAACCTCCCAATCCCCCTGTCTCCAAAGTCATTCTCCTCTTTAGACAAACTCATTTCCTCTTTTCCATGGGATGGCAAAGCAGCACTCTGGGGATGCACAAAGCTGCGAGTCCACTGGTCTAAAGGTGGACTTGGCCTCCCCTGGTTCATAGCTACCATCTAGCCTTTCACATGGCCCAATCCACTGCTTGGTTTGTCCTTCATCCCTTCCCTCCCCCCTCACAGTTGGTACTTCTAGAAGCTGCCCTCATACCAGATAACTCTCTCTTCTCCCTGTTAACCAATAAGAAACTCCCTGAATACCAGATTACCCCAGTTATGAAGGAGACTTGTAAAACCTGGCACCAGGCAATAGCCCTCACTGGTGTTCCTAGAATGGATTACCTCCCCCCGATTTCCTATGCCCCTCTCTGGACAACAAGCTAATTATGGTGGATCTCAAACCCTTGTACTGGCTCCAATAGGCCTCCAAAGACATTCACACCATGGGAGACCTCCTTCTCCTAAATAGCAAAACATTGATGTCCTTTGAGCAATTGCAGGGTCTCTTTGACCTGAAAGCACAGGATTTCTGGAGGTACCTCTAGATACGAAGTGCTCTCTCCCCCCTCTTGGCCAAGTCTACTGATGAGGGTGGATGGAGTTGCTTGGCCACACTCCACAAGCTGAGAAAATGCCAAGGACTTGTGGGAATTATTTGCAAAGTACTCAGAGACTCCCAGCCGGATACCACCTCTGCATGCCGAGTAGCATGGGAGATGGAACTCAAGTGCCCCCTCCCACTGCAGCAGTGGTCTGACCGTTTAAAGGCAGCTCATACAGCATCCAAAGATACTAAGAGCCAGTTGATATAGCTGAAAGCTCTTCTTAGATGGTATAGGATGCCTGCCGTGCTCTGTAAACTCAAACTACTAAGCCATGACAGATGCTGGAGGTGCCAGTCCTCCCCAGCCCATCTGCTTCACATCCTCTGGACATTTCCAGCCCTTCAAGAGTTCTGGTCTCATGTATTGAATGACTGCTCAAAGATTGTTGGAAAAAGGCTTTCCCACTCTCAGGACTCCCTTGTATTAGGGGATGTCTCCATTTTGGACCCACTGCCTGTTCCACTAAAAGCATGGACTCTCCTAGCAGTAATGGAGGCTAAGAGGGCTATCCTGATGAAAAGGAGGCAACCCACCATCCCCTCAGTCTCTGTCTGTTGGGAAGCCATGGCTCGGCTAGCTATTTTTGAAAGGCTTACTGTGGCAGGGAATGGTCACCTCTCTAGGCACCACAAAAAATGGGATGCATACCTGCACTCGCATATTTGTGCAGTCCAACCCACTCTCAAAAAAAAACCCAATGTAATGATCTCCACCACCTCCCCCCCCTTACTATTGTCCCTTCTGTTGGAAAAGGAGTCCTCATCTCTCCCTGTAAGAAATATTTCTACATCCTATCTGTCTTCACCTTTCAATATTATCTATTAACTGTGCTTTAGGAGCTTGCTCTGTTTTCTATAAGATATGCAAGGAGAGTGACGATAAATAATAACAATAATAATAACAATAATGATAACAAGCTGCTTTTCTTTAGTACTTTATTTAAGACCAAGTCGGAGTCCACCCACTGCCTTTGGTCTGATATGTACTGTCACAAATGGAATGTGAGTAATAACTGGATATTAATGGTGCAATGTGTCCTAGATATACTTTCAATTAGCATTTGATGTGGTATGTTACCATTTTATTATATGGTGCTTGACAGTTCCTGTACCAATGGTTGGCTACATGTGTGTGCTTGGCACATTGTTGCTTTCCTTCTGGTTGTTTAGAAATAGGCAAAATTCAATAAAATCTTTTATGATAAAAAAGAAAAACAAAAGCAATGTAGGTACAGGGAATTCAGGTGGGGGTTGAAGTGTTATGGGTCAACCTCAAGTCAGGAAATGGAACTACCATTTGCATAGGAGTGGTATACAGGCTTCCGACACAGGTAGAGGACTTAGACAAAGAAATGTTGGAAGACATAGGGAAAATGGCTAAGAAGAGGAGGTAGTGCTGTTGGAGGACTTTAATCTGCCAGATGTAAAGTGGAGCCCACCTGCTGCAGCATCAGCTAGAAGTACAGTAGAGACATCCTGGAACCACTACAGGAGGAGTTCCTCAGGCAGCAGGTCAATGAGCCCACTCAGGTGGGGCAATACTGAACCTGGTACTTATTAACAGGAACAGTGTTGCAGATATCAGAGTGGGCAGTCACCTGGGGACCAATGACCATCGCACAGTGTGATTTAATATAGTAACAGTAGCGGGATCCAGCTGCACAAGGGAGAGGGTCCTGCTTTTCAGAATGGCTGACTTTACAAAGATGGGGGAATGCCTCTGAAAGGACCTGGTAGGGCAAAATGCTGTGGATGGGTGGAAGGCAAATGGGCCAGGCATAGTAAAGGCAACAAACCTGTATGCCAGGCAAATAAGCAAATGCAGAAGGAGGAGGAGGAGATAGTTATGGTTTTCATGGGAAGCGGCAGAAAAGGTAAGGCCAAAAACAATGGCATTTAGAAAGTATAAGGAGACCCAGAGAGAGAGAGAGGAGGACAGGAAAGTGTATCTGGGAAAATGGAGGGAGGCACACAAAGCAGTAAGGAGTGCCAAGGTGCAAGCTGAGGAAAAAATAGAGCAGACAGTATTAAGGGGGACAAGACATTTTTCAGGCATGTAAGTGAGGAAAGAAAGGCAAAGGTAGGGATTGTATGGTTAAAAAAGGAGGGAGGGTTTCTACAGAGGAGGACCAGTGTAATGTCAAATATAATGCAACATAATATTGAGCCATGTAATGCAACATAATATTGAACCATGTAATGAAAGATACAATGCAAGGTAATATTAAGCTATTGCTAAAGCAAGTTTGGGCAGAGGAATGTATGCTGATGTTTACTAGTATGCCCCAGGCAAAAGGTGATTAGAGTGTGGTGTGGGACAGAAAACAATGCCATTAATGTCCAGCTGGTCTTTTGAAGATTGGACAGAAAACAATGTCATAAATGTCCGGATGGTCTTTTGAAGACTGGACAGAAAACAAGGTAATAAATGTCCAGATGGTCTTTTGGAGACTGGTCAGAACAAAATAAGATAACACGGGTCAGAACAAAGTAAGATAACAAACCTGTTTAAACTGTAACCAAAATTCCTGTCATACCGCAGCTTACGTGATCAAAGGGTGCAGCCTCAGGTCTTCTGTATAAAAGACTGTCACAGTGAACTGTTTGTGGAATATATTCCTGGATGCATGCATGTATATTTGTAACTATACCGATTAAATAAAATCACATATATAAGACATATGTGTGAGATGCCTTATGTTACAATTTGGTGCCGTGACTCGGATACCGATCGCCGCATACTCCTGCCATTGCTGTTGGTATTTCATGGCTGAGTTTGCTACAGACAAATTGCTGTGGAAGAAAAGCGGTATAGTTAGCTCTGCTATCACTGGACTGATCACCCAGGATAGAGGGGGGCTGTAAAACGGCTCGGTAAAGAAATGACTCTGGATAAAGCTGGGAAGGATGATTTCGCCAGACCAAGAGTAAGTATGGAAATTATACTAAGAAATTTCCTAGAAAAACATTTAAAGGAGGGTCCCCTTTTGGGCTCCTGAAAAAGGGGAAATAGTGGGAAAATGTTTAAAGGCACAGTGTGAGGAAAGAAATGAAAAGTGTAAAGTGGACAAAACAAAATTAGCTAATATTTGTCAGATGTTTCTACAGTATCAAGTAGAAGTAGAACAGCATGTAGAATTAATGTGTCAAATTAAACAGGAAGATGAGGCAGAAAAGAAACAATTAAAGGAACAACTAAAAGAAGTGCAGGAATTATTAAAACAAAAAGAGAGTCAAAATGACAATCTTCAGGGAGAAAAGTGTCTCCTTTTGCAAGAGCAGGCTTGTCTTAGTGAACTGTCAAAATATCAAAATAAATCTAGTCAACAGACTCAAGCTAATTTGAACCAGGAAATTATGTTATACAAAATAAGGTTGCTATGTTGGGGGAAGAACAACATGCCTGTAATCTTTTGTTAAAAGAAGAAGAAATGGTAAGACTAAAGGACCATAATGAAGAGAAAATGCATCAGCAAAGTCAGGAACATGTCCAAGAGTCAGGTTATAAACAACAGCAAATCATTTATTTGCAGACTGAGGTGCAGTTGCAGACCCAAATTTCCTTAGAACTGCGACAGCAGTTAAGCGAGGTCAGGGAGACTGTACGGAAAAAAATTAAGAAAAAGTGTAAGGTTGCTTCAGTCAAACAGCCCACCTCAGAATCTTCCTTGACTTCTATGTCCTCCGAAATGGAGGATGATCCCACTTCATCTGACGAAGCTGGGCATCGCAAGTCTAAATATAAGTCAAAGAGGATGACCCCATATGTCTGAAAGACGGTGACGATGGGACTGGCAGTCAAACACAAACAAAAGCTTAGAAAATTGTCCCTAAAACTTGGGGAAAAACTTATGTCTGATATGATGGACACCTTGAAAAAAGTTGATAAGTTACAGGACCGATTGAGACGAAATCCAAAATTGGAAAAACCTAGAGTGAAAGAGATTGAAGCCCAAATAGCGGAGATGCAGGAGTAGGTTAAGAAAATGCAACAGAGAATAGGCAATGATGAAAAGGCTAGAGAAGCAAGCAAGCCTAAGTCAGATGAAGAGCTGGAAGTGGAGGTTAGGTAAAAGGTGTCCCAAAAGGAGCTAACCATCCAGGAAGCCATGGCTCTAGGGGAAAGAGTAGATAAATGGGAGCCGGGTCAGAACCCAGCCCCCTTTTGCAACAAGTTAAAAAATCAGGTAAAAAGTTTTAACCTGACAAATCAGGATGCATTTTAAAATTTTGACTTTGGCATTGCCTTCAGTGCTTTTGGGGAGTTTACCAAACAATATTGTGGGCCTGCAAGAAGATGTAGATGATCCTGACAGCTGGGTATCAATCCCAGACATACTCAACCCTCTGCAGGGTATGTATGGTGTTACCCAAGCAGATTGGGGAAAGGTGTATGAAGTACAATGGCAGCTGGGAGAGTCTCCCATAATGTTTGTAAACAAATTATATGCTGCATATGCCACTTATGGGGGGACGGCTAGACCATCCAAAGAGGACCCTATCTTCTTAGGACTGATAGACAGGCAAGCCGTGCAGATTCCTGCCTCTGTTCAGTTGTTAAGCAAGCGAGCGGAGTCATGTGCAGCCAAGGAAGAAATTCTCACTGATTGGTGGAGAATGCAGCAAGATGATGTGGAAGGCAGTATCCGGGACAGGGGGGAAGAAGGAAAAAGATAGCTGCCGTGGTACGCAATGAGGGCAAGGTAAAAATGACATGTCATAACTGTAATAAGGAAGGTCACTTTAGGAGGGACTGTTGGGCTAATGAGGAGGAATGGAAGGCAGAAGAAAGCAAGTCCTCCAAAAAAGGAATGACAATGGGTCAGGAACAACACAAATAGTGATCTAACAGCGGTCCTAGAAACCCTGACCCGACTGTTAGAAACTAAGAGTATCTCAGCCATTAAGTCATCAGCCCTTGAACAGGGCTGGGGCAGCGACTGATGGTCGCAAGCCCCCCAGATGCATAGAGTGGCACTCCTCGGGGAAGACGGGGAGGGCAGACTGGTGGTATCCGCTTTGGTAGGGGGCCACCAAACTTCTGTGTTAACAGACACCGGAGCCACCGTCAGCATCACAAATTTACCATTGCCCATACCAAAGAAAAAGACTAAGGGTATCACTTTACAGGGACTGATGGGGGGGAAACAGCGGCATGGCTCACAGAGCCTTGTCAGGTGGTTATTGAGCAAACCACCAAATAGTGTCCCTTCTGGACCTGTAAGAGTCACAAGGGTACTATTTTGGGAATGGACCTTTTGTCCAAATGGAAATGGGTGGTGGACCTGCGTAACATGACACTCTGGGTGTGCAACAGTAAAGTGGTTAAACCAAAAGTAACGGATACCCACTCTGTCTTTACTGTCAAAGGTTTTGTTTTAAATGATCCTGCCTATGATCTCGACCGGCTGGTCAGAGATCTCCCTGAGGAACTAAAAGTGGTTGTGGCAAATCGATCCCAAGTCTGGGCTAAACATTCAAATGACTGCAGGAGAGTCAATAATCAGATAGTAAAAATAGAGGGACCTGATCCACCTCCACAGCGACAATATTCCTTCCCCAAGGAGGCAAGGGAACCCATTAAACAGGTCATCAACCAACTTTTAAGCCAAGAAGTGATTCACCCCATATGCTCCATGGTAAATTCACCAATTTGGCCAGTTTTAAAGCCCAGTGGAGCATAGCGACTGACCATTGACTATCGGGTCCTTAACAAGGTTACCCCATTGATAACCCCGGTGGTTGCATGTCTCCCAGACCTAATAGTTAGATTGTCACCATCAGCAACCGTTTATACAGTGCTGGACGTATCTAATGGATTTTGGTCAGTCGCTGTGCACCCTGACTCCCAGTACAAATTTGCCTTCACCTTTGAGGATAAGCAATATACTTTCACGTGCATACCTCGAGGTTTCCACTCATCGCCCACTCTGTTCCATCAGTGTCTGGCTGAGATCCTGACTGGTTTCTCTGAGTCAGGTCAGATAATACAATACGTGGACGATATATTGCTACAGTCCGATTCCATGTCAGATCATGTTCAGCACTTCGGGGAGCTCCTCTTGCTGCTACTTTCTGCTGGGTTGAAACTGAACCCAAGAAAGGCTCAAATTGCCCAATCAAAAGTTCTGTTTTTAGGCGTTCAAATAGATAAGGGAGGGTGTGCTGTGGACCCTCACAAAAATAAAGTTATCCAGCAGTTGCCACGCCCTAAGACCAAAACTGTACTCCGGCAGTTTCTGGGCATGGTAGGGTTCTGTAGAGATTTCATAGAAACCTTTACAGTCAAGGCTATACCATTGTATGATCTCCTTAAAGGGGATGCCAATGACAATCTTTCATGGGATGCCCAACACCAAGTTGCTTTTACAGAATTAAAACAAGCTATGATGAGGGCACCCGCCCTTATCAACCCTTGCCCCAACCAGGATTTTGTGTTACAGGTTTGCGTCACCCCCGAGGTGCTCAATGCCATCCTATTACAGGAATGGCATGACCAACTGCGACCAGTGGGGTATTTTTCAAGAGTGCTCTCCCCAGTGGAGCAGACATTTGAAAAGTGTGCTCGCCATCTCCTGGGGGTATATTGGGTGGTACAGGTTACAGAACACATTGTGGGTTTCTCCCATGTTATCTTACAAATGCCCCTATCCCCCTTAAAATTTTTGTTGGAAAATGAAGTAAAGGGTGTCTCTTCAGAGTGTTTGGTTAGATGGACCTTGGCTTTGCGAGACCGTAATCTGACGGTGCAATGGTGCACGACACTATTGCTGGTAGATATGTTACAGTGGGGGGGGAGGATCATGACTGTGGACACATCCCACTCCAAACCCTGCAACTGACTTTTGCCTGTTCCCCCTCTACATTGGCTGTCCATCTTCATGTGGATGGCTCCCGCTATTGGGAGGATGGGCACTTTCACACAGGCTATGCCATGTGGGCTCCCAATACAGAGCACCAGGTCTTGGTGATGTGCTTGAAGCCATTAGGGAAGCAGTTCTAATGTCTGGGTACTGCTCGATTAACATTTTTACTGACTGTGCCTTTGTGGCTAATGCTCTGACAGAGCACCTGCCAATATGGGCTCGCAGGGGTATGCAAAAGGCATCGTGTGAACCTGTGGCATTCGCTTTGGTACTTCAACACATCTGGCAGTTGGGTCAGGACAAACCCATACAGATTGCCATTTATAAAGTCAAAGCCCACCAGTGGCACACCACTGATGTGCATCAAATCAACAATAACATTGTTGATCAATTGGCCAATAAAGCGGCCCAACATGGTAAACGGTGGACAAATCCTCTCCCAGACACTGAGGATACCTCTCAGTTGTAGGAGATCCATGACTTTGATCAGCACCACCAAAGGTGGATTGCCTCTCTGCGTACTCTTCCAGGTCTAAAAGATATTCAGCAAACAGACCCATTCTTAGTCCCTTGTCGTCAGCAGGTGGAACAAGGGTACCAGTTCCAAGACCCTCATCAGCACCTTAAGGTCCAAAATGACACTCTCATTTGGGAAAGACAGGGGGGTTTCCCTAAGTGGGATCCCCCTCTCAAGCTGCGTCAAGACATTATTATGGAGAACCACCACCATGGAGGTCATTGTGGGCTGTATAAGATCTGCCAATTAGTCACCTCCAAATACTGGTGGCCTACCATGGGCAGACAAATTAAGATGCAACTGCAATCTTGTCTCATTTGTGCTCAAATGAACCCCCGTTCCAAAGGCAAACACTTTTTGTTGGGCAGGGTGCCACTCGCAGATGGCCCCTGGGCCAATCTACAAATTGATCTTGTGGGTCCCCTGCCACCAGCAAAGGGAGGGTATCAGTATATGCTGGTAATTCTGGATACTTTCTCCAAATGAGTTGAGGCATGCCCTCTCCGTGCTGATACAGCAGCGGCGACAGCCAAGGTCCTATGGGAACAAGTTTTCTCCCACTGGGGCTTTCCTGTTGCACTGGAAAGTGACAGAGGGACACATTTCACCTCTCAAATTATGTCAGCATTGTGTGGCATCTTGGGCATTGAACAACGACTGCATGTCCCCTACCACCCACAGTCTTTGGGTATGGTGGAACGCATGAATCGGACCCTCAAAAACGGCTCTCAAAAAGGCAGTCCATGGACACAGGTAAGGACTGGGTCACTAACTTACCCATAATCCTTATGGGCATCAGAGGGACCACCAGCCAGAGCACTGGATTTAAACCCTATCAGTTAATGACAGGGAGGGACATGCGAATTTACTACCCCTCAGATCCATACCTGTCCACCCCAGTAAAAGACCGTATTGGGGCTTATCTGTTCTTGCAGCAATTACAGGCACAACTGAACATGTACCTGCCACAGACTGCATAAACAATGGGTAAGGCACATTGGAAGAACAAACAAAGAGTGGAAAAAGACCCACTCCCACCGATTGGCTTGGGTGATCAGGTAATGGTCAAAAACGTTGCCCAAAAAGGGCCTTGGGAAGCAAATTGGATGGGGCCATTCCAGGTGGTTCAATTATTAGGATCATGGGTAGTGCAAATTGAAAGGGTTAAAGAAAAAAAAAACAATTACAATGGGTGCATGTAGATCATTGTAAGCTGTATCGTTCTTTAATCTGATAAAACCTGATACTGCATTTTTTGTTTCTGTTGTAGATAAATACATGGGTGCTGTTTGGTCTGTGACTGCGAATTTTAAGTGTACAATCAGCTACATACTCATGGAACTGGACAACACTGGTTACTAGCCAAAGTCATAGTCGTGAGGGACAATGGGATATGAACTTGTATATAATATGCAGTAACTTTTCTTCAGCGTGTAATGAAAAGCAATTTGTTGCCCGATACTTCACCGAAGCAGGCAACTATGGATGGCCTGAAAAGGCAATGTGTGTGCAGAACAAAGATGGGGCTATTATTAAATATGTTGAAGCTTGGCAAAAACAAAAGTGCTTGCTTACCATGGAGGAGGAGCCTATATTAAGAAATTGATCCTATTGGTGGAACTGCCAAGCTAAGGCTTCAAATGTTGCTTACACTATCGGACTTGTACAGCTGACATTGTTATTACCTTATGACGTTACTTTTAATAAGGTTGTTGTATCTGTAATGCCAGGACACGTAGGCACAAAGTGTGACCCAAAATGGCTGCATAATCAAACCCATACTCTTGCTGTGTTTAATCAGAATAGTGTGCACAAAAGAAAATTTTCTCCTCCTACTGATGGTTTAATTTTGACCCAAAATATATACCCCTTGTATTATCCCTGTCGTTTAGAATATTATAACCTGTTGTTACATGTCCCCTTCCCCAAACTGCCCCCTGTCTGTGACACCACACAATCCGTGCTGGTGTGGAAAAACTATTATAATGAAACTCTGAGACACTACCATGCTCATCATAGTGACTGACTAGTGTCTGTTGACTCTCCTCCAAAGGAGCCTCCCTTGTCACGGAGAAAGCGTGACATTTCCGATGCAGCTGCCTGGGCAGGGGCTGGCATGGGGCTCACCAATGGTATTGATGCGGCTGTTCTCAAAGGGCATATTAGATCCCTGGAGGTCACGCTCAGAAGTCTCATGGCCAGACCCTTGGCTTAAACTGTGCAGTTATCTTTTTTTTTTTTATTTTCCCTTTATTCTGGCTGGACCACCGTCTACTTCCTCCGCCCTGGTCACGGCCCCCGGAGACCTCTACCACAGTCTATAGCTGCAGAGAACCCTCGGTCACCCCCAGCTTACCCCACCGGAGGGTGGGGCTGCAGGCCACCTTCGTGACCCCGGAACTGTGACTGGTTGGGGTCCCACAGCGTCGGTGGCGATGCAAGGATCTCTGGGAGGGCTTCATTCACAGTGGTCCTGCCTGCCTTTTCCATTTTTCTCTCCCAGAGGCGGGGCGTGCAATGGCACAGCGTCTGCCCGCCTCCCCGATCAAGCTTCAGCTGCGTGAGAACACCGCCACTGCCAGGGAGTCCCCAGCGCTCCGAGCACTACCCACACCCCTCCCCGGAGAAAGGAGGCTGTCCAGCAGACGCTCGATCCTACTCCCCGGCGGCCTTCCGCGACCGGATCCATTCCCGAACCCGGGTCGCCGGCGTCGCAAGCGGAAATCCCACTGCTGTGCCAACGGGCCAGCCCTGTGCAGCTATCTGGGAAAAATGAATATTTAGATTGGTTAGCGTTTGGGGATACTCTTACTAATTTTTAATTGATTGCTAATATGGTTCATATGCTTAATTTCTCTGTTGTTAAAAATTTAAATGTTACTTATCTGGAGCTTGCATGTGCTCAAATTGCCTCAGAGGCTCACAACAATTTACGTGGTGAACTTAACCACATTGAAACTAATAGACTGCCACTGGGAATATCAAAAGGTAATGTTTCTACCCTATTAGGTAGAAAAGATGTGATACTTACAAATCTAGATTTAATAAAGGTGTGGCCCAAGCCTAATGAGTACCATCATGTACTAACACATATCATCCCTGTCCTGTTGGTCATTCCTGTCTGCTTTGAACCACCCACCATCTCCTGGCAAATATGCTATCAAGGTGTCTTGATGCAAGACCAGATTATGTGACTGCAGCCAGCAGATGACACAGTTTTCACCAAACAAGGACAATATTATGTCCTCAAACAGGATCACTGCTTAAAGCAGGATCATTCTCTGGTATGTGGTGAGGAGATCCCAGTCTCACCCTGGGTCCTGCACCAATACCCCTTTATTTTAACTAGTGCCAATGGGTACCGTGAGGCAGTGTGGTGGAATCAATCATGGTGTGTCCTGGCCAGACAACCGTGGAAGGTGTGGGAATGCAGTGATGAGACCTGGCAGGTGGCTAATTGGACTACTCACGGGTTAATATCACTCACTTGAATGATGCTTCCCTAAAAATTACTGGGCTTGTCCAGTTAGTGGTTCCACCACATATGACGTGGCCTGCCTTCACCCTTTACAGTTGGCAGCACTGCAGCAGAGACAGCAGACAAGGACCTGGTCTTGAAACAACAACACACTAGTCAACAGTTTGCACACAATGCCCAATATTTGCCAGTTATCTCCTGCTGGGATTGGGGCTCGACTGTTTTAGAAGCCAGTCCAACCCTGGTGATAGTACCGTTTGTTGCCCTCCAATTGGCACTTTTTATATTCTCATGCTGTCTTTATGCGAAAATTAAAAAGCTAATGAGACAACTGCATTATCTACAGTGGCAACAGCAACCTATATTATGAGACCGTAGGTTTCTTTTGTTTTAATGGTCTCAAACAGGGGGTTGTAATGTAAAATATAATGCAGCATAATATTGAGCCATGTAATGCAACATAATATTGAACCATATAATGAAAGATACAATGCAAGGTAATATCAAGCTATTGCTAAGGCAAGTTTGGGCAGAGGAATGTATGCTGATGTTTACTAGTATGCCCCAGGCAATAGGTGATTAGAGTGTGGTGTGGGATAGAAAACAATGTCATAAATGTCCAGATGGTCTTTTGAAGACTGGACACAAAACAAGGTAATACATGTCCAGATGGTCTTTTGAAGACTGGTCAGAACAAAATAAGATAACACTGGTCAGAACAAAGTAAGATAACAAACCTGTTTAAACTGTAACCAAAATTCTTGTCATACCACAGCTTATGTGATCAAAGGGTGCAGCCTCAAGTCTTCTGTATAAAAGACAGTCGCAGTGAATTGTTGTGGAATATATTCCTGGATGCATGCATGTATATTTATAACTATACCGATGAAATACAATAACATATATAAGACATATGTGTGAGGTGTCTTATGTTACAACCAGGAAGAGGCAAACATCTTAAGCAAATACTTTTGCTCAGTGTTCAAAGTAGAAAGGGAAGGAGCAGGACTACAAATATGCACCAAACACTTGGAGGGGAATGAAGTGGACACTAATCCCTTTTCTGAGCAGAGGGTTAGGAAAGCACTCACTAATCTGAGGGTGGGCAAAGTCATGGGGCAGGATGGGGTGCATTCAGGAGAGCAGAAGGAACTGAGGAAGGTGCTAGCTGCACCCCTGGCAGACGTAACAGTTCACTAGAGACTGGCGTGATTCCAGAGGACTGGAGAAAAGTGGATGTAGTCTGACTTTTCAAGAATGGTAGCAAGGAGGAGGCAGGAAATTATAGGCCTGTTAGCCTGACATCTGTAATAGGGAAGCTGATGGACACACTACTAATGGAAAGAATTGTGGAACACCTGGAATCCAACAGGCTGCAGGGCCTGAGGCAGCATAGCTTTACAGAGGGGAGGTTGTGCCAAACAAGTCTAATAGATTTTTTGACTGAGTAACCATGATGTTGAATCAGGGTGAGGCAGTGGATGTGGCAATCCTGGACTTCAGCAAGGTCTTTGACACTGTACCCTATAGGAGGTTGGTAAACAAGTTGGGTGGCATGGGGGTGAGCGATAAAGTGGTAACCTGGACAAGAAACTTGTTAGGGGATAGGAGGCAGAGGGTGCTGGGAAATTAAGTTCACTCCGAGAGGGGAGTGTGACCAGCAGGGTCAGTACTTGTGCCAGTCCTCTTTAATGTCATCATTAGTGACATAGTAGTGGAACTGGAAGGGAAGGTCTGCCTCTTTTGGTTGTCAGCAAGATCTGCAACAGACTAGACACTCCAAAAGAGGGAGGTGCAAAGTATGGAAAGAGATTTAAAAAGACTTTAGAAGTGGGCAAATGTTTGGAGGCTAAGGTTTAATGTAAAAAAGTGCAAAATAATGCAATTGTGTCACCGAAACCCAGGGGTGCAGTACAAAATGGGGGATATTTGCAATGGCCAAGCTGGAAAGGGACTGGGGGAATCATATCGGATGATCGGAAAGTGGCCAGACAATGGGACAAAGTGATTGGGAGGGTTAGTGGGATGTTGGAGTGTATAGGTAGGGGTATCACCAGCAGGAAGAGGGAAGTTGTGTTGTCCCTATATAGATCCTTGTGGAGTACTGTGTCCAGTTTTTGAGATCACATCTCAGGAAAGACATAGGCAGCGTAGAGGTTGTCCAGAAGAGGGCTCCAAGATGGTACAGGGTCTGCATCAAAAGCCCTATGGGGAGAGTCTAAAGGAACTAAACATGCACAACCTGGAGGAGAGAAGGAAGAGGGTGTGAATAAGGTATAAGTGGGAGGTATTTTTTGAGGAAAGGGTACTCTAGAACAAGGGGTCATGATATGAAACTGGAGGGGGGTAGGTTCAGGAGAGATGTGAGGAAATACTTCTTCAAAGAAAGTGTGATGGATGCCCAGAACACTCTTCCAGTGGAGGTAGTGGGGTGAAAACAGTGGTGGGATTCAAAAAAGCCTAGAAACATGGAAACATAGACTGTGACAGCAGATAAGGACCGCTTGGCCTGCCTAGTCTGCCCATTCCCCTACCTACTGGATAAGCTGCAGATCCTAGTTAACCAACAGCCTATTTCTTCCTACCCCCCACAAGAATTGCCTTATGTCTGTCCCATGCATTTTTGAATTCTTCCACAGTTTTAGACCCCACATCCTAATCAGGAAGGCAGTTCCATGTGTCCACCACCCTCTCTGTGAAAAAATACTTCCTCACATTGCCCCTGAGCTGTCCGCCCTCTGTCTTAATTGTGTCCCCTTGTTTCTTGCGCATCTCTTTTTCTGAAAGATGCTACCCTCTTAGACTTTGTTGATTCCACTGAGGTACTTAAAAGTTTCTATCATGTCCCCCCTCTCCCTCCTTTCCTCAAGGGTATACATATTAAGCTCCTTTAGTCTCTCCTCATATGGCTTCTCTTGCAGACCCTGCACCATTTTAGTTATCCTCCTCTGGACTGCCTCCATCCTGTGTATGTCCTTGCGGTGATGGAGTCTCCAGAACTGGATGCAGTACTCCAGATGGGGTCTCACCAACTGTCTGTACAGAGGGATAACAACTTCTTGTTTTCTGCTGGTGATGCCTCTCCTTATACATCCCAGTATCCTCCCAGCCCTCCCTACTGCCTTCTCGCATTGCTTGCCAACCTTAAGGTCATCTGATGTGATTAACCTCAGGTCCCTTTCCATTTTGTTGCTGTTATTACCTCCCCCCCATTGTGTACTCTTCCCCTGGGTTTTTGTTTCCCAAGCTCCTAGGACAGGCACAAGGGAATCATTAGGGAAAGGAAGGGGGTGGAAGACAGTGCCATAGACCAAGGAAGGTCTACAGTGAAAGCAATCACAATGAAAATGAGCAGACAGGATGGGCAAAGTGGTTCTTATCTACCATCAGTTTCTATGTGTCTAAGACATTGGTGAAAATCATGTACAGTACCTGAAAAAAATGATACATTTGACCTGGGTTGTAGAAACACCAGGGAACAGCTTGAAGAGGGAGATACACAGTAGTTTTCCTTACTTACTGGCTTACCTGTTAATGCATACCACCATGTCATATACAGTATGCCTTCAGTGACTTATTCCCCCGCACCTGGAATAACTGTATTAGTCAAGATATTTGTAGCCAAAGGCTGTAATGCAAGGATGAATAAGGAATATGATGGGACACCTCCTTACCTTTTGCCTGTTCTGTATGCAACTGAATTGCTTTAAGAACATAAGTACCAGTGTGTATTGTAGCATGATGACTTGAATATGAAAACTGTAAGCATTGAACATTTTGGATAAAGTCTATGTGTTCCAAACAATAACATAAGTAATCATATTCTAGCAGAATAAATGCTCTTTCTAAATCTAATGATAAGGCCATGAAGGGTGTTAAATCATCTTAAACCACAATAATAAGATTTATAAGTTGTCTATTATTTTAGTCAAGTAGCATCCTTTCATAATGACAGTTAGGGTGAATTAGGAAATATATAACCCCTGCAACTGCACAGCCAATATTCGTTGCTAATATTTTAATATCACATTTGAAAGTGTTTAAGGGTACTATCACTTGCACAAGATAATGGACCATACGCAGGTTTTAAAATAAGTAAGATACATTATGTTCTCACTTGATTGTATTGGACTTTTCCCGGAAAAAAACAGTATATTTTATTTATTGTTGAGTAACAGGCTAATTTGATCACAGGGCAGTTTATAGAATTTGCTGCAGAAACCATCTGCTGTGGGAGCCTTGTGGGAAAGAAACTGAATAACCCATTTTAAGTTCACTTCTGCTAGTGTTACTGTGCAACTTAACCATTCCTTGTCATCATGTTTAAAACAGTTTGGAGTAGGTCTGTGCTGGCAGCCTGCTATCTGATCTGGCAGCTCATAGAAACATAGAAGTTGACGGCAGATAAGGACCGCAAGGCCCATCCAGTCTGCCCATTTCTTTTTCTACCTTATAAATGTACCATCGGCCTTTGCTCTGTCAGTGACCTATCTATTCATAGTCATTTGTATTGCTCCCTTATACCTATCCCATGCCTGTTTGAAGCCCTGCACTGTATTCATAGCCACCACTTCTTGTGGTAAGCCATTCCATGCATCTACCACCCTTTCTGTGAAAAAGAATTTCCTCA
Source organism: Neoceratodus forsteri (assembly GCA_016271365.2). NCBI lineage: Eukaryota > Metazoa > Chordata > Ceratodontiformes > Ceratodontidae > Neoceratodus > Neoceratodus forsteri. Next base: position 177,683,009 of record JADMNL010000026.1, on the reverse strand, counting down.
CATTCCCCCTTAATCGGCCTCCCTCTAATCTCATGCTGTGTCCTCTTGTCCTGCTATTTTTCTTATATTTAAACATGTTAGACTCTTTCACCTTGTTTATGCCCTTAAGGTGTTTAAATGTCTCGATCATATCACCTCTCTCCCTCCTTTGACAGACAGTGAACTATACAAACACAGCTAATGTGTTTATTATTCTTTTAAAATTGTTAACCTGGAAAGACACACTAAGCAGAGGCTCATTTCTTGGTGCCTGTAAAGAGACCAGAAGAATGTCAGAGGTTAATAGTGCCAGATAACAGATTGGGTCAAATAAGACTACAGAAAAAAGGTAGAAGCTAGAAGGATACAGACTACCATGTATTTTTTCATTTATTTAAAAGTTTAACCAGGAAATATATACTGAGCTTATAACAGCTCATTTCCAGATGTGTCCAGAGGGGGGATAACTAATCAGTCTGATAATAAAAGTACAGAAGTCAAATACAATGATTCAAACAGACATGTAGAATCGTAAATATTGGAGGCAATTTAGTACTGAATGCAATTAGAAAAATATAACAATACCTTATATGAGAAGAAGGGAAAACCAGTGAAACAGCGTGAACAGAACAAAACTAGAGTGGGAGAGAAGAAGAGGACGAACAGTAACAAGTAGAGAGGGAGTATGAAAGGAAAGGGTCATGTACAGTTGCAGGAAGGATAAGAAAGGACAGAAAGAAACGACTTTAGAGAGGAAGGAGATGAAGTAGAATGAATAGAAAGGGGAAGAGAGGACCAAAGTCTAGGAAACTGGTAGAAAAAAGCAGACTGACCAACAGTATATTTTCTAGAAGGAAAAGAGAGATGGGGGGAGAGGGAAGTGGTATTGTGGAGATGGTAGGAGGAAGAAGAAGGAGGAGGAGGAGGAGGAGATAGAAGGGATCTGAGGTAAGAGGGAAGGGAGCCAAACAAGAATCTGGATAAATAAAAAAAGAGGAACAAATTGGAAAGTCACCTAGCTTCAAGAGAGGAAAGGGCTGAGTAAAGAGAACAGTGGTGAGTACGAGGTGAACAATCTAAAGCAAAATGACAGAAAGAATGAAAAAGGAGGTCCAGTCTGACAAGGGAGGATTTAGTGGCACTACTGTTGAGTAAGTCACCACAGTCAAAGATTGGAAGGATAATTTTTAGTACAATTTCTCAACAGGCAGGGAGTGGAATAGTCACTTTATTCCTGTACAAAGCACCTAGCTTAGGGTGAAACTTACAGTGAATTGCATCAGTATACACTGAGAAATCAAGATGCCAGTTAAGGTAGACCCTGAGGTACTTCAAGGAGAAAAGTAACTTCAATCTTGGCACCATCAAGGGTATAAAACAGAGGGACAGAAGTGAGTTTGGCCATGCCATGGAGTACACTTTAGTAATTCAGGTGCAAGTCACAACTGTATTCTTTTATGTGGGAAAACTTGACACTCTCAAGTTGTGGTTTTCAAACTGTTTTCATTTTCTTCTAGCACCGTATCATGAAGTGGGCCCCACCATGTGATATGATGATGGAAGAAAAATGAAAACTGTTTGAAAAAGACGAGTTGAGCAAGTCAATTTTTCTTAAACAAAAATTTACAAATTGCTTGAAACTGAAAGATTAAAATATTCAAAGATAAAAAATGGTGAGCATGGTGGGGCTAAGGGTTGGATAAGGAGCTCAAAATTGAGCTAAAAAATAGCCACACCTCTTGAAATTCAGTGATAGGCCAGCAGACAATGGTGTAAGAGCTGAATAAAACTGAGCCTAGTTAAGGAGGACCACTACTCATGAATAAGTGAGAAATCATGTAACGTTGAGAATCATCATGAACAGAGACTCAATAAAGAAAAAGAATTAAGACTGGATGGAGTGTATTTTTTTCTTGAATATCATTTCCAGGTTTGACCAAGGGGAGAGGTTACAAAAAGAATATAAACCTAATATATATTTATTTTCAGAATGTATTTTATTAATATTTATCTTATTATCTAATTTAATTTATTTTAATTTAAACCTGTATTTCAGTCTGGGTTATGTTTTTTGGAGTTTTGTTTCATTTTTGAAACTTTTTTGATTATGATTTGGCCTGGCCTATGTACAGCAGCCTGAACCCCAGGGAACTGGGTGCTCTACTGTATAAATAAAGTTTACATACTTATTTATTTAGTAGGAGAAATAGTGTACAGTCATTTGAGACAATGCTCATTTATGAATGGGTCCCTCTTTTGTTAGAAAACTGCACATATAACAGTGCCAATACAATGAAGTTACTATATCACAAACTATTTTTAATATCAGTGCATTGGACATTGGATATGTCATTCTGTGCAGAATACAATATACAAAGATCACTGGCTGGGGCACAATACTATACCAAAGTACAAAAGCATAGATCATGCTGTGCAAAAGACCTATACAGAGACTGAGCAATGGATGCAATGCAAAATTCAAAATAGAGTGAGAATGAAAAAAAAAAACACTATTTTAAGGTATATTGGATAAGACCTTCTGCATTAAAGACTAGCTTGATCTTTGTCCATACTCATACTGGTTATAATCACTGCCCTGTAGAAAAAAAGAGGCATATGAGAAGGATCCCAAGTCTTTTCTGTCATCTCAATACTAGATGAGTCACTAGCCACTCCAGATCTACAAATAGTTCACTAACAAGTGAAAATAGAAGGAATGCAATCAGCACAACCTACAGTACAAGTCGCATTAAACTGTCCCTCAAGTTAGTTGGTTTAGTATTGTTTTTTACAGTTGGCAATGCATTGGCGACTCACATTGCATTCTTTTTCAACTCTGAACCTGCACGACAACAATTCTTATCAAATGTTTTTGCAACTCAGTTGGAGTGCACCTGAAACCCAGTCACAATGCAATGGAAAAACAGAGTTGTAACTCTTAGGAAACAGTTTATGCAAGGCTGACTCCAGCAACACTTCTATAACTCAGTCAGAAATAATAGAGCAACTCACTGATGGAACAGTTGAATGTGAATTGTACTGTAGTTTGAAGGGAGATTACTGCTGTATAGAGTACTCTATGCTGAGAAGTCAACACCAGGCACCACAATTCTTGGGGACTACATATCTCTGACCTCCCATTTTGGGGGAATTTGCAAGAGATCAGGTGGCAGTGCCATCCCTCGTTCACCTCAACAAAGCTAATATCCATGATGCTTTTTATGTTTGCTTGCACGCATGTGCAAGAAACATAGTGCCATCATCCGAGTTTCTGGAGGTGTGTCACCCCCTCTTCCAAAACCCTCCGTGTGTTTGCAGGTATGGCCACAGTTGCCCAATGCATGCTGCAGCTGTCTATGACAGCACCAGAATGCAGTGGCTTACAGTTGAAAGGGAGAGAGCCGCTTCAGTGAGCATGATCAGATAAGGGAAGTGCTCACTGAAGTGCTCTCCCCCTCCCAAACAGTCTTCCAGGTGTCACGCTGGGAGCCCACCCCAGCGTGGCAACAATGTGTTTGGCTGACTGGGGTGCCCAATCCCCAGTCGGCTCCACAGTCCCCCCCCAAGAGGTTACTGAATGCCATGCTGGGAGCCCACCCCAGCGTGGCAAAATTCGGAATGGCCGACGGGGCTGCCCAATCCCCTTCATCTCCACTGCCCCCCCAAAAGCTTTCCAGCTGCCATGCTGGGAGCCCACCCCAGTGTGGCAAATGTCCTGCATAGTGTAATTGCCATGCTGGGAGCCCATCCCAGCATGGCAAATGTCCCTCATCGTAATTAAAAAAAACAACAACCTGAAAACACAAAACCGGTCCATCGCAGTCTCCTGCCCCTCCCCCACCCGTGCCCACCCTCTGCGCACCCTGCCTCCCCACACACCCAACTCACCTCATACTTACCTCCAGAGCTCAGCGCGAAGATCTTAGGTGGACCGGGAACACGTCTGCACTCTTCAAAGCCGACCGCGAAATGAGGAAATGCTGGTAAGCTGTATAATGTAATGAATAGGTTTTTTTCAACTTTGCTGCATATCTCAGGCATTTTTTGGAATTTTGGCACCAAATTTTCAACATGGGGTTTTTGGGACCCCTCCTCATGAATTCTGTCACTGTCATGGTGTTAATCGGGCCCGAAGGGTGATTTCACGGTCATTGCACAAAATCACCTTTCGGGACTGATTAACGAAATGACAGTGCCAGTGTTCATAAGGTGGGCTCTTAAAAAGCCTATGTTGAAAATTTGGTGAAGAATCTTAAAAATGATCGTTTTACGAGGCGCTAAGGCCATTCCTGCACGCCAGAGGTTCACTAATTTTCAATATTTTCACTCTGGATTTTCAACATTGCCATTTGACCACACCTCCTTATGAGTAGTACAGCTGTCATTTTTCACATCTCATCCAAAATGTGTTTCCGTGCATGTAGCGCACAATGGTGCAGTCGGTGTGCGAAATCAATGTTCGGGACACATTAAGAAAATCACAGTCACACTGTTCATGGGCAAAAGTGTTAAAATGGCTATGTTAAAAATTTGGTGAAAAAATTCCCCAAAATGACTGTGTTACGAGTGAGCATTGCCCAGTTTCCACACACCCTCATAAGTTCATGAATTTGTAATATTTTCAGTCCAGATTTTCACCAGTGGCATTTTTCCACACTTCCTTATGAACAGTACAGCTGTCATTTTTCACAACATGGCCAAAATGTGTTTTTACACTTTCAGCACAGACATGCGTGGTCGCTGTGGGAAATCATTGTTCGGGACAGATAAAGAAAATCACAGTGACACTGTTCATGACGGAGGTCCCAAAATACCTGTGTTGACAATCTGCCTTAAACAATTCCCAACTAATTACATTACGAATTACCCCGTTGCACAGTTTCTCACTGCAGCTCATGACTTCACCAATTTTTAATATTTTCACTGCAGATTTTCAACATTGCCATTTTTACACCTCCCCATGAACAGTACAGCTGCCATTTTCACATCCTGTTCAGAATGTGTTTTGCACCTGTGGTGACAAATGCTGTAGTCGCTGTGCAAAAGCAGCTTCGCTAACAAACTGATATTGCCACTGTTGTGAGGTGTGGGGTCACAAAACCCATGTTGAAAATTTGAGTGAAAGGCTTCAACGAATGCCTGAGGCATTAGGGTTTCCGACCATAACACCCCACCCTGTAGAGAATGACAGGCATCAGGGTTCTGACTTGGGATTGTCACCTGCAATGCTCATACCATCTCCACCCTCACCCACTCTGCAGCCACTGAGATGCATCGAGGTGTGCCTTGGACTCTTCGGCCTCAAAGTTCACCCCATTCTCCTATACCGCACCCATCTCACAATATTTCCTGATGGAATGGGGTGCATAAGACCAAAGACCCCAAGGCACACCGTGACACTGTCGGTGTCTGACCGAGGTAGGATGTGGTGAAAATGGCGTGCGTTATGCCTGATGACCCAAAGGCACACCCCAATGCCTGTCACTATCTGCAGGGTGGTGATGGGGTTGGCTTCAGTTCAATACTTCACTGTCATTCCTATTATGCAGCTCTGTAACTCCTACACTACCAATGCCAATGCCAGCAAGCAAACATTTGGCATTGACAAATGCTTGTTATAGAGGCTACAGATCTCTCCCTAACACAGAAATGGAGCTGATTATGGTATTCATTGATTTCTTTTTGATGAGTCACAGAGTAGGGGCATCCTAGATCTCCCAGCACCATTTGATTGTGAAGATCATTAGGTTCTGGCTGAGCACCCCAGGGAATGGGGGGGGGGCTGTGTGGAGTGGAAATATCTTTGCCCTAGTCATTCCTCTCTGATCAGGAGCAGACTGGCATGATTACTAATTATGTGTCAGATCCACTCACTCTTGTTTTAGGTGTGCCCAGAATTTCATCCTGTGACTGCTGATTTATTTATTTATTTATTTTTAATTTGGTAACCGGAAAAGCACACTGAGCCGAGGTTCATTTCCAGGTGTGATCCAGAGACGTGGGTGACATATACATACACAGGAGGTTTATGCATACAAAAAAGATATATAACATTTGGCAGTTAAAAATGTAGGTATTTACATAGAATAGCTGGGTTATAAGGTCAAATAGCAAACATATTTACATAAAGAAGTGCGTTAGATAACTAAGAATTTAAATGGGAGGGAAGCTGAAAGGTAGAAAGAAGAGCTATGAGGTGGGTGGAGTCAGAGGTTGGGGGAATAAGGAGGGGTAGGTAGGAACAGACTGGGGAGAGGGGGAGGTGAAGAAAGGGGGAGGTGATGGGTGCAGGGGGCTGGGGAGCTAAATCTATGATGGCCTTTGAAGGCCAGGAAGGATTGGAGTTCACTGATGGAAGCGGGCAGTTGATGTCAGAGATGGGGAAGGTGGTAAGAGAAGGCAGAGGCACTGGCCGAAGATCGCCGTTGGGGGATGGCAAAGGAGCGGGGATGCCAGGATCGAAGGGAGTAGGAGGGGTTGGCTGCAGAGTAGAGAAGTGAGGAGAAGTATGGAGGGAGAAAGTTGAACCAGTATTTTGATATGGTAATAAAAGAATGAATGTGCCACCTGTGTGAGAGGGGGGAGAAATTAAAGGAAGATAGGAGTGTGCAGTGATGAGTTCATGGAGGGGAGTTAGTGGTGAATCTGCAAAAAGAGTTCAGTAATATGTCAAGCTTGAAGACAGAGGAGGCAGGGGCTGATGCATAGATGATGTCCCCATAGTTTAAGAGAGAGAGAGAGAGGATAGTCTTTTGAACTAATTTGTGCTGAATGCGCAGGGGGATGGCATGCTTGTTGTGAAAGAGCACACCTAGTTTGGGGTGTAGGTTTGAACAGAGAGAGAGAGAGAGAGTCAATATGGACCAAATAGTTGGGATGTTGGTCTAGCTGAAGGCTGAGGTATTTGTACAAGTTGATGGTATCAAGACAGAAGGTTTCCTAGGAGGTGAACCTGGGGGGGGGGATGGAAGGGAGTTCAGCCAGTTTTTTGGGGGAGTCAAGGATCATGGAGACTGTTTTTTTAGTGTTTACTTTTAGGGTATTGTCATGGAACCATGCTAACACATGATTGAAATCTGAGAGAAGTGGTAATTGGACTGAGTCAGTGGTGGGGCCCAAGGCTTATAGGACAGTGTTATTTGCATAGAGGTGAATGGTAGAAAGAAAGCAAACTGAGGGGAGATCATTAATAAAAACTGAAAGGAGGATGGAGCTGAGGATGGAGCCCTGAGGGACACCAGATAGAATGGGTAGGGGGAAACACAGAGTTGCCTACTATAATAGATTGTTGCCAGTCACTAAGATAGGATTTGAGCCAAAGGACAGTGTAGGATGCAAGGCCTGCAGCGAGAAACTTCCAGAGGAGGTGTGGGTGGGAGATGGACTTTAAAGCCTTGGAGAGGGCAATAAATATTACTGCTGTAAGGTGACCTTTGTCCATTGCAGTGAGGATTGAGTCACTGATGTGGAGAAGGGAGGTGGTTGTGGAATGTTTTTTTCTGGAAGCCAGATTAATAATCTGAGAAGAAGTTGGTTGAAGAGAGGAAATCAGCCAGTCTTGAGAGAACTAGGGATTCCTGGAGTTTTGCCAGAGAGGGGAGCAGGGAAATTGGGCATTCATTTCCAGGGGAAGAGGGGTTGTCTCCTTTATGCAGCGGCATAACACTGGTCATTTTCTAATGTTTTGGGACTGTGTTAGCGTGGAAAGAGAGGTTGAAAATGTGAGAGAGGGAAGAGGGAAGAGGCTATGGCTGGGGTGGAGAGGGACAGGAGCTTGGGGAGTAGGCCATCTGGGCTAGACTTGTGGGGGTTTAGTGTGCAGAGGGTGCGAAAAACATCATGGGAGGTGGTGGGGTGGAGGCTAAACTTGCTGGAGGGGTGGGGTTATAAGGAGACTCCAGACTGTCTGGTAACACACAGATGTGTGTGCATATGCTGTTCCTGGGGAGGGTAATTTAGAGACATGGTTTGAGATTACACTGCTATGCAGATGATATCCTGCCTTATAATTGGCCCTGAATCAACATGCCTTGGTTTTTTTGTAGACTGGTGCTTGCCTGAGGTAAATGGCAGTCAGTCGGCTATGACTGAATCCTGATGACACAGTATTGCTGGTAATGGGCTTGAATCATTAGGTCGTCTCTATGGAAGACACCCAGTGGCTGAATTCCATAAATGGTAGTCAGGTAAGGGCTGTGGATGTGCAGGGGATACGCAATGGGCTGATTCAAAATGTGTAATTGATCTTCAGGCGTGAAGGGACAGGACCATAACTCATGAGTGGCAGAGCTTCTAGTGAGTTGTGGCAGTCCTGCCCACTCACAAGTGATGATAAATTGCCTGTTTTGAGTCTGCCAGTTGCATATCCCCTGTATCTCCACAGCCCTAAGCTGTCTGCCATTTATGGAATTCAGCCACTGACTGTCTTTCATAGAGGTGACCTAATTATTCAAGCTATTCTGCGTTTGATATATGCAACTGTAATTTACAAGTTATAGTTTTTGAATCTTCAGTTTGTTTGAAGATGTTGCCGTTTTTCCTGATTTTAACAGCTGGCTTAAGTGCTGCATGTCACATTGTGGAAGCTGCTACCTGATTGGTATAGTATTCCACTGTGATTATAGTAGCCTTAAAAATATTCATTGTGACAACAGTAACAATAATACTTTTTTTAATGTCTCAGTTACTGATGTCACTGAGTTATCTGTTTTATCTTGTTATTTTTGCCCCAAATCCTATTGTATACACAGGTATATATAATTCACTTTAGGTAGCATGATGTCTCTTGACTCTCACTTAGTGGTGGCTGTTGCCTACGTAGGAGCAGTTTCTGTCTTCTAAAGAATACTGCTTATTTAAAGTAATTGTTTAGGGAATGCATACTAAGCTAAAGCTCATTCCCCGATAGGAAACATTACCCAATGGGACAAATAAGGAAACAAAATGACGCGCCAAAACAATTACATAGGCAGTGAAGGAAAAACAGAAGACTGTGCAAGACTAGCAACAGATTGGTGGCTGACAACTGCAGATGTTGCTATCAGTGAGCAGATTTAAAGTATTTAAATTCATATTATCACAGCTGCAAACTTTAGAGGAAGAGGCAGAAGGAGATGGGGGCACCTGAGGATCTGAGAGTTGTCCCGTAGGCTCTTTTATCATTTTGTAATGCATCCTATCTGGATTACTGTCTTGTTTGGCAGAAGACACCAGGAGAAAGGACTGCTGTGTGACTGAACTTCTCTGCTGGGACTAAAGTAGAAGAACTTTTGTACTTGGACCTTTCATTTAGGGTAAAAAAATTAACATACAAAAAAAAAAAAGAAGTGTGTGTGTTTGGGTTAACTGAACTGAATGGGTATCTGAAGAGTTATCTCAGGTGACTGAAAGGACTTAACTGCTGTGAGGTTTAAATTACTTGTAGAAAGATCTGGTAAGTAGGGGGAGTGGCTTAGCTAGAAGGAAGCTACATTTAAAGACTGCCTTAGAAAGATTCTGCTAATAGCTTGGCAGAAGACACCAGGAGAAAGGACTGCTGTGTGACTGAACTTCTCTGCGGGACTATATTGCCCTCCTTCCTCCCTGCACCCAAAGCTAGTTCTATTTTATAGGCACAGGATTTGACTGACAACAGGAACTTCCTGTTTAGGGGCAGGAAGTGAGTGATCACAGAACCACCAGGACCCACCATCCTAGAAGGGCAAGAGTAGCTCTCCGGCCCCTCTAGCTACTGGAGGTCTGCCTCTGAGCAAGTAAGTGGTCTACTGAGAAATAGAGGATATTCTTGTCTCAGAACAGAACAATCAGGAGCTCAAAGGGCACACAGGTAGAAAGTAAGGAGAGAGAGGAAAAAAAACAGAGGAAAGAGTAAGGATTGCAAACAGTTAAGGGGCCAGAAATAAGACATGATTGGAGTGGTGCAGTGCAGTGGCTGTGGAGCAGCAGTCTTCCAGGAGACGTTCTGGAGGATGCGGTGTTGTCCCATCTGCAGGCACCTCTCTGGGCTGAGGGAGGGGGTTTCTCATCTCCAGGCTGAGTTGGCCAGGATTTGTGGGACCTCCTCTTCCATCCAGGGACCACCAGTGCCACTGCCGTTGCCTCAGAGGTTGCCAAGAAAGAGGAGCGGTTGGACCACAGTGGGCTCAGGGAGGGTGAGGGTGGTAAAACAGAGGTGCATCCCTCCAGTTGTACCTCTCCATGATTCCTATGCCATTCTGGCAAAGTGTGGTTCCTCTATGGAGGCACCCACAGTGGAGACCAAGGAGGATGCTGGGAACCTCCACAAAGGAGACCCACAGGAGGGTGGCAGGGGGCCCTGCAGGGGAAGTAAACAACTCCTGGTGGGGGACTCCATTGTTAGGAAGGTAGAACTGGGGGAGGAAGGGGAGAGGGAGGTAAGGTGCCTGCCTGGTGCCATGGCGTGGAGGGACAGGGAGGCGAATCCTTAGGATTGCCGGAGCAGCTGCACAGGGGAGGGAGCTGGATGTCATTGTCCACCTAGGGACAAATGACCTGGCTAAGAAAGGGATTAGAGAAGTGCAGGAAGAGTTTGTGGAATTGGGGAGGGGCCTTAGTTAAGTAGCACACACGGTAACCTTCTCGGAGGTGCTACCCATCTATGGCATAGGAGAGGCTAGGGTGTTCCGCACTAGGATTCAATCAGTGGTTGAAAAACTGGTGTGGAGCTCAGGGATTTGGCTTCATTGGGGACTGGGGGTCCACCTGGAGTGATGCAAGCCTATACTGGCATGATGGGCTGCATCTGTCCGGGAGGGGAACCAGGATCCTAGATGATAGGTTTAAATGTTTCATTGGCAAGCTTTAAACCAGCCAAGGGGAGGCACTGGAAAGGAGCAGGAAAACCTAGCCCCCAAATAATCATGGTAGTAAGTCGCAAACACCAACATAGAGGTGTTGATAGGGAAGGGCAGGGGTAAATGGAGAAAGTGACAAAGGCAAGAAGGACAGGGATGGGGCAAAAGGGTAAGGCCATCAGGAAATAGAGTAATGAGTACCAATGCCCGTAGTCTGGGCAACAAGCTCCTGAACTGATGGCCTTAATGGAAGAGGATGCCTGGATATGTGTGAGTCACAGAAACATGGTACACAGAGAACCATGACTGGGATGTTAACATACCAGGGTACATAACCTACAGGAGAGACAGGCAGGGAGAAGAGGGGAGGAGTAGCTCTCTATGAAAAAGAAGGGATAAAAGCAACTGAACAAAAGAGTAAACAGGGAGGAGGAGGCACTGTGGGTCACCTTGGAGACTGGAAAGGGCACCAATCCGCACAGGGTTGTGTACAGACCCCCATGTCAGGGGAAGGAATGGACAAGGATATGATAGAAGGCATTCTTAGAATGGCAGAGAAAGGGGAGATACTGTTGATGGGAGACCTGAATATGCCAGATGTTAAATGGAGCACATTTGCTGCAGCCACATCCAAGAGCAGGGCCATTCTTGATGCCCTACAGGTGGCAGGCATTAGACAGCTAGTTTCAGAACCCACTCGTGAGGGAGCAATCTTAGACCTCGTACTCTCAAACGAGGGCAGTGAGAGGATCTCAGATCTAGAAGTGGGTTGCCATCTGGGGACAAGTGACCATCAAACAGTGTGGTTCACGTTAAACTCAGCTGCAGAGTCAAGCCATACAAAAGTGAGGGTACTGGACTTTAGGAGGGCTGACTTTGGCAAGATGGAGAGTGCCTCAGAAAAGCACTAGCAAACAGGCTAGAAGGAGGGTGGAGCAACAATGGGAATTATCAAAACTGCCATCACAGAGGCAACAAGCCATTGTGTGAAGCAAATAAACAAATCAAAATGAAAGAAAAAGCCACTATGGTTCTCAAAAGAGGTGGCTGTGAAAGTCAGGAAGAAAAGATAGCATTCGGAGTATAAGGAAACACAGAAGGAGCAGGACAGAGAGCTGTACCAGTTAAGGCAGAAGGAAGCAGGAGGGAAGTCAGAATAGCAAAGGCCCAAACTGAGGAAAAGATAGCCAACTCAGTTAAGAGGATAAAACCTTTGATAGGTACCTCAGAGGCGAGAAAGACAAAGGGAGGGATAGTGAGGCTGAGTAGAATGAATGGTGGGTGGGCAGAGGGGACAGTGAAAAGCAGGAATACTGAATGAATATTTCTTCTCAGTATTCACAAAAGAGGAGGGAAGTGCCTAATCCAGTTAACAGAAGCACTCTTGATAGGGGTCGATCCCAGTCCTTTCACAGAAGAAAGAGTTCTGCAAGAACTCCTAAAACTGAAGGTGGACAAAGCAATGGGTCCTGATGGAATTCACCCCAGAATTCTAAAAAGAATTAAGGGAGGAACTAGTGAAACCACTGGCTACTCTTTTAATAAATCATGGGAGGATGTGTGGTACCTGAGGACTGGAGGAAGGTGGATGTGATTCCCTTCACAAAAGTGGGACCAAGACAGAGGCAGGAAACTACAGACCTCAGTCTGACCTCTGTGGTAGGGAAAGTGATGGAGTCACTTCTGAAGGAAAGAATAGTTGAGTACCTAGAGGCCAGTGGAGCACAGGACCCAAGGCAGCATGGGTTCACAGCAGGAAGGTCATGTCAGACGAATCTAATAGATTTCTTTGACTGGTGACCAAAGTAGTAGACCAGGGAGGGGCTGTGGACATGGCCTACCTAGACTTTAGCAAGGCGTTTGACACAGTCCCACACAAAAGATTAATAGTCAAACTAACCAGCCTGGGAGTGGGACCCAGGGTGGTAGCCTGGTAAAACATTGGCTGGACAACAGGACACAGAAGGTAATTGTAAATGGAGTCCACTCTGAAGAAAGGGGGTTACTAGTGGGGTACCGAGGAGTTCAGTATTAGGTCCAGTCCTTTTAATGTCTTCATCAGTGACATTGCAGAGGACTGGAAGGAAAAGTATGCCTTTTGCAGATGACACAAAGATCTGCAACAGGGTTGATACATAAGGAAGCGTGGAAAGGATGAAAAGGGACTTGGCAAGGTTGGAGGAATGGTCAGAAGTATGGCAGCTAGGATTCAATGCAAAGAAGTGCAAAATAATGCACCTGGGAAACAAGAACCCGGGGAAGAATACACAATGGGTGAGGAGGTAGTAACAACAACAAAAAAGGAAAGGGACCTGGGGGTAATCATATCAGATGACCTTAAGGTTAGCAAGCAATGTGAGAAGGCAGTAGGGAGGGCTGGGGTATACTGGGATGTATAGGGAGAGGCATCATCAGCAGAAAACAGGAAGTTGTTATCCCTCTGTACAGACAGTTGGTGAGACCCCATCTGGAGTACTGTGTCTAGTTCTGGAGACCCCATCTCCGCAAGGACATAGACAGGATAGAGACAGTCCAGAGCAGGGCAACTAAAATGGCGCAGGGTCTGCAAGAGAAGCCGTATGAGGAGAGACTAAAGGAGCTTAATACGTATACCCTTGAGGAAAGAAGGGAGAGGGGGGACATGATAGAAACATTTAAGTACCTTAGTGGAATCAACAAAGTCCAAGAGGGTACCATCTTTCAGAAAAAGAGACTTGCAAGAACAAGGGGACACAATTTAAAGATAGAAGGAGGGCAGTTCAGGGGAAATGTGAGGAAGTATTATTTCACAGAGAGGGTAGAGGATGCATGGAACAGCCTTCCTGAGGAGGTTGTGGGGTCTAAAACTGTGGGAGAATTCAAGAATGCATGGGACAGACATAAGGCAATTCTTGTGGGGGGTAGGAAGAAATAGGCTGTTGGTTAACTAGGATCTGCGGCCTATCCTGTAGGTAGGGAAATGGGCAGACTAGATGGGCCTAGCGGTCCTTATCTGCCGTCAAAGTCTATGTTTCTATGTTTGTGTTCCATAAGCATTTACTTGCCCATCTGCTTAGCTAATGCAGAGCTCAGCAGCCAGGAATATGATGGCCACTCCAACACTAGAACCCTTTTACACCTGCACACTGCCTGAACTGCATTAGCTATGCATTAAGTGTGGTGGTGGTGGGGGGGGGGTTGACAACCATTTTTTTGTTTAGTTTTTTATTTTGCCCTCTTCCAGCTTTTAGCCACCCTTACAATATCTGCTGGCAGCCTCCCAGCAACACAATAAATCATCTCTGGGACTTATCACTTTCTTTGTGCACCCATAATTCTGCCCCCATGGGTAGGGTCTCTCTTCAGCTGTTCCCCATGCAGCCTCAAGACTACAGCCTTTCTCCTGCCTTGAGGAAGGGTACTGCAGTTGATGGTGTGAGGACTGCGGAGGTTGCTGGTGCTATCCTACTGAGGCTGGGGTTGGTTTTCTACCTTTGTTCTACACAGATGCCTGTGACGCTGGCTGCACAGGTGCATCCTGGTCCTGATGCACGTTATAAGTGCCATCAAGCTGACACTGAGTTGTGTCCCCCTCCTAGCTGAGCTGAAAACTACACTGACACTTGTGGTCATCCCCAAACAACCCTCTGCCATAGAGGAGTAGAGCATCCTATGGGATACTCAATCCTCCTCCCCTTCCCTCCCCACTGGCCCCCAACAATCCAGCCTTGCTCCCAGTTCACTCTGCAAATTAATCCATGAAGTCTGTGCAATTTGAGAGCTGTGGATCGATCTACAAAGTGCAGAATTTCTCCGAGAATGACAGAATTTTGCCCATGAATTATGAAATTTCACCTGCGAAAGGCAGAATTTTCACACTTTTGCACTGGAAACTTCATGATTTCAGGAATAGTCAAAGTTGCTGAGGGCGAGGAATACTTCGCAGAACTCTGTGGATGCGAATTTTGGTCACTTCGTGGCAACTTTGCTGGCAGAGTAAAACTTCACTACAACCCTGCTCCCAAACCTGGATTGCCAGCATCATGATTATGCCAACAAGCTGACCTTAACATTAAGATTTATTTTACTGGAGATTATCCCACTTAGCCAATCCAATTGCAGAGTCACTGCGCAGTTATTCTGCAATAACCAGACAGTAGACTGAATAATGGGACAGTGGCTCTGCATTCTGATTGATTGCTGCATGTGAACTTAACCAGTCAGAGAACAAGCCCAGTTTGTCCTCCCACTTTGACACGCAGCAGCCAATCAGAGACTAGTAATGCTATAGAGCTTCTATGAGAAACAGTTTCTGCTTTCTCACAGACGTGCTGTAGTGTAACACACCAATTTTGCAGTTTTACATTTTTATTTTTCCAGTATAATCGCTATACCAATAGTGGTCTAGGTTTCTACAGGAATAACTAGACTGGGGTTAAAAAAAAAACCTCAGCCTTTGGCCTTGGTGTTTATTACTCCTGGTTAGTGGTGGGTGAAGTGGCTGAAATTCGCTCTGCGAAGTGATTCACGGAGTAACACGGAGTCCACGAAGTGCTCCACAATGCGAAGTGGAGTACTTTGTATTATAATGGGGAAGGCGAAGTCCATTGAAAACAGTGACTTCACGTTATTCTGCCTTCCCTAAGCCACTTCTCAACCAATTTTAAGGTGAAGTACATTGAAATCAATGTACTACACCTTACTTCTCCTTACTCCGCCTTGTTCTTGAGCTCCAAAGGAGAATTTTGCAGTGCTTTATGGGATTGTAGGTCACATGGACTCTAGATTGTTCTGCACAGCTTCAGTTCTGTGTAGTGTGTGTGTAGTGGAAGATGGAGACAGTTTCCTCTCAGAGCTCTGCAATTCAAATCCTCTAAAAGCTGTTAAAAAAGTATTTTTGAGCTATTTTTTTTTTGCTCACAATTTACTACATCAAGTGTAGGAAACCCTCCTGTGCTCATATTATCGAGTGTTTATTGTTTGTGTGTGGATTTTGAATTTTAATTTAGAACAGTCAGTCTGTGTACTGTGAAGTGTGCTTTGGGGGAGGGACGTATCTGTGGTGTAGGTAGATTAACTGGGAGAAATAGGCAGTCTTTTCTGTTTTGGTTATATTTTCCTTGTATAACTGTGTTCATGTATGCACAGTAATATTTTCAGTAATTCTTGAAATTTTTTTCCTGATTGTTGTTATGCAGCAGTGTATAATTTCAGTTTGTTTAAAACATTTGGTTATATTACTAAAGGTTTTCAATTTGCTATGCATTACTTGTAGTGTGTGTGCGATGCGTGCCATTAAAGAAGACACCTGTTGTTCCACAGAGTAACTGCAGCAGTGTGAACCTGCTATCCACCGCACCTGCATGAATTTTTTATACTGCTTTGTGGTACCTTTACTGGTAGTGGACTGTCTGTTACTGCTGTGCACTCCCCCCCCCCCAAACTGGCAAAAGGTATTCTTTTCCAGATTTGGATTTTTGACTTATGGGCACTGGTTAGGTGTTGTTGTGCCTTTGCGTCTGCATCTTGTGTGCACAGTGCAATGTTAATCTGTCTGTGCATTTGTAGAACACCATTAACTCTGGGAGACTTTGCATTTCTTTTTACGCTCTCATTTCACTTCGTCAGCACTGGGGAATTTTCTGGACATAAGACAGTAGCATTTTTGGGATGCTCATTAATTCTGGTGACTGTGTGTGACCACTGCACACATGACAGAGTGCATCATTAATTCTGGGAGACTTTGCATTTTTTGTTACCCTCTCATTTCGCTTCATCAGCACTGGGTAATTTTCTGGACACAAGACAGTAGCATTTTGGGGAATTAAATTAATTCTGGTGACTGTGTGTGAACACTGCACACATGACAGAGTGCACCATTAATTCTGATGTTAGAAATACCACTTTCTCTCAGTGCAGTTTAACCCCTGCAAGGTATACATATTTTTAAATCAAGGATGGAAATGAGAAAGGAAAAGTGTGGCCTACTGGGATTCGAACCTCAGATCTCTGGTATGCCGTTCCAGCAGTCTAACCATTAAGCTACAGGCTCACTGATCAAAGCGTCTGACCATTAATTCTGAGAGACTTCACATTTCTTGTTATGCTCTCAGTAGCATTTTGGGGATGCACATTAATTTTGGTGACTGTGTGTGACTACTGAATGCATGACGTCTGTGTGCGCTATTAATTTTGGGAGACTTTGCATTTCTTGTGCTCTCATTACACTTCGTCAGTTCTGGGGAGTTTTCTGGACACAAGACATGAGCATTTTGGGGATGCACATTAATTTTTGGTGACTGTGTGTGTGGAAGGGCTGCCATATATTGGTATCACTTAGCATTACTTCGAGTTAAGGTGGAATGATAACACGAAGTAATAATTACTAGGCGAAGTGAGC
Organism: Neoceratodus forsteri; assembly: GCA_016271365.2. Classification (NCBI taxonomy): domain Eukaryota; kingdom Metazoa; phylum Chordata; order Ceratodontiformes; family Ceratodontidae; genus Neoceratodus; species Neoceratodus forsteri. The sequence continues at coordinate 177,665,837 of JADMNL010000026.1, read as the reverse complement.
CTTTTGCATTGGCCACAGAGTGACAACATGAAGTGCCCACTTTGCGGGCACTTTGCAGGCACTTTGCTGGTGGAATTTAAATTTGCTGCATCTCAATTTGAGATACAGGTCACTGCCATCAGGGAACTACAGCTGTAGGCATTTGTGTTCTTATACAGCATGTGAGTTACAGTACTGTAAACCATGTGATGTGTGGGGGCCCGGGGGCTGCCAATATTGTTGTCACTCTACCTTACTTCAGGTTAAGGCGGAATGACAATGAGAAGTCACAATCACAATAACGAGAGAAGTGGTCATTTCATTCTGGCCACTCTGTGAGGCAAAGTGACAATGCAAAGTAGCCACTTCGTGGGCACTTAACCGGTGGAATTTAAATTTACTGCATCTCTAAGATGGGAGACTTTGCAAGTCTTGTTACACTCTCATTTCACTTGGTCAGCACTGGGGAATGTTCTGGACACAAGACAGTAGCATTTTGGGGATGAACATTAATTCTGGTGACTATGTCTGACCACTGCCCAGATGACTGAGTGTGCTATTAATTCTGGGAGACTTTGCATTTCTTGTTATGCTCTCATTTCACTTCATCAGCACTGGGGAATTTTCTGGAGATGAGACGACTAGCATTTTGGGGATGCACATTAATTCTAGTGACTGTGTGTGTGGGGGACTGCCAATATTATTGTCACTCCACCTTACTTCGCGTTAAGGCGTTATGACAATGCGAAGTAATAATAACAAGGCGAATTAGGCATTTCATGCTGGCCACTCCGCAAAGTGGTGTGACAATGCAAAGTGTCCACTTCGCTTTCACTTTGCCAGCAAAATTTAAATTTGCTGCATCTCTACTCCTGGTCTGGTTATTACCTCATAAATCCTGGCCACAATGACAATATTGCAATAATGTTAACATACAAAACCCTTAATGGACTGGGTCTGAACTACCAATCTATGTGACATTCTGATCCTCTACACTGTCTGCTGCATGCTACAGTCTGCAATCCTGTAACTCTTATCCCTGCTCCAGTCCAGCATTAAGTCACATGAGATGGCATTTTGTGATCAGTGCCACAAGTCTGTGCAACTCAACTCCTGCCAGTGATGGAGCTGCCCCTTCACCCTTGAGTTTACAACTGGTAAACACTTTTTTTACTTTCAATTGAGTATAATATACAGTTTTATTGTAGAGTTCCATGTTTAAATATTGCAACTGTTTAGTGTTCATAAACAATAGTAGGCAAGGCATACAAACTGAACAAACCTATTGATACAGAAGCTTGCATAAATGAAAAAAAAACTCTCTGAGCAGCACTCTCTAGACCTGACACAATATTTTATTTTATTTTGAAAGTTTCACCAGGAAAGTCATACTGAGATGATAACAGCTTGTTTCCAGATTTGTCTTAGTGATGAGGTGTAAGGAAGATAGTTTAAGAGAAGAAAAAAACAAGTATTAACAACATTACAAAAATAGAGCTCATATACAACAAGGCAGTATCACAAAGGAGCATAATCAAAAACACTGTAAGGTAAAGCAGTACAACAGGTACATGCAGTAGAGGAAAACTGAGTTTTGATAGGCAGGGGGAAGTTACTCATACAGATATAGTAAGGGGAGGAGGGGAGAGAAATGGCCAGGGCAATATGAGTGAGGGGGCAGGGAGGAAGCTAAGAGCTGGAGGGCCATGGACAATTGCAGGTTGGAGTAGAAAAGTCACAAACAAGAGACTTGAGGGAAAGAGCAGAAGAGGCAGAGTGGATTGACAGGGGATGGTTGGACCAGAGTTTAGGAAAGTGATAAGAGAAGGCAGATTGACTAACAGAAGATTTCCTAGATGTAACAGAAAGGGAATGGGAAGCACTGCTGTGAAAAGGGTAAGAGACAGGAGGGAGGGAGAGAGGATAGTAGGGAAGTAAGGCAGGAGGGGAGGGAAAAAAACAGTATTTGGATGTAAAGGAGGCACAATGGGAAAAACATCAGGCATCAAGAAGAGAATGAAAGGGCAGAGTAGAGAGAGAAGTGGTGGTACAAGTGGGACAGTCTAGGCAAAACAACAAAAAGAGTGAAAGAGGGAGTCCAATTTCGCAAGGGAAGATTTGTGAGTGCCACTGTAAGCTATGTCACCATAGTCAAATATAGGGAGAATCATCTTTAAAACCATCTCTTAGTGGGCAGGAAGCAGGATACTCATTTTGTTACTGTACTGTGCACCAAGCTTGGGGTGGAGCGTATGGTGTATAGCATCAATATGCGCCAAGCAATCAAGATGTCGGTTCAGCCAGCCCCCGAGGTAGTTAAAAGAGGATACATCCTCAATCATAGCACCATCAAGTGTGTGGAATAATGAGAGGGAGGTTAGTCTGGTAAGCCTCTATCGGGTGACAAAAATCATGGAAACTGTTTTGTTGTTATCGAGGGACAGTTGGTTAGACCAGAACCAGTATGGAATATTGTCAAAATCCAGCTGTAGTTGGGAAGTAAGGTAATGGGAAGAGGAGCCAGATGCAAAAGCTACCATATCATCACTATACATATGAATGGATGCAGAGGAACTGACAGAGGGGCAGTCGTTCAAGAATATGGAACAGAGAATATGGCCCAGGACATACCCTTGAGGGACACCTGAGCAGACAGGTAGTGGGAAGGAACACCGAAACATAGAAATTGTTGACAGAAAAGGACTGCATGGCCAACCCAGTCTGCCCAGATTGTACCTGCCTAGTCTGTCTCCACATACACTACCTGGTTTCCATTTCCCTGTCTATTTACCAATATTCCCTTCTGCCTATCCCATGCATGTTTGGGGCACCACACTGTTTTTGCTCCCACAACCTCTGCTGGCAGTCTGTTCCAAGTGTCCACCACTCTTTCACAGAAATAATACTTCTGCACATCCCCTTAGAGTTCCCCCTTCCAGCTTCATTGTATTGCCTCTTGTCCTGGTGCACTTCTTCATTTGCAAAAGGCTCCTCTCCTGTATGCTGCTCAACCCTATGAGGTACATGTAGGGCTACATCATGTCTCCCCCCTCCATTTCTAGGGATGTACATGTTGAGATCCCTCAGTCTCTCCAGTAGGGTTTTTGATTAACTCCCGCACCACATTATTTGCCCTCCTTTGAACTATTTCCACCTTGCCTATGTCCTCTCTGAGATATGGCCTCCAGAACTGCACACAGTACTCCAGGTAGTGTCTAACCAGTGACTGAGACAATGACAACACCACCTCCTTCCTCTTACTGGTGATACTGTACCTCTCCCTATGCACCCCAGCATCCCACTTGCCCTACCCACTGCTTTGTCACACTGTTCTACCACTTTGAGGTCATAAGATATGATACTCCAAGGTTTCTTTCCTGCTTAGTGACTGTCAGTACCTCCTGCCCCATTTTATACTCGGCTCCTGGGTTTTTATGTCCTAGGTGTATGATTGTACACATTTTGGCATTGAACCCCAGCTGCCATGCCGTCGATCACTACTGGAGTATTCTAAGGTCCTTACTCATTCACTCCACCCCCTCCTAGGTATCCACCGTATTACACGTTTTGGTGTCATCTGCAAAAAGGCATATCTTCCCCATCGTTATTCTGCAATGTCACTTATTGCGACACTGAAGAAGACCAGCCCCCAGTACTGAGTCCTGCAGCATCTGCTGATCACTTTCCCCTCATTAGAGTGAGTATCGTTTACCACCACCTTCTGTTGACTATCCAGAAACCAGTATTTAACCCAGTTTACTACTTTGGATCCCACCCCCACCCGGCTGCCAAATTTCTTCATCAGTCTACTATGTTGAACAGTTTCAAAGGTCTTGCTGAAGTCCAAGTAGACCTCATCCACTGCCCTTCCTTGATCTATTTGCCCTGGTCACCCAGTCGAAGAAATCAATAAGATTCATCTGGCATGACCTCCTTCCCTTCAAGAAATCCATGTTGCATTTGGTCCTGTAACCAGCTGGATTCAAGATACTCCACTAGCCTTTCCTTAAAAACATGGTTTCCATTCATTTACACAACACTGATGTGAGACTCACAAGCCTATAGCTGCATGCCTCCACCCTGCTGCCGCTGTAATGAAGCGGGACTATGTCTGGTCTATTCCAATCATCTGGAACCACTTCAATTTCCAGTGGGCTGTTGAATAAGGCCATCAGTATTGTAATCACCTCCATGAGTTCCCTTAACACCCTTGTGTATATCCCATCCAGTCCCAATGACCTTGTCGATTTTCAGATTTGTAGTCCCTTCAGGACTCTTTCCTCTGAAAATGTATCTGTGCCCCTCCCCCCTTGTTCCTGCTGCTCTTTGGTGGTCCCTCCCTTCCCCCTCCACTGTAAAGACTGAGCAGAAGTACTGCTTAAGATGTCTGATTTTCCCTGAACCTCCTCTGCATAGTCTCCTTATCCTCACTATCCCACCCCCTGGCCTTCCTCTTCTTGCTTATGTACCTGAAGAAAGTCTTCTTCCCTTTTGCTGCCCCTTTGGCTATCCTGTCCTCTGTTTATGTATTTGCTCTCCTCACTGCCTTGCCTTCTTCTCTCTGTTTTATCTGTTACATCTCCCTATCATCATCATCAGCATCCCTCTGCATTTCTTTGTATCTCTTGAATGCCACCCTTATTTCCTTCACCTTTGAGGCCACTTCCTTGGAGTGCCATAATGGTCTTTTTTTCCCTCCTGCTTTTGCTCACTTCCTTCACACAGAGACTGGTTCCCTTCACTATGCCTTGTCTTAATTTTCTCCATTGTTTTCTACCCCTACCCCCACAATCCTCTCCTGCTAGACTGCTTCTGAAGCAGTCTCCCATTTCTTTAAAATCCACCCATCTAAAGTTCAGGACCCTTGACTTTTTTGTGGTTTGCCTCTGCACTTGTCTTAATATTGAACCACACTGTACAGTGATCACTGGTCCGCAGGGTGGTGAGAGTCCACTGTGATGTCTGAAATACTGTTTCTGTTAGTAAGCATCAGGTCCAATATTGCCAAACTGTAGTGGGTTTGCTGAATGGCTGCCTGAGAAACACCCCTGTAGAGAGTCAAGGATGGCCCTGCTTCTAGCTGAAGCAGCAGTTGGAAGGTTTCGGTCCACATCTGTCAGGTTGAAGTCCTTAACTAGCAGCACTTTCCACCTTTTTTGCCATCCTGATGATGGTTTTCCCTAGTATTTTATTACATTCCTCCTCTTGTGCTGGAGGTCTGCATATCATACCAGTATGAACAGTGGTCCCAGCTCCTGTCTACAACGGATGTACAGCATCGCTGGCCCTTCCATTACCTCTAGGTTCTCTTGTACTTCCATAGCCCTGATACTCTCCCTCACAGACAGAACAACCCCTCCTCACCTCCCTATCTCTTCTGAACTGAGAGTAACCTTGTATGGTGATGTCCCAGTCATGATTTTCAGTGCACCATTTCTCAGTTATGGCCAACAAATCCAGGTCTGCCTCCACCATTACAGCCTCCATGTTCAGAATTTTATTTCCAAGTCTTGGGGCAAATGACTTTCCAAAACTTTTTCTCTCCCTTCCTATATCCCCTTTCCTCTCCCCTTCCTGCCTGTGCTTGTCCTCATAACTGCCCCTGATATCCCTCTTCCCTCATTACTCTGCTGTTTCATGTCTCCTCTGCACCTCTCTTTCTGCCTCCTTTGTTCCTACCCCGCTGTCCTCCACCTTGTCAGCAACCACTTCATCTTGCGCTACTTCCCTGGGCTTTTTCCCCCCTCATGTCCTCCCTTCTTGTTGCTTCTACTTGTATGAGGGGGCAGTTTATGCCTCCCTTGGTAATACAGCCTCCCCCACCTAGTTTAAATGCTCATCCAACTAACATTTAAACCTCCCATGGAGGACCATGGTTCCCTTCCCAGAAAGATGCAGGCTGTCACCTCAGTAGAGGCCCATATCCTTCAAGGCTGGTCCTCGGTCCCCATTGAAGTCAAAACCCTCCCACCTACAGCATGCCTTCAACCAAGAAGTTTCTGGTATGGAGTGTCCTATCCTCCCCTCATCCATACACGGATAGTAACTTGACAAATGCCACCATGCATGTTACCTGCTTAAGGCCCCTCCCCTCTCCATTTCACTGAACTTACCTTTCACTATCTTTGCTCCATCCCTCACTAGGTCATCAGTCCCCAAATAAAAAAAGACATCCAGCTCCCTCCTATGACCCGCTGCCCCAGCGATCCTCAGAATGCACTCTTCATTCCTCTATGCCAAAGCACCAAGTAGGCACTTTACCTTTCACTCACCCCCCCATGGCGCCTGTAGTTATGCAGTGGCAGATACAAATCCATGAAGACAGCACATCAGTGCTACTACATTTGTGTAATTTGGAAGCAGTAGCATATTTTTTGTCTTACCTGATGATGGCTGTCCATGGTTGCCTGTGTGGTGTTGTCCTTTTGCTGCTTTGTGGGGCTGAGGAGTTAGGGTTTGGAATCCTAATACTGTATTTTGCTAGTTTTGATGCATTAAGTTGAACCCTAACTGGTGCACTAATGCAGTTTTTTTTGCAAAGAATTTCCATTCTTTTTTAGACAGTAGAATCATATGTTCATTCCCACAGGTCCGAAAGGGACCTACAAGAGCAGATGCAGAAACCTTGGGACCTCTGGACTCTGTGCCAAAGGAAGAATCCATCTGCCTGTGGAAGTGCAGGATTCTGCACTTCTGTGCAGCAACAGATGTCAAAAATTACCAATGTTATGAGTGAGCATAGAAACATTTCAATGTACATTCATATCTTTATTGTTCTTTTAATATTTTTACCCCAAAAGTACAACGTAGCCTTCTTATGACTCTGCCTCATGAACCCAGTAGGTGACATCTCCAAATCCTGGCTGAAAATTTATTTTATGCCAAAAGTGTAATGAAGCTTTTTGGACAGAATTTGTAAAATGACAGCTGTCACATTCATGAAGCGATGTGAAAAAATGGCAAGGTTGAAAATTTGGGGTCAAGTACATTAAAAATTCCCAAATTTATGAGCGAGTATTGAAAACTTTCAATGTGCACTCATAACTTTGTTGTTTTTAATATTTTAACCCCAATGTTTGAACATAGCCTTTTTATAACTGCACCTCATAAACTAGGGTGGTGAAAATTGTCAAATCCTTTTCAAAAAGGGATTTTGCACAGTGACAGCGAAATCACCCTTTGGGATGGATTTGAAAAATGTCACTGACCTTGTTCAAGAGTTAGGTCCCAAAAAGGCCAAGTGGAGAATTTGGTGTAAAAACATTATAAAATAGCAAAGTTATGAATAACACTTCAAACCCCATTGAAGTACATTAAACTGGACTTACCTTATTTTCTCATATTGTAGTTGCCAGTTCAAGCAGCAAGATGTATCTTCAATCAGAAAGTGTATCTACTTCACGGAAGATGTTCAGGTGGGTGAGGTTGTGTACAGGTGTGTGAGGGTGGTGGGTGCTGAGTGGGGGAACAGGGGGGTGACTGGGGTCCTGAGGGTCAGATCAACAACAAACTCTTTTCTTTTTTCAGGTTAAACAGAAACTAAAGTCAATGAGGGATGGTTTTCTTTATTTTAGGGGACCAGTGCTAACACTGACAATTGGGCACCTCAGTATTTGGATGATCTTTGGCAGCACTGTGCCACTACTTTATCATGGGAAAGAGGTGGGCGATCTGTAAGGCGGGGGGCCAAGAGAAGCAGTACTAGGGGTGGGCACCCCAGTCAGCTTATTACTGTATATATTTAAGAAATTAAAGTAATACATATTGAGGGAGCAGGAGACCTGGAGGGAAGGAGAGGAGAAAGAAGCGGTAATGGAGGTGGGCACCCTGGCTCACTTAAGAATATTAAATAGCTAGATTTGCTAAGTAGACAGCTAGATTGTTTGATAGATAGATAGATAGACAGACAGACAGACAGACAGAGTTAGAGAGAGAGAAAGAGAGAGAGAGAGAGAGAAAGACAGATCTAGAAATTGGTGGCGTACTGCTCCAACTGAAGCCAGCCATATGACTCCAGCTGCAGCTTCAATATTCAAGAATGTCCTGCTATTATCACAAAAAAACAATATGAAAGAACTGTATTCTTTGGTATGAGTCTTAACTAAGCCCGCCACATCACTGCTCCAACTGAAGCTGGCAGCGCGAATCCAGCTGCAAGTTCACAATTCAAGAAAATCTTTGTCAGAAAGAAATCCTAGGTGGAAGACTTAGTGAGGGCTGCTGATTCTTCTTTTGTGAGTCAAAATTCTTCTTTTGTGAGTCTCACAAAAGAAGAACCTTGTCTCATGGAGGAAGAGTTTGGGCTTACCGGTTCTTTCATATGATCTCAAGAAAGAACGGTGAGAGAAAAAAAGTCCAAACTCATCTTTTGTTTGCTGAGGTTCTTCTTTTGTGAGGCTGATAAAAGAAGAATTTCAGCTCACAAAAGAAGAATTGGGAGCCCTCACTAAGCCTTCCACTTAGGATTTTAGGGATGTTCTGAAGCCATATTTTGGGGCCATTTTTCGAAAAACAAATTCCAGAATTTAGCTAAAAGCGTCCTGTTTAGCTAGATTCATGTGTTCATTTTTCTGCAGGACATAATTGTTATGGGCTTTCAAGTTTATTTTATTTTTAAATAAAAAACAAGATGGCTGCCATATGAAAGAAGATTTTCTTTACAAAAGAATTTTGGCTCATGAAAGAAGACTCTTCTTTTGTGAGCTGGGAATTCTTCTTTTGTATGAATTCTTCTTTTGTTTCAGACATACAAGGTGACAGTCCCTACTGACCATGCTCAGAACTGAAATTTATAATCCTTATAAGTCAGAAATAGATTAATATTGTTTTACCAAACCAAAAAAAAGTGTTTTTCTAAGGCAACCCCTCTCTACTCTAAAAATTGCAGAACAAATCTCCAAACTGTTCTAGGCTGCAGGAGAGAACAAAAAAGAACCCCCGCCACAGATTTTCCACTTTTTCCACTATCTGGATATTGCAATCCAGACATCCGACCATCACAAAACTTGCAGATCAAGAGACCTTGCCCTCCAAACAGTGCATGCAAAATTTAATGTAATTCTGTTGAATGGGGAAGACCCTATTAAAGTACAAAGTTGGGGGGTTTGTATTAAACAGCTTTCTCATCCCTAACTATGAGGGTACTACTGCACCCTTATAGCATGTGTATGTAGATATATATACAGATACACAAGACAAAGAACCTCTGTGCGCAAACACTGAGGCAAGGTATACCCCAAAGGGCATTTGGCTGGGAAGCCAAGTTTCAAGAAAATACAAAATCACACATGCCCACACAATGCAAAGCATCATGGGCTGCATATGCAAATCACCACAGAATGTTATGCTGGTCCAACTTTAAGCAGAAATGCATGGTGCCAAAAGGCCTCTCCCACAGTTTGCAAAGGGTGCTAACAGAAGACATAGACACGTGTTTTGTCCTACCAGGACTCATCAGTATGCCTCATCTGTTTGACACCCCAGTGGAATGAACCAGCTACCCTTAAGACAGTGTGTCTTGGATATGTTGTGGTGAACCCATTAAAATAAAAAACTATTTAAAAGAGAAAGAACCTCTGTGCGCAAACACTGAGGCAAGGGTTACCCCAAAGGGCATTTGGCTGGGAAGCCAAGTTTCAAGAAAATAAAAAATCACACATGCCCACACAATGCAAAGCATCATGGGCTGCATATGCAAATCACCACAGAATGTTATGCTGGTCAACTTTAAGCAGAAATGCATGGTGCCGAGGCCTCTCACACAGTTTGCAAAGGGTGCTAACAGAAGACATAGACACATGTTTCATCCTACCAGGACTCATCAGTATGCCTTGTCTGTTTGACACCCCAGTGGAATGGACAAGCTACCCTTAAGACAGTGTGTCTTGGATATGTTGTGGTGAACCCATTAAAATAAAAAACTATTTAAAAGACAAAGAACCTCTGTGCGCAAACACTGAGGCAAGGGTTATCCCAAAGGGCATTTGGCTGGCTAATATAGATACACAGATACATAGTGTGTATATATATATATATATATATATATATATATATATATATATATATATATATATATATATATACATATATATATATATATATATATATATATATATATATATATATATGTAGTGTTCATAAGTATTAATATTTGATTACGTGAAAAGGAAAGGGGAAATTGTTTATCCAGGAAAGGCACACTAAGCTGAAGCGTGTTTCCAGGTGTGACCTGGGAGCACAAAGAAGTTAAGTGGCTTGCTCAGGGTCACAATGTATGTATGTGGGGCTCTGGGATTCAAACCCAGGTCTCCAGGTTTACAGCTGTGCCCTAATACATATCACTATACTGTGTCCTAAGGTGGTAATAATAATACTATTAATGTGTTATTAAGTTGTTAATAACACATTAATAAAGTGTATTTAGCTAATTGGCATCATAATACGCTAAATGGCTACCAATGCTCATCATATATGGGAAAATATATGATATCTTTTCTATGGGGACAAGAATCCAACCATACAATGGGCCCTATGCATGAATGGGTGGGAATTACGTGCCAGAGCCACGTATCCCACCTGTGTAGCTCCGCGGCCCCGGACAGGTGCAGGGTGCATGGTATTCACTACCGCATGCATCCAGGGGCTATCTGTCTGTGGCCCCGCACCCCCAGCATGTAGGACCACATAGGGTGGCTGGGATTGGAGTGGTGGACCCAGGTGGGCATCCAATTGGATGCCCATCCTAAGTCCCACAGTAGATCCCTTGCATGGTGTGGCATGGGTCCAGGTGGATGAATACCTACTGCAGGCACCCAGACCTGCGTGGCCAGTTCCCAGCTTCCAGTTTCCCCTCAGCCATGCCCATATGTCACAGTGCCTCCCCAGTGCACTGATGGACTCCCAGCTGCAGAAACCCCACCCCAGTCCAGTATGGCAGCCCACCCCACAGTACACAGCTGTGTCCCTACCCCTCACCAAAGCATCCCTGTATGGGACCCAGACCCAGAACCATGAAACCCGACCATCCCCATTGCCGAACCTGAAACCCCTGACCTGATATTGGTGGTCAGTGCACCCCCCCACAAACAACAGCCCTGTCATGACAGACCCATGGCAGTATTGCAAAACCCAACCCAACCCCACTAGTCTGTTCCCAAAACCCCATACTCTCATTTGTGTGCAGTGGTCCCCCCAACCCCCTATGGCACTGAAAACAACCCCCCTCCCCCATACCTGCTCATCGGTGTCACGGCTCTGGATGGCCAGTGGCCCAGCCCTCCTGACACCTCCATGGCTGCGGCCATCCAAGTGATGCTTGGAGCATGCTACTATATACAGGGGCACACTCCTGAGATCACTTTGACAGCCAGTGGCTGGAAAGGTGTGAGGAGGGCTGTGCCACTGGCCATCAAGTTGTGGCACCGATGAGCAGGAATGGGAAATGGAGAGTGGTGTTGTCGTTGCCATGGGGTGAAAGTGGATGGTTGCTGAACAACAATGAGGGAGTGGGAGTACTGGGGCCAAGGAACAGGGAAAGTGTTGCCCAGGGCACCTGTGTGTGCTGGGAGAGGGGGTTCCTATTCATCACCAGGGCCAGGAAAGCTGTATGTATGTGGGGGTGTGCATTACCAGTGAAGAAGCACGGTTGTGGTGGGGTTGGAGAGTATGCATTCACAATTCCAGGGATGGGCCACAGATGTGTCCGGTGCAGGGGGTATGCATGTGCTGCACTAGGGCCGGGGCTCTCATGTGCTTGGGGGTGATTGTACCGGTCATACCTGGAGGGGGCACACATGTGTTGGGGGTTCACGGCTACTGTGGGAATGGGGCAGCACTGTGGGGGGTTTGCATACTGAGCATCGGGGAATGGCCATGCCTGTGGGTGGGTTGGTGTGGGGGTATGTGTGGCTTGCTGGGTCTGGGTGGATGGGTGCTCTGCCAGGGTATGGATCCACCACAGTGGGTCTTATGTGGTGATTGGATGGGCAATCACCTGAACAGCTGCCCCAGCCCTTCCTTTTCTGCCTAGTGGTCCAGAGCAGCACAGAGGGTCATTGCCAGGTCCCACCATGACCGGTGGGTGAGGTCCAATGGGGGGGTTGGCAGTAGGTTCCGGCAGGGTCCCAGCTGCCATAAGCTGCTCACTACTGCATCCCCTATGTGCTGCACTTTGTGCCTTTGTGAATGGTGCATAGTGCAGGTATGCCGCAGGCCTGCCCTCAGCACATTGCTGTCCACATGGCTGGAGGATCAGTTACATACAGGATGAGCACCCCTTTCATGCATCCCATGCAGGGGTTGCAGTGGGTGCAGGGCGGCTACGCGCTGCAGATACGTGCCGTGTATGCATTCCGCACTTTTGTGCTTAGGGCCCATTATGAATTAAGACCTAGGAATATGAATTAGGAGCCAACGTAGGAAAGAATGTGCTGAGTAGAGATGCAGTGAATTTAAACTTTGTCAGCAAAGTTGCTGTGAAGTTGTGAAAATTCACCTGCACAAAGCTCTGCGATGTTCTTTATTACCCACTTTGAACTTCACCACTTTTCGAAGTTATCCACGTGAAACAGCATATTTCCAGTGAAGTCTTTGCAAAGTTTTCTAGAAGTTGCAAGTTAGCAAGCAAATTTGGTTGACTTCAATTAAGAAAAAATGTCACTTTGCCTGGTAAAAACTTTGTGAAGTTGGTACTTCATACTACATAAAGTTTACGAAATTTCATTTGTCTTTTGTGAAGCAGAGTTTGACACCTTCATACATCTCTAGTGCTGAGGGAGCATCAGGTTCATGCACACAGGAAGAAGCTATTTTATTTTTTTTCATTTATTTTATTTTTGGTAACTGGGTAAGGCCCACTAGGCACAAGTGCCTGTTTTCAGGGGCAACCTGGGAGGTTAAGTGACTTGTTCGGAGTCACACAGTATGCAAGTGGAGGTTGTGACAATCAAACCCAGGTCTGGTCTGCTGGATATACCAAGTTCGTTTACAGCTTTTTACTCTAACCTCTAGGCTATACTGCCAGCCCATTGAAACTGGATGACACATTTTTCTAATTTATTAGGCACTGGCTGGAGGGGCCACAGTCAAAAGTCAGAATGGTGATGGCACTGGGTGGAGGGGCCACAGCCAAAGGTCAGAATATTTTAAGGCACTGGGTGAAGGGATCACAGCCAGAGATCAGTAAGAGTAGCAGCACTAGGTAGAGATGCCAGAGTTGAGGTCAGGATGGATGATGACACTGAGTGCAAGGACCACAGCTTGAGGTAAGAATATGTGAAGGCAGGCCAGCCTGCTGGTACAGTGGCAAAATGTCCACTTGCAGTGCTGATATCTTGGGTTTGGGGATGGACTAGGGAGTCAGAGGGCTGGCGAAGGGGAGAAGGATTGAGTGTCCTGGGGATGGCTCTCCTTCTCCAGGGGGAGGGGAGGCAGAGTGTTTGGCACACTATGGGCCCCTGGCAGAGGCTGGGGGTTCCACTGCGACAGGTGCCATCAGGTTGGGGGGCGGGGCAGACATTATACATCATTGAATGTCCCATCCCTGGGATCTGCAAAAATGGCTGAGATCCCACCATTATGCTTGCCCTCAATTCTGTTGTCTCTACCGCACCTCTTGGTGTCCACCAAGACAATGTTCCACCGATTGGCTCACCCCCACAGCTCCACCTGGGGAGGTAAGCCCAGAGAGCCCTGCTAGTGGTGATGCTGCCAGTAACCTGGATGTGTTTCTGTGGGGGAGAGTAATCTCGGCTGACCCCGGCATGTCAGAGCAAGCCAAGGTGGTTGGTGGCTGTGAAGGGTGCGGTGGCTGTGGGACCTGGTGGGATATGGGTGGATACTCCAAGGGACTCCAGCCACAAAAAAAAAAAAGAAGTGAAGTCACTGCATTAGTGGCCACAGCCAAACGTCAGAAGGAGTAGCAGCACTAGGTTGTGGGGCTACAGCCAGATGTCAGAAGGAGTAGCAGCTCTAGGCTGTGGGGCCACAGCCAGAGGTCAGAAGGAGTAGTGGCACTGGGTGGAGGGGCTACAGCCAGAGGTCAGTATGGATGATGGCACTGAGTTAAGGGGCCACAGTCAGAGGTCATAAAGGGTAGTGGCATTGGGTGTAGGGACCAAAGCCAGAAGTCAGGAGTACTGTTATTGGCTGGAGGAACCACAGTCAGAGGGCAGGAGCAGAGGAAGATTGCAGAAGCAGGTGTACCTGTGGTGCTGATTTGGACTTTGTGACAGTGAGGGTGGAAGTGCAACAGGAGACAGCCAAGGAAAAGAGAAAATTTTGCTGTTGCCACTTTTAACAGGATGAGGGGAATACTGAGTAGCTATTTTGTGGTAGAATGCAAAGGAGTGCACCAAACTGTTTGAAGCAGAATGGCTCCTTTGTTGGGTGACAGCACTGGGTGGAAGGGCCACAGTCAGAGGTCAGTAGGATAGTGACAGCACTAGGCAGAGGGACTACAGCCAGAGATCAGGAGGAGAGTGACAGCACTGGTCAGAGAGGCTACAGCCAGAGGTCAGGAGGACAGTGACAGTACTGGTCAGAGGGGCTACAGCCAGAAGTCAGGATGGGTGATGGCACTGGGTGGACAGGCAGCAGCCAGAATATCTGTCACACCAACAGTATAAAACACATGATTGTATTATAGAAGCGGAGAACTAAACCAGAAAGGTCTTCTGTTTTTCACAATTTCTATCAACTTAAAAATGTCTACATGAGGATACTATTCCTTTAAGAATGTATTTTTATTTTTATGTTGATTGTGTGCAGCGGAAGAAACATATTGGGACAGCTTGCGGAGAAGCAGGCTATTGAGGCAGGGCACTGTTGTGGCCAATGCCCCCACAGCCTGCAAAGGCTTGTCCCACTTTCCGCAATCCCATGGCAGGCTGCTGGTGACACAAGTTTGGAATGTTTGCACCAACTTGTGACAATTTAGCCACTGCAATCAGGGGCCGCCTCATCATTGCAGCGTAAGTCATCTGCTGCAATGAGGGAGTGACCTGTCATTGCAGGGCGGGATGTAAAAACCCTGATATTGTTTGTGAACATGGAGGTGGGTTGCCGCCATGTTCACAAACAATATTAACCCCCCTCCACCATGTTTTTCTGCCGACGGGGGAGCCCACTCCCCGTCAGCATAATGTAGCCCTGCCCCTGTTTAACTGTCTGCTGACGGGGTGCCCAGTCCCTGTCGGCACAAAGGAATCCCCCCCTTTTATTGTTTGCTGACAGGGGTGCCCAATCCCCCATTGGCTACAGCTGGCCCTCCAAAAAAAGAAAGCCATTGGTGGCACACTGGGCGCCCACCCCAGCATGCCACATGGTCCTGTAAAGGGAAAAACGGTCCTGCGAAGTCTTTAGTTTTTTTTTTTGTACCTGAAAAAAAGGAAACTGTCCCTCATAGTATCTCGCCCCCCCACCCGCAACCCTTACCCACCCACTGTGCATCCTGCCTCCCCACCCCCTCTCACCCCATGCTTATCTCCGGGCTGTGCGGCAGATCTTGATGGACCAAGAACACGTCTGCACTCTTCAAAGCCGACCACAAACTGAGGAAATGCCAGTAAGCTGTATCATGTAATAAATAGGGTTTTTTCCAACTTTGCTGCATATCTCTGGCATTTTTGGAATTTTGACGCCAAATTTTCAACATGGGGTTTTTGGGCTCCCTCCTCATGAATACTGTCACTGTCATGGCATTAATCAGGCCCGAAGGGTGATTTCACTGTCAGTGCACGGAATCACCTTTGGGGGTCGATTAACGAAATGACAGTACCAGTGTTCATGAGATGGGCTCTCAAAAAGCCTATGTTGCAAATTTGGTGGGAAAAATCCAAAAAATTACTGTTTTACGAGCGTGAGCTGCGCAGTTGCTACGCATGCTTGTAACTTCATCAATTTGCAATACTTTTCATGCCAGATTTTCAACACTGGCATTTTGTCACACCTCCTTGTGAACAGTACAGCTGTCATTGTTCACATCCTGGCGGAAATGTGTTTTTGCACTTCTGGCACAGAATACCGTGGCCACTGTCGGAAATCAGTGTTCGGGACAGATTAAGGAAATGACTGTTCATGAGTAGAGGTCCTGAAATGGCTATCTTGAAAATTTGGTAACAATACTCCATAAAATGACTGTTACAAGCGTGCATTGCGCAGTTTGCACGCACGGGCGTAACTTCGGGAATTTATAATATTTTTACTTCAGATTTTCAACATTGCCATTTTCCCACACCTACATATGAATAGTGCAGCTGTCATTTTTTCTATCCTGCCCGAAATGTGTTTTTGCAGTTCCGGCACAGAATAGAGCGGTCGCTGTGGGAAGGAAATCACTGTCTGGGGCAGATTAATAAAATGACAGTGATACTGTTCATGAGCAGAGGTCCTAAAATGCCTATGTTGAAAATTTGGTGATGATAGCCCATCAAATGAGTGTGTTGCAAGTGTGCATTGCACACTTTCCACACACCTTTGTAACTTTACAGATTTGTAATATTGTCATGTCATGTTTTCAATAATGGCATTTTTTTCACACCTCCTTATGAGCAGTACAGCTGTCATTTTTCACATCCTGAGTGAAATGTGGTTTCACAGTTGCGGCACAGGATAATGCGGTCTCTGTGGGAAATCAGTGTTCGAGACAGATTAAGAAAATGACAGTGGCACTGTTCATAAGCAGAGGTCCTAAAATCCCTATGTTGAAAATTTGGTGACAAAACTCCATAACATGACTGTGTTACAAGGGTGCGTTCAACTGTTTCCACGCACCCTTGTAACTTCGCAAATTTGTAATATTTTCATGCCACATTTTTTAACAGTGGCATTCTTTCACACCTCCTTATGAACAGTACAGCTGTCATTTTTCACATCCTGGCTAAATATGTTTTGCACTCTGACGGAAAATAGCACGGTCGCTGTGGGACATCAGTGTTTGGGATAGATTAAGATGGAGCAGTGAGAGGGGAGTGACTGAGTTCAACTGAGCTCTGTCGGGACTGCTCGATTTGTTTGTGGGCGAACAAATCCCCAATGCAAGAGGCCAGTACAAAAGGCAGCCTGCAGCACTGGGAGAAACAGAACGAGAGAGCAACTGAGGGAGAAGGAGTGAGCGAACTCACTGAAGCGCTGTCAGGACTACTGTGGATTTCTGTGTGGGCAGGAAAAGGCATCAATGCAGGCAGGGGCCCAGTAGAAAAGGCCAGCCTGCAGCGGTGTGAGAAACAGTATGGGTGAGTGAGACAGGGGGACTGAGTGAGCTCAACGGAGCTCTATCAGGACTGCTGCAGATTTCTTTGTTGGCAGAAAAAGGCACCAATGTAGGCAGAAGCCCCGTACAAAAGGGCCGCTTGCAGCGCCAGGACAAACAGAATGAGAACATGACAGAAGGAGACTGAGCGACCTCAACAGAGCTTTGTTGGTACAGCTGCGAATTTCTTTGTGGACAGACAAAGGTGCCAATGCAGTCAGGAGCCCCATACACAAGTACTGCCTGCAGTGCCAAGAGAAACAGAATGAATGAGTGACAGAGCGGTAGTGAGCGAGCTCAACGGAGCTCTATTGTGACTGCTGTGGATTTCTTTGTTGGCAGAAAATGTGGCAATGCAGGCAGGAGCCCAGTACAAAAGACCAGCTTGCAGCACGGGCAGAAACAGAATGAGTGAGTGAGTGAGAGAGGGGGAGTGAGCGAGCTCAATGGAACTGTGTCAGGACTGCTTCAGATTTCTTTCTGGCCAGAACAAGCCACCAATGCAGGTAGGAGCCCAGTACAAAAGGGCAGCCTGGAGCAGCAGGAGATGCAGAATGAGCAAGTGAGGGGGGGAGGGAGTGAGTGAGTTCAACGGAGCACTGTTGGGACTGCTGCAGATTTGTTTGTGGGCAGAAAAAGGCAGCAATGCACGCAGGGGCCCTGTGCAAAATGGCAGCCTGCAGTTGCAGGAAAACCAGAATAAGTGAGTGAGAGAGCTCAATGGAGCTGTATTGTAACTGCTACAAATGACTGCAATGCAGGCAGGAGCCCAATACAAAAGGGCAGCCTGCAACGTGGGCAGGAATGGAATGAGCGAGTGAGAGAAGGGGAGTGAGCAAGCTCAACAGAGCATTGTCAGGACTGCTGCAGATTTCTTTGTGGGCAGAAAAAGGTGCCAACAGAGGCAGAAGCCCAGTACAAAAGGGCAGGCTGCAGCGCCAGGAGAAACAGAATGAGTGAGTGACACAGGGGGAGTGAGCGACCTCAATGGAGCTCTGTCTGGACCACTGTGGATTTCTTTGTGGGCAGAAAAAGGTGCCAACACAGGCAGGAGCCCAGTACCAAAGAGCAGCTTGCAGTGCCGGGAGAAACACAATGAGTGAGTGACAGAAAGGGAGTGAGCGAGCTCAGTGGAGCTCTATCATGACTGCTGCAGATTTGTTTGTTGGCAGAAAAAGGCAGCAATGCAGGCAGGAGCCCAGTACAAAAGGTCAGCCTGCAACCCCGGCAGAAACGGAATGAGTGAGTGACAGATGGGGAGTCAGCAGGCTCAACAGACCTGCATCGGGACTGCTGCAGATTTCTTTGTGGCCAGAAAAAGCCACCAACAGAGGCAGGAGCCCAGTACAAAAGAGCAGCCTGCAGTGCCAGGAGAAATGGAATGAGCGAGTGAGAGAGGGGGAGTGAGCCACCTCAACGCAGCTCTGTTGGGACAGCTGCGGATTTCTTAGAGGGCAGAACAAGGTGCCAATGCAGGCAGGAGCCCAGTACAAAAGAGCAGCCTGCAGCACCGGGAGAAACAGACTGAGCAAGTGACAGAGGGGCAGTGAGAGAGCTCAACACACCAACGCAATCAACATTCGGCATTGACAAATGCTTGTTGTCTGTTGGGGCTACCTGTAAATGAGTCATGCAGCCTAGAGCAGTAAAGGAGGCATAATAACATTTCATCTTTTACAGAAAGAAATATATTGCTTCTTTGTACAAAGGCAGTGCCCCTTTCAGGGAAAGAGCCTGAGGTTGAAATGGTTGGAAAAGGGACCTGTTAGGTCTCCTAATCCCTTTGTGAACAGGCACAAAGAAAAATGTCAATTTGTACTCTGACTAACCAAAGGATCTTTTCTCATGGAATATGATGGAAAATCAGAGCCTCATGTGGGAATTACTGATACAATTAATATATTTTAATTTTTATATTTGTTAACCGGGTAAGGACACTGGGCAGAAAAAGCCCTTCTTCAGGACCAACCCGGACATCAGTACAAACATACAAATTAATTAATGCATACAATAATGCAAATGTGCAATGTCAACATTAAATATTACAATGACAAACATTTAAAAATGACAAATAGGTTTTAAACTGTGCTTTAAAACTAGGCAATGAGGTTGCAGAGCACAAGACAAAAGGTAAGGTATTCCACAATGTAGGAGAAGAGATAGTAAAAGAGTGCAAACCATATGTGTTCCTATAAGCACCCACTTCAAGCGTTACCCCATTAGTACAGACATAGAATTTGATGTCAGATAAGGACCACTTGGCCCACCTAGTCTGCCCATTTCACTACCTAATGGATAAGCTGCAGATCCTAGTTAACCAACAGCCTACTTCCTCCTACCCCCCACTAAAATTGCCTTATGTCTGTCCCATGCATTCTTGAAATCCCCCACTGTTCTTGACTCCACGACCTCCTCAGGAAAGTTGTTCCATGCATCTACAACCCTCTCCATGAAAAAATACTTCCTCACATTTCCTCTGAGCCATCCCCACTCTATCTTCAAATTGTGCCCCCTTGTTCTTGCACATCTCTATTTCTGAAAGATGCTACCCTCTTGGACTTTGTTGATTGCCTTGAGGTACTTGAAAGTTTCTATCATGTCCCCCCCTTTCCATCCTTTCCTTGAGGCTATACATATTAAGCTCCTTTAGTCTTTCTTCATATGTCTTCTGGTGCAGACTCTGCACCATTTTGGTTGCCCTCCTCTAGACAGCCTCCACCCTTTCTATGTCTTTGAGGAGATGGGGTCTCTAGAACTGCCCGCAGTACTCCAGATGTGGTCTCACCAAATGTCTGTACAGAGGGATAACAACTTCCTGTTTTCTACTGGTGATGTCTCTCCCAATCCATCCCAGTATCCCCCAGCCCTCTTTACTGCCTTCTCACATTGCTTGTTAGGTCATCTGATATAACTACCCCCAGGTCCCTTTCCATTTTTGTTGTTGTCAGTATCTCGCCCCCCATTGTGTACTCTTCCCCTGGGGTTTTGTTTCCTAGGTGCATTACTTTGCACTTCTTTGTGTTGAATCTAAGCTGCCATACATTTGACCATTCCTCCAACCTTGCCAATTCCCTTCTCATCCTTTCCACCCTACCTTGTGTGTCAACCCTGTTGCAGATCTTTGTGTTGTCTGCAAGAGACATACTTTTCCTTCCAGTCCTTCTGCAATGTCACTTGTAAAGACATTAAAAAGGACCGGACCCAGTACTAAACTCTGTGGTACCCCACTAGTAACCCCCCTTTCCTCACTGTGGACTGTTTACTATTACCCTCTGTGTCCTGTTGTCCAGCCAGTGTTTTAACCAGGTTACCACCCAGGGACCCACTCCCAGGCTGGTTAATTTGTTTATTAATCTGTTGTGCGGGACTGTGTCAAATGCCTTGATAAAGTCTAGGTAGGCCATGTCCACAGCCCCTCCCTGGTCTACTACTTTGGTCACCCAGTCAAAGAAATTGATTAGATTTATCTGCCATGACTTTCCTGCTGTGAATCCATGCTGCCTTAGGTCCTGTGCCCCACTTGCCTCTAGGTACTCAACAGTTCTTTCCTTCAGAAGTTATGCCATCATTTTCCCTACCACAGAGGTCAAACCGACAGGTTTGTAGTTTCCTGCCTCTGTCTTGCTCCCACTTTTGTGAAGAGGAGTCACATCCACCCTCCTCCAGTTCTCAGTTACAACACCAACCTTCCATAATTTGATAAAAAGTGTAGTCAGTGGTGTTACTAGTTCTCCCCTTAGTTCTTTTAGAATTCTGGGGTAAATCCCATCAGGCCCCATTGCTTTATCCACCTGCAGTTTTAGGAGTTTTTCAGAACCCTTTCTTCTGTGAAAGGACTGATATCAACCCCCTATCCAGAGTGCTTCTATTGACTGGAGTAGGTACCTCACCCTCCGCTTCTTTTGTGACTACTAAACAGAAGTATTTGTTCAGTATCCCTGCTTTTTCACCGTCCCTCTCTGCCCAACCATCCTCCTCTTTATTCAGCCTCAGTATCCTTGCCTTAGTCTTTCTTCACTCCCTAATGTACCTATAAAATGTTTTATCCCCATTCTTATCTGAGTTGGCTATCTTTTCCTCAGTTTGGGCCTCTGCTATTCTGACTGCCTTCCCAGCTTCCTTCTGCTTTAACTGGTACAGTTCTCCATCTTACTCCTTCTGTGTTTCCTTAAACTTTCTGAATGCTGTCTTTTTCTCCCTAACCTTTCCTGTCACTTCTTTTGAGAACCATAGTGTTTTTTCCTTTTGTTTTGATTTGTTTATTTGCTTCACACAAAGGCTTGTTGCCTCTGTGATGGCAATTTTGATTGTAAACATATCTATGGGTTCGGGGAAGGATGAGGTTACCTGGCACAAGGGACCTAGGATTGGCTACTCTGCACAGGAGCACCCAAGTAAATCCAACTACAGGAAGCAATAACTGTAATGTCCAGAACCAGAATTGGGATTTTTCAGTGTGGCTTTATTTATTAACTAACTGAACATAAACAAAGCATTGCATGGTCCCCCAAAGGGCTACGTTACTGTATGTGCAGATTAGAGGTTAACACAGTGGTCCATTTGAGGAATGAACACATTACTACAGTTGTCTGGTTTTGGACGCACCAGGCACTCAGCCCGGACTTTGCATGCATTGGATACATAGCCCGACTGGCCCGGCTCCCCTGCCGGCCACTCGACTGACGGTCCACTTGAAGAATGAACCCAAACTTTACTTGGAAAGACATCCCATCAAACAAGGAGGCTCCCAAACTGTGGCTTCCCACACCACTTGAAGTCTGTGACTCCTAGAGAGATTTGTTTTCATACTTCCAATTGAAACTCCCATCAAACAAGGAGACTCCCATCCAACAAGGAGTAATTTTCCCATCCTGTGGCTCCCCACACCACTTAGAGTCTGCGACTCCTAGAGAGATTTTCAAGTTGCAACCCACGTCTGGGTACCCACCCCATCACTGGCCAAGTGCATGAGGCAAGTAGCAAAACACAGAAGAAATCCGTAGAGGTGGACCTGGTTACTAAAGATGGGGGTTTTCCACCTCCAGCTCCCACAGCCCATACCCGGCCATTTCTCTGGACACACAGAAATCTTTAGACTTTAAAATGTAGATTGAACGGTGAATGACCTGAAGCACCCCCTCTACAGCGAACTTTAAATCCATTTAAAACTTTAAACTGTTTGACTGCTCTATTTGTTTGTCCTAGTTGACATAGTCCTCCCAAATAGCAGTGCACATTCATTTCCCAACTGAAGAAAACAATTTGTTTGCCCCTTCAAATGGAGCCAAACACTCACCCATTCATTGCAGGTGCCCCACAGGCGAAGTACTGTAACCTTTGCTGTTATACAAGAACAGACAAAAACAAAATCAGGCAGCTTCCTTCCATGGTGGGAGAAGGGGATTGCCCCTGGAACCCACAGAGAACTCCCGAGGGAGGGGGCACTGAGCAGGGAGGCGGTCTCCACCACTTTAAAAGGTAAACAGGAACACTTCCTTTTTTCTTAGTGAGAGATCAAACAGCAGACTGATGTTTCTTCTTGCCTTAAGGACAAACGGAAGACTCCCTTTGAATTTCCCAAAGTTCTAAACTTCACTCCCTGAGCTGGAGATTCCAAAGTGGCTCATGCAGCTGCGACAGTTCTATAGTGATGTCATCTCTCAAGTCTCAGCTGTGACTGAGGACAGAGTGAGACAGTGTGAAACCCATTTAACTGGAGTTTCACAAGCTGCCTTCCCTGCCTACCACTAGGTCTTACTGGGATTCTAGTAACCCCGGGTAACAAAGGGGTTACATGATGTTTCCCCATTGTTACTCCACCCCATTTTCTTGCCTGTTTGCTAGTGCTTTTCTGAGGCACTCTCTCACTTTGACAAAATCTGTCCTCCTGAAGTTCAGAACCTTCACTTCTGTATGGTTTGGTTCTACAGCTAAGTTTATCGTGAACCACCACACTGTTTGGTGGTCACTTGTTCCCAGATGGCTACCCACTTCTAGATCTGAGATCCTCTCTCCATTCCCATTTGAGAGTACCAGGTCTAAGACTGCTGCCTCCCAAGTGGGTTCCAACACTAGCTATCTGTGGCATGCCCCCTTTAGGACATCAGGAATGGCTCTGCTCTTGGATGTGGCTGCAGCAAAGGTTCTCCAGTTAACATCTGGCATATCCGGGTCCTCCTCAGCAATATCTCCCCTTTCTCTGCCATCCTAAGGATGCCTTCTATCATTTCCTTGTCCATTTCCTCCCCCTGAGATGGGGGTCTGTATACAACCCCTGTGTGGATTGTGGCACCATTTGCAGCCTCCAGGGTGACCAACAGTGCCTCCTCTCCTCCCTGTTTACCTTTTAGTTTCATTGCTTTGAGCCCTTTCCTTACATGGGTGCTACTCCTCCTCCTCTTCTACCCTCCCTGTCTCTCCTGTAGATTGTATACCCTGGTATGTTGACATCCCAGTCATGGTTCTCTGTGTACTTTGTTTCTGTGACTGACACGATACCCAGACATCCCTCTTCCATCAAGGCCACTAGTTCAAGGAGTTTGTTACCTAGACTACAGGCATTGGTACTCATTACCATCCATTTTTTGATGGCCTTATCCCTTTCTGCCCCATTCCTGTCCTTACTGCCTTTGTCTTTTTCTCCATTTACTCCTGCCCTTCTCCTTACTGACTGCTCTGTCTTGGTGTTTACTTCACTAACTACCCTGATTTTTTTTGTGGGGGGGCTAGAATTTCCCTTCTCCTTTTCAGTGCCGCCCTTGGCTAGTTTAAATGCTTGCCAATGAAGCATTTAAACCTATCACCTAGGATCCTGGTTCCCCTTCTGGACAGATGCAGACCATTGCGCCAGTATAGGTCTGCATCCATCCATGTGAACCTCCAGTCCCCAATGAAGCCAAAACCCTGAGCTGTGCACCAGTTTTTAACTATTGATTGAATCCCATGGTGCGGAGCACCCTAGCCTCACCAATACCATACACAGGCAGCACCTCTGAGAAGGTTACCGTGCGTGATTTGTAGTATGAAGGTGATTTGTAATACTTCTATGTATTAATAAAGTTGTGTACAATTACAGTAAGACTGGTACCCTGAGAGACACTCAGAGCTGGGAGCACTGTGACAATGTTCCACTAGGTGCAACTAAATAGGTGCAGCTTGCTGGAACAGAGCAGCAAGTCTCTGGAGTAGTGCTGTGCAGAATTTGCAAATTCTGTCAGAACCTAATTTTGCAGAATTTTCAAAATTCCACTAAAATTCTGCCAAATTTAGTAAGAAAAGGAATTTCGGAATTGCATGGCAAAAAATACAGAATGAGTTTTTCTGCAACATTTCTGTGGAATTTTATTCTGTGGATTGCAATATTTTCTGCGGAAACAGCTGTGGAACGATTTTCCATGGAAAAAATGCAGAAGAGCCAGCAGAATTCTGGTGGAAATTCCACTGGCAGAATGGTCATTCCATACTAATTCCACTGGCAGAATTCCATATTCCTCACAGCACTACTCTAGAATAGTGTTCTGCAGCAGAAGTCTAGATATTTGGAAGCAGTTTATAACTGCTACATGTATGCACTGACAATTAACTATGTTTTGGTTACACAAGGAAAACATCAACGTACTAAAATGACTTTATGGAACAGTTTTCATTACTAAAGAGAAAAAAAGCCTCCAGATACAGTGCTATTTACCAAGAGATTTTCAAAGACTAGTTTCATATTATAGAGGAATCCCAGCAAAAGAGAACAAGCAGGAAGAAGACAGCAGTCAATGATAACGCACTGCATCTAAAAATAAAATACCTAAATTCCTGCAAGATCACACTATAGAACAGGCCATAGTGCCGTCTTTTAAAAATCATATAAAAACATCTTAGCGACAGGGGGTGGAGCTAGCAGCCCAGCCACCAGCAGCAATTCTCTGGAGCTTCTGATAGGAGCCCTATTTAAGAGCTTAAAATACATATTTCTCCACTTTAATTGTCTGGGAAGCCAGTTCGTTGCCCAGTATCTCTTCCAGTGTCCGTGAGGACATTAAATTTGGTGCAGAATGGGTCGTACAAAGCCTGTCAAGCAAGACTTTTTTCAGCCACACATGCCAGCCGCTAAACCGCCAGACCATGCTGCCGGCTCTCTCCCTTCAATGTCCACGGAGACTGAAGTAGCCTCATTGACCTCCCTTCAGCAGTCAGTTAGCACCCTGACAAGAACTGTACAGAAGACTGATCAGAAACTCAAAATTTTTTTCACAACGTTTTATTGCTGTGGAGACCTGCTTGGACACAATGAGGGAAATAACCAAGACTGCAGAGGCTACGGTGGGAAGGGGGCCCTCACTGCTACCACCTCCTCTATTAAGGAGCAAGCTGCACTTCGAAGTCAGGTGTGGCAGCTCGAGAATGCTGTGCGAGCAGCTAACATTTGGCTTCTGGGTCTCCCTGAAGGGTTGGAGGGGGAAAATCTAGTGCTATTTCTAGAACGATGGCTATCGGAACTGATTGGGATGGATACTTTTAAGAACACAAAGGCCTACCGAGTTACCCTGAAAAGACCTAACACTGATGTGGACAACCCTCAAACGGTTTTGGCAACACTAACTTCAATGGCAGAGAGAGAGAGATCTGGTGTTGGGAGCGATTCGCAACAGCCAACAAGGGCCCAGTTTTCATAGATGAGGCACTCGTACTTTTCTTTCTGGACTTATCATATGCTACCAGAACACACCATAAGGCCTTTGATGTGGTTAAACGCAAACTGAGGGAATTGGGAATCACATACTCATTGGCATTTCCAGCCTGATTATGTTTCTTGGAGGGTGAGAAACAATATCGCTTTACAGATCCCAAGGAGGCTGGGTTGTGTGTAGAGAGGATTGCCGCCAGACGGGCCCAGGACAACTGATTGCATGAAGAGGAAGACTCAGGGAGGTCTGAGTGAAATATTGGCCAGACATTTACATTTTCTTGTGGGACTAGCTTGTTCTTAATATAAAATGAGACACTAGAACAGCATGCCTGTTTAAATATCTGATAAATATGGAGAAGGATCTGTCTGGATTTCTTTGACTATCTCAAAAAGTCAACATGAAACTTAAGTCTGATAAATACAGACTTCTTCCTCGTTGGGTCATCAAACCCCCTTTTCTTTTGTGTGCTGTTTCAGGCTTGTTGTTATAGTTATATATGTTATCTGGAGTCCTCCTTCAGGGATACCAGAACAAAGCTGGTTCTAATTATTCTTCAGTGTAGTGATCGGGAGATGGAATGGAAATTATTTGTTACAATAGTGGAAATTATGCATAGGTGCAATTTGTGTTCTCAAGCTACACAGGCTAATTTTGAGAGACCTGGGCTTCATAAAGGAGCACCCTCATGGGACTGTACTGGGGCTGTGGGCTAGAGCTGGAATCTGGGCCTATAACACACCGGTATATAGTTTATACATAGGGCAAGAAATTAATATGATATGTTAATCTACTAGATCAGAACTCTCTAAGGCCTTGCTGGAGTAATACAGCACCTATTTTTTTAAGTGGGGCTGTTGGATCTCTGGAGAATGGGAACTCCTTTTCTCATGAGCTGTTAAAACTATATAAAGGACCTTAAAGGTCAGTTAAGAAATTGTTTATTAATGTAGGATGTTTAAAATAGGGCATTGGCTGCATTATAGTTCTAATTTCTTATAGTAATCTTACTTATGTATGATTGATTTTACCCCTCAATGTTGCACCAAAGGAACAAGTAGTCTCTTTCCTTAATAATGTATAATGGATGGAAATATATGTTATACATGTTCAGAATATGATGCGTTTTATGCTCATGTATAAAATGTCATAAATAAAAAGTAAAAAAAAAAAATCTTAGCATTGTTCAGTGATAGTACAGTTATGTTTCGAAGGTGCTCCTTCCCAACACTAAATTCTAGTGGAAGCAGGCATTCTAGTTTGCAGTGGCCCAGAACTGCATATGTACTGCAAGAAGTACTGGATTTACCGGTGTGGTGGAAGAGCCACTGCTTCCAATTTTGGGTTGCATCTGCATCCTCCAAGATGCCCAGAAACATCATTTTCCTGTTTTGAGATATTTTGGCCCATTTGTGACAGTTTGTCTTCTTTGTGGCCACTGGCATCAGGGTGGTGACAAATGCATCATTTTTTGAATGCATATGGCATTATTTTGGCCCCCCCAACAAATGGGGGTTCCCAAAAAGTCTTCCTTGAGCTTGCCAAAATGCTCACTGCCAGGCTGGTGTCCCACGTTTTAACAGTTTAAATGTGATTGCCAGAGAGTGCCTGTATAGCCTCTGTGTACTGTCTCTTTAACAGCTGCCTGGATTGCAGTCATAATTAATCCGAGAGGGAGGTCTGTTAGAAGATGTACTTGTTTACTGATCATTTGTTAGAGTGGTAATAATATTGCAGTTTGTTCTAACCTGCCTTCTTTGCAGAATGGACAGTTCTGTTTGTTTCCATCATCTTGGTCCTGGACTGCAGAATGGGCCAATCAGTACATTTGGGACTCTAAAATGGAGCCTGCCTACAGGAGTTTGGTGGGGCCAAAACTTGTAGGAATTGTAGTTTGGGGCTTTTGGTGCCTAAAGTAACCTGGAGGGGGAGTCCTTTTTGTGACTGACAGACAGATCAGCCAACTGAACCTTTTGGATCTTGGGGAAAGTCCCACACTGCTTACAGTTTCAGTTAGATCTGAGTTGGGAAGTGAAGAAGTAATAGCTTGAGATAGTTCGAGCAGCAATCCAGAGTGGATTCGCGTGGGAGAACTGTGGAAAGGCGTGAGTCTGGCCTGCATGCCTGCCTTCTGTTCCTGAATCTGAACTTGGAGAGCGAATTAAGCCACTGAATTGTGACCAAGCTTTAACCTGAAGAGGACTGAAGATTTGCTGAATGCGATCAGCCTGTCAGGACTTTCAGCTACCTCTGAACTCTTGAATTGTGCTGAGACTCTGTAATTGCAGCTGGAGAGCCATTTGCCTGGTACAGTGGAATTTCCTTACATGTGACTGTGCTGTGGGCTTATAGTGGGTCATGATTTGATTCCCCACTGTGTGTCTGAACTGTGTTTTTCTTGCTGGAAGCTGTATCCAGCTCCACGGACTGAATCCGTATCCATTTCCATTTGCCTGGGCCCTGCTACACTGGCCCAGCCAGAATACATGCTATGCAGAGAAAGTCATCGACGAGAGACTGACCTGGGGATCAGCCCCCTGCTCAATGCCTTGAACAGGAATGATGCCTTAGTGATATGTGTGGGCCCTGCTTCTCCGGGCACTCCAGCTCAACAGCCTGCAGTCTCAGTTTTGTTCTCCCTGTGTCCAGTATTGGGCATCGTGAGTAAATATCAGGGTAGCTCCCTGCAACAGCAGCTAAATCTAAAATTGTTGTCATCTGATTGTCCTGTTGCCTTTTCTTTCACAAACTAAGCCCTCCAGCTCTGGATTACAAATACTGTGTGTTATGCAAGTTGCTTTCTTCCATCACAGGGCCCCAACCAACTGCAACGTTCCTGGCTAGCCCACCATTTTCCTACCTGGGTACCCAGAGTGTGTGACTGTGTAAGGACTCTGAACTGTTTGTATAGCTGTCTGATTAATATAGCTTTTAAGGAAATCAACCTGATTACACCCCTCCCTTGTTCAAGTCCCCTGAATAAATCAGATTTAACTTTGTTTGCATTTAACCTGACTGTGGTTCCAGTTTGTGCCAAGAGTATTGTACTGTTGTTATTTGCTATGCTTAACCTTGTTTTACAGGGGGTCCACAGGGTCAAGCTAGAGGAACCAATCCTGGTGGTAAGTGCAAATAGTGCAGGTAATTGCCTAGTGAATAAGGGTCATTGTGAAAGTGATTATTATGTACCGTTCAGGTCACTAGAAGGAGAAAAGGTAGAAGGGTAGGTAGAATTTTATTTTTATACAGGTAATACATGGCAGTTGGACAGAATCCAGTTTACAAGACAGACCTGTGTAATTTCCTATCTAATACATACAATAAAGTTCCATATTAAAGACTAACAAAACACTAAAGACAACAAAATATAACTAAAATACATCCTTATAAATTATTCTAAATGGAAATCTTAACAATTTCCACAAATTACAAAGAATATTCAGCAATCACAAATATGAATATTTAACTCCATTATAGTTTGAATAAATGAAGAATGATTTGTAATTTCCCTTACATCTCCGGGGAGAAGATTCCAGAAACTAGCAGCTTGATGAGTCAGGGTCCTGTCCCCATATTTGTTTTGAAATTTTCCTACAGATATTTTATTTAAATGAACTGATCTAGTTAATAGCCTATTAGAATAATGTTTCACTGGAAACAGTAATAATGAAATTGGATGGTTCACCGATAAACATTTCATTTTATGAATTAAAGTTAACCAATAGCACCAATAGTTTGTATCTAAAGGTAACCAGTTCACTTTACTTAACAGTGAACAATGATGTGTCCGATAATTCCCCTTTAATACATATCTAGCCACACGATAATACATTTTGTCCAGCTTGGTCAAAAGTGCTTTATTAGCTTTCCTATATATCAATTCTCCATATCTTAACACTGGAATAATTAACTGATCAGCCAGCTTTTTCCTATCTATTGTTGTTAAACATTCAGTACTTCTTCTTAGTGCCCCAACCGTTTTGTTAACTTTTTTGACCAGCTCTGTAACATGACTAGAAAAGGACATATGTTCATCAAATATAACCCCCAGATAACTATAATCCTTAACCATTTAATTGAATTTCCTGTGTAAACACAAAGTTTATGAGTAACATCGCCACTTTTTTTAATTGGAAATCTCATGCATTTTGTTTTTTTTCCATTCATAATTAATTTTGACCTGGTGAACCACCCCGCTATCCTCACAAAATCAGATTGCAGGTTTGATTGCAATACATTTTCTGTTTTCTCATATGCAATAATTACCATATCATTGGCATATAGTCGAATCTCTGTATACTCCGCAACTTGTGGAAGACTATTTATAAATATAAGAAACATAAGGGGTCCCAAAATTGATCCTGGGGGAACACCTCTGTTAACATTTCTAATCTCTGATAAACATCCCTGCACCTCCACCCTCTGAGATCGATTACCCAGATATGATTTTAACCAATTTAAAGGGTCATCCCTAATACCTATCTCCTGCATTCTTTCGATTAGCAAGGGGTGGTTCACCAGGTCAAAAGCTTTCGAAAGGCCTACAAAAATGACTGCTGTCTCCATATTATTTCCTAAAGACCTGTTTAACAGGTCACTAAATTCCAAAAGAGCTGTTGTAGTCGAATAATTTTTCCAAAAACCAGATTGTTTTGTTGTTAACAAACTATATTTGTCCAAATAATCCATGACCTGTATAGAAACAAGTTTCTCCAAACTTTTTGATAAAAGAGGTAATAAGGCTATAGGCCTATAATTATTAACTTCCACCACATCTCCCCCTTTATAAATTGGTTTTACTCTACTTTCTTTCCAAGATAAGGGAAAATAACCAATTTGAAGACTCCAATTAAATAAATATGTAATAATTGGTGATATATTGGAAGCTGCTAACTTCAGAAATCTACCTTCTAGACTGTCATTTCCAAAAGATTTGTGAATATTTATTTTTTGTAGTACTTTATAAACATTAGTAACAGTCAAAATGTTGAATCTAAATGGGGGAGGTCCATTACATGAAGATTTTGTTTTAATTTGTTCCGGGTCTGATAGGGAATTTTACAATTAGGAAGGTCAACAAAAAAATTTAGTACATTACAAATGTCCTTTGAATTTTCAATAAAAATATCACCATGTTTTAACCTAAGTATTTCTTCTGAAGAATTACTTCCTGGTTTAGTCAATTTTTTAACCACTCTCCAAAACTGTCTTGGATCAGTACTCATATCAATTTTGTTTTTATAAAAAGAAATCTTTGAAGCCTTAATTAGCCTTTTGCATTTATTTCTAGCAACTTTAAAATAAATCCAATCCCTTTCTAATTTTGATTTTAATGCTTTTTTCCAGATTCTATTTTTAATTCGGATTTGTTTTAATAATCTGTCATTAATCCATGGTAATTTGCTAGACTTTGCATTTGTTTTAATTCTAGGTGCATGTAAGTCACATACTTCTCCAAAGGTCTGAGTAAAATATTCAACTGCAGTATCAATATCTGGGATTAATTTGCAACGGTCCCACTTTATTTTACTTATGCTATGCAAAAGTTGGGACTCTGAAAATTTTCTAAAATCTCTAGACCAGTTTTGGGTTTCATAGACTGGATTTTGTTTAAACTGGGACCGTGGCACAGTAACTCAGACCAAATTATGATCTCCAAGACATGGGGGTAAAATACCCGTTGCTTCAATTTCAATTTGAGTAGAGACCAGTATTAGATCTAATATAGATCTATTTGTTGTATTAGATGTGTATCTAGTAGGGCTTTTTATAAGTTGTTTTAGTCCCAGATTAGTTACTGTATCTTTTAAATGTCTCCCTCTTGTATTAGTCACAATTCAAATCACCCATCAAAATTAAAGGCCTACTTCCTACTAAATCAGTTATTTTTGTTAATATTGTTTCCAAATCTGATATATTAGCCTTTGGAGGTGAATAAACAATTGAAATAATTAACCCTAAGTGTCCTAGATAAACTGCTAAAAATTCAATATTGTTTTCACTACCTTGAATCAAAATTTTCGAATAACCCAAAGTTCGTTTTATAAAAAGCATTACCCCTCTCCCTCTGGATTTCCTATCTGCTCTCCATACTTGATAGTTCTGAGTACCAAATTCATCATCCCAATGTTTCTTAGAAAGCCATGTTTCACTTAACCCTAATACACATGGATCATTATTAACCAATAGAGTTGACAAAATATAA
Source organism: Neoceratodus forsteri (assembly GCA_016271365.2). Lineage (NCBI taxonomy): Eukaryota > Metazoa > Chordata > Ceratodontiformes > Ceratodontidae > Neoceratodus > Neoceratodus forsteri. The sequence continues at coordinate 177,633,727 of JADMNL010000026.1, read as the reverse complement.
TGCTTAGACCCAATACTACGTGCATTGTCATGTAAAATGTTCATCTTTAAATTTTCAGGCCAAGGGAATCCTTTGAATATCTCCCTCTAACATTAACAACAAACAACAAGCCCCAGAAAAATTTGAAATTGAAGTATTAAACTTAAAGGGGATCAAAGGTTTATAACAGCCTCCTGTGGTCGCAGATTCTCTTTACTGTCTATACTTTACCTTAATTTCTATGTACTCAATAACCACACCCAATGGTTATTCCAATAAACTCAGTTTATTGTCTGTACACACATGTGTGGGAGCCTCGGCTAAAGGCAAGAGCTCCTCGATTATTGTTCACAGAGGCTTATATACCTTTTTTAGTTTCACAGTCTAACAGTGATCTCATGCTTAACAACAGCTTTTCCTTATCTTTAGCAAAAACCTTAGATTCAGCACTTTCCGTATAAGGAGTTGGTTTTTTTTTTATACTTACTATGTGTCTCCCCTTTATCTTAGTTACAACCAGCTGTATTTCACTTCATTTAATTTTTCAAGGTTTTCTTATCTTTGTCAAACAACCTCCTTTGTTTTAGTTAGCACAGAACTGCACATTCATTATGGCTGTTTTACAAAGCAGATAGTTTTAAAGCATATGAAAGGCAACATATCTAAATGGCTATAATCACATATAACAGTTATAAGCTCTGGTACAATAAGCTTTAGAACATAAAGGTATTATACTTTAGGATATATAAAAATTCCACCACACTCCCCCCTTTTGATACTCTGTATTAACTAACCACCCCCCTTTTTATTTATATGATTTAAAACTGGTTTTCAGCATACAGATAGTTAAGGCATGGAGTTACAGATGGAACACAGTGGTGAGTTTATAAAACATAATACAGAATTGAAGGATGTCAACACCACAATTGAAATGTGTGAAAAAATGCTAACACGTGACACACATATAACATAACAATTTTGTTGATGAAAAGAGTTTATGGAATTCACTTTGAGAGTGAATAAGGTAGATGCTACTTTGTGTTGAGGTGTGGCACACCCTTGGAGCTTGATTGAAGAATCTATTGATAATGTCTCTTGACAGATAAGTCCTTATAAAACATAACAGTCCATGAAATTAACAGTTCATAAGTTCATATAAGTATCCACAGGTTGATGTAGTTATAGTACAGATGAAATGTCATTTGCAGAATGGTGGTAACCCCACAAGGCATATGGGGCAATGCAGACAGTAATTTAAAAACAAAACACCAGCATAGTAGAAAAGTCAGTGTTCATTTTGCTGGCTGGCTGATTAGTAGACACACTGGCCAGGGTGCATTAAGTCCTTTAATGGAGTAGTCACACACACACACTGGCATGGCATTTGTTTTGTCGTGAGTTGATTACACCCCAGCATACAAATTAGCAGTCCATAAAAGGTAACAATTACAATAAACCATTAAGAACACAGTCCATAACAGAGCAATAGGGTTGTAGAAAGTACCAGCCATGTTTGGAACAAGCGGCAGTGAAGAAAATGGATGTATTGCTGAAGGTCAATTGAAGCAGAATCTTCTCGCTGGAGTAGGGAGTGCCCTTTCCCAGACTTAACTTTATAGTAAGCAGAAACAATAAGCTTGATTGCAGAGTCTGAACTGACTGGACCTTTTCAGTTGATTTAAAGTTCTACAAATAGGTGTAATTTCGCTGAAAACATTACACTTGCAGAGGTTACTGCTGTTGAACGTGGAGATCTTGTGTGTGCCACACCGTGGAAACCTGCAAACTTGCAAAGTGTGTTAGACACTGAGTTAAAAACACATAAATAACAATCTTTTAAACCATTTACTTTTTGTTTTGTAAAGAGTGGTGTGACAGAGCCTAAATTCTGGCAATTAGAAAAATAAAAAATAAAAATGGGACATTAACCGCACACCTGGGGGTGCAGGCCGAGGTTCAATTATACCATTTGACCATCTGTAAATTATGACAATGTTATGGTTACCTCCTGCTTTTAAATCACAGCAGTTATGACAGTGATGAACATTATTTCCCTGTCTGTTGCAAGCAGGCCTGACAGAGACCTGAGTTATAAAATCCTGTAATGTTACAATACATAGATACATAGACAGTGTCAGTAGATAAGGGCCTATGGCCCACCCAGTCTACCCATTTGAGCTTGTAAGTTTAGTTTGTTTTTCTACAAGTCTGTTTTCCCTTACCCCTGACCTCTAGAATTCCTTTATGTCTATTTCATGCATTCTTAAATCCCGTGATTGTTTTAACCCCCACCACTTCCTCTGGCAGGGTGTTCCACTTGTCCACCACCCGTTCTGTGAAGACATTTTTTCTCATGTTTTCTCTGAATCGTCCTCCCTCCAACTTTATTCCATGCCTCTAGTCCTGGAACATCTTTTTCGCTTAAAAATAGTGTTTTCCTGCACTCTGTTTCTCCCTGTAAGATACTTGTATGTCTCTTATGATATCCTCTCTCTCCCTCCTCTCCTCCAGGGAGTGCATGTTTAGTTCCTTTAACTTGTCTTTATAGGACTTGTGATGCAATTCATTTTTGCACCATTCTCACCCCTTGTACTCTCTTTAGACCCATTGCCCCCCTCTTCCTTAGTAAAGACTGAGCAGAAATACCTGTTTAATATGTCAGCTTTACTGTTGTCATCCTCCACGCTCCCATTTTCCCCTTCAGTCTCACTGTCCCTTTCCTTTGTCTTTTTTTTTTTTTTTTGCTACCTCTTTGGAAAACCATAATGGTCTCCTCTTTTTTCTTTTTGCTAACCTGTTAATGCAGTTACCGCTTTAAACATATTGTTCATAACAATATGCCTTTTACACAATGCAATCAGTGGGACAAATACATATGTTGTTGGTCTATGCCAATTTAATAACAGTGCCTATTGCACCTGTGACACGTGAAAAGGTCTACTTCTTTTTTTTTTACCCTGTATAGTGACATACTTTAAAGTACTGAGTGAGATAAGGCTTGAAGCATAGGTTTGGAGTACAATGTAAATTGTGCATATTATAATTGTTAAAATTTAAAATGACAAAAACCTACATAGAGTACACTTATTTTTTAGGGGTACCTGTGAGTAATAAGACAAACGGAGCATTAATTTTACTTTTGGTTTTGCTTTGGAACATATTGTAGGGGTGGGTCAGCAATGCTGGTCCCAGTATTTAGGTTTGGTTATGAGCATTAAAAACGTTATACATGTGGAACACTTTTCTGAATACACACATGATACAGTGTAGCAAGATGTATATCAAAACATTATAACATAAACATGAAACATAAGCATGTTTGTAATAGAACAATTTCAGTATTGAGCATAATGCATAATGCATAAAATACATTTTAAACAACACATATAGACTGTAAACTTAGCTTAGAATCCAGAAATGTTAGAGTACTGTGAATTTACTGGTTGAAAAATGCATTCATTGCTGTAAGGCAATGACAAAAGTTTTTTTGCATTTGTTTTAACAGGATAAGAAAGCTGAAAAGACAATCAAAAGAATGAATATGTGTGGACATACATACACAACTTCACTTTCCAGCGTAACTGATTACTTGCTGAGGGCAGAAACCCTTGTACCAATAATAGGTGTGAGATTTAACTGTTTGCACTAGAAAAAACAGAAGGGCTTGGGCTGGGTTATGCTGTTAAAATACCTTGGGTCTTTTTTTAAAACCTGTAAATAAGAAACAATTATTGGCAAATACTTATTTTCTTTATTTACCCCTCTAGGGGAACAGTGATGTACCTTGCAACCTTTGTGGGTATTACACTGGAAGGGATAGAGGAAGGGTAGCCTACTCCCTCCCCCCAAGCTCCTACTGGTGGAAGAGACAGCTCGAAGTGAAAGAGACAGCTCGAGTACTGTAGCAATAAAAAGGTTAGCTGTGGATGGTGACATGATCCCCACCTACTACACTTTAAATTATAACAAGATAATATTACAATTAGTTTAGTAGGTTTCATACCTTACTATAAAGATGGGGAACTTCTTTTTCTCTAGAAGAAAGAGAAGAAACACAGACAAACAACAAAAACAAACACACACTAGTTTAAAAATAAAACAAGATTATTTTTATAGGATAAAAGAAGCCAAGCGTCCCTGGGTTCCCTTATCCTAAGCATGACAAAATGTCAGCTGAGTTTATAAAAAATCCAGATTGATGGTAATACCATACGTACGTATCTCTTAGAATGCATTTCAAAAAGACAAAAAAATGATTACACCATGGTCACACATAAAAACAAAAGCCATTGTTTTTAACTGTAGATGGTAAACTCTCAAAAACAGCTGTAATAGTCCTTTTTTCAAAAGCGTACTATATATATATAATAAAAATATGGGGAGATGATGAATAATTCTCCCCTTTCAGCTGGAGTATTGCCTATGTTGGCTGCAAGTCAGAAGCCATGAGAGGAGAAGAAAAGTTTGTTTCTCTTTACTTAGAATACTAGTTTTGCAATAAAAAGTCAAATTACATGGTTCACTCTTGGTGTGCTTTCATGAAAACATACATTTTGTGTGAAAAGTTGTGCTTTAGGCATGGAATACACATCAAGTTTGAACTGGTAGTAACATAAAATGTTGAAACACAAGAAGGTCAAATAACGTGCAAAAGGTCACAGTGTGCATGCAAGGGTAGTTCAAACCCAGTTATTTTTGTAGTGTCCTTGAACACTACTGATATTAAATATTTTTACAATAAAACTGCTGGCCAAGACAGTACACACACATACACATACACAAAAAGAAATACTTAACACAAAATAAGACTGACATTGTTTTACACCAATTTGCTGAGGTAATGCCCATAGTTTTATTAGAAAACTGTACGTGTTTTAGATATATGTGCTACCTCCCCCTGTCTTGTAACACTGACAATTTTTAAACCAACACATTTATACATATCGCCATGCCAAATCTTTCCAGAACAAAACACTTTTTAAACACATTTTAATAACTCCTTTCAACACCTTTAAAACACAGCACAACATACTATCTGTAAGTGAACACATCTAGTATAACATGGTTTACACCTTCTGGCGCATAGCCAAAATATGGCACTCTGCCATTTTGCAAAAAGTTTCTGGTTTTAACTAGAAGTATGATAAAGCCATTTATAGCTGTTAACACATTACATTTTTACCTAGCAGTGGCTTGCACGCTGCTTGCAAACTACAACTCTTTCTGCACATTGCAATCTATGACGTCATATCTCTTTACCTTCAACACCACCTGCTTTAACCAGCAACTACATACAAAAGTTCTTTAATGACCCTGTCTAAGGCAGCACAAATGTTTCATTAAAAATAAAGCCAATTAAAACAGTCAGCTATGAGGCAAGGAAGCTTCTTTTCATCTTTTTTTTTTACTGTAACATGTTTTGCACTGAAGGCAGTCAATCCTATCTACTTAACCTTGACAACAGAACATAATTACAGAACACAGATATAAGCTATAAAATATGTACAAGAAAGACTGAGCATTACCTTGTTTAGTATCGTATTACAGAAATAAAACAGACAGACATAAAACAACTTTGAATAAAAATTCAGACTTACCGATGCCAAGGTATTTTTTTCTTTTTCAGATACACAAGTCTGAGTAAGAAAACTGACTGCAGGACCTTCATGATAATTTCCAAACACTGCAGCTATTAACTCTTTTAAATGTTTTCTTTTGGCCATTTAGTAACCTGCCAAACCAAGTCTTTTTCAGAGCTCTGGGTTGCAGTTTAAAAAAAAATCTCTTAACAGTACTAGCTTGAGATCCATCTGGTAGAGGTCCCCATATTTCCATTTTGGTCCCGTTTACTGGCGCCTATCTCTTATCACGAAGTGCCACCTAACACTTCTCTTATTTGGGCGTCCCCTGACGTCAGGTGCCAACCTAGCACTTTCGGTGCCACCCTAGCACCTAAGACAGTAAATGATGGCTGTCACCAATCCCTAGGCATCACACAAGTGATGGGACTAAAACACAGGCACCCTTCCCTGTGCGGGATAAGGTAGTCCGATCACGGCCGCAACACAGGAGGTGAAGCCATCCTGCCGACTACGCCAAAAACTGTGGTCGCAGATTCTCTTTACTGTCTATACTTTACCTTAATTTCTATGTACTCAATAACCACACCCAATGGTTATTCCAATAAACTCAGTTTATTGTCTGTACACACATGTGTGGGAGCCTCGGCTAAAGGCAAGAGCTCCTCGATTATTATTCACAGAGGCTTATATACCTTTTTAGTTTCACAGTCTAACAGTGATCTCATGCTTAACAACAGCTTTTCCTTATCTTTAGCAAAACCTTAGATTCAGCACTTTCCGTATAAGGAGTTGTTTTTTTATACTTACTATGTGTCTCCCTTTATCTTAGTTACAACCAGCTGTATTTCACTTCATTTAATTTTTCAAGGTTTTCTTATCTTTGTCAAACAACCTCCTTTGTTTTAGTTAGCACAGAACTGCACATTCATTATGGCTGTTTTACAAAGCAGATAGTTTTAAAGCATATGAAAGGCAACATATCTAAATGGCTATAATCACATATAACAGTTATAAGCTCTGGTACAATAAGCTTTAGAACATAAAGGTATTATACTTTAGGATATATAAAAATTCCACCACACTCCTGAGATTTGCTTTTTCCATAAAGCCTGAAAAGAGTTTCTTCTTAGTTTGTTACCATTATTTTTTTGTAATTGGTTATATGAAATTAACCAATTTAACAAACATTTGTCATTTATGGATCTTTTAGTTACGTTAGATTCTTTTTGAGTTGCAGCACTCAGGAGGCAGCAAAGAAATAGACAGCCTAAGAGGTTTAACAGCAACATTTTCAAATATAGTTCTACAAAAACAGTTAAAGCTTATCTACAAAGCAGTACTAATTTTATTTCACATCCCTATCTAAAAAGAAGCAATTTACCTGCACACTAATAAATACTTAATCTTGTTTAAACAACATCAGACCTATAAAAAAAGAAAAGCCTTGCTTCTAAAAATGATGTTATTTACAACTTACTAATAGCAACTGCTAGTATTCATGGAATAAATTAACTATCACTTACTATTTTATTTAAACTATATTACTTTTACTTACAATTTATTCTAAATTATCCCAGTTTATAGTTTTATTTTTTCTCTTCGGAGTGGTGCTAGCGCCACTCATGCTCGCACCACAGTGCTCGTGCTGTGAACTGCACGAGGCTTTATTGCACGCTGCCCCTCCTCCTCTGTGATGCTGGACCCTGGGTTCTCCTCCCACTTGCTACCACAGAATTGAATTACTTTTCTCTATTTTACCGGAGCTCAGCAAACAGATAGTCTTTGTCCCCCAGAGGTAGGAGCACTGACACAGAATAGTACACAGCAGATAACAATATCATACAGTTCTAAAACATGCAGGCACACTTCAAATTTCCCGGGCTGCAGCACACTGATCTTCTGATCTCAGGTTAGTTGGAAACAGCTGAGATTAGTAGCGTACCTGAAGATGAACTGCGCCAGGCTTTATTGCACGCTGCCCCTCCTCCTCTGTGATGCTGGACCCTGGGTTCTCCTTCCACTTGCTGCCACAGAATTGAATTACTTTTCTCTGTTTTACCGGAGCTCAGCAAACAGATAGTCTTTGTCCCCCAGAGGTAGGAGCACTGGCACAGAATAGTACACAGCAGATAACGATATCATACAGTTCTAAAACATGCAGGCACACTTCAAATTTCCCGGGCTGCAGCACACTGATCTTCCGATCTCAGGTTAGTTGGAAACAGCTGAGATTAGTAGCGTGGGGGATTACAGTGTCCTGGAGGGCTGTGTCCAGGTCAGGTTGACCACTATCAACCCTGACCTCCAGGTGGAAGCACCCATATCAGAACCTAGACCCCTTAACCTTCAACTAGCCAAGCAGGCAGGGGTTGTAGCCCTTGGGATAGTGCCACTTAGGGGTTACATCTGTGTTGAAAGTTGGACAAGGTTTGTCTATGGCCTAGCTATGACATTACTTTTGACATACTTCCATTGAATTGTGCTGGGGTGTGCCACATTTCTTTGAAAATGTAGCACCAATGATTTTATTTTTTGCTTAAGAATGCATAAAAATTTATCTGCCACAGAAAGGCTTAACTCATCCCATTGCTGCAATATCACTGCATGAGTTGCCTTTTTTTTATCTCCCAGCACCTAATCTGCCCTCATGATCTGCCCAACCCCATCCCCATCAACTGCCTTCTCCCAGTCATACTCCTGCTTCCTTGTTTCTTCATGGTTTACCCGCCCCCAGTGTGGGGCTAAGAGGTGGATTATACCCTACGGAGGTCCTACTCCCTCATGAGGTAGGTGCCTTGGTCAGTGATATGCAGCCTGTGGAAAAGGGGCCAGCATCACTGTGCCTCAGCTAGGGTCTGTCCTCCTTTTCTTAGAGGTAGGCAAGCCAGAGCAGGCTAAAGCCTGGCTCGAGCTTACTGCCCAGCTTGGCTCGGCTTGACCTTGATAAGCAATTAAGAGCCAGGGTCAGGTCAAGCCAGTTTTGGTCAAAATAAGCATTTCTGTCAGCCTGAGTAGTTAGTGTAGTGTCTGAAATATCAAATTTCTATATGGGCAACAGCCTGCAGTAAGTCAGGGCTTGGCTTGGGTTTTAGCTCCTGGAGTCAAGCGGACCTCTGGCTTGGTTCTAGCTGAAAAATGTCTGGCTTGCACATATCTACTTTTTTTGTTTCCTTTTGCCATGAACATGGACTGGCTGGAGCATTCTGCATTCACACACATGAGTGTGAGTCAGCATGTTAGGTTCTGTCAGCATCCACCCCTCCCTGGCCACCAGTTCTCCTTTCACCACTACCTGTGGTCACCCAGGTGGTGGTATCACAGTGGAGTCTGGGATCCCACACAGCCCGAGGAGGACAGTGTCCTCTGGGATGCTCAGTCCTCCTCCCCTGGTGAACCCTCCAATGCCTCGGACTTGTTCCCATACCCGGGTTGGGAGATCTAGCACTACTGCTGTGCTGACAAGCCAACAGGTTCTTTTCTTTATATTGGAATGTTGAAAATATACAGGAAGGGAATCGAAAGATAAATGATTATGTCTGAAGATGTAAAATTGCAGTTGGTTTCACTTACAGAGTCAGGGATGTCCTCACCCCAAAGGCCTGTTTTGCAATTGCAGAAGATGTTCTTCTTCTCAGCTTGATTTACAGCTGTGCCAGCCAGGATGCAAAAAGTAATGCTGCAGTATATTGCAAAATGCTGCAGTACGCTGCAGGGAACAGTGTAATTCAATGGCAAGTAGCCCTCTTTAGCTGCAATTCTCTGTATCATTTGTTGCAAGTTACTGTGCTGGATTGAGGCTGGCTCCACTGTATGGTCTCTTATCATTCATTACTTTCTCAAACAATAGCATGGCTAAATGGGGTGCTGCATGCAATAACATCTGCCACTTTCTTCTGAATACAGATTGACTTAGATCTATCACTATACTATGTATTCAACTTTGGACTGGCTGTCTCCCTCAATTGGTCATTCGTATGTCCTTGGCTGTTTAAATAATCAGCTCCTCATGTCTTCAATTCCTGCTTCCCTTACTGCATTGCCTCAGTACCTGCATCAGCCTTACCCTTTCAGGTATACTGACAAGTCCTTGCTATTCCTCACTCTGGAATCAACTACCGTCCTCCATCCAACTCTCTTTCCCTCCTTTGCCTCTCTTAGGCCCTGTCCACACTGATGTCTTCAAACTGCTCCCGTTTTACTGTATACAGTGTGGACGGCACCTTAGACATCAAGAAAATGTCCCCCTCCTCCCACTTTTCCTGCCTACCCTCTTGTTAAACCCTTCCTTACCTTTCCAAACCACACCTATGAGTACTGGCTCTGCGACCCTTCATCCGGGTTCCGCTGAACTTTTAAATTTTACATTACTTGCATACTTGTTCTGATTCAGCATGCTATTTGCTGGACATCCTGTCACAGTTTTTACCATTACAGTCTGTTATTGCATTACAGCCTATGCACTTTATGTCATTGTGTTGTGTTATTATCAGCCTGCAGCCTGGTCTGTATTTTTTTGAAACTGTAATTTCCCCTTCCCATTCCCCTGGGTCTCACCTGAAATGAGCCTTGGCTCAGTGTGCCTCTTCTGGTCATCAATTTTCAAATAATAAATAAAATAAATAAATATACATTCCTAAGCGTACTACAAAGATGGGAGAACAAGCCACCTCTTCCGTGGCACCAACATTTTGGAATTCTCCTCCAGTTACCATTCATAGTACCCCTTCTCTTAGTCCCAAAGATGTGACCTGCAAAATCATCTACTTGTCTCCAGTATCAGGAAGGAAAGAAAGAAAGAAAAGAAAGAAAGAAAGAAAGAAAGAAAGAAAGAAAGAAAGAAAGAAAGAAAGAAAGAAAGAAAGAAAGAAAGAAAAATCTTTTTGAGAACATGACCAAGGAACTTGATATACTGAGGCCCAGATATTTAAAAGGGTTGCGCTATGCACAACAGGAATATGCCAGCGCAAGTCTGAAAATGTGCCATTGTGCGATATTCAGCGGGAGGCAGCTGCGCCCCCCCAAATCACAATGTGCAAGAGCGCAATGGTAATGAATGCATGCACAACTGAAGGGGGAGGAACCATGAATAAATGGCACAGTGCGATATTCAACAGCATGCACCATGCACAATAGGGGAGCAAACAGAAGTTGTGCAATAGCGGAAATGATCCAAAATAAAAAGGAACAAGAGAGAGGTGCAAGAATGCTACAGGGAAGCCAGAGGTGGGAGCGAGGTGACAGCAACCAGGCAGACAGTAGCAGTGAGCAGGACAGGGCAAGAGCAGGACAGAGCACACCTGGAAACTACCAGGAACAGAAAAGGAGTGGGGTGCCTGTGCCACTGTGCAGGAGTAAACAGGAAGTGCCAAAGTGGACTGAGGGCAGTGACAGTGGACAGGACATCCAAATCTTGGAGGTGTTCCCGATGCAGGGGAGTAGCATAAGGACAATGGGGGGAACAGGAATACAGCTGCCGGGGGGGGGAACACAAGCCAGGGACATGGCCAGTGCCACCATTCAGATGGAGGCAATAATGAGGGGTGTGAGAAGGCAGGCAACAGGGGGGCACAGCCGTTGAAGGGCCCATTGGTGGTATGCCCCCAGCAGGCAGTACCGAGCCCGCACCAGCTTCAAGCAGTACATTGAAACCGAGATAGTGGGCCGGTACTGCCAGAACAGGGCGATCCTGAGGTGGCTCTGTGACACGACGGAGCCTTGCTCTGTCAGTGGAGACAAAGGTGACAGCTGTCATGTGCCTGCTCACCATGGGTACCTTCCAGAGACCAACAGGGGACACAACAGGCATAACCCAGTCAGCTGTGTCATGCTTACTCACACAATTCCTCAGCGCACTGCTGCCACATGCTGTGGAGTACATCCATTTCCCAGCACACAGGTGGAGTGCACAGCACACATACAAGAGTTCCAGAGGGTAGCACATATGCCTGACATGCTTGGGTCCATTGACTGCACCCATGTGGCCATCCGCACACCACCTAGCCCAGAAGGTGCTGCATACATCAATCAGAAGGGCTATGCTAGCATCAACTGCCAGGTGGTGTGCGATGCTGGGGGGTGCATAACCAATGTCTGTGCCACGCACCCTGGGAGAGCACATGATGCCTTCATCTGGTACCAGTCTACACTGTGCCACAGGTTCAAGAGTGGGGACATCCCCACTGGCCACCTAGTGGATGAGTATGCAAATCACAAAGAAAGACATGGATCTTGGGAGGGGCATAGTCAGAGGTGACATGGGTACTGGCCTAGATGGCCCATGGCAGGGCGACGCTGATCACCAAACTAATGTCCACCCTCTACACACAGGTGACAGTGGATACCCACTCTGTCCCTGGCTGCTCACACCGTACCGGTGGCCCGCGACCCCATTGCAGCAATGGTACAATGAGGCACATGCCACCACACGCAATGTCATAGAGTGGGTGTTCGGGATGCTGAAGGCACATTTCTGTTGCCTGGACATGTCTGGCAGTGCCCTACAGTACAGCCCCTCAAAGGCCTGTGGGCTATTCCTGGACTGTTGCATCCTGCACAACATGGCCAATGACTATGGAATAGCTGTACAGGTCAAAGAGGGGGACAGTGATGGGGACGATGAGGACGCTGGTGCAGATGGTGATGGGCAGCCCCCCCTTGGTCAAAGGGACCACCGACTGATCCGGATGGTGCAGCTGCACCGGGACACCATCACAGAGGAGCACTTCAACCAACCCAGGTAAGTCATGGGGCTATGTGCAACCACCAATGGCAAGTGCACAACCCACAAACACGCATGGACAAACCCCAGGGGTGCATGTCATAAAGGGAATTGGCTGAGCATGGAACCGCACACACGGTCAGGGATGGGCAAAGCCTAACACAGCACGCGGTCACACACATACACACACACACACACACCCCCACAAGACATGCACAAAGGGTAGGAGGCATGCCGACCCCAACCACCACCCCTAGCCACACACACGTCCACAGACCACCATGCCCAGTGCCTGTCATTGAGCGTGTCTGAGATGCTGGGCACCATTGCACAGTGGTGGGCAGCGCAATACAGGCATCATCATGCACATGCCACAGTGGCCAGCAGCCAGGAGGGTGTGCACATGGAACGTGTGTGTGTGTGCAGGGCTGGGTACCCCACCCGTGCATTGCATGTTGAACAACACACTGCACACAGGGCAGTGTCAGACAGTAGCTATGGTGGGAGACAGGTCAGTCATGCGGCACAGTGCCATGGCTGCCATGGATGCATGGGCGGCCATGCCAAGACCCGCCAGCAGTGACAGACTGACCAATGGCCTCATGGGGTGGCACAGACGGTCCCCCAGGTGTTCCACTGTGGGAACATGACCGTTCTCGAGCAGGGATCTACAGCTCACAGAACATGCCTGTGCCAGGCATGCTCGGGATGCCCACAGTTGAACCCGGTGTTGACAAGGAGGGTGTTGCATGACACTGGGAACAGGGGGTGGACATTGCACTGCACGGTGTCTGCGATGCATGGGCAAATAACTGTGTGCCCATTGTGGCCATGACAGCTGTGAATGCCTGTGTCTGCCTGTCAATGGTGGCGGTCACATCCTCCCGCAGCCGGTCCAGCCCTGCCAGGAGCAGACCGCTGTCCCTGCTGCGCCGCTCCTCTGCCTGGTGCAGGACCGCACTGAGTGCACCCACCACCGTCACAAGCTGCAACTGCTGATCCACTGAATCATGGAGTATGCGGGTGTGCTCATCTAAGAGGTCATCCGCCTGATCGGCATGCTGTCCCTCATGGTGTTCGCAGCCGTGCTGGGCAGCACCCCTTGAGGTTGGACGCTGCACACCAGGGCCATGCCTGGGCATGTCCACAGGCGGTGCACTGATGCCGCCCCTGACACTGTCCCCCCATCGCCATTGGCCGACTGTTGACACTGCCCTTCCAGCCGCCGCTCTCCAGGGCTCAATGGTGCAGCTGCAGTGGCCACAACAGCCCCACTGTCCTGGACACACACCAGTGCTGCCCAACTGGTGCAGACAGGCACAGGCTGGGACTGTGATGTCATGCATGCCTCCACGGCAGCACCACCAATAGCTATGCCCATGCTGTAACCTGCTGTGTGGCCATCCTGTGGCCCACACGTATCACTGTCCATGATGTGAGCTCCCTCATCATCAGTGACAGATCCAGCACCAGTCTGAGTCTCAGCATGCTGGCATCCATGGACGCTGTCATGCTGGGACACGGACAGGGCCTCCTCCGCACCTGCTCCACCAACATCAGTCCGGACAGCCAGGTGGGCCCACTGCCGTCCTGACCCTTGGACACCTGTGGAGGTGGATGGGCCCTCCTCTGTGTCCAGGGTATCGCCCTCAGTGGATGAGCCCACCACCACTGACCCACGTAGATGCTCAGAAGCTATAAGGGAACACAGTAGCATTAATGTATCTGCCCCACCCTGTGGCATTCCCCCCCCACAGTGACAGATCAGGACCTACCATGCAGTGATGGCCTATCACACATCTGGAAGCCACCACCTGGAACACCCTCGATGGCACAACACTGCATGCTGCAAGGAACCCGCTCTTCCTGTGGTGTCAGGCATTGCACGGCCGGCTGTCCCCCCACCAGTCACAGCCCATGCTGCCCTGATGGCAGCCACCTAATCTTTAATCCTCCTCCTGTCCATGCCCACCTTCTTCTTGCACTCCTGCATGGACCTCTGGTGGATGCCATGCTGGTTGATGGCATGCACCACCTCACCCCATGCAGCAGCATGGGCCTGTGGTGTTCCCCGCTGTCCACTGAGCAGCAGTTCCTGGTCAAGGTAGGCCTCAAACAGGGCATCTGTTTCTGCCTTGGTAAAGTTTGGCCTCCTCCATCTCCCACTTCTCTATTCCTCCTCCTCCACCTCATATTCACTCATCATTGATCCTGTGGGAATGACAGGTGTTACCTCTGACTGTGCAGTCCCATGCATCTCCCACACACCACAGTCCACAATTCCAAACAGCATGCAACTCACCACAATAGGCTGCAATACCAGACTATGGCCTTTGCAGCCCAATGTTGCATTTATATAGCAAAACGCATGCAAATGAGGCGAGGCTCAATTTTAAGTTGATGCTAATGCAGTATTTGCGCCATTGAATCACTGATGAGCTGATTTGCATATGCTGGCTGAATATCACACTGTTGAGCCTTGCACAATTGTGTTGAACATGCTCAGGCAAGGGCGCAGTTCTGTGACATGCGCAGTGGACACTGAACGGTGCATGCCCGGGGTGCTAACACCAATGCCTGCCAAGCTGCTGACATGCTGTGTGCGGGAGGCAGTGCAGGGCATGGCCACCATTGTGTCAGCGGTGCTACTGCGCTGTTCACATATATGGCACTCTTGCAATGGGGCACCATAGGTGCCATGGAGCCAGAGCGTGGTAGGCCACTACAGAGCATTTCACACAGGCACCCAATTGCGCTACATGCAGGGAGTACCAGTCGCACTGTGGCGGTCCATGTGTGAGAGACCCTTGACCCTGTGCCTGACCTTTGCCCCCTAGGCACCATGCATCCTCATGAGAGCACCACTATCGTGCTGTTCGGTGACAGCGTGATGGGGAATGGCAGCGCTGTACCGCGCAGCATCAGCAAGTGGCGGACCGCACTACCGAGCTCCATTTTGATTTTGACCAGCTTCAGCAATGGCAAGATGGAGGGCTGCTGTTTGGAGCCAGGTGGAGCCGGCCAATTTGGTGGCCATAGTGGAGCCCATGCTGGGGCACTGTTTGGAAATGCACCCCTGGACAGGGCCAGGAGTGTTGTATGGGAGGAGGTGGCGATGGCGCAGGAGGTGGCCACAGGAATGAAGCGTACAGCTGAGCAGTGTCACCACAGATACGGGGACCTCCAGTGCAGGGACCCGGACAGTCTTGCCCGCCTGCGGGCACATGCCAGGAGAGGCGTAGTGCCATGACCAGGTAGGTGTCCCATCCATACACTGGTTGCATCCGTACGGGTATCGCGGTGGGCATGTGTCCACCACATGGGGGGGTGGGCTGTCCAGTGTGTGCAGTGGTGTTGGTGGTGGAGGTGGTGTTGGGGGGGTTGCGGCATGGCTGGGCTGTGCAGCATCACACACACCCGGGGGATGGGGGGGCCTTTGATACTGGATTGTACTGATATTCCCCTATCCGTGTTTGCACCCTAGGCCCTGAAGAGCAGCGCAGAGCCCTAGAGGACCGACACCAAGGCATGGGTAGGGGAGCTGGTCAACAGCCACAGGCAGCCAGTTGCATCGGAGTACAGTGCCCGCATCAGGCCAATGATGGTGAATGCTTTTCTTCCTGGATATTCAGTGCATGCTGTGTTGCAGGGCAGGCGGTGGGGCTTGGTCACCATCCATTGACACCACTGCTGTGGACACCACACAGTACAGTCAGCACTGTCCAGTGCCACTACATGTGTGGGTGTGCACCGCTGGTGGTCCATGCGTGCACCAGGTACATAGCTATGCCACTGCCTTCGCACCGCATAGCCATGTCACTGTACAGCCATGGTGGTGCTGTGCGGGACTTGGGCAGTGGGTGTGTGCAGCGGTCCACATGGCTGTGTGCACCTGGGTGGGCAGATCATGTGGACATGATCACTGTGGGTGTTTGCACACCACCACAGGGGCGTGTCCCATGGCTGTATGCCATGCACAAATGGTGGGCTGCAGGGGGATGGGCATTCACACCTATTGACTCTGCTCCCTTGTCCTAGGTGGACAGAGGATGATGCACCTGGAGAGGGCCGTGCTGGAGCTGCTACAGGTGGCATGTGCCTCACTAGAGATCCTTCAGTGGATGGACCAGCATGGCGTCAGGAGGAGATGTGGCAGGAGGCACCACAGGAGTGGGAGGCAGGGTGCCTGCTGAAGATACCATGCCCTGGGTTCAACCCTACCCCCCTGGACCCACCATTACACCCCTCCTTCCCTCTACCATTTGTTCATGCCTGCCCCTTACCCACTCCCACCTGGTTTGTGGCCCTCACCCCCAACAGTTGTGTACATATTTGTAAATAGTTGTTTTCTACCTTTTAATATAATTTGTTTTGTTATGCCTACTGTGGTGGTCTCTGATTTGTAGCGGGCTACAGGTGCTCAGCTGCAGTGGTGTACATGGCCGTCGGATGGTGCAGTCATGGGCGTGTGTGTGTGTGTGTGTGTCTGTAGGGGAAGTGACTATGGTGTGGGTGTAGCTATCAGTCACTGTCTGTGGTTTGTGTGTTGTTCCCTGTGCACTGGATGACTGTGTGCAGTGGTCCATGGTGCATGCACTGTGTCCATGGTGCACCTGTCAGACCGTCCATGGCCTGTGCAGCTGACACCCTTGCATGTCTGTGATCTGCACAGTCCACTGGCATATCAGTGGTGGCTGTCCATGCTGGACAGCCACTGTACCCAGCATAATGCTGGGTTGCCTTCTGTCACTGGTGTGGTGCATGTCTGCCTCGGGTGGCACTGTGGCCTCCGCTGTTGTTGTCCCACCTCCAAGCTGTCGCTTGTGTCTGTTGCAGGGGATGTGCTCCACTGTCTGTCACTTGTGCTCTGGGTGCATGCTGGTGGTGTACAGCTTCACGGTGCCTGCGCAGGGTGGCTGGCACTCCTGTGCCATGGAGGGGTGCTGGCCATGTATACACAGTTTCCATGGCCACATGCCAGGGGCTTGGTTGACCTGCTACTGTGTCCCTGTGTTGGTGTGCCCTTGGGTATGGATGGGAGTTTGTCCATGCACTGTGTTGCATCTTGTGTGGCGTATGCTTCCATGCACCACTGTGGGTGTCTTCGCTGGCTGTTGTGGCCTGTGCTGGGTCAGGGTGTGTCCTTGGGAGGGTGTGCAGGGTACTATAACACTGGTGGTGGGGTCCAGGGCATGCCCTGTCACGTGTGGGGTACCTCCTGTGCCAACACATGGTCGGTCTCTCAGCTGTACCTCAGGGGAGGGATGTGCATATGCAGTCATTGCATTGCTGTCTGCTGCCACCCGCTGAAGGGTGTTCGTGGTGGGGCTGCCTCGCATGGTTCTGTGGTGCACAGGGTTGCATTGTAACAGTGGGGATGGTGGCATGCATGGGCTGTCCCGCACTGTTGGGCGCTGCTCCTGGGCAGGGTGTCTGGGGATCATGGTGCAGGGTGTAATCTGCCTTGGTGGGATGGTATGGCATGGGGTGGCCGGACCTCCTTGTGTGCCAGTCATAGCTTGCCATGGGGTGTGCTGGGGCACCATGCCCCGGCTGTGGGTTTGTTGCTGGTATCCATGGGCCGGTGGTTATTCCAGCTCTCCTCCAGTTGTGCAGTGCATGGGGTGAGGGGGTGATGTCTGTTCTGCTGTATGCTCCTCTGTCCATCTCTAGCATGGGTGATGGGCCCATGCATCCTGTCCCTGCACGTCACTGGTTGTGCTGTTGTGCTGCTGCCCTGCTCCACTGAGCATTGCTGGTTGTGCTATTGCACATCTGACCTGCACCACTGCACATCCCTGGTTGTGCTATGGCACAGTTGGCACAATATTCAGTCGTGTGCTGCAGACACATCTTGACCTGCGCAGCATTTGAATATCATGCATATTGTGCATGGGCACAGTAGACTTGTGCTTGCTCCTGCTGTTGTGCACTTTTATGGTGCAGTTTGATTATCTGGGCCCGTATGTTTTATATTTATACCAGGACTTCAGCAGAGTGTTTTATACTATCTCATACAGAAGGTTTATTCAGAAAATGGAAAACCTGGTTATAGCTGGTCATTTAATACAGTGGGTTAGAAACTGGATAGGAATCTGGATATGGACACCAGTAGTTAGGTTACCAAGTTTGCCAATAACAACAATATGGGAAGACTGGAATTGTCACAGAAGGCAATGCATAGAAACCTAGACAAGCTGGGAAACTAGGCTGAGTGGCAGCAGATATACATCAATGTAAATAAATGCAACATCAAGCACTTTGAGTAGCAGAATTTAAAAGCAAAATGCTACTGAAATCGTTGAGAGATTACCAAAAGCATGTATTAAAAGAATTGAGGTACAGATAGTGATTAGTAGCACATTTTTTTTCTAATTGTTTAACCAGGTGAGACACACTAAGATGAAAGCTTGTTTATAGGTACAGCCTGGGAGCACAAAGAAGTTAAGTGATTTGCTCAGGGTCACACAGTAGGCAAGTGGGGGCTGTGGGATTCAAACCCATGTCTCCAGATTTGCAGCTCAGAGCCTTAAACCACTGTGCAATACTGCCTCCCCACATTCCATGGGACCAACAGTGGGGATGGCAACCACCAAGGCAAACTGAACCAAGGCATGCATCAAGAATTTCCTGAGTAGATCAGAAGATGCCCCCTCTGCCTCCACTGGCACATCAAAGGTCAGCAAATTATTTTTGGCATCTGCTGTTTGTAGCATCTACATTCGGGCACCTCCGTATTTATTAAACTCAGCTGCATCCAGATACCTATTCTGTAGTGTATCACTTCTTAAATTCATTTGTTCCAAATATATAGGATAGTGTATGGAAAACCATACACAACAAGGCTATTCATTCCTTGAGTGGATGCCATGATGGCTGCTGACCTCTAGAGCAAAGCTTGAAAGGTTTCTCAGTCATCATAGCATCCACGAGGGTGACAAGTAGCCCTGTTGTGTATGGTTTTCCATAGGTTTTTCTATATAGCGTCTATATAGTGCGCAGTGATCAAAACAGTGAAAAATAACAGCATTATGGAATATTTTCCTTTACCATTCTCCGATAAAAATATTGGGTTTGCTTGGGGCCACTGCATGCTCTAATTGACTGTTGTACTGTGTGCTAATCCCTTAGAAATGCCTGCTGCAGCTAACAGTGGAGAATAAATAAAATGTGTTCTTAAATGAAAAGAAATAACATGATTAGATTTGTAATCACAAAAATCCTCTTACAACTAAGCATTTTCATAAGAATGAACAACCATCAGATGGGTGTTAATCTGTGGGAAATGCCCAGCTGTTAAGGCATTATTGTTTAAATTTACCACCTCTAGGCTTCAGGTTATGCTTCCATGTCATGTCAGAGGTCACCAGCTCAACTATCCCATCCTTTTCAATCCTGTCAATACCTTGAGTATGCTGGAAATTGTGATCATGTCCCCCCTTACACTCCCTTTTTCCACAGAGAACATGTGAAAGGGCAAAGGCCATCTCTCCTCATAGTTATTGTTTTCCATACCCCCGATAATTGCGGATGCTATACATTAATTAGTCTTCACTGCCTCAATATCCTTTTCATATTTGGGAGACCAGAACTTCATGCAGTACTTCAGGTGGGGGCCTTACCAGGGCCTTGAAAAGAGGAAGGATTACTTCTTTTGATCTTTTGGTCACCTTCTCTTTTAATGCACCCAGCATTCTGACAGCCTTCTTGACAACAGTCACACACCCTGCATGTCATGTGGGTTAGTCTGTTGTCTGCTATGACCCCTAGGTCCTCCTCCTTTTGAAAGATTGCTAATTATGTCATATGGAATGTTGTGCCAAGATGTGATCTCTTTATACAAGAAGAGATGTGGAGTTGTTGAAGAGGTTACAGAAGACAGCCACAAGGATGATGGTGGAAGGAATGAGGAGGTGTGACTAAGAGGAAAGATTGGAGAGGTTGAGATTGATCTCCTTGGAATATAGGAGGCTGCATGAAGACATACCCATGATCTTTAAAATACTACATGGTCTGGTGAGAATATCTGTTAATGATTTGTGGAAAGTCTAGCAAGGACCAATGAGAAGTAATGACTTAAAGATTGATGCAGGCATGTTTAGGCTTGATGATAGGAAAAATGTGTTCAAAATAGAGTGGTGAGACTGTGGAACAGCTTACCAAGGGAGGTACAGTCAAGAAAAAGGAAGCACTCTCAGGTACCTTGTGAAGAAGTACAACTGAGTCCAAGTTGTAGTTGCAACAAACTCCTAAGTTTATTCCACAGTTGGTACACAGGTAAATTTAAACAGGGCTTGAATTGACCTCCACAGCAAACTCCTCTGCATTGACTATTGTCTTCCGGGAGGGGGTGGGTAGGTGTTAGACTGTGACACAAAAGTCCTTTTATAGAGAATAATTAACTCTCTACTGCCACCATAAGTAACTTGAATATAATTACTGGTGACCCCCTTTAATACATGGACTAGAGCCGTGTTTCAAATGCCGTAATAACCCGTAGAATGGGTTATTACGGCGTGTGCTGTCACTCATTTAAAACGCGTCACCTCATTGGCCCTACGTCTATTTCTGGGCGGGCCAAATACCTGACAAAAAGCGGCTCAGTTTTTCCGCTACGGAGCCCCCGCACCATACTCTTCTGCTCGCCGCCTTGGCAGATACCTTTTAAATATATTTATTCATTTATTTGGTTGATCCTGCCTCTCCTGATTTGAAAATTTATCCGGTTGATCCTGCACTTCCTATTGTTGAAGCGGAGCTTAACGGCAGCTGCATCGTTAACGGAGCATGATGTGGATGGAGGTACACTTCACAGCAATTATAAAAAATAAAAGTTATGCACTTGTGTGTTATTAGAATTATTTTTACACACCCTCGGGGTGTGATGCCATCATAAACCTCTCGAGCTTCGCTCTCGAGGTTTATGGGTCATCACACCACTCGGGTGTGTAAAAAAATTCCATAACACACAAGTGCATAACCATTATTCTCTATTTACTACACAACAATAAGAAAAAAATACTGCTGTTTGGTAAGTGGCACTAAGAGGGATTCTAACCATGATATCAACAAAATATCTAAATAAGGTTAATACATACAAAATCAATCAAATACAGATTTTTACAGTAAGTTTTAGCAAAAGTTTAGAAAGGCAAAGAAAGAAACTGACATTTAACCAGTGCTAATGAATTTCATTCCATAGAATTTGTTACATATATAATTTTAGTTTATGCAATATTCACACTTTAAATGTCAGAAAGAAAGGTATTTCAGAGTTAACTATGGAGATGTGATCACCGGATTCATTTTAAAAAAACATTATAAGTAATATTTTGTGAACATCTCCATGGGATCCACATTTTACACTGTCACCAGTCATAATTTCCAGGTGGTTCTGCAAAAAGAAGAAGTAAGACAGGAACAAAACTGTACCACCAACCATAACATATTAATTGTTTCTTTATATACATTAATTACAAAGGCTGCATTGTGTTGACTACTGTTTGTAAATCTACATTGTTTTCTTCTTTAAGAAGGGTTTTAAATCCCATTCTCTACTATGTCCTTTGGGCTGTAAGCTCCCAATGTTGAAAATCCAATAGCTCTCTTGTTGCAGCAACTTGTTAGTTCTGTCTCCCCCTCTCAGTGACCTAGAAATTAATTCTAAGGCCATGAACTGGGTCCCATCTGGCTTACCATTATGTACTTCAAGGTAATGTCTACGCCGTGGTTTGTGCTAAAGGTCTCCTTGTATATTTTGTATGTGCTCCTGTATGCATTGTCTACTTGGTCTGATGGTACGTCCAATGTATAACAGTTTACAAGGACACCAGAACCCATATACAACACACGGGTTGCTGCAGTTCAGGAATCTATTGATCTCAACTGTTTTTTCATATCCCTGTAATTTAAACTTTATACTTGGACAACAAAATTCACAGACACTACATTTGCCGCATTTGTACATCCCTTTTGGGGGTGGAGGGAGCCATTGCCTATAGAGCATTTCAAGTTTTTTCTTGATAAAATGACTGTGAACTCATCTATCTCTAAGGCTATCTGATATTGAGAAATAACTCTGCATTCATCTATAAGTTCATTTGCCAGTACACTATCATTTAAAAGGATTGGCCAGTATTTTTCACATCGCCAATTTCACATTTCCAATCCCACCTGCTGCTCTATTGTTTTTAGTAATGAAATTAACTGGCTGTTTGCCCATCTGTTCACGATTATTTGGTACTAACAAAGTACTCTTTTCTGTTTGGTTTACCCTTTTCAATGCTGTATCCAGTATCAATTTTTTTATATCCTCTTTCTAGAAATCTTCTCTAAAGTTGTCTTGATTGGCTCTCAAACTCCTCCTCCTCCTCCCTTGAACAGTTCTGCCTTATTCTAATAAAACTGCCCATACAGAACTGATTGTATTAGGTGTCTGGGTTGTGAGCTGTCAGCCCTTAAGAGACTGTTGCTTGCAATAGATTTTCTATGATTCATTGACTAACATAGAAACATAGAATTTGATGGCAGATAAGGACCGCTTGGTCCACCTAGTCTGCCCATTTTCTTACCTAACAGATAAGCTGCAGATCCTAGTTAACCAACAGCTTACTTCCTCTTACCCTCCACTAGGACTGCCTTATGTCTGTCCCATGCATTCCTGAATTTCCCACTGTTCTTGACTCCACGACCTCTCCTCAGGGAGGCTGTTCCATGAATCCACACCATCTCTGTGAAAAAATACTTCCTCACATTACCTCTGGAGTTACCTCTATCTTCAAATTGTGCCCTTGTTCTTGCACATCTCTTTTCTGAAAGATGCCACCCTCTTGGACTTTGTTGATTCCCTGAGGTACTTGAAAGTTTCTATCATGTCCCCTCTCCCTCCTTTCCTCAAGGGTATACATATTAAGCTCCTTTATTCTTTCTTCATATGTCTTCTGGTGCAGACCCTGCACCATTTTGGTTGCCCTCCTCTGGACAGCCTCCACTCTATCTATGTCTTTGTGGAGATGGGGTCTCCAGAACTGCACACAGTACTCCAGATGGGGTCTCATCAACTGTCTGTACAGAGGGATAACAACTTCCTGTTTTCTGCTATTGATGCCTCTTGTTTTGCATCCCAGTATCCCCCCAGCCTTCCTTACTGTCTTCTCACATTGCTTGCCTACCTTTAGGTCATCTGATCTAATTACCCCCAGGTCCCTTTCCATTTTTACTGTTGTCAATATCTCACCCCTCATTGTGTACTCTTCCCCTGGGTTTTTGTTTCCCAGGTGCATTACCTTGCACTTCTTTGCATTGAATCTGAGCTGCCATACATTTGACCATTCCTTCAACCTTACCAAGTCCCTTCTCATCCTTTCCACTCTATCTGGTGTATCAACCCTGTTGCAGATCTTTGTGTCGTCTGCAAGGAGACATATTTTTCCTTCCAATTCCTCTGCAATGTCACTTATAAAGACATTAAAAAGGACTGGTCCCAGTACTAAACCCTGCAGTACCCTGCTAGTAACCCTCCTTTCTTCACTGTGGAAGTAGTTTACTACTATCCTTTGCGTCCTGTTGTCTAGCCAATTTTTTATCCAGGCTACCACCTTGGGACCCACTCCAAGACTAGCTAACTTGTGTATTAATCTTTTGTGTGGGACTGTATCAAATGCCTTGCTAAAATCTAGGTAAGCCATGTCCACAGCCCCTCCCTGGTCTACTACTTTGGTCACCCAGTCAACGAAATATATTAGATTCATCTGACATGACCTTCCCATCATGAATCCATGCTGCCTTGGGTCCTGTGCCCCACTGGCCTCTAGGTACTCAACAGTTCTTTCCTTCAGAAGTGATTCCATCATTTTCCCTACCACTGAAGTCAAACTAACTGGTCTGTAGTGTCCTGCTCCCACTTTTGTGAAGAGGAATCACATCTGCCCTCCTTCAGTCCTCAGATACCACCCCATCCTCCCATGATTTGTTAAAGAAAGTAGTCAGCAGTGTCACTACTTCTACCCTTAGTTCTTTTAGAATTCTTGGGTGAATCCCATCAGGCCCCATTGCTTTGTCCACCTTCAATTTTATTAGTTCTTTCAGAACCCTTTCTTCTGTAAATGGACTGGTATCGACCCTCATCTTCAGTGTTTCTCTTGTTTGTTTTAGGTACCTCTCCCTCCTCTTCCTTTGTGAATACTGAGCAGAAATATTCGTTCAGTATCCCTGCTTTTTCACTGTCTCCCTCTATCCACATTCCTTCCCCTTTATTAAGCCTCAGTATCCCTCCTTTGGTCTTTCTTCACTCCCTAATGTACCTATAAAAGGTCTTATCCCCCTTCTTAACAGAGTTGGCTATCCTTTCCTTGGTTTGGGCCTTTGCTATTCTGACTGCCTTCCCAGCCTCTTTCTGCTTTAACTGATAAATTTCTCTTTCCTGCTCCTTCTGTGTTTCCTTATATTTCCTGAATGCTATCCTTTTCTCCTTAACCTTCCCTGCCACCTCTTTTGAGAACCATAGCGGTTTTCTCCTTCATTGTGTTTTGTTGATTTGCTTTACACAAAGGCTTCTTGCCTCTGTGATGGCTGTTTTGATTACTCCCCATTGTTCCTCCACCCCTCCTTCTTGTCTGTTTGCTAGTGCTTTTCTGAGGCACTCTCTCATTTCCCAAAGTCAGCCCTCCTAAAGTCCAATACTCTTGCTTTTGTATGGCTTGATTGTATGGCTGTGTTTATTGTGAAGCACACTGTTTGGTATCGCTTGTTTCCAGATGGCTACCCACTTCTAAATCTGAGATTCTTTCTCTGTCCCCATTTGAGAGTACCAGGTCTAACATTGCTCCCTCCCGAGTGGGTTCCAATACTAGCTGTCTGAGGCATGCCCCCTGTAGGGCATCAAGAATGACCTTGCTCTTGGTTGTGCCTGCAGCAAAGGTGCTCCAGTTAACATCTGGCATATCTGGGTCTCCCATCAACAATATCTCCCCTTTTTCTGCCATTCTAAGGAAGCCTTCTATCATTTCCTTGTCCATTCCCTCCCCCTGAGATGAGGGTCTGTATACAACCCCCATGCAGATTGTGGTGCCATTTCCTGTCTCCAGGGTGACCCAGAGTGTCTCATCTGCTCCCTGTTTACTCTTTAGTTCTGTTGCTTTGATCCCTTCCTTTACATGAGAGCTACTCCTCCTCCTCTTTACCCTCCTGTCCCTCCTGTAGATTGTGTGTCCAGGTATGTTGACCTCCCAGTCATGGTTCTCTGTGTACCATGTTTCTGTGACTGACAACATCCAGGCAACCTCTTCCATCAAGGCCACTAGTTCAGGGAGCTTGTTACACAGACTACGGGCATGGGTATTCATCACCCTCCACTTTTTGATGGCCTTACCCCTTTTAGCCCCATTTCTGTCCTTATTGCCTTTGCCTTTTTTTACATTTACCTCTGTCCTGCTCCCTAATGACTTCTCTACCTTGGTGTGTACCTCACTAATTACTGTGTTTTGTGGGTGGAGGCTGGGATTTTCCTGCTCCTTTTCAGTGCCTTCCCCCTTGGCTAGTTTAAATGCTTGCCAATGAAGCATTTAAACCTCTCACCTAGGATCCTGGTTCTCCCCCTGGACAGATGCAGACCATCGCACCAGTATAGGTCTGCATCCCTCCAGGTGGCTCCCCAGTCCCCAATGAAGCCAAAACCCTGAGCTCCACACAAGTTTTTCAACCATTCATTGAATTCCCTGGTGAGGAGTACCTAGTATCACCCCTTGCCATAGACAGGCAGTACCTCCGAGAAAGGTTACTGAATGCGCTTCTTGTCTAAGGCCCATCCCCAACTCTACAAACTCCTCTTGCACTGCTCTGATCCCATTCCTAGCCAGGTCATTTGTCCCTAGGTGTACAATGACATCCAGCTCCCTTCCTCGTGCAGCTGCTCCCCATGATCCTGAGGATTGCCTCCTGTCCCTCAAGCCGTGGTGCCAGGCGGGCACCGCCACCTCCTCTCCCTTCCTCCATTTCTATCCCCCTAATGATTGAGTCCCCCACCAGGAGTTGTTTCCTTCCCCTGTGGGGTCTCATGCCACCCTCCTGTGGGTCTCCTTTGTGAAGGTTCCCAGCATCCTCCTTGGTCTCCACTATAGGTGCCTCTGTAGAGGAACCACTATCCACCAGAAGAGCGAATGAATTGTGGAGAGGTATAGCTGGAGGGGTGCAGCTCTGTTCCACCACCCTCTCCCTCCCTGAGCCCACTCTGGTCCAGCCTCTCCTCTTTCTTGGCAACCTCTGAGGTAGTGGCATTGGCCCTGGTGGTCCCTGGGTGGGGGAGGAGGTTTCACGAATCCTAGCCAGGTCAGCCTGGAGACAGGCAACCTCCTCCCTCAGACCAGAGAGGTGCCTGCAAATAGGGCAGCATCGCAGCCTCCAGAATGTCTCCTGGAACACTGCTGCCCCACAGTCATTGCACTGCACCACTCCTATCATGTCTATTGTGTGTCCCCACTCCTGTTTCTCTGTATGCTTACTCTCTCCTCTCCTTACAACTCTCACCCTTCCTGTTCTGGGACAGCAACTTCCTATATTCTTCAGTAGCCTCCTTCTTCCTTGCTCAGTGTCAGACCACCAGCAGCTGGGGGGGAGAGTGAGCTACTTTTTTCCTTTAGGGTTGACAAAATCAATGTTTCTCTATGATCCTTCCCTTCCTACTGCCAAACAGAAAGTTCCTGTTGACAGTCAAATCCAGTGGTTATAAAGGTAGAACTGGCTTAGGGTGGGATGAAGGGCAATTAGTAAGAAAAAAGGCTAGCAACAGGAAGTTGTAATTTGAGTCACCTGCTTTTATAGTGTCTAAGCCACACCCCCAATTAAGCTCTCTCTCCTCCTACTGGTTTCCCAAAGTAAACTGAAACAGTACCCTTCCCAGCACAGAACACACACTGACTTTCTTTCTTTTCTTTCTTTCTTTTTAACCCTAAATAAGACCCTTCTACTTCTAATAAAGTATCTGTTTGCTTAATCTCAACAGGCACTGAATCCTGCTGAGATATAAGTGTTAAATTAATAAGAAAATGTAACTTCTTTTAGTTAGCTGCTTTCTGCTCTACAAGCAAGGCTAGCAACAGGCAGACTGCACTTTGTTCTCATTATCTACAAACAGTGTTAGATCTAGGAACTCAGTTCTATTAGGATCAGCTTTATGGGTTAAGGCCAAGTTTAGATCATTCTGGTTTGCCCACTTCATGAATTCCTGTATCTCTGACTGAGGCTCTTCCCAAATACAAATAACATCATCAATGAAGTGGTACCACCTCCTAATATTTTAATATAAGGGGTTGGCCACTTCATTCAAAATGGTTTGCTTTACCCATTCACCAAGAAAGATATTGGCATAACTATGTGCCACCGCTACACCAATAGCCGTATGTTGGAGATAAAACTCTCCTGCCAATTAGAAATAATTATGGGAAAGTACAAACTTCAAGGCTTTCAAAATAAAAGGTATAGGAATTTTCCACTCATTAAGCCCCTCCAGACCATTCCTAGATGTTTCAATACCCAGACTGTGTGGTATGTTAGTATAGAGTGATTCCACATCTATACTGAGCCACACACAGTCTGGGTTCTATTCAAGGTCCTTAAGTTTATTAAGCACTTCCATACTGTCTCTTAGATACAAGTCTATCCTTGTCAGACATTTTTTAAAAAGAAATCCAAAAGTTTGTTAACATTGTCAATGATAGACCCCATAATTGAGACTATAGGACATCCAGGTGGCCTCTCCATGTTTTTGTGGACCTTTGGTAGGGCATAGAGTATGGATATAATCGGGTTGTCCTGCCAAAGATATTTAAATTCATCATCAGTTATGAAACCTGTACTTCTTCCCCATTCTCAAATTTGTAAGAGTTCCTTTCTAAATCCATCCATGGGGTGTGTACTCAATTTTTTTTAGTAATTTTCATTGCTAAGCAAATCTAATACACACTGTTTGTATTTACTCAACTCCATAACAACAATATTGCCTTCCTTGTCAGCTGGTTTAATAACGCTATTATTTTATTTACGTAATTCCCCAGGCACTTTCCTTTCCTGGTGTGTTAAGTTATTAGCAAGCATAGGGGGTCAGTTTCGACAACATCAACTCAACCTCTTTTAGAACCAACATTTCATAGGTTCTAATATATTGTTTGTGATTGGGCAAAAGAACAACTGTGGTTTAAATGCATTTCTGCCTACTGCTTCATAGTTAACATCAGGGTCAGCATCATCAGTTTCTTGCTTCTTCCTCATTATTCATTAATAAATAGAGCTGGACAAAAGTTGCCAATTCCACTTCCGTGAAACGTCCATGAAAGTTTGAAAATTTCTCAGAAGTTTCAGAACTTCCGCCATTGGTGAAATTATAATCTCCTGCAGATTTTTTGCCCAGTTCTGCAAACATTTTTATTGAATTGTGGAATAATACATATAAACTGTGAAATTTATTCCGTCCAGCAGTTTAACGTATTATTTTGTAATTTGTATCCTAAATTGTAATACAGCACCCCGCCTCTCCTGCCGGGCTCATGTCCAACAAAATAGCCTGGACGGTGTCTAGTGGTCCCTCCCACCCACTGACTGTGGAGTCCATGTAAAAAATTCCCTGGTGTCCAGTGGTCCCCCCACCTGCCAATCATAGGTGCTCTGAAGAAACCCTCTGATCTCTGCCTTTCCTATCCCCAACCCCCTGACCATGTGCAAAATTGTAACTACAATAACAAAAAATATATAATCGATCCCTGGGGTCCAGTGCCCCCCCACATCAGCAGAAATGCTTGAATGTTAGGTGAAGGCAGCCAGAGGGGAAAAATCTTTATGACAAAAGCAAGAGATGCAACTGCTGGGGTTGTACATGTGACTACAGACATATGAGCTAGCTGAAACAAGAACAAAGCACATATTGACTGTTGCAGGGAGACAGTTTTCTAGCTAAGGTGGACAACAACAATTAATACATGTATACAACACAGTTAACGGAGGACTTAGTAATCCACACAAACAGCCCACATGCCAATATATCATAGTGCCTAAAAGAGTTACTCATACTTTGAGTCTGCCTTGTACATCGAGTGCTGGTGTGCACAGTATGCTTAGCCCAGAATCCAGTGTTTGATATGCTATACTATCACAGGACAGTGGCTAGTTTATGTGGCCTCCCGTGTATGGCATGTGCCTTTAATGCTCCCTGCATCTGTATCCTACATGCTGAGGCTGCTCCCAGAGGGCTCAGCTCCATGGCCACAGATTATATTTATACACTGGCAGCCCACAGTAAACCTCCCATCTCCATGCATTAGTCTGACAACTGATAGTGATATCAGAGGTGGGAGTTACTGGAGCCAGAGTGAACTGTTTCAGACCCTGTGCAAGTGCACGGTAATGAGAAGCAGTGGGCAGCTCACCCCCCCCCACTGGGATTGTGCACCAGTGCTCAGATCACCATACCAATTATTTTGGAGTTAGGCTAGCACATCATCATAAGACTATAATGGGGGGGGGCAAACCCAGCCTTTTTATTGTGAATGAGAACAAGACAAGCCTTTCCCATCCTCCCCAGGGCCATTTCACCAGCTTAGCTAGTGGGGGTGCTGTAGTCAACTACTAAAGCCATAATTTGGCTTGCCCAGTATGAGACTTAAATTCAGACCTGCCCCAACAGAGGGGCTGTCACCAAACTCAATTCAAACAACTTTAAAGTAAAACATTATTCATGTAGTGTGACTGGAACATGGTCCATTTCAACCCTGGGAGGCCTGGGGGGCAGAACATAAGTACTCATTTAATGTAAATACAAAACAATCAGCTCCCCCCTCTTTATGGGAATTACCAGCATGAACTCGAGGGTCAGTCCCACCATCGGTGGGTGGGGGGAGCCACTGGACACCAGAGTTTGATTATTGGCCAAACTGGCCTGTCATCATCAGCACTCAGTTGGTTCCACTCATACCTAACAGGCAGATCACAAGCAGTCCGCATCGGTACGGCTCTATCCACCTCCCTCCCTGTCACCAGCGGCGTACCTCAAGGGTCTGTACTTGGCCAGCTGCTTTTCTCAATTTTCCTAAATGATCTGCCTACTGTCTGCACACAATCTGGCATCCATATGTACATGGACGATATGGTGCTTTTCGCCTCTGGCCCATCTGGAGCCACCGTATCAGCTTGCCTTCAGAAGGATTTCTACTCTGTCCAATGCTGGTTTCTTGAGAACCAACTATTCCTCAACTCAAAAAAAACTGTCTCCCTCACCTTCGGCTCCTGAGCCAAACTATCCTGGATTACCGACGTGCCCACATTCTATACCTTGGATAGGTCTCTGCTTGAGGCCTGCTCCACATATCGCTACCTCGGCATCTGGCTGGATCAGCACCTGGACTTCTCAGCACATGTAGATGCACTGCAAAAAAAACTACATCCCATGCTGGGAGCTCTCCAGCGTAACAAATTTTGCATCCCCCTACCAACCAGGCAAGCAATGGTGCAAAAAATGATCCTCCCAATTTTTGACTATGGTGATGTCATTTACGGTGCCGCCCCCATACATCCTTAGCCAGGCTAAACCCCATTTTCAACTCCTTCTGCTGGTTCACTTTGGACCGCCCTCCCAACACCCATCACTGTGACCTCTACCAGTCCCTTGACCTCCCGTCACTCCAAAATCGGCGATTGCTGCACTGTGCTAGAATTACTGCTAAGTTCTGGTCTCACACGCTGCCCTCCTACCTATCAACATCTCTAACTGCTGCCCCCCCACCTACCTACGATCTCAGGAACACTGATGCCAGGCTCCTTCACATTACTCACAGATCCACTCGATCAGGTCAGGTAGCTTTTAGTTCCAGACTGCCGAAATTATGGAACTCACTGGCAGCCGACATCAGCCTCACTACAAGTACTCCCCAACGTAATGCCCTCCTCAAAGCGCATTTTGCTACCAACTGCACATGCTTTCCCCATCGCTGAATTCTCTGCACGTCTCTTATCAGCTTCTGGCCCCATTTTTTAATTCAGTACCCTTTTGCCACTGACTCCTACTGCTGCTGTAGATACGCTTGCCTACCCAAATAGTATGTAATCTAATCACATGATGTAATTGTGAAATTTCTTTCATGCTACTACATCACTGCCTGACATACTCGTCATCCTTTTTCTTTGTACCAACCACATGCATCTCAGTTTCTGCATCCATCCTTCTGGGCCACTTGTTTGTTATCTGCTAATTATATATGTGCTGAATTCTGGGCCACTGTTTGTTACCTGCTAATTATGTATGTACTGATTTTTGTATTATGTACTGCACTCCTGTAACCCCTTACCCCAGGGCGCATCTGGAATCGAGCGGTACTCTGCTCAGTATGCCTTCCTAGTAAATCTCTTAAACAAATAAATAATAAATAATATTTTTATATATATATATATTTTTTACATTGGACCAGCTATTGACGGGTGTGGTAAGGGGGCACAGCAAAGATCAGTCAGTTTTTTACAGGGGACCCGAGATCGGCAAGCAGGGGGGGCCCTAAAGAGGAGGACAGTCATTTTTTTTAACATGGGATGGGTCATGGGAGTTGGACCCTCAACTGGCTGGTATGGGTGGGGTGGATTTGATTAATCTATTAAACTGCAGCATTGTCTCAGTGGCACTGAGGGCTGAGGCGCTGGACACCTTACCTCGCGCCATGCCGGCGACCTGTGTTTGGGAATGGACATGGGACGCCGGGGGTTGGCAGGCAGGAGAAGGATCAAGCATCCACAGGACTGCTCTCCTTCTCCGGGGAGGGGGGATTGCAGCACTCGGCGATTGCCTGCCACCTAGCAGAAGCTGGGGGGTGGCACATCAGCACTGGAGCTGGGGGTAAGAGTTGAGTCAGGTGCTTGGCAGAATGTGCACAGGAGCGTGCATGCCACAGCCACTAGTGCCACTGCATGCTGCAACCTCGAGGGGAGAAAATGGAAAAAAGGGGGCCCTCTGCAGGATGACGATGGTCCCCCGCTGCAGCGGTCTGGGAAGGCACCTTCAGAATACATATCTGGTCTGGTGGGTTGAGTCGCTCCCAACCCCCTGCCATGAAGGGTAAGTTGTGGGGTTCATGGGAGGGGGCCTCATACCTGGAGCCATGTGGGGTGGGGGCCATCAGAGGGTAGCAGAGGATTCCGAGGAGGAGAAAAATAGAAACTAAAAAATAAATAAATAAACTGCAGCAAAAAGAAACATCAGAACTGACCGCTGACAGTGATCAATTCTGCAGATTTATTTTGCTGCATTTTAATACATTAACCCGCAGCCTGTACACTTATTTTGCTGTTTTACTGCAGAATTTCAGCAAAAGTTGAGAAAATGATTTCCGAACTTTTATGGAAGCTAAAGTCGCACGTTCGCGGAAATTCCACTGGCAGATTTTTTTTTTTTGCCCACCCCATTAATAAAGAATCCAACATTTCTAAATGCTATAGGCTTTCTTCAGATACCATAATCTCGATATTGGGAAAGTTATTTACATTTATCGGTGCAGGAGGATTTTCAGGCTGCAGTATTTCATCCAAATTTACTAATACATCAGTCATTTGTTGCACTTATGAATTTTGGTTTATACCATCTAGCTCCTCTTCCCCCTCCCCCAAATTCAAATGACTGAAAAATCCTATATCAGCTGTTTTTGTTGTTCTTTTTAACCAAAATATTCTGTTAACCTTATCTTTCTAAAAAAAATTGAACAAGTCCATTTGTATGGAGAATCTGTCAAAGTCACTTCCTGGGACGAGTCACGTGATGCCTCTGAACTAGCGGCTGCACTTCTAAACTGCTCCTGCCTAATCCATTTTTTCCCCATTTTTCAGTAATAAGTCTCTCCCTCCACAATTAGTTTCAATTAATAAAGGCTCCAGGACCTCACTGATCACTGTTGAAGAGGAATCTGTCTGTCTGTAATCTTGCCATGGAAGCTGAAATGTGGCAGGCCCTACCACACCATATGCCACCTCCGATACCGGACAAAAGTTCGAGCAAAAAAACAAGGGCCAAGGTGCAACTTTTGAATGTCCTTCAGCTACAGCCCCGGCCTCACCTCCACTTCCTGAAGAAAAATTTATTTTGGAACTCTAACAGCTAAAGGACTATATCAGATCTTGCTCAGAGGAGCTAAAAATACTCAGAACCGACCTCAATGCTACAACATAGAGGGTGGGGGATTTAGAAGTTTGAGTTAATTCCCTGGAAGGCTGGAAGGATCATACTGACCCTACGATTGTCCTGCTCTGCCAAAAACTGCCCAAAAATGGAAACCAAGCCAGAAGATCTAGAATGACGGAGCAGAAGAAATAGCATTGAAGTTTTTGGTTTATCCAAGGTTGCTGAGGCAGTCACTCCTGTTAAATTCACTCAAAAATTTCTCAAACGCATTGCTGGGCCATCTCCAAACAATACATATTACATTTTAGAATGGGCCGACCGATTTCTGAAACCATCCACCACCGGGCTCTCCTCCCAGGCTATTTATCCTGAAATTATTAAATTTCTTAAATAATCAGCATGTGCTTCAAAAGCCAGGGAGCTGGTAGAAGTCACCTGGGAGGGACATCGGATTGGAATTTTGCAGGATTTGCCAACCGCACCCTGGCAAAAAAGAGTTGCATATCATCCTATTGTGGTCAAATTCCTGGCAGCTTAAATTCATTTCAGGGTTTTGTACCTGGCCAGGCTCCAGGATTATTACAACAACACTTGCCACTCTTTTGACTCCATGGAGCAGGCAACCAAAGAGCTGAAGTGGCTGTTGCTCGATTTGTTCCCCAAACCATGATATTATAGAAGACTTCACCACGTATCATCAGGTCTCAGGAGACTCCTTTAATTAACAGGTCCTTCATTTTTTATTGTTAAGTGGACTTGGCATGCTATAGATATGTTTACAGGCAAGTTTTCTATTGGTAGCAATATTTGCCATGTACCTGCATTGGACTGGACCAATATATCAGCCGCTATGACATGACATGGATAACTTCCCCTACAAATATATAATCCACTATTTGACTGTGTTCACAGGGCCAAATTTTTATTACAGGTACCCAGGCTCTTTGAGTAGACTGCTTGCATACTGTTATGGTGCAGGGCATCTTTAAATTATTTTCCCTGGTGGTGGCCGTTGGAGGTTTTATTTTGCTATGATGTATATTGGTGCACAGAGTATTCCTTTGATGCTGGATCTGGCCAGATCTTTCAATGTCAGAATAAGAACACTGACAGACTTTCTACCTCATTTCTCCTTGTGGCCTTATCTGCCATGTTATTATGCACCAGACTTTTACTTACAGGGTCAAATCACATAGTAATTAGACTTACACAGATGGGGCTCTGTTGGGTTTAAGTAACTGTCTTTCAACTTTGCTTGAACATGATTATGGCTTGGACTTCTTGTTTGATAAGTCTGATTGGACTATGGGTGTGATGTTCTTCTACCTTCTGTTTCAATCTTTTTATATAATTTTAATATACCCTGTATAAAAAGGCTTTTTCTCTGTTTTGTGCTTCATGTCGGAAGGTGATTAGTTGTTATACAGTAGATTGGTTAAGGGACAGACAGGTTGAGGGAGGGCTGCTCTCTTCCTACTATTTCATGAAAAACTGGCCAGGTTTTATGCTGGCCTTATCTTCTATTTTACTTTTTTACAGATTTTTTTTTATATAGGTCTCTAGTACAGGCCAAGGACAGCTATGTTAGTCCTGGAGGCTAGACTTGATAGCTACCCTAACTTTGTCATGGGCAGCTTAATTTTTTGTTTAGTCTGCTTCCAAACTCCTTTGTACTTGATTATTTTTATTGGCTGATGTATGGAAGTACTGTATCAATGAATACCCCCTTTTTTTTAGTTCTGTACCCCCCTTCCCTTGGACCGAAATCATACTAAGGTGCATACTAAGGTTAGGTGCAAGAACAAGAAGGCAGAAGCCCATGAAGCTCTTATACTAATAACGTACATAATAGGATAGGTTGTACCCATTACATATAAGACTATCCAATCTATTTTTAAAAATACTTTTAGTTTAACTTATAACAACATTTAGTGGTAGCCTGTTCCAAGGGCCAACAACTCTGACAGTAAAAAAATATTTATGGCTAGATTTAACAAAAGGTTTTCTTACCAATTGTAAGGGATGGCGCCTGATATTATGACCACAGTTTTTAAATTCTAGACCCAGTTCACACAATAAATAAGGGTCTTGAATAATATCATACAGTAACATAAGATCATCACAAAGTCGATGTGTAGATAAGGGCATAAGTTTTAAAATGTCTAATCTGTTCTCATAAGGAACTGTGAATAGCCCAGAAACTTTTTTTGTATATTTTCTTTGAACTCTTTCCAGTAACAGGCATTCAGAATTTTTATAAGGATTCCAAAGCTGTGAGGCATATTCTAAATGTGGTCTAACATATGCATGAAACAAGGGCAACACTATTTCCTGTTTTCTAGATCTAATATTACGTAATATAGATCATATCACTTTATTAGATTTGTTAATAATATTGTGTACATGATTATTGTAATTAAAGTTATCTGAAATATTGACACCCAAATCCCTTTCATCAGATGTGGTCTCAAGTAATATGCCATCCAAATAATAGGGACTTTGTAAATTACTAGAACCCAAATGCATTACTTTGCATCTGGAGATATTCAAATTCATACCCCATTTCTTAACCCATGTTGTGATATGGTCTAGGTCCTTTTGAATGGCAACAACCTGATGATCAGAGGCACAAGGGCCACCTATTTTTGCGTTGTCGGCATATTTAATAGTAAATGAGGGACAGCCAGAAGTAAGGTCAGCAATAAATGCCTGGAACAGACAAGGGCCCAAGACTGAACCCTGTGGCACCCCACTAGTCACACTACCCCTAGCTGAAATGCTCCCATTAATGGTCACTTGCTGAGAGCGATTATAAAGCCAGCTAATCATCCAATTGACTAGAAACCTGTTTACATTGAGCTTGTGAAGTTTAGTAATTAAGGCCCAATGTGGCATGATGTCAAAAGCCTTACTGAAATCAATATAAATAATATTGCATGGAACATTTCTGTCTAATAATAAGCTGATATGTTTATAAAAACATATTAAATTTGTCAGACAACTTCAATCTTTTTTAAAGCCATGTTGTTCTGCATTGTGACAATCCAGGACTGGGGAAATTAAATCTTTAATTAAACTCTCTAATAATTTACAAATAGAAGAAGTTAGACTTATAGGCCTATAATTATCCCATTTATTTTTTGGCCCCTTTTTGTAAATAGGGATGACATGGGCTTCTTTCCAGTCATGGGGAACAAAATTGGTGGCCAAAAAATATTTGAACATCAATTTTAAAGGAACTGTAATGACATCAACTAATAAAAATAATAAATGACCTGCTACATTATCTGGACCAGGACTATATTTTCCTTTCAATTTCAATATTTTATTTCTAATGGTGTCCAAAGAAAATTTAACTGGTGAAACATTGACGGTGTCTAGTAAGGTATAATCATAAGTTTGATTAGAGGATTCGGAAATATTTTTACAGAACTTTGCATTAAACAAATTGGCCATGTTTTTGGCTCATATATTAAAGTGTCACAGTCCAATAATGGACCTACTTGACATGTAGGTTTCCTTAGAGAATTGATATATGAATAAAATTGTTTGCTATTAGATTTGTGGGCGCTGAATGCTAAGTTTTGTTCCCAGTTAGAGTTAGCCTTCCTAATCAATCTTTTGCATGTTCTTTGTATATGTTTATAGTAAATCCAGTCAAAGGACATTTTAGTCTTTTGAAATTTAATATATTTTTTCTGCTTTTGTCTAATACATTTCTTGATAGATTGATTCATCCATTTAGGAGCTTTAATATTAGTCTCATTTTTGAGTTTGGGTGGAATATATAATTCTTTAAGTTGAAATATAATATTCTTAAAATATTCCCAGTAATCTTCCACGGTAAAGTCTGACAATATGAGTTCCCAGTTGATGTTTCCCATAAAATGTTTCATGATATCTAAATCAGCTTTGTCGTACAGATAGATTTTAGTACAGTTGGGATTATATACAAAAGTTTGTACAATATTAAATGTGATAGTATTATGATCACTATTCCCTATAGGATTGCTAACTAACATATTTTCTAATTCAAGGTCATCATCACAAAGGACCAAATCTAAGATAATTTTTCCTCTGGTTGGGCAAAACACATTTTGCCGAAGTCCCAACTGAGTACAAGTATATAATAACTTCTTTCCATTGCAGGTATTTGCACGTAAATTATGCCAGTCAATCAAGCCAATGTTAAAGTCCCCAGTGATGACAATTTTACCTAATGATTTTGCCTGTTCAAATTCGGATAAAAGTGCATCTAATATATCAATTGATGAGTTCAGAGGATAGTAACAAGAACCCAATATGAGGGCCTCAGAAGTAGATAAGTTTATCTTAATCCAGATAGACTCTGTTTGTATGTTATGAATTTTAATATACTTTGTTATATCTATAGAGTTAATTTGATTCCTAATAAATAATGCCACTCCTCCACCTTTCCTGTTAGGTCTATTGAAAGTATAGGTTGTGAAACCAGGTATGTTAGTTCCCCATGATGTTTTTGCATCCCCCCAGGTTTCGCTGATGGAAATAATGTCGACATCCCCATTAGTAATTCTACATTTTAATTCGGCCAATTTTTGAGTTAAACATCTAGCATTAACATATAGAAAATGTAATGTATGGCATTTTACAGAGCTACTGACTGGAGTTTTTAGAGATGGCGGCCTGTCCACCATCTCACCCCCAATTTCTAGTTTAAAAGATGAGTGAACGGATGTCAAAAATTGTTTACCCAAAGTGGCATTACCTGTCTGCTTAAGTGTAACCTATCATAGCTGAATAATTCTGGATGGAGATCAAATTCCTCCCAATGTGTTAAGCATGTCAAATTTTGGTTTAAACACCATTTTCTTAACCATTCATTCACAGCTTTGATTTTATGATTTAGAAAAGGTGAGAAACGAGGGATAGGTAAAATTTCTGATATACAAATCGTGCAGCCCATATTAACAAGTTTATTTGTTAAAGCTACAAAATCCTCTTTAATTGATTGGACAGAGTCTTTATAAATGTTATTCATGCCAACATGTATCACTGCCATGGTCCTTTATAATCTCGGGTAACATAAGTGTGAGGTCAGATATTTTGCATCCACTAAAACTAGAGCAGGTTCTGTTAGCTTTGTCTGGGTTGCAGATAGTCCTATCTAGATGTTTAGTCAATGAATCACCCAATACATAAATTTGTTGGTGCAAGGGAATGTTAGGCATGGAGTGTGAGTCATTAATAGGAGGTAATGTAGGTTCAGAGGACAAATCAATGAGCGGGATGTCATTGGTATGCCGATTATTAACTAGTGGTAAATTAGAAATGCCACAGTCAATTGATGCATTAAGATTATCTGGAGTCACATTATTGACCTTTGAAACAGGAGAAGATAAGGGGTCAAATCTGTTAAATTGCTCAATGCAAAAATGTTGGGCCTTTCTACCTTTTTTAGTAACTCTTGAATTTTGTGGAACAAACCAGCTGTCATCAGTATCCTGATTGTGATCAATTAAACCTTCATCTTCCCTAGCTCTTTTTCTAATACCTTCCTTATATTGCTGGGGATTATTAATAACTGCTGACATGGGAATCACAGAAGGATAGGAGGTGCTTGGTGTAACATCTGTGATGCCAACATTGCTGGTACTGATTTCTGGATTCAATAATAAAATATTTGTTTCAAAACGGTTTTGCATATCAGTTTGACTATTTTCAAGTGTAATTAATCTTACATTGAATTGCTCAATCATTTGGTATAAATCCGCAATTTCAAGACATTTGCTACAGGTATAGGGTTGATTTATTTGCTCACCCACCACTAAAGTATACATATTACAAGCTGAGCAGTTAATGCCTGTGGATCCGGTAGTGGTTGTGATTGCAAAATCATTACAATCTGCCATGACTTTACTCTAATTTCTAAATCCGAAGTAAAGAGTTAAAACAACAGTGTATCACACTTGTTGATAAACATAAATAACCAGACCGTAAATTGTGAGGAATAACTCCCTTAAAATTAAAATCTAACTAATTGGACTATTATACCATCCAACAGACTGAAATGACCATCTTTAAAAACAGCTAAGGTTAGTTAAATAAAGAGTAAATTCCCTTCTAACAATCAAAGTCCTGAAACATATAAACTACAGATCAGTTAAGTACCCCGAGTTACAAAAAGGCACAGGAAGTGAAGTGCAAGTTCGTTGGCACTACTATTGAACACCACAAGTTAAACTAGATAGATCAAAATAAAGCTTTAGAGATCAGAGGACTCACAATTTCTGCAGCCTTTCCACACTTCCACACCAAACATGCAAAACACACGTGATGATGCGTGTCTTGGCACGTGTCTTCGCACGCAAGGTGCGCTCGCCCTGCTCGCTGCAGGGCTGACTTAAATAGCTGGTGTAACCTGCAAGTATGAGCTCACAGATCCAATTAATCCCCTAGACAATCTGTCCTGCATCTGTCCACCACACACACACACACACACACACACACACATATGTATGTTTTAAAATTAAAAGGTGCAGAGCACCATAAAACTAGCAGACAGACAAGTGCTGGAATTGGGTTCTTGGACGGATCGTCCCTCTGCCTGTCAAAAAGACAGGGCTCCTTTGTGAATATCAAAATAGCAAGCAATAAATGGTATATATGGCGCTTTACTGCAGAGCAAGGTCTCAAGTACTCTTTCTGCTATGCTATGTTAGCGAAGCGCTGGTATTTTTGGTGGGTTATAATATCCTGGGAGTTAGCACGGGATACTGGAGTGTGGGCAGGAGCAGTTTTTGAAGTTATTGAGGCTACAGATGAGGAGGATACCATGAGCTGGATTAAAGGGGTGGGTTTTTT
Source organism: Neoceratodus forsteri (assembly GCA_016271365.2). NCBI lineage: Eukaryota > Metazoa > Chordata > Ceratodontiformes > Ceratodontidae > Neoceratodus > Neoceratodus forsteri. The sequence goes on along the minus strand of JADMNL010000026.1, from coordinate 177,593,463 downwards.
CCCTGATAGTACTCAGTTTTGGACTTGTTGAAAGGGTTAATTATTGTTTATGGGGATTGTTCTGGGTGGGTGGGGGACTTAGGGCTTGTTGGGTGTTAGAGTGTTGGGGTTGTTGGGGTGGCGGGGCATATTATTTTGAGGTTGGGTTTATTATCAGTCACTATTCTTGGAGGGTTGGAGGATGGAAGGGGCACATTTTTGTTAATCTGTATTACATCTTTGATGATCTATATTGCCTTTTTATCCTGTTCAGTACATTTTGGGAGGATTGGGGGAAGTGGGGTTGGGTGGGTGTGGATGCCACTAGAAATAGGGATATCTTAGACATGATGTTGTTTATCTTCCTGTGACCTTATGATTCAATGTTACATACAGTTGATTCAAAATAGCTTTATATAATTTTTGTTCCTGGAACATTAAAGGGGCACAATCTCCCACTAAAAGAGCCAAAGTCTTACTCCATCTGCACAAGTTGCAGATAAACATTGCTTTCTTACAGTAGACACACTTGCTCACATCCCAGGCTCTCCATTTTCAGAGATCCTGGGTGGGGCAAGCCTTTGGAGCAGGTTCCGACTCTTGTAAGAAGGGTGTCTCTATTCTTATAGCCAGGTGGATTCCCTTCGATTTTTTGCAGGAAACGTCGGATCCCTTGAGTCGGTTTCTTGTTATTTGGGCCTTGACTGGCCATCAGAAAGTCTTGCTGGGATCTATTTATTGTCCTAATTTGAATGATCCACAATTTTTTACTTCTTTAATGTCCCTAGTAGCACCGTGGACCTCCCTCCCGATTATCTTAGGGGGGGACTGGAATCTGGTATACTGCAATAAATGGGATAGAATGGGTAGATTCCGGCAAGCTCTCTTACCTGCACAACTTTCCCTCCATGAGTTTATTTATTCTCTGGGGCTGGTAGACCCCTGAAGAGTTCTATTACCGGAACATCGTGAATATTCATTTCACTCCCTCCCTCACAACTCATTTTCTAGATTGGACTTTTTCCTAATTGATACAGAATATCTCCCTGGGGTTAATACTTGCCATTATTCAGCAAAGGTAATTTCAGACCATCACCCTAATCTTATGCAGCTTAACCTTTACTCTTCTCTGGTAAGGGATAAGGTGTGGTGATTTAATAACCAGCTGCTTAAATCTGAAAACATTAAGAATCATATTCATTCCTTTATTGATAATTTTATGGAAACAAATTCTCCATACATGACTAATTAGACTTGTTATGGGGAGCACTGAAGTGTGCTCTCCATGGGGAACTGATACGCCCTGCTGCCAGATGTAAAAAGCAGTTAATGGTTAAGACTTCCTCCTTGTTGGCTGACATTAGAAATTTAGACAAGAATATCTCTTCAACATCCCCCCCCCCCCAGTGGAGTGGGAGTGATTGGAAGACCTCAGACATCAATATAACATCTTTTAGAGAAAAAGACAGAACACTTATTGTTTCGCTCTAAAGTGAAATATTTTGACCGGGGGAGAAGGCAGGTAAATTACTGGCTCTCTGACTGCACTCTCAGGCAGTGGATAGAATTGTATCTTCCATTCATTCTAGCTCTGGTTAGCTTTTAACCTCACCGTGGGATATAGCTGCCGCATTTCAAAACTTTTATCATAAGTTGTATGCGCCACCCACCTCTCCCTTTTCTACCAAGCTTTTTGAGGCCTTTCTTCAGGATATTATTCCCTTTCCTAATTTGGATGATATTTCAGCTGCCAGTCTGCAAACCCCTTTAACACTTGCTGAACTTTCTCAAGCTGTTGATTCCTTGGCCCCAGATAAATCCCCAGGCCTGGATGGATTTTCTACTCATTTTTGTAAGGCCTTTAAAGCCCAATTGGCACCTATACTTCTGGACACTTTAAATGATTTCTTTAAGGAAGGCCTGAATGATACATCGCTTATGGAAGCTACGATCGTGGTGCTTCCTAAACCAAGTTGAGATCCTTTGCTGGTTTCTAACTATAGGCAAATCTCCCTAATTAATGTAGATTTTAAAATCCTTGCTAAAGTAATGGCCTTTCAGTTAGGTTGGGTATGGAAACTCTCTTCTGAGCAGGGAACAAGTGGGATTTATCAAAGGCAGAGTATTGGCCGATCATCTCCAAAAATTTGCTCATCTCATTTCCATGTCCAGGGACTCCCATATACCTGTGATCTTGGTATCCCTGGACATGGAAAAGGTCTTTGACAAGGTCTCATGGGACTATTTATTTGACCTATTGCCTAAATATCATATCCCCCAGGAGTATATAAGATAGGTTAGGATACTTTATTCTTCTCCATAGGCTTGCATACTTTGCAATGGTGTCTTATCAACCCCATTCCCTCTCCAGCAGGGTACCAGGCAGTGATGTCCCCTTTCACCTTATCTTTTTAATCTTTTTTTTAGAGCTGTGATTCGTAAGCTCAGTCTCACCATACAGGTATGTGGCATCTCCATTGGTCCCTAAGAATATAAGCTTTTGGTGTATGCCAATGACATTTGGTTACATATTTCTTCTCCTACTACATCCCTGTCTGTTGCCCTACATATTATTTCTCAGTTTGGATCTATTTCTAATTATAAGTTGAATTTGACTAAAACTGAGGTAATGCTGCTTAACAACCATATCTCTAAAGCTGACATTGCTTATCTTGATTTATTCTGGGTACGTGACAAACTAAAATATTTAGGGATTTATCTTAGTACATCGCCTACAAAAATGAAACAATTTAATCTTGATTCTGCTATGCTTCAACTTAAAATGGATTTAGCTCGCTGGGTTTTGTTACCCATTTCCATGTGGGGTCAGCTTACCATAATAAAAATAAATATTTTACCTAGGCTATTGTATCCCCTGCAAATATTTAACTTTGCCTTGCCTCAGTCATGATTCAGTCAAATCCATAAGCTCTTAACTTCCTTCCTGTGGCAGGGTAAAACGGCTCATCGGGTTTTGTTTAAATTAATGTGGGCCAAACAGGACAGGGGCCTACAAGTTCATAACTTTTTCCTGCACTGTCTGACATTGTACTGTACCAGATTTTTTCATTGGTTTGGATCATCCAATGAGGCCCTTTGGGAGCCTTAAGTCCCGCACTTTATAGATATAGAATGTTCTCTTTGTTTGAGTACTGATCTGAACATCCGATCATTCCTATACCTTTCCTGGAAGAAGCTCCTCCAATCATTGCAGACCACCCCATTGGAAGCATCACTCTGAATTCACTCACAGTTATGCTTTCTCCTAAAAGTTCAGCCTTATGAAAATATCTCTCAGCCTTTGTTCGGAACCCCCACTTTCCAAATAGCTATACAGATACTTTCTGAATGGTTCTGACCCAACATGGGTGTTGATACAGTAGCAGATGTGGTGTGCAGGCAAAAATTACTTTCATTTCAAGAAGCCAGTCAGTTGCACCCCTGGCCATCATCCTATTGCTCCCATTACTTTTAGGTGTCACATATGCTCCTCCAGTTATTTGGTACTGGTTCCTGGTGCAGCCCCCTGAGAGACATTGTCTCTCCTTTGGTCACTGCAGCACCCACTTCCCACTACATTTCATATTACTACCATTCTCTGAGGGATTACTCAATTAGCCCAGAGTGCCTGAGGTTCTTCTACTGGGACCGAGCACTCCCAGCCATTAATACATCACAGAACTGATCTGAGATATGGAAGCACATATATAAGTACATAAAGTGGGACAAATACCATTTTATGTAGTTCCAAATTTTACATATATTATACTCCAATTAAACTGCATTAGATAGGCAAATTACCCACAGATACTTGCTCCAGATCTGGCAAAGAACCTGTCTCTCTACTTCACATCCTCTGGTCTTGTGAAACTGTAATTCCCTTTTGACAGTCAATAAAAGCCCATTTGGACCCTCTGCTTGGGCTGTCTAATGCATTTCTTCTGGAGATGTGCCTGCTGTGAGATTACACCAATACACTGATCAGTAACCAGAGATCACATATGGCCATGATTGCGGCATGCACCAAGAAGGTCATCCTTCACCACTGGCTTGACCAGAGTCTGTCTTAACTCATTGAGTGGTATAGAGAGGTATTTTTTGCCCTTCAAGCTGAGTGTCTCATAGCTAACATGACAGGCAAAGCTCACAAGTATAAAAATATTTGGGAACCTTTGTATGTTTTATTAACTATATGACTGTGGAATTATTTTTCCTTATGGATCCTTAAAGCAGATTGTGTTCCCTAATTGTCAAGGGTCTGCTTTCGTAATTCTACAGGTGTAATAATATGGTATAATTTCAGTGGTAAGGGAAGGGGGGATTATGGACTGTGTGGGCTTATGGGGCTGCGTAATTATATAAAACATTTTGTTTATTGGAAGTTGTTATTTCTCTCATTTGGAATTTGTACTACAGACTAATGGAACCTGTTTAGTTATGATTCTTCTTAATAAAGTTCATTCAATTTGAAAAAAAAGTCACTTCCCAGAGCAAAGTTTAAGCCATTTTGTGGGAGGCTTACCTGGCTTTCAAGCAAAGGGGTTTTGGAAAGGTTAATAACTGTTGTCTATTTTCTGTGTGCTCCACAAATTAATTTATTTTCCTCCCTTCCTCCAACACTGTCTTCTGTATTTTGTAGATGCTTTGTCCTTTGTTTTTTTTTTTTTTGCCTGACTACCCCTTTCCTAAAAAGGAGTCGGCTTGGGGAATGTTGGTGTTTGCACTATTAGATGTGCCAGTTTGTTGCTCTTGTCTGTGTTCAGAGTCACTTTCTGCCGGTGGGAATGTTGCAATAGTCACTCACACAACTCTCAGCCCCCTGCCTCATAAATCAGGGACAAGGCTTAAAAAAATCAGGGACAAAGGATTAAAATCAGGGACACATCTTAAAAATTGGTGATATCCATTCAGAAAGCTGGTAGAATAAGTGGTTTAGTGTAAAATGCATTTTTTTAAGGAAGAACACATCTGTAACATTAATGTTTGACATTATTTTATGCTTACAACCCCCACTGTTTGGTCATGGAAACACAGTTTGTGGGAGGGACAGAGTAAAATTTTGAGGTAAAATCAGGGACATCCCTGAAAATCAGGGACAGTTGAGAAGTATGGTCACTCACTTTCCACTGAATTGATAATGAGAATGGGAGTGGCCTCTGCTAGAGATCAAGTTGGGTGATCTACTTGCAGACAATATATTTCTTCCTTATGCTAGGATCAAAGAGAAACTGGCTACTCTGTCTTTTTGTTACTTCACAGATATGCAACTTTGTCACTGTATTAACAATTTTTAGGCCCTCCTACTTGGCATAGCCTTGCCTCTTCCTTTTTTCATCTGCTAACTGAAGGTGTATTTCAGAGAAAGGCTATTTCTCTTATATATAAAGAACTGAATCAGTGAGCCTGTAGTCTGACTTCCCCAATAGCATACTACTGCAGAAGTACCATGGAGAGGGACTGCACTTACCTTGATTGGACTTCACTATGGACCAACATTTACAAATTTGTTAAACAAGATCGGTTGCATTTATGGTGGTGCAATGTTTTGCACAACCTTTATCAACAGCCTAACAAGTTACCCTAACAAGTTACCCTAACAAGTTGCATATTATGAAAAAACTATGTTCTTCAGACTGTGAGTGTTGTCCAGGGGTGAGGGATACACTTTATCATAAAATTTGGCAGTGTCCTTTGGCCAAACTTTTTTAGACCTTGGTTTGGCAGAAAGTTTCTTCACTTTTCAGTAATGTCAATTATTTTACTCCCTCCAGAAATTTGTGTATTAGGTGACTATTCTTCAATCTCTGTTTCTAAGCACAAATATTAAATTGCCCTTATTTCACTGGTGACTAAATTACTTATTGCCCATCATTAACAGGGGAGATTGGACACCTACTTATTCAGAGTGGATACAGGAATGCCTAAGTGCTTTTCATACAGAACGGGCCATTACCAAGTTCAATAATGTCTTAGCAGATTCCTGGCTCACTGGCTTGAGTTTGACACTTTTTCAGTAAATAACAACTTTTTTTATAACATCTCCATCATGTTTTCTTAGGAGGTTTAATTGATTGCCTTGTCTGTACAGTAGTGTCTTCGGACCTTCCAACCCAGGGTTGTTGCACAGGGGAGTAGGAGTTCTGGGGGTGGACATTCAGTATCTTCTTTTTGTGTTTTTATTGTCATTTATTTTTTTATTTTAAAATGCTTTATTGGTATTTTATTAAAGAAAGAAAACAATAACATAGACACAACAACACATACAACATGCCATTACCAAGACATATGTAAACACATGACAACAACCTCCACCCACCCACTATGGTCCCACCCCTGTTCACCCTGGGTATCTAACTATATCCACCCCCACCCCCACTGTACCAATTATACAAGCAGTTGGTAAAATGTTTAAGGGAAAACAAATATGGGTCAGCATACACCCTGTTGTAAGAATTTGAACAATTTATCAAACTAACAGGGAGCAGTTACCAATGATAAGGCTTCCAATTTGCCCCATTTCTTAATATAATTATGCATATTGTATTTAATACTAGCTATGGCCTTTTCCACTCGCAGATTGTACAAGATATTATTAAGCCAATCTGTAGGGGAAATGATTTCTTGGTCCTGCCAGTGGAGTAATATAAAGCGTTTCACTGTCAAGGCTATAAATGCCATACAAAATCTTCTCTTCTTTACAGGGATATCCAAAACAGTGCCCACCACACAGATTTCTGGGGTGAAAAATTCAGCCAAACCCAAGAGGGGATCTAATGTTGTTCTAAGTGTGTCCCAAATGAGAGTTACCCTGGAACACTCCCACATAATATGCAACAGGGACCCTTCTATATTACTACATCTAGAGCAAGTAGCTGATGGAAGTTTGCCCATTTTGTGTAAACGGGTCAGGGTGAAATATATGTTATGCAGAATGTGGAACTGCATAAGGTGCAATCCATCGTTGGATGTATATCGATAAGCATTGAGCCAGATGCGTTCCCATTTCAGTGATGCAGAAGGCAGTACCCTTTCTCAGAAGTGGGACTGCCCATTAAAGTGGGGTATATCTGTGGAAAAAGAAGGGAGACTAACTTCGATATGATGTAGGCTTGCCAAGAGAGAAACTGAATTACAGAGAGAAGGTTACTGTTATTAGTCTTCCATTCTCCAACCCAAAACCATTGAATTATCATGTGGCATAGTTGAAATACTTTAAAAATCTGTGTGTTGGGCAATTGGAGAAGCACCAAAATGGCTTGACTGTCCATCAGGAGTCCATCTCTGGTCAGGTCAGAGACTTTTTTATCTAGAATTCCTGGGAGCCAATGTGGAGAGAGCACCTTACCATCTACTCTGAGATGGAGATTATGGCATATAGGTTGTGAATATCCCGTGTGTTCTTGTAACACATAGACCTGCATAACTGGTTATGCACTCTTAGTGAGGTGTGTATGACAGTTCCCTTAAGGTTCAAAGGTAGTTTGTTAGGAGGAATGAACAAAAGTCCAAGAGGAAATCCCTGCTAGTGCTATTTGGTGCCTTTCAATTTGCAGCCAAATAGGAAGGTAATCTTGAGATTCAGGATGTTCTAAGGGGGTAGCCCATCTGGCATACTTTGAGGCATGGCCTGCCAGGTAATAAAGATAAAGGTCAGGGAGTTTAAGAACACCCATCTGCTTTGGGGCCGTCAAGTAGTTGTATGCTTTGCGGGGAGGTTTCCCCTTCCAAAGGAAGTGGGAAATTATTGATTGGAGTCTCTCGAACCAGACCCGAGGAAGAAAGATGTTGGGCATATGGAGATGATAAAAGATACGTGGGAGGACATTCATTTTGATCACATTAATACTGTTTTTTGTTTGTGCAGGGCTCCCTGTCAGATTTCTGCCCTGGTCATGGCCCCCGGTCTTCCACCTACTGTCTCTCCATGATCCCCTGCTCACGCCCCGGCTTTCCCTCCAGAGGGTGGGGCCATGAAACTGGCCTCTTATCCAGCCCACATAACCAATATTTGGTTGGGGGATCCAGTGACAGAGGCTAATTGAAGCTTGGGGAGGGCTTCATAGAGGTGGAGACACCCTTGAATTTTTCCTTGTTTTTTGCCCACTGGTGAGCCAGACATGCAATGATGTCAATGCACTGACGTGCAGACATCTGCTGGCTCGCCCCCCATATAAATGCCTGTACTGTGTCAAACACCCAGCCTTCGCTGGGTGTCACTGCAGCATGGAGCGTGTCCCTCACCCACCCTGAAGGAAGGATAGCTGTCGCAGGGTGCTCAATCCTTCCTCCCCCTGCCAGTTCCAGGTGGCCTGAGTCCATTCCCAAACCTGGGTTGCCGGCACGGTGCGAGGTGTGGCATCCAGTGCCTCAACCTTCAGTGCCACTGGACTAGCCAATACTGATTTGTAATGTGAAGGGGAGCAGGGTCCATCTGTTTAGGTCTTGGGTAATAGAGCCCAAAACATTTTGTAAATTGAGTAGTTTAATAAGAGATTGGTTCTGGGAGAGGGTGATCCCCAAGTATGTGAATTTAGAAACCCAGCTCAAACTCAGTCAGTTCTCTGCACTCAGAGGAAAAGGTATGGTGGTTTAGGGGCATCACGATAGTTTTATCTAAATTCAGTTTATATTTAGAATGGATACCAAATTGGGAAATAAGACAAAGCTTCGGGTATAGATGTCTTGGGATATGAGATGTTGGGAGTCAACGGAGGGAGACTGCGGGGAGACTGCATGTAAAATAAAGTCTGTTGCTGTTGGTTAGACAATTTTTTAATTACTTATTATAGTATTTATTATCTGTTTAGACAGTTAATATGTGGGGCTTTAAGATATTTATGATATGCTGTGGTACGGGCCTTTTTTTGTTAGATCATGGCCTCATATATGGTACTGACCCTGTACTGGCAAATGTTTTTGACTATTCGGTCATTGATTATACATTCTCAAACCTATTGAGTGCTTCTTCCACTGGTTTTTCCTTAACTATAAGGGATTTGGGTAGCCTTAGTAGGAGAAATGTGTATGAAATGGGGGTTTTTGGTTCAACATCTAGTGTAAAAATTTTGTTTGTTTCCTTGCTGCTTGATACTTTGTGGTGTTTTCTACTTTCACCTGGTGACGCGGAAACAAACCCTGGTCCTCTAATTTCAAATGAAGAGGATTATGATAGTTATTGGCAATCTAAAGGTTTGAGAATAATACATTTAAATGTTAGAAGTTTTATGTCTAAACAAGATGAAATTGAGGCCTGGCTTACTAGTTATGACCCAGATATATTTAGTGTAACTGAAATCTGGTTGAAACCCTCTGTGCTGGATAATCTTGTTGTTTTTGAAGGTTATAATGTAATTCAGAAAGATAGGACTGGAAAAAAGAAGGGCGGTGGTATAATGGTGTATTATAAGTCTGAACTCCAATTAGTAGAGATTTTTACTCAATATACAAAAGTATCTGATTTTGAATAGTTGTTATTGGAATTGAAGTTGGGTGGTTGCCAGAAATTGATATTTTGTATCATTTATACTCCCCCTAAGACTGCTAAGAAAGGGTTGGAAGATATTTTAGGGTTTGTATCAACTATAAAATCAGGCAGTGATCTTTTGATTACTGTAGATTTTAATATTCATTGGGATCCTATTAATGATACTTCTGTAGAGACGTTACTGACTAATGTTGGTTTGTCTCAGCTTATAAATTAATTTACTCGTATGAATATGAATAGTCAAAATCATACAATTTTAGATTGGGTGCTTGTAAATAAACAGGTAAATATTTCTGGTGTTGGTGTATTACCAGATGTAATAGGTGACCATTTGGCCACTTATTGCATATGGAGATCTAAAAGACCCAAATTGCCTCCTAGGTTCATTTCATATCGTAAGTTTACTAATGAGATTAGTGGTGATCTTCTTGTTGATTTGCAGAATATTAATTGGACTTATCTGGGTGCAATTCCAGATGTTAATATCGCTGTTGATTATTTTACTTATATTCTTTTGGGGTTACAAAATAAACATTTTCCTAGAGTGATTAGGAGAGTTAGTCAAACGATTTGGAGGCGCTTTATACAAGCCATAGTTTTGAAGGCATCCAGCACAGTGAGGAATCATGAAGACATCCCTTCCAGCACTCAAACACATCTGGCATACACGCACTGGATAATTAGGAATTGCCACATCAGGAGGGAATTGCCCTCTATAGCACCAATTTTCAATATCTCTCAATCTATTTACTGCTGCTGTTACTGCAACCCGGGCATGATCCGGGTAACAAGCTGGTCCTGAGGCCATAACTGCAGAAAAATAAACAAAAGTTCACTGTAACTGAAAGTCCCACTTTAATGAACACACTCTGTAGCTTTAAAATGGCTCCTCTGCTGCTGTGTTTACTTTACCACCCCAACCTGTAATGGTGGCGGCAGCACTCCTGTGCATCAACAATCAGACTCTGGGTCAAGCCACTGCACACCCGATTTACATCAGCTACTAATAACTTTTACTCAAACTGCACAACTTGCTCTGCTCTGGCTGTTCACACATTTACAGGATTTTCCTTGGACTTTTCACATGCTGGCAACATTCATTTAATTACAGTCCCTTTAAAACTTCAGGTTGGTTTGTCTCAGCTTATAAATTAATTTACTCGTATGAATATGAATAGTCAAAATCATACAATTTTAGATTGGGTGCTTGTAAATAAACAGGTAAATATTTCTGGTGTTGGTGTATTACCAGATGTAATAAGTGACCATTTGGCCACTTATTGCATATGGAGATCTAAAAGACCCAAATTGCCTCCTAGGTTCATTTCATATCGTAAGTTTACTAATGAGATTAGTGGTGATCTTCTTGTTGATTTGCAGAATATTAATTGGACTTATCTGGGTGCAATTCCAGATGTTAATATCGCTGTTGATTATTTTACTTATATTCTTTTGGGGTTACAAAATAAACATTTTCCTAGAGTGATTAGGAGAGTTAGAGGCTCTCAAAATAAGTGGATTACTGCTCCTTTGTTACATTTAATTAAACTGAGAGATATTGCTTGGAAATTGTTTAAATTAACTAAGTTAATGAGTGATTTTAATAGCTATAGGAAGCTTAGAAATGAATGCAAAATAAAAAATTAGGCAAAGTAAATCTAGTTATTTTCAGAACTTACAAACCTCTAGTTTAAATAATTCAAAAAGGTTTTGGTCTTCTATACATTCTTTAATTAATCCATCAAGGGAAGAATCTATTGGGGTTTTAAAAAGGATGGTCAGATGATTTCTGATGCGCAGGTTATTTGTGATTCTTTCTTGGACAAATTTCTTGATCTGTCTAGGTATACTCGGACCTTTATTAAGGATCCGTGTGTAACACATGGGGTCCCAACCCCTGCCTTTTTTTTTTCAATTAAGATTTTATTAACAGTTTTTATACAGAGAATGTATCCATTGACACACAGAACCTCCGTGTGGAATGTACATACATGCACAAAACATGTAAGATATGATACATCCTCTGCCCCCAACCACCCCCCTTCCCCACCCCTGCCTTTTTACTAAAATGACAGGTGTCATGCTGTTGGCATTTGGCAGTAATACACCCAGGGGACTATTGATGCTTTATCTGAACTTGCCTTCTGAGATCCAGAATCCAATGCTTCAATTTCAGATTCAATCTCTAATTCTGCACTCTCTAACTTTGTGCCACACTCCCCCGAGGGACCTTCCTCCACAGGCTCTGCCTGATGCTGTGTGCTGCCAACTGCAGATTCTTGAATTTTTGTCCATGTGGGAGCCAAACGATTTGGAGGAGCTTTATACAAGCCATATTTTGAAGGCATCCAGCACAGTGAGGAATCATGAAGACATCCTTCCAGCACTCAAACACATCTGGCATACGCACTGGATAATTAGAGATGCCACATCAGGAGGGTTGCCCTCTATAGCACCAATTTTCAATATCTCTCAATCTATTTACTGCTGCTGTTACTGCAACCGGGCATGATCCGGGTAGCAAGCTGGTCCTGAGGCCATAACTGCAGAAAAATAAACAAAAGTTCACTGTAACTGAAAGTCCCACTTTAATGAACACACTCTGTAGCTTTAAAATGGCTCCTCTGCTGCTGTGTTTACTTTACCACCCCAACCTGTAATGGCGGCGGCAGCACTCATGTGCATCAACAATCAGACTCTGGGTCAAGCCACTGCACACCCGATTTACATCAGCTACTAATAACTTTTACTCAAACTGCACAACTTGCTCTGCTCTGGCTGTTCACACATTTACAGGATTTTCCTTGGACTTTTCACATGCTGGCAACATTCATTTAATTACAGTCCCTTTAAAACTTCAGGTTTCAGCACAGGATTGCCTGCTTCTACTAGTGTTGCACTTTTACAACCCACAGTCTCTCTCTGGCTGCAAACTTAAAACTGAGGCTACTTTCATTGCTATGCACACATTTAATGGCTTTACAGACTTGCACTTGCCAGCAGGACATCACCTGTCCTTTACTTGCAAGCGACTATACAGCTACACACACATTTTATATGGCATTACAGAAAATCACTGTTTTGAGCAGTTTTAATTATTTACTCACTGTTATTGTAGCAGATTGCTGCTATGAGGGTAAAACGGCCTGCAGCCAGATTTTTGAAGGCCTCAGATTGCAAAGCAGTGAGGCAGTCTCCATGATTGTCGGTTTAACCACACAATTCACTGATCCACGATCGATTGGCCGGTTAAGCCGATTTTTAACTAGAAAGTCACTTTTACTGTTTACAGCGGCTTTGAACATGGCGAATGCTCCTCCACTGCCAGTACCGCTTTACTCTCTGTCTCCCTCTCGAATGCTGAGGCAATCACAGAAGAGCTGGCTGGAGGCGGACTAATGGCAAACTGACCAACCACACGACGCCATGCAAATGAGCCTCTTCTTCCTCACGAGGGCTCCTCTCCTCTGACGATCGTCGAAGCAGGCAATTTAAACTGAAAGAAGCACTTTTTTTCAACTGACTCACACGGCGGGAGCCATTTCAACCATGTAACATTGCCATTAACTCTGCAGTCTCTAGCATTGCACAGAAAGCATTTCCAACGTCCAGGGCATATTTTCTCTGTTGCTACCCCTAGTTTTCCACACTTTCCTTCACAGAAATTCATTTTAAAAGCATTTCAAATGTCCAGGGCATAATTTCTCTGTTGCTACCCCTAGTTCTCCACACTTTTCTTCACAGAACTTTATTTTAAAACTGACTAAAATGCTGTAAACAATTTTTGATGCAGGACAAGGACACACACTTTGGCTTTACAGCTCCTTGGTAAACAGTTGTCATTTTTTAAACAGCAGCACAAGATTCACAGCACACAGCAACACACTAGGAAAATTGCTTCAACTTTTTTGGGCTACCGACTACCAGATAGCCAAAACACTAGCCTACTTGCCCAAGCACCTTCCTTCCCAAACAAATCCAAAGCGGTGCCTCCATTTTTGTAACACATGGGGTCCCCACCCCTGCCTTTTTACTAAAACGACAGGTGTCATGCTGTTGGCATTTGGCAGCAATACCTGGGTTCGGGGAAGGATGAGGTTACCTGGCACAAGGGACCTAGGTTTAGCTACTCTGCACAGGGGCACCCAAGTAAATCCAACTACAGGAAGCAATAACTGTAATGTCCAGAACCAGAATTGGGATTTTTCAGTGTGGCTTTATTTATTAACTAACTGAACATAAACAAAGCATTGCATGGTCCCCCAAAGGGCTCGTTACTGTATGTGCAGATTAGAGGTTAACACAGCGGTCCATTTGAGGAATGAACACATTACTACAGTTGTCTGGCTTTGGACCCACCAGGCACTCAGCGGACTTTGCATGCACATTGGATACATAGCCTGACTGGCCCGGCCCCTGCCGGCCACTTGACTGACAGTCCACTTGAAGAATGAACCCAAACTTTACTTGGAAAGACATCCCATCAAACAAGGAGACTCCCAAACTGTGGCTCCCACACCACTTAGAGTCTGTGACTCCTAGAGATTTGTTTTCATACTTCCAATCGAACTCCCATCAAACAAGGAGACTCCCATCAAACAAGGGTAATTTACCATCCTGTGGCTCCCACACCACTTAGAGTCTGTGACTCTAGAGATTTTCAAGTTGCGACCCGTCTGGGTACCCACCCATCACTGGCCAAGTGCATGAGGCAAGTAGCAAAACACAAGAAATCGTAGAGGTGGACCTGGTTACTAAAGATGGGGGGTTTTCCCACCTCCAGCTCCCACAGCCCATACCCAGCCATTTCTCTGGATACACACAGAAAACTTTAGAACTTTAAAATGTAGATTGAACAGTGGATGACCTGAAGCACCCCTTCTACAGTGAACTTTAAATCCATTTAAAACTTTAAACTGTTTGACTGCTCCATTTGTTTGTCCTAGTGAACATAGTCCTCCCAAATAGCAGTCCCCCATTCATGTCCCACTGAAAAAAACAATATGTTTGCCCCTTCAAATGGAGCCAAACACTCACCCATTCGTTGCAGGTGTCCCACAGGCGATGTACTGTAACCTTTGCTGTTATACAAGAACAGACTAAATAAAACCAGGCAGCTTCCTTCCATAGTGGGAGAAGGGGATTGCCCCTAGAACCCACAGAGAACTTTTCCTCCCCCCGGAGGGAGGGGGTACTGAGACCGGGGGAGCGGTCTCCACCACTTTAAAAAAGATAAAACACAGGAACACTTCCTTTTTCTTAGTGAGAGATCAAACAGCAGACTGATGCTTCCTTCTTGCTTAAGGACAAACGGAAGACTGACTTTGAAATTCCCAAAGTTCTAAACTCGCTCCCTGAGCTGTAGATTCCAATGTGGCTCATGCAGCTGCGACAGTTCTATAGTGATGTCATCTCTCAAGTCTCAGCTGTGACTGAGGACAGAGTGAGACAGTGTGAAACCCATTTAACTGGAGTTTCACAAGCTGCCTTCCCTGCCTACCACTAGGTCTTACTGGGATTCTAGTAACCCCGGGTAACAAAGTGGTTACATGTGTAAAGATAGAAAATCTTATGATGTTTCTAAATCTGGTTCTTTTTCATTTATAGAACCTTTCATGTTTATTATCTCTTGAAACACATGCCTATTTGTTCAAGTGCATGTGAACTTGATTCTAGGTTCTTAAAATAGATTTTTGTGCATATTACTTATCCACTTACTTATATTTATAATTTGTCTTTGCTTACTGGGTGTTTCCCTGATGCATGGAAACAAACAGTAATCAAGCTTATTTATAAATCAGGTGATAGAATGGACATGGACAATTATCATCCTATTTCGCTTTTGCCACCTTTAGGTAAGATCTTTGAGAGACTTGTAAGTGAACAGTTTACTGTCTGTTTACAGGATAATGGTCTTAGAATGCATGATCAGCATGGGTTTCGTAAGTATCATTTGACAGGGACGGCCTTGGCCAGGTTCATGAACCACACCAGTGTAGCTATGGATGAGGGTTTGCTCACTGGTGCTGTGTGCGTAGACCTGTCCAAGGCCTTTGATTTAGTGGATCATTCTTTGTTGATTGGGACACTTTGAAGATATGGTATGACAGAGATTGCTGTTGATTGGTTTCATAGTTATTTGTTTGGACGTCCACTTAAGGTAGAATTAAACGGACCTTTTTCAAATAGTAAAGTTTTGTTACAGGGGGTGCCACAGGGGTCCATTTTGGGCTCCTTGTTGTTTACGGTATTTGTAGATGTTTTTCCATCTATAGTGAATGATACTCATTGTTTGATTTATGCAGATGATATTATTTTGTATAAAAGTTCAACTTCTGTTGAACTAATAAGTAAGTCTTTAAATAAACACTTTGCTATTTTATGTGGGTGGTTAATGGGGAACTGTTTAGCATTAAATAATAAAAACAAAGTGTATGCTTTTTGGATCTCAAATTAGATTGAAAAGATCTCAGGATTTATCCATTTTTGATCTATTGGGAAATGGAATGGAGCAGGTTAAACAGTTTAAATATCTTGGCATCCTTTTAGATCAACATTTGAAATCCTCTGATCATGTAACATACATTTCTCATCAGATAAATCAGAGACTTGGTGTATTATTTAGATTTAAATCTCTGTTGACTCTACCGCCAAGACGTGCAATAGCTGAAGGTGTCTTATTACCACAATTGAATTACAATGCATTTCTTTTTACTAATTTAAGTAGAGATTTATCTCTTCTTACAAATGTGTTTCATGGTATCTGTAGATCTACCTTCAATTTGCCTTATTCTACTTATTATTGTGAGCTGTATAGGCTATCTTTCTGGCTTCCTCCCAGGATGGGTTGTCTATACAGCTTATGTTTATTAACGGATAAAATTCTTCATCAAGGGGTTGATTCTCCATTATATTTACTTCTTCATGTTAAAATAAATTCTCAGGAACTTTGGTCTGATCAACAAATTAAGTTAAATGTCCCTAATACTAAGACTAAAATGGGGGATGGTTCGTTTACTTACTCTGCTGCTAAAAATTGGAATGAGCTTCCTATTGCTTTATATGAAAATGTTTGTCATCAAACTTTTAAAATCAGGTTAAGAAATTATTTTCTTGATAAATTGTATTGCTGTTGTTTTTAATTATTATTTTTATATTTTATTGTATGTTATGTTATTCATGTTAAATGTTGTATTGTATTGTGATGTTATTTATTTATTGTAAACATCTTGACTGTATATGTACTCAGTCCCAGGGCTGTACATGAAAACAGGCCTTGGCTCTTTGTACTTACCCGGTAACAAATGTTTAAAATAAAGAATAAAAAAATAAAGATATGAAGAAGGATATCATCTGCATATACAGAGACTTTAATGTCGAGGGGGTCCACCGGGATACTGTGGAGATCTGGCAAAGATTTTAGCACCTTGATCAGTGGCTCTAAGTAAAGATTAAACAGGAAAGGGGAAAGGGGACATCCCTGGTGGGTACTTGAGTGAAGAGGGAACCCGTTGGAAAGTATTCCATTACAATAAACTTTAGCTTTTGGGTTAGTGTATAAAATTTGTATCCATTGAAGAAATTTGAAGGGAAATCTGAATTTACCCATAACCAAAAATAAAAACTCCCACCGAACCCTGTCAAAGGCCTTCTCTGCGTCCAGAGATACTAGTGCCATCGGGATCTTAGAGTACCTGGCCGCAGAGAAGACATGTTCTAATTTCTGGAGATGATCAGCAGATGACCTGCCTTTCATAAAGCCGACCTGTTCAGGACTTCTAAGGGATTCCCATACCTGCATTATTTGGGTAGCCAGAATTTTAGCAAAAATTTTTATGTCACAATTGATAAGGGAGATAGGACAATAGTTAGTGACCCTATCCGGTGTTTTGTTAGGTTTTGGCAGGACAACAATAAGCACATCCAATAGGGAAGTATCTGAGATCCCTTTGTCACAAAGATAGGAAAAGAACTGGGACATAATGGGTGTTAACTTTTTTGAGAAGGCCTTGTAGAAACTGGAGGAAAGACCATCCGGCCCTGGCAATTTGTCCAATTGCATGGATTGGAGGGCTTCAAGAATTTCTTGAGAAGAGGTGGAATATATGAGATATT
This sequence comes from Neoceratodus forsteri, assembly GCA_016271365.2. Classification (NCBI taxonomy): domain Eukaryota; kingdom Metazoa; phylum Chordata; order Ceratodontiformes; family Ceratodontidae; genus Neoceratodus; species Neoceratodus forsteri. The sequence continues at coordinate 177,575,885 of JADMNL010000026.1, read as the reverse complement.
CCTGTTGGGCCGGAGATAGCTTTGACAGTTGGATAGAATCTAGATACTCTTTAGATACTTGTTCTGTGGGAAGATTATCAGAGAGGCAATAAAGGTGGGAATAGAAATTTTTGAACTCTTGGCAATATCTGTGGGAGAAGTTTTAGGCATGGCATTATCCTGAGAAATGATGGCACGCACTATCTGCGAGGCTTCCTGCTGCTGAAGTCGTAAAGGTAGCAGGTGTCCTGCCTTTCCCCCCTTGATCCACATACTTGGCTTGTGTTTTTAAAAGAGTGTATTCTGTTTTCTCCCTCAACAGGTCAGTGTACTGATGTCTCAATGTTGTTAAAGTACCCTGAGTGGAGTCAGAGAGGTCTACTGCCTCCTTACTTTCGAGGGCAGTTATCTGGACAAGTAGAGTCCATAGGGCCGACACCTGTTTCTTTTTCCTGGTAGCCGCCAGGTGAATAAATTCACTTTGTAGAACACATTTCAGGGCAGCCCAAATGTTATCAGTATCTGCAATGGAATCCGTATTGAGTTCTCAATAATCTACAATAAGGACTTTTATCCTGGTTAGCACCCAGGAATCCTTTAAGAGCTGTGTATTAAGTTTCCAACATTTTTCTTTCTTTAGGTTGGGGCAGGGTTTGTATATAATCCAGACTGGGGAGTGATCTGAAAGCACTCTTGGTGCTATGCTGCAGTCAACTACCCCAGGCAAGGCTAAGGTACTAAGTAAAAAATAATCAATCCTGGAGGGTAACTTATGAACTGGGGAGTAAAAGGTGAACCCTCATTCCTGAGGGTGGAGTATTCACCATGGGTCACAGAGGCCGCCCATGCTGATAAGCTCTCTTATAGCCTGTTGGGTGGGGGAAAGCTCAGAGGAACAGTTGCCGGACCTATCCAGGTCCAAAGTGAGAGTTGTGTTCCAGTCCCCGGCTAGGATTAATGGGAGGTGGGCATAGGATGCTAGTAGGTTAACCATGTCTAAGAAGAAGTTGGGTGATTGAATCTTGGGTCCATAGAAACATCCCATTAACAATTCCACTTGATCCAGGATACCATGTATAAGTAGGTATCTGCCTATGTTGTCACTGATTTCATTGATTAGCTGAAAGTTAACTCCCCATGAAATGAGGATTGCGACCCCCCCTCCGAGAAGAGGAGCCTCCTGCTGCAAACACATGTTCCACCTGCTGTCACTGGAAAAGTAATTTTTCTGATGCCAGTAATTGAGTTTCCTGGAGAAAGGCAACTTGACAGTGCATTAGACATAAGTGTTTCAAAATCTGGTAACTCTTTTCTCTGGTATGTGCCCCTTTAACATTCCATGACACACACTTTACTGCATTCATGGTGTACTTAGACTGTGTTAATGGTGTAATCTGGTTGGTATTCAGGGATTAAAAACAAAAGGTACAGTGTTCTCCCCTCCACTTTCCTATTCCATCCCCTATCTTTGTAGCAACAACTAAACCACCCTCCCATTCCCCCTCCATATGTTCACCTAACTTACTTATTCACTGTCACTCCTCACTTAATTAGGTCACAATGCCACTTACAGCCTCCGAACAGAGCTCCCTGCCCCCCTCCCTGCTCTCTTCCACCAAGCTAAGAAAATAAAAGTAAAATCTAATTTCTTATCCTAGGGAGTAGAATCTTAAACCCAATTAGTTAGGGCACAGCTTAAACACAAACTATACCTAATTACAAAACCCAGCATACTGACAGCATGCCCTGTGTTATGATAGAGCATAATTAAGTAAGCAAGCAAGTAAATCAGTATTATTCTTAAATCAGTTTTGGTACCTCTGCATTAACATAACATGGCATAAAAAGGAAAACATGAGGCATTTTAGTGGGCCTTGTATACCAACATTTATCAGAGCAGCAAGTCTATCTAAGTGAGCATAACACCCTAAAACAAAAGGCTATGGTTTCAGGCCCCAGTGTTCTTTCTTAACACACAATTTAACTTGAGTCAGTAAAATGTAGACCAACGGGTCACAACAAGTGACTCCCGACCCTCATAATGAACTACAAAATTTAAAGAATGTCTATAAATTTGCCGGTCCTTCTTCCTGTACTACATTTAGAAGGGAGAACCTGTGAAGATGAAAATAGATACCAATTCGGCTTCTGTCCATTAAAGTCAGGCAGCCAGGCTTTAGGTTCATGGAAGACTTTGAGTCCCTTCTCAGGAAAAGACTGATTTTAACTTGGTGAGTCAAGCAATTTGAATATTGTCCATTTCTGCATATCTTAAAGTTCAAGTGACCACTCTGGTGATTCCGTGATGGCGGAAGTCAAGCTTTCTTCTCCGTCAGGGGTTTCACTTAAAAACATTCGGGAAGAAATTTTGTAGACTGACTCGTGCTTGCTCCTGCTATTCAAAGGTGTGCCAAGTGTCTTGATTGCGGACCTGGAGTATGGCTGGATACTTCATTCTAAACCTGATTCCAGCCACAATGAGTTTGGAGATGACAGGGTGCATCTCTGTTCTTTTTTGCCGGACTGATTTAAGCAAATCCTGGGCAACTCTGATTCACTGTCATTCCCATTGCACTTCACTCAGGTCTCACACTTTGTTCAGAATGTGCTGTTTATCTAAGAAATTCAACAGCCGAAATAGCAGTGGGCATAGAGGGGCTCCTTGCGGAGGAGTTGGGTGCAGGGAGAAATGGGGCCTCTCAACTATATAATCTGGGCCATTGGGAGAAGGGCCCACTATTTTGTTGCAACATTTCTGGACAAATATAATGGGGGAGGTCCCTTCCTTTCCTTCTGGGAGCCCTAGGATTATAATATTGTTGCGGCGTGATCTCCCCTCAAGATCTTCCATTTTGCCTTCCATGGACTTCAGACGTTGATGCAACTGTGTCACTTCAGGATCTAATTTTACCCTCCAGTCATCCACAATGAAATATGAGCTTTGTTATCCCCAGTCCATTGTGCTAGTGCTGCTAGAGATAAGGTAAGAGTTTGGACTGAATTCACAAGAGATTCCAAAGTAGCTTTAATTGGTGTTATTCCTTCCCAGAGCTTTTCTTCAGTCAATGCAGCCTGGGGAATCACGCCCATCACTGTACCACCTAGGGATGCTTTAGAGTGCTTAGGATTTTTTTTCTTTGCTTGGTGTAGTCGGCGGAGTGTGGCGGGACAAATTATCTCTCATTTCAGCCTCCATCCCCAAGAATTTCTTCCTTAAGGATCATCTGCTCAACTTCCTCAGGTATTTGGTAGCCAGAGCAGATTATTAGGTAGAGAAGAGGTGCAGAAATTTTATTTCTAAAAGAGTGGGTCGGGAGCTTGGAAAAAAGCATCCTGCTCAGTCGGCCATCATGTGCCCACGTCATTTAATTATTATGGTAGTTGTGTATATTGACTCTGTTTGCAATGTTTATATTGACTATAGCATGGCTAACAGTTTGTTTTAATGTATTGGTTTTTGCTATAAATTTAGTAAAGTACATTAAGCTGCAAAAAAAAAAAAGAATGGGAGTGGCCTCTGCTAAATGACCGTTCCCACTTGTGCCATGAAAAGATATTGCCTAGTCGGTAGTCCTCCTCATCCCTGTATATCCCGATTTGCTTTTTTTTGATTAACTCCCCTTCATGTTTATCCAATTTATTTTTTAGTTTCTGTGACAACTCTTTGAACAGTTCAGTGCCTTTGTATTTTTAATTAGTTTTATTTATTCTCCCAGTCCCTGGTGGTGTACTTCCTGTCAGATCTCCCAGCCTCATCCCCCACTTGCAGCTCATCCTCCAGTTGCCCCACAGCTTGCCCCCCATGGTGGGGCAGCAGGGATCCCTCAACCCACCTCACACAAGGATGCGGTGCCAGAGGTATGTTGCTGCCAATTGCGGGGCCGGCACCTGCGGGGATCAACCGCCATGAAGCACGCCAGGACCACTTTTCCTCCAGTTTTTTCTCCTCTACTGAGGACATGCAATGATGCCACAAGGAGTGAATGCGCATGCTCCTGTATGCATTCCTCTGAGCATCTGCCTCGCCTTACCCTGCTGTAACCTCAGTGCACCAGACCCCAGCCTCTGCTAGGAGCCAGCATGGCACCGAGTTCTGGTGTCCCCCATCCCTGGAGACGGAGAGCAGTCCAATAGATGTGTGATCCTTCTCCTCCCCTGCTGACCCCCAGTGGCCTGTGCTCATTCCCGAACACAGGTCATTTGCATGGCGTGAGGTAAGGCATCCAGCACCTCAGCCCTCAATGCCACTGGGCTGGCTGTGCCTTTGTATTTTTGAAGCTCTTTCCTAGTCTCAGCAATCTCAGCTTGAAGTTTAATATGCTTCTCAGAATCCTCAGCAATGATTAACTCTATGTTTTGACACACAGTGCTGACACTTGATCCCACTGAACTCTGCAGGAAAACTTTTCAAAACTGCATGAAGGTGTCTTTGTTATTCTGAGGCCTCTTGGTGCCTGATTTTTCTCAACATATTTCTCTTGAGTTATAATACTGTAGATCACATTTAGTTTTGAGAAGCTTAGTCTCTCAAAGGCTGTGAATAAGTCTTTAATGGCAATATCTTCTGCACTAGTAGTGCTATGTTTATTTTTTGGAAGAAAGTTCACTTTACCTTTCACTTTTTCTCTTCTTTGTGTCAAGTCATCGATATCTTCCAGAAACTTCATTTCACTCAGCTCCTCAGTAAAATTTTCACTTTCAGTGTTATCATCAGTATGCATAGTTCAATGTGTGAGTGAACAGCATTTGTACAGTGTGATCCAATCCCTTCCATCATTACTCCAGTTAAGACTCCTCCATGAGTGGTAGGGAGTACATAGAATGTTGAGTCCTTTAAGAGGCTTTTGAAAATGCATCTCAGGAGGAAAGGGGTTGCTGGGGTAGTCCGTTAATATGCCAATGTAATATTGTCACCAGAATGTTGTCTGCAGAATAATGCCGCACGTATCTTGTGCGACTAGGATTTTTGCTGTCCAGCAGTGTTGCCGATCTCTAGGTCACCATTCTTAGCACCATGGTGTGACCCAGAGTTTCTTATAAAAATAAATGAGGGGTGCTGGGGGCCAAGCCCCCATGATGGGGGGGTGTGGTGCCCCCTGCAATTCCTGCCACTCTGACTGCCAGATGACAGATTGTCAGAGTGCTGTGCCAGGTGTCAGCCAAGTGCCGGCACCAACATTTACACCAGAAACTTGGTTATCACTGTGGCATGGGTGACCCAGTTATTGGATATGCCCTCTAGACTGCCTCCTTCCAATTCTAACATTGCATTGTAGTGCATTGTATTGTAAACAAGTTGCAGAGAAGCTCATGTTGTTCCAAATAAGAAAGTGCTGAACTCCAGACCTCAGGTCACATCCCTACTTTGGCTGGAACTCTGGACACTTTGTGGTTATTCATTTCATTGTAGTGTCTTGGGAATGGAAAGAAAGCTGTGTTTTTACTAAACTGGATGTGTATACCCATCATATAGGGGTGTGTGTGTGTGTGTGTGTGTACATGGGTATAATGAAATGAATATGCTCCTTTATGAGCAAGAGCAAAACACTTTTCTGACCAGCTCATCATTCTGACAGAGTTCTAGAATTCCACCCTCCTTATGCAAAAATTCCTTCAACAGGGAAAGCCAGGGTTCAACTATAGACTTGGCCCAACAGCTCATCATCAACATATTTTAATCTCTTACTCTCTGTTTTATTGGAGGGTCAGCATGTCACCATAGTGATCTTCATGCTATCAAGGAGGGACTCCACAGCCCCCCTAGTGGCTAAACTGCAACAAGCCTAAAGTGGCCACTTATATCTTGGAGGGACCTTTACCTGCACTGTGCACTTTGTTATTGTGAAGAGCCACTACCACAGTGTACTCCGTGAGACCTGGAGTCAGGAAAGAAGGTCTGGGAATAATAGTCTAAGCAGCTACAGTAGGTGTGCATTACATACAACTTTTGACTTCATCCCTTGCTTCCACTAGAATCACTAGAATAATCCATGAGGACCCAAAGGCTCCTGAAAGGATTTCTGGATTTGCATGATCATTTTGACATGGATACAATGTAAGTATGATCACAAATGCACAATACAACCATGGTAGACTGTTGTAGTGATGACAGGCACCATCGTCTCTGCAGTATTTGTAAAGGGGCAGCTCTCCACATTTTTAAAACAACTGCCACCTTCTCCTGATTGGAGAATGGTCCTCCTGCCCTTTTCCAATCTCTGAGGATCAATCTTTTGAGGTCTTGATATGTTGGCTCCTTGGAAAGGGACTACACACTCTACACTTTTATATTCACATCCATTTCTATCATTGCATGATCTGAGAGATCTATCAAGTTAATCTTTGTATTAACGACACTAGCCAAAAGGGCTTTTGAAGTAAAAATATAACATATGTGTGAAAACCCTTTACTCTTTTTGTTGTGATGTGTGTATACCTGAGCATCCAGATGATATAATCTCCAAACATCTTCCAGATCATGCAAATGCAAGAAATGTATTATTAAAGAGGTCTGACTTTCATTGTAGCTGTCATTTTAAGTGTTTTATCAAAGTTCTGGATTGACCAAAACATTATAATCTCCCACTAATATAATATTTTGTGCTTGGATAGCAATCAAATCAGTAGTTAATGCAGCCAAGAATTCATTATAATACAGAAGGGGTGCATAAACCGAACCTATTGTCAATATTCTTTTGTTAACTATAATTTCAAGTAATGCAATTCTACCTTCCTCATCCTGATATTTTTCTTACACCATAATTTGTGGATTTTTTCTTAAAAGGGTAGCAATCCCTGCACTTCTTCGTGTTCCTTCTGAAAAAAAGATATGTGCAACCCATTTCTTTTTAAATTTCAATATTTCCTGTTTATCCAAATGAGTTTCCGGTAAAGCTATACATTGTGATTTTGATTTTTTTTAAATGGGCCAACAATCTTTTTCTTTTTATAGGAGAATGTATACCATTTATGTTCAGAGAAGCACATTTATAAATCTCTTTATCCATTATAGTCATGAATATTCAAAACACTTAACCACCAAAACAATCCATTCCTCTGAACCTCGAGGATGATCCCCCTTCCCCCAAAACAAAAATTTCCACACAAAACAAAATGCTTAACCAATGAAATCCACAAGGATTTCTTTCATGTATTTTGTAACCTCAGATGTTAACCCCGACACCCCATTCGCTCGTACCTACTTATAAGGAAGAGATATACCATTTCCTGGAAAGCGGAGGAAATTGAAACATATGTTCTCAAAACTAGAAAGATACCTTTTGTCCCCTCCTATTCTAAATGAAATACAAAACAAATAAGAAAAAGAAAACATGTTAACATTTTAAGTCTCGTGCCTACTGGAAAAAAAAAAAAAACTTCTTTCAGCCGTCAGCAGTGGACACACTAAGACCACACTGTTATTGTAAGAACAGAGTTCTTTATGTCATTTTAGTTGTATAAGTTGGGAATTTTCTTTCTTAGATCTTTTTCAGCCTCTTCTAATGTATTGTATACCACCCGAATTTTGTCCAAAATTACTTTCATTTTTGCTGGGTAAATCATGATTGCCAGGTAACCTTTTGTTCATAGTCTATGTTGTATAGCGTCATTTTATTTTCCTTTCCTGAACTATCTCTGATGGGTAGTCATTAAAGATTGAAATTTGGGCACCCAATAAACATATGTGCTTTTTCTTGTATACTTGAGACATTACAGTTTCTTTATCTTCAGAGCACGTAAATATAACTATTATTGGTCTAGGAGGCATTTTCTTATGGTCTCTAGTGGTATTTCTAAAGGTTCTATGGGCTTGATGTATATCCATAGCAATGGCAGATTTATCAATGTCCAAGTATGCTGCAAATATTTGGTAAAGTGTTTCTTTCAATGGCTTTTCTGCATCCCAGTTCTCTGGCACTCCTACTACTCTTATAGTTTTTCTTCTAGAGTGTGCTTCAAAGTTAGTCATTTTATTCGTAAGTTCCTGACTCAATATTTCTAGGTCTCTAATACGCCTCACAGTAGGTGTGTCATTTTCTTGCAATTTAGACACATGTTCCTGCAGTTCAGAAATGGTTAATTTCATTTGCTTGTTATCTTCCACAAGTGTAGAGATAGTGGTTTATAAGGTATCAATTTTAGTTTCCACTCTTTCCATTTTTTGTAGTGATTCATTCACTTTTTTAAGCTGATCCAGTATTTTTTTAACCCATCCTGGTGGTTCAGGAATGTCTCCCTCGGTATCTGACAGAGCATCTGAAGCATCAGAGACAAAGTCCATGTCATGATCTGAATCTAGCAAAATAACCACCACTTTAGGGCCTGTTTGTATATTAGAAGTAGTTTGTGATTCAACATTACTTCCCCCTTGCAACTTCTGAGATGCTTGTACTTCTTTGATAAGACTGTTTTTTACACCTCTTTCTTTATTTAACGTGTACATTTTGCATTTATCAGTAACTAAAAGCTCAGTATTTACACCCATTGACTCCGTCGAGCTGATTAAATTTATACCTTGCCCGCATGTCTTAAAAGAAAAATTAACTCCCACAGAGATATAAGACGAAATAGAAGGATCTACCTGAATATTTTGCAGTAGCTTCAATTCCAGTCCTCCTCATTCTTTTCTGCTGTTCTGGTCAATTGATGTACTGGGCAATTCTTCCCCTTGAAGTGTTTCCATTACGGCCTATGTTATACTATGCTATGTCGGGGGGGTGCTATATCTTTGGATTGTATGTTGTTTGCCACAACCTAGCAGCACCCTTAGAAGAAATGTGAATTCCAGTGTGGAGTAACATAAAAGGTTTGAGCATGCTATTTTGAATTTGTTTGAGTTTGTAGTGCTCCTTCTTAGCATGCTCCCTTTAAAACACCTGTGTAATATACTTATTGGGAGCACAGTATAGAGTGAGTCAATTAGTAGCCACTGAGGCACTGGAAAGTTGAACACCTGTGTAAAATCCTTGTTGGGAGCACAGTATAAAAGAAGTCAGTTAGTAGCCATTGAGGCACTGGAAAGTTAGGGACTAAATCGAAGGGTCCCACCTTGACGTTGGTGATTTAGCTTACTCAAATTGGAATTCCAGTCTGAAACTAAGAGGACCCTCTCCTCACATGGAGTTTGAAGTAAATATAGCCAACTTTGGCAGAGGAAAGTTTAAATATGCTATGCTATACTATGTGGGGGGGGGTGCTAGTATCTTTGGATTGTATGTTGTTTGCCACAACCTAGAACTCCTTAGAAGAAATTTGAATTCCAATGTGGAGTAACATAAAATGTATCAGCATACTATTTTGGATTTGCTTGTTCTCAACTACCTGGCATCTCTGAGCTTCTACACCATCACTGTTAGTTTGGAGGGTTTGACTAAAATTCTCTTCCTTTGTAGTTTTTGTTTCTTGCAACTCTGCCTCAGAAATATGTAGCATTTCTGAGATTGACAAAACATCTTGTTGCATTGGGTGAGTGACCAAGGCCTTCTTGAACATCAGTGCTGGGTTTAACATTTTTGGAGTGTGACTTGCAGTCGCCGCAATAGTCCCATTAACCTCAGTATCATTAACTAAAGCTCATAGTTCTTCCAGTTGTACAGATTTAACCAAGTTTTCTTTTTCTTGCCTGGCCCATATTTTACCTTCAGTACAATTTTCTTTTGCTATAGCTTTTAGCTTTGGCCGGCTCAACAAGGGTTTGTAATTTTTTTTCAACCGCAGACTTATGGACACCTTTTTTTTTAGATGGCATTGTTAGCCCATACTTTTTAAAAGTTTTAAATGCTTTAAGATCATTTAATGCTGTGGCTTCGCCCCCTAGGAGTTGAATAAATGAAATTCAGTGGACCGGTCAGAACGAACACCTTAGTGCGCCCATGCGCACCTGGGGAAGAGGGGCTGAGTTTCTCCTCGTGCAATGTTAACATGTCATAGAGCCCTGGTGACAGTTTTGAAATGCAGAAGAACTCTGTGTTCTAGGTTGGTGGGGACTACACACTCTACAGTAATTTAAAATCAGAAGTTTCTCTTTAGTGCTCCCAAGAGTGTTTTACTGAAAAGTGCCACCCTGGAGGTTCAGCAATAAAGAACATGAGTGGTTTAGTAAGGGATATTGGAGTGCATTGCCATGAAAATGGGATGCTTCCTAATGGAAGCATGGTTTTAAGTGTGACTTGGGTTTCTTCTGAATGGTTTGCAATTTTTTCTTAAAACAAAAGTGACCTGCCCAGTACTGTCTGTGGGAACTGGCAAAATGAGAACGTTCTGTTTCACAGAAAGGGTGGAGGATGCATGGAACAACCTACCTCAGGAAGTAGTGGATATGGATACAGTGCAGGGCTTCAAACATGCTTGGGATAGGCTTAAGAGAGCAATACAAATGAGTATGAATAGATAGGACATTGACAGAGCAAAGGCCTATGGCACATTCATAAGGTAGAAAAAGAAATGGGCAGACTGGATGGGCCTTGCAGTCCTTATCTGCCATCAACTTCTATGTTTACATGAGAGAAGACTGTCTCTGAGACACTGTGGACAGGTTGGACCAGGTGCCACCCAAGAGCAGCACTCAAAATCTCTAAGAAGGAGAGGGCAACCAAACAGTAAGAGAGACAGACAGACAGACAGACAGACAGACAGAGAGAGAACAGAATTGGGAATTAAGACAAACACAGAAAAGAAAAAAGGAAACAAAGAAATGGGAACCAGATGTAGCAGTAACAGTTCCAATAAATAGTGAACAGATAAGTAACAAAGAAGCCAGAAGTACAAAATGACTGAAAGCTAAACACAAAACACCTAGAGAGTAAATCCTGAGAATAATGCAGAGAGTAGCAAAACATCCCAGGAGTCCAGCCTTGCTGACTGGTCTATGTGGCCTCTAGAGGTCCAATGCCAGTTGTCCTGTTCTGGTAAGATCTAGTTCATCCATTGAGGTCTCTTTCGGGTCAGTCCTGTGGCTTTACAGTGCAAACCTGGTCCAGTGGCATCCCGAGATATAGCTCCAGCTGTCCGGTCCTTGTGATGTCTAATCCAACAGACCAGTTCCAGTTCATTCAGTCCATGGGCTGTCCAGTTCCAGCCATTTGGAGTTAAGAGTCCTGCTGCTGAGAGTAACATTGGCAGGAATCTGAGAATGAGGAGAATGGCAGCTGTGGTCTGACTACCTCTGCCTGATTAGTGATACTCCAGGAAGAGAGCCTTGACAGCTGCTGGGAAATCAGTAGGGTCCATTAAACCCCAAGGGGATTAATGCACCTAGTACCAAGAAAAAGGGAAGCTGCCAGAGAAGCCAGCAGTTGCCTGTGAAACTGGAGCAGAATTAGTAGCTCTGCCAGCTGAAAACAGCATAGAAATGGAGCTCAGCTGCTGCTCAGATGGGGTCATATAGGAATCATTGGAGGGAGTACTTTGTGCTTCCAAGAGTGTACCAAACTGCCTGAAACAGCTCACAGCCTATCTAGGAGGAAGCAACAGTCCAGATGGTAGCCCTGATGTGGTCAAAGGCAACAGAAGAGAAGTCATCCCTGACATTTTAAAAGCAGTTGTCCTTGTGGGTGAGGCTGACCCCAGTGGCTTCTGGATGCAGCAGCACTGGAAGACTGACAAAGACCTGACAGTGAGATCAAGATCAACAAGTCAGTCCTAGAGATTGAGATCCTGAGCCAAGGCTCCTTGTCTACATCTAGGTCAGGCTGTTGTTTACTCATATTTTCCCAGGCAACACAGAACTGGTGAAACTGAACTGGTTAACCACCTCCTCTCAAGCTATCTAAAAGCACAGTTTATTTTCTTGGTCATAAGTTAAATATACGAGAGTTTATAGTAATTCAGAAATCTACTGGACATTTAAAAAAAACACTGGGAAGGTGGTCCATTTATTTAAGAAGAATAAAGCAAATTCCAGGTTAAGGAAAGTATATTGATTCAGGTTTGATAAATCTGTAGTATGAAAGTGTTTTCAAATATACAGTAAGGTGTGGGTCTCCTACCTGCCATGAATCTATAGCACATAGGCAAACTTAAATCCCTGAGCCGCACTTCTGAGGTCCTGTGGATCCTCAGTGTTATGCATGGAAGGGACACATGTCCCTTCCTCACCTGATCCCCTGGCCATTCATGCAGCTAAGTTTGCAGATGGTCCAGGGGCATGTCAGGGGGCGTGCCTGCATTCCACTCCATTAACAAAGGTGTGGAGTGCCGCAAGGGGCAGTGCATGATATGGCAGTGGGAACCCTTCCATTTTTTTTGCTTGTCCCCCCAATGACACCTGCTGGCTGTGCTGAGACAAGGAATCCCCCCACCACAATGCCCCAGCTCACTGGGCTGACAGGGAGGGCTGCTGGCATCCATTTGGGCACTCACCTGTACTTTTACAAAAAGGTGTACCTGCGCAGTCCCAGAATCCCCTGCTTGTGCAGAGCAGGTGATTTACTTTGGGACTCAAGATAGGCATCTGATTGGATGCCTGCCTGCCTGGGTCCCTTGATCCTCCTCACATGCAGGTGCACGCCGGGGGACAGGGATGCTAATAGGCACCCAGAAGGGGTGCACAGTAATGCACACCATGCACCTGTCCCCAGATGCATAGCTATGTGGGCTGGGTATGTACAAATCATGCGTACCCATCCCAGAACAGTGCACTGCCCCTATAGAGTCTGTTATGGCCATTGAATGCTATTTGCTGTGGATGTGTGCATGGTGTTCTCTTAGGCATTGCAAAAGTGCAGCACAACTATTTTGTACTTTAAATAAATTGCTTGCCAGTTTCTTGTATTAAAACCTTGTCATGCAAAGCAGTGAAACTACAGTTGTTTTACCTGTTGTAACCATAGCTATGCCATGACCTCTTGCTCCTCTCATGTGATATGATTTTTTTGCACTCTGAACTAATTACAGTGAAAAAGCATACAGCTGAGGGAGGCTACAGCTTTCATCTAGTTACCTATTTAGGAAAAAAATGGAAGGGCAATAAGGAGGGCTATAGATATGTGACTAGAGGGTGGAGGGCACCACAGTCATAATGCAAAAACATTTCTTACTTCCTTGTTAATTATATCGTTTTGACATAAGGAACTCTTTCCCCTTTTAAAGCACAGTACAGTAATACTGCAATTGTACTTTGAAGATGCACTTGTTACATGATTGGTTTCACATGGGAGGTCAATTGTGAGCATAAACCAGATTAAGCAATACTAGCTCAGAAAGTTGTTTCCTTGTGAAGTACTATTCAGTGTAGCTCAGCTTCGCTCTGCAGATAACGCTCTGTCCCCTGTGAAAAAGGCTAAAGTGATGTTAAGATAATGGCACATTTTAATAAGAAAGTGCCATTTTGATTTTCATGATAATAACATTTTAGCAATAATTCTCAATATTCCATCAACCCCAAAGGAGAGCTAACGTGTAGGATACAACATCATTTTACAGGAAAAGAGGTCGAGAATTCTTTGACAATAATTGCATCAATAATATTTGCTGTTTCTTGAACAATAAAGATTGATTTTAAATTGGTGTACAGTACATGCTTGGACAACATATGCAGCTCTGTTTGGAGATAGAAGACATATGATAGGTAGCCTGTCTTTCCTAATGTGGGACAGCTGAGATTATATTGCTCAAACTTTTCCTTGTTTGCAACTTCAAATATACAGTATATGAGATGTCTGTTAATATGGACTGTCATGAAATCACACTTTCATAGGGGAACCCTTGCTTATATATTTTAAATATAACTGAAGTCTCTCTTTTGAAAGGAAGATGGCTATTTTGGAGGTTTACTAGTGATTAGCCATGCAAGTGCTACTCAACTTGTAATTCCTTTAGCTGATGATAGGGTATGTAGAATGCGAAATAGAAACATAGAAACATAGAATTTGATGGCAGAAAAGGACCACTATGCCCACCTAGTCTGCCCATTTCCCTACCTGATGGATAAGCTGCAGATTCTAGTTAATCAACAGTTTACTTCCTCCTACCCCCCACTAGAATTGACTTATGCCTGTCCCATGCATTCTTAAATTCTCCCACTGTTCCTGACTCCACAACCTCCTCAGAAAGGCTGTTCCATGCATCCACAACCCTCTCTGTGAAAAAATACTTTCTAACATTACCTCTGAGCTGTCCACCCTCTATCTTCAAATTGTGCCCCCTTGTTCTTACACATCTCTTCTTCTGGAAGATACTACCCTCTTGTACTTTGTTAATTCCCTTGAGATACTTGAACATTTCTATCATGTCCTCCCTCTCCCTCCTTTCCTCAAGGGTATACATATTAAGCTGCTTTAGTCTCTCCTCGTATGTCTTCTGGTGCAGACCCTGCACCATTTTGGTTGCCCTCCTCTGAACAGCCTCCACTCTGTCTATGTCTTTGCAGAGATGGGGTCTCCAGAATTGCATGCAGTACTCCAGATGGGGTCTCACTAACTGTCTGTATGGAGGGATAACAACTTCCTGTTTTCTACTGTTGATGCCTCTCCCTATGCATCCCAGTATCCCCCCAGCCCTCCTTACTGCCTTTTCATATTGCTTGCCCACCTTTAGGTCATCTGATATAATTACTCCTAGGTCTCTTTCGATTTTTATTGTTGTTATTAACTCACTCCACATTTTGTACTCTTCCCCTGGGCTATTGTTTCCCAGATGCATTACCTTGCACTTCTTTGCATTGAATCTGAGCTGCCACATAGTTGACCATTCCTCCAACCTTGCCAAGTCCCTTTTCATTCTTTCCACCCCACCTTGTGTATCAACCCTGTTGCAGATCTTTGTGTCATCTGCAAAGAGACATACCTTTCTTTCCAGGTGCTTTCCAATATCACTTATAAAGACATTAAAGAGGACCAGTCCCAGTACCGAACTCTGAGGTACCCCACTAGTTACCTTCCTTTCTTCACTGTGAACTCCGTTTACTATTACCCTTTGTGTCCTGTTGTCCAGCCAGTTTTTTTATCCAGGCTACCACCTTGGGACCCACTCCAAGGCTGGCTAACTTGTATATTAATCTTTTGTGTGAGACTGTGTCAAATGCCTTGCTAAAATCTAGGTAGGCCATATCCAAAGCCCCTCCCTGGTCTACTACTTTGGTCACCCAGTCAAAGAAATCTATTAGGTTCATCTGACATGACCTTCCTGCTGTGAAGCCATGCTGCCTTGGGTCCTGTGCCCCATTGGCCTCTAGGTACTCAACAATTCTTTCCTTCAGAAATGATTCCATCATTTTCCCTACCACTGAAGTCAAACTAACTGGTCTGTAGTTTCTTGCCTCTGCCCTGCTCCCACTTTTGTGAAATGGAATCACATTTGCCCTCCTCCAGTCCTCAGGTACTACCCCATCCTCCCATGATTTGTTAAAGAGAGTAGTCAGTGGTGTTACTAATTCTACCCTTAGTTCTTTTAGAATTCTTGGGTGAATCCCATCAGGCCCCATTGCTTTGTCCACCCTCAGCTTCTGTGAATGGACTGGTATCGACCCCCTTATTCAGAGTTTCTCCCTTGTTTGGTTTAGGTACCTCCCCCTCCTCTTCCGTTGTGAATAATTCTGCCAGTGGAATTCTTGTGGAATGGTATTTCTGATTCTGAAAAACTTTTCAGAATTTCTTTTTTACAGAATTCTGCAGACTTCTAAAAAGCATTTCTGTGTAAACCATGGAAAAATGTGCGATGAAGCACATAAACCTTGGAAAACGTTTCCCTGGATTGCGAAAAAAAATACACAGTTTGTGTAAACTGCAGATTCTTCATTCTTACAAAATGCATTGAAAAATGTGAGTAACTTAATTGGTGGAAGCCAGTCACCAGACCATTGATTAAATCTTCTAGTAAATCACTGGTCATAACGAAACCAGTTTTCCTCCCATATCAGTTCACCAGTGTAAAGTAGATAATGGCAGCCATTGTTTGTACCCAACGATCTGTTTAGTGGCCCCCATCACCATCACCTCTAAATGCAAAGCTGCCTGTGCGTCCATAGCTCAGAATGCAAAGCTGTGCTTTTTGAAAGACTATTTAATTGATTTTGAGCCACCACTCACACCAGCACCACGAAACTGCAAAGCCAGGGCTGTAAAGAAATGCAGTGGCAGGAAAATTAATTGCAGTATTTGAAACCTAGAAAGTTTTCAGAGGATCAGCTGCTCACCTGCAATGTGGAGCCAGAAACTTTCCTTGTGTGCAGCAAAGATGAAAAAAAAAAGCAGCAATAAGGAGGGTGGGTGTTATGCAGATTACTCTAAACTACAGTGTCACAGGAAAGCACTAGAAGTATGGGCACCTAAATAGGATAAACTACCAATGTCAAACCGGAAAAAGGCAAAAAAGACCCAGCAAGACCTAGCAGGATTAAGGACTATTTTTTTTTTTCAATCTTAAAAGATTTAAATGTTTTTATCCACAGTATTTCATATATATCTATAGGTATATAAATATTAGAACCCATTTCATAAGAGCAGTAACCAACTCCAGGGTATGTGGTTATTGTGAATTAATGCATTTCCTGGGTGCTGGTGGTCACTCTGCTTTCAGCCTCATGCCTCACAATGCACTTGGGACATGCATTAATTCAACATAACCTAATGTCTTGTTAGGGGTTATTGCTTACATGAATACCATTTCACATGCAAAATGTCAGAATTATGCTGCTGACAAAATTCTGTGGAATTTTCCAAAGTTCCATGGAGTTGTGTTCGGTCAGAATTGAATCATTCTTCATGGCAATACTGGCTGAATAAAGGCCATACCTGGAGCAACTCTGCAGAATGGCAAAAATCTTCAAAGCTGACTTTCCAAAGTTTCACATTATAGGGGTATGATGGTGCTGCTATGTTTTGTGTTTGAATGGGCACTTCTATGTTAAACCTTGAAGTTTGGCTTCTTAAAACTGAACATCTTTTGACCTTGAGACCTTGAAATTAGCACGTCCACGGTGGCATCTGTAAATCCCTGGAAAACTAGCAAAAATCATTCTAGCACTTTTCAAGCTACACTGTAAATCACAAATCACATACAAATATTCAACTAAAAATGCTTTTTTGGTGAGGGGAAGAAAAATGAAAGAATAGCAAGGATCTGAAACCTGAAACTTTCAAGATATTTTGGTCGTGTCACAAAGGTAGCGCTTCCGTGGTTTTCCTAACAAAATGTCTAACAAAAAAATATATTTTAATTAATTTAAACATGTTGGCACTGCATGCATGCACAGTAGCATTTCACTTGTGTTTTTGTAAGGTGCTGTGCAACCACCTGTACAAATATGCTGCAGGCATATTTGCAGCCATGATGCGGTTGTTTGTCTGCTAAAATGGGTAGCCCGTCCCCGGTGTCAGCAGACTTTTTTTAACAGCTGCCCCTTGTGTCCAGCAGTACCCTGTCCCTCCTCCACCCCATTGCCAGCTATCTCAGGTGTCCAGTGGTAACTCCTCCATCTCCATAATGTTGCAGTTGCATTGAATATCTAGTGATACCTCTTACCTCTCCCTGCATCAATTCCCACTGCCCCTGCTGTTTCAGGTTTAGTTCTTTATTGATTGTGAATTAGTTTTTACAATATGTAAAATGACAAATGCATAAACAAGTAAAGAAAAGCACATTAATAACTCTCAAAATAGTAGAAAATAATATAAAAATGATTGTGCAAAACTGATGGGTGATAATTATATAAATAAATATAAGCTCCTGTGAAAGCTATGAGCCATTAGTTAATGTTCAGTGAACCAGACATGTAAATGAAATGGGAGATAAACAGCTCATAACTGGTTACCAGCATGAACACAGGGCTGGCTTTAGGGTTTTGGGGGGCCCCAGCAGGATTGGTGAAGCCATGGGGCCCCCATACTTTTTATTCTGTACTTTTTTTACTTCATAAATTGTTATTAAATTTCAAAAGATCACTATAGAAAAACATACATAACTACAGTGAGAAAACATTCATAGTTGCCAGATAATAACACAAATCACCATACACTCATTAAGTAATTGCAGGTATTTGTGACATGGTTGAATAAGGCCCTGCCCCATTTATTATGCAAAAAGAGTTAAAAGCAAGGATATGTTCTGTTCTCTCCTTCTTTGTCTCTTGTCTATCTGACTGCACAGTCAAATTTTCTTGTGAGACAATTCTCTGCCTCCCGCTGTCTCTCTTGCCTTCACTTGCTCTTTCTGTCTTTTCTTTCCCCTTGCTTTTCTGTGGATGTAAAATTATAAGTGAAACTGTTTGTGTGAACCAGAGATCCTTTGGTTTGAAAATGTATATAGTTATACTGTAACAATATATACACTATATATTATACTGTAATAATATATATTAACTTTTTAAAACTTTTAAAACTGTTGAATTCAAAAAGTTATTTGGAACTTAGGGGGTTAATACTGAAATGCAGTTTGACCTCTATGAAGTCTTTTGCAGAGCTGCTAACAAGAGCTCAATTCTGGGTTACCATGTACTATTTTTTTGCACCTGCAAGGAAGCAAACTGATGAAGTTCTAATGCATTTGTGAGAAACAGAATATTTTTTAACAAGCTCAGGTTTCAAAAGTTAATTGGCAGGCAAAGACGTCTTATATAAAGAGAGCAACACTTTGTTAGAAAGAGAGAGAGACTGAAACTTAGAATTAGAAATTCCTTCAGATGAAGGACTTTGTTTTTTTGTGTGTTCTGCCTTTGTAAATAGCTATCCTGAACATTTTTTTTTAATTTTACTGTTATTGGAAATAATGAAACACTACTTGGAAATTTTTATATGTTCCTGGTTTTCCTATGCTTTCTGACCTGTGCTTCGATGACAGTATTACACTTAACTAATACTATCAGTTACATATTCAAATACATCTAAACTAACCAACAACACATTTCTAAAGATTCTATTACTTAAATACGTATATGTGTTTACTAGTACTGTCTCTAGTTTTGCTAATCTCCTCAGTTTCTCTTTGTTCTTATTCATTATTATTTTCTGCCTCCCCCCCCCCCCCCCCCCTTTTTCTCCATTTAACAAATTCTGGGCTTTACTGTCCTAGTATAAAGTAAAGAAAGAGAAGGAATAATCTTTATGGTATTTTATGATCTGATTTCTTCAGGAAAAAAGCCCAAGAATGGCTTCCATATCTTCTTAAATTGTGCAATTGTGTTATTTATTCTGTAACTAAGTCTCTCATTGTTTTCTAGTTTCTCCATTGCTCCCAGCCATTCTTCCATGGTGGAGCAAATGTGATCTTTCCATTTAGATATGATGAGTCTCTTAAGGGCCATAGCTGCAAGTAGTATCCTAATTTGTTTCTCTCTATCAAATTAAAGTCAGATAAGTCCCACAATATAAAAAATTTTGATTTGAGTGGTATTTTTATAATTTGCCATCTCTGAGCATACAGTATATTGTTAACTGTTCCCCAAATGTTGAGGATTCCAGGACATTCCCATAGCATATGGAAGAGAGATGCTTGGCTAGTGCCACAATGCCACTTCCAACCGGCACTTTATCCATCTGTTGTAAAAATTTGGGTGAATAACAAAAATGGTGCAAAATTTTGACTTGAACTAGTCACCCTTGCACATCTTTATTAAACCTATAAGCATTGTATGACAATGTATCCCATTCTTTTTCACTAATTGTTATGCCCATATCATCTTCCCATCTCCCTTTGGCATTGTTTGTTAGTCCTACATTTTCTTCCAGTAGCACTCTTTATACCCTACCAGCCCCCATCCCCTTTGCCTTACGTTACATTCATAAGATTAGACCATCTGGAAGTGGGTATAATCTTTAAGTTTGAGTCAAGGATGCTCAACAGTGCTTCTCTTATTTGCAGGTACTTATGTGTTATTGGAAGCCTATATGTAATTTTAATTTCTATGAAACAATGTAGTATACCTGGCTGGGATCTATCAAGTCTTTTAACAACCTTTGTTCCTCTCTTAAACCATCCTTTGTCTAGTAATGTCTTGTTTTCATATCTAATTCTATGGTTATGCCATAATGGCTGTAGGTCATCAGGAAGTTCTATTCCTTCAAGAATAGAAGTTATATTCCTATATGCTGCCTTAACCCCAGCCAGCACTGGATGAGTACTTATCGACTCAGTTAATGGGTTACATATAATATCATAGAACCCCTTAGGTTTGAGTAATTCTTCTTCATAACATACCGAAGTAGGAGAATTAATATTGGTTTGGAACCAGCATGTTAGCTGTTTGAAATATATATTTCTTCAAATTTGGAAGGTCCAGACCACATTTCCTCCAACTTACCGGTACTTTTGAAAAAAAAAAACAGTCTTGATGGCTTATTTCCCCAGAGATATTTTATAAGAGTGTATCTGTCTTTTCATAAATGCTCTTATTTAACTTAATACGAATATGTTCCAAAATAAATAAGATCTTAGGTGACAAAATCAATTTAAAGGCATTAATCGTTCCCCATGAAGTAAGATTTAGCTTCTCCCATTTAGCCAAATCTAATTCAATTATCTCTAAAAGGGATTCAAAGTTAACCCTCTCCATATGTTTTAGGTTCATGGTAGTGCTGTGCATAATGTGAAATTCTGCCAGCCAAATTAGTGCGGAATGACCATTCCACCAGTGGAATTTCCACCAGAATTTTGCTGGTTCTTCTAATCTGTGGAATAATATTCCATTGAACAGCATTTTTATCCATGGAAAATCATTCTGCAACCATTTACATGGAAAATATTGAGATCCATGGAATAATATTCCAAGGAACAGCATTGTTCCCACATAAAATAATTCTGCAACCATTTCTGCTGAAAATATTCAGATCTGCAGAATAAAATTCTGCAGAAATGTTGTGTACAAATTAATTCTGCATTTTTCTGCTGCAGAATTCTACCGCTCCGTTGCAAATGAAATTTGGCAGAATGTTGATGAAATTACAAAAATTCTGCAAAATTTAGTTCTGTTAGAATTTGGAAATTCCACACAGCACTAGTTCATAGTAATTTTAATTCTCAAGTATGTGATTAACTCAGGTGTCCACTTCATTTGAAACTCAGTATCCAAACACTGTTTATGAGAGAATAAATTATTACTGGGCATTAGTTCATACTTCCCCAAGTTAATGTGTAGAGCAGACAACAGCTGGAAATCTTTAAATATTTCCATTACCAGGTTAATAGATTGAACAGGATTAGATAGAATTAACGACATATCACCCACGTGTGCAATAATTTTCCTCTCTTGGGATCTAATTGTAATCCCTGATATACTTGCATTGTTCATGATGTAACTCAGAAGCAGTTCCAGTACAAGCACAAATAATAAATGGGGATACAGGCCAACCCTGTCAAGAAGGAAGGGATTGTTAGGCTTAAGAAAGGGGTGGAGTGGGTGGAGGATAATGGGGGAAAAGCAGAGATACTAAATGAATACTTCTGTTCCATCTTCACCAGGGAGAAGGACAGACCAGTGCCTTCAGGAGGGAAAAGAGGAGCAGCAGGGAGGGGAACACAGATGTAGTGATAGAGGAGGATAGAGTGAGGGAGGGCTGCTGGCATTGAAGGTGGATGGATCTCCAGGCCCGGACAGAGTACACTGAAGGGTACTAAAGGAACTGGCTGAGGAGTTGGCAGGGCCACTGGCAGACCTATTTAATAGTTCACTAGAGTCAGGCATGGTACCGCAGGACTGGAGAACAGCACATGTAGTGCCCTCCACAAAAGCAGTCCCAAGGATGACCCAGGGAATTACAGACTAGTCAGTCTGACCTCCACTGTGGGCAAGCTCATGGAGACCATACTAAAGGAAAGGTTGGTGGAATATCTAGTAGAGCATGGTCTCCAGGATGAGAGGCAGCATGGGTTTATGGGGGGGGGGACTGTGTCAAACAAATCTGATTGACTTCATTCTTTCTTTAAAAGTTTTACCAGGAGGGCACACTGAGCAGAATACTGCTCAATTCCAGGTGCATCCTGGGGGATGGGGAATAAAAGAAAAAGACTTACAATACAATTTCAATATTTCAACACAAAATACAGAGATGTGTACAAACATAGCTGAGCAAAATACGATAAGTACAGTAATTTATAGCAGCACTTGAGAATATGATATTTACTGAAGACAAAGCAAGCAACAGGATCAGTTTCAAAATTTCAATAATTGGTACCGAGGCTGGAGTAAATGAACTGTTATGGGCACTCCTAGCGACACACACATGGAGTGATGAAGTGCACATTTATGAGGAAGCTGAGGTGTTGAGATGGTGGCATTAGCCAGGTGATTGCAGGGAGGGAGTTCCCTAATTTGGGCATGTGGTGTCTGAAAGCTAATTGGCCAGTCGATGAAGACATATGTGGTACTGACAGGAGACAGGTGTCGGCATTCCTCAGGGAATAAGCAGGAGGGGTATGAGTCAAGAGCACAGCCTCAAGGTACAGGGGCAAGGACTGGGACAAGTACTTTGCCATGACCTTGGCACAGTGTGCCTGTCATCGGTCATGGATCAAGAGCAGATTTAGAGACTGACAGAGGTTGCAGTTGTGTGAGGAGGGTGAGCTGTCAAGGGCAAATCTGCAGAAAGAGTGGAAGAGGCGATCCAGTCTGGCTAGGGTGAACTTGGGAGCTGCACTATAAACTACATCCCTGTAGTCAAAGATGGGGAGAATCATTTTCTGTACAAGAGCCCTGCAAGCTGGCAGGGGATGCAACCATGATTACGGTAGAGAGCACCCAATTCGGGGTGTAGTTTTTTGTGGATGCTTCAACATGAACAGAAAAGTTGAGATGCTGGTCCAGCCAGACCCTGAGATATCTAAAGGAAGGGCAAGCCTCCAGGGGACAGATTAGTCACCTCCTTTTGGTAGCTGGATGACAGTAGTGTGTTTCCATTCCAAGTGAATTGAAGCTAGAGAAAAAGAGAGGTTGTAGAGATCAGCTGGGGAGGCGGTGATGGCAGGAGCAGCTAAGTAGAGCAACTTGGAGTCCAGCCCAGTTGGGCATTTGCCTTTGTTAGGGTTTAGGGAGACCAGGGCTTTTAAAACTTCCTAGGGTGTGACTTGACAGAAGGAGAAGGTAGGGCAGGAGGGGAATGGACTTGTTCTGGGGTGGCTGCAGTGGGGGGTTTGGGCTGGAAAGGGGGGACTGCTGCCAGCAATGCCGAGGTGTAGCTTGTAAAATAGGAATTAAATTTGGATGCTACTGCAAGTAGGTCAGTTACAGCAGTGCCACCTACATTTAACGTAGGTGAAGGCGGCTGATGCCTCAAAAGCAATGAAATGGATTATTAAGGAGAAGAGTTAATTCCTTGACACATAATGATTGTGTTGTGGGGTGTTGCTTGGGTTTGAACAATTTCTAAATACAGAATTGGCAGTAGGGTTGGGTGCAAATGTACTTCCACTGGTGAAATTCAGGCAAAATTATGATTATGTTCTGTGAAATGTTGTAAAATTTCTACATTTTGTAATAGTTTTCCAAAATTTAAATGTAATTTATTTTCATTTAATTTAAAAATTAATACTTCAAATTGCACCAAAGTTGTTACTTTTATGGTCTTCTTATGTTACTGTGAAATGCACAAGTGCACCAATCTTCAGATCTTTAACTTTAAAGAGACTCAGTTTATAAGTAGCCTAACATTAAGAAAAATTTCAATTGCATTTTGCAAGTATGTGAACTACACAGTTTTAAGCCCCTATAACTTCAAAACTAGGGGACACAATGTCAGCAATGTTAGTAGGTTCATAGGCTCTCAACGTAATGTTTTGTGTGGCAGCTTTCTATTATCCTGCTTAAAGGCTGACCAAGTTACAAGAAGCCAAAAATTGCAAAATAACACCAGTAATTAAAGTTGCATTTCATGAGCTTTTGTGAAAATTGTGGAATTTTATGATAATTTTGTAGAAGTCATATCCATACATTTTGTCCATCCATTCACTTGGCAAAACACAAAGCAGTCTGAGCTCACCAGCAGCTAATGGTAAGTGCTTATTGGCACTACATATCCCAAAACACTAAGAAGTATACAAAAACAACTGACTGCAAAGACAAGCCCTGGCACTTCTAGTAACAACTGTTCCTCAGGGGTGTAAAGCTGTACACTTGAACTGCCATAGAGGAGGAAAGAAAAGGCTGGGTAGAGTGATAATGAGGTAGCATTTCTAGGGAGCTCCATAGTAAGTGCCGTGTGGAATGCGAAATTCTGCCGGCGAAATTAATGCAGAACGACAATTCTGCCAGTGGAATTTCTGCCGGAATTTCACTAGTTCTTCTGCAAAGTTCTGCCTATTGTAATCCATGAAATAATATTCACAGAGAATCATTTTTCTGTGGAAAATCATACTGCAATCATTTCCACAGAAAATATTGAGATCAGAGGAATAACATTCTGTGGAACAGTATTTTGTCTGCAGAAAATCGTTCCACAACCATTTTCTGTTGCAGAATTTCACCATTCCATTTTCAGTAAAATTTGGCAGAATTACAGTGGAATTTCAAAAATTCTGTGAAATTTTGTTCCACCAGAATTTGAAAATTCCGCACAGTACTAGTAAAAGTATTGTGGTGCCCAGCATCAGGCACACTCCTATCAGTCAGTATCCAGAGTAATGAACCTTCTAGGGTTGTCAAGGCCATCACTTTACATTTGCCTGTCATCTTGCAGTTTGCTAGCTAATAAATAATAATAATAAAATAGAGAATAAAGTATGGGTCTGGGTGTGTAACGAGAATTTACACACACCCAAGGGTTTGATGCTACATAAACTCCAAGCGAAGCTCGAGGGTTTATGCATGGCGTCTAACCCAGAGGGTGTGTGTAAATTCGAGTTTACACACACACACAGAGCCATACTTTATTTTATATAATTGCCGGGATGTCCTTTTTCCCCACAGCAACTATATAAAATAAAAAAAGATGTTGTTGTGCGAGCACGGCAGTCTGCTTAGCTGTCAGCGTGTGCTCTACGTTTGTCGCTCGCTCGCTTTTTATTTTTATTTTTTTATTTCATTTTGAGGGTATTTCTCTCATTTTGAGTCATTTCTGCGTGTCAGCACTTACCGCAGTTAAAAGTAGCGGTCCAGAGGGGGAAAGATGAGGCGGACAGTGGCTGGGAGGACGAGTGTCAGAGGTGAGGGCGCCTGTGCAGTGCGAGGGAAACCGGGTGCATGTTTGATGTTATAAACGCTCCTTTATAATGGCAAATTACACCATGGTTTCCCAATGAGAAAAAGGACATGCTGGTTATTATTAGGCAAATGACTGCACTCCTCAACTGGACAACAAAAAAGTCTTTTCTCAAAAACATTTGAAACAAACCACCATGACGAGATGGATACAGGTAGGTAGTTGGCAAACTCCCTGACCAGTTTCGTACATCAGTACATCATCGGGGTGGAGTCCAGGTACAGGTGAAAGGTTTTTAAGGAATCAACACTAAAAGCGACAGTACTCAATCAGTGCTTAATACATTGTTTTGAGTTAAAAAAACTCCACCCCTGACCAATAGATCTCGATTCCATCATTCATTATCTTCCGTCTTGACAGATTAACAAGGGGAAATCAATGTCAGTGTAACCGGTAACCTGTGGATCCTGCACCATGCCGCTAGGCCACGCACATTAAACATTCCCCACTTCATCAGATCAAACAAGATTATGTAGCTTTATGTAATGTTCTAACTGACTATGGCTGCAGTATATGCTTGTCTGAAGTCCTACCTATTCCAAGAGCAACCAGATACATTAACAATAAAATAAAAGCTTTAAACGAATGGATTCATAAGTGGTCTTATAGACAGGGTATTGGCTGCTTAACCCACTGGGAAGACTTTGAGGATAGACTTTCACTCTTCTGTTGGGACAGTCTACACCTCAGTAGAAGAGGTAGTTCAATACTTGGATGAAAAATAACTAATTTCATAAACAATCATTTAAACTAATAGGAAAGGGGGACATGGGAGGTATACCCATTTCTTGTAAAAACTGTCCAGGTATACCCCATCTGACTAACTTTAACATCCTTTCTTTAAATGCTAGATCACTTACAACCACCAAACTTGCTGAACTTGAGATTTTTGCTAAAACTTCAAAATTAGCCCTAATAGCAATTACTGAAACATGGGGGAATACGGCCAAAATCTGGAGAACAGAAATACCTGGCTTTAAACATTATTTTAAAAATAGAATCGATACAAAAAAAGGTGGCGGGGTTAGTCTGTACATTAGAGATGATATTCCATCTTATGAATCATCTACTATTATACATTCTGAAAGTATTTGGGTCTATATTAGGCCCACTAGTACCCATCAACTCCTTATAGGTACTTGTTATCGTCCCCCTTCATCTGATTTTGATCAAACTAAAAAACTCTGTAGTGAAATCTCTCAATTAGCCAATAAAGAGCCGGTCCTTATTTTGGGGGACTTCAACCTTCCTAATATAAACTGGGATACTCTTTCTGGAACTAATAAACATGATGAACAGCTTTTGTCAGTTGTAATTAATTTAGGGCTAATCCAATGTGTAAATCAACCAACCAGGGAGAAAAATATACTAGATTTAGTCATAACTAACCCTGAGACTCATATATCTGATATTAAACTACTTAGTCCCTTAGGGAATAGTGACCACCTATCTCTTTTTTTCTCCATTCAAATACCTTTCTTACCTAAAATGAATAAACTAAAAATAAAACAATATAACAGGGCAAATTTCACAGCTATTAATCAGCAGATAAAATCCCTTGATTGGGAACAAATAAAGCAACCAATGAATATTGAAACAGCTTGGACCTATTTAAAAACTAAAATTTTGGAACTAGAGGAAAAATTCGTTCCCGAGAAATTCAAGTATAACAATAAAGGGAAAATCCCCCCATGGTTCGATAGTAATATTAAAACTTTAATCAAACAGAAAAATAAATTATTTACAGCCCTAAAAAAGTGTTCATCGGACCAGACAACTAGCATTCTTTCAAAATACAAAGAGGTAGTCAGACAATTAAAGAAATCCATTTTGTTAGCCAAACGTAATCTCGAATTTAAAATTGTACACACAAATGACAATCATAAGGCATTATATACTTACCTAAACGTTAAAAAAAGTAACAACAATATGATAGGTCCTTGGTATGTAATAATCTGACTATAACATCTGACATTGAAACAGCTTCTGAGCTGAACAAATATTTCGTGATCTGTATTCACACCTGAACTTACTAAAACTACGCTTAATACAGAGGATTTTAAATTTGAAGCATATGATACATTGTTTCAGGACATTTAGTGGGTCTTTGAAACTCTCAAACATTGCACTAGCTCTGGCCCAGAAACATTAGTTCCAGATTTCTCATAGAAACCAAGGATACAATAAATCTTCCTCTGACTATCATATTCAAGAAATCATTGCATGAATCCTCAGTCCCAAGTGACTGGCATTCTGCTATTGTTACACCTATTTTTAAACAGGGTTCCCACTCCAAAATTGAAAATTACAGACCCATCAGTTTAACATCCATACCGTGTAAACTAAAGGAGAAAATTATCAAACACCAGCTAGAAAAAGAGATGTCTATGTTAAATATTAATGATGAATACCAGCATGGTTTTAAATCTGGTTACTCATGTACCACTAACTTGATTAGCTTCTATAATTACATTAGTTTCAATTTAGATTGTAAAATACCTACAGATGTCATTCTCTTAGATTATAGTAAAGCCTTCGATAAAGTATCACATAGTGTTTTGATTAATAAACTAAAACAACTTGGTTTTTCAGCTCCTATTATATCCTGGATTAATAACTGGTTATGTGATAGAACACAGAGGGTTAGAGTGAATGGGGTTCTCTCAGATACGGGTGTTGTGGCTAGTGGTGTCCCCTCAGGGCACCGTTTTGGGTCCGGTGTTGTTTAATCTTTTCATCAGCGACATGCACATTTCACCATACAACACAATGGTTAAATTTGCCGATGATACTAAACTTGGAGGAATGGTAAATACTCCCACTAATTGTCACAATCTGACTCTGGATCTTTTATTAATAGAGCAATGGGCAAGTACTAATAAGATGCACTTTAATGTAGCCAAATGTGCTGTACTACATTTTGGGAAAGACAACCCCAAACAAAAATACTATCTGAACAACAGTATAGTTAGGGCATCTTCAATTGAAAAAGATTTGGGTATTATGGTAAATGATAAACTATCATCTTCATCTCATTGTTCAAAAAATTGCTAATCAAACAAATGCTTTACTGCGTAGAATCAATAAAACGTTCATCTCTAAAACAGAGGAATGTTTATTGTCACTGTACAGGTCACACGTAAGGCCATATCTTGACTATGGATCACCATTTTGGAGTCCTTATTTAAAGGAAGACATAAATAAAATCGAACAAGTACAACATCGAGTCACCAGATTAATACCACATCTTACCCATTTAGAATACAATACCAGATTTAAAAAAACTGGATTATATTCTTTGAGCAAAGACGAACTAGAGGTGACCTTCTACAACTGTATAAAATACTTAAATCACCTGAACAAATGAAACTTTGTGGTATTACGTATTCAACAAGAAAAATAGTATCAAGATTGCATGACAGACAATTAGAAATTCAAAAGTAAACAATAATAAGAGATTAAACTTCTTCACTATTAGATCACCAGATTATGGAACAGATTACCACAAGATATTGTTAATTCAATAAATATATCAATATTTAAGAACAAATTGGATAATTGGATGAGTAAACATGACCTGAGTAAATGATCCATCAATATGGAGGACAATCTCGATGGGCCATTGGCCTACTTTTGTCCAAAAACCAAGTAAACCAAGTAAGCACCCGCCCTTGGCCAGGCAGTGGAGAGCCCTCACTATTTCTAGCCTACAGGTTCC
This sequence comes from Neoceratodus forsteri, assembly GCA_016271365.2. Taxonomy (NCBI): domain Eukaryota; kingdom Metazoa; phylum Chordata; order Ceratodontiformes; family Ceratodontidae; genus Neoceratodus; species Neoceratodus forsteri. Next base: position 177,547,067 of record JADMNL010000026.1, on the reverse strand, counting down.
TCATCTCCCTCGGTTACCATATAGTTGCATTGGACTATGAATGCATTGTATTATGTATAAGACAAGGCCTCCCTGAGGCAGCTTACTACCAACTCATATCATGCATTGCTTTAGCTACCAATTGTAGAGGTCTTAACCCCTCATTAGGTAAATATGTCTATAGCTCTGTCCTGTTTTAGCTACCAAATGTATAGGCATTAATCCACGGTCATTGTATTTATACTCTGTATGATTGCTCACCCACATTTATTCTATGTATGTACTGTATAAATGTCTATGTTTTATTCTGACGTGGAGCCTTTGGAAACGAGTCTATGACTCAAAGGGTTGTAATTCCAATTTCCTAAATAAGTAAATAAAAATAAATATTAAAGCAACATTCTCTGCTCAGGAGATACTCTCTATAACTAAACCAAGAGAGCTTGAATGCTTAGCCCTAAAAATAACCTTGCCATCTCATGAAGAACTCAACATAGTTGGCTGCTATAGGCCTCCTTCAGGGAGCCTAGAGTTACTCCCCAACCTCTGTAATCTTATTGACACAACTCCTAATGAAACAGTTACTCTTAGTGACTTAAATTTGGACTGGCTAAGTACAAAGTCAAACTGTTTAAAAGAACTATGTGATGAACTGGGGTTCTCCCAAGTGAACTCAGAACCAACCAGACCAAACACAAAAAACCACACCAAAAGCATGCTACTCGATATTATCCTAACAAATAGTCCCCACAAAGTTCCACACACTGCAGTGTTCCTTAACAATCTAAGTGATCACATTGTCATGGTCTGTATAAGAAACTTAGACAAGCATTTGTCAATGCCGAATGTTTGCTGGCATTGGCATTGGCATTGGTAGTGTAGGAGTTACATAGCTGCATAATAGGAATGGCAGTGAAGTATTGAACTGAAGCCAACCCCATCACCACCCTGCAGATAGTGACAGGCATTGGGGTGTGCCTTTGGGTCATCAGGCATAACGGCCACGCCATTTCACCACACCCTACCGTGCAGACACCGACAAGTGTCACAGTGTGTAGGGTCTTTGGCATCATCGCACCCCATTCCATCAGGAAATATTGTGAGATGGGTGCAGTATAGGAGAATGGGGTGAACTTTGGGGCCAAAGAGTCCAATGCACACCTCGATGCCTCTCAGTGGCTGCAGGGTGTGGGTAGGGGTGGAATGGTATGAGCATTGCAGGTGACAATCCCAAGTCATAGCCCTGATGCCTGTCATTCTCTACAGGGTAGGGTGTTATGGTCGGAAACCCTAATGCCTCAGGCATTCGTTGGTATTTTTACTCCAAATTTTCAACTTGGGTTTTTTGTGACCCCCACCTCATGAACAGTGGCAATATCAGTTTGTTAGCTGAAAGTTGCTTTTGCACAGCGACTACGGCATTTTTCACCACAGGTGCAAAAACACACTCTGAACAGGATGTGAAAAATGACAGCTGTACTGTTCATGGGGAGGTGTAAAAAATGGCAATGTTGAAAATCTGCAGTGAAAATATTAAAAAATCTGGTGAAGTCACGAGTGTGTGTAGAAACTGTGCAACGTGCACCTGTAATGTAATTAGTTTGGGAATTGTTTACAGCAGATTGTCAACACAGGCATTTTGGGACCTCCGGTCATGAACAGTGTCACTGTGATTTTCTTTATCTGTCCCGAACAATGATTTCCCACAGCGACCACACATTTCTGTGCTGAAAGTGTGAAAACACATTTTGGCCATTTTGTGAAAAATGACAGCTGTACTGTTCATAAGGAAGTGTGGAAAAATGCCACTGGTGAAAATCTGGACTGAAAATATTACAAATTCATGAACTTACGAGGGTGCGTGGAAACTGCGCAATGCTCACTCGTAACACAGTCAGTTTTAGGAATTTTTTCACCAAATTTTCAAAATAGCCATTTTAAGACCTCTGCTCATGAACAGTGTCACTGTGATTTTCTTAATGTATCCCATACATTGATTTCGCACACTGACTGTGCCATTGTGCACTACATGGGCGGAAACATGTTTTGGGTGAGAGGTGAAAAATGACAGCTGTACTGCTCATAAGGAGGTGTGGTAAAATGGCAATGTTGAAAATCTGGAGTGCAGATATTGAAATTTTGCAAATTTATGAGCGTGCATAGGATCAGTGCAACAAACGCTCGTAAAACAGTCATTTTTGGGAATTTTTTCACCAAATATTTAACGTAGCCATTTTAACACTTCTGCTCATGAACAGTGTGACTGTGATTTTCTTAATATGTCCCATACATTGAGTTCGAACACCGACTGCGCCATTGTGCGCTACATGCGCGGAAACATATTTTGGGTGAGAAGTAAGAAATGACAGCTGTACTGCTCATAAGGAGGCATGGTAAAATGGCAATGTTGAAAATGTGGAGTGAAAATATTGAAAATTCGCGAACTTACGAGCGTGCGTAGGAACAGCGCAACACATGCTCTTAAAATAGTCATTTTGGGGAATTTTTTCACCAAATTTTTAACAAACCCATTTTAACACCTCTGCTCATGAACAGTGTCACTGTGATTTTCTTAATGTGTCCCAAACATTGATTTTGCACACCGACTGCGCCATTGTGCGCTACATGTGCGGAAACACATTTTGGGTGAGATGTGAAAAATGACAGCTGTACTTCTCATAAGGAAGTGTGGTCAAATGGCAATGTTGAAAATCTGGAGTGAAAATATTGAAAATTCGTGAACCTACGCGCGTGTGTAGGAACAGCGCAATGCATGCTCATGAAACAGTCATTTTAAGGAATTCTTTCACCAAATTTTCAACATAGGCTTTTTGATAGCCCACCTTATGAACATTGGTACTGTCATTTTGTTCATCTGTCCTGAAAGGTGATTTCGTACAGTGACCACGAAATCACCCTTTGGGCTCGAATAATGCCATGACAGTGACAGAATTCATGAGGAGGGGTCCCAAAAACCCCATGTTGAAAATTTGGTGCCAAAATTCCAAAAAATGCCTGAGATATGCAGCAAAGTTGAAAAACCCTATTCATTACATTATACAGCTTACCGGTATTTCCTCAGTTTGCGGTCGGCTTTGAAGAGTGCAGACGCATCTGGTCCACCCAAGACTGCCGCACGAGCTCCAGAGGTAAGTATGGGGGAGGTGGGGGTGTGGGAGGCAGGTGCGCAGTGGGTGGGCGCGGTGGGGGGTGAAGACAGCAGTGAGGGAAGGTTTTTTTCTTTCAGGTTTTTTTTTATTTGGACTATGCGGATGTTTGCCATGTTGGGATGGGCTCCCAGCATGGCAGCTGGAAGGCTGTTGGGGACAGTGGAGCCGATGGGGGATTGGGCGCCCCTGTCAGCCATAGGACCTGCTGCCATGCTGGGTCGGGCTCCCAGCGTGGCACCCGATAGTCTGGGGAACAGTAGAGCCCAAGGATTGGGCACCCCTGGCCGGCCATACAGACTGTGGGGAACAGTAGAGCTGACGGGGGATTGGGCACCCCCCTCAGCCATACAGTGTGTGCGTGGGGGAGATAGCAGCACATGAGCATGCAATGTGAGTGCGTGTGTGTGTGGGGGGAGGGGGAGCACTGCTCACTCAAGCGGTGCTCTCCCTTTCAACTGTCCGGCACTGCATTTTGGATCATCGCACTATGTTTCTTGCACATGCGTGCAAGCAAACATAAAAAATTAGTCTTATGTTCCAAACTGGTCACAAAGCATAGCTCCCGTGAATTCAAGCCAGATTTCTACGTATCTGACCTCGGGAATGCCAAATGTCAAAACCTTTACCTGGCTAAGTCAATTGATGAGGCTGTTGGCCATTTCAATACTACTCTATTGGATCTAATAAACAAACATACTGCACTTACAAAATGCAGAATTAAGAAGGCCTCCCCTCCTTGGTTCACTGGAGAACTAAAAAAAAGCCCTAACCCATCAGGACAAGCCATGGGCCTTGGCCAGATGCACAAAAGCCCCTCATGAATGGTTGGCTTTCAAAATATCACATAATGCCTGCATAAAGCTTGTTTTGTCAACTAAAGTCAGTTATTATGTTACTGCATTAGAATACATCAAAGGAAACCCATCAAAAATCTGGAGAACCATTAAATCTATCGAAGGACATAGAGCCCCCACCGACACCAATCAAAATAAAATACCAAGGATCCACTATATCTGACCAAAGATTAATCCTCGAAACATTTAATCCACACTTCGCAACAGCTGATTTAGCCTTTTGACTCATCCCCAGCTTCCAAGCTGCTGGGTGCCCCTCCCATGGGTTACATGCCTAAATGTCCTCCATCCCAGGATTCCTTCTGCCTTTCCTCCATAACCTTTAAATAGGTCAAGGACCTGTTAAAAAACCTTGACACCAAACAGAGTTCTAGAGCAGATGTTATAGACTCATACTTCCTGAAACTAGGACTCTACCACCTTACAGCCCCAATAACCCACCTATTCAACTTGTCAATCACCAGTAGCAATATTCCTAAAAGCTGGAAAACTGCTCACATATTGCCCCTATTCAAATCTGGCAACCAAAGCAATCCAAACAACTATAGGCCTATTTTGATAGTAACCATCTTATCTAAACTACTGGAAAAACTGCTTAACCCCCAACTACCATTAACCTAATCAACCCACTCCAGTTAGGCTTCAGACAAAAGCACCACACGACGTCTGCACTAGCGAAAGTGACAAATGACTGGTTCACTGCATTAGACCACAAATATTTGACTGGTGCCATCTTCCTAGACCTCAGCAAAGCATTTGACACTGTGGATCACACCCTCCTGCTGTTGAATCTTAGCTCTTTCAGCCTCAGTAGTGCTACCATAAACTGGTTCTTTAGTTACCTAAAAGGCAGAGTTCAGTGCTTCAAATCTGATGGCTTATTATCCTCCCCCTTCCTCTCCAAAGAAGCGTCCATCGAGGATCCATATTAGGTCCCCTCCTTTTCCCTATGCACATTAACTCTTTAAGCAATACTATCCATAAGGCCAAATTGCACTTTTTATGTTTGCTTGCACACATGCACAACAAACATTATGTGGCAGCTTAGGAGAGAAGTGGGTTGTGGAGGTGTGGCACTGTGGTGGCCAATGCCGGCACTGCATTTGTGGGTTTGGCAATGTTCACCCAATGCAGGCCCAGTATCCTGATGACACTGGTTCTGCAGAAGTGCCACCAAGTTGAAACAATTTCACTGCTGCAATCAAGGGCCGCCTCATTATTGCAGCATCAGCCATTCCACTGCAATGAGGAAGCGACCTGTCATCGCATGGCAGTACCTTGCCTAGTGTAACATTCCCGTCAACATGGCAGCAGCATAGCCACCACCTCAGAGCCCCATGAGAGCCAAAGGGGGTGCCCAATCCCCCTGTAGGCATGCCCCCAACCCAGTTCATTTGCTGACGGGGAGCCCACTCCCTGTTGGCATAATGCCCTCCCCCATTTATTGTGTGCCGAGGGGGTGCCCAATCCCCCTCTGCATCATGCCCCCCCAAACAGTCTTTCTCTGCTGACAGGGGACCCAATCCCACCTGCTTCAGTCCCCCTCCCCCAAAATGCAGGTGACACACTGGGAGCCCACCTCAGTGTGCAAAACACAAACCAGAAAAAAAAACCTTCCCACAATGTCCTTAGTTTAATTTGTGTCCCTGAAAGAAAGAAAATGGTCCCTCACAGTCTCTCGTACCCCCTCCCCCCTGTATCATCCCGCACCCACCCTCTGCACACCCCACCTCCCCACACCCCCCTCACCCAATACTTACCTCCAGAGCCTGGCTCAACGATCTTCAGTGGACTGGGAACATGTCTACACTCTTCAAAGCTGACCGCGAACTGAAGAAACGGCGGTAAGCTGTATAATGGCATAAATAGTTTTTTTTTTAACTTATGTGGATATCTCAGCCATTTGTTTGACTTTTGGCACCAAATTTTCAGCATGGGGTTATTGGGACCCTCCTCGTGAATTCAGTCACTATCATGGCATTATTTGGTTTAGAAAGGTGATTTCACGGTCACTGCACAGAATCACCTTTTGGGACTGATTAATGAAACAACAGTGCCACTGTTCATGAGGTGGGCTCTTGAAAAGCCTATGTTGCAAATTTGGTGAAAGAAATCCAAAAAATGGCTGTTTTACGAGCGTGCGTTGCGTAGTTTCCACACACACTCGTAATCGCTAATTTGCAATATTTTCATCAGATTTTCAACATTGGCATTTTCCCACACCTCCTTATGAATAGTACAGTTGTCATTTTTCACATCCTGGCTAAAATGTGTTTGCACTTCTGCGCAGAATAGCACAGTCGCTGGGAAAACAGTGTTTGGGACAGATTAAGAAAATCACAGTGACACTGTTCATGAGCAGAGGTCCTAAAATGCCTATGTTGAAAATTTGGTGATGAAAGTCCATAATGACTGTGTTACAAGAGTGCATTAGCAATTTCCATGCACCCTTGTAACTTCACAAATTTGTAGTATTTTCACTCCAGATTTTCAACATTGGCATTTTTTCAGACCTCCTTATGAACGGTACAGCTGTCATTTTTCACATCCTGTCCAAAATGTGTTTTCGTACTTCCGTCACACAATAGCGCAGTCACTGCGGAAGTCAGCATTCGGGACAGATTAAGAAAATTACAGTGACACTGTTCATGAGCAGAGGTGCTAAAATGCCTGTGTTGAAAATTTTGTGATAAAAGCCCATGAAATGTCTGTGTTATGAGCGTACATTGCGCAGTTTCCATGCACCCTCATAATTTCGTGTATTTGTAATATTTTCATTCCAGATTTTCAACATTGGCATTTTTTCACACCTCCTTATGAAGAGTACAGCTGTCATTTTTCATATCCTGCCTGAAATATGCATTTACACATCTGGTGCAGAATAGCATGGTCACTGTGGGAAATCAATGTTTAGGACAGATTAAGAAAATCATAGGGACAGTGTTCATGACCAGAGGTCACAAAATGCCTATGTTGAAAATTTGGTGAAATAATTCCACTAAATGACAGTGTTACGCGCATGCATTGTGCAGTTTCCATGTACTCTCGGAAGTTCAAGCATTTTTAATATTTTCACTACAGATTTTCAACATAGCCATCTCTTCACACCTCCCTAGGAATGGTACAGCTATCATTCTTCACATCCTGCCCGATCTGTGTTTTCGTACGGTGCAGAATGGCACAGTCGCTGTGGGAACTCAAAGTTCGGGACACATTAACAAAATCACAGTGCCACTGTTCATGAGAAGAGGTCCCAAATGCTTTCATGAGGTGTGGGTCACAAAAAGGTCACGTTGAAAATTTGTAGTGCAAGTACCAACAAACGCCTGGGGTGTTAGGGTTTCTAACCATAACGTCCAACTCTGTACAGACTGACAGACATCAGGGATGTGCCTTTGGATTGCTGACTGTAATGCTCGTGCAATTCCACCCCACCCCCACCCAGCCAGCCAGTGACAGGCATCGAGGTGTGTCTTGAACTCTTCAGCCCCAGAGTTCACCCCATTCTCCTACAGTATACTGCACCCATTTCAGCATATGTCCTTATGGAATGGGGTGACTGTAAAGCCAAACACCTCAAGGCACACCAACACTTGTTTGTGTCTGCAGGATAGGATGAGGTGAAATGGCATGAACGTTATGGACGATGACTCCAACGTGTATCCCAATGCCTGTCTGTCTCTGCAGGGTGGAGGTGGGGTTGGCGTGAAGCCCAATACTTCACTGCCATTCCTATTCAGCATCTGTCTAACTCCTGCATTTTCAGTGCTAATACCAGCAAGCAAACATTCGGCATTAACAAATGCTTGTTCACAGATAACCATCCTTGGCAGATGTCACTGAATTGCAATCTGACTTTAACCAGCTCCAGCTGAAACTCATAGGTTCCAAACTGCTGCTTAATGCAAATAAAACAAAGGCTATGTATTTCTTGCCTGCATCCACATCACACACACAAAAAACTGTGTCTTGTTTACAACCGTCTTAGGGGACTCACTTGAGATTAGAAACAAATTCAAGTACCTAGGCTTTTGACTGGATAATAAACTCTCTTTCACTGTCTGAATTGAGAGCCTCACAAAAAAATTAAGAATCAGGGTCAACTTTTTCTATAGGAACAAAACCCTCTTTCCCACTGAAGTCAGAAAAAAACTTGTCCAAGCTACCTTACTCCCCCGAGTAGATGATGCGGACATCTTATATAACAGCTGTGGAGCTACATATCTTCACATATTAGATATTCTCTACCACAGGACCATCTATTTTATGCCTAATGCCCCCTCAAGGACTCACCACTGTGCCCTCTATTCAGCTGTAGGCTGGCCGTCCCTTACAACTAGAAGGACACGCCATAGCTGCCTTTGGGCCTACAAATTTATTCTAAACAAACTTCCACATTACATCGCACCCCTATATAGCCACTCGCACAGCTGCTGCTTAGAAAAAACTCCATCATTCTACTTGACACACCATAATTTTGAACTTGTTATAGTAAAGCAGCCATCAGTTATGCCATCCCTTTTATTTGGAATAAATTGCAATTCTCCCTCAAACTTGCTGAATTAGTCTCATTCAAAATGTCCAAAAACCTTATTAACTGCTCCCTCAAGGAAGAATGTCATTGCCACAATAAACAGCTCATTGCTTGCCCTGTATGATAACATTAACTTATAGTCAGCATTTATCCCCCATCTCCCCAATCCAGTTCCATGTCATAAAAGTGATCGCAAAACAGCGATCGCTATTATGGTGAGTGTATATCACCGAAAAGCAAATCAGTGATATACACTTGCAGGCAACCTGACATGTGGCAAAACAAATGAGTGCTTTTGTGGGGGTGCAGCCCCCTGCAACCCCTTTCGCAGGGGGGTTTACTCTGCACTCTCTGATATTAGATTCTTAACCTCCAGTGGGTTGCATGTTGGGAAGGGGGCACAGTCTGCATTTAAAAAAAAATTAAGTCCCGCAGCCACAGGCAGCGGCAAAATTCCTACCATCCCAGTCCCCAGCACCTACTGAGCCAGAGCTAGCGACCCACACCACCACGCCACATGGCTAGCTCAGCTGTAGCAGGTATACCACTCCCCTAGAAACCCCTTCCCTATCTCTTCCCTTTTCCTTGCTATCCTCCCCTTCTAGTAGTCATTCCCTGCACTTGTCTGTGCATAGGGTGGCTACCCTTGCAGGGTAGCCCAGGAGGATAACACTGAATGTGAGTCACCATTTTGATGGTCTCCCATATTCAGTTGCTATACTCACTGGATACCCCCCAATCAAGGGTCACCCACCCTATCTCATTGCAGCTGACCTAGCTGCTGTTCCAACCTACCGTATTGTGTATTATTTTTTTAGTCCTAATTTACTGCCTTGTTTTTGCATTATAGTTATCTCTACTGTTGTATTCCAGATCTAGCTCACATGTAAATCCTCTCTGTTCAATGTCTGGCATGTATTTTACATGCTCTTACTGTAACCGGGCTCTGTTTTTTTATATCTCTCCTATTGTTTATTACTATGTACTGTTTGTACTTTATTATGGCATCCTAAAGCAGGACCTTCTTGTAAATGAGCGGGCTCAACAGAGTGTTCCTGGTGAAATAAACTTGAACTTGAACTTGTGCTCAGTGCCACCAATAAATACCTACATAAATACATTAAATTCCAACTATCAAAAACAACACAAAATCTAAAAACAGTAGCAAAAGTCAATATGCAGCAGGAATTAATTCATATATTGGATATAGTTAATTATACCAACTGCTGGTTGCAAATTCAAGGTTGCCCATACCAGAGGAGGTCAAAACATCCTTTAGAATCCTGAAAAAGAACAACAGGGGATTAGTAAACTGCAATTAGAGCATTAAGATTCTGAAGAAAGTTGTTGAAAAGCATACAGTGACCAAAATGATGCAAGACATCACTAGGATTCTGTCTTACATGATATCATGGGGACTTTTTAAGGCAGGGAAGCAATTTAATTAAGGAGGCGGTATAGTGCAGTGGGTTAAGGCTATGAGCTGCAGATCTGCAGACCTGGGTTTGAATCCTACAGTCGCCTAGGTGCATACTGTGTGATCCTAAACCAGTCGCTTAACTTTCTTGTGCTCCCAGGTCGCATCTGGAAACAAGCTTCGGCTTAATGTGCTACTCCTGGCTAAACAATGTTCCCTTTCCCTGTTCAATACATTCATTGAACTCTGGTAGTGTTAGTGCCCTTAACGTAAAGATCCAATAGGATTCTCTATGCAGTAGTTTATCTTCCAGATTACCACCTCTTGGACCCAATTTTACCACTTACAATCCAGAGAACTTGAAAACATGTTTGATGTCCCTCTGTCTAACTACTCAGCAATGGTTTGCAAGGGTAATCCTGGCATCACCATTTGTGATAGACCTATGGTGTTCTCCTGTTCTGCTTTTTAACCCTCTGGAGGTCTAACCAACATAATATGCTGCACATTGGCGAGTTGCCAAATATATTAAATTTTCAGTAGCACAATTCACAAAATCTCTTATTTCAAAATTCTGGCTACTATTACAACTTGTAAAGGTTTTGCACTTCAGGACAGAGCTACAGAATTTAAAATCTCCACACTGGTATAGTTCCACTGGCAAATTGGATCCCACATTTCCCCGTTCTACTCTCATCTGCTTGGTAGCTATACACTAATCTATCCCTGATGTTAGTGCTTCCCTTATATAAAGCGCTTATGATATTGTGTGAGACAGATTCCTAGTGATGTCTTAAGTCATTTTGGTTACTGTATTCTTTTCAACAACTTGCTTCAGAATCTTAAGGCTCTAATTGCAGTTTACTAATCCCCTGTTGTTCTTTTTCAGGATTCTAAAGGATGTTTTAACCTCCTTTGGTATGGGCAGCCTTGAATTTGCACCCAGGAGTTGGTATAATTAACTATATCCAGTATATGAATTAATTTCTGCTGCATATTGACTTTTGGTACTACTTTTAGGTTTTATGTTGTTTTTGATATTTGACATTTAATGTATTTATGTAGGTATTTATTGGTGGCACTGAGCACTTTTGAACTCGAAACATGTATTAAGCACTGACTGAGTACTGTCACTTTAAGTGTTGATTCCTTAAAAACCTGTACCTGGAATCCATCCCCCTTGATGACATACTGACATATGAAACCAATTGGGGAGTTTGTCAGCTGCCTGCCTATATCCATTACGCTATGGTGGTTTGTGTTAAACTATTTTGAATAAAGCCTTTTTTGTTGCCCAGTTCAGGATGGCGATTGTGGAGGACGCTGGACCAGTGGCATGTATTAGGTTACTTATGGTAGGCAAGGAACCAAGTAATCAAGGATCACGTAGAACTTCTACACAGTGCTTATATGAAGATGTTTCATGTTGTTGTAGACAAAGACAAAGATGATATTGTAATTGTTTTATGTTTTCTGTGGGGGCACTCTGCCCCCTACACCCCCAGGGTAAATAAATATAACTTTATCAGTGAACCCGGTGTGTGGGGTGGAGCGCTCCCATAAAAATAAGTGTCACTAGAACTTATAAAGTTGCTGTCATTGGTAGTTAAGCAGTTCTTGTATTTTGTAATATTCGATATGATTCTTTGTGGGGGCCCACCCCCAAACCTCGGTGCACAGATAAAGTTGTATTTTCTTCCTGGGGGTGTGGGCAGAGCGCCCCACAGAAAGAATATTATCACTGAATATTACAAAACATAATAACTCTCTATGGACGTTCGACCACTGACGTATTTAACAATTTACTGGAGCACACTGCAATGTACCTGACTGACAAACAGGCAGAGGATAATGAGGAAAATGAGAATCCACAATAATTTAAATGCCTAAAACAGAGACACTGATAATGAAACACTGAACTAGTTATTGCTAAACGCCTCTCTGTGATTGTTGTGACAATAGAGAAAATAGTAGTAGTGTCGGGTGGGGTGTGCTTGTAAATAGATGTGTTCACCGGTGCGCAGCTGAAAGCGTGATTACATCTCCACCGTAGTGTGTGGAGTTTCCAGAAAAGCACACAACCAGTCCAGTGTCCTCCACAAACGCCGTTCAAGACTATGGTCAGTTGCCTGTTTATTAGTATGTTTTCACTTCTCACGCCCCCTCCAGCAGTGGAGCTTGATTGACTGTATGGATGCTGAACTGATTTTGTTGCCCACTACTGACTTTATGTTCAAGCATTTTTTTTCACAAGACCAAGGCAGTTTTTGACCTGTTTGCATCCAACTATGGTTTTGGAAGATTTGTGACAGTGGGAGTTTGGTGTTGTATTCTATTGAATTATGAAAGCAGGAACAGCCCATTATTTGTTCATGTCATAGCCATTCAGATTTTGAAGTGGGGAATGAGGTTGGAAAACATCCATACTGGAGACGATAGAGGCACATGTGCTGTTTATGTCTTTACAGCAGCAGGAGAGGATGATTTGTTTGAGGACATAACTGGACCCTCTGATACAGGGGCTAGTGCAATGGATACAGCAACATGACATCCATCAGAGAGTCTGGACATAAGCGGAGCATTTCTGGAGTTTGAGAGAGCAGTGCTAAGGGGCCGCAGACATTACTGGGGTGAAGTGACTCTCAAAGCTTATCTGAAAGTCGGCCATTTGCCAAGGGGTCTTTGAGTAACTAATAAGCCTGGATATGGTTGGGAGCATGAAGCGTTCATGACAGATTGACATACCTCACTCCAGATAGGTACTGATGCACTAGTGAGAACTATTATAAGGGACTATGAGGCACAGCATGAGGAAGTAACATCTGATATTCGTAAGAAATAAGAAACTGTCTCTAAATTTGGAGAACATCCAGAGTTTGGTAAATTTGAAAAAAAGTTGAAAGATCCAGTTCAGAGAGAAGAAAACTAAATTAAAAAGACAAAACTTGCTAAAGTTTGAAAGAGATAGAAAAGACCATCTCAATTACAGAGTATGGGACTGGAACAAACAACGGAGACAGAATAGAGGTAACCAGAACAGCTACAGGAGAGGGCAAAAAACAGATACTGAGCCATCGTCAATTCTGAAAACTAGGAGTGCATCATCTAACTATAATACCTCCAATAATGAGTCAGAACCAGAGGACAGGAGGGACCAGAGCAACTGAACCATCGGAAGACAGTTCAATTTCTGGAACAGGCACAGGAGCAATGCACCACAAGAGGAGGAGGCCAGGACCATCCAGCATACAGCGGACCAATAGGATGGGGGGGCATAAGTACAAGCAACCGTGGCAGGAGGGGCAAGCAGATATAGTGGCAGAGAACATTGTAATCAACATCTCCGATGTGGATTTAAGTGAGGGGCAATTGAAAGCTCTTCAGAAGGGATTATTGTTTATACCGACAGAGGATTCAAGAGCCTTTGATTTGTATGTAGACCTTCACAGATACACCAGGAATTTCAAACTGGGAGCACTGTATGAAAAGTCCAGGATGAGTCAGGGACAGAGGATAGTGACTCTACATTAGGAGGAAGGAGCTACACAAGACATTGAGATAAGGAGATTCAAGCCACAATCTACCTTTATGCCCCCCCTACAATGAAGTTACATAGATACATAGACAGTGTCGGCAGATAAGGGCCTATGGCCCACCTAGTCTGCCCATTTAAGTTTGTAAGTTCAGTTTATGTTTTCCAGGAAGTCTGTTGCCCCTTACCCCTGACCTCCAGAATTCCTTTATGTCTATCCCATGCATTCTTAAATCCGTGATTGTTTCAGCCACCACCACTTCCTCTGGCAGGGTGTTCCACTTGTCCACCACCCGTTCTGTGAAGAAATTCTTCCTCACGTTTCCTCTGAATCGTCCTCCCTCCAACTTCATCCCATGCCCTCTAGTCCTGGAACATCTTTTTCACTTAAAAATAGTGCATTCCTGCACCCTGTTCCTCCCTGTAAGATACTTGTATGTCTCTATCATATCCCCTCTCTCCCTCCTCTCCTCCAGGGAGTACATGTTCAGTGCCTTCAACCTGTCCTCATAGGACTTGTGATGCAATCCATGCACCATCTTTGTTGCCCTCCTCTGAACCTTCTCTACCCTGTCTTATGTCCTACGAGGTAAGGTCTCCAGAACTGCACAGTGTACTCCAGGTGCGGCTCACTAGTGTCTTGTATAGTGGAATTATGACCTCCCTTTTCCTGCTGGTGATGCCCTGCCTATGCATCCCAGCATCCTATTTGCTTACCTGCTGCCTTGTCACACTGTTTCCTGCCTTGAGGTCAACAGATGATAACTCCAAGATCCCTTTCCTGCTTGGTATGCTATATATCCTCACCCCAACTGATATATTGTGCCAGGGTTTTTGTGCCCCATATGCATTATCTTGCACTTCCTTGCATTGAATTTCAACTGCCAAACCCTGACCATTCTTCAAGTTTCTGCAGGTCCCTTCTCATTCTGTCTACACCCTCTGGTGTGTCTACTCTGTTACAGAGCTTTGTGTCATCAGCGAACAGTGAAATTCTGCCTTCTAGGTCTGTGCAATGTCACTGATGAAGATATTGAATAGTACCGGTCCCAGCACTGATCCCTGTGGTACCCCACTGGTCAGTCTTCCTCTGTGGAGTGACAGCCATTTACCACCACCTCTGTGTCCTGCTGCCCAGCCAGTTACCTACCCACTTTTACTGTCCTGCCCACACCCATATTCCCCAGTTTGTGCAATAGTCTTCTATGTGGCACAGTGTCAAAGGCCTTGCTGAAGTCCAGATAGGCCATGTCCACTGCCCTCCCTGATCCACCTCCCTAGTCACCCAGTCAAAAATTCAATGAGGTTGGTCTGACATGACCTTCCCTGGTGAAACCATGCTGCCTTGGGTCCTGTAGTCCATTGACAACCAGATGTTCCACCAATCTCTCCTTCAGTAGTGCTTCCATGATCTTCCCCACTACCGAGGTGAGGCTGACTGGTCTGTAGTTCCGCCTCTTTGTTCCCACTTTTGTATAAGGGACCATCTGCTATCCTCCAGTCTTTAGCGCACTCCCTGTTTCTAGTGATCGGCTAAACAGGATAGCAAGAGGTTCAGCCACCACTTCTCTTAGTTCTTTAAGGACCTGGTTGCACCCCATCTGGCCCCATTGCTTTATCAACTCTTATTACTTCCAGTTCCTTCAGGACCCTTTCTCGTGTAAAGGGACTTGTCCATTTCTGCAACATTCTCACCCTTGTACTCCATTCAGACCTATTACCCTCCTCTTCCTCAGTAAAGACTGAGCAGAAATACCTGTTCAATATGTCAGCTTTACTGTTGTCATCCTCCACACAGCCCCCATCCTCCCTTCAGTCTCACTATCCTCCCTTTGCCTTTCTTTTTTCACTTATGTACCTGTAAAGGTTTTGTCCCCTACCCACTGATTTTGCAATGTGTTCTTCTGTCTGAGCTTTGGCTTCCTTACTGACCTCCCTGCCTCCCTTTGCTTCTCCTGGTACTTCTCCCTATCCCCTTCTGCCTGTGTCTTTTGTATTGCCTGAATGCAATCTTTTTGGCTTTCACTTTTTTGCTACCTCTTTGGAAAACCATAATGGTCTCCTCTTCCTTTTCCTCTTGCTAACCTGCTTAATATATAGTTTTGCTCTTTGTAATCCCCATTTTAAATACTTCCCACTGTTCCTCAACCCCTGATTCCTGCCCCATTCCCTTAATGCCTCTTTCAAGTATCTCCCATTTTCCCAAAGTTTGCCCCTAAAATCCAGGATACGTGTTTTTGTGTGGTTTGGTTCTGCTCTTTCTGTGATTTCAAACCACAGTGACTGGTGGTCACTGTTCCCCAGGTGCTCCCCCACTCTTACCCCCATCACACTGTCCCTGTTTGTGAGCACAAGGTCCAGTATTGCCTTCTGCCGAGTTGGTTCCATGACCAGTTGCTTGAGGAAGGCACCCTGAAGGAGTCCAGGATAAATCTGCTCCTAGTTGATTGCTGCTGGAATGCTCCAGTCCACGCCTGGAATACTGAAGTCTCCAACCAGTACTACCTCACCTTTGTCTGCCATCCTCTGGATGGCTAGCATTAGCTCCCTATCTGTTTCTTCCTCCTGGGCTGGTGGTCTATAGACCACACCTGTGCAGATGGCTGGCCCCATTTTCCTTTCCAGCTTAACCCCAGTATCTCTCCCATTTTGTTCCTCCTGGATCTCTGTGGCCCTTACGTCATTTTTCACATACAGTGCCACCTCCTCCCTTCCTGCCTGCCCTGTCTCTTCTGAATATGTTGTAGCCAGGTATGGCCAACTCCCAGTCGTGGTTATCATTACACCAGGTTTCAGTGATGGCCACAATGTCCAGGTCTGACTGCACCATGACAGCCTCCATATCTTCCATCTTGTTGCTAAGGCTCCTGGCATTTGCACACTGACTTTCCATGATTTGACTTCCCTAGACTGTTTCACTGTTCTGCTCCAGCCCCTTCCTTGGTTGTCCTTTATTCCTGGTTCACCTTGCTGTCTGCCTTTCTGCTGAATTTTGCCCCTATTCTGCCTATCCACCTCCTGGGCGCTAATCTCCATCTTTTGCACTTGGCTAACCTCCACATCCTTTCCTTCCATTTCTCTGGGTACCTCTATTTGGTTGTCCCTGTTTGGCAGTGTGACATATGAGTTCTAAGTTGTGAGAGTACTTGACAAAATGTGTGCAAGACAATTCAAATTACTCCTTGAGACACAGAACAGGCCTAAATATGTAAACACAACTTCAATTGGTGCAGAGGTCTTGAAGAGACTTGAAAGTAACAAGGAGCTAACTATTAAACCCGCAGACAACAGTGGGTCTATAGTAGTGTTGTCTACATACAAATATATAAATGAAATTGAGAGGCAACTTGACAATGCAGAATTTTTCTAACTGAATGTAATCCATGATCAAGCCAAGATGGAGTGCAGTTCTACAAAGAGGAAGGGGTGTGGTAATGTCAATTGAAAGAGAAGTAAGGGACATTTAACCTAATGGACAGTGGAGCAGCTAGTACAGTGGTCTTCAGTGGCAGGAGTTAGATGCATTTATTCAGCAAGTAAAGGGTAATAGAGATGAGTTTTTCTGCAGTTAGTGCTGTTTATGGCACCCCAGGCTGGCCCCATCATCAGGGACTGACCAACCCAGCCCCATCATCCCGGCCCCATATGGACTTACCATTCAACTCCTGACTTCTCCACAGCTTCCCCCCAGTGGCGGGGGACGCTCCCTCAGCCACAAAATGGATCCTTGGATGGGAGATGCACCATAGAGCTGGGTGCCAAGCCTGTGAGGGGTCAGTCCTGTCATGCTGGATAGCCATGTTCTTCTTCTGCTATGTTGCCTAGGGAAGGTGGATGTACAACATATAGGACAGTGGCAACCACTACTCCTCCCAGCCCTAGACTGTTGTCCCAGGGTACCTGAGCCCCAGCCACAGCCTGGGAACAATAATACACAAAGTGCAGCTGCACTCCCTCCCCAGAGGAGGAGAGCAGTCCTATGGATAGTTGAGCCTCCTCCCTGACTGATTCTCTGACAATTGGAGTTAGCTCTCAAACCCGGGTCTTTAGTGCTGCAAGCAGTAGCTCTACTGCTGCGCCAGCAGGCCAACATGGCAACAGAAACAAGTAGCAACAGAATACAGTGTCTTGTTCCTTCTTGTCTAGCCATGCTGTGACACTACTGTCGTGACACCCTAGGGGTGACTAGACATGATGACTGGTAATACACAGCAATTAAAGAGCTACTGATGCCTCAAAGAAAATGTAAAACACATAATAATTAGGTACAATTCAGCCTGCCTTCCATTTATAGTTTGTATATTTCTCTTTCCCATTATTTATTACTAAGGACATTTTCATGAATATATGATCTTTATCCCTTAGAGTTTCTTTAGAGTCCATCTGCCTCTATAGCTTACTCCCTACTTCAAGTCATAATTATCTGTTATGACATCACAATCTGTTGCTATGGTAGTAACTGTGATACCACAAGCATTGCTCTGTGACTTCAGGTAGGGAGAAAGTAGTAGGATTAGATGAAGTCTTCAGGAGCAAAGATCCTGTTTTCATACAAATGACCTCAGTAACAAATAATGGAGATGAGGAATACAGCACTAATGGGAAATACAAGCCAGACTGTGTCTAAATATTAGGTTTTGATAAAGTTCTACTGAACATGTCACCAGCCCTTTAAGCAATTATCAATGATGGTTCTGTTCATGCTTACCAGTTCTTGTCTCAAGGTGCTGATTGACATGACCAGACAAGAGGGAACCTGACACTGAGCACTACTGAACTAGACCCCCCCCCAGTTGGAATAAGGAAACATATAAGGACAAGTCCTTCTTAAAAGCAGGTGATTTAAGAATCACACCCAGCAAAACTGACTCGTTTAAGAGCTGAATGCACTTGGAAGTCCAAGGTTTAGAGGTGCTCTTAGAGACCTGATGTGGAAAGAAAATGACTGAGGCACCAAGAATGAGAAAATCTGGCTATTCCAAAGGAACACATCATACTGGAAAATGAGTAGGTAGCTCTGTTTTTCTTTTGGTAGAAGTCAGGTACCCCACTCTTCCTTGAATAGCTCACAAGTAGGAGGTCTGGGGGTGGCTTGATGGCTGGGGAAAGGACGCTAGCATTCACCTATGACAAAACAGATACAATAATTAATACAGCACTATAATATTTAGCCTATCAAAAAATACCAAATAACAGAGGGACTAGGATTAAACAAGCAGGCCTACCGTGATGACATATGAGTACTGCAAAGAATGTGATATGCAATCTGAAATTATGAACCCTTGTAACTTAAAATATACTTAACCAAATTTCTCCAAATTTAACAGTTTCTAAGACTCTTCCAAGAAATTTATTTATGGAGTGTTTCAGGTATCCAAAGGTGTCCAAGTTGTAAGCAGAGAAATATTTTCAGAAAAAGCAGAAAAAAATAAATTGCCAGACTTTAAGTCCCTATATGTTCAAAACTATTCATCCAAATGTCATGAAACTTGGCATCGTATTAGGATAACAATAATAATAATAACTTTATTTCACTTAAGCGCCTTTCAAAATACCAAAGCGCTTTACAAAAGATTAAAACAGCAATGATGAAATCAGCAAAAACAATAATAAATAGAATAACAGGTCCCTTCATTACATATCACTAAAGGCCTGACGCCATAAAAAGGTTTTCAACGCCTGTTTGAATCCCCCCACAATTGTGCACTCCCGCAGCTGACGGGGTAGAGAGTTCCAGAGGGTAGGGGCCATGGAGATAAATGCACAGGCCCCAGAAGATTTCAAAGACACCCTCAGAATCTCCAGCAACCCCTCGTCAGCCGAATGGAGCTGTCACTCAGGGCGGTAGGGAACAAGAAGCTCTTTCAAGTAATCAGGGCCGAGTCCATGTAGGGCTTTATAAGTCAATAAACCAACTTTAAAGGTGATCCACCACCGAATTGGCAGCCAGTGCAGATCATGCAGCACAGGAGTAATATGAGAGGATTGGGAAATCCCTGTCAACAGTCGTGCTGCAGCATTCTGCACTAGCTGCAGGTGGCGGATATCAAACCCAGGTAGCCCTAAGTACAGGGAGTTGCAGTAATCAAGGCGCAAGGTCACAAAGGTGTGGACCAACGTAGGCAGATCCCCAGACGGAACAAGGTGCTTGATCCTGGTGATGTTTCTAAGATGGTAAAAGGAAGACTTGATGACAGCTGACACCTGAGATCGTAGAGTCAGCCCTTCGTCAAGCACCACCCCCAGGTCTCACACCCATTCAGAAGTAAAGATCTGGGAGCCCCCCCAGATAAAGTCCAGAGGGCTGACCAGCCCTCAACCCCTCTATCCGGGGACTCGGGTCCACAACCATCACCTCAGTTTTTCCTGCATTCAGCTTTAGCCAGCTCAAATTCATCCAGTCCTGTAGAGAGTCAGTTGTTAAATATCGAGAGAGCACTAACCTAGTCAGGTGTGAAAGACTGGTAGAGCTGGGTATCATTAGCATAGCAGTGAAACCTCAGCCCATACCATCATACAATGTCTCCGAGGGGCAGCATGTACACTGCAAACAACATATGGGACAGCACTGAGCCCAGAGGAACCCCACATGACAGAGATAGTGGGTCCGAGGAAAAAACTCCAGACACAACTCTCTGAGTTCTGCCAGTAAGGAAGGATGTAAACCACCTGAGGACCATACATGTCAGGCCTCAGATGAACCTCAATTGCCCAAGCAGCACCCCATGGTCCACAGTGTCAAAAGCTGAAGAGAGATCAAGGAGCACCAGGATAGAATGGCTTCTCTGATCTCTCGCCATCAGGAGATCATTGAGCACCCAAGCCAGCACAGTCTCGGTACTATGCTTCTTTCAAAAACCAGACTGGAGAGGTTTGTAGATGTTATGGATGATCAAGTGGTTCTTCAGCTGTACCACCACCACTTTCTCAATAACCTTCCCTATAAAGGGAAGGTTTGAGATCAGTCTATAGTTGGCCAGAGCATCCAGGTCCAGAGAAGCTTTCTTCAGGAGGGGTGTTACCACTGCCACCATCAGGGAGCTTGGAAACTCACCCAAATCAAGGGAGCATCAGACAGTCTGAACCAGGACTGGGCTGATAATATCACAACAACCCATGATCAGGGAAGTTGGGCCCAGATCCAAACTACAGCATGTAGGGTGCATACTCTGGACAATCTGCATGACATCCACGAACTCCGGTAGGTCAAAGGCACTCCAGGAAGCACGAGGTGCAGTGACCAAGCACCGATCAACAGCATCCCCCACAGAGTGAGTCAGGAGGATCTCCAACCTGATGTTGGCCACCTTATTTGCAAAGAATCAAGCAAGCTCATCGCACTCCACTTACGAAAAAGCTCTTCGGAGCTGCAGACAGGTTGGGTTGCACAACCTGTCCACAGTTCGAAGAGTTAGGTAGGTCGATTCTGAGCAGCAGCAATCTCCCTGGACAGGAATTCTGCCTTCTTACAAGAGATAGCTGATTGGTAGGCCTGATAATGCTCTACCAATCTAAGGTGGTTGGCCTCCAGGGTGGATTTCTGCCAGCACTGCTCTAACCTTTTTCCTAGTCGCCACAACTCCCTCAGGAACCCATCAAACCGAGGGTCCAAGGGCGAAGGGGGAGAGGATGAACACAGACAGGAGCAATCAGGTTCAGGGCAGTGGAGGTGGCCTTATTATAGGCCAAGACCAAAGTCTCTGGACTTCAGCTGGCCACAGGGAACTCTGAGAGGTCAATCACCACCACTGGGCCTTCAGGGCTCACATCCCATAAAGGGCGGTAACTGACCATCTCCACAGGGGCAGGCCTACAGAGGGGGGCACAAAAGTTGAACCTCATGGTGTAGTGATCGGACCAGCTGACAGGTCCCACACCCAAATCGGAGGCCTCAATCCCCAGGTGGAAAACCAAATCAAGACAGTGACTCTGTTTATGGGTAGCAGAGGTAACAATCTGTGTAAGGCCCAGTGATGTCGTCAACTGGAGGAAGTGCTGTCCAAATAGCGAGAGTTTGTCGTCAACGCAGGCATTAAAGTCACCCAGAACCCTCAGTCTGGGCAACTCCAATGCCATGTCGACTACGAAATCCACTACTTCCTGTAGAAACCACTTTTCGTCCCCAGGTGGATGGTAGATGAGAGCTATCCTACAACCTACACCTGCTACCACAGTGCACTCAGAGGATTTGGTCTCCTCTACTGGTACACTCGTGAGGCCCAACTCAGTCTTGAAACAGACCGGCACCCCCCCCCCAGGGTCCAATCTTGAGTAGTGTGTCACCGAGTACCCAGCCAGAATTGCTGCTTCCAATGTGGGGCCAGCATTTTCATCCAGCCAGGTCTCAGTGATGCATGCCAGATCAGTTGTTCCAACAAGATCTGCAATAATTGCAGTCTTGTTCCTAACAGATCTGGTATTGCAAAACACCGTTCAAGTTAGACAGGTTTCAAGGGCCGTCCTGGCTACTTGCCCACCAGAAATGGTGGTGCCTTTGGGTATGGGGACTAGACATGGCGAACCACGTTCCAGGTTCCATTTTGCCCCAGGGTGTCTTCTAGGCCTAACTACCCCGATGTGAGAGACCTGTTCATTTGTCCTCTGATGTCTGCACCCCACAAACAATACCCAGCACTCGACAGTGCTGGTAAATTGACAACATCAAAGATGGGGGGGGAGAACGGGCAAAGGGTATGGAGGGCAGAGGACGAATAGCGCACGACCAGGGGGAAGGCCTACACATTCCACAGGCCAACCAAGCAGTCAAAAAACACAAAACACAAGCATCTGACCCAAAAGAAACCACCACACAAATAAGAAACTATCCACCCACTGCCAAAGATAAATAAATAATAAAAATAAAATAAATAAAAATACCCAACCAAAATAAAAATTAAAACCTTTCCCACACTACAAAGATGGCTCCACTAAAACAGTCAGCAATCACTCTTACCCATTTTAAATGTATCCATAAATGCCCCAAACAACATAAACACCCCACCCCAAATACTAAAACTTAAAGTAACTTAACCAAAACAGCAATAGTGAGTGAATTATTGTCTTGCATAGACTCTTCAACTGTAATTTGAGTTTAATAATGTCCAAAAAATAATGATTTTTGCAGGGTGGCTCTCACCCCCCCCCCCAACAATAGATTTATACCAAAATATAGCCCTCTCACAGCCACATTTAAAACAGAATATATGAAATAAGCACTGCCATATAGGCTCTCTCATTGCCTATCCAAAATATGAAAAATAAATATGAAGATAAATAATCCTTAATGGCCAGCTAAAGTGTCCACAGCAGCACTGCTCCTCTTTGATGAGACTCTGTTAGTACTAGGTGTTTTCTTCTCACAAGGTCCTCCAATGGATTATATTTCCAGACCCCGAATCCACCCCAAGGAAGGCCTCAGAGCACCACCAGTTGTCTCCACTTCAGTAGCGGGAGCAATCCGACCCCCGTCAAACAGCCCTCCGCCACTCCAGGAACTCGGACAGTACACACCCTCTGGTTAGTACCCCTGAGCCCCCAAGAGAGAATGGATGCCCTTAATATCCACCTCAGGATCAATCAGTCTGGTTAACCCCTTGTTGGGCCTCTACAATTAAGACAAGCTTACATTTTGTAAGGATGCCTTACAAAATGTGAGCATGCCAATAGGCATGTCTCTGTGTGCAAGAACAGCTGAGCTATGTCAAAATAAATTGTATTTATTTATTTATTTGTACATCAGAATGGTCTTTGAACTATGTGGTCACTTGCAAAGTTCCACGTCAAAAGTTGAAACAAAGGAGGTATACAATCATTAAAATGATGATTAGGTTACAGTCATTGCTTTGTTAGAGGCAGCTCAGAGTAAGCATTTGTCAGGACAAAGAGACAACAATACAATACAAGGTTGGCAACTTAGTAGAATCATTCATAGTAAATACATTATGAGGCTTGGTTGGAGGAGTAGGATCGTAGAGGGTGACAAGGGGAGGGGAGTAAGGGTACAAAGGGGCTAGGGGAGTTGGAACATAGACAGGGCAGGCAAAGGTAAGGGCAGGTAAAGGGGCAGGTTAGGATTGGCATTTGCACCTGAATTCAAGAGTTAGTTCCTCCTTTAGGGCTCTCTTGAACTGTGACATTTTAGGTAGCTCGGTGATGGAGGTTGGGAAGCTGTTTAGCTATTGTGCGGTTCGGGTAGCAAAAGCTTGTTAGCCCTGGTTGGTTCTGCTTTTGGGGACTACCAGTGCATGCATTGCCATACTCTTAGTGGTATATTGATTATGAACTGGGTGAAAGAGTGATGACAACGCAGGTGGAGTAAAGCCACTAAGTGCTTTTTTGGCCAGTAGGACACCCTGGTACTTAATTTGTTCACTCAGGGGAAGCTAACCTGAGAGGGAGTATAAGTTGCAGTGGTGAGTGAGTCTGCCTGTGACTGTAACGAATCTAATCTGCAGGCTTTGTTGAGCAGTACCCTCACCCTGTTCAAGACGGATTCAGATGCAGCTCCTATACTGTGAGACCGTAATCACTGAGAGGGAGGACGGGGCTTGTTACGGCTAGACACCTGGCCTCATGGATTAAGTTAAGGTGCTACCTGAAGAGAGCTCCTAGCTTTCTATTAGCCAAATGAACCATACTGTTTACATGCTCCATGAAGGTGAGAGACTCATCTAGTGTGACTCCCAGGTATCTAAAAGTGGGCACCTGCTCAAGCGGGAGTCCCTGATTATTCAGGATGCTCAGGGGGGAGACTTTATTTATGATATGAGTGCCAACAAAGTGCATGATTTTTGTTTTTTTGTAGTTAAGGACCAACTTATTCTGCTTGAACCATCTTTCTGTGGAACCGAAGCTGCTTTGGAGCTCTTTGATAACTACCTCATGTTGTGGGCTGCTTTTGAAAATTACTGTGTCATCAGCATAGGGCAGCATCTGAGTATGTGGACTAGCACGCGGAAGACCATTGATAAAGAGGCTAAAGAGAAGAGATCCCAGTATTGACCCCTGGGGAACTCCAATAGAGACTTGTTTTTGCTTCGGAGAGGACTCCATCTATTTTTACCTTCTGTGTGCTGCCGGTGAAGTAGCATCAAAACCAAGATGCTGTCTCAGTGGAGAGGCCATGGTGTAGGAATTTTGTCAACAGCAGAGGATGATCAACAAGGTTGAATGCCTTGGTTAGATCAACATAAACAGCAGCAACCAGATATCCTTTTTCAAGGGCTTCATGTAGGTGGGATGTGAATTCAGTGAGCGTAGTTATGGCACTGTGCAATTTTCTAAATCGGTGCTGTTGGTTGCACAAAAGATTATACTTCCCAAGGTAGGAGATCAATTGATCAGATACAATTCTTTCCAGTGCTTTTGAGAGAGGTGAGAGTATTGAGATGGTCCTGTAATTTGCCACGCTTGTCCTATCCCCACCCTTATGTGCAGGAGTTACTATGGCAGCCTTTCAGATCTGTGGATATTGAGAAAACTGCAATGAGATGTTAAAGATCTTTGTCAGGGGCAGAGCCACCTCTTCAAGTACATGCACTAGTATTACCATGTCAATGTTACCACTGACCACTCTTGTTTTACCAATAATTCTTCTTAGGTATTTGACTGTTACCTTGGAGGAGACCTACTTAAAGTAGAATTCTGGGGGTGTTACTACCCTGTTCCTTCAGCACCATCATCTAGGGAACTCAGGGCAGTCAGCAGTACTGCAAACAGGTCAGTAAATCAAGTATTAAAGGTATCTGCTATACTAGCTGTGGTAAATATTAATTGAGAATTGTTAATGAGTACAGCTGGGGGGACCGGTTGCTTATGCCCCTTTTAAGTCATTTATACACTGATGGAATTTCTTCCCATCACCCCATCTCTGTCTTTGCTGGGTGTTGTGGAAGTCAGCTTTAGCCTTCCTGATTAGCCTAGCACATTTGTTACAGGCTTCTTTGTATCTTTGTTAGTCTCTAGCGTTCCCTGAGGTTCTGGCTAGGCACTATAGATTATCCCTGTCCCTCATATGGGTGCACAGTGTAGGAGTGATCCAGCTGGCAGAATTTCCTTTTATTTTATGTTTTTTGTGAGGGGCATATTTGCCACAGGCAGCTGAGAACAAGCTATAGAATTGATCAAGGGTCAAGTCTATGTTCTGTATGGTATCCAGGAAGCGCCAGTCAGTCTGGGCTACATTGGTTTTGAGGAATGCAATCCGATCGGTATGGAGTCTCTGGGTTATAGTTTTGGGGGTGTCTTTGGGAGTCAGGCAGATCAGTCACACAGTATAGGTGAGTGGTCACTAATGTTATCAGGCAGTACTCTGAGATTAGAAAACCGCTCTGGGTGAGTGGTTAGGACCCAGTCGATGAGGGTTTTGGTTCTTGTCTTGTAGTTCACTCATGTGTGTTCACCATTGACCTGCATTAGAAATAGGCCAGTGAAGAGATCCTTCTACCCTGTACTAGATTTAATAATTAATTTCTTAAAATGTTGTGGAATCTAAAGAAAATTCCACAGAAGTGGAATTTGCTAATTTTGATTAGCCATAGCAGTGCCCAGTCTTCAGCACCCCTCCCTCAAAGCATCGGTATGCAAGTAAATTGCCTTGCCTTCACAGACAGTACCAAAGTTAAGGTAACACCAGCAATGCATCCAGCAATTGTTCCGACCCTGAGGAACACCACACCATGCAATCACTAAGGCTTTGTCCACACTGGCATTCTTATAACATTCCCATTTGTCTGTGACATTTTAAAAACATCAAACACAGTTCATGTCCACATTGGTAACATTTCAAAACCATGTTTCAAAACTGAATTTAAACTCCGATGAAATGAGGTTTTTGCCCAGTTCTAAAAATGGTTTTAAACCTAGCACAGTAAAATTACCTGTGTAGACAGCAGTTGCCAGCATGCTTCCTTTTCATTTTCCTCCTATGGCCCAGAATGCAGTTTACAGCTATCCAATAATGATGTGACTGCAGCTGCAAATGGTCAGCACTGACTCAATGTATTGTAAACTATTAGGGGGTGAGGGAATTAGTCTAGTCCCATTACACACACACATATTTTACAGTACATAGTTCATTGCACACCCATCACAAAAATGCCATTGAGGGGAACTTTAACCAGTCCCAGTTCCATACAAGTTGCAGTTTTCATGTCTGGGATATCTTACTGATACTATTACTCAGGTATCACTTTGCATACAACTCGGCTCAAATTGCCATTTACAGCTGACAGATGGAATTATGGGACTGGAGAGAGTGTGGAGTGCAGCACAGTACGTAAACACACATTACAAATGCTTTAATGTGGATGCATAGCCACTGTGTTAGAACATGGCTTGGAGCAGTCTAGATGTGTTGACATGGTAAGGGCTGTAACAGTTTTAAAACTGTTTTCATACCGCCAGTATGGACAGAGCCTAAGAGTAAGGGGGATTTTTACACTAATGGTGCATTTACCTACTTTTGTGGCTTTGTGCTTCAACTAGGGTACAGCCAATGATTTTCCATTTTCAAAAATTGCCAGTTCCATTTGGCAAAATGTTAAAATCCATTATCTCCAAATTGAGGGCAAATTAGCATATTACGTACAAAAATTAGGCTTAAAATGGAGGGGTTTGCCAAAACGGTGGTGGAAAGTAGGGTTTTTCATGAATCACTGACTCCCAATTGCTGCTTTAAAAATGACAAATTCTGTTTTTTATCAGTGTTTTCCATTGAAAATGTAAAATCATTGGCCCTACTACCGCTAGGTGAAATTTTTATTACACTTGTGAAATTGTGCAAAATTGACAATCTCACATTTGTGCAATGTTATTGAAGTTGCATTATGCCACTGATTTTATATTCATATAGCATTGTTTTCACTGAATGTGTGTATTTTTAAAATATGAGTTATGAATGTAAGCCCCCCAATGGGCTTACCTTATGGGCTGTTCTGCCCTCTGCTCTCCTACTGATGTCCTGGGTGGCTGTGGTGGGGCTCGAGCCTGCTGCACCATTGCAACTCCTCGGCCATGGCCACTGTAATTTTGTGACCTCGGCCCATGTTCTGAGTCGGGCTGAGGTCTGACTGCTATTTCTGCATATTAGGGCACACGGAGGTTCTATTTTGGTCCCGGGGCTGCCTACCTGCCCTGTGCTGAAAATGTAACTAAAGAATATTGCAGCCATGCACTTGCAGTGCATGCATAGCTACCAGGGATAAGAAATATAGAGGAGCTGCAGCTACACTACTAGAAGTGCCTTTAAAGGAGCAAAATTGGGGGGGAGATAAAGGGGGGGCTCCCACAAATAAGTAACTGGTGTCCTGGCTCCCACTGAGCAAGCAGAGTCAGGACAAGGGACATTCAGCCCTAAAAAGGGCTTAACTAATAAATTCTGGTACTGTGTGTGCAGGGAACATACAGCAAATAAACATAGCAGCCCCCATTGGACTACAGAAAACAGGGGGCTGCTGGGATTGGAGCCAAAGGGCACTGAAAAGCTCTGGACTGGAGTAGCTAATGGGAAAAGGGCTGGGCAAAAATAATAAAAGAGACTGTTTTTGCCAACATGAAGGATTTGAGCTAGAGTTGGAGTGCAAGAAAGACTGCTGTGGGCTGCTCTGCCCATTTTCTGCACCCAGGCAGCAGGGGCCTGTTCAGTCCCAGCTTGTTACAGACAAGCAGAGTACTGATGGAGCCAGTGCTACTGACAGAGGAAGGAAAAGATTTTGGAGCCAGCTGCTGAAAAAGAAATTTGGAGTTTGCAGCTTGAGACAGGGAATTTGGAGTTTGCTGCCACGAAAGGGCCCAGTGCTGCTGTGTGACAGCAAATTGGGAATTGATGGATGGCAATTGGGAATTGAAAGTTCTGCAGCCCAGTAGCAGTTTGAGCCAGTGGTGTTTCCCCCTCGGAGGGGTAGGTTCTGGAAACTGCTAATTGTTGCAAACTGAGAGTTGGGTGTGCTGGGGCTAAAGACTGTTAGAGCCCAGCCCCTGCCAAGTGAAAGGAAACTTGAGTGAGAGTGCTGGGCTTGAGACTGAGCCAAAGCTCAGTGGCTGCTTGTGTTCCAGAGGGTGTGCAACAGAAGGGGTCTGGGGACTACGCCTTCCCTGTTCCAGGACTGAAGAAGATGATGACCGGTGAGGCAGATGGTGAGAGGCCTGCCTGGTGAAAACTGTCCACAAAGGCCTCTGAGCCAGGTGAAGCTGGCAAGGCCAGGCAGGTGAAGACCGGCTTTCTTCAACTTTCTTCAGTCAGCTCTCCTATATCCCATGTGCACCCTACAGAGATACCTCCATGGTACTGTACCAAATCAAGCTTGCTGACCCCCCACCCCACGAACTTCTAAACTGTAAGTACTCGAACTGTGGCTTTGGGGAGTCTTTATTTAGCTAGATAGCTAGGTTGAAATGGAAGGGGTTAAGTCCTGACAGGACTGTGCCAGAAAACTGCACTCAGGCCTGAAAGTTAGTTAAGAGTTGTGAATGTAAAGTTTGGGCCCCAAAAAAAGGATCCCCCATTAGTGATGCAGCAAAATAAAATTTTGGCAGTGAAATTCTGGCGAAATTGAGGATTTTGCCCGTGAAATTTTTCACAAAATTTACGCATTTCACGGAATATTTCACAGGTACAATCTATTTAAAAATCAAAAAAATAAAGTGTTTTTCCTCTCCTGTGTCTCAATCCCTGGTGTCTAGTGGTCCCACCACCCCCCAGCTAATATGAAGAATTCTCCCCCCAATCCCTGTAATAATAAAAAATAACTCCCCTTTCCATAGTATAGTGGACCCTGCCCGGCAACCAATCCTATTAAAATAAAATTAAAAATTTCCCATTTCCGTGTCTACTGGTCCCTTCCCCTCCCAGTCCTCAATCCCATTAAAATGAAAATAAAAACAATTTCCCCTTTCTATAGTGTAGTGGTCCCTTCCCCTTCCCTGGTCCCCGATCCCATTAAAATAAAAATACAAACAAATGGGGGCCACGTGATGCAAGGTACCAGGTAGAAGCTCCTCTGTACAGCTCCAGCCTCCCGACTTAATAAAAGTGTATTTAGGACCGTTTAAACTGCCTAAAACCTTCTAATTTTACTTTAATCTGCCTTCCTATCATCTGGTGCTCCTGTTTGGTGGGTCGGAGAAACGATGGAGGTGTATATGAAGAAGACGCCGCAAAAACACACCCCACCGGTCACCCCAAGAAGGCCCCGAAGAAATCACGGGCCTCGAGTGGGGCAGAAAAGCCAGAGCTTTCGAACCAGGCCAGGAATCAAGAACCACTTACGTTGAGCAGGTTCCTAGAAGAGTTTAAGCCTTTCTGCGAGGAAGTTAAAGAAATGGCTTCTGAGCTCAAATCTCTATCTAAAAAGCTTGATGAGGTCTCAGTCACTACCTCAGATAACACAGCCCGAATCTCTTCTCTGGAGAAGTGTGTGGAAAAGTTCGACCCAGGGCTGGCGGCTATGCGGCAGAAGCTAGCACGTCTTGAATCAAAACTAGAGGACCTCGAGGGTTGTAGTAGTAGGAACAACATTGTCATTCTCGGACTGCCTGAGGGAGAAGAGGGCCAGAATGCCATAGCATTTGTCCAAAAGCTTGTCGAGAGGATCACTGGCCCCTCTCCCTTTGGAGCCAAATACATCATCGAGAGAGTCCACAGGTCCCTACGGCCGAAGCCTATCCCAGGAGCTACACCTCGTCCTATTATATGCCGTTTCTTGAATTATTTAGAATGGCAGCATTTTCTGGTTAAAGTTAAAGAAGTGCAGGAAGTCAGATGGGAGAATACCAAACTCAGGATAGCGCAAGACCTACCGGGCTCTGTCCGACTGAAACACACAGCATTCCACCCTATAGTCTCCAAGATCATTGCTGCAGGGCTTAAGTTTCGAATGGGGTACCCAGCCAGGTTACAGGTGCAAGTGGCCAGTGCCTGGTCAGCTTATGATGATCCTGATGCTGCGCTTGCTGGCTTAAACTTGGCCCTGCCTAATCTTTTCAGGGATACATGAGATGCCCCGCATTTTCCAAATGGGAGAGATCTGGTCTGAAGAGATGAGGCTGCTCTTCAAATTATTTGTTGAGGATGAGTGCAAATAATCACCCAAGTCTGTGAAAGCCTGACTTGAGGGCTGAAGGGACATAATCTTTTAAGTTTACTTGACTCTTTATGATTTTCTCATGTCCTGAATGTGTCTGGGACAGATGTTTCCTTTAGGAGACTGCTTAATTTGAATGTCTGTTGATTATGGGGAGGGCATTTTTCGTAAGGGGTCTGCTTGGCACCTTCCTGTAAGCATATGAGGGGGATTGTTATTGTTAATGTTTCAGGCTTGTACCCCACAGGTCATTAATGCAATTTATACAGGTGACTACTTGGAGGTGTGCTGGATTTTCTCTTCAATGGTGCGCCATGATGCTCTTTCGCTCCTGTACCGCCAGAGGGAGCTCCAGACACATTATTAGCTGGCTAGCATTATTTTAGAACCCGAGATACATTTTTTTCTCACACAGTCTTTTTATGGCTGGCCAGGGCTTGGCGAGTACCTCTCTCACTGGGTAATCAAGTCCTGTTGTGGGTACGGCCTCTATGGTAGACTTGTTTCATCCTGTATGGCCTGCCATTAGTAATATTTAGGGAACTGAGCCCCCCTTAGCAGGAAATGTGTACTCTTTTGGCTATTCCAGTACACTCTCTGTGCTCATACCTTAAAGTACTGTGCCACTCCCACTGGCTATCAGGAGCTGGTTAATAAGTGATTTTGGATGGAAAGTAGTTTTCTTTACAGTTTACTTAACATCTACTCGTTTCTCATATGGGGCTCAGAATTTCTCTGGGTTTGTGGGGGCAATGCTGGGGGCTGGGGGAGAGGAAAGAAGTGGTATTTTGTTGAGCGTTGTTTGTGACAGTTGGGGATGGGGCGGGTTAATGTTAGATTTACTGGCTTATTAATGTTATGCAATTTTTGGGTGTTCTATGGGGGGTGGGATTGGGATAGTTTAGGTCGGGTTGGGAGGGTCTGGGGTTGGGAGGGTGGTAGAGCAGTATTTAAAGAACAGTGGTTTCTGGATCATAGTTGTAGTAAATGCCGGATGTCAACCTTGTGTTTACTTTTACCAACTTAGATGGCTAGCAATATCAATCTGGCTACTTGGAATGTGAAGGGGGTAAGGAAAAAACCTAAGCAATATCAGGTGCTTAAACACATGAGCTTGTTGCGTGCCCAGATAACGTTTTTGCAAGAATCTCATTTGCTAGACTCTGAAGCATTACAACTCAGGAGGCAACAGGTGGGACAGGTGTTTAATGCCTCGGGGTCCACTAACAGCTGTGGGGTCATGTTACTTGTTAACAGAGACGTCCCATTCATTCCCACTCAGGTTTTCAAAGATCCAGAGGGTAGGTACGTCCTGGTTCAGGGCACCCTTTGGGCCATGCCACTATTGCTCGGTAGCATCTACGGGCCAAATGTGGATGACCCCACCTTTTTTCTGAAGTTGATTACCATTATTCTTCCTATGCTTCCTATTGTGATTGTTATGGGCGGAGACTTTACTTTGGTCTCGGACCCTAATATGGACAGGTCTGGTAATGGGTCAAGAGGATTGTCTCCTGGGCAAAGGGCCTTTAGGGACTTGATGGATCAGTGCGGACTGTGCGACGCGTGGCGAGTTCTGTACCCCAATTCCAGGGAGTATACTTTTAGTTCACCAGTGCACGGATCGCAGTCTTGCATTGACTACCCATTAATTTCTCAGGTGCTCTTGCCGGGGGTGCTGTCTGCCTCGATTCAGCCTGGTCCCGTACCCGATCATTCCCTGGTGATATGCAACTTGGCTTTTCTTAACATTCCTAAGAAAGAGACCCAGTGGAAATTAAATGAGCAATTACTAAAAGACGATAGGTATTGCAACCTTGTGAAGGACCAGATTGATGTCTTTTTTTCTACTAACCCAATAGAAAGCACTGCACCGGATATTTTATGGGGTGCTTTTAAGACCTATATGAGGGGAATTCTCATTAGTTTAGCTACAAAGAGAAAGAGGGCTCATGAAGCAGAGCTATTATCCTTATTGTCTCAAGTATGGTCACTAGAAACTAACCTATCCCCTAGCACTCATAAGGAAGACAGGCAGAAACTTTTAGTAGCTAAAGACAGATATTTAGAATTGTTAAGGGAAAAGGCAGAGTTAGCCATTTGTACTAAAGCAAGTTTCACTGACCAAGGAGAAAAAGCAGGGCACATGCTTGCTCTACGCTTAAAGCAGCAAGAGTCTGCAAGATTCATCCCTCCAGTCAGGGCACAGGCGGACGGGTCCCTGAGGGTATCCCCCTCAGAGATAGTGCAGGAGTTCGCCATGTATTATGAACAACTATATAGGGACATGGACAGTCCCCCTCCCTTGGAGAAGTTTGAGGCATACCTTAGGGATTCTCACCTTCCTTCCCTGTCAAGTTCCCAGAGGAATTTTCTATCCTCCCCATTATCCCTGGAGGAAATCTTGGAAGTCATAAAGGCCTTGCCCTCGGATAAAGTTCCGGGACTGGGTGCATTTTCCTCTTTATTCTATAAAGTTTTTCGAGAACAGTTACTGCCTGTGCTTCACCGGTTGTACCTCCACATTCTCTCCGGGGTAGCTGTAGATGCCCATTTGTTCGAAGCTCTAATAGTCCTTTTACCCAAGCCGGACAAAGATCCTGAATTGGTTCAGAGTTACAGGCCAGTATCCCTGTTGAATCAGGATATCAAACTTCTTTCGAAGATATTGGCTGACAGGCTAACTCTGGTCCTCCCAGATCTGATTGGCATGTCTCAAGTAGGGTTCATGAGGGGGCGTTCATCCTCAGACCACTTGCGCACCCTTTCGCACGTCTTCTTGGTGTCCAAGGATGCCACCTTTCCCGCGGGGTTGGTCTCCCTGGACACCGAGAAAGCATTTGACCTGGTGAACTGGAATTTTCTATTCCAAGTTCTCGGAGCATTCGAGTTTCCCTCCATGTTCATAGACTGGATCCAGGCACTATACTGGACCCCTTCTGCTAAGATCTCAGGCAATGGTGCATTTTTCAAACCCTTCCTTTTATATTCAGGCACTAGACAGGGCTATCCCCTTTCCCCCTTATTATTTAATTTATACTTGGAGCCCCTTATTCAAAATATTCTTAATAATACGGGAATACAAGGTATCCCGATTGGGAGTAACGTGGTGAAGATTGCAGCATATGCTGACGATCTTCTCCTTCATTTGGCCCATCCGGTAACATCTATACCGGTTATGTTAGGAGAGATTGCCAAGTTCAGCTTCTTCTCGAATTATAAATTGAATGCAAATAAGACATCCTTTTTTCCCCTTAACCATAAGGTCTTTAAGACAGATATTGTCCCTTTTGGATTGTGTTGGTCACCCCGTGTTCTCAAATACCTAGGTGTTAAATTAACACGCAATCCTTCCCTATGGTTTAAAGAAAATTTAGAGCCTCTTTCTCAGTTGATTATGCAGGACCTAGAGAGATGGGCTAAGCTTCCGGTCTCGTTATGGGGCCGCATTAACATAATTAAGATGAATGTATTTCCCCGACTTTTTTATCCCCTATCACACCTCAACTCATTCGTTGCTCTATCCTGGTTTCAGAAAATGCATAAAATCTTTATCAATTTCATTTGGTCTAATAAACACCCTCGATTGGCATACTACACGTTAGCTGCCCCAAAAACTGATGGGGGACTGTGGATTCCTCACTTGGCAATCTATCACTGGGCTAGCCATCTTGCCAAGTACCTGAAATGGGTAAGTCTGGGTCCCAAGAACTTGAGACCGGTTTGGCTCAACATCGAATCAGACTTTATCCAGGCTATGAACATGGACCCCTCGACCATGCTTTATGTTAAATTGTCTCTTCTACAGGATGCTAGTAAATGCCCCGCTTTCATGACATCATTAAAAGTGCATGCACAGCTTTGTTCTTTTTTGGGATATATTCCACGTTTAGACCTGTCTCAGTCCATCTAGAATTCCCCAGCCTTTACCATAAATAAACAAAGGATTCCCGGTACGTGGTTGCCCCAGCTAGGAGAGGGGACAGTATCCTCGTTTCTGGATGATATGGGGGCTTGGCTCCTGGTTACCGAACTTATCCGAAAATTCCATATCCCAGTCTCTCAGCTATTCAGGGTTTTTCAACTAAAACACCTGCTTACCACTGCCCTTGGTAGCACCCCTCCCCACCCAACAGCTTTTGCATTGATACCTGAGCTTTCCTCCCTTCTTGGATCCTCAGGTGTCATTTCTAAAATATATCAAGTTTTGTACCACTGGCGGTTTGGGAGTCCCAATGGCCCCACTAGGTTTTGGGACTTATTTTTTCCCCAATATACCTTCAATTGGCTGGCTCTTTGGATGTTTTGTCATAAATATGTGTCTCAAGACAGACTACGTCTTATGCAATATCACATTTTGCACAACATGTATTACACTCCAGTTAAGTTGGTGAAATAGGGCCTTCTTGAATCAGACAGGTGCACTAGATGTTTCCAGGAAGTTGGGACGCTTTTCCATATATTCTGGTCGTGTCCCAGGATAGCTCCGTTGTGGGATTTAATTAATCTGGACCCCTTACTGGGATTGCAGGATTGCTTCACACCTGACATTTGCCTCCTGGGAGACTTGCCTTCCATCAAGGTCAAAGCTCGGAGATTTCACATATCTATGATTGCACTTCCTGTTAAAAAAATTATACTCAGGCATTGGAAAGATGGGATTTGTCCAACATACCAGGAATGGATAGATGAAATTCTTGCCAACATTCACACAGAGAAAGCTATAGCAAGCTTGTGCAACAGGTTACAAGGGTACAAGCATATCTGGGATCCCCATCACACTTTAATCATGACTGCTATGGTTTAATGTGTAGTAGGTAATCTGTTATCTCAACATATGTAAGGTTACTGTGATAGGATACTTACCTACAACATATGAGTGAACTGCTATACTGGGGGGAAGGAGGTAGGGGGTTGGGGGCAGATTTGGCAATGTATTACAAGTAGGTTGTATATGTCAGAATTACTGCCTCCTGTATTGTGGAAAATTTTGCTAATAAAGTTTGAATTGAAAAAAAAATACAAACAAATCCCCATTTCCATAAAGTAGTGGTCTCCCTGATCCTCCACCCTCTCCTATATCACATCCCTCCCCACTCCCCCAGGTACGGCCCACTGGTCGGTGAACAGCACAGCCCTCCACACCTGCCCACCGACTGAACTGAATTTGTCAATGACAGCTAGAGTACACACTGCAAGCCCACTGGTTGACATTGTCCCATTATCCCAAATACACTCAGCAGGTCAGGCCCTCTGCTCCCACAGTGCCAACCTCAGAGCACAATAGTGTGAACAGGTAACAGACAGAGTAACCCTCCTGTCTGCTTTTGGGTCTGAATCACCTTTAGTCTCAAGTTCTGGGGAGATTTACACTGTGAACCTTATGCTAGCATGCCCAAATGTATAGGCTCAGATAATATTTTCTTCAGGGGGATGCAATATATCTTTCGCCTAGAGACACCTAACCAGGTATCCAAAATGAACCCTTTTAACTCTATAAGAGACCTTAGGTATATTCTTACCTTTTTATTCAAGCTCAGTAACACCATCAAGCTGTTGAACAATTGTCAGACTTAACCATCTATACGTCACATGCAAAAAAAGAACTGGCAGACACCCAGGCAGTCTTTCAAAGAAAAGGTACTTTACTAAAAGATGATAAAAATATGAAAAATGTAAACACAGAACAATATATCAAAGAGCTCACAGTCACATAAAAGAACAAGGGCAAAGTACAAAACAAAAACTCCTACCAACATACAGTTAGATCTTTTCTATCTAATGTATTACCTCTGTAAGAGCAGTTAAATTAAATCAGAGAGCTATGTCTTTCTAGAGTCCCAAGATGGTATATCTCTCAAACAGTTCAGACACAAGTATTAGTTTAACTCTGTCTCTCCACACCCTTCTGTGAGTCATCAAGCTCCTCCTTTTACAAACTAAAAAAAAAATACAAACATGATGTCCTATCAGGAGGTATATTAAATAAGGTGACATCAGCAAAAATTCATTTCCCAAATTATGAGTCTCTTATCCACCATTTCCTTTGAGGTTTACAACCCTGCAATCCATCACCTAGGTGTAGTATAGGCAACATGAATTAGCTAAATGATGTCCTGTCCTGTAATAAAATATATATTTAGTTTACCAACTTCAAAGCAGCAACAGGTCATAAAAAGGCCATAAAATGCAATTTCTCAAGGAAGTTATTTACCTTACAGAGATCTCCTGGTCAGTTTACCTATCCTGTAGCTTCACTGAAACCTGGGGGGGGGGCACCAATGGAAGCCTAGGCTGTCTTATGTGAGACATTCACATACTATATTTTTTATATTACACATATCATACAATAATCATAACCAGCTGGCCAAGCATCACAGACATCAACAATGGGCTTGCTGTGTGTACTCTAGCTGTCACTGGCAAATTCAGTTCAGTAGGCGAGCAGCCGTGGAGGTGCATGGAGGGCTATGCCACTCGCCGATTAACGGGCTGTACATGGGGGAGCGGGTGGGATGTAATACCAGAGTGGGTGGGGAAATTGGGGACCACTACTCTATGGAAATGGGGATTTGTTTGTATTTTTATTTTAATGGGATTGGGGACCAGGGGATAGGGAGGGGGGGAGCACTACATTATGGAAAGGGGAAAGTGTTTTTTGGTTTTTTTTTTCATTTTAACAGGATCAGGGACCAGGGAGGGGGGAGGCACCACTACACTATGGAAAGGAGAAATTGTTTTTATTTTGATTTTAACAGGATCAGGGACTAGGGTGGGGGAACCACTACACATGGAAATGGAAAATTGTTTTTATTTTAACAGGATCAGGGACCGGGGAGGGTCCACTATGCTACCGAAAAGGGAGTTTTTATTATTACAGGGATCCTGGACCGGGGAGGGGGAGGGACCATTACACATGGAAAGAGTTTTTATTGCATATATTGATGATCAGGGAATGGGGGGGGGTAGGCCACTATGCATTTAAAGGGTTTTTTATATATGGGTGATTGGGGAACTGAGAGGGGGGAGGGACCACTACCTACGGAAAAGATTCCTTTTATTCTATATACCAGCATGGACATCTGGGCCGGGATTGGTAATTGCAGTCAGGAGGGGGAAACACTGTTTTTTTATTATTTTTAAATATATATGGTTTATCCTACAGCCTTCAAATGCAGAATTTTGCCGAGTGGGTGGTGAAATTCTGCATTTCACTGGCGAAATTCCACATTTCACCCACAGGATTTTGCATTTTGCACTCGCAAAATATTTTCCAACATGCGCAAATTTCATGAATTTTTTTCATTTTGCTCAACTCTACCCCATTGACTTCTGCACCGCAGTGAGGTACCCACAAAAAAAAAACTACAGACTTTCTGGGCAGCTGCCAAGGGAAAGACAGATGCACCCATAAGTAGGAGATGGGGATTGTTTGGAGCAGAACTGTTAGTCAGTTATTATTGTTTTTGCTGCTTTATCTCCTCTTTTTCCCCCTTCCATTATAATAAAGTATTGTTGTTGTTCATGTTAACTGCTGCTATACTGTGTCTCTGTAAGGAAGGGGGTATTGCCACTGTGTGTGGGAAACTGTTTGGGGGGCAGCTAATATATTTTCCTGGGGTGGTAACCTGTTTTTTGCCCACAGGTATTCCTCACTATTTCCTAAGGTGGAGGCACCATGCTACTCTACACCTACCTGTCCTAACCCAGGCTGGCCCCCTCAAAGGTGACTGCTGTGAGGACTTTGAGGGCCCCAGAGCAGCCAAGGTGACTGAAAGGGCTGTTACATTAATACTATGCAATTTCAGCATATACTGCTATGTTTCCAAACAGCACATTTTTAAATATGTGATTTAAAAAAGTACAATTTCAACCAGATTTGACCATCTGAAACACACTGTTCTAGTTCAACAAATAGCACAAAATTATGTAAAATTGGACAATGTTGTAAAGTGATGAATTTTGCCAGTTTTGCCTATCACAATATTAGCTTCAAACCTAATGTTTTAACCCTTGGGCTGCCAACAGAATTAGAATGTATAGGGATTATGGACTGATATATCAGTCTGTGGCACAGCAAGGGTTAACTTAGTTTTTCATAATTCATACAATTTTATAAATCATGACATCATTATTGATCATTCAGGATTGTTTGGTTCTAAACATTCCAAGTACAGAAGCTGTTTTCCCATTATAGATTAAGGGAGCACTCCCCACCAATCAAAGTGCTCCTTTCCTTTGCCTGCCAGACACTCTCATTCTGTGAAGAGTGTTCCACGCACTTCTGCTTGGGAAATGAGCTTGTTTGGGGAAAGTTTTCTAAAAAGTTAATTCATTATGGCTCGATCTTGATTAATAATATGTTAATACTGCCGCTGAGACCACTCTTACAATTGTAAGAGTGGTCTCACTTGCATGCCTAGGGTATCAGAACTGCTCACCTGCGGTTCACAGTTCTCATAAGCTAAGAATGCACATGAGATCAGAACTGTGAGAGCGGTCATGGTGGTGGCATTATCATACACAAGAGGTTGTCTTGTACAAACAGTTCAAACATTCTACAGTACTGAGTTCAGTTAGCATAGTCAATTTCATCACACAGTAGTTTCTCTGCAATTCTTCAAAGTCAGACAATTTTATTTTAAATTCAAGTTGTATTCTTTAGAAATAAAAATCTTCAACATGATTTATAATATGTTTATATGTACAGCTGCTGTGTCTCTTGTGGTGATCTTAAAAATGTAATTGTTTCCTACTGTAACTGTACCTCGTTGTGACCTAAATTTGAATTTTCCAGTATATCAAACTGCCCAGCCAGTCTGTGGGTGCAGTGGTAGCATTTTTGCTCACATCACTGGTGATTCATGCTTGGGAATGAGTGTGGTGTGCCAGGGGCCAGTTGGGGGAGGAGAATCAAGCATCCAAGAAGATGTTCTCCTCCTCCAGGGAGGAAGGGTTCCTGGATCTGCTGTTTCACTGCCACATGGATGACCACAGGTGGTAGTGCAGTCAAGAGCAGCCAGTGGGAGGGACGGTCACAGGCAGGTGCTGCACACTACACCCTTTCCTGCCATCATTGTGTTGGTCCTAGTGCGCCCATCAACAGGGTGCCAAAATCCTCAGTTCACCACCTCTTCCCTGAGGTCTGCCCTCCCTGGAGTTAGAATCCATAGGTGGGGAGGTGTGGGGGGCATAGCCAACCCAAACGGGGGGGTTGGGGCACAGCTTCTGCATTAAAATTGGGATTTGAACTTGAATCCCATGCGCCCTAATGATGGGCACACTCAGATGAGCGCTGTCCAACAGTGGAGCTGAACTACACATGGTCATGTGAATGCACACACTCCAGGCCAGTGCCCATGTGGGAAGGGACACAGAACAAGGAAAAAAGAAAGATGGCCCTGGCAGGATGAATACCAGATCCCGCAGCCCCACACTGGCAATGTGGCACTTCTCTATCTGGGACCTGGACAGGGTAGGTGTGAGACGAGGCCCGCTACCGCCTAGACCATAGCCCATGAGAAGCCAGGTCATGGGGATGGAGGCGCTGATAAGATGGTGGGCCAAGACCAGAAAGGGGGGAGAAAAAAATTACTATTGTATGTATTTACAGTGTTCATAATTTCCCCTCATTGTACTCACAGGTTGCGTCTGTAAAGGAGAGTATCCTTATATATCTCTGTGTTTACCTCGTGAAACAATTTCAAATAAATAAATAAAAGATAATTACAGTTTCTTCTAATGTTCTTGTGTGCCAGAACTGCTTAACCTTGAATTGTGAGGTTGTAAGTGACCCTACTGTCTTGGCCAAAATGCTTAATGAAGTTTTTAGTGACTTAACCTGTTATAGAACAAATAAAGATAAGTATGCTTCAATGAGCTCACACAGCTTGGTGTTGTGTTGTGCTTGTGCAACTTGTTGAGTAAACTTTGTTGTGGCTGTTCACCTCTCTGTGCCTCGAGAATACCACCCTGTAGGGATGTCAAAGGCAAGGAACCCTGGAGGAAGGTTCCATCCCTAGAGGTGCCACAGGAAGGATTCAATTAGGCTAAAGGTAGCTTAGGAAAAAGCCCCAAAAGAGTGTAGATCTGAAGTATTGCAGAGGTAAAGAATTGGTATTGAGTATTTGGACCTTCACTTAGGTCCAGAGAAATAATGTTAATGGTCAGCAGATAACTGAAACGTGCAACAACCTAGGTAGGTCAAATGAATTATAATGAAACGGCATGACTTCCCAAGGAGAGAGGGAATGAAAATGGAGGGACACCATTCATCTCCATCCAACAATGGAAACCTACCTAAATAACTGTGGAAACCTACCTAAGGAACCTAGGAAATACAACTAAAGTAATTAGATATTATGACCTTTGGCACTTGGGAGAGGAAAAATCTCCTTTGAGGAGGAAGCCTCTGGGGATCCAAGGCCTAGGTCGACTTCCCTCCAGGCTTGGGATGTATTATTTAGTGATGGCTCTGCTAATGCAATTTAGAAACCTAATCCAAGGGGAGGCAAATATTCCAGTTTGGTGGAAGGCTCTCACAATCCCTTTAGCAGGAATGCCATGAAGGGTTGCAAGCACACTTTGCAACATTGGATACTCTGATGAGAGTGGGACCCCAAGCTGGAAGGAGGAGAGCAATGACTGCTGAGGCACTCAGCTGGCCTACTGACTAAAAACAGACCAGGTGAACCTGAGGCAGTCATGGGTAGTACAGCATAGAAGGCACCGCTGAACCCAACTCATCTAGCTAAACAATCCCTCATGGGCACAAGGACCCCACCCCTCATAGCTGAAGTCTTAAATTCTACATCAAGAGGTTCCATTGATGCAATCGCATGGCTAAAGCTTCACCTGGAGTGAGGACATCCCTACTATGGGCCAGATGAGAAGCAACCCACCCCGAATTTCGCATGATCAAGATGCAGACTTTATGGGTAGAGAGTGAGACCACTGGCTGCAGGGCAGGCCCTGAGCCATAGAAAGTAATGGTCATGGTTGGAATGCCTCTGATTTATGAATGAGAGCATACAGTCATCTGTGAAGTATTAGATATGAAGAGGCTGGGTGAAGCCAGTGGCCAGATGTTATGTAATGGTTTGTGAGGAGGAGGCCAGGCAAAGTCTGTGGCCAGAGGTTAGGTGATGGCTTGTGAGGCAGAGGATGCTGGGTGAAGTCAGCAGCCAGAGGTTAGAAGTAAGAGCAAAGCCAGCAGAATGCAAGCTAACCAGTTCCAGTAAGGAAGCCTAATATTTATGACATTGAAATACTCAATGATGGTAGGTAATACTAATGTCGGTTGGTGAGTAGGAGGCCGAGTGAAACCAGCAGCCATTGGTTAAGTAGAAGGAGGCTGTGAATGCCAGTAATTGAATCAATGAGGTTTAAGTAATTGAATTGATATGGTTTATGCATAATTACCTTAAATGCCATTTAGGCTGCACAGGAGCAGTAGTAGGAGGCCAGGCAACATGAGTGGCTGCAGGGTAGAGGTGGTAATTTAATTGATGAGGAGTATGCAGGAATTTGGCAAAGGAGCAGGGCAAAATTCATTTAACTTACAAAAAGCAAGCTGCTGCTACTTGGAGTCAAGAAGCCCCACTGTGAAATCACAGTCCCCCACCATGGGAATAACAGGGAAGCCACAAGTTGAGCACCATGAGACCAAACAGGTAATTTAATGACTTGAAAGTTTCAGTATAAATAGAAAGTAGAAAGGTACTGTTTAAATGCCATCAGCTCTAAGCTGGGCTGACATACCTTGGATTACATACATAGGCAAAAATAATTAAAGTTTGATTAATGATTGCAAATGTGTCTGAGTCCTGCATGTAAGACTAGGAGAACATTAAATTTATGATAGAGTGTAACTTGAATGGTAGGGCAGGAAACCCCAAAAACTCTAGAGGTGCTCTCTGTTTCTCACTTAGTTTGTCAGTATGGGTAGAAGTCAGAAACTGATTGCTGTGGTTTTGGTAAAGTACAG
This sequence comes from Neoceratodus forsteri, assembly GCA_016271365.2. NCBI lineage: Eukaryota > Metazoa > Chordata > Ceratodontiformes > Ceratodontidae > Neoceratodus > Neoceratodus forsteri. Next base: position 177,504,514 of record JADMNL010000026.1, on the reverse strand, counting down.
TCCAGTATAGGTATGAAATGCTAAAGTAATAGCTGAAATTTTTCATAGAGTAATGCAACAAAGCACAAGGAATATGCTAGAAGCAGACAAAACAAATGAAAACTAATGGAGTTGTATCTGCCAGAGTGGAGCTAGCACTGAATGGATTAAGACCAGAGGTGCTGAGCAACAAGCATTGCACAGCATGGAGTGGCTGGAGCCTGGACCAGGTGCAAACAATTAAGGTAGAAAAGCACAGGAGACAGCAGAGACAAGGAAACAGCAGAGTGAGCTGAAGCATACAGATAAAAGTTGCAAGTAAACTGAGGGCTTTGTAAAAGTACAAAAATAAATGGGTCACTAGAAAAATTAGAAAAGCCCAAAAGAAACAAACAAAAGCAAACACAAGCACTGGAGCTGGTAGGAGCAGAAATAAACAACTGAGAGAGGAGCACAGACAGACTGCAGCCAGAGGCAAACACCGACCTAGAAGGAAGAGATGCACAAGCCAGGCAGAGAGCCCAGCACAAGCCAACAGAAATCCAAGCACAAGGGAAGGTAGGAGACAAACCCAGCAGAAGGAGGGAGCCCAGGGAGAGGTCAGGCAGAGCCTCTGGCTGCAAAGAAAAAATCCTTCTGAATGAAGGAGGAAGGCAGAGTTTAAATAGGTCAGGCAGTGGGGGGGGGGTCATGGCTGTTGCTTCAGTCCATTGAACCACAGGCTTAAGCCTTTCAATTCTGAAAGTGGTGCTAAATGTGCTTCAGCTTTGTTATCTCATCCAAAATACATTTTTAAGATACTGTACTTACACTTGATCTGGTTTTGCATTATTTGGATAAAATGCACCCATGTCCATCTTTCGGTATTGGTGGTTTGGACTTCAGGATTATTAACATGGCAAAAGAAAGTATTGTTTTTCCACTTATTAAATTGTTAAACTTTTCTCTCTGTCATGGCATATATTCTACACAGTGGAAACAGGCCACAATATGCCTTATTCATAAATCTCGACCTTAGCTGGCTCAGTGGCGTGGGAAGGCTGAGGTATCACTGCCTTACCTCTGCCTATGCCGGTGACCCGTGATCACAGTGCAAGCAGATTTCCAAGGGTCAGCCAGGAAGGGAGAAGATCAAGCATCTGTAGGACAGCTCTCCTCTCCCAGGGAAGGGTGGGATTGGAGATCGGTGCATGCCTGGCCTCTAGCGGTGGCTGGAGGATGGCACACCGGCTCCAAGACAGGGGGTGGAGATTGAGCATACACCCGGTGTGCCACATGTGGAAGCGTGTGTGGCTTGGTGATTGGCATCATTGCACACCATGGCTCCACACTTGGGGAGGGGAGAAATGGAGGCAAAAATTCCACTGATTGGTGGGATGATACCAGTCCCCCACAGGTGCCACACCCAGCCAGCTGGCACATCAATGCCAGAGGTAAGTTCCAGTGGATGCTGGAGTGATGGGGCTGTGGGGGCCAGTGGAAGGGGGCTGGTCAGTGCTGGAGACAAGTAAAAAAAAGAAACAAAAAAAAAATCTGGACCTAAATTTATAGTATCAAACTATAGGCCTATGTCTTTGTTAGTCCCCTAGTCAAAATTATGTGAGTGCATTATTATAGATCAGATGGTAAATTGTTTTTATTTTTAAATATTGTCAGTTGAGTCATATTCAACACGGCTTTCACTCTCTACAGAACACAGAGTTTTCTCTGCTGAGGTTCATGAACTATGTTCATCAGGCCACAGATTCTGGGAATCTTGTAGCCTCATCATTTGTGGACCTCACCAAGGCATTCAACCTAGCTGACAATGGTTTGTTTCTACTGTCACTGACACACTGCTATTTTTTCAGTGATTTCATTAATTGTTTTGGGACTGTCTCTTGGGTCATGAAGACAGAACTATTAGTCAGAATGATTTTTCCAGTTTTCTTAAAGTTAAGTTGTAGTATCCCACAGGCCTTTGAGACCTCTGCTCTTCTCCCTTTTCTTAAATGGCCTGTCTTCAACTTGACCATCATCTGAAATGCTTCTTTACACAGTTGATGTGGTCATTTTTAAGAAGGGGAGGGATGTGGAGGCCCTGAATACTATTTTTCAAAAATAGTTAATTAATCCGCAAACATGGTTCAGTGCCCGGGGGATGATCCTTGATACTAAAAGATCTAAAGCTATGATCATTAGCAGAACTAAAACTGGAAAACAGTGAATTCTTGCTGAAAGCTCTTGATGGTGAAACTACTGAGACAATTAAGCAATTGGGGTATTAAGGAGTACTTTGGATAGTGCTTTATCATATGAATCATTTGTTGATAGTATGATAAAGACAACTCATCAATGAATGGGTTATTTACAGAGGATTTGGAAAAACCTTTTGCCTGAGACTTGCACATTTTTGGTGAAGAGCCTACTGCATTTAGTCCTGGACTACAGATCGTTACATTATTCCAGTGCAGGAAGTAGGGTATTATTCAGGGTAAAAGTTTTATATAATTCAATTTGTCATTTTATTACTGGACTTCCAATCAATACCCACCATTGTTTGTTGTACAAGGCTACACAGTTACCCATGCTGGGTGACCCTGTGAACGTAAAAGTATTGACTTTTTTCCATGAGGTTATCCTGGGTAAGGTAACATGTTCAATCTTAGAACTGTTTCCAGTTCAGCAAAAATATCAATGTACTAGATTTCAGGAATCAATATTGTTTGAAATTACTTTTTGCAAAACTTGTTTTGGCCAAAGAGGATTTGATTATGTTGGACCAAGTGTTTATAATCATTTCCCAGAATTTGTTTAGTAAATCTGTGTCTGCTTTCAAGAAACAGCTGTTTAATATTTTAAATAATCAGTCTTACTGCATTTGTGAATAATCTCATTGCAATGTATGTGTTTTTATATTTTGTTTTGTAAATTTGTAAATACTGGTCCAATTGAAAAGGAAATTTTGATCAATGTACCTTTCCAAGACAAACAATAAATGAAAATAAATTAAAAACTTCTCTTTGCAGTTTGCTGTCCCAAAAAGAAATCAAGAATGCACTCTTACAGCCATTACAAATACAGTAACTCTACATATAATGATATTTATTTATTTATTTATTTAGATTTTGTTAACCAAGGTAAGCCCACTGAGACCAAGGCCCCTTTTTCAGGGACGACCCGGGGTTGAGAAAACCAACCACTTTACATTAGGCAAGCACAAACTAACACAGTATAAGAGTACATTCATAGTCAGGGGATACATTAGACAATTACAGTTTCATAACATAAGGGCTACAACATTAATTGGATTTTTGCTTCTGGGCAGTCAAAAGGAGAGAGAGAGATTTTAGTCCTTTGTCATAGGGAGGGGTATGTGGATAAGGACATGAACTAGCGGTTGCAGCCTCAGAGGCTCAGCTCAGTGAGGTATGCTTTAAGACCTGCTTTATAAAGACTGCAACTTATGCTCCCTGAGATAATGTATGATACTGGCCTTACTTCTGTCGGCCATAGCAGAAGCAAACATTTCCCCTTTCTATCAGGGGGCAGGTTTTTGGGTGTAAGATGCAGGCAACCTTTTCCTTCAGGGGATCGCTACAGGGAGAGGAATGAATAAAAGTTAAAGATAGCAACATGGAGGACCCAGGCTGGAAAACACAAATATCTTCAGTCCATGCACTTGTGGGGTGCCTGTGTGGGTGTGAGTGGGGGGCTCGTCACTGAGAGATGCTGACAGCATTAGAGTGGGATATGAGCTGGGGTCATAGTCTTCCAATTCATACTGCTAACAGCTTAACAAAAAGGTAATGATTTTGACGGGGGGGGGGGCAGCCCTCCAGTGCAAGCACCCCTGCTGACTACATCACATGGGGTATTACCCAAAGGGGGAGGGGTAAGCTTACAGAGCCCCCAAGTACATCACAGAGAGGTATTACCACTGGGGGTTAGAGGGGAAGTCTCCAGGGCCCCTGCTGAATGCATCACTTCCATTACATTAGACTGGCTGTCTCACTTGCCAAACTTGGGTATGCAGAATAGAAGTGATGTAGTTCTGGTGGCAACCAAGATGGAGGAGGGGGTCGAATTATACAGAAAAAATAAACAAATTAGCATGAAAAATCAATTTTTACTTTAAAGGTGGACTTATTGAAAAATCCCGTTCAATTGTGTTGCATATAATGGATTAGGTGTTAATATTTAGTAATTACAAACTATGCTGTGTTTTATTATTATTCTTTAAAATACCCCTTCAGATGAAAAGAACATCGGAACTGAAAAAGAGCAGGCTGGGAACAGATGGAACTTGTAAGGCAAACGGGAAACTATGTTTTAATAAGACGAATTTATTGTAGCGCCATAAAGAATGTGGGAAACCTATAGAGAAAATGTGGGCCATTTTCCAGTAAATCATACAACCCCCCCCCCCAAAAAAAAAAAAAAAACAGGCAAGGCAGTGAGAAGAACGCCACACAGCAATGTATTGTGTCTGTGTATTCCATAAACCTCACCAAGCAGTGGAAGGGGGATGTATTTTTAGAAGAAGTGATGTAAAATGAAGAAGAAAGAAAAAGTGATGCCTTACTTTACGTGTCAAATAGTAGCATTACAATTTTTAACATGTAATGATCAGTCTGTCCCATAAGATGCCCCCCCCCCCCCCAAGCAAAAATATATACTGAATGCAGTACTCCATCTGGAGGTGAAACGTCCGGTAATTTAAGGCTGCACCGTACTATATTATATGAGTAAAGCTAAGGACAAGATGCTCTTCCCCAATCATTCACCCCCAGTCTGGCCGGGAGCTTCCCCTCTGAGCTAGAAGACGGCATGGTGGTGGTTTTGGTGTGGGGGTATGGAAGTTACGACTGAAGTGCTTGGTCAGTCCTTAGTTTCCCAAAGCAGGGAAAGTAAAGTAGCCCCCACCCCCACTGACCAGCAGCTACCCAAGTGAGTATTGGAAGGGTATATAATAATTTGTCAGACAGGGGAAGGGTGGGCTTGCCTGCAGCCTGACACTCCCAGAGCGGGGGAAGGAAGCTGGACTCCTGTAAGAGAAGTTACTTAAATCTGCCCCTTCACCCCGCCCTTCATCCCGCTTCGTCCAGAAACTGCCCCAAGTGGGTAATGAAAGGGTATGATAGGGACTGGCTGGCTAAGGCCTAGGTGCCGGGTTAGTCCGGGCTAGTTCTGGACTTCCAAAGCAGGGGAAGGAATTAAACTGAGTTCCCGGAAAAATACAGCACCCTCCCCGTCTTTCTGCGTTAATCCTGACGTGAACTGTAAATTTTGAGCAGCAAAAGCAACCCATTCAGCAAATACCCATCCTAGAGAGCCCACAGGGGAGCTGAGCAGCCCCGCAGTCCGATCCGCAGCAGACTCCGTCCGCCAGCCCGCAACAACCGCACAGAAACGGCAAACCTCACGTCTCCAATTCTGCAGCTCAGCTTCCTCAGATGGGGGCGATTTTTTTCCTTTCTACCTCTCCTATCCCGTTGTGCTTGCATTGCCCGCGCTAAAGGAACTGAATTCGGCGGTACAGTAGTCCTTTCCTTCCTCCCCCTGTTTTAGATGGGCTCCTGTCGGTTGCTTATTCTCAACCTGCTGCTCCAGTAAGATCTGAAGTGCCCTCAAAGGGCAGGTCAAGCCCCGGTGGCAAGAGGCAAACTCCATCTGAAGGAGTTATTTAATGCAGTTGCTGCTGCCACAGAGCTTTCAAAAGACTCTCATCAGAAGCGTGGAGAGAGAGGATCGATGCGTTAATACTGGAGGAGAGATCTAAAGAAGAAGCGAACGTGGTTTTAATCGTCCTCCCCCTCCCTCCATCCCGGTACCTCTTCCGGCTGCGTGGGGAAGGTTGTGACTACTGCTCTCCTTGTGTATGAGTCTCTCTCTCTTTCTCTCTCTGTCGCAGGAGGCTGGTGGTCGTAAGATACAGCTGCCACCATACTATCACAGAGCACATCTTTCCAACTCTCCTTCCTCCTGGATGCCCATTTTCTGGCTCTGGGCTAATAAAGACAGGCACATAGATAAAGTTGCACTCCAGTCAAACTCTTCTGACGTCTCCTTTCCTTTTGCTAGCTAGGGCTGAGGCTAGCAGGATTGTTGCTTGAAGACCCTTTCGATGGCTATCGGGGCTTGGGGAAGTGTGACCAGTACTAGTTCCACTTAGGATGGCACCATAGGAAGAGAAGAGATAACACTTTACTGGGAATTCCATCCGAGCCCGCTTGGAGTCTTTCTTCCACTCTTCCTTTTGCAAAGACAATCTGCTGGTGGCTACTGTGTTGTGGGCTTTTATATCCCCGAAACAGGCTTGTATCTGCACACTGTTCCCCTTCCATCTCCGTATCTCACCCTCTCTCTCTCACACACACACACACACATACATACACACACCACAGACACCACACACACACACACACACTCAGTCTCTGTTTCTCCAAAAGCTGGAAGGATGTTGAGCCGATGCGAGTACCACTGGCGCTGATTTTGGGGGGAGACGTACAGGGCTGCTTGCAAAATCGACTTCAGTCCTTTTCATCTTCTTTCTTATTTGAGTAACCCGCCGGATTCCTAGCCTGGCTACCGGGATCTATAGGATTTCTTGAACATGATCTTGGCAAACATCTTCAGCATCATTCTCTTCCTAGGTGAGTGGGGGGGTTGACAATTTTGACGGATTTTGTTTTCATCTAAACACATTGGTGAACCTAAATTGTTGGGATATTTTATAAGTGGGGTTGGGGTAGCTGAGGTACACCCTGCCCGATCTACAGCCCCTATAAAATAGTATGAAGGGCTATGCCTAATTCTCAGGCTCTCTGTTTATCTTTAGACGATGCGGCACCATAAAGTTTCTTTCTTGCCCCCGAGCACCGAATTAGATGAACATTTTAAACATTGGCGTTTCTGCCTGATCTCTTGAATTGAGCAGTCATTTAATGCAATTTATGGTAGTTAACGTTCTTTAGAGGAAGCCATCAAAATCTCCCAAAATGCTTAACGCAATGTTGCGTTTCGGAGCTCTGGCGTCCTTAGAAAGCATTCTTTGTTTTAGTTTTTATTTTACTATGTTTAATGTGGGAAACCAGTACACCTATACCCGGACAGTTTTTGGGGAAAGCCAGGATCCGGTATATATCAGTATAGGGAGACTTGGAATGTCACACACTTAAAAACCGTGTGTGTGTGTGTGTGATATAAATGTATTAACTCCACTCCACTAGAAGTCCTTCCACTCCACTAAGTCATTCCAAGTTTAATATGCATTAGCTAAGTGTTACCTACCCCCGCACACACTTGTTATTGGTAAGGAAGTCATTTTCGATGAAACTAATGTATAGACTGGTGTGTGTGTGTGTGTGTGTGTGTGTACAAATCCCAGAAATTCGGAAGTTCTCACCTACTTGGTCTTCTCCTCTACCAGTTTAGCAAATTTCTTGTCCACCTTATTTTTATGGTTTGTCCATGAATATAGGGACAGGCATGTACATTCCTTTAGAGCTGTCTGCAGTACAGGACTAAGCCCTTAATTCTACAAACTGCATGAGATTCAACATTTACCCCCGGCAGGCTGCATGCACACAGGCTGGCAGCTAGGTGTGTGTGTGTGTGTGTGTGTGTGGCTGGCAGCTAGGTGTGTGTGTGTGTGTGTGTGTGTGTGTGTGCTGGGGGGGGGTCAAGGTATGAGCTGGGATTACTTCTGAGAGTAAAATATAGACACACCTCTCATTGCCCTGTCCATACCTCTCAACTGTCCCTGATTTTCAGGGACGTCCCTGATTTTGCCTCAAAATTTTCTTCTGTCCCTCATAAAATTTGCGTTTTTGTGACAGAACCATGGGACTAAAATCACAAAATAATGTCAAACATTAAAGTTATAAACTTGTTCTTTTTCAGAAAATGCATCTTAATACATATCCCTTTATTTTATCAGCTTTCTGAGTGAATAGTACCAATTTTTAAGATGTGTCCCTGATTTGGGGTCTTTGTCCCTGATTTTTTTAAGCCTTGTCCCTGATTCAAGAGGCAAGAGGTTGAGAGGTATGGCCCTGTTTCCCAAGTCAGGGACAAGACTGAAAATAAAATAGGGGCAAATGCATTTATTTATTGAAGTTTAGGATTAATACATTTGAGCCTGGGGCTCATTTACAAAGATTCCAGGCCAAGTGAAAACAGTGCAGGACAACACATTACATAGAGTACAAAACCATTCAAGTAGAAAATTTCCAACATGACAGTGGGTACAGGTAACAACATTTGCAAGTCAGCAGTGTACACAAAAAATAAACCATATTTACATATTCAAGGATTTGATTTTGATCAATACTAGATTTCGTGTGATTCTTTTCTTAGTTAAGTTCAGGTACAGACAGGAGAGCCAGAAAGCTCTTAAACAGTGGGTGAAAGGAAAAGAGCAGCCAAGGAAGGCTTTGTGAGGGGTAGCTGAGGTGGGGTGGGGAGGGATGAGAGAGGTGAGGTAGGAAGGATAAAGGCTAGTAGGGAGTAAATTACAAGTGGGGGCAGTAGTAGAGGGGGTGAGGGAGGAAGCAGAGGGGGGTTGGGAATGAAGCAAATTCAGGGACACATCTTTAAGAATAGTAATATCAACCCAAAAAGCAGTTTCAATAATGGTCTCTGGTAGTGCAATTGTTGTGATGCCAAATATCTTGCGAATACATTCCTATCATAATCTGTTTTAGTTCTATTTGCTTGTTTAGAGGCCTGGATCTATCCTGGAAAGGGGTCTATTGGGTCCAGAGAACCTAACTAGTTATTGAAAAGGTTCATTTTCTGAATGAGTGATGGAACGTACAACTAATGGCTGCTGTCATTGTATGCTTCAAGTTTCTGCACTTCAGTGACAGAAATGCAAATTTAGAAGTTAGGACAGAGCAATATTTTCGAGGTAAAAAAATCAGGACATCCACCAATACCAGTCACAGGCTGCTGAGAGGGGAGGCAGACCCACACATAAAAATTACATTTATTTTTGTGTCATCAAGGATTAGTAGAACCCCCCCCCCCCATCTTGAATATGACTCCCCATTGCCTTGCAGAGACACTTCCTTTATCTGAAGTGCAGTTATTGATTGAAAACAACAACTGTGTTGGGCATTCACACTTGTGGGAAGTGCAGCATGAGGCTGCCTGGAGCGTCAGAAATAATGACTCACTAGGGGTCACTGTTGCTACTGGAGATGCAATATTATTTATTTCCCACCTTCTTCCTGAAACGAAGATACAGTTTATTATGCCCCCCACCTTCAATCCCCTTTGTGATTGTTTGAAAAACCTGCAAAAAAGGCAGCAGCATCTGTGATAGTGATATCTCTGCACATTCACAAGCAGTGAGGGGGATCTGCAGAAGGGAACTGTAGTTTCAGAGGGCTGTTGTACATACAAGAAGTGCAGCCCTGGTAAAGTACACCCTGACGCTTAAGCTGCACAAAAGGACATCTCCACTACACACACACAAACTCCAAGGTAGATCCTGAACCTGTTTAAGGTGGTAGCAGTTTTGTCAAGAGGGTTCCACTTTTCTTAAGAAAATTGTAAAATGTTCCCTTGAAATGTAAAAATGTTCCCTTGAAAAATTCAGTTAGGCTTAAACCACTGCTGCTGTGTGCTAACCTTAGAGGGAATCAGGTTCTTCATAGCTAGATCTGCTAGCCCCAATACAATTGACCAGCACTTGAATACATTTTCTAAAATGTTTCTCACTTCTGCTACTTTGTGGAGTTGGGTTGTGGGTTGTGTGTGTGTGTGTGGGGGGGGGGGGGCAGTAATAGCCAGCCCAGGAGCTGAGAATGTATATGTTTCAGGAAGCAGATGCCACACACAAGATGTCTCATTTTCTCATTTAGGAAATTAACATAACCAAGAGGAAGGGGCACTATTGATGTAGTTTACTTCCTTCTGGGCATGGAAGTTGTATATTGTACGGTGCCGTGGTTTCCTGCAAGAGGAAGTATTTTTCTTTCCATGTATAGCTAGTGTGTTTCTGATAGCAGCCACAAAGATGCAGATAAGTTTATATGTACAGTTCTTTAAAATTCACATATGTTGGTTAGCAGGGATTTACATATACATATTTACAGTATATTATATAGAGACAATATGAAAACTTTCTGTAAGGTGAAGGGACATATTGTACATAGCTTTGGGCACAGTTACATTATACAAACATATATGACAATTGCCAGCAGAAACATGCTGTAGTGGTCTATCAAATCTGCTCAAGTGTGCAGCTCAGTCTATTTTACTGGAGCTGCCCTCCTTGCCCCCAGAGGATTCCCCTCTTCCCCATCCCTTCTTCCCTCCCATTGCCCATCTCCATTTTATCCTGCCCCCCCCCTTAAAATATCCCACTGTTTTCAATGATATCACTTCCTCAGGCAGTTCATTCCACTTTGACACTACCCTTTCCATGAGTAAGTGCCTCCCCATTTCGTTTTTAAATTTCTCCCCCACAAGTTTCAGACTGTGGCCCCTTTTGGTCAATCAATCAATCAGTCAATATTTTATTTGTATAAGGTGCCCTTCCTATGCTCCAGGTGACTTTACAGTACAGAATAAAAACACACAATATTACAATTTAAAACAGATAAAAACATATCAATGTACACATTAATAGATTCCTGAGAATCTATTAATGTCCCCTCCCTTTTTAAATTGAAAATCTCAAATTATAAATGTCAGGTGACTCCTGAGAACTTTGAACATTCCTAGTGGCCATTTTTTCAAGGTAAATATTGTAAATGCTTTCATTCAAAATTTACCCTCCTAAATGTAGTCAGCTTGAGTCTGTGGGAGGCTATTCCAAGGCTACAGATAAAAGTGTGCTATAGTTGTGTCAAGCCTCTCTCAAGTTACTTGTTATACTGCCACTGCACTTCATGTCTTCATTTTTACAGGGCTTCATGACAAATACAGGATTTCTGCATGATATGCAGGGTCTGGATAGGGAACAGGCATTTTGGTTAACTGTATAAAATGGCTGAGTTGATGCAGAGTGTCTATCAATTTTTTAAACTGCAGAGCTGCCTGGAGTGCTGTTGCAATACAAATTCCTCCAGAAAGCTAGTATATAGCAGGAGGGTTTCTAGAATCCTACAGGAAGCACAACTTCTAAATTCCATTAAACAAGGCAGGATTTCTAGATACATTACACAAATCTGAATTTCCAGATTCCATACACCAGTTGGTATTTCTAGATTCCCCAACAAAATGAAGGCTTTCAGAATTTCCCTACACAAAGCAGGATTTCTAAATTCTCTACACAATGCCGGAATTCAATGTTTCCCTGCACAATGCAGTATTTTGAGATTTTCATACACAAGGATAGATTTCTGCATGCCCAAACCCAATGCAGGATTTCTAGATCTCCACACACACAACAGGATTTTGAGATGATCCTTCACAAGGTGGGATTTGGGAATTTCCCTGCACAGGTCAGGGCTTGGAGATTTCCCTACACAAGGCAAGATTTCAAGATTTCCCTACCCAAGGAAAGATTTTGAGATGCCATGTAGCTTAGAGAGTGGATACAGCTTGCTTCAATACTTATTAGTAATACTTCCCAGTTGGTTCCTCCACCTAACATCTGTTTTTTTCTTGTGTTATAGGTCACAATAAACTACAGTGCTCCCTTATTTATCCATCCCCCTTATCCACCACCCTCACTTGCTGCCAGTGTGAGATCCTGTCCCATTTTCCAGCAATGTTGTCTCCCCCTTTAACCACCACCGTCATCTATTATCCACTATCCTGTATGACCTGCCAACACTTAGGATTTATGGAGGTTGGTGGATAAAAGAAGGAGCACTGTATACAAGCAACCACAACCCACCACAACCAAAACCCTCATCACCATTATGTGAGCCTGTAGCTCAGTGGTGAGAGCACTGGAATGGTATTCTGGGGTCCTGGGTTCCATTCCAGGTAGGTCATTTATTTATTTATTTAGTTCAGATTATGATTAGTACTTTTGAGCCAAGGGGTTCTTTTACAAAGGTTCCAAGTCAGTTAAGCAGGTATTACAAGACAAGTGGTCGAAGCATGATAAACATGAACAGAGCAGCAAGGTACACAGGTATACATAACATAGGCAGTTGCAGAAGTGCAATGCCTGAACAATAGCATCAGCATGTAAAAATACACAGTGGTCATGAGCAATGAAAACATTTAGGTTACTAAGAAGAAGAATAATAATCAGCATTTATATAGCGCTTTTCATACATCCAAAGCACTTTACAAGCAATGCTAGACTGGTAGTGAAGTGACTGATTGTGTGGTGACAGCCATATCACACATCATCACCCACACACAGCCTGGATAATCGCATGAACCAGTTTATGGGAAGGGAAATGTTGGCCAGGACACCAGGAATGTTCCCTACTCTTTGCAAAGAGTGCCCTGGGTTCTTTTACTTCCACCTGGACACCCACCAGGATGGGCAGAAAGAACCTCAGCTTAACATCTCATCCGAAGGACAGCACACCCCAGCAGTACATCACCCCCCAATACTGCACTCGGATGCCAGCAATTTTTAGGTGCAAGTCCAATCCTGGTGTGGGAGAAGAACCCACGACCTTCTGGTCCAGAGGTGGATGTGCTACAAACTCAGCCACGCTGACACCTAAAGTGCCAGGCAATAGATAGGTAGCAGCCTGAGTAGGCTTTGTCAGGATGAAAGGAGAGGGATAGGAGGATAGAAGTATGGCGAGGACAAAGGTAGCGGGGGGGTTGGTCAACTATAGATAGGACACAGGGAAAAACCCGCGATCAGGAATGGCAATCCCATCGATTTGCTTGTGCTAAGAAGAGGCGGACGTCTCTTTTGAAGGGGCCAATTTTTCCACAATCTATCAGGGAGACTGGGAAGTCATTTAACCATTGGGGCCCCCAAAAGGAAAGGGCTCACTGGGCAAAGATGGTATGCCTAAATGGGATGTGGGTACACCCTTCAATGATCTTCTAGTTGTTTTGAAGATTTACGAGCACTGGAAATGCTAGCCATTGAAGCAGGTGTTAGTCCAGGTAGGTGACGTTTCTCCAAGGAGGCAGGCCTGGTACCTGACCCTTAGATGCAAGGGGAGCCACCCTGTCTCAGAGTAAAGACTACAGGTGTGTGTAAAGTGACCGGCCCCTAGGACAAGGCTTTGTTAAGGAGTATCTTAACCCTTTTCAGAGCCGTGTCCATAGTGGCGCTGTAGATTTTATTTTATTATTATTTTATTTATTTAGCTTTTGTTTACCAGGCAAGCACGCTAGACAGTCAAGTGCCTATTTTCAGGTGCAACCAGGGAGAATTACAAAGGTACAGGCAATAACAATTCAGAGACAGGGTAATAGAAATCAACAAGATACAGTCAGGTACAGTCAGAGAATTCAGGAAATATACAGATACAGAGACAAGGTAGCAGAAATCAACAATTTACAGATAGGTATGGGCAGAGAGCTACATCCAGGTACTGACAGAGAATGAATATAATACAAGTACAGTGTTAAGGTGTGGCAATCTCAGGAGGCAGTCAAGGAAGCAAATCAAAGAATCAGCAGAGCATTTTTGAGGAGCACACTAAAGGTGCTAATAAGCACGTAGTTGATTGTGGACAATATAGAGCTCCTTGTTAGCAGGATCAAAGCCTCTGGAGTCATTGCCTGCTTATGGTGATAGAGGATCCCAAGATTGATGTTCACTGGTTTGATAACATGATCAATGTGGCCGGTGATGGACAGGGTATCATTGAGGTGTATTCCTAGTTATTTAAAGGTGTGGACTTGCTCTAGAATGTCTCCTTTTTGACTAAGTATGTACAATGGGCCATTTTGTTTCTTATTGTGAGGGACTGTGACATTATTTCTTTCTCACTACAGTTACTAATAAATGTTGGGAGGCTGTTCAGAATATAAACTATCTTAGGAGCACTAATCAGTTTTATAGAGTTTATCTATCCTTAAGAGATAAATGGAGTTTCTCTCATCATTCAATGTCTTTTGAGGGAGATGGTGCTGCCATTGTATCACTCACTGGTGAGGCCTCACCTTGTGTACTGTGTCCATTTCTGGAGGCACACCTCTGCAAGGACATTAAGAAGGTGGAGGCAGTACCAAGGAGGGCAACCAAAATGGTGAGGGGGTTACATGAGAAGCCAAACAAAGAAAGGCTACAGAAACTCAACATGTACTCCCTGTAAGTGAAGGGAGCAAGAGAGAATGTGAATGAAACATACAAGTACTGTACCTCACAGGAGTGAATAAGGTGTAAGTGGATGATCTATTTCAGAGAAAGGAAGGCACTAGAACAAGGTGGCATGCAACAAAGCTGAGAGAGGGAAGTTTAGGAGAGATGTACAGAAATACTTCTTCACAAAAAGGGTAATGGATGACTGGAACAGCCTGCCAGAGGATGTAGTGGGGGGCAAAGAGTATGAGGAGCTTCAAGCATGTGTGGGATAGGCACAGTGGCGTATGAGGTACAGGAATGAAGTAAGGGTGACACCTGTGACCAACTATGGTCAGTGGTGGTGGAATCGGCAGGGACAAGGGGCAGACTGATTGGGCCTAAAGGTCCTTTTCTGCTGACAAAATCTATGTTTCTGTGTAACCCCATATTCTTCTTTTACTTTAATGGAATGACCTTTAGTTTGTCAGAAGCCAGAGAAACAAAAGCAAATGATTTGGCTGTGCATAAACATGACCTTTTGAGAGCTATTATATAGCATGGTACCTATTTAAATGATCAGTGTAATTGAAAGCTGTCAACCCTGACAAGGTGATATTCCAGGTGGGTGGAGGTGCCTGGAGTGCACTCTGACCCTGGATAGTGCCTATTAAGTTCAGTAAAGATAACCAGGATACTTTTGTCTCCCTGTCCATTACTGTTTGCCATGATCCATTTGCCCATCCGAGTGGCTAATTTGATGATTGTTTGTTTTTACCCATTGGGTGACAGCTGAATAGGGTACACTGAGAGAAAACAGCTAAACATATAATTACTGTCCAAGGCAGTCGTTTCTGAATGGACCAAAAATAGAACTAAAGAGAGTGCCTCCCCTATCTGGCAGATGACATTCGAAATACTTAAACCACTGTCCTTCCATCTAGTGTTCATATGTCCATTTCTTTCCTTCAGACAAAAGGAAATTAAATCATTGTGTAAGACAGAATAAATTTCAAGTCCACGTCTTTAAACTGCATTTGTTCTTGACAGCCCCTTGAAGTGTGTGTGTGTGTGTGTGTGTGTGTGTGTGTGTGTGTGTGTGTATGCGTGATGCGCGCGCAACACACACCCTTGGAGTACATAATTATACTTGTAAAATGTGTTTGTTGAGAAACATGTTGAAACAGACATGCACATAAAGTGGAGTTACCATGACTATATCCATGTGATATATTGGTGCCATGTGATCAGATTCCACCAACTGCAGCACAGGATTCCCACAATCCATTATCTGTTTGCCTACGCCTGGCTATCTATCTTTAGATGTAAAATGTGCATTGTCTACATGCAAATCAATGTGAAGCTGTCGCACTACCTGATGAATACTGTACATTCTTTCTGTAGGCGCCCAGAGTAATGACGGCAGCAGATCTTTCTTTGGTAGTGTTATGTGTTTGGAAACCAAAATGCCTTTACCCAAAAAAATAATACAGAATTACATTTTCAGTTAGACATGGAATCTGCCTCCTAATTTTGCATTAAGAAGGGCTAAAATGAGCTCATGGCAGACAACAGTGCCTCCTTGAATTTCAAGTTTAGGGAAACAAAGGAGGCAAGGGGAGGAAGGATTGACTGACTTGGTGGATTGGCAGAAGATAAGAGCCATTCACCTTGAAGTCAGTGGTTCAAATTTGGCCCAGGATGATGGCAGCCCAAAAAGCATAATCTGGTGAAGACTGTATGTTGACGCACTATGGGACATGAGTTGTGGTGAACTGGGTTCATATCCTAGTGAACGCGGTTTCAATTTTGAAATGGGTTAGATCACCGCAATGGACTTGTGGCAGAGAGATTGACACAAGGGGTGACTTGCATCATACTCTGCGTCAAGTGTGATTTTGCAAGGACACTTGTGGCAAACCCCCTTCCACAAGTCCTTTGCACCAAACGCATCATGTTAGACCAGCTCCCCCCCCCGGTCTAACTTTGCACCATCAGGGGACCCATATTCTGGGACTTCCACCAAAGCTTTGGTTCAAGCTGCCTTAAATTGATGAAAATGTCATAACAGCACCAGCCCTTGTAAAATTGGGCTGCATTGTGACACAGGGCTTTGACGCAGCTGCGCCAAACACTGCGGCTGATGCAGGGCTTGATGCAAGTCCTACATCAGTCTTCTAAAATTGGACTCCATGTGTCCTCATTACACACACAACTTCAAACAGAACTAGCACAAACTGACACACTTGCTGGCTGCTTTACTGTTCATGAGATGCCAGAGACAGAGTGAGCATGGTATATTTGAATTACACCCTCACCTATGAGTGGATTTCCTACAGGACAGGACTGGTGGCGCATACGTGGCGCAGTGTATGGAAGCTTATACCATACTGTGACTGCTTCTCCTGTGAACCTCTCATGTGGTTAAGGAAAGATCTTCATTCTCAAGTGCTGTTAGTGTCAATGCCATATGTATAATAAAAAAGGCCCCAACAAAAAAATGCAAGAAGAGGCTGAAGAGACGTGATCTCTCTTTACTTTCTTGAATGAATGGCCCCAAGCTTCTGTGTTCTGCTCCATCTGAACCAGGGATGGGCAGAACTAGATTAAAAACAAATACATATAAGAAGCTGTCCCATTGCAGGATGTGTGGAACTATTTCAGCATCCTTTCTCCCCTCATACCCATGCCCACTAGGTCCTAGAGTCCTTGCAGGAGGCAGCAGTTCCCCATCACATGCTTGCGCCCCTGTAACAATGCCTAAGAATGTGGCTGTACTTGCTAGCAAGATAACGATGGCTCCCTCTGTACCAAAGCGTGTTCTCCTCTGGGAGGCAGCTTGGCCTAGTGATTACAATACAGAACTCTGAAACTGGGCAACTGAGTTTGAATCTCACAGATTCCACTTACTCAATAAAGAGAACAGTGATCACTTACTCTGTGAGTAAAATTATTACCAAAGCAACCACTATGCATGTCTGGTGCAGGTTACACTGGGCTAAATAAATAGGCAAGGTAGGGTCCCATAGAACTAATGGTACTGCACTGACATATGAAGATCATCACACAAAAGAAGGTTCATACTAAAAGATAATGTATAGCTTTGATTAAGACATGTCATTGCATTGAAACATCAGCTGTTACATACATATATGCAGTGTACCACTTGTCCAGATGTTGTAAATAAGGAATTTTAACATGCCGTACAGCTAAATATGGAAATGACTGATCTACATGTATACTGTCTATCACTGAGGGAACAATAAAGGTTGGGAAGGTAACCTTATCTTTCAATTTGGACCTTCTTTTGTTTGATGGTTTTCATCAGTCGGTACAGCTGCATTATTCCTACAGGACACTACAGGACTTTACTACTTACTGTGTGACCCTGAGCAAGTCACTTAACCTCCACATGTTTAACTTCTCTCTATTCTGTCTCTATGGTATCTGAATCCACCTGTATGCTCAAAAGGGCAGCAGCCATACTTTCCCTACCTTTCCTAGACAGTAGAATGTTTATAAATACAGATTGTATGGATGCTGCTGTATAACACCAAATGTCATCCTTCCAGTGTGAGCTGTATCCAAGTACCACATTGTACTGCAATGTAGGCACTGTCTACACTACTCATGCCAAGGGACCCCTCAGGAAAACAAGCTGCTGCATCTCTTGGGGCCATCCTGCCATTTGTATGAGAGGAGGCAGTATAGTCTAGAGAGAGAGAGTTAAAGCTGGGAACTAGTGTTGTTGCAAAGTTTAAATTTGCTGGTGAAGTTCCGAAGAAGTCACCCACTTCACCTCTGTGGAGCAATCTGCAAATTTTTGCTATTAGGCTGACAATTCAGCTATGTGACTTTGACAGAAATTTAGCAGCAAATGGTTGAATTTTGCCCATGAATGGTGGAATTTCATCCAAAAATATTGAAATTCCACTGTTCAGGGTGAAATTCCAAAATTAGCAGGTAAATTTCCACACTTTACGGGCGGAAATTCACATTACCTGGCTTGATCTGCATTCTGCAAATTGCACTAAATTTGCGGATTAATTAGTGGAATTAATTTTGCCAACTTTGCCCATCTTTACTGGGAACCTGGAAATCCAACAGACCTGGGTATGAAACCCGCAACCACCACCTGTATACTAGAGGACCCTGAACAACTCACTTAACCTTCATGTGCTCCAGGGGTGCACCTGGAAATGAGCATAGGCTCACTGTGCCTTTCCTGGTCAAAAAAGTCTAAATTAAAAATACAAAACAATAAAAACATTTCAGAGAAATAAGAAGTTGTGGTTCATCCTTGAGGGATATCACTAACATTTTCTGAATATCTGACCCCAGCTATTTAGGGAATTTTCACTTTTCTCATTTTCTTTATGCTTCTCACCTGGTACCCCTACTGGCCACTCCTTCAGAGTGCCATCACTCCACAACACCCCCACCTTGGCCCTGCACCACCAACTCCTGACCCTGTCTCGCAGCCTTACCTGGGTAACCCAACCTTTCCCTGTGTTGGGAGGGTCCCTCTCCTCCGAGGGGGAAGTGACATCAGGCAAGCTGCATACCCCAGGAGGCTGTTTCTGGGTCAGTCTGGGCTGTCCAAGGCTTTGTGGCGGTGTGGGCTGGGTGCTCATCATCTGGCTATCAGGTAGCCCAATTTTCCATTTTTCTTTGGCCCGCCCCATGTATTTGCCATAAGGATGGCATCCTGAGGTGGGGATGTGTAGGAGGGCATGTCGAGGCCTCACACCCTCCAAGCTCACCCACCAACCCACCTGCAGGAGCCCAGGTTCATCCCACCCCCTGGGAGGGAAGTGTCCAATGGAGGCTTGTGAGACCCCTCCCTGCTGGTCTCCGCTTCTGGTACCCAGGCTTGGGGCATGAACTCAGGTCACCAGGGTGCTGAGCGAACCCCCTTCACTCAGCATCATGGAGCTGGCCTTTTTCATTTTTTATTAATGGATTGTTAAAAGGTTGAGGTGGAATAGAGTTAAGACCAACTTATTATGATGCATCTTATTGACACAGGTTATACATGTTAATATATCTCGATTACATTAATTCACTAAATAGGGATTGGTGAAGTAAACAAACATTACATTCATATGGTTTTAGTATGAAGTGCAATACTTCCCAAAGTCTTCTGCTCCCTGAAGTCCATAATTGCTGGGGGACAAAACTCAGGAAGAACCTCCATGAAGGACTGACTTCAAACATGATTCCAGAGAATTCCAGCTTTCTGGAGCCTGTACTGCATGGAGGCTTTTCCCATAAGGTACAGACTTTACCCATTGATTTTAAATCTACAGCACCCCTAACTATAATATAAGGGGTAAAAGTGTATTGATGTATACTGACATATATCAAAATGTTATATCAGTGTTATGTAAACAGCATTGACAGGAGAAAACTATGTTGACATGACTCCAAGATTTCTTTTAAAAACAATTAAGCTTCTAGCGCTAATGATTCCAACCTAAGCCCTTTTAAATAAATCTTTAGAAAAGGTTCACTTTAGAACCGTTTAGGCTTGGAACTTAATTTTTAAAATGAATTCTTGGAATCTAGTCATCATAGATTGGTAATGCCAATGTAGTTTTCATGTATCAATCCATTAAGCAAATACTGAAACAGTCTGAAAGTATACACAATAAGCTGAAAAAGTATGCACTTTATCTTCATGCGTGAGGGGGTAAGACTATAATTCACGAGTAGTGACAGAGCCACGAGTGTGTTATGAAAGCTCTGCTCAGTCAGAAGTGATGATAAATTGTGTATTTTGAGTCAGACTACTGTATATTTGAATAGTATAGCAGTTTACTAATTATACTTTTTAAGGCTGCTGTTTGTTTAAAGATTTAACTGCTTCTGTTTAATTTCAGCTGCTGGTTTCAGTACCGCATATGGCTATTCTGATGACATCAGCACCATGAACACTGCTGTCTGATTGGGTCAGGATGCATTGTGGAATACCCTACTTTGCAAGATATAGAGAATACTGGCTGGTCAACCATGCACAACCAGCCTGTGCTACCACAGAGGGGTTCTGATTAAATAAGACCTCAAGAGAGAAGCTCAAGAGGTCTGATGTAATCAGAAGCTCGAAGTGGTGGCACAGGCTAGTTGGGCATGTGGTAGTTTTTATTCAAAAAAACAAAACCAAAAGAGGTTTCACAGCACTCGTGTGGTGGCAGTAAATGTGCCAGCAGTTTCAGTTCAGAAGTTGAACTGACTGCTGTGCATGTGGCAGCACTGTGGAAAATGACAGCTGCCTTGAGGATTTCCAATCAGCCGGAGCCTTGAACCACAGAAGGGTACAACTGCATTCCATGATCCTTGAACAGTGGTACAACAAGGTTGCAGCTGGCATGTAAATCCATGGAGAACAAACCTTCCCTATACACTATAATATTATATTGCTATGTTGACCAAGATAACACTTGTTATCTTGTTATTTATCAGTACACACATCTACAGTATAAAGAAAAATTTCTAACCTGATCTATTCAATGGGAGCTGGCCTGCAAACACATTCGCTCCCAATAATGTTTGTGGTTCCATGCTTGCACTGACTCTGACGATCTGCTGACAATCAGCTGTCAAGTTGTCAGTCTTAGTAAAGTGTAGTGATGATCATTTTCTTAAAGGATTATCAGTGTCATTATCAGGGTCATTATCCCCTAATCACTGGGCTAATGAACAAACAGTGGGGGACTACATTACCACTGTGCTTAAGGCCTTCTTTGATTTGATAAAAATCCATCTTGGACTCCCCAACCAGCAGAAAACTCTTCTAATTATGGATCTTTTCAGAGCGCACACAACTACATCCCTACTAGACCATCTAGAAGCAAACAGCATTATCCTGGTATTTGTACCTGCCACCTTAACTGAGATTTTTTTGGGTTCACATTCAGACCAAAAAAATATGTTTGCATTTATTTTCAAAATTATAGAAAAGTACTGCAATGGCTTCCTGAAAATTACAAAAATCCTCATTGTATGTTTGGTGATCACACTGTCTTCCTTGCTTTCGAAAGCCTTGGAAGATGATGAATGAATAAATAAATGTATTAATAAATGATTTGTAGAATGACACAGACCCTTTCTATAATGTGTGGACAGTGTCTATTAACCCATTTTCAGTCAGTTTATAACCTGATAATCCCATCATTATGACATCAATATACTGTAAACCTTGCTTAACTATGTCATAATATAGAGAATAATGGATAGACAAGTGTGTATTATGGATTTTTTTTTACACACTCAAGGTGTGTGATGACCCATAAACCTCGAGAGCGAAGCTCGAGAGGTTTATGAAGTCATCACACACCGAGGGTGTGTAAAATCCACAACACACACTTGTGTATCTTTTATTTGTTATAATTACTGGTGCAGGGAGTTTTTCAAGCAGTGCTGTCAGAGAGTGAGAGAGAGGGAAAGAGAGAGACACACACACACACACCAGCTAGCTGTGTCTGTCAGCCTTTCTCTCTCTCTCTATTCGCTTCTCATCTCTTCGCTGCAATTCAGACATATATATTTTTTTATTTGTTTGAAACTGCCAATACGTTTTAAGTGCAGCAGGACCACAGTGAGAGTAGTCAGTCACTGCGGTCCATTCATGATCAGAGAGGCTGTCTCCCGAGTCTTTGACAGACTCCTAATAAGTGCAGGATTGACCGCATACTTTTTTTTGTAAAGGTAGGATCAACCACATAAAACCAAAATAAGAAACTGGTGTCTTGCCTGTGAGGAGGGTGAGAGGGAAGTCCAGGCGATGACTGCGGGTCCTTGGGAAACGGGAAACGTAACTTTTTTTTTCACACTCGTGCGCTCGGCCCGCCCACACACAAAGTGACAGCCAGTTAGGTGGTGCGCTGCACATGAGTGACAAAGACTGCAACTAAGTTTTAAGAAACGCCGTAATAACCCGATTTCGGGTTATTACGGCGTTTGAAAGTACTCAGAATCCGGTTGTTAAATAGGGTCACCAGTAATTATGATGGGATTACAGGATAGAATGTCACCACCTGTCAAAATTCTTGGAGAGAAAATGTGATCTGCTGCTTGGACATTCGTTCAAAACACACATTCCAGTCACACAGTTACACATCCACTGCAGTATAGATCACAATTACTAATTTCATCACTTCAGTTGCTCAACATTAAAACCAGGAGGCATTCATAGCCGAACAGAAGAACAAACCAACATTGAAAAAAACAAATTTTTTTCCCCACAGTGACTAGTTTTTCCATACACTATAAAATACAATGCCTGACTAACGGTGGTCAACCATGGACATAATCACCTCTCGTGGTTGCCATGACAACTGTAAACCTCTGGAGCTGTGCTCTCGAGGTTTACTTGCTTGTCCTGGCAACTGCTTGAGGTGATTACATCATGGTTAACCACTGCTACTCAGTCATTATCCTCTATATATTTGCAGGTTAGTGGTTATAAACCACTGCCTGCGAGTGCTCAACAGCTCCATAAACCATGGGCAGAACAGTACCACAGCATCACCAGAAAAACCACCAAACAAGCTGTCATCTCACTGGATGTTCACAAGTGCTACACAGTCGGTCGCTCAGCGTGAGACAAGCTTAGCAGCGGTAGCGGTTACCCTCGCAAAGTGACAAAAAAAGACAATTTAAACCCCAAAACACCAAAAACCAGTAAATATAAAACATAAAATATGAAGTAGTGTGGTTCTATGGGGATTTTATGCACCCCCTCGGTGTGTGTGTGATGCCCATATAAACCCCCTCTGGTTTCGCCCGAGGGGTTTATGGGCATCACACACCTTGGAGTTCATAAAATCCCCATAAATCAAACTTCTCCATGCATTATTCTATATGTAAAACATGGTATAAGAGGACTGAAAGTAAAATTAGTGATTAGAATGTGATTAGAATACATTTAGTTGTGAAGGCATACAAATTACTAGTTTTGAAACAGTAGGAGTATTTTAGGTTTGTAAGTAGACTCAGGACTGGTCTGTTCATTCATAATAGGAATATCCCTCCCATCTGTGAGGTGGTCCCTCCATAACTAGACTAAGGGAGTGGGGAAGCATGGCAACCTCCACCATTCACATTTCACTACATATTCTCATTCTGTACATGGCTCACTTTTGATTCATTTTCTGCCTCCCTCTTCATGACAAGTAGCTAGGTATGCAGTCTCCAATCACCATTGGGTGGGCCAATATAGTTGCTCCAAGCACTGACATCATCAGTTGTGATTAGTTGCTGGCTCCCAACACTGATAAAGGGCTGCTAGACTGATGAAAATAGAAACATAGAAAAAGTTATGGCAGAAGGAGACCATGGAGCCATCTAATCTGCCCAGGAAATTCCAAGACCTCTTATAGATCCCAGGGTCTAGCCCCCCTTCTGAATGTTACCCTTTCCTGATCCCACAGTTCCCCCATGTGGCCTTGCTCTATCCCACCCCTGCTTAAAAGCTGCTACAGTCCTTGCTCTCACCACTTCCACTGGCAGGCTGTTCCAGGGTTCCAGTACTCTTTCTGTGAAAAAAAAAAAAATTCTTAGATCTCACGAAGCATATCTCCTCAAAGCAGAATGGCACTGAACTTAGATATACACAATTTTCCCTTGTAAAAGCCAATATTGACTACTTTTTTTTTTAGTAGTTTAACCAGGAGTAGCACACTAAGCTGAAAGCTTTTTTTATAGGAGTGACCTGGGAGCACAGGGAAGTTAAGTGACTTGCTCAGGGTCACACAGTATGCAAGTGGGGGCTATGGGATTCAAACCCAGGTCTGGTCTGCTGGCTATCACCCGATTTGCAGCTCAGAGCCTTAAACCACTGCACTATACTGCCTTCCACATACTGGTTGCAGTTCTGCTGCTGTTCCAACTCTATGGACTTTTTAGTTATCTTTGTGGGTGTTTCTGACTTGCACACAGGTAGTAAGTACCATTTTAGAACTGTGTGATGCAGTTTATGTCCCTTGCTGAGCTCTTTCATTGTTGGCACAATGCATCCATGTGCTATTATAGAATTCTTTGGGTAAGAGGGACATAAAGTACATCATACAGTTCCAGAATGGCATTTAACATTAAAGTGTAACTCAGAAACACCCATGGTGTTTACTAAAAGTCCCACACAGAGAAAAAAATAGGTAATTGGAACCAGTACTTAAAACAGCTTCTACCAGGGAAAATGGTTTATGGGTTTGGCACTGCTCTCATTTAATGGGCTTAACTTTCCTTGAAGTAGCAACCTGTGTAAGTAGTGGTTTTAACACCAGGAGGAGCCAATGAGTCACTGTGGCTGATGATACAAGGGGAAAACATGGGGACCTGGAATTGGCAGGATGGAAATTTCAATGCAAAACAAAAGAGACATTATTTTATACAGTGGGTTATATAGTTGTGAAACAAACTACCAGCCAGCTTGGTGTTTCATGATTCATTCTGGTCCTTCAAGTTCACTCTAGACAAATGTATACATTCATCAGATAAGCTCAATCATTGTATTATGGGGGTGCAAAAGATGGGCTTCAGCCTCCTTCTGCCTTGAGTTTCTAGTGTTCTTGTGCTACAGTGATGTCACAGGTTTGCTAGGGAACAGGAGGACAGTGCACTGTGGCCCATTTCTGAGATGTCTAAGCTGCTGGAGATGTCACCCTTCACTGTTGTCAATCTGGCATCTTTTATAGGAAACACCTGTTATTAAAAGATTTTGACGAAGTCTAGAGAAGTGCTTGCAGTATGGCCTACAGGTCAGAATCATGAAACACAAATATGCTGGATACATCCAGTAGACCTGGGTTTGAGTCCCAAAACATCCACTTGCATGCTGTATGACCTTAAGCAACTTGCTTAACCTCCCTGCACTCCTAGAATGCATCTGGCAGTCAGTATTGGCTTAGTCTGCCTTTTCTGGCCACAAATAAAAGATAGCATTTTTATTTGGTCTTTAAATTCTTGGTAGTTTCACAAGAAGTCTTTGTAGCATTATTGTGTCCATGTTGTTTGCGTTTTTATTGTCAGTCTATTATTTATTACTGTGAAAGCATTCTGAGCTGTGGTGTTGGGATTTGAATAAATTAAACTCTGCTGTAAAAGTACTCCAAGCTGTGGTGTGGAGATTTAAATAAATTATGCTCTACTACTACTGCAATGTCTACTACTAAAATTTCTAATGTCACTCTAACAGATTAGAAAAAAAAATACAAGGCAGCAGGAATATGGTCCAGTACATTGAGTACTCAGGAGAACAGAGCTGATACAATACAAGGCATAGTGTGATCACTGCAAAATTGAAAGCCAACAATTTATTCCTCTGATTGAAGGAGCACATTCTATAATTCTGTCTCTGATAAAGGGGGAAAAACAAACATTTACAAAAATATAGATATCTGGACTGTGAGTAGTGAAACCCTTAACACACACATCTGTGTGTTGCTGCAGGTGAGGCAAGACTGATAAAACATCATAAAAACAGGGAAAAAATGAAATTGATAATGTCACACACCTGAGTCCCTGGCCCTATTGATTGATAGAGCAATTCTTTTGCAAGCGACATGAAAGAAAAGTAAACCTTTTTGTTTGCCTCACCGGCTTCTGAAGCAGTTAGCATTGCCACACTTGAAGGGCTGCTCCAGATATATATTTTTCCCCCCTCGTGTCCCTAAAGATTTAGTGTCCTGGATTTTATGAGAAAGAGGCTTGCATCAGAATTGAAGCCTATGCCACCGCCTTCTATCTGTGGCAGTACACCAGGTACTGGGATTGTTAGTAGTTTTTTCCCCCTCTACAATTTAATAAACTGTGAAAAGCTGCAGCAGCAGTTAGATGGGTATTCTCATCTGCAAACCTGCATGCACCAATTCAGGAGTCACTAGCTTTCTACCTGTAGATGTCACTATCTAACCACCGTAGCCAACTTTAAGGGGTTAAGGTGGGGGTGAAACAATAAGGTGAGGTGTCAGCATGTCATGGCTTTAGAAAAACAATATCCCTTTATATAACTGCTGCATTTCTGTTTAAGGTTACTGGTTGCTACATTTCTGTTTAAGTGGATGGGTGGGGGAGAAAGATCATTCTGAGTTCTACTCAATTGCCATCAAAGAGAGGTATTCTAAAAATCCTGGTAGCCAGTGAATTATTTTGTGGTTAGAGGAATTATCTTTCTGTTCTTGCCTAATTTTCTTTGATACCATGTTTTGGAATCATCCATGAACACTGCCAAAAACTAGAGATAACGTTTTTTAAGAAGCCCAAGTCAGAACATTTCATTGGGGAGCATCCACATAGTCAACGAGACTAGTTTTGATTTCACCCAGAATGATAAACTTTGTTTATTCCAACAATCAACTCCACAGGTCCTTACTGTAGTTTGAATATCATTTAAGATCTTGTTGCCTCTTACTAATTAAAGTATGAAATTATATTTCTTCAGTGTCATATAAAATCATCTGCACATTTGTGAGTGGCTGCTTGCATGCATGTCGGACTGGCAGAAGTGGACAGATAGCTCTAAAGCCATTTAGACAAGTGAGCCAAGTTAGCCAAGAAGACAAATAAGGACACCAGAGACAAGTTGGCATTCAGACCAGGAGGATGAGGTACGTTGGTAGGCTTCATACACACTTCTGAAGGCATTCCTGGGCATGTACTGTAGGATAGTGTTGCTTGTTCAGTGCAGATTACTAAGGAGGATAATTAGCACACATTGTAAGCCACCAGCACTATGTGATGTGTGCCATCCTGCATGCAGAGTACAGGGCGATGTGCATCTGGACCCACTACATGCAAGTCTGGAATGGAGAGGCACTTTCCATGTCTAGAATGAAAACTGGTGGTACTCTGAAGCATGGGGAGGAGGGGTGGTAGATTGAGGGTGACTTTGAGTAAGGGAGATGACTAGTGTCCTGGACAATGCGCATCAAACACACTTAATGTACTGCCAAGTTTGGGCAATACATACCCTCCTGCCGATGGAGGGCAGTGGGGATGATTCTATAGCCACTTTGAGGTGGTAAATGCTTTTAAGAGGTATACTGCAGGCTTGAAAGACCACTGAAGGCTCAATGAGGGTGTAGGGAAGTGAACTTGGAGCTGAGGAGGATGAGGGGCATGAGACTAGGGACAAGGCACTAGACATGGATTGTGCTTGTCAAGGATAGAAGCAGGAGGGTGTCAGGATATTTGATGTCTAACAGTAGGGATAGCAATGGATCTGACTGGAGAAGGGAAGCAGCAGGCATATTCAGAATGGAGAACCATCCCTAATGGACACAAGAAACAGGTCTCAGCATCTTGCTGGCAAGGCATAGGAAGGTCATCGGTTGACTGGGCTGGTGAGGGTGGTCTAGGCACAAGGTCACCTGATCCTCCAAGGAGGAGGAAGGAAAATGCTGGGTGGAGTGGAATGGAATGGAAGTAGAAGTTATTGGTGGCACCACTGTTAGTGTAATAGGTGAGGTGGAGTGGGCATTCCTAGACCAAGATAGAAGCTCTGGCTATGTGGTGTCCCTGCCTGGAGCACATGCCAAACACTTAAACATAGAAACAGAATTTAATCACAGAAAAGGACCGCTTGTCCCACCCAGTTTGCCCATTGTCCCTGCCTATACCTTCACCACAGATCCTACCTGATCTCTTGCTACCCTTCTGCTTCCCAGTTAGGATTCCCTTGTGCTTATCCCATGTATGTTTGAAGCCCACCACTGTTTTCACTGTCACTACCTCCACTGGAAGTCTGTACCAGGCATTTCACCATCTTATTAGTGAAGAAGTACTTCCTCACATCCCTCCTAAATGTGCCCCCTTCCAGCTTCATTGCATGTCCCTTTGTTCTCATGCACCTTCTCCTCTTAAAAAAAACATAGAGGTTAAGTGGGGGGAGGGTCAAAAGTTGTAATCAAGTATAGGACTTACTGGCAAACCGGACGGGCCTAGCAGTCCTTATCTGCCAACAATTTCTCTGTTTCTATGTTAACTTCCCTCTTGTACCTTGTTTGATCCTTTGAGGTATTTGTAGGTCTCTATCATATCCCTCTGTCCCCCTCATCTCTTTCAGAGTGTACATATTGAGATCCCTTAGTCTCTCTTATTAGGACTTCAAATGCAGCCCCTGCACCATTTTTGTTTTCCTGTTCTGGACAGACTTCACCTTGTCTATGTCTTTCTTGAGATGTGATCTTCAGAACTGGACATAGTACTCCAGATGGGATTGCACCAATGATCTATACAGTGGCAACATCACCTCCCTCCCTCCCTCCTTCTGCTGATGGGTATACAGTCATAACGGTGACTGAAAGTGAGTGACTCAGATATGAGCGACTCACTTTCAGTGCCTGTTATGTGGGCTACCCTGCAAGGGTGGCGATGGGGAAGAGCAGGGCGACAGGAAGAATGGGAGGGAGACAGGAAGAGGAGGGAAGATATGTAAGTGGTGGTGCAGCCTGAGGCTGTCGAGCTGATGCCTTGGTGGAGTGGTGAGGGTGGCTGGCTACAGTGGGGAGGGTGCAGGGTTAGGGGTTGGGGAGGGATACACTATTTTTTCGTTATTTTTTTCCTGGAATGTCTTTTTTTTTTTTTTTCAGCAATTCACTCCCTCTCCGACATGAGTTTACCAATAGCGCTGCGACATCTAACTTACTGACATCCCTGACAGTGACTAACACAATGCCGAGTGTTGGCATTCTACTGTCGGGGATTTTGGTGTATTTTCTTCAGGGGGCTGCACCCCCCCACACCCCACAGTCTCTAAATATAGAACTCCAAGCCGGAGTTGTCTCAGGGAGGTGGTGAAACACCAGGAGATGCACTGCCGGTGTCTGCGGGGACCATCATAGTGGCACAATGCTTTTCATCAAATTCTGTTGCTGTAATGGTCTTCACAGTGGCGGTGTTGACGTGTGGTCAGCATATCTCTGACATGCACCCCCTGGAGTTTGTAATCTTTAGTTGGGGGTATGGGGGCACAGCACCCCACAGAACAACATTTTCCATTTTCACCTGGTTTTTGTTGCTACGAGTGCACATCACCTTTTTTTTTTGGCGATGTATGCTTGCCATAACAGCAATCGCTATTCCGCGATTGCTATTATGACATAGAACCCAGCTGATTAGATGTCTCCCTGTGCACCCCAGCATCCCACTGGCTCTGCAGGACCAACTGGTTTGTCACAGTTCCTCACCACCTTGAGGTCATTAGATATGATTACTCCAAGGTCTGTTTCTTGTTTGGTGACCATCAATGCTTCTCCCCCATATTATACACTGACTCTGGGTTTCTGTGCAGCAGGTGCATGATTTTGCACTTTTTTGCATTGAAGCCCAGTTGCCAAATCCTTGACCACTGCTCAAGTTTTCTCAGGTCCCTGCACATTCTCTCCAACCCATCTGGTGTGTGCACCCTATTGCAGGTTTTAGTGTAATCTGCAAAGAGATATACCTTCCCTTCCAGCTCATCTGTCACATATAAAGACATTTAAGAGGACTTGACTCAGTATTGAGCCCTGAGGTACCCCGCTGGTCACTCTCCCTTTCCCAGAGTGAGTGCCGTTTACCAGCACCCTCTGTCGCCTATCCATCAACCAATTTTGTATCCACTTTATCACATTAGGACCCACCCCAAACTGCCCAGTTTCCTAATGAGCCTTCTGGGTGGTACAGTGATGAAAGCCTTGTAAAAGTCTAAGTAGGCCATGTCCACCACGCCATCCCTGGTCTGTTTCTTTGGTCACCCAGTTGAAGAAATCTATCATGTTCCTCTGATATGACCTCCCCCTCATAAATCCATACAGCCTTGGGTCTTGTAACTCACTGCATTCAAGATACTCCAGTAATTTCCTTCAAATTTGACTCCATTAACGTCCCCGCCACCACTGATGTTAGTCTGACTGGTTTGTTGTGGCCAGTCTTCTCCTTGCTACTGCTTCCATGAAGCAGGTCTACACCTGCGATCCTCTAGTCCTCTGGAACTACTCCTGTTTCCAGTGAGCTGTTGAATAGGGCTATCAGAGTTGTAGCCAGTACCTTCCTGAGCTACCTCTGCAACCTTGTTTGTACCCCATCTGCCCCATAGCTTTGTCCACTTTCAGATTTGCAAGTCCTTTCAGTACTCTCTCCTCTGTAAATGAATTTGTGGCTGTGGCTGCCTCCCTCTCCCCAGTGTTCCTGCTGCTTTTATGTGGTCCATCCCTTTGCCCTTCCACCATGAAGATGGAACAGAATTATCTGTTGAGGATATCTGCGTTTTCCTAATCCTCCTCCTCTGCACAGTGCCTCCCCCCCACCCTTTTTAACTTCATAATCCCTCTCAATGTCTTCCTTTTCTCACATATATACCTAAAAATGTCTTGTCCCCTTTAATTGCCCCTTTGGCTATCCTTTCTTCAGTTTGTGACTCTGTGCTCTTCACTGCGTTCCCTGCTTCCCTCTGTTTCTCTAGGTACATCTCCCTCTCCTCTCTTCTTCCCTTTATGTCTCCTTGTACCTCCTGAATCCTACCCTTTTAGCCTTAACCTTTTCAGCCACCTCCCTTGAGAACCATAGCAGTCTCTTTTTCCTCCTGTGTTTGCTAACTTCTTTTGCACAGAGGTTTGTTGCCTTCACTATGCTATCCTTTAACTTGTCCTGCTGTTTCTCCACCAAACCCAGGCCATCCCCTCCTGCTAGGTCATCACTGAGGCATTCACCCCTTTTTGTTTTGTTTAAATTTGCCCTCCTGAAGTCCAAGGCCCTCTTCCTTGTGTGGTTTGAGAAAAAAGAAAAAGTTTCCTGTACATTTATTTCTTGCATAATTAACTAAAGGGCTTACCCTTATGCTTTAGAAGTATTACTTGAATTATGAATACTTCTCCAAGCATATTTCAAAACAGTGATACCAGGTGTACAACAGTACACCTAAACCAAATGAAATTATTATTATCCACATGATTGGAGAATCAATAAGACTTTTCCACGGTCTACTGCTCAAATATGGAATGTTGTACAAAATTTCTTATTACAACAAATAGAAGAGTTAACTAAACAAAATTGCTATAATAAAAGTAATCCCTTTAGTTAATTGTTCAAGAAATAAATGTACAGAAAACGTTTTGCTTTATGCTTTGCACATACAGCACAAAAGATTTTTATACTTTGTCACTTTATTAATTTAAACTAAATCTTTTGGCAGCTTAAATTCACTAGTTATTGAATCCAGCATCCAATAAAGACAGGCACTAACAAGTGATGATTTGAACCTAGCTGTTAGATGGAATACACCTGGTATGATGTCATAACTAAAGTTCCATAAAAGACCTCCTGAGGTACACAGACTTTGCCTCCTGACAAAGTCCTGATTGACAATAAAGCACTGGGACAGTTGTTAACTGCGCTGTGGCTGGAAGTATATAATGCTTCTTTGGAACATTGCAAGCCATTCCTTACTTTTGACATTAAATGTATTTGTTTATTGAAAAAGATTAATTAGGAAATACATACTGAGCCATAAAGTTCATTTCCAGATGTGTCCTGGGGAAATGGGGTGTGTGTGAATAAATACATAGTGTAAGCAAAGCCCAGTAATCTGCTAAGCAAAAGGCACAGCTATGTATCGTATATACAGTACCGTAAATGGCAGATTGCTAAATAAGAAAGATAGATAGGAAAGGAGGAGAAAAAAGGAGGGGGAAGGAACAGGGAGGAGGGAGAGGATGAAAGAGAGTGTGGATAGACTGGAGGTAGTAGTAGTGAAGGGGAGAGGGGGAGACAGGGAGGAAAAGGGTTGAAGAGAGGAAGGTAGTGTGGAGGTTGAAATGTTTAGTAATAGTAGTCTAGTAGCTTGGGGACTGGCTGCAGATGGGGAAAGAGAAAAGGGGCAAGACATTAGACTAAGGGCAATTGTAGGTGGGAGATGCATGAGCTTAGTGTAGCAAGGAAAGAGAGCATTTGGAGGAGGCAGAGTGAACTGTAAGGGGAAGAGAGTTCCAGATTTTAAGAAAGCAGTAAGAGAAGGCATTCTGTCCCACAAGGGATTTACAAGAAGGGATCATTAGGGAGTGATAGCTTGATTACAGAGACAGTTAGAGGAAGGATACATAGGGGAGAGGAGAGAAGAGAACTGAGATAAGGGGGTAGGGAGGACAGCCAGAATTTAGAGATGAATTTAGAGAAGAAATGCACACGAGTACTTGATTGCAATGACTGTGCTGCTCATCATTATAAAATATGCTGCTAGCTGCTTGTACTGATCTGTTAAATGAATTCTGCACTAAATGTGGACCTTCCCCTTTAAATGTGCAGCAGAGATAACAAATATATTAAAAGTTGTCTGAAGCAAATGGTTTAACTTACTAGAAATCCAGATTCACGAGTGCACCTTGCCTTACTTGTTCTGGTTATTGTTGTTTGGGGCTGGCCACCCTGGCAAGCTGCACTGGTTCACAACTGGTTTGACACCCGTTACTTTTAATGCCAACTTTGCCAGTAGAATCTGGAAAAGAGCACTGAGATTCAGAACGGACATGCACTAATGGTGGCAGGGTCATTGCAGGACACCAAGTCTCCAGAAAGTGCAGCATTAAGTTGAGCAATGTGTGGGCACTACCATGTTGATACACTATGCTTAGTCTCGCACATGCAAGATTTGTGGTGCAGTAGGGTGTGTGGAACTGCCAGCTGGTGCCACTCTTAATAATTACTTAGGCAATGTTTCAAATGGAAATAAGTGTAGTATTGCCACCTGGTGGACATTCAAACAATGGCTTATTCCCTTTGTGTGCAGGGTTTGGTTTAATATGTGTAGCACAGCCACCTGGTGGATACACCTTGGTTTTTGCCTA
This sequence comes from Neoceratodus forsteri, assembly GCA_016271365.2. Lineage (NCBI taxonomy): Eukaryota > Metazoa > Chordata > Ceratodontiformes > Ceratodontidae > Neoceratodus > Neoceratodus forsteri. The sequence continues at coordinate 177,471,565 of JADMNL010000026.1, read as the reverse complement.
AAGATCTGCCGAGCACGTGCTTGTGATGTCTAGGCTGGACTATTATAACATGCTCTACTTTGATGTTAGTGGAGGTACCCTATGACACTTGCAGCAGGTGCAGAATGCAGCAGCCAGGTTGCTATCTTGCCTTTCAAGGCTTAGTCACGTGACCCTGGTCCTGTTCAATCTGCACTGGCAGCCTGTGAAGTGGCATACTACCTAAAAGGTTTATTTACTAACCTATAAAGCTCTATATGGGTAGGGCCCTGGCTACCTGTCAGATCTGAATCCTCTCTAGTCCTCGCACGCCCTTTGCTTCTCCTCTGAGGATCTCTTCTCAGTCCCAAGGGCCCGACTTAAGTCCTCTGAGGATTGTACATTTGAGATTGCTGGCCTGTTGCTGTGGAACACTTTGCCTAGGGACTTAGGGAGGACCCTTGGTGGAGGCCTTTAAAAGGGGTTGAAGGCTTACCTGTTTAGACATGCTTTCAGGCACTAAAATTGAGTCCCTAGGTATTTTTTATGATTCAACTGCTGTTTAAAACCATTTTAATTGTGATGACTGGAATTTATTTGTGTTATTTATTTCAAGTTGTTGACTTACTTATTTTTTATTATTTTATCATGTGCCTGTCTATACATGTGCTGCTCCCTGAGTCTCTGGGTAAGGGTGCCTTATAAACACATTCACTACTATTGCTTATTCACTGCTTAATCACTGCTTATGCAAGGCTTAGTATAGTAATGTGTGTAGTGCTGCCACCTGGTGAATTCAACATACTTAGTCACTGCTTATGCAAGGTTTAGGGTAGTAATGTGCGTAGTGTTGCCACCTGGTGGACATACAATGCTCAGTCACCTCTTATGCAAGGTTAAATGTAGTAATGTGTGCAGTACTGCCACCTGGTGAATTCAACATGCTTAGTTACTTCTTATGCAAGGTTTAGGGTAATAATGTGTTTAGTTCTGCCACCTGGTAAATACACCATGCTTAGTCAATGCTTATGCAAGGTTAAATATAGTAATGTGTTGATGCAGCCATCTGGTGCATGACCTGATTATGCAAGGTCTGTTGTATGTGTGGTACTGCCACCCTGTGAATAAACCATGCTTAATCAGTAGTCATTGAATGTTTACTGATGCAATGTGTGTAGTACTGACACCTTGTGGCTACATCAAGGTAATTCACTGCTTATGAAATTTCAAGTGCAGTAATGTGTGTAGTGCAGTTACCTGGCGGAAACACCATGCTTAGTCAAGACTCATACAGGATTTAGTGTAATAATATCTGTGGTGCTGTGCTGCCATCTGATGTACACAGAATATTTTGTCAGAGTTTATGCATGGTTTAGTGTAGTAATGTGCTCAGTACTGCCATGAGGTAGATATACAATGCTTTGTTCCTGCTTATGCAATGTTTATTGTAGGGATGTGTGTGTGTGTGTGTGTGTGTGTGTGTAGTGCTGCCACCTGATGGACACAATACTTTGGCACTGCCTATTTAGAGTTTAGTGTAGTGATGTGTGTAGTATTGCCACCTTATGGCTACAACATGCTTAGGGTATACTTTAAGTATCAAGTTAACCACAGTGTAATTACAGTGTAACTACACTGTAACTGTATTGCAATTGCAATGTAGTGGCATGCAACTCACATGTAACTACAGTGTAATTACCCTGTTGCATGTAATTAATGACTAGTTACATTGAAACAGACACTTAAAGTGCAACCCATGCTTAGTCACTGTTTTTACCAGTTTTAGTGTAGTAATTCAAGTGGACTGCTACCTTTTGTTTCAAAAATAGTTTATTAGGAAGTAGATGTGCATACATTGAAAAGAGTACAGGCAGCATTATTATACCATTCCATACAGAGTATTTGTCAAATATGGAAGAGAACTAAGACTATACAGAGGTTCATAAGACAATCTGAATTGTGGTGACGTGGAGTACAACAAGCCTAGAAAAAATGTAATGGTCCACATAGGAAGGCAGGATTAGAACATAGCATTAACCACATTCTGAGACTCAGGTGGGCTAATCACTAGCTTCCACTGCATCCAGCAACGGGTACCAAATTTCAAAAAAATTTGGAAGATTACCCTGTACACTCAACTGAGCTCTTTCTATAGCCATACAGGATTTTAGATTCTGTGCCCATCTGGCAATCAAAGAGGGAGTCAGCGACATCCACTCTTGGGCTATCGTTCTCCTTGCATTAATAAGTGCCAGGGACCACAAAGGGTTATGTGATCTCTGATCAGGGGGGCGGCCGGATCTGCTCTGAGTAGTAACCCAAAGGGGGGGGGATCTAGAAGGAGCATATCCCAGCACCCCACTCATTATATCATGGATAGAAAGCCAGAAAGGGGCTACCTTGGGGCATGTTTAGGCCAAGTGCACAAAATCCACCTCGGCTATCTTACATTTTGGACAAAGTTCAGACCTTGAGGCATCCATGACATGTAACCTCTTAGGGGTCACCTATGCCCTGTGTAAGAAATTAAATTAAATCTGGTGCAGTTTGTTACTGCAAGAGCAGTTCAAATAGTGGGAACAAGCCAGACTCCCAGGTATGCCCATCTATAGTGAGGAGTAAGTCCATGCCCCATTTGTTTTGGCTGGTCCAGTGCAGTTGTTGTAGGTGACCTTGAATGATGCAATAGCATACTGAGAGGGGCTTCTGTCCCAGTTGGGGTCTAAAGAGCTCTTCCTCTAGAGGAGAGGGTTCTGACCAACCATGCGGCACTGACAGGGTTTCTTCACATTGTTGGTGAACCCGCTGATATAGAAAGAAGTCACCCGGGTGTATCCCTCATTCATCACTAAGTGCTGAAAAACTTTTCAAGGTGCCACCCTCATATAACTGACTAACAGCTACAATACCTTTTTTCCTCCATGCCCAAAGCTGCCGTACCATTGCAGGAGAGTGGTTAAGGAGTCTAAAATTCAGAGTGTGTAAGAGGCCAATAGAGGCCAATGGCTGTACCCCTAGGTATTTTAAATAGGAAACTATTTGTAACCCCCCCCAAGGTTGGCTATTAGTTGGGCCCTATGCAGGGTACCCACTGGGAGCAACTCACTCTTGGACTAATTAACCCGGTGGCCCGAAATCTTACTGAATGACTGCAATAAATTATGGACTGCTGGGAGATCCTGAGCTGGGTTTTGTAGAACTGGTCATCAGCGTACATAGCTATTTCATGTTCCCGTCCACTCCCCACAAATCCCCATATTCCTGGGTGAGCTCTAAGGGCAGCCCCCAGTGGTTCTAGGGAGAGTACATACAAAAGGAGGGAGAGAGGGCACCCCTGCTGCATGCCTCTTCCCAGGGAAAATGGCCTGGAAAGCATTCCATTAACCATTACTTGGGCCTGCAGGTGTGTGTATAGCGTGCAAACCCAAGATCAAAAGGCTGGCCCCACCTCCATTCTATGCAGGGTGTCAAATAGGTACCCCCACTCCACACGGTCAAAGGCTTTTTCAGCATCTAGTGCTACCACTGCTGCCAAATGAGAGTGTTTATTCCATCCCCATCTATATATTATGTTTAATGTGTGCCTGATGTTGTGCTTCCCCATTCTCCTCTTAACAAAGCCTGTTTGGTCTTGGTGGATTACTTTAGGCAGAAGTGTATCTAGACAAGTGGCAAGAGCCTTAGCCATAATTTTATAGTCAGCAGTTAGGAGCGAAACCGGCCTATAGGAGGTTCACTTAGTGGGATCTTTGCCAGGCTTTGGTAGCACTGTAATTGTGGCAGACCGTGCGGAGGGGGGTAGCTCCCCTTTGGCCAGGCTTTCCTCAACCATGTCAAAGAGGGGTCCAGAAGGAGACTACTAAAAGTTTTGAGGAAATCTAAGGGAAGACCATCCTGGCTGGGGGTCTTTTCACTTTTAAGAGCCTTAAGGGCTGCTAATATCTCCTGTTTAGATATGGGGGTGTCTAGTTCATTTAATAGCATCCCAGTTAATTTTCTGAGGGGTACCTCTGCAAAGAAGGAGTCAAGATCATCTTGCTCGGGGCTACACTCAGATGTATAAAGGGAGTTGTAAAATTTGCCAAAAGCTTGTCCTATCCATCAGTACGCTGTACTAATTCCCCATGGGCATTACATATCTGCCAGACTGTCTGCTCTGACTCACTATGCTTCAATTACCACACTAAGAGCTTACCCGCCCGATACCCATCAAAGTACGCCCCAGCATTAGTTAACAGAATGGATCGTTCAAGTTGGGCACTTGAAAAAGTGTTAAATTTCCATTTTAGCTTCTGGAGAACATTATAGAGAGAGTTAGTGGGGTTCAGCTTATGTGCATTCTCACATGCCTTAATTTTGGTTCTCAGGAAAGAAAGTTCCTTCGCCTCGTTCCCCTTTCGGTGCGAGGCAAAGGAGATGGTTTGACCTCAGATGAAGGCCTTCAGAGCCTCCTATCTGGTTCTATGGGTTGTCTCCTCTCTGCCATTTAGTTGGAGATATTCCTGAATACATCCACTCATAAAGTGTATATATTCCCTGATCCTTAAGGAGAAGTGGGTCACGTTTCCAATGTCTTGATGCTTTGGGTTCCCCAGTTCCCCTAAGGGTGACATAATGGATGACATGATCCGAGATCAGGATTGGGAGCTAGTTCGCCTCCTCAACTCCCACCAACAGGGACCTAGACACCAGAATTTTATCATTTCTGGCATATGAGTGATGTGCATGTGAAAAGAAACTACAGTCCTGTCCTGTTGGATTGGCGTGCCACCAGGCGTCAGTCAAATCCAACCCGATTTGTAGCTCCTCTAGGGCCTTTGCATTTTGCGTTTTTGGGCACTGGGAGTTTATTGGAATGGTCCAGGACAGTGTCCAGGACACAGTTGTAATCCCCCCCCCAGAATCGAGGGCCCCTCCCAGCTGGACATATCCAAGGCTAGTTTTTGAAAGAAGCCTGGGCATTCAATATTTGGGGCATAAACTGAGCCTATCAGGAGCACTCCTTTACCCGTTATATTGACTTTAGCTAGGGCATATCTACCTGCTGGTCCACTACACTCCCCAGGACCTGGATTGGCATGCCCCATGGGATCTAGATTGAGGCTCCGCATGCCTTGGAGGAAAAAGTAGCCAATATCCATGTGCCCCCCATAAATTTGGCCATTTTTTGGGCCTCAGTGGGAGAAAAGTGTGTCTCCTGCAATAGTACTATTTGCCCCTTTACCTTCTGTATTTTTGCCAAGACCTTCCTTCTTTTTAAGATAGATTTAAGGCCATTTATGTTCCAGGACACACAATTAATATCATCAGCCATGACTGTCTACCACATAGACACCACTTGTACTAACTGTATGAGAAAGTTGCACATCTAGAACCATTTTCCCCCAACGTTTATAGAAAAACATACCAAACAGCCCCCATCCCCCCACAGAAATCACCATTAATACCCCATACAAAAATTCCCAGCCTACTGCACTTATCACAGAGACTCAGTGCTGAACCTGGAGACCACTCAGGGTGGCAACTGTATGCAGCGTTCAAAGGCACCACCAGAGCGGCTCCCTCAGTAAGCCTCCCACAACACCAGGAGCAGACCGATCACCCCCTCCCCAATCCCATGTCCTCCCTCCCATCCAACTTGACACAATCCCCCCCAACTGCCAGATTCAGCACTGCCCCCCCTACAAAAACAAGGTCCAGCATGGACAACTAAGGTCCCTTCCCATGGGCAGGTCAAAACCTGCCAGAGCTCCCACTGCAAACAGCAGGCAGAAAGTGAACTGAAGGCCCACCATAAGGTTAACATTGAAGTCGTGGGACACCAGCTAAAAGCTAGAATTAAAGAGAGCAGAACTGGAGCTCCAAGAATACAAAAGGAGAGCTCAAAACATACTAAAACAGTTCAACTTGGTGAACACAAAACTTGGCATGTCACATATACTTATTCACCAAAGTGATGTAAAGGACACAGAAAGACCCCTTGCACTATGTCCAGGAAGGTTTTACATGGCCAGGCAAGTGTAGTGAGTGAGAGGGTTCATTCTAGTTCTTTTAACCCTGCTGATACCCATGCATCCAGGCACAGTCAGGTAGGACTATTTAATTGATGCCTCAAGCGCCTGGATTATGTATTAGGTTCAGGAATAGATGACTGATAATCAGGCATATGCAGTTTAAAACAGAAGAATTTTAGGGCCACACCAATCAGGCCGTCAGAAACCCCAGGTTTCACCATAAAGCATATGCCGAGGTGATAAACAGCAAAGCTAATCCCCAGCTCGAGCCTTTCAGCCTGATACTATGTAGATACTATGTCTGTGGCCCACCTAAAATCATGTTCCAGAGAGTTGAAAGTGCACACACTGGATCAGGGAGCCGTAAGAGAACAAAAATCTTCCCACAGAGATCCAAGCAGAATCATGAGCCCACATCTAAATACAATCTGAAAATCTCACAAAACAACACAGGGCCTGATTGTTGAAACTGGGTATGCTAATTTGAAGGTAGCTGATAGCCCATCCGCTGGTATCTATGTCCCCAGACATGGTCGGGAGGCGTCGCAAAGAAAGAAGGTATGATCCTAGCTCTAAAAGAAGCCAGAGTGATCCCCTGTCATATGCTGACTTAATCCGATCTGGATAGTCCCCAGTTGTAAAATACACAGCCCCTCCATGCCATGGGGACATAAGAGCCCCAGGATAATATCAGAAAGGGTTGTCACTTACTTAGTAGCGAAAGCACCAAATTCAAGGTGGAGCAGGTTGCACATTTTCCCTCCTGGACTCCTCCTCCTCAATCCACTTCTCTGCTGCTTTGGGGTATACGAAGAACCGGGGACTCTGGCCCAGTCTGTCAATCTGCAGGCGAGCTGGATACAAAAAGGCGAACAACCAGCCGAGTTGGTACAATTTACTTTTTACTTGGCTGGATTTTTGCTGACGATTTTGAAGATCTCTGCTATAGTCCTGGTAAATATAGATTTTTGTACTACCAAATGAGACAGGGACAGCTTTTTTAGCCTTCTGCAGCATTGTTTCCTAGTCAGTATATTGGAGCTATTTTATTAGGCAGTGGAGCAGTCTGTCGCCCTGTTTCGGAGAGGGCCCACACGATGCGCTCTCTCAATTTCAAAGGCCGCACGTTCTTCCGAGAGGCCTAGTTGCTCCATCAGCCAGTGATGCAGCCCTTTAATTGGGTTCCGGCCTTCTGTGCCCTCCAGGAGTCCAATAATTCTTATATCAGACCTCCAGGCACGATTTTCTTGCTCATTGATGTGGTCTTTTAACTCAGCCAAGGTAGAAAGAAGCCCGTTTCATTCTGCAAAGACCCCTGCATATGTGTGCTCTAGTTCTCCCACCTGGCACTTGAGTTCTGAGATCTGGGAGGTGTGTGTCGCCAACGTCTCGGAAAGGCCGGTGACCACAGTTTGGAGGTGAGTGAGCTGTGCCAAGATGTTTACAAAACCAGCTTTCATCTTGTGCTGCATCTGCGGCAATGTGGAGGGAACTCTGGACAGTGATTTGATAATAGTCTCCATGTTGAGGTCTTGTTGATCTTCTGTGCACTCAGGCTCGGGGTCCCATGGCCCAGGATTATTTACCTTGCCTGTACTCAGTCTGGGTTGATTTTGGGAGTTAAAAGGTATTTTTGCCTGTTTGTTTTTTGGTTTTCCCGACGCCATCTTGAAGGATCAAAGTAATGATCCAGGTTTTGGCTTTCAAAAATGCGGTAAGTAGCTGTTAATGCAGTTTAAATGATGATGTCCTGAGGAGCCACGCTAACAAGCATCTGCCATGTTTGCTGGTCAGCCACGACCCCTTCTGGACTGCTACCTTGTAGATACGCAATGCTTAGTTACTAGTTATGTAAGGGTTAGTATAGTAATGTGTATCTTACTGCCACCTGATGGGAATGCCATGCTTACAAACTGCTTAGACAAGGTTTTGTTTAATACAGTGCATAGTGCTGCCACCCAGATAGTACACAATGCTGTCTCTGCTTATACAAGGTTTAGTATAGGAATGTGTGCGAAGTACTGCCACCTGTAGGATACTCAATGCTTAATTACAGTTTGGCACACTAATGCATGCATTGCTGCTATCTTGTGGCTAAAAAATGCTTAGTTGCTGCTTAGCCTTGCACTTTGTCCCCCTTTCTGTTTCTCTCTCTCTAATTGCTCCTCAGAATACACTTCTCCTCTATTGCTCCTACTACTTGCCACTTCTGTGGTTGTTACCTTTCTCTGAACTGTTACGTAATTTTGTATAGTGAATTTCCGTAATGCGGCTCTTCTGTCCTTTTACAAACATACACCATTTTTGTACCCTGGCTAATGATTACTTCTGATGCTATCTTTCAAATTATTCACATACTGCATTTATAATGCCTTATCTGCACATTTGCCTTCATTGTATCCTCTTCACCATATACTATATTTTATATTGCACACTCACCAACACTTCAGCCATTGCATTTATTATTTATTATTTAAGTCTGTATTTGCCCATTCTTGTTCTTCCTCCTGTACCCCTCTCCTGGTCACATCTGACCTGGACTGGTGCACCCCTCATTACACAACATGGTGATCCCAGGCTCCCCCAGGTGCACCATACTGATGTTGAACTTAGTGCAGACACCTGATTGACATAGCACACTACAGCCCAGAACTCCAGAACACAAGCAATCTGATAGCCTCAGCCTCCTGAGTAGCTGGGATTGCAGGCACATACCCCTGCACCTGGCTCCGGGTTACATCTGGAAATGAGCCTTGACTCAGTGTGCCTCTTCTTGTCACTAGTTTTCAAATAAATAAATAAATGAACAAAAATGTCATGTTTAGTGTAGTAACATGTGTATGTAAGGTTGGCAGCTGGTAGACACACATTACATTGTCACTGCTTATGCAAGATTTAGTGGGCTCAATTTTCAAAGCCCTGACAGTGACGCAAGGTGCCTGAACTAAATGGAATCGATACAACTGGCATCTTGTGCTAAATGTTGCAGCAATCCCAATTTTCTAATACAGGCTGCATTCAGAAAATGGGAGCCCTTGTACCAAACCAGCCTTGCACCACTCCTGCGCCCAAAGTGGTGGTGTGCCATGTTGTAAGGGGGCTTACACCACAGCGGGGCTGCAGCATCCCATAAATCGGGATTCTGAAAGCTCCACTGTGGTTGCATGTCCTGGCTGTGGTTAGACCGGCCATGTGCTAGTCGAACAGCCTTTTTCCTGCCAGTTGGGACTGTGTATGGTGGGATGGTTAAGAAACCCCAAATGCCAACCAGTAGTTGCACAGTGTGCCCTGTCATAGTGCCATAGTGGGCTGTGTGTGAAATGCCGTTGTGCTTTTGGGTAGTACGGTGTCAGCACATGGCTGTGCCCTACACAGTCAGAAGCTCGCAGACAATGGCAGCCATGTGGTACAGTCCTATGGCAGGAATACCTGCTGCTAGCATACCCTGACAGCCATCAAATATCGCTGACAACCAGACACTGTCCCTGGGTGTGGGGCCCTTGTGTTCCAGGAGATGCACCCACTGGCAGATGTGATATGCCCCTGCTGTACAGGTCTAAGTGTTCTGGCCTCATGCATGCTCAGCTTCTGTACTTATCCATGACAGGTTGTTAAGGCACTCCTATAATCAGATGGCATAATAGTGATGTGACGACTGTGTAGGACACTGCTCAGCTATAGGTTGGGTTGCATACAGAAAAACCCACACATATCTTAAGGTGCCAGTCCCAGATATTCCTAGAGGGCTTTTGCATGGATCGGTCTGGAAGGGTGACTGCGCTTTGGGGTTCAGGCCGATCCATACAGAAGCATTCTAAGAATATCAGGGACTGGCACTTTTGGATATGTGGGTGTTCTACTGCATGCAACCCAGCACACCTGTAACTGAGTAGTGTCCTACACAGTATGGGCAGGTAGTGGCATTGGAGCTTCCATACTCCTGGTGATGCTCTTGGAATGCAAAGGCACTGCATCCAGGAACAGTGTCTGGTTGTCGGCAATATTTGAAATCTTTCAGGGTATGCTAGCAGCAGGTTCTCCTGGCAAAGGATCAAGGACTGCACCATATGGTTGCCATTGTTTGCCAGTCTGTGACTATTTAGGGCACTGCCGCATGCTGATACCATCCTACTGGACAGCACAATGGCATTTCACACATGGCCCATTATGGCACTATGACAGGATACACTCTACAACTACCATTTGGTATTTGGGGTTTCTTACCCACCCACCCCCACACATTCTTGCCCTGGGGCCAGCTTTGCAAAGGGAAGGGGAGATGAAGGCCCCCTCAGGCAAACACCTCCGGTGTGCCACCTGTTTGGTGCACCTTTCCACTTGTGTCAACTCTGGGGACTTTGGTTCCGGGACCCCTGTTGTACCAAATTCCAGTGCAGGGCCCCTTGTGCACCTGGAGTTTGCTGCCACTTGCGATGATCTAGGGGCCTTTGGAAAATCAGGCCCTGTGTGTGTGTTTGTGTGTGTATGTATGTATGTATGTTGAATTTCTGCTGCTGCCATCTACTGGATGCATAATGCTTTACCACTGCTTATGCAAGATTTTGTGTAGTAGTGTGTGTTTCTGCCACCAGTAGGATCCACAATGCTGAGTCACTGCTTAGACAAGATTTAGTGTAGTAATGTCTGCCATACTATCACCATCTGAACCACCACTATCACCCTGCTTAGCCACTATCCATGCATGGTTCATCATAATAATGTTTGTGTAGTGCTGCCATCTGGTGGGCTGCTGAGTCAATGCTAAGGCAAGGTTTATCCTAGTAATACCTGTTTAGGGTGTCCCCTGGTGAAGACACCATACTTAATAACTGCCTGTGTCAGAGTTAGTCCATTAATGTGGGTATTGCTCCCACAGAAGGCTGCACCTTAATGAGTCACTGCATAGGCAAGGTTTACTCAAGTAATGCATGTTTGACTGCCACTTGGTGGAAACACAATGCCTAGTCACTGTTTATGTAAGATTTAGTGTAGTATTATGTGTGATGCTTCCAACTGGTGGATACATAATGCTTAGTCACTGTTTATGTAGGTTCAGCTTAGTACTGTATGTAGTGCTTCCACTTAGTGGATCCACAATGCTGAACAGCTGCTTATGTAAGGTTCAGTCTAGAACTGTAAGTAATGCTGCCACCTGGTGGATACACAATTCTAGCAGCTACTTATGTAAGGTTCAGCTTAGTACTGTATGTAGTACTGCCACCTCGTGGCTATGCAATGCTTAGCAGCTGCTTATGTAAGGTTCAGCTTAGTACTGTATGTAGTGCAACCACCTGGTGGATACATTCTTAGTACCTGCTTGTGTAAGGTTGAGTTTACTACTGCGTATAGTGCTGCCAGTGCCACCTGGTGGATACACAATGCTTAGCAGCTGCTTATGTAAGGTTTAGCTCAGTACTGTATGTCATGCTGCTACTTGGTGGATACATGCTTAGTAGCTGCTTATGTAAGGTTCAGCTTAGTACTGAATGTAGTGCTGCCACCTCATGGCTACAAAATTCTTAGTCACTGCCTATGTGAGGTCAGCTTAGTACTGTACATAGTGCTGCCACCATATTGATAGACAATGCTTAGTAGCTGCTTATGTAAGGTACAGCTTAGTATTGTATGTAGTGCTGCCACCTGGTAGATACACAATGCTTAGTAATGTGTGCACTGTTGCCACCTGGTGGATGCACAATGCTTAGTAGTTGCTTATGAAAGGTTCAGCTTAGTACTGTATGTAGTGCTGCCACCTGCTGGATACACAGTGCTTACTGATTGCTTATGTAAGGTTCAGCTTAGTACTGCATGTAGTGCTTCCACCTGGTGGATATATGCTTAGTAGCTGCTTAGGTAAGGTTCAGCTTAGTACTATATGTAGTGATGCCACCTGGTGGATAAACAATGCTTAGTAGCTGCTTAGGTAAGGTTCAGCTTAGTACTATATGTAGTGCTGCCACCTTATGGGTTCACAGTGCTTAGTAACTGCTTACATGATGTTTATTCTAGTACTGCATGTAGTGCTGCCACCTGGTGGATACACAATGCTTACTGACTGCTTATGTAAGGTTCAGCTTAGTAGTGCATGTAGTGCTGCCACCTGGTAGATACACAGTGCTTAGTAGCTGCTTATGCAAGTCTCGGCTTAGTACTATATGCAGTGCTGCCAGCTGGTGGATAAACAATGCTTACTAACTGCTTATGTAAGGTTCAGCTTAGCACTGCCTATAGTGCTGCCCCCTGGTGGATACACAATGGTTATTAACTGCTTATGTAAGGTTCAGCTTAGTACTGCATATAGTGCTGCCACCTGGTGTATACACAGTGCTTACTAACTGCTTGTGTAAGGTTCAACTTAGTACTGTATGTAATGCTGCCACCTTGTGGGTACACAATGCATGGGCTCTGCTTGTGTAAGGTTCAGCTTAGTACTGTATCTAGTGCTTCCACCTGGTGGACACACAATGCTTAGTCATTGCTTATGTAAGGAATGGTGTAGTGCTGTATGTAGTGCTGCCACCTGGTGGATGCACAGTGCTTTGGAGCTGCTTGTATAAGGTTAAGGTTCAGGTTCAGCTTAGTTCAGTATGCAGTGCTGCCGCCTGATGGTTATGCAATGCTTAGTGTCTCATCTCTCTGATCTAGCTCTGTGCTGTTTGTATCTCCATGTCCATCCATTTAAGCAGCTATACAATTTTTTTTTTCCTTTACTGTAGGGTCTTGATTTGTGAACTCATCTACTTTTTCCACGAACACAATGCCATGGCTGTGTTTGTGACCACTATGCTTAGCTTCTTGGACATCTTATTAGTGCTGCACAACACTGATAAGGATACTATTTGGATACCCTGTCACATACCACCTAGAAAAGGCATAGGAGAGAGAGAGAGAGAGAGAGAGAGAGAGAGAGAGTAGCCAGTTCTGTTTTCTTGAGAAATCATTATTTAAAATATACAAAAAAATTATTTTGGGATTGGACCATCATACAAGTAAATGAAGCTGAAAGACGTTTGTAATGTTTTATGATTTTTATTTATATTTATGCAACACTTGTATGGATATTTAATGGCACTTATCAGTGATATATTTGCTCACCCCTGACCTAGAGTGAGAATACTGCCATATTCTCACGTCCTCATGAGTAAAATATTCCCACTGTAGGTGCTGATTGGGGAGCCAGCAGCATGAGCAGCTGGCTTTCACTGTGCTCCCCTAGCTGACTTGTGCACCAACTCAGAATCCAACCCTTTTAGTGTGAAAGCAACATTCACACAGAAAGGTTGTCACAGAAATGTTGTCGTGTCATTTTTTTTAAACAGAAATAAAAAGGCAAAAACCTCCTTTCTTCAACAGTGAGCTCCCTTCTAGTCCCTGACAAAAGAATAATAGTTCCCATCCAATCAATCCCTCCCTCCCTCCATAGCCCCAACCGCTAGCCTCCCTACCTGTGACCACATCTTCCTTCTTCCCTAGTCACAAGCATGCACTGAAAAGTGGCTGAACACTGCACAAACCTTCACTCTTCCCCAAAGCTGCATCCTCAGCTACTCGCTCCTTTGGATTGCAACTGACAGTGATGCACTGATATGCTGACTCACGTCAGTGTCAGCACTCCAAACAGGAAGCAACCACTTAGCTTCAATGCTCTTTGGTGTGCCGTGCTCAGACATCAGAAAACAAAAATCTTTTATATGGCAGAATTAACAAATAAAGTAACAGAATGGCACAATATCCTCAACAGCCTTGCACAAAAGAGATGTGCCATGTCCAAACTTGGGAATATCAGCAATATTTTCACCTTGTGTGCCTTGACCTTTGACATCACTTGTGGCTCCCCACTCATGATGCCCAAAGGTCAAGTTGCAGTAAGGAAAAATAGCACTGATATTCCCAGTGCGGCCATGACATATTATATATATATATATATATATTTATACAATAGGGGTGAGGTGATATGCTATGAAGTAAATGGTGTTATTTTCACAGCCATTGTATAACCACTGTGATGACATCACCACTGTGGATTTATTTCCTGATAAACCCACAGTGTCTACATCACCAGCAAATATACAACAATGGTGATGTCACCAGAGTGAGACCATCTACACTGCAGCCTGCATTTAATAGCTTCACAGTTTCTCTTTCTCACTGAATCCTGCAACTACCTCAATTAGCATTGTAAAAGACAATCACCTGTGTCCCATAGTTATTCTGACAATACTAGCCCATTACTGAGCTGCTCTAATCTTCAAACCAGCCTCCTTCATAAACCAGTTTCTCTTTCTGAGTGCTGACTACAACAGTTTCTCTGTCTCAGTGAAACCTGCAACTAAGGCCCCTTCCACACTGCACTGCTCAGACCCCGCAACGAATAGAAACTGCTACAAAAGAGGAGCGGAGCAGTGTGTCCACCCTGCCGCGGTGTCCGTTACGGGACCGGCACTGCCGGTCCACACTTCAGGAGCCAGGACAACCATTACCGTGGCACCGATCCCACAGTGCAGCTCGTGCTGCGCTAGGGGACCAGTGCCACGCGTCCACACTACGCCTGGTAATGTTACCGAGGCATAACCGGTTTCATAACCGTTGTTGAAACCACCTCATACGTGGTTTCAACAATGGTTACGAAAATGCCTTCTGTAACGTTACAGGTGTAAACGCAAGCCATTGTGGTAACGGTTTGGGCACTCTGTAACATTACAGAGGGGGAGTGTGGACAGGGCCTTACTGAATAAACAGTCTGTTTCTCACTCCTAGCTGCAGGTAACACAATTATCATTGCAAATCACATGCACCTGTTTCTCATAGTGTCTAACAGTCTCAGCCCATTCAGAAATGCTTACACACACGCAGACCATGCACACATAGTGCTGTCAGTATAGCCTAGAGTTTAGAGTAACAAGCAATGAACAAACGTCCTACATCCAGCAGTCCAGACCAGTGTTTGATTCTCACAGCTTCCATTTCAATACTGTGCGACTCTAAACAAATCACTTAACTGCCCAGTGTTCCCAGGTCCCCTTAAAAACTTACCGAGTTACCAAAATAAAAGAAACAGAGTGAACAGGGAGAAAACACAGAAAAAAATGTTCCCACAGGATACTAGCCTTATTGTATAAATCGCACACATGATGTGTGACTTGTGGAATATGGCAAGCATTTGCACTTGTGCAGAGTGAACTGCACAATAATATCACATCACAGTTCACTCTGCAAATATTTTCCATATTCCACAGTCGCCCATCATTTATCCCCTATATATATATATATATATATATATCTACATACGTATACATATATAGAAATGCAATTATACCCACAGTATAACCATCCCCCTGGCATACACATATTTCTGATTAAGCTCATCGACTCTTCAGTTTACAAGAACTTGGTTCTTAAACCAGTGCTCTAGAACCTAGATCCTACTACTTCCTTAGCTATTACTATTTACTTATTTCCATAGCTCATTTCTATTTCCCACTATCTGGAGTATGACCCTGATCACAATTAGAGATGGTCGAAGTGGCCTAATTAAGCTCCGCGAAGTGAATCGTGAAGTAAAAGCTTAATCTATGAGTGCTCTGCAGTGCAAATGGAGTATCATGTTATAAAGGTGACGCTAAGTCCACTGAAAGCAATGACGCTATGCTATCTTCTCCCCAAACTACTACTCTCCACTTACAAGCACATTGAAAACAATGTATTTCACCTCACTTTGCCTTGTTTTAAGCTCCAAAGGCAAATTTTGCAGTGATTCATGTGATTCCAGGTCACATGGACTCTAGATTGTTCTGCGCAGCCTCAGTTCGGGGTAGCGTGTGTAGGAAGCTGTAGGAGACAGGCTGCTCTGAGACCTCTCTGCAACTGAAACCTTCTAAAAGCTGTTAAAAAAAGCCTTTTTGAGTCATTTTTTTTTCTGAAACTTTATTTCATCGATTGTAGGAAACTCTCCTGTGCTCATATCATAGAGAATTTATTGTTTGTGTGTGGATTTTGAATGTTAATGTACAACATTCAGTCTGTGTACTGAGAGACAGTGGAAGTGTGCTTTGGGGGAGGGGCGTATCTGTGGTGTAGATATATTAACTTGGAGAAAAAAGACAGTTCTTTCTGTTTTGGTGATATTTTTCTGCTGATTGTTGTGGTGCAGCAGTGCATAATTTTAGTTTGTTTAAAATATGTGGTTATATTACTGAAGTTTTCAATTTGCTACACATTATTTAGTGTGTGTGTGAGTATGTGTGTGACGCTTATCATCAAATCAGACACCTTTTATTATGCCACATAGTAATTTCAGCAATGTGAACCTGCTATCCACTGCAGCTGTATGACTTTTGTACTTCTTTGTGGTATCTTTACTGGTACTAGTACTAGTGACTGTTACTGCAGCAGTGTAGTACACTGCCCCTCCCCCCCGTGGCCTGCCCCCAATCGGCAAAGGTATTCTTTTCCAGATTTGAATTTCAGATGGTGAGCACTGGTTAGGTGTTGTGCCTTTGCATCTGCATCTCTTCAGTGTGCAGCTCAATCTTAATCTGTCTATGCATCTGCATCTCTTCAGGGCCCAATCTCCATCTGTAACTTAAGTCACAGTTGTTTCTTTGGATTCCCTTCAGAGTACTGGACTGGTGTGGTGCATAATTCTGCATGAACATTGTACTCATTAACAGGCGTTTTTAAGTCAGGACCATCATCACGAGTCACTCGTGATACAAATCACGTTCTTCATCATCACGGTTACAAATGCAGTCACAAATCACAATTCACGATCACATCACAAATCACAACATTAATTATTTTACTAGTTATTTGGATGTATTGTAATCCTGTTTTGTAGTATGTTTCCAGGCTTCACCACCCTACCGTTGTACTCGTTAATACATGTTTTTAAGTTGGGGAGTTTTGTGCTATAGCTCATTGGGGAAGTACAGCCGTAGGCATTTGCGTTCCCAATACAGTTCCATATTGGTTATCTCACACTGTCAACACCGAATCATGTTCTTCATCATCACGGTCACAAATGCTGTCACAAATAATGATTCACGATCACATCACGAATCACAAAATTAATTTTTTCACTAGTTACTTGGATGTATTGTAAGCCTATTTTGTAGTATCTCTCCAGGCTTCACCACCCCACCATTGTACTCATTAATACGTGTCTGTAAGTCGGGGAGTTTTGTGCTACAGCTCATCAGGGAAGTACAGCCATAGGCATTCACAATCCCAATACAGTTCCATATTAGTTATCTCACACCATCAACACCGAATCACATTCTCCATCATCATGGTCACAAATGCAGTCACAAATCACAATTCACGATCACATCATGAATCACAACATTAATTATTTTACTAGTTACTTGGATGTATTGTAAGCCTGTTTTGTAGTACCTCTCCAGGCTTCACCACCCCAGCATTGTACTCATTAATACATGTTTTTAAGTCGGGGAGTTTTGTGCTACAACTCATCAGGGAAGCACAGCTGTAGGCAGTCACAATCCCAATACAGTTCCATATTGGTTATCTCACACCATCAACACCGAATCACATTCTCCATCATCATGGTCACAAATGCAGTCACAAATCACAATTCACGATCACGTCACAAATCACAACATTAATTATTTTACAAGTTACTTGGATGTATTGTAAGCCTGTTTTGTAGTATCTCTCCAGGCTTCACCACCCCACCACTGTACTCAATAATAAGAGATTTTAAATTGAGAAGTTTTATGATACAGGCTCAGCTCATCAGGGAAGTACAGCCATAGGCATTCGCATTCCTTCCTGAATAGCATGTGAGTTACAGTACTGTAAGTAGTGGTGGGCGAAGTGGCCTCAATTCGCTCCGCGAAATGATTCATGGAGTAACGCAGAATCCGCAGAGTACTCCACAATGTGAAGCAGAGAACTTCGCTTCATAATGAGGAACGTGAAGTACATTGAAACCAATGACTTTGAGTTATTCCACCTTCCCCAAACCACTTCTCCACCAATTTTAAGGCAAAGTACATTGAAATCAATGTAATTCGCCTCACTTCGCCTTGTAATTGAGCTCCAAATGAAATTCTGTAGTGATTCATGGCATTGCAGGTCACATGGGCTCTACATTGTTCTGCACAGCCTCAATTTTGGCCTGTGTAGTGTGTGTGTAGTGGTAGCTGGAGACAGTTTGCTCTCAGCGCTCTGCAATTCAAAACATCTAAAAGCTGTTTAAAATGCCTTTTTGAGTAATTTTTGTTGCTAAAAATTTAGTACATCGATTGTAGGAAACCCTTCTGTGCTCATATCATCGAGTGTTTTTTGCTATGTGTGGTTTTTGAATGTTAATTTAGAACTGTCAGTCTGTGTACTGTGAAGTGTGCTTTGGGGGAGGGGCGTATGTGTGGTATAAGTACATTAACTGGGAGAAAAAGGCAGTCTTTCTGTTTTGGTTATATTTTTCTTGTATAACTGTGTTAATGTACACACAGTAATATTTCCAGTAATTTTTGACATTTTTGCTGATTGTTGTGGTGCAGCAGTGCATAATTTGTCTGTTTAAAACATTTGGTTATACTACTAAAGGTTTTCAATTCACTACGCATTACTTGTAGTATATGTGTGTGTGTGTGTGTGTGTGTGTGTGTGCGCGATGCATGCCATTAAATCAGACTGTGTGTGTGTGTGTGTGTGCGCGCGATGCATGCCATTAAATCAGACACCTTTTATTGTGCCACAGAGTAACTACAGCAGTGTGAACCTGCTATCTACCACACCTGCATGAATTGTTTATACTGCTTTGTGGTATCTTTACTGGTAGTGGATTATTACTGCCGTGCACTAATCCCCCAACTGGCAAAATGTATTCCTTTCCAGATTTGGATTTGTGACTTGTGAGCACTGGTTAGGTGTTGTTATGCTTTTTCATATGCATCCGTTGAGTGCGCAGCGCAATCTTAATTTGTCTGTACATTTGCAGTGCACCATTAATTCTGGGAGACTGTATTTCTTGTTACACTCTCATTTCACTTCGTCAGCACTGGGAAATTTTCTGGACACAAGACAGTAGCATTTTAGGGATGCACATTAATTCTGGTGACTCTGTGTGTGACCACTGCACGCATGATTGAGTGCTCCATTAATTCTAGGAGACTTTGCATTTCTCATTATGCTCTCATTTCACTTCGTCAGCACTGGGGAGTTTTCTGGACACAAGACAGCAGCACTTTGGGGATGCACATTAATTCTGGTGACTGTGTGGGTGGGATGCTGCCAATATTGTTGTCACTCCACCTTACTTCGCGCTTAAGGTGGAATGGCAATGCGAAGTAATAATAACAAGGTGAAGTGAGCCTTTCCTATGGGGCACTCCGCGTATCGCAGTGCCAACACAAAGTGCCCACTTCGTGTTCACTTCGCCGGCGGAATTTAAAGGTTTCAGTCATGTCCCCCCTGTCCCTACTCTCCTCCTCTCCTTCAGTAAATACTGAGCAGAAGTATCTATTTAGGATAGATGCTTTTACGTGGTCCTCCTCCTCACGTGCCCCCTTATCACCTTTGACTTTAGCAATACCCCCTCTGGACTTTCTGCTTTCACTGATGTATCTATAGAAAGTCTTGTCACCTTCTTTTACTGTTTGTGTTAGTGTTTCCCTGGTTTGGGCCTTTGCCTTCCTTACTGCCTTCCCTGCTTCCCTTAGGGATGTTTGGTATGCCTCCCTATCTTCATCCTGCTGCGTTCCCTTATATTTCCTGAATGTCAGCCTTTTGGTTCTGACCTTTTCTGCTACTGTTTTTGAGAACCAAAGTGATTTCCTTCTTCTTTTGCACTTCCTTTTCTCTCTAACACAATGGGTTGTTGCTTCAAGTATTGCATCCTTAATGCTTGCCCACTTTGCCTGTACCCCCTCACCTGTGTTTCTTTTTGCCAGGGTTAGCTTAACTCTGTTGGCCATCTTATCAAAGTCAGCTCCTCTGAAGTCCCATATGTTTGCCTTGGAATGGGATGATTTAGTTCTAGTGGACAAACTGAACCATACCATGTGATGGTCACTGTCCCCCAGGTGACCTTCTACCTGGAGATCTGTGATCCTTTCCCTGTTAGTCAGTACTAGATCTAGGATAGCCTTGTCTCTTGTGGGTTGTTGTACCAGTTGTTTGAGGCTCTCCCCCTGCAGGGAATCCTACATGTGTCTAGTTCTGGCAGATGTTCCTGCTGGTATTGACCAATCTGTATCTGGCATGTTGAGTCTCCCATTATCAGAACCTCCCCTTTAGCTGTCATGTTTTGTATATCATCTAACAGTAATGTGTCTATGTCCTACCCCTGGTCTGGGGGCCTGCAGACAACCCCTGTTCATATGGCTGTCCCATTTCCTGTTTCCAGGGTGACCCACAGTTCTTCTGGCTCCTTATGTGCATTCTGAATTTCTGTATCTTTGATATTTTCATTGACATACAGGGCCACTCCACCCCCTCCCCCGTTTTGCACCTCAGTCTCTTCTGAACAGTACATAAGCCAGGTACTGAGGTCTCCCAAGTGTGGTTACTGGTAAACCATGTCTCGTTAATTGCTACTATGTCCAGTTTAGCCTCTGTCATTATTTCCTGCAGGTCTGGGATCTTGTTTCCCAGACTGTGAGCATTTGTGTACATGATTTTCCATTGGTCAGATTTTGGTGTGTTTGTTGTCGGGTGAGGTCTGACATTTTCCCTGTGTGTTATATGGGGAGCTGGACCTTTTTCTTTACCTGGTGATGCAAATGAACTGCAAACATGCTGAACTCCTGTTTGACCACTAGCTGAGAGGGAAGGGGTGTTCTTCCCATTCAATGTATGGGGTGCTGCACCCCTCTCCCCATTTGCTAGATTAAATATTCTGCAAAGACATCAAACTTCTGCCCCACTGCACTGACTCCCTCCTTAGTCAGATACAGTCCATCAAATTTAAAGAACTTTCGCTCCCAAAACTGTTACCAGTTCCCTACAAATTTGTGTCCTTTTTCCTGGCACCAGCCCTTGACCCACATGTTTAGTTCCCCTGTCTCCCCTTCTCTGACCTTCCATCCATCTGCCCCCCTTTTCCAGACTAGCAGGATCTCAGAGAAGGAGATGCCAGACAAAATGGATGATAGTTTGTCACCCAGCCTGGCTAGGTATTCCTTGGTCTCCACAACTGAATGGCTGGAGAGATCATCAGTCCCTATGTGTATCAGAACATCAATGTTTTCTCCTGCTTCCTGAACAATTTTAGCAATGTAGTCAGAGTCTCTCCATGCTGATGTACCTGGGAGACATCTGACCATTACCCCTGGCTGGAGATGGGTATCAACTCCCAGAATCATGGAGTCTCCTAAGATCAGAATTTTTTTGATTTCATTTTTGCTTTTTTCTTTTGGTTCCTGTTTTGGGTGAGTTTTTTTGTGCTAGCTCCTGTGCTGCAGTGTCCTGCTCTGCAGTTTCCTCTGCCCCTTTGTCTGATTTTGGAGAAAGAGGCAGATACCTGTTTTTAGTTTTTATATGGTTTGTGGAGGTAATATGTTGGAGAGCACTGAGTGATGGGGCACCTCATTTGCCCCTTCTAACTACCTGCCAACCTCCCAGATCAACTACCCTCTGTGGTCGAGGTGCTTCTGTTGGATGTTGGGGAAATGGCAGGTGGTTCTTATAATATATTTCCTCTTGAATATGCAATTTGAGGTGCACAATCTCTACCCATGCTGCCTGGAGGTGAGCCCTTAGATCTCCAATGGTCCAGCATGTAGGACAGTGTCCTAAATCCTGTAAAACTGCCCTTCTGAAAAGTGTTCCACAGAACCTGCAGTTAATGATATCCATTCCAGATATGTTGCTGGGTTTATAACCTGGTCAGAGTAATTAGAAGATTTACTTTCTTAACCATTGACTGAATCGGAGGTGAAAAGGTCAAACTGGGATCAAACAATGTGCCCAAATACTTAAATTGAGACACTTGTTCAAGCAGACCACCCCAAAAATCAAATATCCTCATTTCCGGGGTGTTCACCAACATAAATTGTGTGCCAAATAACATAACTTTTGTTTTAGCTGATTTCAAAACCATAGCATTTAAAGTAAGCCAAGAACAAATGGCACCAAAATCCTTTTCTAGGGAACAAGAAAGTTCAGACACAGAATTTGACTGAGCACAAATTACAAGATCATCTACATAAAGCAGTGATTCACTAAACCTACAAACTCCAGGAAACTGATTAATAAAAATAGAAAATAACAGGGGACCCAAAATGGATCCCTGAGACACACCACAACTAACTGGCAAAACATCAGAAACCATAGAACCTACTTGAACAAATTAACACCTGTTACTCAGATAATCATAGAACCAAGATACTGTGACATCAGAAAACCACAGATCTTTCGATTTTGTGTAGGCCAAACCGTGTTCAATCAAACCAAAAGCCTTGGTTAGGTCCATGAACACCGCCCTGGTCATCAAACTCTTCTCAAACCCACGTAGGACGGTGTTCATGAACCCAACCAAGGCTGTGCCCATACTAAAGTGCTTATGGAACCCATGTTGTTGCTTTGACAACAAATCATGGGTAAGCAAATAGGCATCAATTTTCTTAGCCACCAAACACTCAAGTAGTTTGCTAAGGGGATTCAGTATTGATACTGGCCTACAATCATCCATGGAAGTAGCACAGCTCTTTTTTTGGAATTGGAACCACCTTAGCTTTCTTCCAGGACAGAGGAAAAACAACTGTAGCCAATGACATATTAAAAATACAACAAAGGGTATTCATAATAAAACGGATAGCCAATTTTGAGAAGCGGGCATCCAACCCTTCCCCACAGTCAGTCCCTTTATTTGGGAGAGACTGCAGAAGATGAAAAACTTCATTTGAAGTTACTTCCTTAAACAAAATCCTGGGTCCATCTACCAGAGGAACAGGAGAAAAGGATTTAGTATTACTCAAGTATTTTCACTCAAGATTTTCAACACTGCCATCTCTTCACACCTACCTATGAATGATACAGCTATCATTTTTCACATCCTGCCCATATGGTGTTTTCAAACATCTGGCGCACAATGGCATGGTCGCTGTGAGAAATCAACATTCGGGACAGATTAACAAAGTCACAGTGCCACTATTCATGAGCAGAGGTCCCAAACACTTTCATAAGTTGGGGGTCACAAAAATGCTGTGTTGCAAATTTGTAGAGCAAATACCAACAAAAGAACGGTGCATTAGGGTTTCTAACCATAACAGACTATACAGACTGACAGGCATCAGAGGTGTGTCTTTCAATTGCCGGCTGTCATGCTCATGCCATACCATCCCCCCACCCTCAAGCCACTGACAGGCATCAAGGTGTGCCTTGGACTCTTTGGCCCCACAGTTCACCCCATT
Organism: Neoceratodus forsteri; assembly: GCA_016271365.2. Lineage (NCBI taxonomy): Eukaryota > Metazoa > Chordata > Ceratodontiformes > Ceratodontidae > Neoceratodus > Neoceratodus forsteri. Next base: position 177,448,215 of record JADMNL010000026.1, on the reverse strand, counting down.
CTCCTATGCTGCACTCATTTCAGTGTATGTCCGTATGAAATGGGGTGACTATAAAGCCGAACACACCAAGGCACACCTTAGCACTTTCGGTGTCTGCAGGATAGGGTGAGGTAAAATGCCATGAGCGTTATGGCTGAATGGGGTGAGCATAAGGCCCGAGGACCCCAAGGCACAATGCGATATTTGTCGCACTGCAGGGTAGGGCGAGCTGAACTGCCATGAACATTATGGCTGATGCCCAAAGGCACACCTCAGTGTCTGTCAGTCTCTGTAGGGTGATGTGGGGTTGAAGTAATTTCATACTTTACTGCCGTTCCCATTATGCATCTGTTCAACACCTGCGCTATCTATGCTAGTGTCAACAAGACAACATTCGGCATTGACAAATGCTTGTTTAAATTTGTTTTCATTCCCATTTGCATAGCCGTGTATCAAGCAGACTGCTGATCTAGGTTAGATCTGGTTGTACTCCCTGTGGATGCCATCAGCTCAAACTACCATTTATAGACTGCCCCTCTCAAATGTCTGCAAGTGATAAATATGTTCTGACGTGAGATGTACCACTTACTCTGATGTAATGACTTATGTGCTTTGATTTATCAAACATGCTTGTCTGATTTTGAAGAGCTTTTAATTATTCATACCACTTGAGTGTAGGTTAGGACATTGGCTTCTGCCAAACCACCATCTATCATCACCCCTGAGTGTTCGAAGTTTAGCTAGACAGGAAAATAAAGCCCTTATGAATCAGAAGCAACTTGTTCAGCTTTGCTTGAAAATAAAAATTCCATAGCATGTGTAGCCAGGTAAAGCCTTAGGATATTAAACTGAGCCCCTGTCCTCACAACAATAAACCAGGAGCACTTGGATTATGCTGAACAAATTCAGAATAATTTTTATTTTGTAGGAGAGCCACTGCTGGGTTTTGCGTGGGTATGCAGCGCTATTGCACAAAGCACAGTGTACTACCATAGAAAGGAGCTGACATGTTATTTGGTTTCATGTCACCCTTACTGGAGTGCCCAGAAATGGACTTAAATACTATGTAAACCTCCCATTTCAATGGCTGTGGGCTTACCTTGCCTCGCCATCCTGGAACCTCAGTTGGTCCGGTCATGTGCACCTCAGCCCAACCATTTTTCAGGGCTGGGCTGCAGCACTCTTTAATCTGGCCCTGAAGACGGTATTAAAAGGTTGGGCATAGTAGAGACACAATTTTTTTTTCATGCCATTTGGTGTACATTGAATCGCAGCCACACATTGCCGATGCTGGACTGTTAAAGAGGCCTCCTGCTTGCAACAAGGGACTGACAAATATCTTCACATTATAGAGGCACACTTCTTTATGGCAATGGGGTTGCTGATAAGGGACAGAAAAATAATTTTAAATATAAGGCCCATAGTCATAGGCACCACCATCTTTATTGTCCATAACTCTGAGGACTGTTGCCAGGGGTCACAGGGTTCCCAGGAGCAAGCCCTGAAGTGCAACACCATCCAGGAGACCCAAAGAGCCTCACAGCATGACGACAACAACAAAATGGCCAATCAGTGAGCAAAAGCTTTGGGCAATGGATCCCCAAAAAACACATGCTGAGAACTGTGGGCACTGGCAGGTCAGCAGCCAGTTATGAGACAAGATTGTGCAAATCCATCCCTAACAATTTGTTCCACTAAATGAGGATCTAAGGAAGAATAGTGTTAACAGCAAAGAAGTGCCAAGAGACTGAAGATTTTCCTTGAAGGAGGTTGAGAGAGAAGCTCCCTGCCTGTGGACTCCAAATGAGAGAAAGGCTTTGCCACAGAAATATTTAGTGGACAGTGGATCATTCCCTATGGTCATCAGCACACAAAATGGCTCTAGACAGGGATTTTCTTCAGCACAAGAGGTTGCTAGCCTTTAGGTTCTTCAGCAGCACTTGTCAACACAAAGGAAGTGTGGATTTACTTGAGCTCAACTTAGCCAAGTCAGACCAGAGTGTTTTAAAGACAGAGTGGTATAAGGCCAGCAGGTGCAAACAGTAAAAGCAGTTGTCTCCGCCAGACTGGGTGCGTGTTGCTTTGCATGCACCCAGCTACTGTAGTAAGATAGGCCAGTTCTGCAGTGGCAGAAAGGCCCCATGCAGGATGAAGATATAAATGTTGCCTCTCAGGAGGAAAGAATTCCAGGAGGACTGAAATGTCTGTTACCAGGACAGTGCTTCAGGGCCACCTCTCAGTTCACGATTCTAAGTCCTGAACCAGCTGCTTATATTATTCTGTCTGAGTGAGATGACAAACCAGTGTCACACATTATATGGTAATGAAATACCATCAACCAAATCAGCCAGGAGAACAACTGTACCTCTTATTCTGTGCATAGTTGTCTCCTCTCACTATGCAGTTGACATGGTAACTTCCTTATCTTACAGCCTCCACACCAGTGCTGCCAAATGTCCCTGAGCCTAATTCTCTCCACCCCCCCCCAAAAAAAACACACCTTTTACTTTTTGAAAGCATCCTATGGCTCCAGACCACTGAGCCATACAGATACTCAAATGGTCCCTTTACCCCTATGCCAAACAAAAATGGATGCCAGCAGTTCCATGTCATAACAGCGATCGCTGTTAGGGCAAATGTACGTCACCAAAACAAAAACCCATGATGTACATGCATGGCGAAGACAACTGCACTGTCACACATCTCTATGTATGCGGGGACTTTGCCCCCCACATCCCCCCAACTACAAATCCTCAACTCCAGGGGTGCATGTCGGGTAGGGGTGAAATGTGTAAAAAAAAATAAAAATTCCCACTGACCACAAAATTACTTGTGCTCATCAGACCAGAAACCCTGTACCCTCCCAACCATAGCCAGCCACCTTCACCATCATGCCACTTGGCCAGCTTGGCAGCCTTCTGCTGCACTGACTCCCACATACCTTCCCTCCTCTTCCATTCCCAGAGGTTGTACCAGTTGCCTTCCTCTTTGCCCATCGCTACCTTTTCAGGGTAGCTCAAACCACAGGCTCTGAGATTGAGTCGCTCATATTTGAGACGCTCAGTCTCAGTTGACCATATGACGGTATACTGATGCCAGCCCGCTGTTGCTTCCACACTAGAGAATGTTGTGCAAAATCATTAATATATACAGGGGAACCACTCAGGAACCACAAATAAAAAAGCCACGAGACACAAACATGGAGACTAGAAAACATTCAGTCTACATATTATTGGTGCTTAATTGCCACATATATATATATATATATATATATATATATGTGTTGTAACTCTTGCCCGTTATGGTTTAACAAGGGTCTGTCACACTGATTTGGCAGGCAGAACCAGTCAGCTTCACATCATGGTTTTATCCCCCAACCAGCATGAGAAACCCTTCATAAACCATTAGAGACAACAGTTACAACACCCTTATACTTGTCAGACTGAAATGAAACAGGACTCCAGCTGTGCACCTGATTAATTTAGTGAAGTACACAGCTAGAGTGTTAGGTGTTGGAGCTCTGAATAGAATGGTGCCTTGAGGACAAAATAGGCAGAAGATCTGCTTGTTGGTCATTGGGCCTTGAGGATCACAGTTTGCTTAACTGCTGTTTGCTTTAATGTTTGGTACAGCACTGCTCACCCTTAACTGGACAGCCTCAGAATGATTCCCCGCTTTTAGTGCACATAAACATAAAGACATTCTTAAAGGTGGTTCCTATAGACAGTGGGGTATGGGATTACTACCGGCGCACCAGTGGGAAACAGAATGATTGGGTGTTGGTTGGATGCATGAGTTTTTAATTTGTCTTATTGTTTACTGTCTTGTTTGCTTACCCTAACCCCTTTCCTAGGGCTTTTTCCTGCATTTTTCCCAATACACCTGTTCCGTTTTCTTGTATTGTATATTGGTGTTGTTTGCATCATTGCTGTTATGTCATTTACTGTGCATATAGTTTGAGTGGACACTCACTGTGGTAGTGTTTAGGTGTGTGTGTGTGTGTGTGTGTGTGTGTGTGTGTGTGTGTGTGTATACTATCATTAGTTTCCTTGGTGAGCAGCACCCTGCCACCATGCATGTCAGAAGGACCTTAATAACATAAACTTTATGCACAGTAAGCGAGACCTTAATAATCATTAAGATTTTAAGAAGTAAGAAGGCAGGCCTCAGTGAAACAGAGAAGGCAGACAGTGGAATAACTATAAATTAGATTAAGAATAGGAATATGTAGATATTATAGGCCTTGTAGGTAAGCCTGGGTAACAATTGATTTACAGTACCAAGGGACTCACACTGTACTCTGGGTAGCAAGGTGGGTGAGAAATTCCTATATATTAATACACGTTTATATATCATGCTTACAACAAAATGTAATATTTGCCTTAGGGATGGGAAGGGTCAGCTGCAACATAATTCTGGTTCTGACTCTGATCTCTTATAAATTGGTTCTGATTTACTCTTGTTGGCCAAAACAGGTAAATCTTTCAAGACTGAATCAGAATCGAGTCAGAGACAGATCTGGACCTGGTCAAATTAAAGAATTGGGTTGCCCCTACTCCCTCATTATAAACATTTTCTTTATGGCATTAAATTTTAAAATAGTTAATTCATGTCATTTTCCAATCAGTTTCTTAGTTTTAACTAGAATAAAGATTCAAAATACCTTGCAATTTCTGGACTGGGTCAGGACCAGGTCACTGGCAAATCACAAACTGATCAACACTCTGAGCTAGGTTAAACTAAAGTCGAGTCACAAATAACTGATTTCCAGTCAAGCAGAGGTGGACCATTTTGCAGGAGGGGGTTCTTGATCAGACAAAGAGATAACCCTCCCATCCCTAGTATGCCTGCTTTATGGAGTCAGATGGCCCAATGGTCCATAAATAGAGTAGCTAATTATTGTTGATAATTACAAACATTTAAATAAGTGAAATTAAAGAAAACATAATTGACATTTTTGTTGAATAATATTGGTTGAGACGAGGAGGTTGGTTCTCATTCTCTTCTCTCTGTTAATTGTACATGACTGCTGCTGCCTTTTTTGATCCAGATTACATCTCTGTTCTTCCTAGCAGGCAGTATTTATTGTTTACATGTAAATGTCAGTATAGTTGTTATTTCTGTGATTACTTTAAAAATTGTGTAATGTTGTTAATTCTTTAATGACTAAATGGTCAAACAATAAATGCATTACCAAACTACTGTACATCATACTTACTGGCCCCTACTTCTGAAGCAGGGTTTCGTCTTTATAGTCTGCGACTCCCTTCTGACCTTAAATTACTATAGTATGTTACTACCTATGGGATGTACAATAGCCAGACTCAGAACATTCCATTTATCAGTATGAGTGAGGGGGAAGGACCATTATGCATGAGCGGCAGAGCCACAAGTGAGTTAGGAAAGTTCTGCCCCCTCACAACTGATGATAAATGTTCATATTCTGAGTGAGGCAATTGTGTGTCCAATTTGTACAATGTATTTTAAATTGTAGAGCTTTCAGATTCAGTTTTTTTAATAAAGAATAAACTGTTTCTGATTGATTTCACTACTCTGTGTTAAGCATAGCAGAGGTCATTGTGATGTCATCAGGCATTGTTCAAGCTGCTCTCCTTTTGGTTAAGAGCCCTTTGCGACCAACCTCAATTGATGATAAATAGTGATGGTCTATCTAGAATGATGATAAATGATTTATCATCATTTTAGGTCTGCAGGCCATAGGAAAAAAATAATTTATCTGTAAGGTTTCATTGTGTAAAGTAAATTTTACAACTCTGCAGAATGCAAAATTCCATTGGCAGGATTCAAGCAGAATGTCAGTTCTACTTGTTCACTGCATTTTCTGATTTCCTTTTAACTATGCAGAATTCTGGAAAGCATTTCTATGTAAACCGATGAATAACGTTCTACTGATTATGTACACTAGACCCCTATATTTTATGTGAACTAGGTTTAGAATTTAAAAACTACAGACATAGTATAAGAGGACATCCTTTTCAACTAGTTAGAAAACTATTCTCGCGTTCTAGTCGAAAATATTTTTTTACTCTTAGAGTTATTGGTCCGTGGAACAGATTGCCACGTCAAGTCATTATTAGTGAAATTAAAAGTATTTTAAAAAAATCGTCTAGATGGTTTGATAAGTAATGGATATGACCTTTCCTACTATATAATGGATTAGTATAAGAGCTTTATGGGCCTCCGCCTTCTCCCTGTTGCACTTACTTTAGTATGAACCTTAGTATGAACCTACACTATTCTGTGGATTACAGAAAAGGAAGCCACGGTTTATGTAAACTGCTGATTACTAATACACAAAAATATTCTGTTTTTGACATTTCTGAATTTCACTACCAATGGAATTCCACAGATTTAGTTAGAATTTTCTGAAATTTTGCGGAATTCAGTTCTAATTGGAATTTGAAAATCACACACAGCCCTAGTATGTCACTAGATACTGTAACTATGTTACTATGTAATTGTGTTACTGTTACCATGTAACTATGTTACCATGTCACTGTTATTTTCAGTTCATTTTATTTGTTGAGCCTTTAGGGTTTTACCAAAATACAAACAATTTATACACACATAAGATGTAAATATATGTACCTCAAAATAGAAAGAACAAAAATACAGTGCTTTAAAAAGTCTACTACCCAAACTTACTGAATTTAGTGTCTGGGTTGATGAGCTAAAGTCAGAAATTATTATCTTAACTGAAACTTGGCTGATGAAGCTCTGTTGCTGGATGGTTACTCATTGATTAGATCATACAGGGTAGGAAAAAGTGAAGGGGAAGCACAATTTATTTTAAAGAGTATTTGGTAATAGATAAAACTGATGTTACAAATTACAATGTTGAATGTGATTTTTTGACCATAAACTTAATGCTAGGTGGGAGGAAGAAATTAATTAGTTGTACTGCATACAGTATGTTCCCTCAAGATACGAGGAAACGGGGACTGACCATTTCATTGATTATGTGACCCAACTGAATGTTAATTATGAAAAACTGATTTTTAGAGATTTTAATAATAATTGGCAGAAAAAGACAAACAAACAAATTGAGGGATAAAAAAGTAGCTATAAATCTGACACAACTGGTAAATGATGGAACAAAGGTCAATTATAAAATGGATACAGGGATATTAATAGATTGGTTATTGACTTCTAATTGTGCTCACGTGAAAAGAGTGGAAGTGCACCTGATGGTTTTAGTGAAAATTCTCCCATTTCATGTTGCTGGTCAACTAAGGTGGACAGACCAAAGCTGGAAGTAATCAGTGTAATGAAAATTCCCAAAACTAAGATAGGAGCATTTAAACAGATGCTTGCTCTGGATTATTGTATAACCCAGTTCAAATGTGTGATATATGTGAACCAATCAGGAAAATTAAAAAAAATGGTTGGGCAAGTAATTGGATAACAGGAAAAGTGAGGGTCTTAATGAGAGAGAGAGAGAGAGAGAGAGAGAGAGAGAGAGAGAGAGGATGTGATATAAATTTAGAGACAGTGGGACAAAAAGTGACAAATTGCTCAAACAGCTAAAGAGTTAAGTGAATTGTCAATCCAGAAAGCCAAAGCTAAGTACTTTTGTAATAAACAGAGGGAGGAAGCATCAAACCCCAATAAATTCTGGGCTAGTATAAATTAAGTCCTAGGAAGACAAACTGGAATGATACCTAAGGTGTTGTATAAGAATTATGTTATACATGGAAATATCAGATGTAGCAAATGAGTCCAATAGTTTCTGTAGTTTAGTGTCTACACACATGCCAGCTACTAGCAAAAATGGGAACTTGATATATGATGGAGTTTCAATTTGAAGACAAGAATTTTATTTCAAGAAGGTCACTTAAAAGGAAACTATTAAATATTTAAATAGGACGAATACCAAAATTAGAATGGGAAGTGATGGGACTGACATTAGGCTACTGAAACCAACTAATAATGAAGTGGATTTTCTGATAATGAAGCTGTTTAATTTCTCCTTATGCACACAAGAAGTCCCTGAACTTTAGAAATAAGTCATGGTAGTCCCAGTATATACAAGTTCTGATCGAGCCGATATGACTGTGGAGAGGCTTTGGGATGCTTTTACCCATTACTTCTAATGAATTTGCATAATGCAGATCTGCTGAGAGGCAGTTTCAATGTGGTCTTCCTTTTATACATTTTTACAATATAGTTCCCTAGAATATGCCTGCTGATTGCTATATATTTAGCCTGTATAGTTCACAGAACAAATGGCATCTTATTTTTGGGTGGTGGAGCAGTAGCAGTAGGATGCTAGAATGTGTCATACATAGGTACGAGCTGTGTGTGGGCAGTAACGCCCAGTGGCCATACACCTCAGGCACCCACATGCGGATCCATTGTCCCGGTGCTGTTGCACTGCTCAGTGCAGGTGAAAGACAATGCTGTACTCACTCACACAGGTCCCAGAACAGGCATGTTGCAGCTGATCCCCCATTTGTTTGTACAATTGGGGAACCGCAAATGCACAGTTTCTATTCATGCTCATGCTTTCAATTTTTCATATTTTCACTCCAGATTTACAACACTGCCATTTTGTTACACCTCCTCATGAACAATACAGTTGTCATTTGTCACATCCTGCCCAAAATGTGTTTTCGTATCTGTGGCACCAAATGGCGCAGTAACTGTGCAAAATCACCTTTTGGCTAACAAACTGATGGTGCTGCTCTTCATGAGGTGGGGTCACAAAAGCCCATGTTGAAAATTTGGAGTGAAAATACCAACAAATGCCTACAGTGTTAAGGTTTCCAACTGTAACACCCCACCCTGTAGAGACTGACAGGCATCAGGGGTGTGACTTGGGATTATCAGCTGTAATGCTCATGCCATTCCACCCCCATCCCCCACCCTGCAGCCAGTGACAGGCATTGAGGTGTGCCTTGGAGTGTTCGGCCCCAAAGCTCACCCCATTCTCCTATACTGCACCCATCTCAGCATCTTTCCTTATGGAATGGGGTAAGTATAAGGCCCAAAGACCCCAAAGCACACCCGACACTTATCAGTGTCTACAGGGTAGGGTGAGGTGAAATGGCATGAGCATTAGAGCTGATGACCCAAAGACACACCCCAATGCCTGTCAGTCCCTGCAGGGTGGGGGTGAGGTTGGCATTAGTTCAATACTTCACTGCCATTCCTATTATGCATCTCTAACTCCGGCACTACCAATGCCAATGCCAGCGAGACAACATTCGGCATTGACAAATGCTTGTTTTAATAGTGTCTTGGACAGCGGTCACATGGTTGGGGTGGTGTATATTGATCTATCAAAAGAATTTGATTTGATTAATCATGAAATGTTTGTTATGAGACTATTTAAGCTTGACTTGTCCCAAAATGTTTGCTGTTGGTTCCGGGATTATTTATCAAACAAAATGAAGAGTGTATAAATTGGAATTTATTGTCCCTTAGACCTGTCAGTACTGGAGTCCCACAGGGTTCCCTATTTGTGCCATTACCTGTTAGCATATTTTTAAATGGACTTCCCTCTGTTTGCCTGGACTGCAAAGTTATCCTTCATGCATCTGAACAACGATGGACAAAAGTGTCCCTGCTCTAGCAAAGCCTGTCCAAGAGGATTTTCACAGAGTACAGGATTGGTTTATGAACAGTAAATTAGTGATGAATAAAAACAAAAAAAAACAACCAATAATATTCTGTAGCACTAAAAATTGGAAATGCTGAACAACTGGGAATAAAAACAACTTCTGGAGTGATGCTGGAGCAAGTACTGTATTTTAAATATTTGGAAATCATTCTGGATAGTACAGTGTCCTATGCCAAGCATATAAACAATGTTGTAAAAGATAAATAAATACAAGATTGGTTTTGCTATATAGAAATAAAACTATTTTCAAGGTGGGTGTATGAAAATTGGTTGCTCAAGATTTACTGCTTTCAATCATTGACTGTACCAAACTATACTAGGGCTGTTGACAGTGTGTTATCAAGACTGAGAGTGGCCTATAATAGGGTGTACAGATTTGGTTTAGATGCTAGAAAGGATGCTCAATGTTGTAATCTTAATTACCCAATTAGGATGGCTCCCACTCGATTGCCAAATAAAGATATTATGACCGGATTTGGTCATAGAAAATATTGAATGGTTAAACTATTGGACAAATCCATATAATGCTGATTAAGTACTTTAACTCTTATAAAACAAGATCTACATATTGGATGGACTTAAACATTCCTAGATATAGAACAAAATTTGGACAGTTGTTTTTTAGACATAGGGCAACTAAGGCTTGGAATACATACCCACTAAAAATTGAAAATTGTGGACAAAATTAGACGTTTCAAATGCTTCTTAAAATATCATCTGTTTAGTACTGCAGAATGTAACTGTTTAAAATAATTTGCATTTTATGAGTTATTATATTTGATAAAGTATTTTTATACTGTATTGTGTTGACTGTTGCTATTTACTGTCTGACTGGGTCAGCTTTGAAAACAGTCACTTGTGCCTAAAGGACTTTCTCTAAGACTAAAAATAAATATAAAAAGCTAGGACAAACATTTTTCTACAAATCCAGAAATTATTTAGTCTAAAATTTAATGCAGTCTTAATGATATTAATGAAAATATTATACCAATCATATGGCTATAAAGAGGATTAGGTTGATGATATTAGCTAATACTACTAAAAGTGATGTGTAAACCAATTTTGATGTAAATGTCCAGATCTGGCTACCTATATTTTAATACTCAAAGCAGGTAATCTCATATCAGGTAATAAGAAAAGAGTGCCTGTATAGGTGTTATTTAATTGTTGGGAGGAAGGGGGAGCTACAATCAATGCCCTGTGTAGGCACTGACCATCGAGCAGACTCAATAGACCATAGGGTCTATTCTGCTGGCTTCATAGTATGTTAGTATGTTAATATAACTATTCTACTGTTATTATGTCCTGGGTCGCTCCTGAAAATAGACAATTCTTGTCTAGTGTGCTTACCCAATGAACAAAAGCTAAATAAATAAAAACATTTTTTACTGTATACCTGTATAACTAGGTTACTATGTAACTATTTTACTGTACTGCTACAGTATGTAAATATGTTACTATGTCACTATATTACTGTACTATGTACCTACAGTATGTACATATATTACATATAGAATAAAGTATGGGTCTGGGTGTGTAACGAGAATTTACACACACCCGAGGGGTTTGATGCTACATAAACCCCCGAGAGCGAAGCTTGAGGGGTTTATGTGAAGCATCTAACCCTGAGGGTGTGTGTAAATTCAAGTTTACACACCCAGACCCATATTTTATTTTATATAATTGCTGGGTTTTCCTTTTTTCGCCTCAGCAATTGTATAAAATAAAATATAGCTGTGTAGCCGGGGTTTGGTGAAGGTGAAGTGCATGGTCGCAGTCAGCAGTTTGATTTTGTAATTAGTTTTTTTTTATCTTGTGCACAGGACTAACTGAGGGAGATTTTGCTTAGTTTTTTTAACATACTTACCGCCTAGTCGAGGTGGCGGTTTGCTGTCCGTTAGCGGTTCTCCGAGCAGGCATGGTGTCGTGAAGCAAGGAAGTCCAGCGGGAGCATGCGCACAGTGAGGGAAATCATGCACATGTTTGCCATAATGAACACTCCTTCATTATGGCAAATTATGCCACGGTTTCCCTATGGGAAAAAGGGGAAAACGTAATTATTATGTAACTATGCTACTGTTACTATGTAATTATAGTACTGTGTTAACATTTAGGTATGAACTATATGTGTTACTGTGCTATGTTATTTTGTTACTATGTCACATTAGGTCCTGAAGTTATCAGTAAATAAAAGCAAAGGAGGTTGCATAAGAGTTATGCCTATTCCTTCTACTTGGGCAGACACACATTCAACCCTTGCTCAGAATCAAACCTAGGACCTTGTGTACTGAAGGCAGCAACTCTAACCATTCAGCTAAAGGGTGGCCTTGATTCCCAGAATTGCAGAAGCAAGGGGATGTATTATATTGTGTTGATGTCATAAGGGTTCACAGCTTGTCCATCAACCAGACAGATGATCTTCCTCGGTTACCGGGGGTCCCAGGTTTCACTGGTAACAAGCACTCTGTCCACTAGGAAAGTCTGTGGTACTATGTGGAACCAGTTTTTTACCTGTTGTAAGAGAAAGTATATCCAGCATTTCACCAGTCATGGTGAGCAGGCTCTGGAATATTTGAGAATGTGACAAGCAGTTTTCATTACTCTGAAGTCCATCTGTTGGTCATCTTGGCATGTCATGAGTTGGTCAGTCAGTGACCAATGGGACAGTTGCATCGTTTCTCTGTTCTGGAAGCTCTTTAGAATATTTTTTTTTGATTTGAAGCCATCAATCAAACATCTAGTGGAGCACCTCAAGGCACTAAATATGTATTCACTAGAAACCAGAAGGAAGAGGGGAGGTATGACAGAGACCTTCACATTCCTTAAATGAATTAACAAGGTAAACTGTGGGGAATTATTCACCCTGAATACCAGCTCCAGGTCATGTGGTCATGACTGGAAATTATTTATTTAGTTATTTAAAAGAGATTTACCAGCAAAGACATGCTGAACCATAAAGCTCATTTCCAGATGTGTCCTGGGGTAAGGGGAAGGGGAGGTGAATAATTACATATCAAGTAGAAGCACAAAATATAATAATACCGAGGCATAATAATGTACAGTAATACACAGCATAGTATAGGCATGAATTAATAACAGCACAGTTAGATTAAATCAGGAGTGTGAGGTACCAGGCACTCCAAGCTGGACTTCAAAAAAATGAACATAGGAACAGAAGTAGGAAGAGTGGGGAGTGGCGGAGGTAAAAGTGGAGGGGAATGTATAGGAGGGAGGGTGGTCACACAGAGGGGTTCATCTTAGGCCTGTCAGAGGACAGGCCTGAGTAGAGGCCCCCCTAGACGATCTGGCAGTCGGCTGGAGGGCCATTTAGTCCAGGCAGTTGAAGTGCTGGCCCCCTTGCTCTGTGGGGATTACTTGGTGCTGTAGGCTATGGAGAAGCATTCTCGGCACCATTTGTACTTTTTTTCGGCATTTTATTGGAATCAGTTTGGTCCCTGAACTTGGAGTTGGTTATCTACTTGGAGAGGCATAGACTGTTCCTCTGGAAGTTCCATTATTGCTAGAAGTTGAAACTGCTTCATTTCTTATTAATTATTGCCTTTACTTCTTTACTGACATTATCTCCATTTAAATTAGGATATCAGGAGCTGCAAGCTATAACTAGCTAAAAAGTGTGGGAATAATCGAGAGGTTTTCTGCCAGAAGGAGACTTTCGATTGGAGACTGTGGTGTCTACCCCTCAGATATGTGACCAGACTTTATGTTATTTTCTTTTCCTTTTAAATTTGTTTGGACAGTCGGCCGGCCCAGTGACGCTGAGGGCTGAGGCACTGGATGCCTTACCTCGCGCCATGCTGGCGACCCGTGTTCGGGAATGAGCACGGGCCACTGGGGGTCGGCAGGGAGGAGAAAGATCGAGCATCCTTAGGACTGCTGTCCTCCAGGAAGGGGGGTACCAGCTCTCAGTGCACTACTGGCTCCTAGCGGCGGCGGCTGGGAGCTAGGGGCACTGAAGGCAACAGTAGGGGAAGCCGAGGCAGACATTCAGAGGAATGTGTATGGGAGTGTGCGCGTTTGCTCCTTGGATGTCATTGCAAGTCCTCAGCTTGGGGGATCTAAAAATTAGGTGGAAAATGGTCCTGGTGTGCTTCATGATGGTGGTCCCCACAGGCGCCGCCCCCACGACTGGAAGCAACACATCTCTGGCACCGAATCCTAGTGTGAGGCAGGTTGAGGGATCCCTACCATCCCACCATGGGGGGAAAGTCATGGGATAGCCAGGGGTTGAGCTGCTAGTGGGGGACGGGGCTGGGAGACCGACAGGAGGAAGGGCTGCCAGGGACCAAGGAGGAAAAAGAAATTAACAGAAAAAAAAAAATTTGTTTGGACAGTGAGAACATCCAGTTTCCTGCCTCCTTGGTAGTGAGAGTGCCTGGGGGCTGAAATTTTATTAAGTTGCTGTTTATGCTTAGTTAGTTTGTATCCCTTGGTGAGAGCAGGGGTTTTCTGCTTTCTGTTTTTTTTTTTATTTGTTTAATTTATTTTGATTTAAAATTTTATTTTATTTTTTGTGTTTGGAGCCTTCTGAAGTGGACTCCTTTTGTACCATCTCCTTGGTAGTGAGAGTACCCGGGGGGGGGGGGGACGAAACTTCAGTAAGTCATTTTTATGTTTAGGTAATTTGTATCTGGTTTTTGCTTTATCTTGTTTAAATTTATTTTGCATTAAATTTTATTTTATTTTTAATATTTTGTGTTTGGAGCTTTCTGAAGGGGATTCCTTTTGTACCATCTTCCTTTTTGGATTCGCACCATGTGTATTGATGTTTTATAGTTTTCATTTAGTTTGATTTGGGGTTAATTGTGTTTATAGAGTTTTGGGTGGGTGGGGTGGTTATTTTATCGGTTTTTAGTTGGATATTGTTAGAATTTTATTATTGTAATTTTGGGAGTCTAATAAGCTGGGTGCCTGTTTAGTGTGTCTTTGTTATTAACTTGATTGAGAAATGTGTAAATCTCCCCCCCCATCATGCGCTATTTGTCCTCCGCTCTCCATGCCCCCCACCCCTTTCCCCCCTCCTTTGTTGTGGTCAACTTACCAGCACTGTTGAGCGCTAGGTATTGTATGTGGAAGGGGGGTGGGGGGTGCGGACACCGGAGGACGAGTGAGTGCATCTCTCACATTCGGGTGGTGAGGTCTAGAAGACGCCCTGGGGTGAAATGGAGTCTGGAACGGGGTTCTCCCTGTCTATTCCCCATACCCAAGGGCACTGCCTTTTGTAGCAGGCAAGTAGCTGGGGCAGCCCTGGAAGCCCATCCAACTCAAGCAGTGTTATGCAATGCCAGATCTGTCAAAAACAAGACAGCGATAATTGCTGATCTTGTTGGAACAACTGATCTGTCTTGCATCACCGAGACCTGGCATGATGAAAATGCTGGTCCCATTTTGGATGCAGCAATTCCAGCCGGGTACTCGGTGATTCGCCACCCGAGACTGGATCACAGAGGGTGAGGGGTGGCGGTCTGTTTCAAGACTGAATTGAGCCTCACGATTGTACCAGTGGAGGAG
The DNA here is from genome assembly GCA_016271365.2 of Neoceratodus forsteri. Taxonomy (NCBI): domain Eukaryota; kingdom Metazoa; phylum Chordata; order Ceratodontiformes; family Ceratodontidae; genus Neoceratodus; species Neoceratodus forsteri. The sequence goes on along the minus strand of JADMNL010000026.1, from coordinate 177,433,064 downwards.
GCTGAATCATTTGAGTGCTCAATGGTGGCTGGTGTAGGTTGCAGGATAGCTCTCGTCAACCGTCTACCTGGGGACGAGATGCGTTTCCTGCAGGAAGTTGCAGACTCCGTCGCCGACATGACACTGGAGTCACCCAGATTGATGGTGCTGGGCAATTTCAATGCCTAGGTTGACGACGAACTCTCGCAGTTTGTACAACACTTCCTCTAGCTCATGACATCTCTGGGCCTTACACAGGTAGTTACCTCTGCCACCCATAAACATGGTCACTCTCTTGATTTGGTCTTCCTATTGGGGATTGAGGCCTCCGATTTGGAGGTGGAACCGGTTAGTTGGTATGATCACTACGCTGTGAGGTTCAATTTATGCACCCCCCCTTAGAAGGCCTGCCCCTGTGGAGATAGTTACTGCCTTTTGCAGGAAGTGAGTCCCGAAGGCCTAGTGGCGGTGATTGATCTCTCGGAGTTTCCTATGGCCAGCTCAAGTCCAGAGACTCTAGTGGTGGCTTATAATAAGGCCATTTCTGTAGCCCTGGACTTGATTGCTCCTGTCCATGTTATTCCTCTCCCCCTTCGCCCTCGGGCCCTGTGGTTTGATGGGTCCTTGAGGGAGTTGCGGCGAGTAGGACGTAAGGTTAGAGTGGCGTTGGCAGAAATCTGCATTGGAGGCCGACCATCTTAGATTGGTTGAAAACTATCAGATCTACCAATCAGCCATCTCCCATAAGAAGGCAGAATTCCTGTCCGGGGAGATAGCTGCCACTCAGAACCAACCAGCTCAGCTCTTCCGAACTGTGGACAGGATGTGCAACCCAGCCTGTCCATGGCTCCGAAGACCTTTTTCACAGTTAAAGTGCGATGAACTTGCTCAGTTCTTTGTGGATAAGGTGGTCTACATCAGGTCGGAAATTCTTTCGACCCACTCTACAGGGGTTATGGATGATCGATGCTTGGTAGCCTCACCTCCAACTTCCTGGAGTTCCTTTGCCTTGCCCAAACTTGTGGATGTCATGCAGATTCTCCAGGGTATGCGCCCTATGATCTGTAGTTTGGATCCAGGCCCAACTTCCTCAATTATGGGTTGTTGGAATTTGATCGGCCCGGTTCTGGTGCAGATAGTCCAGTGCTCCTTGGAATTCAGTGAGTTTCCAAGCTCCCTGAAGGAGGCGGTGGTTATCCCCCTCCTAAAGAAAGCTTCTTTGGACCCGGATATTTCTGCCAACTACAGACCAATCTCAAACCTTCCCTTTATAGGGAAGGTGATTGAGAAAGTAGTTGTGGTACAGCTGGACGACCACCTGACCATCCATAACATCTATGAACCTCTCCAGTCTGGTTTTTGAAAGAGGCACAGTACTGAGATGGCGCTGGTTCGGGTGCTCAATGATCTCCTGATGGCGAGAGATTGGAAGCACCATTTTATTTTGGTGCTCCTTGATCTCTCCTCAGTCTTTGACACTGTAGACCATGGGGTGCTGCTCGAGGTCTGTCTGTGGATTAACGGATATAGTCCTCAGATAGTTTATATCTTTCCTCTCTGGCAGGAATCAGAGAGTGGTGTCTGGGATTTTTTCCTCAGACCCATTCTCCCTGCTGTGAGGGGTTCCTCAGGGTTCAATACTGTCCCCCATGTTGTTTGCAGTGTACATGCTGCCCCTTGGAGACATTGTAAGATGGTATGGGCTGAGGTTTCACTGCTATGCTGATGATACCCAGCTCTACCTGTCTTTGGCCCCCGACCAGAATAGAGCTGTCTCTGTATTTAACTCCTGCCTCACTGAAATCCAAGACTGGATGACTTCGAGCTGCTTAAAGTTGAACTCCGGAAAGACAGAGGTGATGGTAGTGGACCCAAGTCACCGGATAGAGGGGTTGAGGGCTGGTCAGCCCTCTGGACTTGTTCTTGGGGGCTTGTAACTCCTTTCCTCTGAACGGGTGTGAAACCTGGGGGTAGTGCTAGACAACTGGCTGACGTTATGAGCTCAGGTGTCAGCCATCATCAAGTCTTCCTTTTATCATTTTAGGAATATCTCCAGGATTAAGCACCTTGTTCCATCCAGGGATCTATCCACCTTGGTCCATGCTTTTGTGACCTTGTGCCTAGATTATTGCAACTTCCTGTACTTAGGGCTGGCTGGGGTTGATATCTGCCGCCTCCAGCTCATGCAGAACGCGGCAGCACGATTGTTGATGGGAATTCCTCGATCACCTCATATTACACCTGTGCTGCATGATCTGCACTGGCTGCCGATTAGGTGGCGGATCACCTTTAAAGTCGGTTTACTGACTTATAAAGCCCTACATGGATAGAGCCCTGACTACTTGAAAGAGCTCCTTGTTCCCTACTGCCCGGTGTGACAGCTGTGCTCAGCTGACGAGGGGTTGCTAGAGATTCCGAGGGTGTCTTTGAAATTATCAGGGGCCCATGCATTTGTGCATGCGGCCCTGTCCTCTGACTCTCTACCCCACAGTTTTGGGAGTACACAACTGTGGGGGTGGGGGTTAAGCAGGCAATGAAAACATATCTGTGGTGCCATGCTTTTGGTGGCACAGTTTAATCTTGGACCCTCTGACTATTTTATTGTTTTTCTGAGCTTTATTTGATTCCTTATTTTTGTACAGGGCCTTGATAGCTGAAAGGCACTTTTGAGAAATAAAATGTATTATTATTATAAATTAGTGTATGTTTCCACAACACACTTATTCATATCTGCTTATGAAGTGAGGGCAGTTGCCATTATGGACTTAAGAGTAATTCGTTCTGACCTTAAATTACTGTGTTACTGTGTTACTTCTTCACATAGAGCATTGCTTGTGTAAGCAATAATCCACTATGGGGTTTGTATTAGAGGATTAAAGATGCACGCAGAGCGGGTGTAGTAAGGACAAGGCCAAAGGATGAGTATCATTACACCCATGTGAAGTGCATCATTTTGTTTCGTTTCCGTTTTTTTTGTTGTTGACCAGGTAAGTGCACTAGACAAATCCTGCCTATTTTCACGCACAACCCGGGGGAGGAGGATACAGATGAATGCCAGCTGACCTTGAACCAGATTAAGCTGTTGGTGGTATTTTTTTTAGTTAATGAGGGAAATTTGGCCAGGACACCCGGGAAATTTCCCTACTCTTTTTGATAAGTGCCATGGGATTTTTAACATCCACCTGAACTACCACCAATCCAGGCAAATCATTAATCCTTTTATACACAACCCCGGAGTAGTTTATTGCACTTATAAAATGGTTCATCGTAAGTATTGAGGTTTTCCAGTCTTCATAATAGATTCAGTTTCTGACCATGCATTATTTTATAAAATGGCCAGAAAATTCCTACTTAGTTCATTGGCTAAATCCAGTCAGCTGACTGTGCATTAATACAGCACAATGCACAGTCATTCTGGTATTTATCTACCTCACATACTAAAATGCTGCCACAGAATGCTGTCAAAATGTCTGGCAACCATTTTCTGCTCTCACAGTAAGCAACATTGTCAGCAAAACCACAATAGATCTTTTCCACAACCCCCAGCATATTTAGCTTGCAGTCACTATACTTAAAAATCACTGTCAGCCTCATTATGTATTTGTAGTATTCTGTTTGCCAGCTTTATTCCACTCCCAAAGAAGCAATCACATTTCCCCCACCCTCAAACTCTGTACTGGCAAAAACAATTTGCAGTTTCATTCCGTAGTTCGCATATGTTAACTCAGTGCTGCCACAATTAATCTGCCCATCCTTTACTTTACAGTGTCCACTTCCTAGCTACAGAAGGTAAGATTGGCATTCAAAAAGAGTAAAAAACAAACTCGGCCAGCTTGTGATACTTCCATTTCATGCTACATCTACAACTTCCTCCCATTGCTATTCAGCCATGTAACCCCCTGTCCCAGTGCTATGTGCAGTGATGAGCCACTGTAAAGTAACCATGAACCAGCTGTAATTCACAGTGACTGAGTTGCTGGATCAGATCCCGCTGCTGAAATGCACCAAAGCTGCACAGCATCAACATCTTGTTTTGGATACCCCAATATTTAAACCAAAAAAATACAAGCATTTGTCAATGCCGAATGTTTGCTTGCTGGCATTAGTATTGGAAGTGCAGGAGTTAGACAGATGCAGAATAGGAATAGCAGTGAAGTACTGAACTGACGCCAATCCCACCCTCACCCTGCAGAGATGGACAGGCATTGGGGTGTGCCTTTTGGTCATTGTGCATAAAGCTCACACCATTTCACCGCACCCTACACTGTAGACACTGACAAGTGTCAAGATGTGCCTTGGGGTGTTCGGGCTTTACACTCACCCCATTCCATGAGGAAATATGCTGAAATGGGTGCAGCATAGGAAAATGGGGTGAACTTCGGGTCCAAAGAGTCCAAAGCACACCTCAATGCCTGTCACTGGCTGCAGGGTGGGGGTGGAATGGCATGAGCATTACTGTCGACAGTCCCAAGTTCATTCACATATCGGGCCTGTGTACTACAGGCGTGCAGACCGTACTGTACACTGTCAATTGGCAGGTGGCGGGAGGCATGCGGGTGGGTGCTGCCACCTGCCGCTGACTGGGGGTGCTGGGTGGCGGGGGACCTCAGTGGGTGGGTGGGGAGTTCACTGGACCACCAGGGCTACTGGGGGGGAATTTCACTGGACCACCAGGGATACTATTTACACATATGTCTGTGATTGGGTGATGGGGGACCTTCCACAGGACCACCGGGGAATATATATACCTATGCCCACTATCGGGCACTAGAGGGGTGTCCCCTGGACAGCCAGGGATCATTATTACATGTGCCCACGATCAAGCAATGGGGAGGGTTCCATTGGACCACCAGGGTATTCAATGTACAGTCGCCCATGATTGGGCAATGTGGCGGAGGGGACACAACGTTCCCAGGGCAGGGTGCTTGGGGTCAGTGTTCTGGGTGGGTGGGTGGCCACCCATGGCTGGCGGCTGCTGAATTGTGCCCTGCAATACAGCAGCTCACCTGTGGGTGGCCTGGACTTGTTCCTGGTTTTACCAGGCACATCTTTGTGCCCCCTCCCCGAGCGGTGCACAGTGGGTTTGTGCCAGCATATGCACCGCACATCCCGGCTAAATATCGATGCTGCATAGGCATGGGCATGCCCCGCACTCGTGCTGTATACATTTCTGTTGCACCCCGTGAATCAGGGGTTGCTCATCGCAACTTGCTTGCCCCCCTTTCAATATTGCGCCAGGGTGCATTGGTGGGTTGCGCATGGTGCATTCCTGTTGTGCCATGCGCAACCCATTTGAATAACTAGGCCATAATTGTTTCAACTTTCACATATAATAAATTGAATTCTGTTAATAAAACATATTTTTTTAAATAAAGTCCATTTTGTAGCACAGTAAGATACTTCGGTGTGTACATCGTCCTGAGATAACTGCACTTCCAGGGGCAGTAAGTAGGTGGCCTGCAGCCACATGCCTAATGATGCCCCTGGGTGTGTGGTTATCTCAGCACAATGCACACCCCATTGTGTCTTATTTCTTACTTAATGCACAGCCATGTGACAGCTGTCATTCAGTTAGGTCTCTGGATTTATCCTTGCCATTTTGTAATTGTGGTATAGCTTGCTGTAAGTGACTGGAAGCAGAAGTGGTTTACAGAGTTTCATAGCAAAGCTAGATGGGTTTTCAGCAGTGAATAATATCAGTGATTATACCTGTCAGGATAATAACAGAATGACTACATTGAACATTGGTCTCTAAATAATTTAAGTTTCTTTGAGTACTAATGGTCCAGTGTCATGGTGGTCTGAGGCATTGACTGCCTTACTGCTTGCTACACCAGTGACCCAGATTCGGAAATGGACCCAGATCTCTGGCTAAGGGAGGGAGAGGTGAGTGTTGATAGGACAGGTCTCCTCCTTGGGAGAGGGAGTACTGTCTGTCCTGTGGCTTGACAGCTACCCAGAGCAATCAAGAGCCAGGGAGGGGGAACACCTCTCCTGAATGCCTGGGGGGAGCTCTCTGCAGAGACATAGCATGTACATTTCTCCATTGCACACATGTACGCTCCAAAGGAGACAATGAAGGAAAAACCCTTTAATTGCAGTGCAGCAATGGCCGAGTCCCTCATAGACCCAGCACCAGTGACTGGGCACCTCCTGTCAGGGTCCTGTGGCAGGACTCCAGTGGAGAGGGTAAGTGCTAGGGAAGTCAGTTGATGGGGCAGAGCAGGGGGACCTGTCCAGATAGGGGCTAGTGGAGGCAACCAGGTGACAAAGACAGAGAGGACAAAAAAAGTTTCTTCAGGGTAAGTGCTCAGGAATTCAGTTGATGGGGTAAGCGGAGACCAGTCCAGTTAGGGGCCAGTGGGGGGGGGGACAACCACGTGACAAAAACAGAGTGGATCAAAAATGTTTCTTCAAGTCCACCAAAAATCTTGCTGCTACTGGCAGGGGGTATTTTTCAGAGAAAAATGTGCTCTGGGACAAGAGGGGCATGATATGAAGCTGGGGACATAAATTTAGGAGGGATGTGAGACTATACATCTTCATAGAAAGGGTGATGGATGCCAGGAATTACCTTTCAGCGGAGGTGGTGGAGGTGAAAAGAGTGGTGGGGGTTCAAAAATGTCTGGGACAGGCACAAAGGAATCATAGGGATAAGGAGGGCAGAGCAAGAGATGGAGCCATCGAGCAAGTTGGGTCTACAGCAAAAAACAAAGGTTTCAATAAATAAATAATAAATAAATGGGCAGACTGGGGGGGGGCCCAGTGGCCTTTACCTACCATAACATTCTCAGCTTCTATGTAACTGGATTGGAGAATCCACTCTATCACTGTAAGGCTAAATGAACCATAGGCCCCTTTGATAGACAGGTCAGCACAGATTATGGCTTTGCTAAAGTGGCGGTCAAGGAAGCCCCAATGGTTAATGTCAATCCGCTATAGTATACAAGCATAAAATAAAGCACCACACCTATATATGGGACTTTATAGCTGCCTTATAGTGTTGAGTGGAATTGCACAATTCCATAGAATTCCTTGATTTTTGTGGAATTCTGTGGAATTTTGTTAATGCAGAATCTGTGGAATTTCACCACCACACGTTTCTGTAGAACACAGCAAATCTCCACAGCCTATAGATCAATCTCTCTTATCAATTCTGACTGCAAGATAATTGCAAAAGTACCATTGAATAGAGTCAACAGTGTCATCAAACAACATATCCACTCTGATCACGTAAGATTTGTTGTAGGGCACTACAGCACTGACATCTGTAAAAAAGTTTGCATGTTTTTCATGCATCTAAGAAAGTTAAAAGTAATAAATGCTACTATCATTAGATGCAGACAAGGCATTTGGTAGAGTAGATTTGGATTATCTAGCCACCATATTGGCCAGGTATAATTAGGTAAATTTCATCTGTAAATGGGTCTGTGTCTTGTACTCAGATATCTTAGAAACACAGAAACATAGACTTTGACAGCAGATAAGGACCACCTGGCCCACCCAGTCTGCCCATTTCCCTACCTATTGGATAAGCTGCAGATCCTAGTTAACCAACACCCTACTTTTTCCTAACCCTCACCAGATTTGCCTTATATCTGTCCCATGCATTCTTGAATTACCCCACTGTTTTTGACCCCACAACCTCCTCATGAAGGCCGTTCCATGCGTCTACCACCCTCTCCATGAAAAAATACTTCCTCACATTGCTCCTGAGCTGTCCCCCCTCTATCTTCACATTGTGCCCCATTGTTTTTGCATATCTCTTTTTCTGAAAGATGCTACCCTCATGGACTTTGTTGATTCCCTTGACTTACCTCTACCTCCTTTCCTCAGGGTATACATATTAAGCTCTTTTAGTCTCTCTTCATAGGGCTTCTGGTGCAGACCTGCACCATTTTAGTTGCCCTCCTCTAGACTGCCTTCTTCCTGTCTATGTCCTTACGGAGATGGGGTCTCCAGAACTGCACGCAGTACTCGAGATGGGGTCTCACCAACTGTCTGTACAGAGAGATAACAATGGCATTGTTGATGTATTGATGTGGAACCTCACAAAGGCACTTGACAGGGATGCCCCCTTTCTCCACTATTTTTCATATTGACATCAGAACCCCAACTGACTGAAATAAGATCTAAGCCATCTATTCAAGAAGTCAAACTGGGAGGTGACCAGAAATTAGTTGCCTTTGCATATGAAATACTTTTATCTTTAAAGAGCTACTGATGACTAAAAGAAAATGATAAAAAAACATAAGGTACAATTCTGCTTGTATTCCATTTATATTTTATGTATTTCTCCTCCCCATAATGTATTACAAAAGAAATGTGTCGGAATATATGTTTGTTGTCCCTTAGAGTTCATTTTGACTTTATCTGCTCGTGTAGCTTTCTCCCTACTTCATGTCATAATTCTCTGTTGTGACATCACACTCTGTTGCCATGGGAGTAACTGTAAGGCCACAGGCAGTGTTCTATGACTTCAGGTAGGGAGAAAGCAGCAGGAATAGATGAACTCACCAGGAGCAAAAATCTTGTTTTCATGCAAATGACCTCACTATTACATAATAGGGGGGAGGAGGAATGCAGAATGAATGGGAAATACAAGCTGAACAGTGACTACATTTTACATTTTGTTAAAGTTCTCCTGAACATGTCACCAGCTCTTTAACAAGCCCACACTCATTCATACCATCATTACTGAAGGTTATTCAAGACATTTCTAATGTTGGGGGGTTTAAATCGAACCTTAGCGAATCAGAACTAATGCCACTTTCAAATAATCTTGATATTAAAACACTTGGGACCTATGGAAATAAAAATTTCCACTTGAAGTATTACATTTTTAGGGATCTCTTTATGTACCAATATAAACATTTCCACTTCAAGTATTAAATTTCTAGGCAGGTCTACTGGTGCAAACGGTAGCACTTCCACTTACTGCACCGAGACCTGACTTCGAGAATGTACCCGGAGCATTGGTGGGTTGGAGGGCGGGGAAGATGAGCATCTATCTGACTGATCTCCTCCTCTGGGTTGGGTGGGGTGAGGATGTTAGCAGAAGTCTGACACATTGCAGTGGCCAGGAGTCAGTAAGCCAGACACCTCCTGTGCATGTGGGACTAGAACTCATTGGGCGTTGGCACGGCCACACATGGTGGCACATGTGGTGTGCCTCAGACCTCACTGCATGCTTGAGTCTTGAAGGGGGAACCTATGAAAAATACTTGCAGCAAGGCAGCACAGTGAAGCCAGGAAAGTCCTGGGAAGCCTTTGCTCCTATACAACACCACAGTTTAACACCTATCTGGGACCCAAGGCTTATATACTGTAGGTCCTTCCCATTGGAGGACCCCACTGTAAGGGGTAAGTCATGGTTCTCTCAGACTGAGTAGCTGGGGGGGCAGCAGCATGAGAGGGCACTTGGGGAACCAGGGTTGATATGGGGTACTTTCCCAGACTAGCCAGAGACCTGAAAAGAGAAATTTAAATTGCTAGGGATCCCTTTATGCAAGGACATAGGCATGGTACCTTAAACAAACATGTTATTGAACAATTCATCCTAGATGCCCAAAGGTGGCTCTAAATGCATTTGTCTCTATAGAATCATCTGTAGGTTGATTTCCCCATGTTATATTATCTGAGACACACACACACACACACACATATATATATATATATATATATATATATATATATATATATATATATACACAAATTCCAGCATTTTTCTTCAAGAATCTGAACCAAATGATTCAAAATTTCATTTGGGAAGGTTAACCTGCACACATTGCATGCACCAGATTACAACAACCCAGATCTGAAGGGGGATTTAATTTTCACAGTTTTAAGCTTCAGCCTGATACTTTTATGATAGCACAAAATAGGAACCCAGGCTATTTTAAAATTGAAAAATGTCTACTGAAGGGGTTAAACACAAAGAAAAACAATATTATTGGAAGGTCTTCACAGAACTCTTAAATCTAATCTAATTCTAAATAACTCTAAAGTCCTGGCAGGCTGCAACTAAAATTGTAAACTGGAATACCACCACACCCCTGCATTGCCCACTATTGGACAATAAGATGATTCAATCTGAGAGAGAAACTCTGCAACATGGAAGAAAAAGGGTATAAACCCATTTGGAGAGCTAATTGACCCTGTACTTGAAGCAATTGCCCCCTCTCTGATTTAGCTGAAAAAATACTCTCTTTCCAGACATGAATTCCACAGATGCCTACAGCTGTGATATGGATTAAGATATGCTATCAATCAAACATTAAAGTTGCCCCTTCCCCCAAATGTCTTGGATGGTACCCTTATCTCCAATACTTCTCAAAAAATAATGTGTACACTAGTAATTGACTCCCTCCCAAACCTTAAAGCGTGTAGAGAAACCAAAGACAGGCTCATTCAATTTACAGTCACACACACTTGGCATTATTTAACACTTAAACTAGTTAAGTTGCATATTTGGACAGGTGATAGCTGCTGGAGATGTTCAATAGATAGGTGCTCTATAAACCATGTCCTCTGTACTGGTACAAAAGATAAAATTCTTGGAAAATGTCTGGTTTGCTTGTGAAATTATATTAAACAGAAATATGTTTTCTTCCTGCAATGATTATGTTGGGCATCTTTTCAGAAGTGGATACCTTATTGGCAAACCAAAAGTGGTGACCAATGGTCCCTAGAATAATTGCAAAAAGACTATTTTTGAAAAATTGGAAACAAACCAACACAGCCGTCTTTTAATGAGTGGCTGAGTGACCTCTCAACAAGAGCCAGCTATGAAAGACTTGCCCACATAAATCATGGTAGAGTAGATAAGATAAATACAATTTGGGGCCACTTCTTAGAATCCTGCCTATACCCAGGTCAGAATTGCCTTTATAGACATCGTTAAGTACCACATTTACGTTTAAACTTTTAATGTCAACTGCATGTAATACAAGCACCAAGAAATAATGAACACCATTCATTCTCTTTTGGTTACTGGAAAAAAGAATATCACTCTTGCAATTCATTACTGTTTTGTGCCATTTTATTGTTACATTCCTGTAAGATGAATTATTTTTGTATTACCATATTGTCATTTTATGTTATTCTTTAAAAATTCTTTAAAATATTTGTTATAAACAGCAAAGGTCCACAGTTTACATTGGTTTCTGTTCCGTAAGTGAAAAAAACTGCAGGGAAAAATCCATAATTCACATTTTCTGTACATTCACAAACAAATCAGCAGTCTGCATATAAATCCTGCAGTTTTCTTACTGGTGAAATTTGGTGGAATTTTAAAAAAAAAAACTGACGCGGAACAACAGAATGTACAGTAAGATTTTACACACCTCTACAGCCATAGAATCCACTCTTTGCTGAAAACAACATCTCCTTTTCTTTTGCATTGCAGATGAGTTTGTGCAGTCTCTGGCAGGCCATTCTCCTGTGTCCAGTCCAAGTGTCAGTGGGTGGAGAACACCAGTGGACTGCGTAAGGGCCAATGAGCTGTGCACTAGTGATCCGACCTGCAGCTCTCGTTACCGCACTCTGCGCCAGTGCCTGGCTGGCAGGGACAGGAACACGATGCTAGCCAACAAAGAGTGCCAGAGTGCACTGGAAGTGCTGCAGGAGAGTCCATTGTATGACTGCCGCTGCAAGCGGGGGATGAAGAAGGAGCTCCAGTGTCTGCAGATTTACTGGAGTATACACCTAGGGCTGACTGAAGGTAAGAGACTCTCGGTGAAGTGTATAATAATACTGCATCATTTTTCCTTACTTATCTGTGATGAACTTCAAAACCTCCAGCAACATTCTTCATTTGTACCAGGTAGCACTTAAACTAAGTTTTAAATGACAGTGTTTGCTGGCATTCTGAGTTTGACCAAAACCTGTGACTTCATCCTTTGCAAATTGTTTACTGTGCCAAAGTGGCCACAAGTTTGAAGCTCGAAGGTGTAGGTTTGAAGGCTGGGATGTTCTTGATGTAAGTTTGAGAATGCAATCCACATCTCCGCGAGGGTATGTATGCCTATATTCCATGTATGTACCATACATATGCGCTGGTGTAGGTTTGCATGAAATGCAGACTACTGAGCATCCCACAATGTTTGCATCCCCTAAAGAGCTTCATGATCAGAATTATTTGGTTTCTTTATCCAACTTTCTCTTACAAATCACCATGCTGTGTTGTTTGAACGTTTGCTACAAATTTAAAGGACAATAAAATCTACATCAAGTTCTCTGGCTGGCCATTTTGTACATTTTGCTGCTGTGGCCATGCAATCTGTTCCTAAATGAAATGACATCAGAGAGACAGACTTTGCTGACTTCTGAAGACAAAATGGGAATATTTAGTAATAGATGTCACTGTGTTGTTTTTTTAGCCCACAACACCTAAATACAAGAAATACATTTCCAGCAAATCTATATCACTTACTTGCTTGCAACATAGATGCCTTCCCTGCATTCATTTTAGGCAGAATGTGGACCTTGCATTTTCATTCAGTCTGTAAATAAGAAATTTTGTCTTTCTAAAACCAATACTGAATTTATGATTTGGGAGTAGTGTGAGATATAGCCAAGGAAAATGCATGGCACGTAACAGAAGTTTGTTAGAGGTATTATTTTTTGGTGGGGATTAGCTCAGTTGGGTTAAAAGTTTCCCCCAAGATGTGAGACCCACCAGAATATCATTTATTTTTGTGTGCCTTCTTTTAAACAAAGTGTATGGCTAAAAGGTTTCACAGTGGGAGAATATGCAATGTGTTTGCCCAGCAAAAACTGTGTTTGTGCTACACAAGTTTGAATTTTAACAAGCAGAAAGTAGTTAGCTCACCAAATCCCATATTAGAAGCTGCAGTGTGTGTGGCACAAAGCTGTTTCTGCATCAGAGTAAAGGCAGGTCTCAAGTACATGTAAATGAAAGGTGGTGCCATGCTTACATGGCATAGTGGTATACAGTACTGGAAGCTTAGTGGCTGCATTAACTGGATGTTTGCACTGTGCTAGTTAACATTTAGGAAAAGCATGTTTCCAGCACACACAAATAGTGTGAATTATAAAACACTGTACTAGAACCCTGTAAAAGTCAGTTATGGTGACCCATGGAGACCAACGGACACTTAGAATGGAGCTCTTGGCAGCATTTCTGATGGAATACTTTGATTTGAAACTCACTAGGAAGGTGGATCTCAATTTAATGCCATACTGATGTAGCGGACCTTGAACAAGCACATTACAAATGTCATGCTGGCCGACCTAGACACATCAGTACATTTATTTCTCCGTGGCAAAAGGTGTGCTGCATGATCCTCATGTCTCACCCTTCTCACACGTGGAAGTGGATTGCTCTGCTGCACTCCACAGTTCACAGCCTCATCTACCTCCAGCAGCATTGTGCCTAGATAAATACAGGTAGATTGACAGGTACAGAAGTAACACATCAGCACTGCAGTGCTAACAGCATTGTGCCTCACAAACTGTCATGCCTGCTTGCAATGCAGAGTCCAGTCTCCTGGTTTGTGCGAGTGGTCATCACTGTGGTTTGTGATTACTTGCAGGTTAGTGGTTTGTGCAGCATTCACAGGAGATATGTTGAAAACCTATACGTACTGGGCAGATATTTAGCATGCTGTTTCCAATACGTCACCTTTTGTCCCATGCACAAAGCTGCATGAGAACAAAAACCCTTTGGTGTTACTTTGCACGCCTTTTGAATTTGGGGCCTAGTTTGTGTCAAATCCAGAAATGGAAAATGCAGCATGTAAAATAATATGCAGAATGTTCAAGTTAAAATAAGAGAAGGAGGTTATATTACAGTATTTACAGCAGAGGCACTGCATAGGTACAGTACTGGCATATGGCACCCTATATAAAGTAGCAGAAACTTCAGTCAGTGCCAGCTGGAACCATGGGCATTGAAGCAGCCAAAATAAGCCAAAAGAAAATAATAATTACAGAGGAGAGAAAAAATAGGGATTATAGTCAAGAAAGAAAAGATTTTAGGTGAGACTTGAAGAGGGAGGATACGGTGGTTTGGAGAAAGGAGACCAACAAAGTGTTCCAGATTGTATGGCAGTAGAAGAGAAGGCCCAGTCACAAACAATGGATAGGATTAGAGCTAAAACAGAGAGAAGATCAATAGTAGAGGAAGAAAGTGAACTATAACTAGTGTATTGGGAAACCAGATTGGTGAGACAGGTGGAAGCAAGCTCATTCAGGATTGAAAAATGAGGAAAACAGTTTCAAATGAACTCTGGTGAGGGATCAGGCACCATTGCAGATCATGGAAAAAGAGGAAATGGTACCATTTTTGTGCTGGAGAAATAGATTTAGAAGGATTCCCAAATAATTTGTTTTTAGGTTTTAGCATTTTAACATTTTTGAAAATGTCAGTGTGGTTTGAAGCTCTATAGCCAAGCACATTCAATAGGGTTCTGAATTTTGAAACACCACTACTACAAAATTGTGAACTAATGGATTTCACCTGTGGCTATGCGGCATTTTTGCTATGAATAAGTACTTTGGTCTCCACAGGCCCTCCTTGTAAAGACATCTGAATGGGCAGTGTTGATATTTTAAGGTACAATGTCTCGGTCAACAGCCCTTGTTTGCCAGTATATCTGATTATGTAGCTTGAGTGCGTCATGGATCAACACAGCTGCCTCAACAGACCTTCATTGTCAGAACATCTGGTTATGCAGTCTAGATGTGCTAAAAAGCAAGATTTCACTTGCAGCAACCTCTCATTGTCATGCTATCTGGCTGTGCAGTGTGTGTGTGTCATGGAAATATATGTTGATGTATGTGGTGCTGTATTATTGGGACATTTCACCATGTTTTTTTGGGTGTCCCAAAGATCAGTACTTCAGTTCCAACAGCCCCACATGTTCAGGATATCTGGCTTTGCAGTTTGGGTGTGTCAAGAGTCAATATCTTCGTCTCATGAGTCCATCATTGTTGGGACATTGAGCTGTGCAGTTTGGTGTGTGAAAGATCAATACTTCAGTCTCAACAGCCCCTCATTGTCATGGTATCTAGCTGTGCAGCTTGTATGTGTCAAAGTTCAATACTTCAGCAACAACAGTACCTCATTGTTAGGGCACCTGACTGTTTAGTTTAGGTGTGTTAACAATCAATACTTGTCTAAGGAGATCCTCCTTTTACAAGATGTCTGGATGTACAGATTGTGCGTTTGTCAAGAATCAATACCTCAGTCTCAGCAGTACATCACTATTAAGGGATATACAGTAGCTATGCAGTGTGCTTTGTCATGGATCAATACTTCTGTCTCAACGGAACACTCATTGCAGGGCATCTGGATGCGCAGCTTGGATGTGTCAATGACCAATACATAAGTCCCAATTCCCATTCATTGTCATGACATCTGGTTGTACAGTTTGGGTGCATCGTTGACAATACACCAGTCACAAAAAACCTTTATTGTCAGGACATCTGACTGTGCAACTTGGATATGTCATGGTTCAATACTTCAGTCTCATCAGCCCCTCATTGTCAGGGCATCGGGCTGTGCAATGTTTTGTTTTCAAGGGTCAAAAACTCTGTCTTAACAGTACCCTTATGTTACGAATCTGACTGTTCAGTTTGGCTGTGTCAAGGATCAATGCTTTAGTCTAAATAGTATCTCATCATGACATATGGCTGTGCAGTTTTGGTGTGTCAAGGAGCAACCCCTCAGTCTCAACAGTACCCTATTGTCAAGACATCAGACTGTGCTGTTTGGCTGTGTCAAGGAACATACTGTACCTCAGTCTTAACAGTATCTCACTGTCAAGACATCAGGCTGTGCAGTCTGAGACGCATTGTAATGAGAAAGAAACAATGTTTCCTAACTGGGAATTGAACCCAGGTCAAGTATACCATCCAGAACCCCTGAACGGTATCAGGCCTACATGGGCTAGCCTAAGCTTTCCTCATTCACTTGCTCTGTCAGATAGCCAAGAACAACTGAGACAAGAATTAGTTATTACTGCAGTATTTGGCACTGTTAACCACCTGAAACACAAGTTGTGCTGAGAAAGAAACAATGTGACCCATGAAGTGACTGTGATAGCTGAGCCTAGCCAAGAGGGCCTGATAGTTCAATTGGCAAAGCACTAGAACAATTTTACAAGGGCCTGGGTTCAATTCCCAATTAGGTCAACTAGTTATGTCTCGTTACCATTTGTGTTTAAACAACTTAGTATTGGTTAAAAGTGCATTGATAACTACTATATTTAATGCTGGAGGAAAAGCTAGCACAGCATTTTGCAGATCAATGGAATTCATTTTTAAAGAAGCCTTTATTTGGTTAGCTGGTGGTGGTGGGGAAGGGGGGAAAGCCATGGGATAGACATTCCTCCCTTCATGTCAGTGCATTACGTTTGTGATTTCATAAAATTAACATGACACTAGTTGGCCTCTTTCTCAACATTTAAAAAATACTTTCAACGCACAAGGTATCAAAAATAGAAGGTCAACTCAGTTGCAACAGAATTTTATTACCAAAAGAAAACAGGAAATGTGCCGATCCCATGACGTAGAGTTGGCTCTCCTACTTATGTAAGTCTTTAGGAACTGCTCTGCCTACAAGAGCTCTCAAGTTCAAATCCCACAACTGCTGGTCAGTTGTCAATTAAAACCTGGGTTGCGGCTACCAGATTCCTGCACAGGTAGCTCATGCTTAATGCCTTACAGTACACCATTATTAATGGACCTGCCTCTTGGCCAGCTATCCAGGTGCAACAGGTAATTTACAGCAAGATCCAAAATCTAGGAACTGGCCTTAGAGCTGACTGATATATCTCAACTTGAGGGCATGCATTTTCCCAGTTTCTATAGACTCTAGAATAGTGAAAATTGTACATCCCAGCTAAATAATCTTCTTGACAGGCAGTATAGTTTACAATCCCCGAATCTTCTACTACTTCCCTGACATTCACACACATAGGTGGCAGACCAAGGGTATCAGGGGGGCAGCAGGCACCTCAGTTTTAGAGCTGGGGGGGACAGTAAATGCATTTTGATCCTTCCCACATTTCAATCAGTGCAGCAGCATTCATTTAAAAGACGTGGCAGACTGAAATTCCAAGGACAGCAGGCAGGCTGCTTTTTAAATTTTTTTAATTCACTATACAGAGAGAACCCAGGCAAGAGACAGTATATTTTTGAAGTATACATATAAATATTGTTTTACTGTTGAATGGGTGCACTGTGCAGATATCTGGGCTTCCTTGCATCTCTCCAGAACTCTATAAAAGCTATACATCTTGACCCTGTTCTGCCTTGGCACAAACAAATTTCTGAGAATAAACAATAGATTTTTCTTGAATATTTGTGGATTGTTCCAAATTATAAATAAACAAGTAGGTTGACTAAAGCATATTTAAAAAGGGCAGTCATTTCCCAGTGATCTGGGCTGAGGTGTTGCATAGCTTTGCCTACTGGTCAAGGAAATTCTGACTTGTTCTGTCATTGCTCGCAAAGCACACACACACAGACACACAGACACAGACACACACACACACACACACACGCTGAACACTACTAATGCCCCTAACATTGTAACAGGTAATCAGTTTGTGGCATTTTGTAGTTACCTGCCACTACTCAGAGAGACCTTTTTGTTTTTTACAGATACTGCTGTTGATAAGCATAGACTGCTTCAGGAAATCAGGACACATGTCTCAGTAGAAATCTACTGTGCTCCAGCAGTGATACATGGCTGCAAACATAGTCCATATCTCAACCAAAGTGCCCAGACCCAACACCTCTCTCGACTCTGCCTGGGCCCCAGTGATTCTAAATCCTGGAGCCATCGCTGTTGATAAGACTACTGGCAATTAACGTTTTGCAGTAAGGCTGCTGGCCAGTGATTGCCATCAGAAAAAAATAGTACAGATGCACAGCTGTGCTGGAGCTACAGCCTGGCTGGTGAGAGATCAGCGTTAGTCACCCCTGAGAGTAGGCATGTTTGAAATGGATGATAGGCTGAAATACAATTACTCTTCCAGCATGCAGGATTCTGTAGCCTTAGCCAAGCCTTATCTGAACAGCCACTTTCCTTTGAACTTGATGATGTTAATCTCCACGGATAGCAGAGGTGACGCTGGAGATTTCAGCTGCAGGGTAAATGCAGGCTTAGTGGTGCAGGCAGAAGAGGAAGAAGAGGAGGAGGGGTGTCCTTTCTCTAGTTAGGAGTATAGACACAGATAAACGTGAGTTAGAAAAAATCTCTGCTGGAAGGCTTCGTGGTGGTTCAGTGGGAGTAACTCCGGTTTCACATGGTTTGAGAAACCAGAGCATTAAGTATCGTATTGAGTCACAAATGAGTTGCATGATCTCAGTTTGGGTTATAAAACTACTGAATGTCATTGGGCATGAGCCAGCCAATCATCCATATTTGTTCAGAAGAGGTCCAGAATTAGAATATAAAAAGCAGTTTGTTTACTCCAGAGAAGAAAGACAGAGGGCTGGATTGTTAGTCTTCCCAGGTGGTGCAGACTGAAATCTTCATGCTTGCAGACAGTCGTATTTTCAGTCCACACCACTGCAGGAGATGATATGACTGATTCCACTATTTTGGCACAGCATTGAAAACATGTGTTTGGCAGCTCAGTGTCTTCTTCCCCATAATAAACATATTTTAATTCTACTGTATGTGATGGTCTAGAGCGGTGCTCTGTGAGGTACTCTGCTTTAAAGGTGGTGAAAAGAGATGAGTGAGGCACCAAGGTCCGAATTATTGTGTATAAGAAAACTGTTACCCAGACAAGGAGACGCAGAAGTCGACTTAGAGATTCCTTGCCCGCAGGGCATTTATTTTGTACCAGAGGGTAGGGAGACACAGTCACAAGAGGAAGGAGGGGGTCGCCTGAAAACAATAGGGTGATAAACAGACAGATACTTTATCTATGACTGCCAAGATTATTACAACAAGTATAGACTAGAGGCCTACTGCCACTCCTATTCTAAAATTATTCTGCAATTCGATAAACTTAGGTGAGGATCAGATGACATAAGCCACTCAGAACTGTATTAGGTTAACTATCACTACACACTTCCACCAAAGTCCAGATGTTACTAGAGTTCAGAGATCCGGCGTCTTCGTGTACACCGTCAGTCTGCGATGGTAGCTATGAAGGGAAAAGCAAACTGAACAATAAATGCTAATGTAATTCCCAGCAGGGACCTTGTCAAGGCCACTGGGTAGTGAGAGGTTTGTTAAACAGACCATTGATTCTTCGGCAAAACCCACTCTTTCCGAGGCTGCCGGAATAAAGAACCAGAGCAACTGGTTCCTGAAATAACCCACTGATGGGCTGTCAGATTCCTACTGAAAACAAAGGGTTACTCGGCCAAAACCCACTTCCAGGGTTGCCAAGAATGAAGAGAAATCAGGACCTTCGTGGCGACGAATCCAATGGAGGACTACCATGACCTGAAGTATGCTGCAGCACTCCAAGGGCCAGCTAAACTCGGAAGAATTTCTGACAGGACCAGAAACCAGAAGAATCTGAAGAGATGATGGTTAATTCTGCAATCTTAGCATTAGAAACTAGAACAAAAACAAAGAAACGGTGGACGCGTCTCGTACCGGTCTTCGACGGACTCGACTTTCGGAGAATGACCAGGGGCGCAGACCAGGTTCTCCAGGATGAACACACTCTTCTGTAGAGGGCAACCAACTTCGGGACATCTTTAACAGGAACCATATGAAACGACACTGGCACGGCTGTCATAATGTGTTTCGGTGGACGTACCTTCGAGCTGTGAAAACAAGAAACAGCGGGTACGACATGTACGAATGGCGACGGATTCGACTCCGGCAGACGACACAGACAGAAGAGATGAGCTGATGGACAATCCCACTGGAGTGAAGAATGGTGAGAAGACGTCCTCTTCTGAGTAGAGACTGATTCTGAGTGAGGAGTATTACAGGCCACACTATGGGACTGTAGTGTGGTGGAATATTGAGACTGTTCCCATACAGTAGTAACAATATAGTTACTTTGGTACTTTGGTATTTTGGACAAAAGAAGGTGACACGCCCATCACGATTGTCCTCCATATACATGGATCATTTACTGAGTCCCTACCCAGACATCCATTTATCTAGTTTATTCTTAAATGTAAAGATGTTAGGCGAGTCGACCAAATCCTGTAGTAGTTTATTCCAGATTCTTGGTGTCCTTATGGTAAAATAGTTGATTCGTTTGTTGGTCTTTGCTCTCATAATTTCTAACTGTTTATTATGTAGTCTGGCTGCGGTTTTTCTGGTGGAAAATTTAATACCACAGATCTGCATCTGTTCCTGACTGCCTAGTATTTTAAATAATTGTAGCAAGTCTCCTCTGAGCCTTCTTTGAGACAAAGAGTGTAGTCCTGTTTTAACTAATCTAGTGCTATAGTTCAAGTTTGATAGGTGTGGAATGAGTTTAGTGGCTCTGCGCTGAATATTTTCGATCCTGTTGATATCTGGGATCAAATAAGGGCTCCAGAAAGGAGAGCCATAATCTAGGACAAGCCTAATATGGGATCTGTAGAGGGGGAGGAGACATTGTTCTGATCTAGATACAAATGTTTTACTTATTCTACAGATTATAGCGTTAGTTTGGTTTGCTATCTTGGTGCAGTGGGTAGTTGAGGATAGCTTGTTATTCACTAATATTCCTAGGTCTTTTTCTACTGTGGAAGTTCTGATGATAGTATTATTCAAGTAATATGTATGAGCCGGATTATTTTTTCCCAGGTGTAGTACTGCACATTTAGAAATGTTGAAATACATCTCATTTGTACATGCCCATTGTTCTACTAGTGATAAGTCAGCTTGTAGTCTGGATTTATTATTGTATTTTATGGCCTTCCCCCAAGTTTTGTGTCATCTGCAAATTTAACCATTATGTTACTGGCAGATATATGCATGTCACTTATAAACAGATTGAACAAGGTTGGCCCGAGCACTGAACCCTGGGGGACTCCACTAGTCACTCTTCTCACAGCAGACATTGCATCGTTTACCCTAACTCTCTGCATTCTCTCATCCAACCACTGGTTTATCCAAGAAACCAATATAGGTGAGAACCCCATGTTGCTAAGTTTGTCAATCAGTATCGAGTGGGAAACTTTATCAAATGCCTTACTGTAGTCCAACAGGATAATGTCCATAGGTATATTGCAGTCCAAGTTATAGTTAATGTATTCATAGAAAGAAATCAAATTTGTGACACATGAAACACCTTGTTTGAACCCATGTTGGTACATATCATTAATATATAAAGTTAGCATTTCATTTTCGAGTTTATGTTTGATAATTTTTTCAATTAGTTTGCATGGTATAGATGTTAGGCTGATAGGTCGATAGTTTTGGGTCTTTGAATGAGAACCTTTTTTAAAGATAGGTGTAACTATTGCAGAGCGCCAATCTTTTGGTACCATTGATTCATATAGAGATTTGTTGTAAATTATTTTTAGAGGTTGGATGATAGTGTTTTTTGCTTCTATTAAAAACCTTGAAGTAATCCCATCTGGACCTGGGCTGGTGTGTTTTTTTTAAGGTGTTTAATGCAGACAGAGTATCTTGCTCTGTGATCATATTTATTTCAACCTTTGGGGGTACAATAATAGGTAGAGGAACTGATTTTTGTGCATAAACAGATGAGAAGTAATTATTTAGTTCAGTTGCTCTTTCAATATCCGAGGTAATTGTTTGTGTGTTGATAGTTAATGGCCCTATTAAATTGTTACAGACCCTTTTTTCGTTTAGGTATGAGTATAAAGCCTTATGACAGTCTTTTGTGTGAGCAATCTTAAATTCTAGGTTACGTTTAGCTATAGCTATCTGTTTTTTTAGCATTTTGACTGTCTCTCTATAAGTCGGCAATATTTTATTGACTTGAGATGATGATGCTTTTTTAAGTTTGGAGAAGAGCTTCTTTTTACGAGTAATTAATGATTTGATGCTTTTGTTAAACCATTGTGGAAATTTTCCTTTATTGTTGTATTTATATTTCTCAGGTATGTATTGTTTATCGAGTTGAGTTATTTTGTTTTTTAAGGGGTCCCATACTTCATTTGTATTTAATGGGAGAAGGTTGAAGATGCACCTTCCTGCACTGCCAAGGGGACTGCAGAATGATCTGAGGATTTGCAGAAGAAAGGCAAATTATAAATTTCTGGGTAATTGCTACAGGTGTGGCAATTGTTCAAGTGCTTGGAGCAATAGTTCGCATACTTAGAGCAATAGTTCAGATACTTGGGGCAATAGTTTGCATACTTAGAGCAATAGTTCAGATACTTGGGGGAATAGTTCGGGTACTTAGAGCAATAGTTCAGATATTTGGGGCAATAGTTTGGGTACTTAGAGCAATAGTTCAGATAACATGGGGTAAATAACCACAATCCAATACAACACAGTCCTGGTGCTTCTTAGCAAGTTCACAGTCTTTCAAGTATTTCTGCAATAACAATTGTGTAAACAGTACAGTTGTTACAGTAGCTTCACAGTATAGGCGAACTGAGCACCCTTGGATGGACCCCTTTTCCTAAATGTAGGGTCTTCCTGAATAGGATCTGGCTACCCCTGAACGTTTTGCTAAGGATGCCCTCACTACTACCAGACTGGCTTGCTCTACTCCACTAGGCCGAGGCTACCCTTATTACCACTAGGCTGGCTTGCCCTAATCCACTAGGCTGGGGCCACCCTTAGTACCACTAGGCTGGCTTGCCCTACTACACTAGGCCGGGGCTACCCTTAGTACCACTAGACTGGATTGCCCGGTTACACTAGGCCAGGGTTACCCTCGAACCCTGCTTTACCTCGGGCCTAGTGCCCTACATTTACCTCTGGCCTGATGCCCTACAATAATTTGGGCCTGATACCCTACAATAACTCGGGCTTGATGCCCTAAATACAGTGGGCCTGGCGCCCTCTTTACTATGGGCCTGGATGCCCTTCCAACACCATGGGACCTGCGCCCTCTTTAACTATGGGCCTGATAGCCCTACCTTGTTTTGGACCTGGTAACCCTTATTAAATCCTGGGCCTGATAGCCTTCTCAGAACTGGGCCTGGTGCCCTACTTTATATTGGGCCTGGACTGTCCTTTTAAATAATTATAAGGCCCCTTTAAATCTGCAGCTTTCTGTGAGCTGCTGTCACTCAATAGCACATCGCAGCCCCAAATCCCACCCCCTTATGAATATTTATAAGGCCGCTATACTGGCCTTGCCTCTTAGCCCCTCCTGTGGGCATCACTAACCCCGCCTCCCTTGCAACTATTTAAATTCAGGGTCCTAGTGACCTGATGCCCCTGCGGCGCTCGGCCGCCTTCTATGTGCCTACTGCGCTCTTTCAAATAAAAAATACAGTCCCCCTAGGATTTAAGGTGGTCAGCACGAATCGCGTGCTACCGCTGACTTACCGCACCACACCGGGACAACAGGAGGCAGACGGGAGGCAGGAGGTCTGCTGGCAGAGGGAGGGACTGTTTCAGGCAGCTGGAGAGACCACTAGGAGGCTTCGGAAGGCCGACAGGGCGAGCGACGATGCGGCGCTTCTCAGCCGTCGGCGAGGGACTGCAATTAAACTTTAAAACATACGGAGGGGGGGCTAAAACAATAAAACAGTGGGGCTATTCAGCCCAAAGTGTGGCGAAAGGCCAATTTCTTCTTTCGGGGGGGACCTGCAGGACTTGGCAGCACAACCAGACAGCAGCAGCAGGTGGCTTCATTGGACTGGAGGAGGGGAATCACCGCGGAGTCAACAGGACTGGCTTCATGACTCTAGGTAAGCCAAAAGTTCCTGTTGCACTCCTGTGATCCTCTCTACTCCACAGCCAGCCCAATAACAACTATTTCAAATGGACCAAACTGTTTTTCAAAAAGCGCTCGGGGTTCAGGTTCTCGAACCCCGAGCCCACGCCAAGCAAACGCTAGGGAACTTGAAAGAAGCACCACGCACTGGCCAGAGGCAGCGAACCTGGTGCGTGGGTGCTCATTCTCCTGCTGCCTGCTCTGGGAGGGGAGGTGGAATGGAGCAGGCAGGCAGCAGGTAGAATAAAACATTTACCTTATATGCCAAAAGCCCTTCCTAACGTTTTGCTAGGGCACACAAAGAGGGACCCCTGGGGCATTTTAAAACCCCTATAACTTTATTTTCATTACTGGGATGCCCCAACTTTGGGGCATTACATGTACTACTACTACTGTTGCCCTTTCTTGCTCCTACTGAGGGGAACTATACTCTGTGCTCTTATGCCCCCAGCTAGGATGCCAAGAATACAAGGACTCTTTGGTAGTCATGCTGTTGTCTACTCTGGACCTAATGAATGCTCAACGTCATACCTGCTCATTCCTTATTAATCCAGCAGACTGTCTTGTCAGCACTTGAAGGATTCCATGCTGCCCAGCTCCACTCTCAGCCCCTTCCCCCAAGGCAGGCTCTCCCATGCTCACGATCCTCTGGTAAATGTGGTGCTTCCTCAACTCCCACATAAACCAACCTCCACCCTTAATTCTTAATAACATCCTGAACTCCTCAGGCTCTCCTAGAAACAGAGCAGTTTTATAAAGATTACCATTTTGCATCTGAAAGAGCCTTGATGCTTTTTACAGCTGCAGTGGGCAGAGCCTGCAGCTGTCTTGTGATCACCTAAAAAATGAGTGACCAGATCCGACCCAAGAACAAAGTTGGAGTCACATCATGATCACTCTGTAGGTTAGAGCACTCTGCTCCATAGATGGTAATTTAATTGCCCCCCCCACGCACTACTTTATATTTTTGTCACCTCGATATAGCCCACTGTGCCAAGATGGCTGCCTGAGCTCAGTGTGCATGCGCAAGCAGTGGTGCATGCGCTGGTGGTCATCTTGAGCACAGCGGACTGTTCTGCTGTGAGCATGGAGAGCACTCTTAAAGCAGAGCTGCAGCTGTGTTAGCTCTGGCCAGAGTTTGTTTCTAATTACTGTTACTGTGCTTTTTTGCCATATGTGAATGTTTGCTGTATTTCTTGTATGACTGCACTGTAGGCAACTGAATGTCTGCTGTATTTCCTGTATGACTGTACTGTAGGCAACTGAATGTCTGCTGTATTTCCTGTGTGACTGTACTGTAGGCAACTGAATGTCCGCTGTATTTCCCGTGTGACTGTACTGTAGGCAACTGAATGTATGCTGTATTTCCTGTATGACTACTGTAAGCAATTGAATGTCTGCTATACTTCCCATGTGGCTGTACTGTAGGCAACTGAATGTCTGCTGCATTTCCTGTATGACTGAACTGTAGGCAACTAAATGTCTGCTGTATTTCCTGTGTGACTGTACTGTAGGTAACTGAATATCTGCTGTATTTCCCATTTGACTGTACTGTAGGCAATTGAATGTCTGCTGTATTTCCTGTGTGACTGTACTGTAGGCAACTGAATGTCTGCTGTATTTCCCGTATGACTGTACTGTAGGCAACTGAATGTATGCTGTATTTCCTGTGTGACTGTACTGTAGGCAACTGAATGTCTGCTATATTTCCCATTTGGCTGTACTGTAGGCAACTGAATGTCTGCTGTATTTCCTGTATGACTGTACTGTAGGCAACTGAATGTCTGCTGTATTTCCTGTGTGACTGTACTGTAGGCAACTGAATGTCTGCTGTATTTCCCATTTGACTGTACTGTAGGCAACTGAATGTCTGCTGCATTCCCTGTATGACTGTACTGTAGGCAATTGAATGTCTGCTGTATTTCCCATATGATTGTACTGTAGGCACCTGAATATCTGCTGTATTTCTTGTATGACTGTACTGTAGGTAACTGAATGTCTGCTGTATTTCCTGTATGACTGTATTGTAGGCAACTGAATGTCTGCTGTATTTTCTGTATGACTGTACTGCAGGCAACTGAATATCTGCTGTATTTCCTGTGTGGCTGTACTGTAGGTAACTGAATGTCTGCTGTATTTCCTGTATAACTGTACTGTAAGTAACTGAATGTCAGCTGTGTTTCCTATATGACTGTACTGTAGCTCATATGTGAAAGTCTGTTGTATTTCCTATAACTGTACTGTAGAAAACTAATTTGTCAATGTCTGGTGTATTTCCTGTATGACTGTATCATAGATAACTCATGCATGAATGTCTGCTGTATTACCAATGAATGTACTGTACATTACTCATATGTCACTGTCTGCTGTATTTCCTAAGTGACTGTACCACAGATACTGTAACTGCTGAAGGAATGCTTGCCTTTGCCTGGAACCTCCATAAAAGGAGAGGCTGCATCTCATGAAGGTATAGAGATGTGTGAAATTGTGAATTCTTGTAATGCAAAATATTTCGCAAAATTTGTGCATTTTATGAAATATTTCACAGGTGCAAAATGAGAAATTTAGCCTACAGAACGGTGAAATTTCACCTCCTGCAGGCAAAATTTTACCATTTCAGGTGAAATTGTGCATTTCGCAGTGAAATTTCACCTTTTGCAAGTGAAATTTCTCAACTTCGCACCCTGCAAAAATTTTTGCAGAATGACAGAATTTCACAAAATGTTTCGCATAAAAAATTGCCTATTTCACAGCAATTTTGCCTGCAGAATTTTATTTCACAACATCTCTATAAAGGTATCCAAATTGTTTGTCTTCAACTTACAAGTGAGTTGTGGTGATTCAACACAACAATGTGATAGTATTCAAACCCATTGTTTTTACATTGTCCTACTTTTCACTTCTAGGAGACACATCATCACACTAGTACACACAGTGTGCTAAGTGCAGGCCCATAGATATTGTGGTCTGCAGTAGAAACCAGGTATTGCTCACCGCAATTCACAGCTAGAATAAAGGCCCACTAATTCTGCAAGCCTAACCTCCATTTAATTATAGGCATAGCTCACCTCATTGCACCACCTTGCAAATCTAGAGCAGAGACCCCCTATAATTAATTCTGTGTCCCATCCTATTCTTTTATCACTACTACTCTCGGCACAACTCTCCACACAAGCTGTGGATTGATTTGAGTCCTCTCTCACAGGTTAAACACAATGTGCTCAAGCTGGTGATGCCCTGCCCCCCAATTCAATCAGATGTCCCCCAGGGCTCCATTCTGAGTCCTGTCCTCTTTTCGATGATCTTCCTTCTGTCTTTGTCTCTTCCCTTATACACATGTACACAGAAGACACGGTCCTCTATGCCTCCTTCCCTCTACCTCTGAGGTAGAGATTCAGCTGCAGAGCGACTTCTTGAGGGTGTTACCCTGGTTCCATTAGAATTAGCTCAAAGTAAACACCAAGAAAACCATGTCCATGCCTTTCAGTATTGCCCATAAATTAGCCAGACTTTCCCACCTCCCCTTCTTTTCTACCCTAGATGGCACCCCTCTCGATGTAGTCCCCATCTACAAGTACCTTGACATCTGGCTGGATAATCATCTCGATTTCTCTTCACACGTGAAGTACCTCCACAACAAACTCCATCCTAAGCTTGAAGCCATGTACAGAAACAAAGGTTCCCTCTCTCTTATTGTCCGCCAAGAGCGCCTTACCAAAATTAGTCTACCTTTCTTCAGTTATGTCAATGTGGTTTTTGGATTTGCCCCCACCTCATTCCTCTCCAGACTAGACTCTTTTTAATGATTTCTGCCACTTTACCTCAAATGATCCCCCCCCTGATGCACCACTGCTCCTTTTACTCCTCTGTTTCCCTTCCCCTCTCCATCTATGCCATCATCACCATGCCACCACCCATTTTTCCAAATTCTGGTTTGGGTCCCCCCCCACCTCTCCTCATTCCTATCCCCATCATCCCTCTCCTCCTATCAGCTATGCTCCAGAGAACCCTGCACTTTCTCTCTCCACCAAACTGATTCACACTCAGGACAGGCAACCTTCTGTTATCATCACCCTTCTCACTGGAACTCTTTTCCCTTCATTCAGCTCCTTCTCTGCACTCTCTAACAAGTATCCTTTCTGAATCCCCCCTTCCAGGTCCTGTCCTTCCTCTTCCCAGCAGATGGGATGAGGCTACTCACACCACACTTATTTGGTTTTAACTTGCCTCCTTCTGAGCACTAGATTTTCTTCCCCCCTCCATTTCCAGTTGACTCCCTAATGCCTATAGCAATCTTCACTTTACCCCCACACTATGATCATTCCTTTCTTTTGTGCCCCCCTTATTTTATTCCTTTCCAGCTGGCCTCCAGGCTAATTTGGTTCACTAAAAAGGTTACAGATTATTTACCAGTTGTTATCATTGTTAATTTATTATAACTTTATATTACTTGATCTGCCATATCTATATTGTAATCTGTCTGTTTAGATCTGCCATATCTATATTGTAATCTGTCTGTTTAGATCTGCCATATCTATATTGCAATCTGTTTAGATCTGCCATATCTGTATTGTAATCTGTCTGTTTAGATCTGCCATATCTATATTGTAATCTGTTTAGATCTACCATATCTGTATTGTGATCTGTCTGTTTAGATTTGCCATATATGTATTGTAATCTGTCTGTTTAGATCTGCTATATCTGTATTGTAATCTGTTTAGAGCTGCCATATCTGTATTGTAATCTGTTTAGATCTGCCATATCTGTATTATATTCAGTTTAGATTTGCCATATCTGTAATGTAATCTGTCTGTTTAGATTTGCCATATATGTATTGTAATCTGTCTGTTTAGATCTGCTATATCTGTATTGTAATCTGTTTAGAACTGCCATATCTGTATTGTAATCTGTTTAGATCTGCCATATCTGTATTGTATTCAGTTTAGATTTGCCATATCTGTATTGTAATCTGTCTGTTTAGATCTGCCATATCTGTATTGTAATCTGTCTGTTTGGATCTGCCATACCTGTATTGTAATCTGTCTGTATAGATCTGTCATATCAGTGTTGTAACCTATTTAGATCTGCTATATCTGTATTGTAATCTGTCTGTTTAGATCTGCCATATCTGTATTGTAATCTGTTGAGATCTGACTTATCTGTAAAGTAATCTGTCTGTTTAGAGCTGCCATATTTGTATTGTGATCTGTCTGTTTACTTGTTCCACCTTCTTGTTCCCTTTCCCCCAGAAAACACCTGGAAACGAGCTTCAGCTCAGTGTGCCTCTGCTGGTTACCAACATTTTAAACAAATAAATAATCACAAACATTCTCTGTTTGAAAGTTGGCATACTGTATCATACCACACTGCAGTGCAGACCTGGAGCTGAGACCTTCTATCATACTACAGGCACACTCATCTTCAATACTGGTATAATATGTCATATTGCAGTGTGGACCTAATGTAGACATCCGTACACAGTATTGCAAGCCACTTCAGTTGGAATACTGGCATTACTTCAATACTGCAGTGTAAAACTACAGTAGAGACCCTCACAGATTACTACAAGGTACCTTAGTTTGAAGTCTGGCAAAGCTTGCAATACTTCAGTGCAGCCCTAGAGTAGTGACCCTCTCACATTACTGTAAGAAACCTTAGCTTGAAGTCTGGCATAGTGTGCAATGCTGCATTGCAGACCTAGAGTAGAGATCATCTCACAGTATTCCAAGCCTCCTTAGCTTGCATACTGGCATTGCTTGCCATACTGCAGTGCAGACCTAGAGCAGATGCCCATTCATGCTATTATAAGAAGACTTAGTTTAAGGTCTGGTATAGTGTGCAGTACCTCACTGCAGACCTAAATTAGAGAACCTCCCACAGTACTACAACCCCCTCAGCTTGAAGATTAGCATTGCTTGCCATACTGCAGTGCAGACCTAAAGTAGAAGCCCTTTCACACTACTGTAAGAAACTTTAGCTGAAAGTCTGGTGCAGTGTGCATTATCTCAATACAGGCCCAGAGCAGAAACCCTTCCACAGTACTACAAGCCACTTTAACCTGAATACTGGCATCGCTTGCCATACTGCAGTGCCGACCTAGAATATAGACTTTCTTACACATCTATAAGCAACCTCAGTTTGTAGTCTGGCATAGCTTCAATACCTCAGTGTAGGCCTAGAGTAGAGACGATCTCACAGTACTAGCGTAGTTAGGGCTTAAAGTGAGGTATAGCATGAGTTAGCTTTAAAGTTTTTAGGTAGGATCCCATTTCACTTCTGCTAGTGGTGCTGTGAATCTTTTAGCATTTCAGTTGGTAAAGGAGCAAATTGGAGCTATCAAGCTTGACAGTACACTGCTGTGTTTTGCAATGCCTGCTAAGATTAACATTACTCACCAGTTTTCAGTAATTTCAGGTGAAGTGTCCTGGAGTGAGCTCTCCCAGGCTCTGTGTGATTGGGCGAACCACTTGCAGTGGAGAGGTTGCAGCTGGAGGAGCAGCGTCAGAGCCATGTTATAGAGTGGAGTGGAGTAGGGGTGTGCCTGGAGTGGCATTCTTGGATAGGAGGCTGCAACTTAATGTTTTGGGAGCTGCAGTGGAAAGAATAAAGACTAGCTTCACTTGAGTGAGAAGCAGGTGTCTTTTTCTGCAGTTTGCTTGTAGGAGATAGGCTTGTGCCATCTGCCCCTGGGAATGCTAATCCTATATATAATCAGGGACTTGTGGCCCTAGGATTACAATGACTCTTTCTCCCTGGAAGCTACCAAAGTCTGTCTGAGAGTGGTGAAAGAGCCCTTGGACTTTAAACTCTGACTGGCTCACATTGTCCTGGCTGGTGGTGAGAGAACTATCTGGGAGTTATACTGTTATAATGTATGGTAGAACATTGCTATACTGTAAAATCCATCTTTTTATAACATTGTTATACCATCGATGTGACATCACTATGTTGTTAACCCATCAATGGTATGTCACATTGATGGTATAAGAACGTGGATCGCTCTGCACTTACGTACTACTTGAACAGACTGCCTTCTTAAAATGGAGACCATGACCTGGAGCAGGGTGGTGGTGACTGAAATGATGGAGCGGCTGACAATAGTGAGGATGCTGCTACATTATTTTAATTTTTTTGAGGACCATACACTATAAAATATAATGTATGGTACATCGATCGGCAGCCAGTTTGTTAAACCATCTCGAAGTTGCCATGGCAATGTAAACCTCTTGATCTTTACTCTAGAGGTTTACATAGTCACCCTGGCAACCTCTCTATGGTTAACAAACCGGTTACCAATCGATGACCATACATTATCCTCTATGCTATTTTATTTTACAAAGCAAACTGCTCCTCTTGTAAGGGAAGCGAGTTTTACAGTTAGTGGCAAGTACTGTTTCTTGAATTTTCATTATTCCCACCTGGAACTTTTGCTTGATGCACCTTGAACCGAGTGGCTCTTAGAGTTCTCTTCCATTTTTGTTTTAATTATTTAGCTTGATTATTGTTAGGGAATTGATAGAAGATTATTTGTTGGAGGGGGTATTGTGTGCTGGCAGGTTAGGAGTAATTGGTTGTTGAGTGTGTAGGTTTATTATGCAATAGTGGGTGAATGTGTTGGGGTTGTGTGACTGGTGATTTGGAGTGATTGTGAAGGGTTTTATTTATTTTTATTGGGTGGAGGAGAGTTTGTTGTGGGTGGGAGGGTGTTTTTAAGTAGTATTGTTAGTTGAATCAGGAATAAGTCGCCTACAGTTGACCCTGAGGCTTGGTTACTCCTCATCCCTGCTCTGGGATCTGCAACCCTTCTTTGACCCCCACCTGCCTAGTGTGGCATGCCTCTGGGGTAAGCAATCCTTGGGACTCTCGCAAGCTGTTACTTCTGCAACTCAGCAACATGGCCATGTCTTGGACATGGTGTTCTCTCTGGGGCTTGAGACTGGTATCCCCAAGATAGATCCAGTCAGTTGATTGGATCCTTGTGTAATTAGGTTAATTTTTAGGGTCCCCCTTGTAGTCCACCCACTGTGGTTCAGTTCTGCCCTTTACATGGGCTTTAGCCAGAGGAACTCTTGGCAGTTCAGGATACCTTGGATGTGTTGGCAGCATGCCTCGAAGGATCAGAAGAAGTAGTAGCTGCCTATAATAGAACGGTCACTAAGACTTTTTACCTAGTAGCACTGGCCTGTGTACGCCTCTGAGTTTCATGCTTTGGGCGAAGGATGGAGCATTGTCCTGGATTCCCCCCTTTTCCCTCACAAAAGACAGAGACCATTGTATGTTGCTGTGCTCAGATTGGCAATTCATTTATTATATATCATAATTCCATTTTCCATCTCATCATCTTTTATTATAGTTTATTTAACAATTGTATTTTATTGCATCCATATATCAATCTCTAATCATCCCTCATTCTTCCTCTTCTCTCTCCACCAGGTGAAAACCTGGGTGCCTTCTTCTTCTTCTCTTTTTCTGTTAGGTAACGGTGAGAACCAAGACCACTTTTCCTCCTTCAGCTTCCTCTTCTTTTCATACTATTCCTTTTTCTTTACCTCCTCCCTCCTTCCCCCTCTTCCCCCCCCTCCTCTCTGCCATCCACCTTTGGCAGTCCATAACTGTCCTACCGGACCAACTGTCATCCACCTTTGACAGACCAATTACAGTCCCTTTTGACTGTCTTGCATTCATGCTTTATAGTTTTTAGGGTGAGTGGGAGAGATCAAAACTTCAGCAAAAGTGGCTGAACCACTCCTGTGCTGCCCATTATGTACCTCCCTTAGCCCCTCCCCTTCTTGTTGCCTGCCTATTGTTCTGTTTATCTACCCCTCCCTCCCCTTCCCTTCCCCCTCCCTCCCCTTCTGAGCACACCATCTTCAGCTCAAGGGATGGGGTACACCAGGACAACTTGGTCTGCCCTTAAAGGGCAAACTCCATTGTCCTGTATTCCCCCTTTTCCCCTCACAAAAGACAGAGACCATTGTATGTTGTTGTGCTCAGACTGGCAATTCATTTATTATATATCATAATTCCATTTTCCATCTCATTATCTTTTATTATAGTTTCTTTTACAACTGTATTTTATTGCATCCTTATATCAATCTCTGATCATCCCTCTTTCTTCCTTTTCTCGCTGCCCCAGGTGAAAACCTGGGTGCCTTCTTCTTCTCTTTTTCTGTTAGGTAACAGTGAGAACCGAGACCACTTTTCCTCCTTCAGCTTCTTCTTCTTTTCATCCTATTCCTTTTTCTTTCCTCCCTCCCCCCTTTTCCATTAACGGTCTCCAGCTTGCATTGGATGACTGGCTTTCACCTCAATTTGGATGTTGTTCCCCACGCTTGGGACCTCCTCCTTCCTTCTCCCTTTTTTTTTTTAAATTTATATCCCCTTTTCTGCATGTCTCCTCCATGCTTCTATAAAACCCATAGTTTCTGTATTAAACATATCTATGGCTAGATCTGACAGGTGCACGCCCTCTGACCTGTAGAAATCCGCTACCCACTCTTCCACCCCTTGCAGTATTACATGCTCCCCCCCATCTTTCTTATCAGCATTCTTACCCTCCTATTCATTTTCCTTTTGGCCCTGCCTATGGCTCTATGACTGTGTTCATTCCTCCATACCCTTCTTGGGATTATATCTGACCATACAAGGCATACTCTTGGCCACCACTGCTGTATTAATTCCAAGTCCCTCTTAATCTGCATGTATGTGTCCACCCACAGTTTTCCCCCGATGTCATTGCCCCCTAGATGAACAATAATTAAGTCTTGAACTGGTCACCGCTCCTTCATTTCTTTCAGGGTGGGAAGCAGTTGCTCCCATCTCATCCCTCTGATGCCACGCCACACCAAACTACATTTTCTCACATCCTGGTAGAGCTGTCTTCCCCCAGCCTTTTTCTCGGCTCTCTTTTCTGCCCAATAAATATAGAAGTGGCCACAGATCCATACTTCCGTTATCCTCCCTCTTCCTATAGGATTTAAACAAAATAAAATCTTATACCTGTTCATTGGCTTCTTTCCATTTCCCAGCTCTATGCCCCCCCCAAGATGGCTCGTGTCTGCAAAAGAAAACACAGGTGATACGTTAGTCTCCATACTTTAGTGCTCGAATGTATCTCTTGTAACTGGCAGATGGCCAGCATCCCTTATCCAACATATTAGCCACCGTTTCCCCTGCTGCTGCCCACTGAGAAGCAGCCCCTATTCATAGAGAGTGAGATGAACAATGACATGGGTCCTCCCCCAGAAATTGCATGCTCTTCTTAAGCATGGCCGTGACCTGATAACTTGTGACCTTTTTCCCATCTCCGTGCACAAATAACCTCCTTGTCCTACCCCCTCACTCTGCGGCGTAAACCCACAAAGCTTTCACTGGGCACAGTGTGCCATCTACCTGAGCCTTCAGGCTTACTGTACAACTCTGTCCCCACTGATCCATCTTTGATTTCTTTATCATGATTTGTATCTTTTCTGTCCCCCAGCTTATGTCCTCCCAATCCAACCCCCCTTCTTCATCCACTCTGCCATGTCCTACTGCCTCACTCACTCTCATGGCCCCAGCAAATGCTACCAGATAGATCGTATGAAAGAGTTGGGCCTCGTCCTTCGATCTGCAGATTGCCGGTAATACTCCTTTTAGTCTCCCAGGCCACTGTTCCCCTATTGGTCGCCTATTGTCTGCAGCTCTTTGCTTTAATCTTCCCCATCCCTGCATCATCCTTCTAATTAACACTGACTTCATCGGGTCTTTCCATCCCTTCAGACTGCAAACCAAACTAAACCCTGCTAAATAGACTCCTATCGTTGTGTGGGCAGTTCCCTTCTCCCATTGCTCCACTGTAAATTTCCCTAGCTGTTCCTCTGTAAGTTGCCTACTTACCTCCATGTGGTGTGCTGCCCTGAATGTCTACAACACCCGCCAGGCCCTCTCGTAGGCCCCTCAGAGTCCTTGGTGACCATGAGCTGTGAAACAACAGTTCTGCTCCCTCTTGCCAACGTCCCAGATGTTCATTGATAGGGGTGTTTTTTTCTCCTCTGCTGTTGGTGCCAGCCTCCGGAAACGATCCAGCTGCAGACCGGAAAGGCTGTCAGCCAGGGTATTGTGTGCCCCTTCTATGTGTTTGGCTCTGAATGACATATTCAATTTCAAGGCCCTTTGTACCAACTGTCGTAGTACCTTCATGACTGTTTCTGACCTAGCTCCTCTGTTGTTTGACACATCTACTACTGCCTTGTTCTCACACCAGAATGTCACCTTCTGATTCTGCAGCTCTTCCCCCCACACCAGGGTGCAGGCCCAAATAGGTATGATCTCCAACAGTGTTATGTCCTTTACTTTCCCTTCCCTTACCCATTCTGTAGGCCATAGTTCTGCAAACCATCTGCCCCTCAAATAGCCCCCCATGCCCAGGCCCCCTGCTGTGTCAGTGTAAAGGTTGAGGTCTGTGTTATATACCCAGTCCTCTTGCCAAAAGGAGCACCCATTATAGCTCCTGAGGAAATCCCCCCATACCTTAAAGTCTTCCTTAACTCCTTTTGACATGTCTACCCAGTGGTGTGGTCTGGTTACGTCCACAGTGGCCCTAGCTAGTCATTTTGTGAAAGCCCTCCCTGGGCCAATAGCCCGGCATGCAAAGTTCAGGTGTCCCAAGACCTGTTGCACCTGCTTTAGCTGTATTCTCCTTCTACTTGTGTGTATTTGAATCAGCTCCTTCAGCTTGGACACTTTTTTGTCTGGCAACCTAAAAACCTCCTTCAGGGTATCTATTTCAATACCCAGAAATTCTAAAACCTTACTGGGGCCTTCTGTCTTCTCTGTGCCAGGGGAACCCCTAATTCTCTGCACAAATCCTGGAAACCGGCAACATTTTGTCCGTCTCCTCTTTCCCACTGCCTATAAGAAGGAAATCATCCAAATAGTGAATGACCGTCTTGTAACCAGTTTGTTCCTGAAATATCCACTGTAAGCAAGTGCTGAATGCTTCAAATGTAGCACATGCTATGGAACATCCCTTAGGCATTGCCTTATCAAAATAGTATTGTCCCCCTATATTAAAACCCAATAGATCCCAGTACTCTCTCCTAACTGGAAGCAATCTAAAGCAGACTCTATATCTGTTTTTGCCATCCTTGCATCAGCCGTTGCTCTTATGGCCTGTACTGCTTCTTCTGATGTGGCATATGTCACTTTGCTATGCTCCTCACTGATGAAATCATTCACCGAGTCCCCTTCAGGAAATGACAGGTGGTGAATCACCCTGTACTTTCCTTGCTGCTTTTTAGGGACCAAACACAATGGAGAAATTCTCATATTCTGCAGCAGGGGGTGGGCGTCAAATGACCCTTCTACCCTCCCAGCTGCTTTTTCCCTATCTATTTTTCGTCTTAAAATTTCTTCTTTCCCTTTTACTGAACCCAGGTTGCTCGCCTCTCTCGCCTGCCTCGGGCCCAAGCACTGTAATGAAAAACCTGTCTGAAGGCCTTTTTTGATAGTCTCTGCTACCTTTCTATTTGGGTATCTCCCCAACCACGCCTCCCATGCATCTATCCTAATGGGAGTTCTTGCCTCTTCAAATTGATCCCCTGCCCACTTCCCTTCCTTTCTCCCCAAAACCCCCACCTTGTTCATCCGCTGGCCTTGCTGCTCAATAAGTCTGACCCCCTCTTCCTGCATGCCCTCTGTCTCTCCCCCTCTATTCCATGCCTGTCCCCTATACCCTTGTCCCTCCCGAAAATACTGTTGGCCTGTTCTGTGTGCTCCTGCCTCTTGGGCTCCTTGGGCCCATGTCGTTCTGCATCTACTCGCTGGGTGTGATCCCCCACATTTCAAGCATGTGTGATGAAAGAGGCATTGTGGCCAGGAACAAAAGGCCCTATTGTAACCCCAACAACATCTCTGTGGAATGGTCCCCTTTTTACCCATCTCTCCTTCTGGTGTGGACTGATCTGTTACGTAATCCGTCCACAGATCAAAGTGTTTCATGTCCCACCTTACATGCCCATACATTGCCATTCTTTGTCGAAAGAATTTGCCGTAATATATCCATCCCACCCCTCCCTTAACCTTTGCCCGTCTTATTATCAGGGAGTACGTGATGCGTGGGATACCCAGCTCTGGCTTCTTCTCCATCACTATCACAGAGTAAGTGGCAAAACCTACAAACCATCCATCCCAAGTTTTCCTTTTGTAAATTTATCCTTCTCTTTCTTCCCCCAACAAAATCATGGCTGCTGCCATCTCACTTTTCCTTATGTTCTCCGTTTCGTCATATTTTGCTGCCACTTCTCAGCTCACTAAGGCAAAAATATCCACATATTCCCCCTTCCTCCCCTACTGTCATTCCTGGAGTTCCTATTTCCCCTTGTACCTTTTCCCTCTTTCTCTATTCTCTTTTCCCCTTCCTTCGGCAACTCTTTGTCTGATCTAATTTCCGCCAGTGCTGCCTCCATCTGGCCCAAGCCCTCTGTCCCGAGCACTGAAATAATCTGGCTTATATAGTCCTTTATGCTTTCTCCCACCAAACCAGATTCACTACCTGTGATCCTGTCCATTCCTTGTGCGCTACTGTCGTCGTGATGCCCTGAGATGCCCCTTGTGGCTGGATGACTGGCTGTACACCTAGCTGCTGAGGAGGAACCACTGCACTCAGGGGCTCCAGCCTGGGCTCTGCGGGGGGGGAACCACTATCTGGTCAAGGGGAGGAACTAACGGTACTGGTTCAACAGGGTGCAAAGGTACTGGATTAGCCACCCTGGGATGTACCACCATTGGTGGCTGCACTCTAGGTGGGCTGTGTAGCCTCCCAGCCTGCCATTTTCCTCTGCCCCTTTTCCCTTCCCCACTTTTTGCTTCTCCCCAGAATGCCCTGGTTCCTCCCCTTCCACCTTCTGCCACATTCTGTTGACTTTATCAGCCAGCTCTACGCTAGCCCTGTAGGCATCCTTTTTGGTAGGTCTGCTCTTCTTTGGTGCCATGTTATTTTCTTTCTGCGATGATCTGTAATGACAACTGAGAAAAATCTCTTATTAATCCCTTGTAATCATCCATCCATATGGTTAGGCCAACGTACCTTCATTTGATCCTGTCCCAGCCAGTCGGAAACTGGCCCTTTTGCACTCTCCTGGCTCCCCTACCTATCATCCACTTATTTATTTTACTTTTATTTTTATTATTTTTTTTTTATATATAAGGCCCTCCCATCCTTTTTCTGTGCCCCCTTCTCACCGTCCAATTCACCTGGTGTGTAATCATCGCGACTCGGGCTGGCCCCACTGTGCAGCTCTCGCTGAAATGCCTGACCCTACATGTTCCCACCTTTGTTAAACTGGCGAAAACTCAGGCCCCTTCCAGGGATGCCCCAGCCAGGCACTTTGACCTCCCCCACGCAGCTAACCCACTGCCTCAAACAGCTCCTGGCATGTGACGTAACGCCATGAGTGCGCTCATCTGTCTATTCCAGTAGGCCTCTGCTCCCATCCCCCAACATGGCCCTCGCTAATGCCAGGCCCCTTGCATGTGTCGCAATCATCACATATCCGCTAGCCAGCCTATTCATCTAGGCCTCTGCTTCCATCCACATGTCCTCCGCCTTTTGCCGAACATGGCCTTCACTAACTTTGCACCATATCTCCTTCCCGAGCCTCTCGCTGTCCTACGGTATCCAAATCACCTCGCTCCAAGCAGCCAACCCGCTGCACCAAACCACCCCTGGCGTGTGACGTAATGCCACGTGTGCGCTCTCCAGCCTATTCCTGTAGGCCTCTGCTTCCATCCCCCAACATAGCTCTCGCTAACGCTAGACTGTTCCCCCCCAAGCCTCCCGCTGTCCCCACAGCCTCGATCCCTTGAGGCTGCTCCCGATGCGCCCGTGCTGTCCCTTGCTTCCATCACATGTGCCATTGCTCTCTCTCCCCTTATTTGTCCTTTCCCCCTTCATGCACAAATTCGTTCTGTTCGCTGGCTCACCACCTACCACCAGCAAGCTCGACATTCTGATCCGACATCCTAGTCCCCCATTCAAAACCTCTGCTTGCTCCCTTTGATTTTTTTTTGAAAACAACTCCGTCCTTTCTGCCTGCCTCCCGATGCTCTGAATGAGCCACATCCCAAACTCCAACTCGTGCTGGCCTTGCTCCCTGCCAGCATGTAGCCTGCTCTCTCTCTTTCTCTCTCTCTCTCTGGCCTGCATTCGAATTCATCCCCAGGGCCCAACTCAGCTCCATCCATGGTCCTGGAAACACCCACTAATGTACACTCAGACCAAGCACCGCGACTAGCGACTTCTCTCTCTGGCCTGCACTCGAACAAAAACCAAAACACTCCATCAGTGGTCTGAAGTACTGTGGCCCCCTTCCTCAGTTTCGATACCTTAAAGTGGCCACTCCTGCAATACCAGGACCTGTATGCTTTTCCTCTGTCTGCTAGGCTAATCTAGCCCACCACATGCTTATTCACAGACCTTCCCCTTTTGTCATGTTCTTGCATTTTTATTATATATATCTGTATATATATTTTAAATTACCTTCATTCCACCAAACATACTATCAGAGTAGTAAAATGCAGCTATTCTGTCCCTTACCTAATTGTTCCATCTGCTCCTATTGATGCCAATCTGACATGCTGTAGTTTTTTAGTAGGATCAAAACTTCAGCAAAAGTGGCTGAACCACTCCTGTGCAGCCCATTATGTACCTCCCTTAGCCCCCCTTCCTGTTGCCTGCCTATTGTTCTGTTTACCTAACCCTCCACTTCCCTTCCCCCCTCCCCTTCTGAGCACACCATCTTCAGCTCAAGGGAAGGGGTGCACCAGGACAACTTGGTCTGCCCCTTAAAGGGCAAACTCCATTGTTGGAGAAAATCCAGGGCCCAGGAGGCCAGACTGACTTTGATGACTCACTATGATGAGTATCAATGGACAATTACCTATAAAAAGGTAGTGTTTCTGTCTAAGGAGATTGTTGCTGGTAGGAACTGATTAGTTCAGCTGTTTTGGACTGTAGACAGGTTTCTCCATCCAGCCTGTCTGGAGCCTATAAGAGCTTTTTCAACTGTGAAATGTAAGGAGTTCACTCAGTTCTTTTCAGATCGGGTGTCCTCTGTTAGAGCTGGGATTTTACCATGTGGTCCGTCACAGCCTAGTAGTACTGAGCCAGTGAATCAAGGATGTATCCAGTGGTTCTGGATAGTTTTGGCCAGTGATGGTGGAAGAGGTGATTCAGGTGATGTCACAGCTACAGGCAACATTTTGTGATATGGATTCATGCCTGACATCTGCTTCTGAGCTGTGTAGGGCAGCAGAGCCCGGTGTTCAGTGAGGCTGTTAAGTGCTCCTTATCAGAAGGAGTGGTCCCAGTGTTGCTGAAAAGTGCACTGGCGAAGTCAATTCTGAAAAAGTCATCTCTATACCTGGATGTCCTGGCAAATTACTGATCTGTCTCTAACCTGCCCTTTTTGAGCAATGTTATTGAGAATGTATTTGCACTGCAGTTTGAGGCACATCTCACTTCCCTCGACATTTATGAGATTATCCAATCTGGCTTTATGCTGGCACAGCACAGAAACCACACTAGCTAGGGTGCATAGTGATCTGCTCAAGGTGAGAGACAGAGGAAAATTGTCAGTTCTCATTTTCCTTGATCTCTCTTCAGCATTTGACACCATGGACCATGGGTTGTTACTGGATCAGCTCAGGGAGTATGTGAGACTCACTGGCAGAATCATCTGCTGGTTCAAGTCCTATCTCAGTGGCAGGATGCAGAGGGTTATGTTGGGGTGGTTTTCCTCAATTCTGATGGCTGTGCCCTGTGGCATACACCAGTGCTTGATCCTTTTCCCCATGCTGTTTGTGATTTATATGCTACCCCTGGTTAAAATCATTAGGCAGTATGGGCTTGGGTTTCTTTGTTCTTGGAACATGGAGGCATTGAATGTGCTTAATAGGTGCCTGGCCAAGATCCAAGACTGGATGTCATTGAGCTGGTTACGAACATATGAACATATGAAATTTGCCAGCAGATAAAGGCCTAGTGGTTTGCCAAGTCTGCTCAAATGTGCAGCTAGCACACCTTATTCTGGAGCTGCCTTTCCCTCCCACCCTTCCCCCTCCCTTGACCCTCCTCCTTGCCCTGTCTCAGCCCCTTCTGAAGCAGTCCACTGTTCTACTGGATGCCACTTCTGCTGGTAACGCATTCCACTGAGCTACCACCCTCTCTGTAATGTCAATGTCAAATTTATTTAAAAAGATGCCCAATCCCACAGGCTCTGGGCGCCGCACACAACTATACAATATTTCATATCATATACATTATACAATAAAATATAAACATATAAAATTTAATCTCCAATGGCTTGCACAAATAAGAAGGTCTTTAGACGACTCTTAAAGGCCTTTATAGTGGGGGCCTCTCTCACTTCAGATGGCAACAAGTTCCAGAAAGTGGGAGCAGCGACTCCGAAAGCTCAGTCCCCCGCAGATTTTAATCTCGCTCTCGGAACTTTAAGGAGGCCACCACTAGAGGAGCGGAGATTTCGGACAGAGGTG
Organism: Neoceratodus forsteri; assembly: GCA_016271365.2. NCBI lineage: Eukaryota > Metazoa > Chordata > Ceratodontiformes > Ceratodontidae > Neoceratodus > Neoceratodus forsteri. The sequence continues at coordinate 177,391,740 of JADMNL010000026.1, read as the reverse complement.
GATGGTACCAGAAGATCAGACAGGTAAAAAAGTGTCTCCTCATCTCACTCCTGAACCTTCCTCCCTCCAGTCTCATATCATGACCCCAGGTATCCCTCCCCTCCTTTACTTTGAACAGCCCCTCCATACCTGTCTTATTTATTCCTTTCATGTACTTGAAGGTTTCAATCATATCCCCACTGTTCCTCCTGTCATTCAGCGAGTACATGTTCAACTTCCTCAGCCTCCTCTCATATAGCAAGTTCCCCAGCCCCTTGATCATCTTTGTTGACCTGTGCAGCACCCCCTCCAGAAATGTAATGTCCCTCTTCAGATATGGGTGCCAGTACTACACGCAGTACTCCAGGTGCAGTCTAACTAATGATCTATACAGTGGCAGAACAACCTCCCCCCCTCCCCTCCCCTCAAGGATATACCCCTTGCAAAGCAACCCAGCATTTTGTTGGCCTTTGCAGCTGTCTTCCTACATTGTGCTGAGTTGTTAAAAAAAAGTAGATAAACATGTGGGGAGTAGTGCAATGTAATGGCTGTGGGGCAGCAGTCTTCCGGGAGTCTTTCTGGAGGCTGAGATGCTGCCCTATTTGCAGACAACTCTCCGCCCTGAAGGAGGAAGTTGCCCATCTTCAGGCCACATTGGACAGTAGTAAGAGAACCTTCCCCCAGGCCACACTGGACTGTAGGAAGGGAACCTCCCCCATCCAGGGAGCACCAGAGCCACCACCACTACCTCAGAGGTTGCGAAGAAAGCACAGCAGTTGGACCACAGTGGCTCAGGGAGGGTGAGAATGGTGGAACAGAGGCACACCAGTCAGTTGCTCCACTCCACAATCCATACACCATTCTGGGGGAGCATAGCTCCCCTATGGATGCACCCGCAGAGGAGACTAAGGAGGCTGAGGACAACTGTCACAAGGAAGGCCCACAGGAAGGAGGCAGAGGACACCACAGGGAAAGGAAGCAACTCCTGGTGGGGGACTCAATTATTAGGGGGATAGAACTGGAGGCAGCAGGGAAAACTGAAGTAAGGTGCCTGCCTGGTGCCATGGTTGGAGGGACAGGAAGCGCATCCTCAGGATCATGAGAACAGCTGCATGGGAGTCTGAGCTGGATGTCATTGTCCACCTAGGAACAAATGACTTGGCTCATCATGAGATTAGAGCAGTGCAGGAGGACTTTGTAGAGTTGGGGAGGGGCCTAAGACAAGTAGCACACACAGTATCCTTCTCAGAGGTGCTGCCTGTCAATGGCATGGGTGAGGTGAGGGTACTTTGCACCATGCAGTTTAATGAATGGTTGAAAAAATGGTGTGGAACACAGGGTTTGGCTTCATTGGGACTGGGTTCCACCTGAGGGACACCAGCCTATACTGGCAGGATGGTCTGCATCTGTCCAGGAAGGGAACAAGTCTTTTGAGCAATCGGTTTAAATGCTTCATTGGTAAGCTTTTAAGCTAGTCAAGGGGGGAGGCACTGATAAGCAGCAGGAAAATCCCAGCCTCTCCCTACAAAACAGGGTACTAAATGAGAAAAAGACTGAGATAGAAAGGTCAGTGGGGGATACTGCAACAGAAGGTAAAGCCATCAAAAAATGGAGAGCAATGAGTACCAATGCCCGTAGTCTGAGTAACAAGTTTCCTGAATTAGTGGCCTTGATGGAGGAGGAACATCTGGATATCGTGACAGTCACAGAAACATGGTACACACAAAACCATGACTGGGACGTAAACATACCAGGATACACTATCCACAGGAGGGACAGAGAGGGTAAAAGAGGAGGAGGGGTAGCTCTTTACAAAAGGGAAGGAATCAAAGCAACAGAACAAAAGGGTAAACAGGGAGGAGAAGAAGCACTGTGGGTAAATTTGGAGACAGGCAATGGCACCACAATCCGCACAGGGGTTGTATACAGATCCCCTTCTCAGGGTGAGGAAATGGACAAGGAAATGATAGAAAGTATACTTAGAATGGCAGAAAAAGGGGAGATATTGCTGATGGGTGATCTGAATATGCCAGATGTTAACTGGAGTGCAGTTGCAGCAGCCACTTCGAAGAGTGGGGTTATTCTAGATGCCCTACAGGGGGCATGCCTTAGACAACTAGTATTAGAGCCCACTCGATAGGGAGCAATCTTGGACCTGGTTCTCTCAAATGGAGATGGAGAGAGGATCACAGATGTAGAAGTGGGTAGCCATCTGGGAACTAGCGACCATCAAACAATATGGTTCACAATAAACACAGCAATAGAGTCAAGCCATACAAAAGCAAAAGTACTGGACTTTAGGAGGGCTGACTTTGCCAAAATGGGTGAGTACCTAAGGAATGCACTAGCAAATGGGTAGGAAGGAGGGGTGGAAGAACAATGGGGAATAATAAAAACTGCCATCACAGAGGTAACAAGCCTTTGTGTGAAGCAAATAAACAAAACAAAATGATGTAAGAAACCACTATGGTTCTCAAAGGAAGTGGCAGTGAAGGTTCAAGAGAAAAAGAAAGCATTCAGGAAGTACAAGGAATCACAGAAGGAGCAGGACAGAGAACTGTATCAGTTAAAGCAAAAGGAAGCTGGGAAGGCAGTCAGAACAGCAAAGGCCCAAACCGAGGAAAAGATAGCCAACTCAGTTAAGAAGGGGGATAAAACCTTTTATAGGTACATCAGGGAGCGAAGGAAGACCAAGGGAGGGATAGTGAGGCTTAATAAAGGGAAGGAGGGTGGGCAGAGGGTGACTGTGAAAAGGCAGAGATACTAAACAAATATTTTTGCTCAGTGTTTACAAATGAAGAGGGGGAGGTACCTAAAACAAACAGTAGAAACACTCTGGATACAGAAGTTGATACCAGCCCATTTACAGAAGAAAGGGTTCTGAAAGAACTCTTAAAACTGAAGGTGGAAAAAGCAATGGGGCCTGATGGGATTCATTCCAGAATTCTAAAAGAACTAAGGGTAGAATTAGTGACACCACTGACCTCCCTTTTAACAAATCATGGGAGGATGGGGTGGTACCCGAGGACTGGAGGAGGGCAGATGTGATTCCCCTTCACAAAAGTGGGAGCAAGGCAGAAGCAGGAAACTATAGACCTGTTAGTTTAACCTCAGTGATAGGGAAAATGATGGAATCACTTCTGAAGGAAAGAATTGTCGAGTATTTAGAGGCCAGAGGGGCACAGGACCCAAGGCAGCATGGATTCACAGCGGGAAGGTCATGCCAGACGAATCTGATAGATTTCTTTGACTGGGTGACCAAAGTAGTAGATCAGGGAGGGGCTGTGGACATGGCCTACCTAGACTTTAGCAAGGCATTTGACTCAGTCCCACACAAAAGATTAATATACAAGTTAGCCAGCCTGGGAGTGGGTCCCAAGATGACAGCCTGGGTATAGAATTGTCTGGAGAATAGGACACAGAGAGTAATAGTAAATGGAGTCCACTCTGAAGAAAGGGGGGTTACTAATGGGGTACCGCAGGGTTCAGTATTAGAACCGGTCCTCTTCAATGTCTTTATAAGCGACATTGCAGAGGGACTGGAAGGAAAAGTATGTCTCTTTGCAGATGCCACAAAGATCTGCAACAGAGTTGATGCACAAGGTGGGGTGGAAAGGATGAGAAGGGACTTGGCAAGGTTAGAGGAATTGTCAAATGTATGGCAGCTTGATTCAATGCTAAGAAGTGCAGGTAATGCACCTGGGAAACAAAACCCAGGGAAGAGTACACAATGGGGGGTGATATACTAACAACAACAAAAATGGAAAGGGACCTGGGGGGAGTCATATCAGATGACCTAAAGGTTAGCAAGCAATGTGAGAGGGCTGCAAGGAGGGCTGAGGGGATACTGGGACACATAGGGAGAGGCATCACCAATAGAAAACAGGAAGTTATTACCCCTCTGTACAGACAGCTGGTCAGACCCCATCTGGAGTACTGCGTGCAGTTCTGGAGAGCCAATCTCCGCAAAGACATAGACAGAATGGAAGCTGTCCAGAGGAGGGCAACTAAAATGGTGCAGGGTCTGCACTGGAAGACATATGAAGAGAGACTTAAGGAGCTTAATATGTATAGCCTTGAGGAAAGGGGGACATGATAGAAACTTTCAAGTACCCTCATGGAATCAACAAAGTCCAAGAGGGTAGCATCTTTCAAAAAGAGGTGTGCAAGAACAAGGGGCACAATTTGAAGATGGGGGCAGCTCAGAGGTAATTTAAGGAAGTATTTTTCACAGAGAGGGTTGTGGATGCATGGCACGGCCTTCGGAGGAAGGGTTGTGGAGTCAAAAACAGTGGTGTAATTCAAGCATGCATGGGACAGTCATAAGGCAATTCTAGGGGGGGGTTAGGAAGAAGTAGGCTGCTGGTTAACTAGGATCTGCAGCTTATCCATTAGGTAGGGAAATGGGCAGACTGGGTGGGCCAAGCGGCCCCTATCTGCTGTCAAATTCTATGTTTCTATGTTTCTATTGACCCCGTAATAAGCATCCCCAGATCCTTCTCTTTCTCTGTCTTGGCTAGCTGCACTCCCACCAACTGGTAACTCCTTCTTGGATTTTTTGCCCCAAAATGCAGCACTTTTTGGCATTGAACCCCAGTTGCCAGGTGTCTGATTAGGTTTCCAGCATTGCCAGATCATCCTGCAACCCTTGTCATCCCCCAGGTAATCCACCACTGCTTCCATCTTGGTGTCGTCGGCAAACAGACTGATCTTGCTTTTTATGCCCAATGATATGTCTACAATAAATATCCCAAGACCCAGATTGTGGGAAGGGAGTGGCAGCTACCAAGAAGGAGAGAAGACTTTGGCTTGACTCCTCTGGGCTTTTGGCTGCCACAAAGGTGAAAAATCTTGGAAAGATTCTGGACGAGAGACTGGCATTTGAAGCTCAGGTGTTGGCAGTAGTCTGGAATGGCTTTTATCATATACAGAACAGCCAGGTTAGATTCCTTATCCCCCTTAGTGATCTGGCCATGCTGGTGCATGCACTTGTGACATCATGGTTTGATTACTGCAATGCTCTTTACGTTGAGGTATGCTGTGGCATCTGCAGCTGATGCAGAATGTGGCTGCTAGGTTGGTGACAGGCCCTCAAACGCCATGTCTTGTCTCTCCAGCACTGTGTGACCTGCACTGGCAGCCAATTAAGTTGCATATCTCATTTACAGTTGGCTTGCTAACTTAGAAGGCTCTACACGGGCTGGGACCTGGTTACCTGGTGGATCTTCTGCATCCTTACATATCCTTGCTCCCTCTTTGCTCCACTGAGGGGGGCCTTCTTGTAGTTTCCTGGGCATGGTTAAAAACCTTGGGGGAACAGGACATTTTCGGTGGTGGGCCCAGTCCTATGGAACTCTCTCCCAAGAATCCTGAGAGAGGCCCCCTTGGTGGAAGCTTTTAAGTGGGGTTTGAAAACATACCTGTTTGTTGAGGCGTTTGAGGAGAAATGTCCTCATTTCCCAACTTCTCAGCCTATAACCTAGTTATTTATTTATTAATAAATTATTACTGTTTTAATATATCATTTTATTTAATATATCTTGAGGTTTTTTTCAGATTTTATGAATATGTGAATTTGATCCTACTGCTTTGTGTTTGTAATGATGCCCGGAGCCTATGGGGAAGGGTGCCAGTTACAAACAAAACTACGACTACTACAAGTGCTGTCAACTTGCAATACTTGCATAGCGTGCAATACTGTAGTGCAGCCTGAGTGTAGAGCCCCTCCTCCCCCCACACACACTACTGTAAGAAACATACGAACATACATATGAACATACATACGTAGGAACATACATACGAATGTACGAAGAAGCCAGCAGAAGGCCATTTGGTCTATCAAATCTGCTTGTATTGCAGGGTTCACAGCTTGAGCTACTGTCCCTACCCTCCTTCCATCCCCACTCCTCCCATCCTCCCTACCCATGATCCTTACCTTCCCCCCATGCCTATCCCAGCCTCTCTTAATGCTGCCCTATGTCTTTCAATGAGATGACCTCTTCTGGCAGTGTATTCCAATTGTCCACCACCCACTCTGTGAAGAACCTTAGTTTGAATACTTGCATAGAGTGCAATACTGCAGTGCAGACCTAGAGAAGAGACTCCTACAGTACAATACATCTTAACTAAAATACTGGCATTACTTGTGAGACTGCAGTGCAGACAAGAACTAGAGACATTCGTACACTACTGTAAGCCTCCTTTGCTTGACTAGCTTGAATATTGGCATATCTTGCCATACTACAGTGCAAACCTAGAGTACAGACCCTTTCACAGTATTACTGCATAAGTGACATCACCTTGAATTCAGGCACAGTGTGCTATACTTCAGTGTGGAGCTACAGTATAGACCCTTCCTCAATATTACACACAACCACAGTTTGAATGCTAACATTACTTGATATACTGCACTGCAGAGCTACATTAGAGATTCTTCCACAGTACTACAAGCACTCTTAGTTTGAATACTGGCCTCGCTTGCCATTCAGTAGTGCAGTGCTGCAGTAGAAACCCCCCTCTGTACTATACACAACCTCAGTTTGAATGCTAATATCACTTGCAATACTGCAGTGCAGAGCTACAGTAGAGCCCCCCCTCAGTCCTAGAGGCACTCTCAGTTTGAATACTGGCTTTGCTTGTCATATTGCAGTGCACAGCTACAATAGAGACCCTCCCACACTAATATAACCTACCTTAGCTTGAAGTCTGGCAAAGCATACCATACTGCAGTGCAGACCTAAAATAGAGACCCTCCCACAGTACTACAGACACCCTCAGCTTGAATACTGGCACAGCATCCAATTCTGCAGTACAGAACTAGAGCAGGCACCCTCCCATACTACTATAAGCAACCTTTAATTGAAGTCCAGCATAGGTTGCCATATTGCAGTGCAGACATTGAGCAGGTCCCTTCATATATGCAACGTTAGTTTGAATGCTAATATTGCTTGCCATACTGCACAGAAAAAGTAATCTTCAGTACTAAAACATAGAATGTCCAGAAATCCAAAAATATTGGAATCTTTTGAGACTTGAGTCCTGTCTATCTGAACAGTATTTTGTTTTTTGGGGAAACATGGAAATTCACTTTATGGACACTTCTTTGGTGCTGAACACAGGTCTTAAATGCAACCTACATATTAAGGACACATTGATCATAAGGACTGCTTCTTTGGCCTGTAAAGCAGCAGTATTTGTTGGTCACTATACAGTTTTTTTTCAGCAATGTTTGTCGTGCCAGCCCACTGGTGCAGTAGTAGCGCCACCACCTGCAGTACTGATGACCTGAGTTCAGAAACAAGCACGGTGTGTCAGAGGGTTGGCCTGGGGGAGGTTTGGTGAGCATTCCAGGGACAGCTCTCCACCTCTGGTGGGAGGGTTGGGGTTTTCTGTCATGATAGTGACACCCAGTGGAGACTGGGTGTCCAGCAACAGGGACCGCTTGGCTCTGCAGAGTCATCGGTGTCTGTGGGACAGGTGCAGGAGTGCTTCTGTACCCTGCTGACATCATTGCATGTCCGTGCTCAAGGGGGAAAACAAGAGAAAAATCCTGTGCAGCTGCACACGATGAAGTCCTACAACCCCGCATCAAATGACACTGCAGCCAGCCCTGGAACCAAGCTTGGTAGATTTCAGTTTCCCCTTCGGGGGCCCCTCTGTGAGGGGCAAATCACGGGCCTGAGTTCTGGGTGGCTGCTGGAGGATGCTGGTGTCGGGTGTTGAGGCACTGAGTCAGAGTTATCCCCACCAGAAGCACAGCGAATAAATAGAATTGGCAAAAAAAAATGTTTGTTGGGCAAGAATATCAAGATAGCCATTTTTATGTTGGCTTGCGTACATGCACAAGCAACATCTTATGGTAGTAGCTCTTTCAGAGGTGTGTCAGTGTTGTGGCCAATGCATGGGACACTTTAGTGGGTGCATCCCTCAACCACCAATCAGTGAGCATGCTGGTGATGACAGCAGTTTCAAAGAGAGCCACTGAGTTGAAAGAGATCTGCCGCTCCAATGAGGTGCAGTTTCCTCACTGGAGCGTCAGATGACAAGGCTCTGTTATGTGCCTTTCCTGGTAAAACAATCCAGTAAATATGGCAGCTCCTGCCACCCACCACACAATACCCACAAAGCTGACATTGAGGATGCCCAATCCCTGTGTCAGCATGCCCCCCCCCAGTTCAATTTGTTTGCTGACAGGGATGCCCAATCCCCGTCGGCATCATGTTTCCTCCCCCACATCTTTTGCTGACAGGGGTGCCCAGTCCCCGTCAGCATCATGTCCTCCCCCAAAACTCATGATACACAGAGAGCCCACCCCAGCATGCCCCAAATCATTTTTGTTTACCTCTGAATAAAGAAAACATTCCCCCAAAGTACTTTTTTTACCTGTAAAAAAAAGGTCCCTCGTTGTCCCACCACACCCTCCCCAACCCGCACTCCACCCTCTGGCACCCCACTTTCCTACCCCACCTCACCTCATACTTCACTCAGAGTGCTGGTGCTGCAATCTTCTGTGGAACTGTTCAAGAGCCAACTGGGAACTAAACAAAATGCGGTAAGCTTTATAATGGCAGGCAATGAAGGGTTTCAACTTTGGTGGATATCACAGCCATTTTGGGGAATTTGGGAGGTTAAGTGATTTGCTGAGTCATACAAAATGCAAGTGGAGGTTGTGGGAATCAAACCCAGGTCTGTCTGCTGGATGTACCAAGCTCATTCACAGTTCATTACTTTAGCCTCTAGTCTATATTGCCAGCCTGAAAATCATTAGTAAAACATTGAAAAACAATTTTTATATAGGGATATGGAAGCACCCTTTTTTGTGAATAAGAAGGGTGTTGTGGCAACACCACTGCCTCGCCATTTTGACAGTGTTCATTGCAGCAGGTGAGAACAACTGGGCTGTGTTGACAGGGGCCCTATTACACAGTGAAGAAAGCCCTGGATTTTATGTTTGGCATAGGGGCCCTATTACATTGTGAGGATATCCATTAATTTTATGTTCAGCATAGTTTAACAAGTGAATCCAGTGCTTTTCTTCACAGTTTGACAGGATCCATGTCTGAAGGATCTGTTTGTTTTAACCTGCTTCACCATACACTGTTAGGGCAGGTGAGGCAGTGACATCATCACAGCACCCTTCCTGTCCACAAAATGGAGGACTCATTTTCACAATTTTAAATGCCTTTTTCTTCTTTTCACTGAAGACATTTGCTAAATATAACCCAGCACTTTACACAATGGATCCTTATAGTAGCCTTTACAATAATCCTATAGGGGATGGTACACATGCCTTTTAAATACACACAGCACATCAGGATGAGCAAGAGGACAAACATAATTACAGCAGAGCTCAATTCATTCATACAAGGAAATGAGGCACCATGAAGGAAATTTAGGATGGCTCAGTGGTAAGAAAGACTGAATGATGCCAAATGGCCATACCAGAAATCGGCAAAGGCTGAAAGCAGCAGACCACGGACATGTGCTTTGTCTTTGTTAAGCCTCATCAGATTGCTTCAGCTGTTTGTCTAGGTCTAAGGAACACAGTTGACCAATGACATGATGGGGATGGTTTGGGTCATGGACCTGGTGAGACCAAAAGCAGAAAGAAATTTAAAGGACAGGAGTCTCAGTACAAAAGCACAAAAGTAATGCAGAAATTAACTTTTCTATGGTTATTTTTATTTGTAAATTTTGACCAGGAAAGTCACACTAAGCTGTGATAACTTGATTCAAAGTGGATCCCGGCTATGCGGGGGCAGCTACACTGGCCTGTTTTAATGAATGCTGGCAGAATGATATCCATGACTCCAGGGAAACTCCATTACTCTTGTTTGATAAGTGCCATGGAATCTTTAATTTCCACCTGGACTGTGACTAGAGATGGGTTGACGGACCCACTGTTTAACACCTCATGTGAAGGATGGCACCTCACTAGTTCAGCATGCCTGCTGTACTGCACTAAAGTATCAGTTACAAGGTATTGCCCCAAACACTTTGCATGGGGCTAGAACCCAGAACCTTGTGATTTTCCAGCTCAAGAGGGGTGCATGCTACCTACTGAGCCACTGATAATGTTGAGTCTTCAGTTCCAGTGTAAAATATGTTTCCTGCTACTATAAGGACTCCGAAGTTTTTTTCTTTAGCTCAGATGAGAAGCAACATCTCCTTTTCCTGTGTGTGTGTGTGTGTGTGTGTGTGTGTGTGTGTGTGTGTGTGTGTTGGGGGATCCTACTTTTACCCAGCATTAATTAGGAGAGGACTAAAGTACTAGAAAGTTAAGTAACTTGCTCAAGGTCACACAGTGAATATTAGGTTCTGGTGGATTTGAATCTGGGTCTCTTGGTTCCCAAACCTGTTCTGTAGCCAAATAAAAGTCTTTACCTCCTCGGAAACAGAGATGCAAATTGTCCTGGGCTCCCTCTTGGTGAAATAATAAGGAACAGAGTTGAGCTGAATCTTTCATCAACACCTGGCAACAAAGCATTGCTTCATTTATAACTCTGTTTTTTAATTACCCTTTGAGCACACTGGGAAGCAGGAGTCTGCTCTCTGGTACTGATGATATCCGGTTCAAGGATCTATTTATACCTCCTCATGAGGAATCCTTGGGGTTTTTACTAGTGTATCTGTTGCCAGGCAGACTCAAGCAGCTGCCTCCCACAAGTAAACTGCTGTGTGTATTATGATTAATTGACTGCGAGAATCATCATGCTTTTCATCAATTGAGCTTCAAACTATTACGTTCCAAGAATAAGAATATCAGAAGTGCACATTTATAAAATTCGCAGAAAACATATGGGAACTAAGTATTGCTTTATTCTTTGATAAATATGGAAACTTTTTCTGATTTTCCACTCAGAAATTCCAGGGACCACATACAAAGTCATAGTATGAAGGGGTATATATCTTTTTGGGAGGGGGTGTTGGCAGGCTCCTCATCGTGCCACCACCAGAAACTGCCATGCATGTAACTCCTACTTTTGAATTCCTCACGCATTATTGCAATGCATCAGTGATATTCCTTAAACATTTTACTAATGGCGGCTAATAATGCTGTACCCAAACTCTGGCTGTCTCCACCCCCCACCCCCACATACGATTGTTCAGTGGTACACTATGTTATTGAAATTTACAGTATGGAAAAATTAATGTATTCCATGCAACAACATGAAGCTCTCTTTGATGTTAAATGACTCCCTTGGAAACATCATGTTGTGAGAATCAGAGAGGATTTTGTTCCTTAGATCGCCACAGGTGTTCCAATCTGTCCCTGTCATGATCCAGCTCCAGTCTTTTTGCAATGAAAAGTTAAGGTACATGTCTACAGTTTGCTAGTAAGTTTGTAAATGTTTCTACTCCTCCACTTTTATTTCCCTTCTAAGACCCCAGTCACTTCTCTGATTTCTCTCCTTGTAGTAATTATGGACCCTGGTTAGACAGTCTTAGTTAGTTTATTCTGTTAAAGGGACACTGTCAACCCCCTTAGGCCTCAAATTTTTCCCAAGTTTAAGAAACACATTTTATAGTTTCTTATATTCTGTAAAGATTGTAGTTTTAGTGGATGTAGCTGATTGTTTTTTCTGATCCCTTTTTTCTTTTCAAAAGTTAAAGACAGACTACCAGCTGTGCTGGCATTGCCACACTGAAATGTTTTTGTTTACATTCCTTGATCAACTTCCATTTTATCTTTCCTGCACTTGGGAATGTCCCTAACTGTCTAGGCACTCATACTGTAGTGGGAAGAGAGGAGACTATTGCACTATGAGTGGCTGCACATTTTCTGAGTGTTTGTCATGTTCAGGAAGTATGCAATATGAGTTGATCAAGGATTTGAAACTAAACATGAGCATAATTACAGCATTACCATTTATTTCAGTTCTTCTAAGAAAGGAAGCAGATAAAATACTCAGCAACATCAGTGAATTTTAGAAAAAGGTAAGTAATCATAAAATGTAGGTTTTCAACTAGAATTAATATGCTGCAACATGGTTGACAGTGTCTCTTTATTATCCAGAGAATACGCTCTGTGGTACTAAGGCTGACACTGTAATTTATGATTAGAATATGTTGTCTCTACTTCACAAGGCTTTTATAAACTTATGTTTCAAGAAAACAAAACTGCCATACACAAAGGGAAAATGTAGCCACCAGTGGGAGGAGTTTTTCTGGTGAACAAGTCACAGTGCAAATGAAGGTCACTAGATGCAAGTGGTTGCCAATGGTGTTCCTGTCTGATAATGCCTGAAGTGTGACAAACATGGAGTGTCTGTGTATATTTTGCCCCTGCTGCATGCCGCACCCACTTGCTCATGGTAGGGGTAATTTTCAAAATAATATCACAGTGCCACAACTTGGATGTAGTTTGCGGGAGCATGCATCCAGGTATGGACACATCTGCCATGTGGATCTGCCTAAGTCAGTCAGACAGTGAAAGTGATGGGCAGGGCTGACACTCAAGTGCAGTTACATCTAGTGATATGTAGCATTAGACATGCAATTATATCTAAATATGTTAAAGGAAATCTCATTTAAATTAACTGGAATTTCAGAGAGATATAGCTCGATACACCTACTGCTTGTAAGAGGCAATATAGCATAGTGGTTTAGGGCACTGTGCTGCAAACCTGGAGACCTGGGTTTGAATCCCATCAGCCCCCACTTGCATACTGTGTGACCCTGAGCAAGTCACTTAACTTCCTTGTGCTCCCAGTTCACACCTGGAAATGAGCTCCAGCTTAGGGTACCTTTCCTGGTTAAACAATGTCCCCTTTCCCTTATCCCTGACTGCCACTACAAAGTGACACAAGGGCTGGAAAATTCAAACCTTGTGTGAATCCACCTGTGCACATGCCCTGCTTAACACAACAGGATGCACACAAGAACTAAGTAAATACAGTGTGGTTATCTAATGGATCCCAGCAAGTCAGGAGGTAGGATTCCTTATTCCAGTAGTATAATTGCAGAAAACTACTGAAAATGTTTAACATTTACTGAGTTGATTTTAACTGTCAAGTTGTTTCTTTTGAAAGGGAACCATTTATAAACAGTGCCTGTCATAGCCATGAAAAGCTTTTTTAAAGGAGGAACTGAGTTTAAAGGGATTTTCCATGATTATGGTGTGCCTTACTTGTTTTGGTAGCAAACATCACCAAATGTCTCCAGCTGTAGGATTTATATTTTTCTGTGCAGTATTTCTTGAAGTGGAAGGGATTGTGTTTTGGCCATGCTGAGATAGCCAGCTGATGCCTTCCACTTTCTGGTCAATCAATCTGCCCCTGCACTCAGGCACATAATGACGTGTGCCAGGGAGATGGTGGGGGCATGCTCCATTCAAGTCTATGGGGGTCACTTTTAAGAACGATTTTCTATATCATAATGGCCATGTGGAGATTAATCAAAGGCAATGGATGACTTATCAGAGACTTTTTCAAATGCTTTTCTATAGCTCTCAGATGTTCACCAACTCTGATCTTTACATTTCTCTGCGTTGTCCCTACATAAAAAGCACTGCATTTGCACTGAATTAGACAACTTACCTCTTTCTTATCACATGATAGTAATGTTATTAGAGAGCTGATTTGAACAACCTTTCCATCTTTCTGATTTTTCATCCGTTGGTACTGCACTGCACATGAGGGTACAGCCCTTGCACTTACTATGTCTCCTGTTGCTTCAATTGGTTTATAAAGCCTATTTCTCTGTGTAGGATTATCTTGTACAAAGTGTACTAAAAGATCTTTCAGAAGTTTTGCTTCCTAAAAAAAAAATAATTCTGGGTAGTTCCACAATAAGATCACTCAGATTTGGATCAGAATATTCCAGTTCTTAAGGAGGATCTCGATGCCCTCCCTGGCCCTTGTACTAAACCAGGTAACAAACCTCACCCAGTCATCCGCATCTCTGTTCTCTATCCATTTTGGAGTCAAAAGGTTGTCCATTCCCATTTGGTTAACCTCCTTTTTCTGTCTAATTACTTTCTTTTAACTGTTGTACCTCCCCTGCTTGAGTTAATGCACACAGTTCATTTTAAATGCATTTAAAAGTTTCTAGTGCATGTTTTTTGTGCTCAGAAAAATTGCATGCGTAATGCACTACAAATTTAACTCCTCTGTTTACAAGAAGGGTAAGGAAAGGAATTTGGTCTATACAGCGCTTTTCATACAAGCTGCACCGCAAAGCTCTTTACTGTCAGGAGGGTAAGGAGGGTAGATCTTGCTGCCATATTCGGTGCAGAGGGAAAGTCACTAGTACAGAGATATAAAGCATTTACAGAAAAGATGTGTACAGGGAGGTTAAGGATTTTCTGCTAAGGGTCATACAGTGAGTATGTGATGGGGGCAGAATTCAAACACTGGTCTCCAGGTTCAAAGTTCTGCTTTGTAACCACTAGGCTAACTTGCCTCAAATTACGTTATTGTAGTGCAGATTTTTTCACCCTGCTTCTTCAATGCACTGCAGCTCTGCTCCACATGAACCACCTCCCATAGGTAAGAGGCACTTGGTGCTGGCAGTATTGTCTAGATGTTAGAGTAGTGAGCTATGCATGAGCTTGGTACATCCAGTCAACCTGGGTTTTATTCCCACAGCCTCCACTTGTACACTGTGTGACTCTGAGCAGGTCAATTAACCTCCCCAGAGCTCCTGGGTCACCCCTGAAAATAAACACTTGTGCGTAGTGAACCTTACCAGGTTACCAAAGAATTTAAAAAAGATAAATTCTGACATCATGCCCAGTCAGTCCTTAGCCGGTCATGTGAGACTACTACCATTGTTCCCAGCTACAGCACCTGTAGTGATAACTTTTGGCTGCCAGTCTGCTATGAACAGGATTAGGTCAGCCACAATATAGTTTTTACAGTAGATTGCTGTTGAAATGAGCATGTATTGTTATAAATAGTGGCAAACAAGTTGTTATAAATACTGGCATTTTGTACTTAATATAGATATATGGGGGGACATTTTCAAAGGAGATGCATCAGTGCATCTCAAGAAATGCCCCACAGCAAGATATTCAATGGCAGGAGATGCATCACACATCTCCGTCTGCACCCAACTGCAGAGATAATGTATACGGCGCATCTCCAGGGGGTGTGCCCATGAATATGTAGCACATCCCCATATTCAGCACAGATGTGTGTCAAAGCCACCCACACATCTCAGAGATGTGCCGCACAAACTTAGGCACGGAAGTACCATGCCTAAGTCCAAACCACCCACAGGCATGCTGCTGCACTGCACACAACAGCACAGCAGCAGCCAGCCCCTGCAGTCCGGTGGCACCCCCCTCACCCAACCACGATCGCTGTGTAAGTCAGTCAAGGAAAAGATCTCGAAATGCCCTGGTAATTTAATGGAATCCCCTCATCCAGCAACCCCAATCACTTGAACAGACCCCATACCCCTTTTCTATAGAGTAGTGTCCTCCCCTCCCCATCCTGACCTTTTCCACAGTGTAGTGTCCTCCCCTCCTCTTCCTGATCCCCATTCGAATAGACTAAAATAATTTCTCCTGCCCTTTTCCATAGTGTAGTGGCCCTCCAACCCAACCACCCACTCAGGCACCCATATCACATCCCACTCCCCCATCCCAGCACAGTCAGCCGGCGAGCAGCACAGCCCTCCGTACACCTCCATAGCTGCCTGCTGACTGAATTGTCAATGACTGACAACTTATAGTAAGCACTACAAGCCCATAGGTTGACACTGTTGACCAGTGGGCTTGCAGTGTGTACTGTAAGCTGTCATTCACAACTTTGTGAATGACATAAAGTTGTGAATGACAGTTTACAGTCATGACACAAAGTTGTGAATGACAGTTTACAGTACACACTGCAAGCCCATTGGTCGACAGTGTCAGCCAATGGACTTGTAGTGCTTACTGTAAGTTGTCAGTCATTGACAGTTCATTTGGCAGGCAGCTGTGGAGGTGTGCAGAGGACTGTGCTGCTCACCAGCTGACTGTCCATGCTCAGAGGGGGGGAGTGGGGTGAGATGTGGGTGCCTGAGTGGGTGGTGGGGTAGGAGGCCACTACACTATGGAAAAGGGCAGGGAAAATTATTTTAGTTTATTCAAATGGGGATCAGGATGGGGAGGAGGGGACACTACACTATGGAAAAAGGGCAGGGTACATAATTGTATTGTGTCCGAACAGGGACGGTGGAAAAGGGGTGGGTTATGGAGGAAAATAACATGGGACTGGGCTGGGGGGGGGGGCAGGCCACCAGGCACATCCTGCCATGTGCATCCCTGCAGAATGTATGCAAATGCAGCCATAATGACGTGCAAATTGCCCATTTGCGCCTTGCATGCTTAATGGCCACATTGCATTTTTCTGCCTGAATATCTGGAATTAGGGCCTGATGCATCTCCATTCCCGGTATTCAGGGTGTCCCCTGGGATGCGCTGGCACATTGCCTTTGGCCCCCATTTGCGCTGCTGACTAGCATTGCTATATTCAGACAAGATGCGTGATTGCACATCTCATTTGAATATAGCATTTGTTTGCGCTGGCCCATTTATTTGGGTGGTGCATCTAGATGAGCCGGCCATCCCCATGGCTTTGAAAATAGGGGCCATATTTTTTATCTCAGCTGGGCTATCCAGGGGATAGTCTTCAACAGTCATCTAATCTGTCTCAAACCATCATTAATCTCACTAATCTTATAATAGTGCTCACACTAACACCCAGAAGAAAAATCCTAATATAGCTGTGTATGTCTCCACAGTGGTATATTTTCACCCAGTGCTACAGTAGTTCAAAGATTAACTGCTATTACTCTCTTTGGTTGCCATCTTCACATGTAGCTGAAAGAAGGCAAAAATCGCTGCACAAGGAATGACTCATTTATGTTGTTTGTCAAGACTCATACACTCACTGTGGTGCTTTCACATCCAGAGAGCAAATAGCTGAACTCCTCCTTTGAGTACTGTTGGTATAGCACATTAATGTGTTTTTGAAGTACTGCCCTGAACAAAGTTCTGTGACTAAGGTGTGGAGAAACTGTTCACTCCAGAGGGGTATATATAATTGTTGTGCTGAAGGAACTAGGACAGTGGGTCAGAGTGCTGAATTAACTAGCGTTGCCTTTCTTTGCTGCAGGGATATATATACAGTACATATTCTCTATCTATCTATCTATCTATCTATCTATCTATCTATCTATCTATCTATCTATCGCAATCACATCTCTGTGGGTGGGACAAAGAAGGTAAATTTTACAGATGCAAGTCAAAATAACTGAACAGTCTTGAGCCAGTCGGTAGCCTTTGGATCTGATGTATTCAGTTTGGAGAGACCTCCAGGGAGTCCAGTATGGAAACAGCAGCCATCCAACATGTGTGTAACATCCTCCACAGCACCACATTTGCACAAAGGACTTTCCCTGGTGCCTCTGGCATGGTCGGTCTTGGCACAGTTGACCACTCCACATCTAAACTTGTTAAGCTTGGACTAGAGATGGTGAGGGAGCCCAAAGCCAGGTAATCACTCATCCAGTCTGATTACAATATGGGAGTTTCTAGTAAAGTCCACACCACTTATACCATCCTTGTTTATATAGGTGGTCGGTTTGATCAGGCAAAGAGTGAATTCTATTTGCCATCGGAATTAAATTCAATGCAAAATACGTGGCTTATAGCGGAAGTTGCCTACCTATTTCAACTATTTCTTGACATGTCATGTGTCAAAATCCACTGATTTAATCAGCTGATGGACACACTACTATTTAACTGGCAGCATTAACGGGTTTGCTAATGGGGTTTATGTGTCAATAGTGTGCTGTAATGACTTGCAGCTATGGCTTCAGGTGCTAAATGCAAAGTTTTGTATTTGTCAGAGAAAGTTGAACTGCTAGAAAAATTGACTCTCTGTCTAGAATGATCCAGCATGATCTTTTACAGCATTTTTCCATGCGGAAGTCAACAACTTCTGACTTGCTTAGACAGCGGGAGCAGATTTTAACAGATTGGCACACAAACTGCAACCCACATAGAAAAAGACCAACCCAAGGAGGATGAGGCAGAACCTGACAAGAGGGGTGAGCAAGACCCCAAGGAGATTGCTGTGACCCACATTGATATCCATGTTGTGTTGCTTATGTTGTGTCAAGTGACGGAACAAAACAAGAACATGCTGCCTGACTGGGAAGAATTAGCCTCTATAGAGCAATTCTGGTGTTACTACTGCAAGTCAAATACAGTGCAGAAGAAAATAACCAACTTCTTTCAGTAGGAAAATGTACACTGTACTGTACTGCTCAGACTAACATTTACTTTTTTTTATCCAGGTTGCCAATTGCTGATTGACAATTGCTTTACTTATGTACTGTACTGTGCTGTACTGTACTGTGCTGTACTGTTAGTTTGAAAAAGTGCTGCAGTTCTGTGCCCAGTTTAGTTTTGGTTTTTAATATTGTTAACGGTTATAAAGCATTTCTGAACTTTTGTTTTTAAAATTGCTCATGGCAGTAAAGCCATTTCTGAACTTTCTGAAGTGCTATCAGTGAACTGTTGCTTGTTGTTTGGCTGCTGGTGTTGCATGTTCTTCCACCCCCCCGATGCACTCACTGCCTTTAGCCTGATGACTCTGTGCTGTGGGCAGAATGGTAGAATGCAAACTTGCCCATTACAAGCTGCTTTGACTGTAGTGGTAGATGTCTTTTCCCGTTCAGTTTGCCACAGTGAGATGTTGATGTTCTGAGTTGGATGGGAAGAGTACAGCATAGTGCAGACAGGTTTTCTCCTTTGCAGTCGATGTTGTAGTGCATCCCATATATCCTTGAAAATTGGCAAGTGTGGCATCTGCTGGATCTTGATGATAAGTTTATTGACTGCATTTTGGTACCAGTTATTTGGTGGAAGGATTTTGGCCAGGACCAGTAACCAAATTGATTTTGTTGGCCTCAACATGCCTGTAATAATCCTTATGGTTTGATGCAACTCCATATGCACTAGTCATGTGTGGGCAGAATTCAACCAAACTGGGGCACAGTATTCACAATCATTACATTGAAGGCACTAGGCTGCTCAGTTACCGTTTAGAGGCATTAGCATGTACAGTCATGATGGTGAATGTACAATTGAAGAAGAACTCAACACTCATGGGCAAACAGATGGAGACAATAAATGCTTGGCATCAGTGCTCATACAGACACCATAAGCCCCAACGCTTCAACCCCAAATTAGGTCTTCATCAGGGAGTGGGTCTGGGGATTAATAGACATACCCCATTTTAAGAGAACTAATTAAAGTGACACACACCACAGTTAGACAATTGATACAATGCAACAACATGCAACGTAAAAAAATGAGGGATAAATAAAACTAAAAAACCTTTTTTAACTTTTGAAATTTTCTTCAACATACCCCTCATACGTATAAGTTTCATATTCAAATTTTGAATCAGTGATTAAACATTCTTATAAGTATTAAATGAGTAATCATATAAATGAAAATATGCATAGAACAGATTCATCAACATCTTAGATCTAGGAAGAGAAGAGGGAGGTCATTGATCCTGAGCAGCAACAACAAGACAAATATTTTAACAACAGTAAAGTAACAGAGAGGAAAAGAAAGAACTGGATATTAGGGGTAAAAACAGAGAAATAGGGGCCCTGATCATGAGTGAAGGGTAAAGGGGAATATAATCAGAAAGTCTCTGGTAAAAAGAGGATTTACTGGTTTAGAACAACAGAAAAAAGAAGGTAAGTTTAAACAAAAGTTAGTGTAGCAAACTCAATATTTCAAATTTAAGAGTCAAATGAAAAAGGGGGGGAGGAGGAGGAGGAGAGCTACTGTAGTGAAAGAAAGCTAGTAGTCATTCATAAAATGTAGAAAAAACATGTAATGAAAAAACAGTAAAGGAATTTAATCAGTTACAAGCTAAAACTTGTAAGGGAAGCACCTTCCCCCAGCCCAACACAGTATTGGGCTGAATCTGTGCTGAGGAGTACTGGGGAACTCCCTCAGTTAAAGGGTCTGAGCTTTCTGCACATGAACATATGCAGCCTGGCCAATACATTTGGCCAGGTCCAAGCTTGGGTGTTACACGCTGCGCCTGATGTAGCAATGTTCTCTGAAACCTGGCTAAAGAACTCTTACCTGACAAAATGTTTTTCATCCCTGTATACAACCTGTTCAAGTGTGACAGATTGACAAGAGGGGGTGGTGTCACCATATATATTAAGATAAATTCCTAACTGGCGATATTGACCGTACCTCGATGCCCAAAGAATTTGAATGTCTTGCCCTCAAAATTACCCTATTGCCTGGAATAGCCCTATCGGTAGCTACATGCTATTGGCTGCCAACAGCTGGCCTGTGCATACTACCTCATCTTAACTCCCTCTTGGAAAAGCAAATACCGAAAGCACCATTATGGGAGACTTTAATCTTAATTCGTACAATGCCAATGCTAACAGACTTAAGGACTTCTTCGACGAGCATAGGCTAACTCAGATTACCCCTGAAGTCACCCACCCTAACAAGAAAAACCCTACCTGAAGCTCTCTACTGGACTTTATGTTAGTCAGTAAACCACATAACATCTCACACGCAGGGGTTTTCACAATGATCTGAGTGATCATTGCGCAGTCGCTTGTGTCAGGCACTCTCCACACCTCTCTTCCATCTCCACCTTTAAGATCAAATGCAGCTTAAAATATTTCTGTCTTCCTGCCTTCCTGGCAAACCATGGGAATATTATTTGGCAGGATTTTTACCTTGCACCCACTGTGTCTGAAGCATTCAGTATCTTCCAGGATTTGTTATTAAAAATTATCAATAAACACACACCCATAAGAAAAGTCAAAACCAGGAAATATACTCCTGGTTGGTTCAGCCCAGAACTAAAAAGGGCCATTCAAAGTAGAGACACCCTATGGAAAAGGGCTAGGAAGTCACAGTCTGACTCAGACTGGCTGTCTTCCAGAAATGCCTGTACAAAATTGGTCAGGGTGGAAAAATCATGGTTCTTCCAGTCAGGCCTGGAGGTAAACAAAAGCTGCTCTGCTAAATTCTGGCAGATCCTGAGAGAGGTTGAAGGACATTCTTCTGCCACCCCAATCCCAACCAAACTTGTGGCTAATGACACTTCCTACACAGACAGGTCCGTGATCCTTGACCTGCTCAATAATCATTTCGCTACTGCAGGCCTTACATTTGATGCATCGCCTGTTAGTAAACTTAGTACTACAAGCTCTGCCAGCATAACGACCTAGCCCTACTTCTGCCCCCCCTGTACCGGCCACCCCTTCTTCAAGTTCCAACCTATATCCTATAAACAAATGGAGGACCTTCTCCTCTCATTGGATACTAAAAAGAGCGCTGGTGCTGACTCGTTAGAACCCTTCTTCCTAAAAGCAGGTTACCATTATCTGACAGCACCAATTGCCCACCTACTTAATACCTCACTAATCCAAGATGAATTGCCACCTAGCTGGAAAATTGCTCATGTTATCCTGCTGTTCAAATCTGTAGATCCCACAGACTTGAATAATTATAGGCCTATCTCACTGCTTCCTGTTTTATCCAAGTTACTTGAAAAATTGTAAATTTACAATTAGGGGAGCACCTGGATCATGAAAACATCCTAAACCCAGTCCAGTCTGGTTTCAGACCTAATCACAGCATCATATCAGCCCTGGCAAAAGTGCTGAATGACTGGCTAAAGGCTCTGGACTGTAAGCACCATATCTACGTGCTCTTCCTTGACCTCAGCAAAGTATTTGACACGGTTGATCACTCAATTTTACTCAATACTCTGGCTAGCCTTGGTCTAGCTCCCACCACAGTTAAGTAGTTTAATTCCTACCTCACAAATCGCAAACAGTAAGTGAAAGTTCAAAGTGAACTCTCTCTCCTAAAAATACTTCCCCGAGGCATCCCGCAAGGTTCCATCCTGAGGCCTATCCTCTTCGCTATTTATATCAACCATATTGATTCTGGACTGCTTGCAGGAAACGTTCACCTCTTCACAGATGACACAGTCCTCTACACAACCAACCCCTCTCTAGGCCTTGCTGCAGCTGTGTTTTAACATCCTCCAACATAATCTACTAAATCTGAAGCTCTTAGTAAGTGCCAAAAAAACAAAAGCCATGATAATCTTTCCACTCCCCTCCCTCAATAGTGGAACTCCTGGTACCCCACAGATTACCACTGTGTTTGGTGAACAGTTAAGAGTTAGTGGATAAATTTAAATACCTGAGAGTCTGGCTGGATAACAAACTCAACTTTGATGCTCATTTAAATGAGCTAACAAAAAAGCTAAGGCTATGTCTCAGTATATTTTACCATATGAGATGCCTACTCACTCTGGAAGCTAGAAAGCAGTTGGTTCAAATAGCCTTCCTTTCCCTGATTGACTATGCTGACCTGCTATACAGTCATTGTCCCCAGTATGTGCTCCAAAGGCTTGATACACTTTATCATCGTGCCTTGAGATTTGCTCTTGACTCACCATTGCAGACTCACCACTGTTTGTTGTATCATGCATTAGACTGGCCAGGCCTCTCCATGAGGAGGCAAATAAACACCCTTATATGGTTTTACCGGGCTATGTCTAATAAACTTCTCCCCTATATCTGTGACCTGTTTGAACACTCAAAAGGTGGCTATGCACTAAGAAACTCTTCTCTTATCCTCTTTAAACTACCATGGACAAGGACACATTTTAGCTCATCTGCCATTAGCTCCTTCCTACCAGCACTCTGCAAAAAAGTACTTAAACTATCCCTCCTGCCTAACCCCTATATTTTCAGACAATTGCTCAACAGACATCTGAAAACAGTGTGTGACTGCTTCAAGTAAGCACTATCCCCTGACTGGGCAGTTCCCTATCTTCCAGACCTCCCTGGCCTTCTTATTCCCCTGTCTGCCAGAAATATTTTTTGGCACCCCCCCTCCTCTTTTTCCTCCCTTCTTCCCCATGGTAACTCCCCTGGGGTGCTTCACCAAGTTGACTACCCTCCTCCTTCTTCTCCACCCCATTATTGTCCATCTCCCTCCCTTTATACTCCCCCACCATGTCCCTCCATCTTCTCCTCTCCTCCTTTTGTATTCTACAGCCTACCACCTGTATATGCCACATTCTAAATATGTGTTTCTGTACTTGTTATACATGTTTTAGTACAGCTCTTTTTGTTGCTGTATCCTGTATCGCTCTGTAATTCTGTGCCCTGTATTATGAACTGTTGTGTACTATAACCTCGTTTGTCCTATGTGTCCAGGACCATCTTGAAAATGAGCTTGCTCAACGATGTAAACTTCCTGGTTAAATAAAGTTTGATTGCTTGATTGACTGATTGAAATAGTGACCCTTCATGAAATTGTTCAGATATAAGGGGTCCAAAGGGATTTCCACAAAGTGTCATTCATTTAGTAAGTTGAAATTTAAATCTGTAAAAGAGAAAAAAGGAAAATGACAAGGTGATAATTATAGGTAAGGAGAAAAGTCTATGTCATCATTAAGACCTATTGGTACTGCAGTTTCCAAAGTTAGAATCCATTTAGTTTCCCTTTGTAGTATGCTACACAATCTAGTACCTCCCCTTTGGTGTCTTGCAACTTGCACAAGAATGGTAAATTATAAATTGTCAGGCTTTCCATTGTGTACTGCAGGAAAATGTGCTCCTAATGCATTATGCATGTTCCCATTTACAATTGCCCTTACATTCTTGGATACGTTCATTCACTGGTCTTGTTGACCTGCCTATGTAATAGCTCTCACAGTTACACCAACAAATATAAACTACAAATGATGTAGTACATGTAAAAAATTATTTGATATCACAGAACAAAAATCACCCTTTGTAAACTTTTTCCCTGGACATGCTGGCACCCAAGTGCAGTCCTGCTGGGGTGTGTCATCCTTCAGATGAGATATTAAACCAAGGTCCCTTCTACCCATCCTGGTGCTGTGCTGATGGATGTCCAGGTGGAAGTAAAAGAACCCAAGGCATTTTTCACAAAGAGTAGGAGACATTCCCAGTGTCTTGGCCAATATTCCCCTTCCCATAAAACCAGTCATGCAATTGTCTAGGCTGTGCAGGTGTTGATGTGCGATATGGCGACCACTACACTTTCAGTCCTTCACTACCAGTCTAGCATTGCTTGTAAAGTGCTTTGGGATACATTGTGTATGAAAAATGCTATATAAATGCTGATTCTTCTTCTTCTTCTTCTTCATATCTGCACACATTGCACCTACCACACATAAAGAAATCTTTAGGATTGTTCTTAAGTTAGTCACTCCCACTACTAAAGATGTTGTGAAATAAAATTTTGCCAGCGAAATTGCAGCAAAATCAGCAATTTCGATGTGTGCAATATTTTGTGAAATTTGCACATTTCGTGAAATATTTTGCTGGTGCAAAATGTGAAATGTTGCCTGAAAATTATGAAATTACATCCACAAATTGTGAAATTTCAGCCATAAATAGCAAAATTTCACATTTCATGGTGAAATTTTACCATTTGTGGGTGACATTCTGCAATTTTTGGCTGAAATTTTGCAATGTTCAGGCAAAATTTTGCATTTTGAGCCCGCAAAATATTTCACAAAATGTGTGAATTTCGCAAAATATTTTGTGTAACAAAATTTATCAGTTTCGTACAACACTACCCACTGCCTGTGTTTAAAGTGGAAGTAAAAAGGATATCAGTGATTTGATCACTTATGCCTTTACCTTTGCTAAAGGTAACCCTAAGTTTGCATGCAATTTGTTCTTTCAAAACTGAACCAGTGAGCAGAATAGGCCAAAACTTATGAACAAATCCCCCTAACCTACTAGCCACATTGTTAAACTCTTTAGCAAAAGTTGCAACATTATGCTCTCATAAACTAGAGTCAACCTCTGCTTCTTTTCTTGATTTGGGGTTCAAAAGATCATGTCCATTCAATAAGTTAACCTTCTCAAAGGCATCATCAATATTTTCTGTGTAGTCCCTATCTAGTAATCTAGATCTTAGTGATCGTGCTTGTTCTTGAAAAGTTGTATCATTAAAACAGTTCCTTTTCAGTCAAATCAGTTCTCCGAATGGTATAGAAGAAATGAACTTTTTTGGATGGGAACTGCTTGCATAAAGGACAGCATTTGCTGTAATATCCTTTCTAAATTCTTCACTCAAAATTTCTTCACTAGGTGAACTTCTAAGTAATAAATCAAGAAATCTAATACAATGTCTGTCAGTCTCATGTGTGAGTTTGAGGTTCATGTCATTATTATTCAAAAACTGAATGAATTTGGATAACAGAGCAGTGTCAATTGACCATATAAGAATGATCTCATCTATATACCTGTACCATATAACAACATTGTCTAGATAATTGTTAACAGTGGCATCACAGATGACTTGGTTTTTCAAATGAGCAATGAAGAGATCTGTATATAAGAGCGCAATGGTCACCCCATAGCCATCCCACAAAGTAAAATAATTATGTGTCAAAGCAAAATCCAGGGCCTGTATCAAAACCTGTTTGAGGGCTTCATCTTGATCAGGTAAAAGGCTGCTAACTGCCTGTAAACCTAAATGGTGCTGAATGGATGTGTATAGGGTACAGGCATCAATCATAACTTAGCTATAGTTCAAATCCCAGGTCCTACCTCTTAGTTTTCCCAAGACATCCATCCCATCTCTAATGTAAGTTCTTAATGAAAGTATGTGTGGTTGTTAAAAACAGTCAATGAAGGTACAGAGGTTTTGTGTAAGGGATCCAATATCTAGCACTATGGTCTTCCAGGTGAGTCTGTAAGGTGTTTGTTTTAGGCAGGATGTAGAATGTGGGGATTATGTTGTAATCCAATGTAATAAAGTCAGATTTTCCATTTGTAATCCAATCACATGTAAAAGCCTGGTCCACAAATTCACATAATTCACCTTAAAGCCAAATTGTTGGACCCACCTTCCCTCCTCAGTTTTGCATAGTTGTTAGTGTCATTTAGGAATTCCATACATTTATCAAGATAAAATTCCTCCTTCATTAAAACAATGTTATCTTCTTTGTCTGATTTCTTGATCACCACCCCTTTCATAGTCTCCAATTCCTCTAAAGCCTCAATGTCATGCTGGTTTAAATTATGTCTATAGGAGGATAGTGGCTTGTTAAATATTTATTCTATTTCATTAAGCAACATTTTCTTAAATGTAATTACAGCAGAGATCATTACCTGTGGGCAAAAAAAGTTATGTTGGTTTAAATTTGTCTCTTTGTACAGTGTCCATATTTATAACAGGATCTATTACATCAGACCCCTCTGCTTCATTTAGCAGTGCTGTAACGTTGATGTGATCAATAATGTTAGTGCCCCAATGCTGGAAATCCCAGCTGCTAGGTAGTTGGATGTCAGAATCTGAAGTTGAGGAGGGGACATCCAAGAGATTAAATAGAAGTTCAATGTTATTTATTACTTCTTCACTCTGGCCCATGGTAAAAGTATTGTTGTTTGTGTAAGTGTCTTTTTTTGCCAAATAAATATCTGAGTTTGAGTTTCCTCATTAATTTAAAGATATCAACTCGTAATCGAAACAAATCAGGTTTGGGGTTGGTATGGATGAAAGTCCTTTGCATAAAACAGAATCCTGTGATTCAGTGAACTCAGTATCAATTAATTATTATATAAATTCTTTGTTCCTCAGGATCATTTGTGTGAGGTTTCTGTGATCACGTCCCTCATTTCTCCCTTCTGGTTTTCTTACAGTATTGGGTTGTTTTGTCTGTGTTTTTTTGTTTTCTTTCATTTTGTCTTTGTCTAAAAAATTTCAGCTCATGTAGAGGTAGTTGGAATTCCAGTCTAATCCAATACCATGGCTTCTGGGCTGTCAGGTGTTGATACTTGCATGGTTACTAATTTTTTTCTCACCTTGTTCATTTCTAGGGTTTTTGTCCCATTTTCTACTCCTAGAATGAGAGCATCCTTTACTTTTAGAGCGATCTCTTCTCTCCCAAACAAAAATCCATGTTTTATCATAATTAGAAATGTCCCTGTTAAGTTTCTTTCTTTTCCTGGCAATCAGTTCATTCTGGTATTTATTTGTCTTCTTAAAATAAGTTTTATTTAATGTTGCAAAATCATGCTTACCTTTATATGCTGAAAGCTGTGCCTGAATATTCTTAATTTCAGTATTTGCAGCTGTTTGAAGTTTTGTGTCTCTTAATGATCACAGTCATGAACTTGTTAGTACAGTCAGTTGCAGCAGTTTCCCAGTACTTCCGAAGTTCTTCATCATCAAATCCAGAGTAGGGGGTCTTGTCATTCCTAAAATCCCCTTGGTGAAATGCCAAGTTCAAGGTATTTTTCTAATGTCATTTTGTTATAATAGTGGTTTAATTCCACTCTTCTTTGTCTATCAACTTCGACAAATAGATCCTTTAGTATGGCATTGTCTGTTTCTGGCTCACTTTCAGTGAAGATGGTATGTTTTCTAAGTTCAAGACTGATACATTTACTGTGGTGCTTTCACATCCAAAGAGCAAATCGTAGAACTCCTCCTTTGAGTACAGTTGGTATAGCACATTGATGTGTTTTTGAAGTACTGCCCTGAACAAAGTTCTGTGACTAAGGTGTGGAGAAACTATTCACTCCAGAGGGATATACAGTATATAATCACTGTACTGAAGGATCTAGGGCAGTGGGTCAAAGTGTTGAAATAACTAGCATTGAATTACTTTACTGCTGGTAAATATATTTATATTTTTTGAAAAATGGCTAGAAATAATCTGGAAATTTCATTGGCTGAGACCGTTCACCTGACCATGCATTTAAATCTCTATAAACGCACTGTCAAGTGCCAAATCTCATTTTCTCCCCCTAAAAAACTAATTAGAGCTATTTTATAAGAGTAATAAGCCACTTCAGGGTGTTCATCATAGGATTTTAATGCACTTCTCTGGGGCATAAAGACACTTGGCCTTCTGCCTCATGCCTAACTATGCCCCTGGGGTGTTCATTAAAATCCTATAATGCACACCCTGTCATTGCTTATTGCATATGTATATATATATATATATATATATATATATATATATCATCAGCATCAGACAAAGAAGGTACACTTTACAAATACAAGATAAAACAGAAAACAGTCTTGAGCCAGTCAATAGCATTTGTATCTGCTGTTTTCAGATTGCAAAGATCTCCAGGGAGCCCAGCATGGAAAGAACAGCTATCCAGCATGTGTGTAGCATCCTCCACAGTATCACATTTGCACAAAGGACTTTCCCCTGATGCCCCTAGCATGGTCAGTCTTGGCACAGTGGACCACTCCTCGTCTAAACCTGTTATACTTGAACCATAGGTGGTGAGCTAGCCAGGTAGTCACTCATCTGATCTGTTTACAATATGGGAGTTTCTATTAGTGGTAGAGGCTTTTTCCCATTCAGTCTGCCACTGTGAGTCGGTGATGTTATGAACCAGATAGAAAGAGAACAGTATAGTTCAGAAAGGTTTTCTGCTTTGCAGTCAGTATCACAATGCATCCCATATGTCCCTGAAAATTGGCAGGTGTGGCATCTGCTGGATCTTGGTGATAAGTTTATTGGCTGCATTTTTACCCCAGATATGTGGTGGGGGGATATTGGCTAAAACCGGTAACCAAGTTAATTTTTTTGGCCTCAGGGTGCCTGTAATAATCCTCATGGTCTGCTGCAACTCCATATCCACTAGTCTTCTGTGGACATAATTCAAACAAACAGAGGCACAGTATTCGCCGTCATTACATTGGAGGCATTAGGCTGCTTAGTTACTGTTTGGAGGCATTATCATGTTCTGTCATGATGGTGCATACACTAGTGTGCTGATAAATTACTGTATTGGAGGCACTAGTGAGCTCAGTCAAAATAGTAAATAAAGTAGTGTGCTGAGCTGCTGTGCAGAATTTACTTAAAGGAGTACTACATTCAAAATTTGCAAAAACACATTGTGCAATGTGTTTTGATTTGTGTGTTTAGTTCTGGTGTGTCCTTCTCTTTGTTTGTTATTAGGAGTTTTTTTTTTCTAAATTTGCCTACTATTTATTGGGCTTTGGCGATCTCCATGCTAGCATGGTTATTGTTCTTCTTTTTCCTGCAATGCCTCCTCTCATGTGACAGTGATGCATCAGAGGCCACTGATTTAGTGAGGGGAAGTGCTGTAGCAGTAATATGCAATATGAGCCTGATATTTTGGCCTCAACCAAATAACTTTAATTTAATACTTTTGTTTTCTACATGGTTGTATAGGTCTAGTCAGCAAGAGTAAATGTTTTGCTTTTAATGTTTTTAAATTCATTAAATCTAACTATAAAAGGCTCACAAATCACACTAGACAAAACAATGCTAATTAGTAAAAACTCCAGCTGTTTTCTTACAGAATATCCTCTCAGTTAGACCTCAAGTGATTGCTAAGCTGTAAACGTTGCCTTTAGTGTCCACTGGATAAGGAAAGTGACTTGAAGTCACAGCTGTACTGCTGCAAAATTGATTGCAAACCAGTACTTGGTGAATCTATGGTCCTGGATGCATCACTGTCACATGGGACGAGAGGCATTGTAGGAAAAAGAAGAGCAAAAACCATGGTAATATGGAAATCCACAGAGACCATACAACTAGTAGGAGATGACATAAAACTAGTAGGCAAATTGGGAAAAAAATCCTAGTAGCAAACAAAGGGAAGGATATACCAGGACTAACACACAAATCAAAACACTCTGCACCACATTATTTTTTTTAAATGTTGACTGTCATATTCTGTATGGTTCACAATAAACACAGCAATAGAGTCAAGCCATACAAAGACAAAAGTATTGGACTTTAGGAGGGCTGACTTTGCCAAAATGGGTGAGTGCCTAAGGAATGCACTAGCAAATGGGCGGGAAGGAGGGGTGGAAGAACAATGGGGAATAATAAAAACTGCCATCACAGAGGTAACGAGCCTTGTGTGAAGCAAATAAACAAAACAAGACGATGTAAGAAACCACTATGGTTCTCAAAGGAAGTGGCAGTGAAGGTTCAAGAGAAAGAAAGCATTCAGGAAGTACAAGGAATCGCAGAGAGCAGGACAGAGAACTGTATCCAGTTAAAGCAAAAGGAGGCTGGGAAGGCAGTCAGAACACAAAGGCCCAAACTGAGGAAAAGATAGCCAACTCAGTTAAGAAGGGGAATAAAACCTTTTATAGGTACATCAGGGAGCAAAGGAAGACCAAGGAGGGATAGTGAGGCTTAATAAAGGGAGGGAGGGTGGGCAGAGGGAGAATGTGAAAGGCAGAGATACTAAACAAATATTTTTGCTCAGTATTTACAAAGGAAGAGGGAGGTACATAAAACAAACAGTAGTAACACTCTGGATA
Source organism: Neoceratodus forsteri (assembly GCA_016271365.2). Lineage (NCBI taxonomy): Eukaryota > Metazoa > Chordata > Ceratodontiformes > Ceratodontidae > Neoceratodus > Neoceratodus forsteri. Next base: position 177,361,433 of record JADMNL010000026.1, on the reverse strand, counting down.
CAGAAGTTGATACCAGCCCATTTACAGAAGAAAGGGTTCTGAAAGAACTCTTAAAACTGAAGGTGGACAAAGCAATGGGGCCTGATGGGATTCATCCCAAATTCTAAAGAACTAAGGGTAGAACTAGTGACACCACTGACTACCCTCTTTAACAAATCATGGGAGGATGGGGTGGTACCCGAGGACTGGAGGAGGGCAGATGTGATTCCCCTTCACAAAAGTGGGAGCAAGGCAGAAGCAGGAAACTATAGACCTGTTAGTTTAACCTCAGTGATAGGGAAAATGATGGAATCACTTCTAAAGGAAATAATTGTCGCGTATCTGGAGGCCAGAAGGGCACAGGACCCTAGGCAGCATGGATTCACAGCGGGAAGGTCATGCCAGACGAATCTGATAGATTTCTTTGACTGGGTGACCAAAGTAGTAGATCAGGGAGGGGCTGTGGACATGGCCTACCTAGACTTTAGCAAGGCATTTGACACAGTCCCACACAAAAGATTAATATATAAGTTAGCCAGCCTGGGAGTGGGTCCCAAGATGACAGCCTGGGTAAAGAATTGGCTGGAGAATAGGACACAGAGTAATAGTAAATGGAGTCCACTCAGAAGAAAGGAGGGTTACTAGCGGGGTACCGTAGGGTTCATATTAGGACTCAGTCCTCTTCAATGTCTTTATAAGCGACATTGCAGAAGGACTGGAAGGAAAAGTATGTCTCTTTGCAGATGACACTAAGATCTGCAACAGAGTTGATGCACAGGGTGGGGTGGAAAGGATGAGAAGGGACTTGGCAAGGTTAGAGGAATGGTCAAATGTATGGCAGCTTAGATTCAATGCTAAGAAGTGCAAGGTAATGCACCTGGGAAACAAAAACCCAGGGGAAGAGTACACAATGGGAGGTGAGATACTAACAACAACAAAAATGGAAAGGGACCTGGGGGTAGTCATATCAGATGACCTAAAGGTGGGCAAGCAATGTGAGAAGGCAGCAAGGAGGGCTGGGGGGATACTGGGATGCATAGGAAGAGGTATCACCAGTAGAAAACAGGAAGTTATTATCCCTCTGTACAGACAGCTGGTGAGACCCCATCTGGAGTACTGTGTGCAGTTCTGGAGACCCAATCTCCGCAAAGACATAGACAGGATGGAAGCTGTCCAGAGGAGGGCAACTAAAATGGTGCAGGGTCTGCACCGGAGGACATATGAAGAGAGACTTAAGGAGCTTAATATGTATAGCCTCGAGGAAAGGAGGGAGAGGGGGACATGATAGAAACTTTCAAGTACCTCAAGGAATCAACAAAGTCCAAGAGGGTAGCATCTTTCAAAAAGAGGTGTGCAAGAACAAGAGGCACAATTTGAAGATAGAGGCGGCTCCAGAGGTAATTTAAGAAGTATTTTTCACAGAGAGGGTTGTGGATGCATGGAATGGCCTTCCGGAGGAGGTTGTGAGTCAAAATCAGTGGTGGAATTCAAGCATGCATGGGATAGTCATAAGGCAATTCTGGGGGTTGGGGGTGGGAAGAAGTAGGCTGCTGGTTAACTAGGATCTGCAGCTTATCCAGTAGGTAGGGAAATGGGCAGACTGGGTGGGCCAAGCGGTCCTTATCTGCCGTCACATTCTATGTTTCTATGTTTCTATGTTTCCTTTAAATCACTTCATGGTTGAGCCCATCACTCACTAATTTCAAGTTGTTGCAACAGTCAATAACATACAATGAAATTAATATTAATGGATATAATATTTACTGGAGAGATAGGCTGAAAGGAAGGAGTGGGGGGTGTATGTAATGTTTTATATAAATGATAATTACACTGTGGAAGAAAAATTTATAATGATTGCGCTTCCAAAATATTGTGAAATCTTGGCAGTCCAGATTGAAATTGGCCAAGTTAAAAAAATTAGCAGTGTGTTGTGTTTATATAGCCCCCAAAGTAAACAAGGAAGGTTTACAGGAATTCTTGGAGTTGCTTTCCCTAAGTACAGTGGGTGAAACCATTGTGCTGGGGGATTTCAACTCTAACTGGTCAGGCATTGAAATCCCTAGACTTATTAATGTTTTGGCACAAACAAACTTGTAGCAGCTTATTAGGTTACCTACTAGATTAAATCTTAAGAATAGGAGGCATACAGTGCTTGACTGGTTTACTGGTTAATGATGAACAGGGTCAATCATGTTTTATGTTGCAGCTTGATTGCTGACTCAGTGATCATCATCCTGTATTTTGTCTCTGGAAGCACTGTAATAGACAAAAAACAAAAACAAAAGTTGTAGAGTTTAGGATTTTTTCAGGCTTTGATGCTGACAGATTCAAAGACAGTTTGCAGCATATTGACTGTCCTGTTTGGAAATGATACCGGACATTAACTGTGCATTGGCATTTTTTATTGGAGAATTTACAAAAGTGTTGAATGTATAGGCTCCATTTATAAGAAGGCTAATTAGAGGTACAGAGCCCAAGTGGTTAAACCCTTCTTTGTCTAAAATGATGAAAGAAAGACAAGGCATGGAAATGACACAGAAGAAATCAAACACCAGTGAGCATGCAAAACTGCAGGTGTTTGAGAAACAAATATGAGGCTGAAATCAAAAGGGCAAAAGTTAATTATTTAAGGTAACAACAAACAGAGGGCCTGACAAATAGTACATTCTGGAAAACAATCAGTAGTCTGATTAACCCCAGCACCAACCTGGAATCGACAATGATGAAGGCAAATGAGAAGTTAAATGACCCTTTATTAAGAGCTAATTAATTCAATAGAATATTCATTAATTTAGATGCTTACAGGAGTGATCCTGGGGTGAATTAGACCATAACAGGACAAAGAGACCATGAGTAGAGTTACATTTTATCTTAAAGCAATAACTAGCTCTGAAGTGTACAGACTTATGAAACAACTGAAGACTGATAAATCTGGTGGATTTGATGGATTGACACCAAAACTACTAAGGCTAGCATCAGCAGAAATTGAGTATCGAATTAGTCTTATTTTTAATCTGTCTTTTTGTTTGGGAGAGATACCTGACATATGGAAGTATTCATTTGTTGTACCAATGCATAAAATAGGATCCATCTGTGAATTTACAAATTACAGGCCAGTTTCTATATAGTCAGCCTTATCAAAAATACAAGAAAAAATTATGTATGGACAGTTGATTGACTATGTGGAAACCCATGGTATATTATAGTAGAGTCAACATGGGTTCAGAAAAGGGAGAGGGATGGAAACTGCCTTGGCTGAGTTCACGAGTGTGGTCCACGAGGGCACGGAAAATGGATGCCTGACTGGGGCTGCATTCGTGGACTTGACTAAGGCATTTGATCTGATGAACCATGCCTTGTTACTAGAGACACTAGAGCAAGCTGGGGTAGGAGCATCAGCGCTAGAATGGTTTACCAACTATCTAATAGATACTGTAGATATCAAATGATTAAGTACCAGGGATGTGTTTCTGAGAAGGCATTAATCAGATGTGGAGTCCCACAGGGCTCCATATTAGGACCCATCTTGTTTTCAATATTTTTTTATTCTATTTCAACAACTATTAAGGGTGCACATCTGTATGACACTGTTGTGTATTACCAAAGAGCATCTGTATCAGATTTAAATGCAATATTAACAAGGGAATTAACTCTTATGAAAGAGTGGTTAACATGTAGTAAAATGGTGCTGAATAAGCAACAAATGAAAATATTGTTATTTGGAACATTGGCTAGGCTAAAATAAAATGGAAATACACTACAAGTTAGATCAATAGATGGTACTGCTTATGACAATATGGATAACATTAACTATTTGGGAGTAATATTCGATCCTATTTTAAACTACAGTTCTCATGTACAGATACTAATGTATAAAACTAATGTAAAACTTGCCTTACTATATAATGTAGGCTTCATAACATTTTTACTGATGATACACGATTGGCAATTGCAAACCAGTGTTATCACCTATATTACATTATGCCTCGATAGTTGTTGATTATGCTCCTACTAGCACACTACGGCAGACATCTGTGTTACTACACAAGATAGGAAGATTTTCTCTTTTAGCACCAACTATTATGTATCATTGTGACATCATTAATAAATTGGGGTGGTTACCCATTACACAGTGTATGATATGTATTGTTTTAATTACAGTATCTAGGTCACCACTGTGAATGAGCTTTTGCTCAATGGTTATTCCTAAATAAACAAACAAACAAACAAACACTGACATAAACTTGCTATGGCTACATTTGCATTTAGAATACAACAAACCGATACACCTATCAGCCTAAAAAATAACTTGTGATATCACACAATGAAAACCACACAAGATCCACAAGTGATCATACCTTACTAAAAATTTCATTCAAATGCACACTTAGTGGGCAGCGTACATTTGCAAATATTGCACCTTTGATTTGGAACAGTGTTCCTTTAAAAATATGAAAAGTAACTGGCTATGATTTATTTACTACAACTTTAAAATCATATCTTAGAAATTTATCTTTGTGTGACTGTTTTTATATAGGACGTGGAATCTATTTTCCTATTTGTATCGACATTATTTATGAAATGTAAAATATATGTATTGTGTATGCTTTGTATGTTTTTCTGTGGATTGTATATAAAGAAAACTTTGTGGACCACGAGTTGTACCTGTAAAAGGGATTGTATTCCAGTATGCTAACCTGTTTACAAATAAAAATCAATCAAGTTGCTGAGAAACCCCTGTTACCAATTCCCATGACATCACTGCAGTAGGTAACAGATGAATGACATGTCAATTGTCAGGCACCTTTCCCATTGTGCCTCCTTTATATCTAAATTCTGATTTGGTTCCTTCCCTTCCTACCATACAGCCCTCTTATCCTCTCCCTCAGCTATCTGCTACCCTCTCTACAATACTACTTCCCATTCCTTCTCGATTTTTTCTTGAAAATCTACTGTTAGTCGGTCTGCTTCCTCATACTGCTTTGTTAAACCCTGGTCCTCACTTTCCCTGTTAATTTGTTCTGCCTCTTCTGCTTTCTCCTTAAAGTCTCTTCTTCATGACTTTTCTTCTCCCTCCTGCAAGTGTCCATGACCCTCTTCCTTCATCTTCCTCCACTAATTTTACCCAGATAGTCTGTTTGCAGAATTACCTGTTCACTGTTATGTACTTGTAAGAGTATCTACCTTGCCTAAACTATTTCAGTTTAAACTACTTAATATCATTAGGCTTAATAGCTTAATACATGTCTGTTGTACTGTTTTGCCTTCAAATGTTTGATTATGCTCCATGACGTACTATATTTGCTGTATGTGATTTCACATATCTCCTTACCCCAGGACACATCTGGAAACAAACTGTTAGCAATTCAGTATGTCTTTCCTGATGAAACTTTTGAAATTAATTAATCAATCAATTAACAGATGGTCATTTGTAGAAAATGTGTCACGTCGACAAATAAAGATGTGTTAATTGATATGCCAGTCATCTGTCACCCACTACAGTGATGTCACACATACTGCTCCCCCCCAATGCAATCTACTGCCAGTCCAGAGAAACCAAACTAATGTAGTCCTCCCTCATTTACATCACACAATCATTCCCTGCTTGCAAAACCAAAGTAACAGGAACCTGTCTATAATAGAAAGTAACACTGCCCCAACAAAAACAAGCATTTGTCAATGCTGAATGTTTGCTTGCTGATATTAGCATTGGACGTGGAGGAGTTAGACAGATGCAGAATAGGAGTGACAGTGATGTATTGAACTCATGCCAATCCCACCTCCACCCTGCAGAGATGGACAGGCATTGGGATGTGCCTGTGAGTCATTGCCCATAATGCTCATGGCATTTTACCTCACCCTATCCTTTTTTTTTTGCCATTAAATCTTTATTCCAGTTTTAGTTACAGAGAATGCTTCCAAGAAACATAGGTACAAACATGAAGGTATACATTGATACTTGTTACAACTAATGACAGGAGACATTCTCTGCAATACCCCCCAACAATAAAAAAAAAAGGACAATAAAACACCCAAGAAAAAAACAAATTCCCTCCTTCCCCCCACCCTCCACCACTACCCTCCCAGCACAAGACATTTTAACATGTTCTCAGTCAGAGGGGTACCTATATATCTTACAGTGAGTAAGTAGTATAGAAGGGACCCCAGATCTTGTCGAACGTGGGAAGCTTATTTTGAAGGACAGCTATCATCCTTTCAATCCTCAGGCTAGAAAGTAATTCCTCCAGCCATTCGGAGTAGCTGATCATGACAGGGTCTTTCCAGTGTCTAAGAACCACCTTTTTAAGGGTAACCGAGATCAGAGCCATATGGAACTTCCTATTCCTAACCAAAATACGGGACACATCCCCCAGCAGACATATTTCAGGAGTAAAAAGGTCCTCCAGGCCCAGCAAGGGATCCACTCTATTTTTAATGGCTGTCCGAAGCAGGACTACCTTCGGACAACTCCAGAAAATATGCATCAGATCCCCATTTCCGGAATGACACCTGTTACATGTGGGATTCGACACCAATTTTAAACTCGCTAGCTTTTGTGGGGAGTAGTAAATGTTATGGAGAATTTTAAACTGTATAAGCCTTAACTGGTCCTGCAGGATAAATTTATGGCGACCTTGCCAGAGAACTGTCCAATTAAATTCTTCATCGGGAAACACCAAGGCCCAGTAGGAGCATGGAGCCAGGTTTTGAGAGTAGGCCCAGTTAAATAATACATTTTATATCTTGGAAATCGCCTGCGACAGGCCCACCAGAGATCCCAGGGTCTCATGAAAGTCCACTTTCGGGGTCTGGATTGGACTCATACCTATCTTGCTGAGTAAAAGGTGTCAAAGTTGATACACTTTAAAAATCCCCGTGATGGGCAATTTGAATTTATGTAGGATCTCTAATGAGGAACACGCATTTCCATCTTCGTTGAGGAGATCTTTCAAACAACACTTGCCTGGTAAGGTTAACCAAGTGGGACTAATAGGCTTATTATCAATTAAGAAATGCGGGTTGCCCCAGATAGGTTGAGACCAATCCCTGAAGTGGTCATATTTTAAAAAGCTACAGAGCTGTGCATGGATCTTTACAGAGACCCCCATCGGGATTTCCTAAGGGGAGGGAGTAGTTTTGGGTTGAGATAGAGCAAGGCCTCTGGGACAAGACCATGTTTCTTAATGAGAGCTACCTCAGATTGTATCCACAAGGGTACATAAGTTGTCTGAGTAAGAGAATCCGTACTCTGTACCCACCTAAGATATTTATTAACATGACCCGCCCAAAAATAAAGGACAAAATGTGGCATCCTTAACCCCCCGGATAATTTAGGTGCGGCCAATTTATGATAGGCCATCCTAGCTTTCTTGTATCCTCACATAAAGTTAGCTATAGACCCATGGAGTTTCTTAAACCATGAGAGTGGAAGCCAGATATTTAGCATACTCTACCTCACCCTATCCTGTAGACACCGACAAGTGTTGAGGTGTGCCTTGGGGTGTTCGGCTTCACAGTCACCCCATTTCATAAGGACATACGCTGAAATGTGAAATGGGTGCAGTACAGGAGAATGGGGTGAAGTCTGGGGCTGAAGAGTGCAAGGCACACCTCGATGTCTGTCACTGGCTGCAGGGTGGGGGTGGGATGGCATGAGCATTATAGCCAATGATCCAAAGTTACACCTCTGATGCCTGTCAGTCTGTACAGGGTGGGACATTATGGTTAGAAACCCTAATGCCCCGTGCGTGTGTTGGTATTTGCACTACAAATTTTCAACATGGCCTTTTTGTGACCTCCACCTCATGAAAGCATTTGGGACCTCTTCTCATGAACAGTGGCAGTGTGATTTTGTTAATGTGTTCTGAACTTTGAGTTCCTACAGCAACCGTGCCATTCTGTGCCAGATGTGTAAAAACACAGTTCAGGCAGGATGTGAAAAATGACAGTTGTACCATCCATAGGGAGGTGTGAAGAGATAGCAATGTTGAAAATCTGTAGTGAAAATATTAAAAATGCTTGAAGTTCCCAGCATACATGGAAACTGCTCAACACATGCTTGTATCACAGTCATTTAGTGGAATTATTTCACCAAATTTTCAACATAGGCATTTTTGTGACCTCTGCTCATGAACACTGTCACTATGATTTTCTTAATCTGTCCGAAACATTAATTTCCCACAGCAACCATGCCATTGTGCGCCAGATGTGCAAACTCATATTTTTGGCAGGATGTGAAAAATGACAGCTGTACTGTTCATAAGGAGGTGTGGTAAAATGCCAATGTTGAAAATCTGGAGTGAAAATATTACAAATTTGCGCACTTCTGAGCATATATGGAAACTGAGCAATACACACTTGTAACACAGTCATTTTATGGACTTTTGTCACCAAATTTTCAATATAGGTATTTTAGGTCCTCTGCTAATGAACAGTGTCACTCTGATTTTCTTAATGTGTCCCAAACACTGATTTCCCACAGCAACCATGCTATTCTGAGCTGGAAGTGCAAAAATGTATTTCGGCCAGGATGTGGAAAATGACAGCTGTACTGTTCATAAGGAGGTGTGGAAAATGCCAATGTTGAAAATCTGGAGTGAAAATATTGCAAATTTGCAAAGTTATGAGCATGCGTGGAAATTGTGCAACACATGCTCGTAACACAGTCATTTTATGGACTTTCATCACCAAATTTTCAACATAGCCATTTTAGGACCTCTGCTCATGAACAGTGTCACTGTGATTTTCTTAATGTGTCTCAAACACTGGCTTCCCACAGTGACCACGCTATTCTGCGCCAGAAGTGCGAAAACACATTTTGGTCAGGATGTGAAAAATGACAGCTGTACTGTTCATAACGAGGTGTGGAAAAATGCCAATGTTGAAAATCTGGAGTGAAAATATTACAAATTCACGAAGTTATGAGCATGCGTGGAAACTGTGCAATGCACACTTGTAAAATAGTCATTTTTTGGATTTTTTCCACCAAATTTGCAACACAGGTTTTTTGAGAGCCCACCTTATGAACACTGGCACTGTCATTTCATTAATTGGTCCCAAAAGTTGATTCCGCACAGTGACTGCGTAGCCACCTTTCAGGACTCAATAATGCCATGTCAGTGGCTGAGTTCATGAGGAGGGATCCCAATAACCCCATGTTCAAAATTTGGTGCCAAAATTCCCAAAAATGCTTGAGATATGCACCAAAGTTGAAAAAAACCCTATTTATGCCATTATACAGCTTACTGGCATTTCTTCAGTCCACGGTTGGCTTTGAAGAGTGCAGACGTGTTCCAGGTTCACCAAAGATCATCACGCTGGGCTCCAGAGGTAAGAATGGGGTGAGGGGGTGTGGGAGGTAGGGTGCACAGAGGGTGGAGTGCGGGTTGGGGAGGGCTATGGACTCAATGAGAGACCCGTTTCTGTTTTACAGGGTTAAAAAAAACATTGCGGGACTGTTTTTTTTTAGGGACGGCACACTGGGATGGGCTCCAGTGTGCCACCTAGTGTTTTGGGTTGTAGCTGACGGGCGTATGGACACCCTGTCAAGCACATACTGAGGGGGGGGCAAGAGCCATGAGGAATTAGGCACCCCACTCAGCAGACAACAAATTGTGGGGGACATTATGCCAATGGAGAGTGTGCTCCCCATCAACAAATTGAACTGGGAAGGAGGGACTGAAGCTGACAGGGATTGGGTGCCCTGTCAGGAAAGAAAGACTGCTGGGGGAGCGCATGATGCTGAGGGGGATTGGGAACCCCCTCAGCATACAACAGAAACTTGGGGATGAGGACATTATGCCAACAGGGACTGGGCTCCCCATCAGCCAATGAACTGGGTCAGGGGCATGCGGATGGCGAGGTACAGGTCGATCCCTCATTGCAACGGAATGGCTGATGTTGCAATGACAAGGTGGCCCGTGATTGCAGCGGTGAAAATGTTTCAAAGTGGTGGCGCACTGGCTGAACTAGTGTTAGCAGCAGTATGCCACTGCATTGGGGAAAGCAGGACAAGCCTCAAAAGGCGATGGGGCCATTGGATCTCAAAGTGTCACACCCCCAAAGCCCCACTTCTCTCCTAAGCCATGTCGAAATGTTTCTTGCGCATATGCAAGCAAACATAAAAATTCACAAGAAACTATAGTAAAACTCTGACAGCCAAGAATCCCTGCAGTTTTGTTACACATACCTTATTGTTACCTTCCTGCAAAGGCAAACTAAACAAGCAACAGAAACCAATGTAACTTAGCCTCCACCTGCTGACGTCACAGAGTCATTATCTGACTACAAAACCAAATTAACAGTACTCTTCCTACAATACAAAGTGACACTGTCCCTTAACAAACAATTCACATGATCCTATATAAGTCCTGCAGAGGGAAAAAGATTAAACAAACCTTTTTACACTGAATTCCTGATCCTGAAGCATTGTTATAAGAACAGCCATTCAACAGTAATAATGTGATTATCGCATACCTGATGTTAACATACAGTACCTTAAACAGTTACTGTAAGAACACACTCACTGGGTATCTTTGAATAAACAGCTATATGTATTTTAAAAAGGAAAAAAAAATACAAGTTTCAGCAGGAAAGTATAAATATCTCTGGCAGTATCAGGCAGTGCTCCAGTGATTGAAAAAAATGAATGACTCAATCAAGAATATCAAAACACAGAGAAACCTGGACTGGAACTACTATTAAAAGAGTGGGAAAACCTGGACTGGTGCTACTACAATTCAGAACACAATTAGCTAAACAAAATGCACTATTTAAAGCTTGGACTGGATTTTGTTAAAAATAACAAAACTTTATATTTTTTTCCCCGCACTCAGTATTCTAAATATATTGTCTACTAACCATGAAATATAACCCACTAGGCATGGGGTGAAATGATGGACAACATGGTAATTTTGGATAAAGTAACCTATGAGGCCAATGGTTTTGTGGCTTACTCTACCCCACCTTCAGGCAATGAAATTATCACCTTGTTCTTCACACTGCCCTATGTCCAATCAACTATGGGTCTTGAATGCACTTTGAGTTGTTGTGTTAGATGCACTTTGAGTTGTTATGCTAAATTCACTATTATGTTACATTATGGTGCTCAACCAACTAGTGTCCTGCATTACTGTGTTGAATTTACTGGTACTGTATGTTGAATTAATCACTGTATTGAATATGGCAGACTGTTGAGTTGTTGTGTCAAATGTATGTTTACTAAGCCACAGTATTAATTATTTTGAATGCACTCAGTTGTTAAATCCACTATTAAACATTCTGGTATATTGAAACACTTCCATGAGTGTACATTTAGTATGTTGAGTTATTGTGCTAAATTTATTGCTGTGCTGAGTCACGAGAAGTAGTTGAAAACTGTACTGATTGATTTATTCATTCATTATGACAAGTTAACAAAACCCTCTGTTAAAAATGTCATAAGAAACTGTTAAAACCAGACTCTAAAACTAAGTACATAATATATTATTTTTACAAAATGAAGCATTCATGTCACAATTTAAAAGATTATTGGGTCCCTTTAAGGTAGCTTTGCTTCTTACTTGCCAGCTTGCAAAAGTTTACAACCCTGATAAGAGCCTTCCACTCTATAAGAGTAAAATGATATAAGATCAGTTACATGGAGGGCAGAAATAAAAGTGATTCAAGCCAAATTCTTCTAATAACATAGCATTGATGCAGCAGAGTAACCTACATGAAGTCTTCAGGGTACCCCTTCCCACAATCAGATTCTAATGAGATGATCTTAGTGTTGTTATGAAATCTGATTTCTAATGTTACTCGGGAACAATTTAAATCTAAATTAAGTTAAAATGTTCCTGTCAGTGTGCTTCAGAATCCAAGCCAAATACAGTTCGCTAGTGCAGTATGTAATGTCATTGGTTGAAATAATGCTGAGTCAGTATGCTGAATGTATTTAGGTTTGGGGACATCATGTTTACTGCTGAACACGGCAACATTGGACTTTACTTTGTTAAAAGTGACCGGTATGTTAAGCACTGCCAGAAGTACAATATCATATTTTGTGTCTGAGTCACTGTATGGAGATGGGTGCCAGTGCATTGAGCCATTGTCTGAAATGTAGTAATGGGGTGAGCCACTTTGGAGAACACAGCAGTTTGCTGAGTCACTGTGATGAATTCAAAATGTATGAAGTGAGGCAATCACTTTGCTAAGTGCACTATTGTCTTCAATTACTGTGCTCAAGTGTTCTGGGAAACATTCACTTCTGTTTAGGATGCATTCCCTGCAGTTATTTCCTTCACTATTTAGACTTACTTTGCTTTGCTCTGCTCACGGTTAAGGGGTACCATAAAAGGGAGTATCTAATCCATGGTGGGTCTAAATTCTACCACAAGTGGAACAAGCTCTGGCTGTGGAGAGCTTTTGGGATGCTTTTGCCCATTATTTCTAATGACTTTGCACAATGCAGATCTGTGGAGAGGCAGTTTCAATGTGGTCTTCCTTTTTACAATGTGTCTTCTTAGAATATGCCTGCAGATTGCTATATATTTAGCCTGGATAGTTCATAGAAGAAATGGCATCTTACCAGAAGGGGAAGGGATCAGATCAGTTCCAGTACAGTAGCTTCTTCTTGCTGTTTTTATATTGTTTCTTGTGGATTTTTCTTGGTAGAAGGTTATTTCTTTTCTTTCTTACTACTTCTAAGGGGCTAGCAGGGTATTGTTTTGGGGCTGTTGGACTTTTGAAACCTGTTTTGGTGGCTATAAGTGGGCTCATTTGTTTGATGTTTCACTGTGTAGCAGGCTGCTTTTGTGGAGGCCCATTTCTTCTGATTTAAAACCTATTTGGTGTGACTTAATTGGGGTTGATTCTTTGAATTGGAGACCTATATCTTCTAATTTCAAGCCTATTTTGATGTGTTGTTGGTGAAGTTGTTTGAATTGGAGACCTGTTTCTTTTGGTAGCAAACCTATTTTTTGGGCTTGGAGTGGAATTGTGATTCCTTTTTGCTGGCTTCACTAGCTGCAAAGTTTAGTGCATAGTGGGGGAAGGGTGCTAATGGTCTGAACAGGGGCCTCAGCTACCTGATTGTTTCTGGAAGGCTTGGGCTGGTCCCACCCTCCCAGCTCCTCACCCCACCCACCCCACCCACCCCACCCCAGGTCCGTGATTTCCTTTATACTAGTGGTTCTGACATCACTTCCTCAAACAGGCAAAGGACATGCACCTGTTATAGCAGAAACAGACATCTGGGAAAGGAACAGCAGTGAGTGAAGAGGTGACTGCTATCTCAGTGGAAGGGAAGTAACTGCAAATCAAGGAGCTTTCATTGTTACTTCTTTGCATTGCTATTTGCATTGCGGAAAGGAAGAGTAGGAGTTTGAAGAAGGTGGTGCAATAGTTACTTAAAGTCTCTTTTTGGGTGTGGATAGGAAGGATAAGAATGTAAAAAGCAGTTGCTTAATCTATCTAAACATGTACAACAAAGGGGTAAGGTAAATTAAGAAAAGAAGAATGTTTTGCACTGCTAGAGGAGGGAGAAGGGAGACTTGGGGGATTGTTTGATATCCTTCATCTGGAAGGGTGGGGGGTTGCTGGAGGGCAACGAGAGCAATGGGTAGGGTGGTAGGCTGCAACAACTGCAGTGCACCAATCTTTCTAAAAATTGCCTGGAGGGTGGGGAAGGGGGGATGTTTAGTGTGCAACCACATAGAGAAACTTAGAAAGGAGATTGAGGGTCTGCAGGAGGAACTAAGACAGGCAAGGCAGACTTGAGGTGGGTTTAGCCCAATACTGGAGGGAGGGAGTAGGGGAGATGAGGGAGGGCGATTTGAGCCAACAGTGATGAGGAGAGGGTCAGAAGAAGAGAAGCAGAGACAAAGGGGCCCAGGCCAGGAAGAACGATTGCCGGGGAAACCAGGTCAGGAGACAAAAAGACAAACAGAAGGAGGAGACAGGAACTTGTGAGGGGAGGAGAAGAAGTGGCAGAAGTTATGAAGTGGAAAGGAGGGAACAGGATAGTATGAAAAGAGAGAGGGAGCGGGCATTTGTGAAGGGTCTTCAGAAAATAGTTTTGCACTACTAGACGGGAAGAAGGAGGAGGGAAGTGATGCAATTGGAGGAGTAATTGATTAATGCCTGGACCAAACTGGAGTGGGGGAAGTTCAGCTGGGAGAATTGCAACAGGGGCAAAAAGGGGAAATAATGTGCAGGAGGAAGAAGAGGAGCCTGAAATGAGAGATGGAGATGAATGGAAGCAAGCAGGGAGTAAGAGGGGTGGAATCTTAGTGCTGGGGGACTCAGTACTAAGAGGAGTCAGGTGGGGTAGCAAGGGGGAGAGGCATAGTCATATTTGGGTGGAGGCCATGCCAGGAATGACAGTGGAAAGGGTGGGACAATCTGTTCTGAAATATGCTAGAAGTGGTAGGGACAAGTCATTTAATTATACATCTTGGGACTCATGACCAGGCTGACAAGACAGTAGATATAGTCTAGAGGAGGCTTAAAGAACTAGGACAATTATGTGAGGGGGCAGGAAGATCAGTAACTTTTTCAGAGATACTTCCAGTGCCCAAGGCAAGGCCAACAAGAAAGCTGAGAATAGAGGAGTTTAACAGATGGCTAAGAACCTGGTGGTATGCTAAAGGGTATGGGCTGTTGGGGGCTAGGGAAGGACCTGGGAGGACAATAGTTTCTATGCCAAGGACCGACTACACTTGAGTGAGGAGGGAAAGAAAGTGTTGAAACAGAGGATGGATGAGTACATAGAGGAAGTAGAGAATTTGAACTAGGAGCAAGGGGTGGCAAGTGGGCAAGAGACATGCAGAGACCACAGGTTGAGAAACCATATGGGCTTACCCCCCATAACAGTGACAAAGGACAAATGGCAAATACTATTGATGATGCTAGTAAAGGAGGGCAGGATGGGAGGGGGGAAGGGTGGAAGGTGGTTACCCTTAATGCTATGAGCCTTGGGAGAAAAACTGCAGAGTTACATGTACTCATGGCAGAGGGAGAGGTGGACATTGCAGCTATCACAGAAACATGGGCCACCCAATACAATGACTGGGACCTGTCTGTACCAGGTTACAGGTTATTTCATAGGGACAGGGTGATTGGGAAAGGGGGGGTGGTACTATATGTGAAGGAAGGACTGAAGTGTGTAAGGGAGGAAGGGGAGGAGGGTAGTATGGAGTCAGTCTGGATGCAAATCCAGGATTCCAAGAATAGGATTCTCAGAATTGGTGTGGTGTACAGGCCACCATCTCAGATGGAGGAGTTAGACAGGGAACTGGTGGGACAGATCAGGAGGACCTGCGAGTAGGGTAGTGTGGTGATTGTGGGGGACTTCAACATGCCAGATGTGGACTGGAGTACCCCAACAACGAGGAACAGAAGGGATCAGGTACTGCTGGATGCCTTCCAGGACAGCTTCCTGCTGCAAATGGTCAGTGAACCAACCAAATTAGAGAATACCCTTGACCTTGTGCTGTCAAATGGGGACTTTGTGTGAGAATTTACAGTGGAGGAATTGCTGTCAGGGAGTGACCACCACTCAGTATGGCTCACATTGGATATGGGCAAGGAAGGAGTGAAATCTGGCACAAGAGTGCTGGACTTCAGGAGGGCCAACTTTGGGAGGATGGGGGAAGTGGTAAAAGGGTACCTGGCCAGAATTCAACCTAGTACAGACACTAACCAGAGGTGGGAGCTCATAAAGCTGGGGATAGTAGAGGCAACCAAAACCTGCTGCAAGGCCCAGAGCAAGAAGGCTAGGGCTAAGAAACTGAGCTGGTTAATCAAGGAGGTCATGGAAAAGGTAAGGAGAAAAAGAGCTGACTTTAGGAGGTACAAGAAAACAGGGAGATGGGAAGACAGGGAGCAGTACTTGACGGAATCGAAGGAAGTGACACGGGCAGTAGGAGGAGCCAAGGCATCTACAGAGCTCAGGCTGGCACAAGGCATTAAGAAGGGGGAGAAGGACTTCTTCAGGTACATCAGGGAGAAAAGGAGCTGTAAGGACTACATAGTAAGGATTAAGAAGGGTGGGGTTGGGTGGAAGCAGGGTGCGATAAGGCAGAAGCACTAAATGATTACTTCTGCTTGGTATTTACTAAGGAGAAGGGGGGTGATACTCAAGAAGGGGGAATTGCAGAAACAGGGGGAAAGGGGGTGACAGATGGGGAAATAATGGAGGGCAGAGTTTGGGAGGTTTGAAGGCACTGAGGGTGGACAAGGTGCAAGGCCCAGATGGCATCCACCCCAGGGTACTGAAGGAGTTGTCAGAGGTCCTTGCGGGACCTTTGGCAGATCTATTTAATGACTCGCTACACTCTGGGTGTGTACCTCAGGACTGGATGATGTCTCATGTGGTGCCCCTCCAAAAGAGTGGCCCCAAGGATGAACTGGGAAACTACAGACTGGTGAGCCTCACGTCCATCGTGGGTAAGCTAATGGAGACTATCCTGAAGGAGATGCTGGTGGCCCTCCTAAAGGCCAAAGGACTACAGGACAGCAGACAGCATGGCTTCATACAGGGCAGATCCTGCCAAACCAACCTGGTGGAGTTCTATTACTGGGTAACTAGGCAACTGGACAGGGGCCATGCAGTGGATTTCCTGTATCTGGACTTCAGTAAGGCATTTGATTCTGTGCTGCATGGGAGGCTGGGAAGTAAGTTAGAAGGCATAGGGGTGGGTGCAAAGCTGTTGAGATGGGTAGGGAACTGGCTTCAGGGAAGGCAACAGAGGGTGGTGGTGGGTGAGGAGCTCTCACACCCAAGGGTAGTGATGAGTGGTGTTCCACAGGGCTCAGTGTTGGGACCAGTGTTGTTTGGGATATTCATTGCAGACATATCATTGGACATCAATAGTAAGATCATTCTGTATGCTGCTGATACCAAGATGGGAGCTGTGGTGGACAACCTGGGGGTGGCAGGGGTTGCAGGATGATCTGGCAAAGCTTGAAACCTGGTCAGACACCTGGCAACTGGGGTTTAATGCCAAAAAGTGCAAGATGCTGCATTTTGGGATGAAGAACCCAAAGAGGAGTTACCAGCTGGGGGAAATGCAGCTAGCCCAGACAGAGGAGGAGAAGGATCTTGGGGTGCTCATTACAGGGTCAATGAACAACTCGACACAATGTAGGAAGGCAGCTGCAAAGGTGAACAAAATGCTGGGTTCAATTGCAAGGGGTAGATCCTCGAGGAGGGAGGAGGTGATTCTGCCACTGTAGAGGTCATTAGTTAGACTGCACCTGGAGTACTGCATGCAGTACTGGCCCCCATATCTGAAGAGGGACATTAAATTACTGGAGGGGGTGCAGCACAGGGTTACAAAGATGATCAAGGGGCTGGGGGACTTATCATATGAGAGGAGGCTGAGGGAGCTGAACATATACTCGCTGGAGGTGAGGAGGGATGGGGACATGATTGAAACCTTGAAGTACATGAATGGAATAAATAAGACAGGTACAGAGTGGCTGTTCAAAGTAAGGGAAGGGAGGGGAGGGATGCCAGGGGCCATGATATGAGACTGGAGGGAGGAAGGTTCAGGAGGGAGATGAGGAGACACATTTGTACAGAGAGGTTGGTAGCTGGGTGGAATGCGTTACCTGCAGAAGTGGTATCCAGTAGAACAGAGGACTGCTTCAAAAGGGGATGGGACAGGACAAGGGGGAGGATCAACGGAGGGGAAGGGTGGAAGGGTGGGGCAGCTGCAGAATAAGGGGTGCTAGTTGCACATTCAAGTAGACTTGATAGACCTCTAGGCCTTTATCTGATGGCAAATTTCATATGTTCATATGTTCTTATTTTCAGTTGGGCTCTACGTCTACACAATATTATGCTACATTGTGTAAAATCAGAATGTACTAAAAACAATATTTTACATCTGGGTGGATATACAGTATTAAGTGCCAGATCGGTGCACAAGCAGAAAGATGCATTGCACAAAGAGGGTGCACCGGTCAGCACTGATACAGTATTCAGAGAGAATGCACCACCGGTACAGGGTGTGCATACAGTGAAGCCCACCAGGATGAAGCACTGCACTGAAGAATTCTACTGTAGAATTACTGCAGCAAATAATGCAGTTTCAAAGGGAGTTAATCCCTTTTGCCATGCAGTAAACCTGTGACACTGCACTTCATCCTGGCGGGCTTCATTGTTCCTGTTGAAAATGTGACTTTGGACAGAAGTCACAATGCAGGCAGCTGCCAAGTCAGGTGCATCCAGGGTGACCCCGACTGAATACTTTGATGGGGAAATGCGTGGCACATACCAGTATGCACAGCAGCCCCCATAGGCGATATTCAGCCCAGGAATGCAAATGAACTAATTGAGCATGCAGGGTGCAAAGGGGCTTTATTCATGCTCATTACCAGCCCATTTGCATGTTGGCATGGGAATGAATGCACTGGAGCAGCTCTCGCCCCAAGCCTCGATCTCTATCACTCCCATGTGGGACAGGCCCTGAAGTCTGTGGTGTTGTAGTGGCACCCCACCCCATCCCACCCGTTCCACCAGCCCTAATCATACTGGAGTCCAGGCTCTATTGGTTCCATATTGTAGGGACCCCACTGCCATCCCTAATTGCACCTGAATACACTTACAGTCCGTGTTCATAGTCTAGTGGTCCCGGCTCCCCCTGAACGGTGCACAGACATCCCCCTCCCTGACCCCCAGCCCATCCCATTTTGACAACTGGCTCTGTAATGGTATCGTACCACTCTATCGGTGGGTGGTGGAGCACTCACAGTAGGATGCTGGAATGTGTTATACATAGGCATGAGCTGTGCGTGGATAACACCCAGTGGCCACACACCTCAGACACTTGCATGCAGATCCATCATCCTAGTGCCACTGCACTGCTCAGTGTGGGTGGTGGCCAATGTTGTACCCACTCACACAGGTCCCAAAACAGGCATGTTACAGCTGATCTCCCATTCATTTGTACAGTTGGGGAACTGTGGATGAACTATCCATAGCCTGAAGCACACACTGCAAATGGCATTACAGGATACCGCACCCCATGGCACCCAGGATACCTCATCAGTCCGGAGGGTGGCATGTTACACAGGGGAACAGGGGAGAGGGTGGACTTGCAGTGGTGTAAGACAGCAGGAAGATACAGCATCGGCAAGGCATGCATTGGAGGTATGTAAATTCCCTCTTCAGTTTGCCAGGGATGTACACACAACTGCATACACTGGTGGATCCGCAGATGGCATGGTTCCCAATGCATGGTACAGCCAGTTGGGTCATTCCAGAATGCAGGTCCCTATCCTGGTTTCAGTGCAGTCAGTGGCAGGGTGTGGAGGGCAGTGCCAGTCTTTGCAACAGGTTGGATATGGGGGAGTGAGGGTGTCTGTGTACAGGGGTGGTGGATGGGAGTCCTCTAGACTATGGATATAGACCATGGTTTCCTCTGGTGTGATTGTGTCTGGGGGGGGTCTTACACTATGGAGCTGTTCAGGGATGGAGTTGGCTAGATTGGGGATGGAAAGGGGGTACTTCTAGTCCACCAGGGCTGCAAGGCTGCTATGCACCTGGGTGCACATCTGCAGCCTGCTGTGGGTGGTTGGCTGGGTTAGGCCAGCTAATCATAGCCTAACTGTGTGCTGCAGTGCTTTGGACTGTGAGGGGCACATTCCCACTGAATATGCTGCAGCACAACATATGCATGGGATTGCCCCCTTGAATTGAACTGCATACCATTTGTGTGAGCCCTGGCCCATTCCCTTGCAGCTGGCACATCCCACATGTTTGAATATCGCGCTGCTGTGCATTGTTGGAGTTGTGCGGCACATATCCCTTTTCCACCAGGATACACTGTGTATCTTCTTTGAATACAGGGCCCCTGAACTAGGTACACTGAATAAATACATTATAAAAATGGCAAAATCATGACCCCGCTGAAAACAAGATGTTGCATCTAATCTGGGACAGCCTGAGCAAATACAGTGCAAACATGTATAAATGAACATCCCTGTAACAATGAGATGTAGCACCTCCCCTGCCCTATCCAGGATTCAAAATATAGGATAAAAAATATTCAGAACTCCCACATCCATATCACCATTACCCTGTAAGAAGCCTTCATTTTCCCTGTGTTTTCCCCACAGTGGCAGAATCAAATCACTGAAGATTTTTTCCATAAGCCACTGGTTCCTTATTTATGACTTTGTTCTTTATTTATTATATCAGCAGCCTTTTATTAGGAAAAGAGTTCTGATTTGCTGTTCTGTATTAATAGTATATGTCAAGATGGCCTTGGAATGATTTGGATTTATATGCTATGCATAAGGCATAATGGGGACTATATGAAATAACAAATATCAAGCTCATTATTTCATGAACTATACTCAAAATTAGTAATCACAAGTCAGACAATCTTTCAAAAGATACTAGTAATGCCTGTAAGTAAATTTATTGCAAATGAATTATATATATATGTATCTACACAAATGCTATTTTTACATCTTATAGCTGTTAGTTTTCAGACAAATTCTCATAGACTTTTTTCTGTCCACCTGACAGAATCTTGAATAAGTTACGTAAATGGCATTATTTTCTTCAAGGCCCTGATCCAGCAGCTCAGTAAATTCACACTCAGTATATCATATTATAAAATGACAAAAAAGAGTCTTCTCTTTGCAGTTGTTTGATCAGGAATTTTCTAAATGGTATAAGTTATTTTTATTACATCTACAGTATGTTGGACCAATAAAAGGTATCAGATCATTTGCTTCTGCATCACTCATGGTTTGTCAGCAGTTAATTCATTAGATAAGGTCTTTTTTGCCAGGAGTTTGACTGCTTCTCCAACTCTTCCCTAAACACACACACACACACTTACTATAAGATCTCAGTAGCTCTTATCTATTATGTTTGGGAAGCAGGCTGCAGCCCTTCCCGTCAAAAAGAAATTTATATATTTAGTCTGGATAGTTCACTGAAGATCATTTTATCAGATAGGTCTTGAGAGGTTAAAAAACAGTATGAATCTTTACAAACTTTACTGGGAAAGCGTAACATTTATGAGGTATGAATCTTTCTTGAAAGATATTCATCCCCAACTTAAGTTAGTAGCAAATAATGTTTAAATTATAGGCATTTAATGTGCAAGTTGTTCCATTTTGAAGGGAATAAACAAATCTCCAGTTTAATAGGCATCCAATATTTTACAAGCTGTTTCAGTTTCCTAATGGCCATCTGATAAGCAGCTTGGACTTATGTCTCCAACATTCTAAACAAAAAGAAGGGATTATATTATTTTAGTTGTCATAGTGATTTGTAGATGTGGAAGGATACATTGAAAAGTCCAAAAAATGTGTTCCACGAAACTCCATTTTCAAGCTACAGATAGCAAAATGGATGTAGGCTGTGCCCACAGCCATAACAAAGGGGATATCACTCTTCTATGTACTGAGCTCTGCTATAAGAAAAGGGTGAAATCAGACAATGGTAAAAGCAACCCCTAAATATAGCCAATATCTGAGATGCAAGGTCAGAATTAAGTCTCCCAAGTAAAAAAAAAACTCTTAACTGATGACAATTTCTCTTTACCACAAGGTGTTTCTTATAATGAGTTGTAGGTGCTGTTGTTCCAGCTGCCTGAGAGTAGATACATTTGAAGTCTTGTTTTAATGTTGTAGCAAGCAAGCGAAAGAGAAGTAATTTAAATGCTGATAAGGAAGAGCAATAATAATAAATATATATATATATATATATATATATATATATATATATATATATATAATAAAAATGCATAAATGATACAGTACATGAAGACAACTACATTCCAATTTGTTTGGTTTCTGTAAACACAAATACAAACCAAAGCATCAAACTCTGCACAAAGCACTGTGAGTATGCAAATCTGTGTGTTTTTGTGTTTGGGGTAAACTGATTATTCTGTTGAACATGTTATTACTCAGGCCTATTCACAATCAACTCATACACACACGCACACACACACACACACAATGGATATAACATTAATCTTTAAGATCTGCACAAAAGAGCACACATAATAACTATATATGGAAGCTGTCATTTGCTGTCTAAAAAAGGCTTTGGCAAAAAAATGTTCAATGGTGCAACCCCCAACAGCTTTTATAAGACCTCCTTCCCCCTGAAATTTCCTTATTGATAAGACATGTTAAATCTCAATGTAATTTGCTTCTCAGTGAACCATGCTGATATTTTTTTGAAACTGTTGATGCATCCTGCTTTCCTCTTCGTGGGTCACACCTGGACATAACTATCCACACTGTGTGCTTTGCCTGGCCACCACATTTTAAATGAATGCATTTTTGCCATGAGTCACATGACAATACTACCCCTCCCTTCTGTACTTATTTATGGTATTCTGTTGATTTTTCTTATCTGTACAGAACAATTAGTATGCTGTTTGTCCACCACCTATGTAACAGCCATGAAAACAAAACACTACAGATCACTGAGTGAGTCAGTTGAGCAAACTGTTAATAAATAAAACTGGAGGGGGGTATAATGACCCTTTCACATTATGTGAGTCAGTTGATATCAAATGGAGTGAAATCTGCCCTTATAAATCTAGTAATTAGCTTGCCAAGTAGCATGGAGGGTTGAGGAACTGGACACCACACCTCCAACCATAATGGCAACCCTGGTTTGGAAATAGACTTGGGTCGCTGGGGCTCAGCCAGGGAGGGAGGGAGGAATTGAGCATCCATCTGACTGCTCTCCTTTCCCAGGGAGAGGGAACCAGTCCCCCGCTCCATCACTACTACCACCTAGAGGCATGGTCATAGGTGCTTTAACTAGGGGTGCTGGGGGTGCAGCAGCACACCCTTGCTTGAAGTACAATTCCCTATGGCTTCCTTTGCAGTTTTGTTCAATGGCTTTCAGCACCCCCACTATAAAAATTGTTCCAGTGCCACTGGGCATGGTGGTAGGCCAAGGGGAACAGCTCAGCAGATTAAGGGCCAGCAGCAGGCCCAATATTACATGTGTGCTTCCATGGGCACGCATGCTTCACATCATTGCACACTGTCAGTCTGGGTAGAAAGAACAGAGAAAATTGGGGCAGGCATTCACGAATAACCCTGCCTGACTTTCCTCTGCCCGCAGCACCATCTGGGACCTCTGCCCCAATTGTGGATGTGGTCTAAGGTGGGAAGTATGACCATCCCCCCTCTTGATCCCACCACAGGAGGTAATCCATTGGGGAACTTCAGAAGCAGAAGAGTCCCAGAGAAGGTTTGGCGTCACTTGGGGGAAGGCAGAGCAGGGTCTGAAAGTGGTCGACTGCACCCAGAGCTGGGAGAAAAATTTATGGAAAAAAAAATCTAGTGAGAAAATTCAAGGGAAATTTTGGAAATAAGTATATTGAGACACAACTCAGTTTAGCACTGATATGTTTTTTGAGTTCTAATTCTCTTCTCTTTTGTACCAAGGATATGTTCATCTGCACACTAGTCTGGGTAGACTAGGTGGGCCAAGCGGTCCTTATCTGTCATCAAAGTCTATGTTTCTATGTTTGCTTTTGTTTTTCTGTACAAGAAGTGCCTCTTCTCTGAGTTTGATATCAAAATCTGTTGCGGAAGTATCTGATTCCACCAGCAGAAGATGATTTCCCACTTGGACAGTGCCAGGAGGGGATGAGTGTAAGGGTCACAGAGTCTGTTATTTTCATACAAATACCCTTGGTAATAGAGAGCCAGGTATCACTCACAAATGAGCTGTGCAGTGGCATCCCTTTGAAAACAGCACAAAATCATACAATGTAAAAGAGGGTTCTTACCCTTTGTAGTTTAATTGGAGCAACAGTTCAATTCTACTAGGCATTAAAGAGTGACAGAAAAGTGGTGAAGCCTTGACAAACTCACTTGCTCAGAGTTGCTCAGAACAGGAACACAGCAGGGCCTGTCTACATTTTAGCTGCAGTTTTGTCACTCTAATGCCTGCCTTTTCTGTACCACACTATATGAAGGGATGAAATCGAACTGCTACACTCAAGTAAACTATGCAATAGTTATGCTGGGAACATTTACGTAAGGCAACTCTCACATCTATAATTTTAGGTTTGAGGATTTTCATTTCCAGGTGGTGAAACTGTCCCATAGTATTCAATGGAGAAAGATGAAAGAGGTACAGAAACTCTCAGGCACCCACCTAATTTAACCCCTTTGTGTATAGTGGAGTTTTCTGATGTTTTCCAAAAAGTGCCTCAGCTCAATTATTCTGCCCAGCTCCTGCTGTAGGGGACAAAGAAAAATAAAATAAAATATGGATTTCTGTGTCCTCTATGCCTCCAGCATGCTGTAATAAATTGTCAAAAAAAATTCAGAACATTTCCCTGCACCTTTCCAGGCTGCTAAATCCACTTTGCCCTGCTCCTGCTGAAAGTTCACTCACTTGTCTACCCTGCAGAATGATTTCATTGGCCTGCCGGTCTGAACCTACAGTTAATTATGGTTATAATTAGCTAACTGGAATTATAATCCACAAATATGTTATGATTTTGAAAGTCTTCTAAGCAAAAGCTTAATCAGCATCTTAATCTGGTTCAAGGTCAGTTGGCATTCATCTGTATCCCCCTCCCCAGGGTCGTGGCTGAAAATAGGCAGGATTTGTCTACTGCACTTACCCAGTCAACAAAAACTAAATAAAATAAATAAAGAAAGAAAGAAAGAAAGAAAGAAAGAAATAAAAAGGCACTCTTTTTCACATAAACAGTGCTCCTAGAGCAGCCAGATCCTTCCCCTGTGAAAGAGCTGGAAATGACACTGACATGTATAAATCCTGAGGAGTTCTCAGCCTCCAGAATTGCTGATTGGCTGCTGCAGGTTATGTAGCTTGCCAACAGCTTGGACATACTCAATGTGTGTTTCCCATAAAAAGTGCTGTGTCTCGATGTCAAAGTACCAAAATGCCAAAGGAAAACCAAGTTTCCTGACCTGCTTTGCTGGTTTCCAAAAAGCTGGATTTCAGCATGTTTGTGGAATGCAAATTTGGCATCGGCTCATTCTTAACCTTGATGTACAGATTATTTCACTCAGGACCCTTTGGCCCTACACAGAGCAGCAGACCCATGAGAGCATGGCCTCAGGCCTCTAGCTTGAAGCAGCAGCCCCATGGGGAATATGCTCCAGACTATCCCATTTGTTGGGGACTTGCATCTTAAATAATGAAAGTCAATTTAGGCAGTGCAATGTATATAAAGGAAGTCAATCCAGGCAGTTACTGTACATTTTAGAATATGGTCCTAGCTGATGGGTGGTTCACTGTGAGGTTTGGTAGCTTGCCACCTTCACAGCAGGGCCCTGATGTGAATACCAAAAGACCCCCCTCCTATTGGAGATAAAATAAGTAAGTGGACAATTCAGGCAGAAAGAATATTATATTTGTAAGATTTGCCATGGAAGAGGGTGTGCACTTAATTCTCTGGTTTCCCAGGTTATATAGAACACCCATTCCGCATGGCTTCAGACATGGAGGCATGGCACCAGACCTATTTCTTGAGGCAGCAGTCTCGGGGGCACAATCCTGGAACTGTAGCACGGCTGTGGATGGGAAGGGGGTGGGCACTGGCATTAAAACCCTAACACTGCATTTTCTGACTTTTGTGACTTTATAACGCTAACATATGCATTAACATTGTATTTTGCAATATATATTATATATAATATGTGTATATACAGTACACACACACATACACACACACACACACACACACACACACACACACGACAAAGAACCTCAGCAGAAAAGCACTGAGACACAGTTTGCACAAGAAGAACATTAGCAATAAAGCCACGTTTCAAGGAAATACAAAATCTGTCCTTAATAAAGATTCCAAGTCTTTTTCCATCAGTGGTGTCAGTCTGACCAGCTTGTAGCTGCCTGGGTCCAACCTCACCCCTTCTTGAAGAAAGGGATCACATAGAGCTGTGCAGAATATAAAATTCACCTGTGGAATGCCCATGGAATGGCCATTCTAATTTAGCAGAATGTTGTGGAATTTTTAGGAAAAATCCATGGGATTTTGCCAAATTCTAAATCTCAGTTATTTAGATATAATTTTAAAAGTACATGTCCAAATAACACCACCTTTGGATCCTAAACAGTACCCAATGGCTTACAAATGTGCACCATATTTCAGCATTGTAGGTTGAAAGGGGGCAGAGTTATGAATGGCCAAACAGTTACTCAAAATTTAATTTTCAGTTATTTTGAGATAATTTTAAAACTTCTTATCCAAATTTCTCCACAATGTCAGGATTTAGAGAAGCATCCAGCATGGGTGTATGCACCATGTTGTAAGTCTCAAGCTTCAATGGAAGCTGAGTTATGCATAGCCAAACATTTTTCCAGAATTTAGATTTCCATAATTTTAGTACAATTGTGATAGTATTCATTGAAATGCTATAACATTTGACAGGTATACAGGTTATCACTACCTTTGTATATGTTCATAGTATTAGATCTCTAGCTTCAAATGTGACTATATCCTGACAAACATGCTGCCAAAATTTAAATTTCAGTTATTGCCCTCTAATTTTAAAACAACATATCTAAATTTAACCAGAGTTGAAATATTTAAACTACTATACCACATGGTCACTTAAGTTTATATTTGCTGCTTTAAATAGGATTGAATTAAAAGTAGTCAAACTTCCACAACGTTTAAAAGTAAAATTTTGCAAGAATGTAAACTACATGGTTCCGGGTGTTAATAACGCGGAAAACAACATCACCAAACAGAACATCACGGACAAAATAAAGCAGGGGCAAAAGAAAGTGGGGCAAATGAAAGCAGGGTGCAATAATGGTTGGCAAACCAAAGCCGCCACAACAGAATGCATGCCATTACGGAGCAGACCAGGTGGAGTCTACAAGAGCAGTGGGGCTGCAAATGACCACCCCTCGCAGTACTGCACTGTGCCTGCCCATGCCCTTGCACGGTGATGCCTGCTCCACCAGCTATGTTACCATGTCCAGTCACCTGCCATAGGGCTGCCGTAGGATACCACAGTGCCCTGGGGATGCATCACCTCAGCCCACAGACAGGGAATGAGTAAGTGTGGCAGCCCATTCATCACTTACTCATGGCAGGCTGTGGCCCGATAGCTGTATTGCTGGGTTGGGTCAGTGGGCATGGGGAAGTGATTCGCAAGATGCCATGATGTGTTGCTAACCAGTGGTTAATGGCTGTGTGTGGCTGTGTTGGGGGCCAGTGGGGTGGCTGCGGGGGGCTGCAAGTGCACCACAGGCATTTGCACTTGGGGATGCAGGCATGGGTTTCTGCTCCATTGGTAACTGTGGTGTTTCCACTGTGCCTGCATGCCCACACCGTCAGTCTGTCTGTGTGTCGCTTCCCTCCTCCCATGACTGTGGGGGCACAGAGGTGTCTGGGACACACCACAGGCTGGTGGCCCGCATTATTCTGGTCACCGATGTTGTTGTCGGGTGATGTTTCTGTCCGCGATGACATGCCTGCAATATTATGTCCCGCTTTGTTTTGTGGGTGATATTATCATCCAGAACCAAACTACACATTTATAAACCCCTGAAACTTTGAAACTAGAGAATGCAATACCATTAAATTTGGCAGGTACTTAGACCTTACAAGGAGACTGTGTGTGCCAATTTTATTAATTGCTTGCTGCCAGAAATTGCAAAATAACATCTGCACTTAAAGACAAACCATAAGTCTTTGTGAAAATTGTAGAATTTCATAAAAAATTCCATACAACTGGAATTTGCTAATTTCACTCAGCCTTATCTGGGGGATTCTAATTAAAGGATAGGGGTATGAGAGGCAGGTAGTGCAGGGAATCACCAGGTTTAGGAGTTAGATGCACAGTTTCACCAAGAAATGGACTGTAGACCTGGATAGCACAACAGTGGTAGCCCTCAGGTTAGAGCAAGGAAGCACAAAGTGTTAACAATTCTAGCCTGAATGCAGGATATTTAAGGATCACATCCAGTAAATTTATGATCCAGGGAGCCTGATGTACATGCACATCTGGGACTCAGAGGTACTCAAAAGATGTAGTGGGGGAAGACAATGTCTGGGCAGCAGGAAGGAAGAATTCTGACTATTCCAACAGGTTAGGTTGATAGGAAAAGGAATAGGTGACTCAGTTTTAAGGGAGTTTGTCACTGTAAAGAACAAAGAGGATATTGGTGGGATCAATAGTTCTGCTGAATCAATCTGACTATGCAAAGAGAGGGGGGACAAGTCACCCAGACAGAAATAGCAGGACTGCAAAAAGCTCAGCCCAGCTAATCAAATGAAGCAGTGATACGTGCATTGTTAATGTTAAATTCCGCAAAAAGAATTCTGGATGCTTCATCTATATGCTACCATAGATATGAGACAGAATGTTACCAATATTTTTTTTCCTACTGCAAATTTAAAACTGCTAAACCAATGTATCCAATTGGGTTAGATACCAGGTTACACTGACTACGGATATGCATGTCAAATGTCAAGTCTATGCCTGCAAGAGCATTGAAGTTACAAACATCCACATTTTTGAGAGTTTTCACAAAATTTTGCAAATATTTGACCTATGCACTACCAGGTGGGAATTATGTGCCGGAGGTGCATATCCCACCTGCGTAGCTCTGCACCTGTGGACAGGTGTGCATTGGCCGTATTCATCAATGGCTGCCACCTGTCTGCGGCTCTGCCCCCCACCCCAGTGTGCAGGACTCCACAGGGCATCATGGACCCATCCAATCAGATGTCCAGCATGGGTCCCATAGTGGATCCCTTGTGTGGTACAGTGTGGATCCAGGTGCAGAAATATCAACTGCAGGCACCTGAACCCATGCAACCAGTCCCCATCTGGCAGTCTGCACCCCTAGCCATGATCATGGCACACGGCACCCACCCAGCACACAGACGGACCCCTTGCCACATGCCTGTGCCCTGTCCCATGTTCATTGATGATCTGGGGCAATTTCTGTGCTTTTTATTGCCATGTGTAGTTTGATGAAATAACATTTTAAAATGAAAACACTTACTACTGCTAGCTAGACCTGACACACACCGAAAACACAAATAATGAATTAGAGCTATTTAGTAGCTGTTGTCTTACAGAAACCCCAGTTAGCTTGCTCTCAGGTATCTGCTAAACTAACTATTGCCATTTGTGCTCCCTGGATAAGAACAGTTACCTGCTGTTGTGAACTGATTGTAAACTGATTTTAAAGCAGTGCACATGCTTAATCTAAGGGCATGGCTACATCAGTGTCACATGAGACAGGGTGCATCATAGGAGAAAGGAAGCCAGTAAACCTATTTGTGATGGAGATCCCCAGGGGTCGTAAAACTACCATACAGCTAGCAGACTAATTTAGGAAAAACTCCTAATAGCAGACAGAGGGAAGGACACACTAGGACTTAACATACATATCAAAACACTCAGCATAACATATGTTTTTTGCAAATACTGGGTGGACTACTCCTTTAAGTGACTGTTAATGAGGAAAACACATCACTATTCAGCCCAGACATAGCAAACTCAGAGGTGCTAATGACCATCTACCACTACCTCCGGAAAGAACTGCTCTTATGAATGGACTTTAACTGCCATTCAAAACAATGAACAAAAGCTGGGACATCCAAAAAATGTTCATATAAATGGGATGTTCTTATATCTGATGTTCTTATAAGGGGGCTGCACTGTATTACTTCAAGGAAAGGGTGGGAGATGGGTGGAAGAAACTTCCTGACAAAGTTGTGGACACAAAGATGATAGCAGGATTCATAAGGAAGTGGGATGCATATGTATTTATTGAGTAATCAGAAATATAACCTTTGAGCTAAAAGCTCTTTTACAAAGGATCCTTGTCAGACAAAAGAAATGTGTGGGGGGGGGGAGACGAATACATGAGTAGGGGACACAGTAGCAGCCAAAGGTCTTGTCAAAGGTCATCAGTTAGGTGTCAATCATACATAACATAATAATACATACAGTACATACATAGCAAAACATAATCATGTCAATGGATTCAGAGTACATAGGTAGACATTACCCTCAGCAGTATACATACAAAGCTCACCAGTTCAGAAGTACAATCAAGGATGTTCACAGCAGTAGCTAACACCATATCATTATCCTATCAGGTGCTAAAGGCCTCTGCCTATTGGGAGTCAGTACAGCCGAAGGGGGAGGTGATGAAGGCAATGTGCAAGTGGGGGGTATCATATTAGAAAGAGCAAAGGCAGTAGGAGTAAGCAGAAGGGTCATAGTTGGGGGGTGAGAGAGGGATGGGTTTAAGAGGCTGGTGCTGGCTCAGCAGGGGGAGGTGTTGGGTGAGGGGCAGGTACAAGTTCAGTAGTATAAAGCAGTTATCATATGTGAAGTGAACGGTGAAGGAGTAACTGGGCTGGAGGGCAGAGACTACAACATCTCCATAAAGGGAATCTTGGGACTGACTGGGTGGACTGTTCAGATCTTTTCCTGTCCATAATTTTTCTATGTTTCTGTGGGTTCTGATGACATGATGAACCTGAAGAGCAAACACATCACTGTCACATGAGACAGGAGGCATTTTAGGGAAACAAGAACAATAATAAATTCAAAACTTGTAGGCAAATGTTGTGGAAAAAAAATCCTAACAGCAAAAAAGGGAAGGGCACACTAGGACTTCACACACAGATAACAACAGTCTGTACAACATGTTTTTGAAACTGTTGACTGTAGTTCTCCTTTAACTTTAAGAGCACAAAGAGGCACATTTAGGGAGTATCCTTGCACTTGGAGCTTCCAATATCTCCTTGGGCTTGAATTCATGACACTGCCCATTCATGACATGACATGAATCTGGAATTCACTTCCCCCTCAGATTTGCCACTCATCCTCTTGCTAGTTCATTAACGCTGCCTTTAAGAACTTCTTTGCTCCTTCCTGTGCCTGCCACGACCTTCCCTAATCCTCCCGCCATCTCCCCTAAGCCCATATTACCATATGCCTACTCCCCACAATTCCTATTTTCCCCTGACCATGCTCCTCCTTTTCCCCTACTCTCCCTGCTCCTAAAGTGTTCCTCCCCCTTCTTTCTCTACTCTAAGTGAGCTCGATCATTGCCTTGTGCAGGCAGGATCCATAGCGCACGGTGGGCAACAACTTTACCCCCTTTCCCCTATTTATCCTTTTACTGCACCCCCGCAGTCACTGCTAGATCACTTTCTTGTGCAGGCAGGGTCACCCAGCACACTGGTGGGATACTACCCCCTACTACAGTTGACCTCTGCTATCTCTTCCCACAACATCCCTCCCCCAACACCCCCCTCTCTCGCATCACTATCTATAAATAACTCTTACCACCTATAACCAGTGTCCTACAAGTAGGGCTGTCCACCACTCTGCCCAGATAGGGATAACAGGACACTGTTGAATTTCAGCTCCCCCCTTTCTCCCCCTTGGATACCCCCCACCTACAATACCCCTTTCTCTCATCACCCTGCCACACTCTACCTCTCCTCTCCTCCTATCGGTTAGTATAGCCTAACACTGGCCTATCCCTACACTCAGTGTACTTATAACCTACCTCTATACCCCTCTTACATGCACTTTAGTCCACACTGTCATCTCTGTTTGCCTAAAAAATCGTGTTCTGTCTGTGCCTCTCTGTAAATTTCCTTTCCCTTCTTCCATTCTACCCTCAGAATTTTTTCTTTCCCTCCTTCTTTTCTTCCTCTCTTTACTCCAATCACCGTAAATCTTGAATATCTATGTTACACTAATGGCTACCAGTTACTATTGGGTCACCTTACCATCTAGTGCTACATACTGTTGCCAAGTTATTATATGTGTTCCAGTGTTATCAACTGTTGCCAACTGTTGCTCATTTGCTATATGTGTCTTCATATTTACTATACTTAACTGCTGCATTTGTTAGCCAATGTTATCCACCTGTAATCCCTCCTGCTCTCATTGTATGCAAGTAAGCAAATTGCATTCCAACATTGTAACATTTCTCTGTATTCTATCCCATTGTTCCCTACCCCCAGGTTGCACCGGGAGATGAGCAACTTGTTGCTCAGTGTGCCTTCCTGGTGAAATATTTCAATAAATAAAATAAACTGCCCCTAATTAGCAAGTACTCCTGACTTGTCTTGGCATGCACTCACAAGCCACTTTGTGCCTTGCAGTCAGCAAACAGTCGCTTCCTGTATGCTTAGGCCCAGCAAACATCTGACTCTTCTCTCACTAACACTGGTTATAAGCAACAAACACTGTGACCTACAAAACTTTTTAATATGCTGCCTACAGAGGCTAAAAGACTTGTTCAGGGTCACTCAGTAAGTAGCTGGTGGGCTTGGGAATTAAACCACTATGCTGTCTCCCAATATTGCAAGGTTAAGGGATTGTACATTTATAAACATTATGCCGAAAGGAAAAATTAGTAGGTGATGTTTATGAACAGATCCTTCTTGATAAACTGTAGGTCAGTAAATGAATCACATTAACCACACAGAAAACAATAAAATGTACACAAAATATGCTGCTTCTGTATCTGAAATAAATACAGACTGACAATTATTGATTTCCTCTAGCTGAGGTTATTCAATTTATTGCCTAGTTTATGTTTACACTGGCACAGCTAGAAGAGTAAACAAAATTAAAACAGTATCTTGAGTTTTATTTATTTTTTGTTTTAGTGTATCTTTTTCTCCTCTTGGGGGTTCCAGCTGGCCTCATTGTCCTTGCAACCCTTACATTTCAGCCTCCGTCCAACCTGCGCCATTCTCCTACTGAGAGCAGTCACCCAATTACCCCACGGCTTGCCCCCCATGGCAGGGCAGCGGGGGTTGACCAACTCCCCCACCACAACGAATCTGCTCTCAGTGGTCCCTCAGAGCTGGTGCAGAACATCTCAGACAGCGCTCAAGCTACAATGACTGGATATTCCCCTTTTTCCATGTTCTGCTTGGAGGCAGGGTGTGCAATGCTGACAAGGGGCGTGCTGCGTACGCGTCTGCATGCATCGTGCCTGCCGACTGCCTCGCCTACCACCCCAATCTACTAGGCCAGACGTGCCGATATCCAACCTCCGCTAGGTGTCAGGCTACTCCGGTCACTGTACCCCAGCCCACCCGGGAGAGGTGAGCAGTCTATTGGATGCTCAATCATCTCCCTCCCCCACTGACCCACAGCAGCCCAAGCTCTCTCTGGAACCCGGGTCGCTGGTATGGCATGAGGTATGGCATCCAGCGCCTCAGCCCTCAGCACCACCGGGTCGGTTGCTTGAGTTTTATTTAAAAAGAATTATCCTAGTAAGGATAGGTGTGTGTATATTATACAGGTGCAGTAGCACATGTATATTAGGGCTGAGTAAGCACTTCCATGTTAAACCCTGATTTTTACACCTTAATATCTCTGCTCCTATTCAATCAATTTCTCTGAAATTTGGTAGGCATGGAGTCTCGAACAGGATCTTTGGATCCTGAACATTTTGTGTCAATCAGATGGGGGGGGGCAAAGTTACAGAGATGCAAAAATGCTAAAATTCATCCAAATTAAGCATTTGTTTTCTTTCTTTTTTTGCTTACCTGTAACTAACAATGTTTTTTAACATTTTTTCAATAAAAGTTTAAGTTTTCACTTTTACAACAATACAGATAATACATTTCATTCAAGACAATATACAGCAAAACCAAAACATTCATAATGATTTTGTATATGTGTTACAGAGCAACATAAAAACATATTTCATAAAGATTAAGATCAAAGGATCTAGTAATAATCAAAATCATCACAGTATAGTACCAAGTATTTAGGTTACCACTTAATACACATTTCTAATAAGTGCTTGTTCTGGGTGGGAATACATTTTAAGAATGGACCCCAAATACTTTCAAACATGTAATTCTTGTCTAACACAGCATAACTAATCCTTTCATTATTTGCTAGGTTTACTGTTTCTAGAAAAAATTTAAATGAAGTCACTTTGCCCTCCTTCCACTTTTTAAGCAAGAGTTGCAGTAAGAATCCATAATCTTTCTTGCTTGTCTGAATAGGGTATAGATGATACATCTCCTAGGATGAAAATCATTGGAGTAAAAGGTGAAGCTATCTTAAATAGATATCCTGACACATTTCATGTATGAGTTTCCATATTTTTTGAACTTCTTTGCATTCCCAAAACAAATGAGCCAGACCTGAATGGGGTTTCCCACATCTCCAACATTGGTCATTGGTTGACATGCCTAGTTTAAAAAGTTGACTGGGGTGTAATAAAAAATAGTATAAAATCTTAAATTGTATATCATGGGAGTTCCCACTTTTTTGTGTGTGTCTCTTGCAGGTAAAAAAAAAATGTGCTGTGTTACGTAAACAGATTATCTTTTTACTGTTTTTTCTTTCTTTTCCACGTCATTAATGATGCTAAGCTGATCCTTTTACTTTTATGGTTAAAGTGACAGCACCACTGTTTGATATGCTGATTGAGATAAGCCAGTTCAAGTGTAAAGCAAGGGTTATGGCTACTATGCAGATAACGTAGCTACTGCGCAGATAGCATTATGTTAACTGTTATATGCATAGTAGCCATTATCTTCCAAATGTATTTGCACTTCTGATGGTATACATTCTGACCAGTATCCAGAGAGTATAACAGCTGAATATGAGTGACCATCAAAACTGCTACTCATATTCAGTGCTATCCCATGGATTACCCTGCAAGGGTAGTGACCCTACGCAAAGGTGAGTGTAGGGAAGGGTGACTGGAAGGGGGGGAATAGTGAAGGGAAGGGAGGGATAGGATAGGGGTTTGAAGGGGAGTGGTGTGCCTGCTGCAGCCAAGTCATGTGGTGTGGTACTGGGTTTGGGGCTGGGGACCGAGAGACAATATTTTGCTGCTGTCTATGAATGCCTTTACATTTTTGTGCACAAACTGGAGTGTCGCCCACTCCCCAACATGCACCCCCTTAGAGTTAGCAATCTATAGTTAGGAGGGTGCGGGGGGCACAGCCTCCCCCTCAGAAACACTTAGTGTTGTTTCCAGATGTTGAGTCACAGACATGTGTATATTGCCATTTTGCTTTTCAGTGATATACACCTGCCATAATAGCAATTGCTATTTTCTGATCATTATTATGACATTGAACCATTCTGATCTATCTGAATATTCTGCATTATGTTACTAGTAAGACTGCCACTGTCATGCCTTTCTCTTTTTGCCTTTTTCTCTTATCCTTTCTATTATTTTCTTTTTAATATTACCAACTACTATACTAGTAAAAAAGAATTCAACGCCCTTGTACTAGGATGTCAGAAACTCTTTACTGGTTAGGCAGGTGGTATAGTTCAATGGGAAACTATAAATTTTTTTGAAGATTGATATAGAGAAAGAAAATCTTTCTTGTATTAAAATAGAATTTTATTAGAACTGTGCCAGTGATAATCAGTGAGCTTTTAATGTGATTAATCAAGTATTATGTTTATCTTTTTTTAATCAGTATTTTATCCTCTTTGGTCTCTCTAATGTGCCCTTGTCTGAATCAATTTCCCCAGCCCCATCATGTGACTTCTCTGGGCTTACTTGTCTCAATAGTTTCCTATACTAAAGGATTTATTGGAGGGGCCCAGTCATTAGTGTGGGGGCCTGCTTGGAACCTGCCCATCACCCCAGTGTGTTCAGAGGTTTTTTTTCTAAATCTTTTACCCTTGGGGCCCACACACATGCAGCAATGAGATGTTCATGCTCTGCTTCCACAGAGACAGACCCCTGTCTGTGTGTGGAGTTCCACTTCCTTCCTTCCTTCTGTGATTCTGAGGTGCTGCCACCCAGACACTTCCATGTGACAGCCAACTAGGGGGACATGCAATCCCCCCTCTCCAAGGGAAAAGAGCTATTCTGGGATGCTCAGTCCTCTCTCCTCTGGCCAGCCTTCAAATGACCAGTTTCTGTTCTGGAAACCAGCTTGCCAGAGTGACTGGAAGTGATGCAGCCAGCACCTCAGCCTTTCTGCCACTGGGCTGGCCAGATTTTGCTTGGAAAAGAAGAAAATAGATGACCATTACATTTTAAATTAATTGTAAGGTCATACAATGGACCACAACATTACCAATGCATAAAGGTGCAAGTGTTACTAAAAGAAGTGCCTATTTCTTTTGAACAAATAGAAATAAGTCTTCAGTTTCTCATTAAAATATTTTGGGCAAGTAGGCTCCACGGAGATGAGCCATAGGGGACTGTTCTGGTACTCTGGAGCCACAGGTTCGTGCCCTGGGTCCAGGATATCAGTGGGCACATTTTCAAAGGCCTGACATGGCCCCTGAGACTGAGTTAGTGGGCCCTCTATGCACCAATGGGTGCAAGTTACATGCAAAATGCATGTAACCTGCCCGTACAGCACCGCACCTGTGGACAGGTGCGCACCAGCAGTTATTCACTAATGGCCACCAACTGTCCATGGCTCTGCCCACTCCAGTGCACAGTGCTGTACAAGGCAGCTGCAGACAGAGTAGCAGACCCAGCAAGACATCCAATTGGATGCCCAACATGGGCCCTGCAGTGGATCCCTTGTGCTATTGCATTGGTCCATGTGCATGAATGCCCTCCGCAGGCACCCGGACCCACACAGAAAGGCCCTGCTGTCCAATGGACACACCCACCAGCCTGAACAGCATGGTGTCCTCCCGGCACATGGATAGGCTACTGGCTGTCGGACTCTGCCCCCATCCTGCAGGCCACCCCCCAGCACAGATGTCCTGCAACCCCACTCCTGCACTCCCCAAGACCCTGAGAATACACCCAGCACCCCTGAGCACCACAGGTGGTCTGTGCACCCCCCTACCCCCTGTGTACACAGATGCCCCTTCTGTGCCAGGCCACAGGCCACCCCCAGTACCCCTGCCACCAGATCCATAAGCAGTGCTCCTATACTCACCACAGCACTAACAACCTCCCCCCGGCCCTGTCGGTGCTGTGGGGGTGGAGGGGCAATGGCCACCTCTCAGACTGCCGGGTCTTGGACACCACTGGGTGATGGGGGATCTGCCAGGAAATGGTAGATTGGATGCCTTGTCTTTGGGGGGGCTGGTGCTGTACGGGTTCTCACCCACTCAGATGCCTCAGCCCTCACCGTCATCCTTGTGGGCTGGGGCAGCATGGGGGATATTTACCTGTGTCCGCTGTGACTGGTGGGGCACCTGCAAGAGGGTGCGTAGTGGGTTATGGCAGGGTCTCCACTGCCATAAGCTGTGCCCTCCTCTGCACCCCTGTAACCAGCACTATGCGCCATTGTGCAATGTGTGAAGTGCCGGCCTGCCCCCGCATGTTACTCTCTGCACGGCTAGGGGATCAGGCACATAGGTGCTGTGCGCCACCCTTGGTGCATCTCGCATGGTGGGTGCATATGATGCAGAGTGGCTACGCACCCCAGATATGCGCGTGCAGCCCTCCACCCCAATAGTGCACAGGCCCAATGTGTGTAACTCTCCAGTGCAGGGAAAAATCCCTGCACCTGTGAAAATGCTGTTTTCAGCATTTTATTTACATGGTCGGCATTTTCCTTTCTTCTGCAACTGCAGAGAAATGCTACACCTAGTAATACAACATGTAGCCTTTTTCCACAGCTGCACAAAAAAATATGCACAAGCTGCCATAAGTTGTGGAAAAGGTTGCAAAAAGGTAAACACTTTTGAAAACTGAGTGCATGTGGAAAACACTGCGGTTGTGCAAGCAGACTTATTCTTACATAACTTTTTTTCTGCATGTGCACAACTTTTGTCACATTTGAAATTTGGCCCCAAGAGCAGAGGCCAGCAGGGAGGACAAGGAGCATCTACATGTCCTTTACACTGGGTTCCACTCCAGGGCACCAACATTGTGCATGCTCCACCTGGTGAGGAGGGAGTTGCAAGAGGAACATGGGAAAAGTGTCTCACCAGGCAGTGTTGGGTGATGACCCCCTGTATGTGCTCTACCACAACACCAGACCTTTGTTGGGGATGTTTCTGCTGCCTAGCCCCTAGTTCCCAGACTTCATCTTCAGTTACTTTCCTTCCCTATCCTACTCCACCCTTGGGAGAATAGAGGGTACCCCAGGAGGGACAAAACTGCCCTGGGCACAACTGGCACATACGGGGAGTTGGCAGTGGACAGTGCCATTGTGAGTGAGTCTGACAGGCTGAGAAGGAGCCCAATGTGAGAATCTTAAAGAGTGAGGCTTCTGGGGGCATGTAGGTGACAAAAACAATACATTTGGGGGCTTTGTAGATTTTATGACCTCACAATACCATCATTTTATTGAATTCTTTTTACTAGCAGTAAAGCTGTAAGAAATGCAGAATTCTGCTAGTGGAATTTATGTGGAATGGCAATTCCACCTCCAAAATGCTTTTCTAAATTTCTATTTTAATTCTGTGGAATTCAGAAAAGCGTTTCTATGTAAATGGTGGAATAATATTCCATGGATCATGTTATCCATAGAATATTTGTTTTTTGCAGTTTGCAGAAAATGAATCCATGGTTTACGTAAACTGTGGAATATGATTGTGCAGTTAACATTCTGCTTTCAGAATTACAGAATTTCTTTTCCAATGGACTTTTTCAAAATTAGGTGGAATTTCTAAAATTCTGTGGAATTTCAGCAGAAATAGAGTTTTAAAATTTTGCAATGCTGCAGCTAGCAGTTTGAAAAGTAAAGGTGAAAACTCACTAGTTTTATAACAGAAATACTTTACTAAAAAAAGAGGAAAATAATTTAAAAAACATTTCAACACTATTAATAAAATATTTTTTTTTTATTTAAACATTTGATGACCGGGAAAGGCACGCTGAGCCAATGCTCATTTCTAGGTGCAATCTGAGGGTAGGGTAACATGGGATTGAGAGAGTACAAATACAGTGGTACACAGGAGCAAGTATTGCATTGCATATAGCTAATACAGCATAATACAGTGTGCAAACATTTAAGAAGTATACAACAGGAAGTATACTAATACATTCATGATAGCTAATACAACAAAAAAGGCTGCACAAGTGTTTAATGTACAAGGTGGGTTGCAGGAGGAAAGACAGAGGGCTATGAGTAAACAACTTGGAGATAAACGACTTGAGTGATATGTGAATAATATGCGAACAAGCGGGAAAGAATAACAATGAGCTGCATCTGATATGACTGAAAAATATAAACAACAGTAGTGCTATCAGTAGGTATGGATACAAGCGAGGTGGGGTAGGAGGCGTGGCAGAGATTTGACAGAGAAGTGAGATGTAGAGTTCCATAGGAGGGATGCTTGAGAGTTCCACAGTGAGGGGAGGCAGTAGGTAAAGGCAGCTTTGCCCATGTTGAAAGAGGGGGTGAGGAGAGAGAGAAGGAGCACGAATCCCTAGCGCATAAGGACTAAGTCGAGGTAGGGGCAGGAGAGAGGAGGGAAGAGATGTAAGAGGGGAGCAGGTCGAACAAGAATTTTGAGATGAAGGGTAAGGAGTGGATGAGACATCTGTGCAAGAGTGGATGGAGGTCCACACTGGAGAGAAGGGAGCAGTGGTGAGTCCTGTATGGAGAATTTGAGGCAAAGTGTCAGAAGGCATAATAAAGGGAATCAAGTTGAAAGACAGAGGTGGAGGGTGCAGTGCAGTATATTACATCTGCATAGACTAAAACTGGCAAGATCATCTTTAGAGGAGTTCTCGACATACAGGGAGGAGGAGAGACCCTCTATTTCAGAAGAGGATTCCAAGCTTAGGGCAGAGTTTAATGGTTATGTGGTCAATGTGGCTGCAAAGTTTAGTTGAGGGTCGAGCCAGATGCCTAGGTATTTGTAAGAGGGGACAGTCTTTAGTGAGGTGTTATCAAGAGAGTTGATGGATGGGGCACTGTATGTTTTGGCCAGTCTTTGAGTGGTTCCAAGGGTCATATAGACGATTTT
Organism: Neoceratodus forsteri; assembly: GCA_016271365.2. Taxonomy (NCBI): domain Eukaryota; kingdom Metazoa; phylum Chordata; order Ceratodontiformes; family Ceratodontidae; genus Neoceratodus; species Neoceratodus forsteri. The sequence goes on along the minus strand of JADMNL010000026.1, from coordinate 177,321,581 downwards.
AGTAGTGTTTAATTTGAGCTGCTTCAATTGGAACCAAGACTGAACCAAGTCAAAGTCTTTCTGCAGCACAGCATGGATAATGCTTAGGTCTGGGCAGGATGAGAACAGTATGGTATCATCCACATACATATGGATGAGGGAGGAGAAGCAGGCAGATGGGAGGTTATTTATAAATATAGGAAACAGGACAGGGCCGAGAATGGAGCCTTGCAGGATGCCAGCTAGGACAGGGAGGGAGAGGTAGAGTTTGCAAGTTTAACTGACTGATGTCTGTTATTGAAATATGAGTCAAACCACTGTAGGGCAGGGGTAGCGAGCCCAGCATCCTTGAGCATGCTTAAAAGGAGAGGGCAGGATACCAAGTCGAAGGCTTTAGCCAGATCAATGAAGGCTGCAACAGTGAGGTGACCGATGTTGGCAGCAGATTGGATGTGGCCAGTGACACAGAGAAGGGAGGATAAGGTGGAATGTTTTTTTCTGAACCAGGATTGATAGGGGATAGGAAGTTTGTATCAGTAAGGAACTAAGTCAATTGGGATTGTATGAGGCATTCCTGTAGTTTAGCTAATGCGGGGATGAGGGATACAGGTCGGTAGTTTTCAGGAGTGGTGGGGTTACCACCTTTATGGAGAGGGGTAACACGTGCCGATTTCCAAGCATTCGGAACTAAGCCTGAGGAGAAGAACATATTTATGATGTAGGTGAGAGGGAGAATGATAGTGGGGGCTGAAAGGTGTAGGAGACTAGGATGTAATCTTTCAGGGCTGGATTTGGAGGTGTAGAGGGACAGAAGGGCATGCAGTACTTCATTTGTGGAAGCAGGTGCTAGAAGGAAATTATTTTTAGTCGTTTGCTTTGGGGAGGGTTTGGAAGCAGGTGGCGGAGGGACAGGTGGAACTGAGGAGGCATAACTATTGAAGAAGTAGTTTAGTGAAGTAGCAAGTTCTACGTGGTCTGTAATTACAGTGCTGTTGTGCTTGAGAGTAGGGGTGCTGGACTATGGGGGAGGGACAATGATGGAGTGTACAATGTTCCAGAAGGAGGAGGAGGTGTGTGCTGAATTGAATTGCACTTAAAGTAGTCCTCCTTAGCCCGACAGACGGCTTTGGTTCATGTGTTTCTTTCAGTGCTGTAAGCTTGTCTTGCACTGGGGGTTTGACAGGATTTAAAGGTGGACCAAGCTCTGTCATGGGCTTTGAAGAGAGCGGTTATAGGGGTGATAATGCAGGGGTGGTGGCGTTTCCTGCCCCTGACTTTTTTAAGTGGGGGCGTGTTGGTCCCAGACACTTTTGAAGGTATTGGTGAACTGTGCTAGAGCAGTAGCGATAGTAGCAGCAGCAGAGTACACTGGTGACAAATTTGCAAAATGTAAGTCCGAGAGGAGGGAGTTTGTGTCAAGAGGGTTTAGTGGGCATGTTTTAATATATTTTGGAAAGGATTTGGGTAGGTAAGTTTTTCTAATGTAGTAAGTGGTCACTCAAGGAGGGATCGAGGACTCTAGCTGCGGATATACGGTGGGGATAGGATACGAGGACCCAATCTATGAGGGAGTGATTTGAGGACTGGGAGTTGTAGCGGGTTGGTTCCAAGATTAGCTGTGTTAGATTTAGGGAGTCCAGTTTGGAGGTTGTGGGTTTAGATGAGGGGGACAACCAGCCGAGGTTATAGTCACCAAGTAACATTAATTTGCCAGAGGTAGCAAGTAGCGTGAGAGCCGAGATGCATGCTGCGAGGGCATCTTGGCCTAGTGAGGAAAAGCATAAACTACCCCAATGAAAGTGGGGAGAGTGTGGGGAAAGGAGAGTTTGGTTAGAACAAGCTCGTGGGATCCAAGGCAGGATTCTTTTCTCGTTACCAAGTAATGGAGGTTCTGTCTTATGAACATAGCTACACCACCTCCTCTTTTTCCATGATCTTGCCGGATGAGGTGGTAGCCTGGGATGGAGATAGATGAGTCAGGGGTTTGGGCTGATAACCAGGTTTCAGAGGCATATGATGTATGGGTCATTCTAGGTTAACCAGCAGTTTAGAAGGTTCAATTTTGGGAGGAGACTTCTAATGTTGATGTTCATGACCTTTAGGCCTTTGTGTGAGGATTGCAGTTGGGTAGGATTAGGGGGGCTGGGATTCCTTTCAATGTTAACAGCAAGAAAAGGAGAAAGGGCACAGTGGGTCCCGGATGGTTGGGGCACCGTCATTAGAGCACCTTGAAGCACAGCACCGCCAGAGGGCCGCAGACCACAAGAACACTGCCACCACAGAGCCAGGGAAGAGGATGCCTGGCACCCACAGACGAGCACACAGCACTGGCAAACAGGGTGCCAGAAGGATGCAGCACCCACGTACTGTGAAGAGGCATGGTCAGAGTCACAGTGTGGGCACCGCACAGGAACTGTCCATGGGAAGGAGAACTGGGATGCAGGATGGCAATGGTGACACAGCGGCTGGCACCCGGAGAAGACAATTGGCCGCATAGCCTGTACGGATGTGGGTGTGCCATGAAATGTGCATTGCCAGGGTAAAGCACACACACCCTGTGGAGGGGGCATGCATCAAAGGGAAGATACCAAGTGCACCTGCAGGGTGGGTACAGCACAGGGCAGCATCCATGGCATGCAGCACCACCATGAGAGGTGCAGGCAGTGGGGTGGGACAACTGGTACAACCACGGCAGCAACACCTGGGAGGTCAAAGAGGTACAGGCAGCGAAGGGCGGTGACATGGGGGACCACAGGGCAGACCAGAGGAACAGGAGGTGCCCCCCCGGCAATGTGCACAACCTAATCAGGGCATACTGATGTGGCATTGCTGGCAGGCAGGTGCACTCTACTGCAGGTGGGCAGTGGTCGGCTACATAGGCAGCAGCACTGCAGTGCAGCCACACACATATGTGGAACAGCAGGCATGCTGCTGGAATACGTGGACAGCCCGAGGGGCAACAGACTCCTGGTGCACAATGGTTTCCTGTACAGGAAGGAGCACTCACTGGGACTTAAAATGTACTGGAAGTGCATTGAATACCGAGGGGGGTAGCTGCAAGGCACAGGCCCACACCATCCAGGGGGAGATGGTGTCCACCCTGGGCACCCACAACAATGTCCTGGACTGCGCTGGCATCACTGTGCGCAATGATTGTGGCGACATCATTAGGAGGGCAGTGCAGACCCCACAACAGGTGGTGGCTGCATGCTGCAGTACACTGCCAGAGGTTGTTGGGGGGGTGGCTGCCATGCCTGGAAAACCTTTGGCAGTCTGTGAGGTGTAGTAGGAGGGCAGCAAGCATGACACCACAGCTGCCAGCATCCCTCGCGGAACTGACAGTGCCAGAGCCTTAAAGCCTCACATAGAAGGGGGAGCCCCTCCTCCTATGGGACTCAGAGCCTGGGCTGAACAGATACCTGTTCTTTTCCACCACTCAGAACCTACAATACATGGTGCGCTGTGCCAACTGGTATACCGGTGGCACCTTCAGATGCTGCCCACCCCTTTTTAGGCAGCTGTACATGATCCACGAGCTGGAATACAGTATTGTCATCCCCACTGTCTTTGTGATCATGGCAATGTGCATGACAGCCTCCTACACAACTGTGTTATGGAAGCTAGCAGAGCTACACCCTAGCCTGTCCCCAGAGTCCATCATGGTGGACTATGAGCTTGCTGCGCACAAGGCGTTCCACACCGTCTTCCCTGAAACCACCCTGCGGGGCTGCTTCTTCCACCTGTGCCAGGTGGTGTGGTGGAAGGTGCAGCAGCTGCCAGAAGTATTGCAGGAGTACACCACAGACCCTGACTATGCCATGTACATACAGCTGCTTCCTGCCCTGGGCTACGTGCCACTGGACGATGTGACACCCATCTTTGAGGAGCTGTGGACATGGCCATTTTTCACTGAGTGGGAGGACATGCTGGCACTGCTACTGGATTAGTTTGAGGACAGTTGGCTTGGGCTGTCCATCCACAGTGGGCACAGGCACAAGGCTACCTCCCCCGTTGTTGCGTGGAACTGTTAAACCACCTCACTGTCTGGACTGCAAAGGACCATCAACGCGGTGGAGGGCTGGCACAGGGGTTTCAACTCCCTGTTGGGAGCTGCGCATCCCTCCATCTGGACATTCATTGACTGTCTGCGGCATGAGGAGCAGCGAATTGAGATAAAGGTACAGCAATACATGGCAGGGGAGCCTGCTGCACCAGCACGAAGGAGGCTTCGGAACAGAGGCCAGTGTATTATGGATCTGGTGGCACAGTATGGGAAGCACAGTGTACTGGACTATCTGAAGGGCATTGCCATGCACTTCCAACTGTAGTTGTAGGCATGGGTGCCTGCCCACTGCATGTGCATGCATGCAGGTCTGTACCATGGGTGTCCCACAGTGTACATATACATGTGACATGTAACACATCCTGTAGCGAACAGTAAATATGTGTGAACAGCATTTCTGCCTCCAGTGTCCTTTGTTAGTGTGCATGTGCATGTGTGGGCGTGGCTGTGTGCATGCGATTGTGTTGGTGTGTGTCTGTGACCTGCACTGCCATGGGTAGCCATGGTGCCTTGTGGCAGTGTGGATGGTGTGGACATGTGTCCGGGACTGTGGGCTCTGGTGGACTTCTGCTGGTGTCCAGGGTTGCAGTGGGACTATTGAGTGCAGGTGTAATGTTCCCATCCACCTGATGCACGGGTGCCGCCCGCCACATGTGGCACTGTGGCTGCCCTTATGTGCCACTGATGGTCACATCTGTACTGGTGGCTGTGGTCCCACCCCATGCTACTGGCCAGCATTCTGGCACTCCCGTGCTGTTCCCGGTGGGGTGTGGACCCCTCCCGATGGTCTGCCCCTCTGTGGTGCATCACTGTCCTGTGGTGTGGCCCTCCCTTCTGGTCTACCCAGGTGCCCATTGGCAAGCTGCATGCCCCTCCCCACAGCACCTCTAGTTGCCCCTGCCCAACCCCTTGGTCTCTGTGGCCATGATGCGTGGCTTCAAGGTGGTTGCCCGCCATTGGGTTGTGGGTGCTGCAGCACTGTGGCCCTGAGCGTGCTGGTCCATGGCCATGCCACTGCTTGCTGCACTGTTTCCCTGCACTGTGTGTCCAAGGGAGTCCTTGCTACTATTGTGTTGGCCCCAATGGTGCACCTTGGTGGCACTGTGCCTGTCGCCGCCCTGCAGCCAAACAGTGGGCATGGCTGTGGGTGTGTTGTGTGTGGCCCTGCCCAGCTGCGCCAGCTTTGCCAGTGGGCTCCATCCCCAGTGACCTTGTGCCACAGTACTCTGACTGCCAGTACCCTGTTACTGACACCCTGCATGCCAGCACCCTGCTGACAGCACCCTGACCACCCAGAACTGGCACAGTGAAGGTAGCTGGGAGCTTATGACCTCTGGTAGTGTTTAGGGCATATTGTTTTCACCTGGTGCAGCAGATTAGAGTGGCACAAAGGTTTATGTCAGGAGGAAGAAAGCTTGGAGAGATTGAGTGAAAGGGTGGCAAGTGTGGTGGGGACAAAATTGATAGGGATGGAATGGGGTGGGGATGCAGGGGGAATGATGAAAGAGAAACAGGAGGATGAGAGGGATAATAGGAACTTTGATGTGGCTGGGAGAAGGAGTAGGAGAGAAAGTAATAGAAGGTGCATAAGAATAGGAGTGATGAGATGGGGTGCATGATTGTCTGGGAGGGGATTTCAGGAGTAAACTAGGGTACAGACTGGTGTAGGGAGACAGCTTAGGGATAAAGATTAAGGATGGAGCAGGGATGCAAGAAGAGGACAGATTCCAACTAGGAAAGCAGAGAGACTGCCCCTTTTAAGATTTGGGCTTGTTCTTGGATTCAACCAATACCGTAGTAGCACTGCAGGGGAGGAGGGTAAGCAAAGAGCATTTAAAGAGTGGAGGGGTGGGAGAAGGGGTGGGACAAAATGTAGATAGAGAGAAGCAGGCTGGAATGGTGTGTGAAAGCTAGACAGACAGTGCGTCAATCAGAAAACAGCACTGTGGATGCCAGCCAATCATCACAGTCCTGCTAGAAGTGCTGAAATCTGAAAATCCAGGGAAGATTCATACCTCAGCTATGTGGCCGGTGATGCAGGCTTGAATGGGCGGCAGCGAAGGAATAGCCACACTGCTGGGAGAGGAAGCACCTGGTCTTGGTAGAGGGGGCTCTGAAGCTAGAAGGGAAGACACAGAGAGAAGGGGGGATTAAATATTAGAGAGAGAGAGGTGGGTGGGGGTAGACAGAGGGCAGGAGGCAGTAACACAGCAAGAGGCTAGCAGAGCAACTAAATCCGAGGCAGGTTGCAAATTTAGATTGAGTAGCAGCTAAATAGTAGAATTAAAGAATTGGGGCTGGGTGGGTCAGCACTGAGCTCTGGAGACAGAGCGACAATCTGGAGAGTGAGGAAAGAGAAAATCTAGTCAGCAGTGGAGCAAAAACAAACAGCACAGCAGCATTTCATTAAGTCTCAAAACAGTAATTTTTTCCCCCCTTAACCTAGCTAACCTAAAACAATTTCACACCAGATACTGAAGCAGGGCAGTCTAGGGCAAAATATTGGTAGAGAGAAGTAGGCTGGAATGGTGTGTGAAAGCTAGCCAGACAGTGCACCAATCAGAAAGCAGCATCGTGCAAACCAGCCAATCGTCACAGTCCTGCTGGAAGCGCTAAAATCTGAAAATCCAGGGAAGACTCATACCTCAGCTATGCGGTCAGTAATGCTGGATTGAGCGGGCCTCAGCAAAGGAATCGCAGCATCGCTGAAAGAGGGAGCTCCTGGTCTTGGTGTGCGGTGGGGCTCCAAATCTCAGCTATGTGGTCGGTGATGCAGGCTTGAGCTGGAGGCAATGAAGGAAAATAGAGAACTGCATATTCATTAGCGGGAAGAAGCAAAGGAAAATAGACAACTGCATACTTAATAGAAGTGAACACATGTACTTTAAGGAGTACAAGAGAGCAGGTTCTCAGCTTAGTCAAGCATTAATGAATCAAACCTCATCCTGTGCTTCTTAGAGGATCTGAAGCAAAGACTAAGTGCTATGATTTAAAAACTCAAAACACTTTTAATTAAGTTAGATGGGACGCAAATATTTAATGTACTAATGCCCTTTATTGATGTAGCTCATCTGATACAATATTTTCCATTGTGCATTGGAGTTTTAACTATGTTCCCTTTTCCTCTTTGAATATATTATTTAAATAAAATATTAAAATACAAATGAAAGTTACATATCGGGCTATATCAAGAGATAGAGAGAAAGAAAGATTTCCAAGGAGGAAAGAAATGATTTTTTTTTAATTAGAAATGTTGCAAAATAAAATTTCTCTGGTGAAATTGCCACAAAATTGGCAATTTCGCCATGCGAAATGTTTCACAAAATTGCAGCAAGATGGTGAAATTTGGCACGCAATCTCACCCCCCTGCAAAGGGGCATCCATATCTCCCTGGTGCCTAGTGGTCCCCCCCCCCCTAATCAGTCCAATTTTGTTTAAATTATTTCTCCCTGGTCTCCAGTGATTCCCTCCCCTGGGCTCACAGGCCCAATTTTTTTCTCCATGATTGTCTAGTGGTCTCCCCCGCTGATCACCAGCTGAGAAATTGAATAAAGCTCCCCCAGTTACCTCATGATCTTCTGAAAGAAAATCTCTACTCCTGGTGTCTAGTGGACCCCTCAGCTCTCATCATTCACAGCATGCCCGTTCCCCCCCAACACACCAATCAGTCCACCGGCACAGCCCTCCACTCACTCCATGGCCAGCAGTTGACTGAGTGTTTTAATAAATGCGCTGCATTCTGTACAAGCACATGCTCATTCACTGAAGCACTCCAGTCGGGCTGCCGGCCATGGAGGTGAGTGGAGGGTCAGCCGGTGGCCAGATCGGGGTACTGGGGAGGGAGGTGAGCATTGTGTGAATCATGAAAGGGTGGGGTCCACTAGACATCAGGGAGAGGGATTTTTTTTTTCAGAAGGACATCAGGGTAACTGGGGGGGGGGGGCTTTATTCAATTTCAGCTGGTGATCAGCAAGGGGGGACCACTAGAAAATAGGGAGAAATATACTTTTTTTTTTAATTTGGGCTGTTGAGCAGATGGGAGGGGACCACTAGACACTAAGGAGAAATATATGTATTTTTTAATTTGGGCCAGTAAGCAGCTGGGGGAGGGGTCCACTAGACACCAGGGAGCTTTTAAATCACTGAAGAAAATAGTGAAATTTTGCCCGTGGGTGACAAATTTTGCCTGAAAGCAGCAAATTTTGCCAGCTTGAGGGATTTCACATTTCGCCCAGTGAAGTATTTCACAAAATGCGTGAATTCCACAAAATATTTCACTGGGCAAAATTTTTCAATTTTGCGCAACACTATTTTTGATATAGAGCTGAAGCCACAAAGCCCTAAATAGCTAAAGAATGATACTTCATAAAACAGACAAAAAAAAATACACAAAATGTGTGTCTGTCTGTTATTTGTTTTTGTGTTTGCTAAATAGAAAGTACAGTTGATGGGTATTTATGTTACACAACAGTTTAAATGCATTTTAGAGGAACAGTACTACCACTGATAGCAGTGTTTGAATGGATTCAGAATTATTATAATAGTGAACAAGTGACTTTAGCCTTCTGATTGGCAGAAGGCTGTGGGGTTTCCACAAACAGCACAAGTGTGCCCTGCTGTTCTGTGATATGTGTGTGTGGGGGGGGGGGATGCTCAGTGAAGAGATTGTGAATTGCATATTTTAAAATATTCAGTAAAGCAGTGAGGCACACTGGGAGTGTTGGGGGTCGATTGCGGCCAATTACTGGGACTCTGCAAGTAATGAATATTAAGTGCTAAATGTACTAAATAATTACTGTAGGTACTCAGAACTTGGAGCAAAATTATTGAGTGTGTTTGATTATTCTTGGTATTCAGCCATCACCATGCTGTGTTTCATGGTTTTAACCTCTGTTTCTCCTTGGGGCTCATGCACATGCAATGACATGAGGTGCATGTTTCTCTTCTGCAGAGACACCAACCCAGCATCTGAGTGGGTGGGTAGGGGGGCTCTTTCCCTTGCAGGCTCACATCACTGTCAACCAGATTCCACCAAGTGGCAGTCAACCCATGGAGACATGTATTCTGCCCTGCCCCCCATCAAGGGAGAAGAGCTGTCCTGGAGATGCTCAATTCTCTCTCCCCTGGCCACTCCCAAGTGACCTTGGTATGTCTCCAAACCCAGGTCACTAGTGTGAAAGGCAGTGAGGCAGCCAGTGCCTCAGCCTACCACGTCACTGGATTGGCTTTATTTGTGTTTCCCTTTAGCTGCTTAATTCTTTTATTTTAAAATATTTCTGTAAGTTTGTTCTTTTTTTTCATTCCTGTGCCTCTCCACCTCCCCACCCTGGTTGCCATGCCCATTGCTATGGACACAGCATCAGGATGGTGCACTGACTCTGCAATGTTTCAGGTCATTGTTGGTTTAAGTAGGATGCTGAAAACCTATGAAACAATATGGTGGCTGCTTTTAGTAAGCAGAGATGGAGGAGTGTTCAGTTGTGGCCGGGTTTATGAAGTTTGTGGGAGCAGGATACGGTGTGGTGTGGAGGGTGACAAAAGATCTTCCAGGGAGATAGCAGTTTGGGAGGGGGTAGTGGGGATGGAGCAAGGAGGGGAACCACCTGCAGCATGTAGACATAACTAATTGAAAAGTATTGTAGAAAAAAATACTTAACTGACAAACCAAGGCAGTTGTTGAAACTGGAAGAGATAATTGGATTCAATGGGTGAGTGGATAGCAGAAGCCTTATGGGGGAAACGAAAACTAGGAGGTAGTGCAAGCAGGTGGGCAGGAGGGGGGAAGATGATGTCATATCTCCTATATTTACAGTATAAAACTGCCCATGACAAGTCTACTACAAATGTGCATAAATGTAAGATTGCACATTTACACACATAGTAGCTGAGATAAACAAATGTATCACAAGGTTTCAATGTCCATGTCTCTTGCATACCTATATATGCTTTGAAAAAAAAATGTTAATGCACCAGTTAGCGTTCAACCTAATGGGTGTCAAGTCAAAACACCATATCAAAAATAGTGAGGGCAATATAAGCCCAGCAATATGAGAGCCAGGAAAGACAGTGACTGAAAACTTCAGTGAGACATCAAAACAGTGAAACCTTCATGTTGTGTACAGTGCGTGTCTCAAGTATGTATATTTACAGTAAGTAAGAAGGGTGTGGCAGACTTTGTCCCCCCCTTTGGGGGGAGTGGGAGGGGGCAAAGCACCCCGCTTGTAAACTTTTGTGTGGTGTTCGTTTGCACTTTTCGCCATTTTGACACCTTGCTGAAGTTTTCAGTCACTGTATTTCTTGGCGCTCATATTGCTGGGCTTATAGTGCCCTCACTATTTTTGATACACTCTTTTGACGTGGAACCAACTTAATGTCACTAAAATAGGGAAATGTGGTGTTAGGATTTCAAACCCCAACTCCTCACCCCCACCCTCAAGCAGAAAAAGGAAAAAAAAACATTTGGGTTTGGGTCTCCAGAGCCTTGGCGAATCAGTGGTGGGGTTTTTGGGGTTGTCAGCCTTAATGCTCCCCTCTCCCCTCTCCCCCCCAGCCCATAGCCTCCAGTCCAAAGCAGAATGTACAGCTGCAAGCCAATGTCTCATAGTGATACACTCTCCAAAGGTAGAGAACTATGTCTTGCCACATGTTGCCAACATAATCTGTTGTAGCTTTCTTAACACAGGGCCCTGCAAGCTCTGAATGAAGAAAGGAGATCACATCTGATGCTATTTGGTCAGGAAAGGGGATGGGCATTAGGGTTGACAACATCAAGGAAGAACCCACCACTGATTTGCCAAGACTCCAGAGACCCAAAACTCTAATTTTTTTTTCTTTTTGCTGCTTTGGGGGTGGGAGTGGGGTGTTAAGAGTTGAAAACCCTAATGCCACATTTCCCTACTTTTGTGGCATTGAGTTGAACCCTAACTGCTGCATTAACAAACTGTTTTGCAAATAATTTCCTTTCTTTTTGAGCTAGTGGGATCTTATCCAGGGCCCTATGGATTCTCCACCAAGCAAAGACTCTGTCCACCTTTAAAAGTGCAGCAATGGATACGAAGAATTCAGGGGGCTGTCTGGTGGGCTGCAGAAGTGCAGGGCCCTCAGGTCCCTGCACTTCCATGTGGTGCAGATATAGATGTCCAGGGCAAAGCATCCGTCTGCCAATGCACAGGGCCCACTGAAACCCACAGGTGCAAAGGTGCAGAGCCCTACGCCAAGAGGACAGTTGTACTCCCTATATGGTACACAGGCCCATGTGGAAAACCCTGCAGATTTCATTCCCTCACTGGGGGTGCTGCATAACAGTGCCATCCTTTCACCTTCACCCATCCATCTGGGCCACTGAGCTCAGTCCCAAACTTGACTCATCAGTACGGGATCACAAAGCATACTTTGTGAGGTTAAGACTGGCACTACATACAAATGTTTCTTATAAATATGTAAATATATATATATATATATATATATATATATATATATTCAAGATAGTCATTTATGACTTCCTTATGACATGACATGCAGCATTTATAGTACATTGGCCAAAACATCATTTTACACCAGAAGTGCGAAAACATATCTCATCCAGGATTTAAAAAAATGGCATCCATCACATTCATGAGGTGGTGTGGAAAAATAGTTTTGTTGAAAGTTTGGAGTTAAAATATTGAATACTAGCGCAGTTATGTGTGAATGTTGAAATACTACAACATTCACTCATAACCTGCGTATTTTACCACGTGTATACACCAGATTTTCAGCATTGCCTTCTTATTACCCCACCTCATTAGCCCTGTAGGTAAAAATGTTAAAATCCCTGCCAAAACATCATTCTGTACCATCAAAATGTCATTCTGTGCCACAGGTGTGACAAACACATTTTGGCCAGGATTTGAAAAATTACAGTTGTCAAATTTATCAGGTGGTGTGAAAAAATGGCTATAATGAAAATCTGGGGTGAAAATATTTAAAATTACCAAAATTATGAGTGAGCATAGAAATATTTCAACATACACTTATAACTTTGTCTATTTTGAATATTTTGATCCAAAATTTTCAATATGTCCTTCTTATGACCCCAACTCATTAACAAGGGTGGTGAAAATTTTCAAATGCCGCCTGAAAGGTGATTTTGCAAAGCAACTGCAAAATCACCTTTCAGGCTAAATACAAATATTTCTACCACCACTAGTCATAAGGTGTGGTGCCAAAAAGGGCATGCTGAAAATTATTCGGAATGACAAAGTTATGAATCAATGTTCAAACCTCCATTGAAAACCATTATACCACACTTGCCTTATTTTATTTTATTTATTGATGGCATCGGAATTAGAAACCTTTGAGTCATAGACTCATTCACAAAGGCTCCACATCAGAGTAGATTACAAGGTAATAAGATATTTCAAAGGAATAGACATACAGCAAGAATTAAAATTTCATATACAGGCAAGTATCTAAGAAGGGCACAACAATTATCAACATAGTTATAAATAGTTAAGGTACACATAATAATCAGACAACTAACAGAGGGATTATATACAGGTAAATGGTCAGGGAGAAACCATGAAGGGTGGTGTAGGCAGGACAAATGTACCTTGTCAGGTAGTCGGCTACTGCAAGTAACAAGCTAGTGACCTAAAGACGAGAGAGGTGGATAGCTGTTAGGGGCATTTATGGCTGCGGGAGGTGGCAAGGTGGTGCCAGAGAATAGTCTTGGAAGGCCTAAACCTGAAATGAGAGGTAATGGCTGCAGGAAGGGAGTTAAACCAAGACAGGGCTCAATAGTGAAAGGGCCTCTGGGCCAGGGTAGTCCTGACTCTGGGTACATGGAGAGGGGATTTGGAAGAGCTGCGGGTGGAGAAAGTAGTGGGCAGAGGTCAGATAAGTGTGGACAAGCCTGGGGGGGGCCAAACCTGCTATAATTTTCTTAGAGAAGAGGCAAGTCTGGTACTGTAACCTTTCCTCAAAGTTGAGCATGTTTGCCAGTGAGTAGAGTGTGCAGATGTGGGTAAGACTGTTACTACCTGTGAGCAGGTGGCAGGCTTTGTTAAGGGACATTTTGATTCTGTGGAGGGCAGTGTTGTCAGCAGCCCCATAGACCAGGAGCCCATAATCGATGAATGATTGGATAGAGGATGTAATTGCAAGATGAAGGGCTTCTGGGGAAGGTAGTCCCTATGGTGGTAGAGTAGGCCGATACGAGAATTGACGCAGAGCAAAAGGTATGGATGTGCCCATGGAATGAGAGGACTGGGTCAAAGGAGATGCCAAGGTGCTTGAAGGAGTTTGCTTGTTTGAGGGGGAGGAGTCTGTCAGTCAGCATTAGTGGAGGGGAATCTTTATATCTGCTTTGGTTGTGGGAGAAGAGCATGAACTTCTTCTTCTTGTGACTGAGCACCAGCTTGTGGTCAATGAACTAGGTTTCAGGCCGGATAAAGGAGTTCTGGAGGGCATTTTGAAAGGAGTTAGGATCAGGGTGGGCAGAGAAAAGAAATGAGTCATCTGCATAAAGAAGATCTTTTTTGAGCAGCTACTGGGGAGAGTATTAAGGTAAAGGCTAAAGAGCAGTGGCCCCAGTATAGAGCCCTGGAGAACCCCCGACAGGACCAGGTGGCATCCAGAGAGGGTTCCATTAATTTTAATGCACTGAGAGTGGGATGAGCGGTAGTTGGCAAACCATTTATTGACATCCTAGGAGAAACCTAGTTGGACATGGGTGGATAGAAGAAGGGGATGGTTGACGGTGTCAAAGGCTTTCGACAGGTCCAGGTAAACCACACCAGCTAGGAGCCTTTTGTCAAGAGCAGTGTGTAAGAAGCTGGAGAATTCAGGTAGGGCAGAAGTGGTACTGCAGCCTGTCGGAAACCATGCTGCTCCCTGCAGAGGAGGTTGTGAGTGGTGAGGTAGTAAGAGAGCTTGTCTGCAACTATCTTTTCTAAGGCTTTTGGGGGGGGAGGATGGAGATAGATCTATAATTCCTGGAGAGGTGCAGTCACCACCTTTGTGGATGGGGGTTATGACCATAGTTTTCCAGATGGTAGGGAACTGGCCAAGGCAGAGGGAGCAGTTCAGAAGGTTTGTTAGAGGGGAGAGTCAAGGACCAGATGAAGCAGGTCCAGAGAATCATTACTTTGACTGTTGCCAGTTAGGACTTTGAGGAGGTAAGGCTTGGCTTCTAGCAATGAGAGGGCATGGATGTAGAAGGTTAGATAATGGACGGAGAGGGGTGGGGGTGGGGACAGGGTCGAAAAGTTAACAGGGAGTACTGAGCTGAGATCAGAGAAGGAGGAGTTGAGGATATCAGCAATGCTTTGCTGGTCAGTGGAAATGGAGCCATTGATGTTGAGCTGGGATGAGAGGAAGTGGGGTTTCCATTGAGTTCCTTGATATTGTTCCAGAATTTGTGGGCAGAGCCCCAGTAGGAGGCAAGGGAGGACTTATAGTGGTCTACTTTGGCCTTACAGATGGCCCAGGTGCATATGTTTTGAGCAGCACGATAGGCCTGCCTATCAGAGGGTTTGCCCGAGTCAAGGGATCTATGCCAGAGGTTATCCCTGTGGTGCATTTGGTTGAGTAAGGATTGGGTAACCCAGGGGTGCCAGGATCCTTAATAACTTGTTTAGAGAGGGGAGCAAAGATGTCACAGGCCAAATTGAAAGGATAAAATAACTGAGGGTGGTGTCAATGTCAGGAGCTAGGTTAGTTGGTGTCCAGTCCCAACGGGCAAGGTAGTCTTTTATCTGACCCAGCTTGCTGGATCTGAGGCATCACCAGAAGACAATTCTGGGGGCAGTTTCTATATCCTGCAGGACCAGGAGACGACTACGGTGGAGTGGTCATTTAGTGTATTGGATAGCACTGTGATGTCAGAGATTTTGTGGGGTTGGTTTGTTAGGACAATATCCAGAAAGGTGGCAGAGCCATTAGTGGGGTTGATTCGGGTAGGGTGGGTGACCATTTGGGTGAAATCAAGGGCAGTAGTTGCATCTTTGACTTGAGTGGCAGAGCTGGAGAGCCAGTTTATGTTGAGGTCACCCAGCAATATTTGCTTAGTTTTAGGTGGGAGATGCGAGAGGTGATCGAGTATGGATTGGAGGGCAATTTTCTGGTGAGGTGGTGGAATGTAGGCAGCAGTGATAATCAACAGTGCAGTGCCCTAGAGGTGCCAGGGATGATTTTAAGTGATAGGGCTTGTGCACCAAGCTCCAGTGATGGGGAAGGGGGTGCCCTTGCAGAGATTCACAAAAGTAAAAGGCACAGCCACTTCCATGCTTCCCAACTCTGTCTTCCCTGAAGAGGGTGTATCCTGGAAGAGCAATGAAGGAGTCTGGAGTCAATGAGTGGCCTTAGAAAGCCATGTCTCACCAATTGCCAGGACATCCGGTTGATGCTGGGCAACCCAGCCTTGGAGCCCTGCAATCTTCTTTAGCAGGCTACAGATGTTCATGGTGGTGTTACATAGTCCAGCTGCTGATGGGGAGTGGGGGGGTTGACAGAAGGGGGTCCTGGGTTGGGGTGGATGTTCCCAGATAACAGGAAGAAGAGAGATATCAGTCTAAGGAGAGCCAGGTGTAGTCTACAATGAAAAGGAACAGAGGCACACATGCATATCTGCTCAGGGAGGGAGACCAGGATGGGAAGGGAGTGGAGGATGGAATGGCCAAGAAAAGGGGGACAGGGGGAGCCTGGGGAGGGTGCATTTGGGAGTGGGGGTGCACCAGGAGGCAGGGAAGTGGTAGGAGTGGGGTGCAGTGCAGGTACAGGGGGCTATAAAGGAGGTGTACAGGGGGGATGGCGACTGGGAGGAGGCACCATGGGGGGCAGAGCTACACAAAGGATAAGAAAAAGAAGTACAAGAGGACCAGGGAGGCAGTGGAG
Organism: Neoceratodus forsteri; assembly: GCA_016271365.2. Lineage (NCBI taxonomy): Eukaryota > Metazoa > Chordata > Ceratodontiformes > Ceratodontidae > Neoceratodus > Neoceratodus forsteri. The sequence continues at coordinate 177,305,665 of JADMNL010000026.1, read as the reverse complement.
CAGGAGGTGTGGAGGGTGGACATGGCAAGGGTGCAGAGGTAGAAGCAGAGGGGTACAAAGGGGAGAGAGTGAGAGACTTCCAGTGGATAGGCAGCCCAGTTGGTATAGGGGTAGGGGCACGGACTATGGCGATAAAGGTGCAAGGTTTGAATCCTGGTAGGGGAGGACAGAACTGGGCCTGAGAAGTGGGGTAGCGAGAGGGAGTGAAGTCCTTAAAGAGGGTGGAGGACCAGGGCAAGATGGTTGAAGGGGGTGAGGGAGAGAGATTGAGATGAAGAGGAGGACAGTAGCGACTCCTAGTGGCCAAAGGCTGAAAGAAATATGGTGAGTAAGGGAGAGGAGTAGAACCAAGGGTAGGGGATGAGAGGCAGTAAGCAGGTCAAAGTGAGGTTAAGTGTTGAGCAGGTACGACCACCTAGTGGTGGACTGATATAACCTGCAAAGGGAGATATGGACACTTAGCAAAAAACAGGAAGTCACGTGGCTAGGGGAGGTCCTTAAATTAAGGGACGCTCCTGAGTTGGAGGGTGGCTGGGGAGGGTGGAGCAGTCGATGCATAGTGTTGATGGGCTAACACCCCTCAACTAGCTGGCTCAGTTAGGGAGGCTTAGCTGTTACCTTTAGAGCATCTCAGGTCCACTCTTGCCCCCTACTGTGCGGTGTCTGTGTGTGAGGATGGGAAAGGGGTCCCGGGCCCTATATGGAGAAGAGAACAAAGGCTATAGTTAATATTCAGTGGGAAGGTAGTTCAGGGCTATGTCCCAACTCTGGTAGCCAGTGTGCATGCGTGAACTGGGAAGGCAGGAGAAACCTGAGAGGGCTGGAATGCAGTGAACAATGGAGCCCAGAGAGACTGACAAAAGACACCACAAGCACACGGAGGGCCTTAGCACAACTCCAAAAGCACTCAGGTAAACAATACTATCTAGCACAGTGCTGGTATAACTAGTGAATTAGTTGAATGGTTACACTGTAAGCTGTGGATAAAATTGCAGTTGCTCAGCTAATAAAACAAGGCAGAGAGATAAATTACACTGCTACAGGGATAAAAGGTGTTCTACTGAGTAGCAGAAGCACAGATACAGATTAAAGCCAGAAATCCAAATTGTCCTGTAGTTGGCAGAAAGCGAATTAAAGCTCCAGCAAATCCCAGGCAAATATTCCATTGAGTGGAGGGGAGAAAGGCCAGGCAAAAACAATCAGTGGAAGTCAGCAGTCAAATAATGCAGAAAAATCACCCCTCAACAAGCTGGATCAGTTAGGGAGGCTTAGCTGTTACCTTTAGAGCACCTTTGGTCCATGCTTGTCCCCTGCTGTGCGACGTCTGTGAGTGAGGATGAGGAAGGGGTGCTGGGGCCTTTATAGCACCTCCAATCCACACTTGTTCCCTGCTGTGCAGTGTCTGTGTGTGAGGATGGGGAAGGGGTCCCAGGGCCTTTAGAGCACCTCTGGTCCATGCTTGTCCCCTGCTGTGCGGCAGCTGTGTGTGAGCACATATTGCAGATGACAGTTCCAGCAGGAAGATGTGTCTTCAATTGGAGAGTGGATCTACACCGTGGGACATGATCAGGTGAGTGAGGGTGTGTGCAGGTGGGGTGGAGGGTGCTGAGTGGGATATCATGGTGGGGTGGGAGGGGTGTATGTGTGTTGGGGGACACAGATTGCCGAGGTACCATTTTATTTTTTACAGGTAAAAAAAACCCTTGAGGGATGGTTTTCTCTACTACAGCTGACATTCCAACACTGGGGATTGGGCACCCCAGTGTAAGTAATTACAACATACTAACATACTAAAATGCCAGCAGAATAGGCCTAACGGTCTTTCGTGTCTGCTCATTTGGTCAGCCCCCACCCTGGGTGCTGACCTTGCTGTCCCAGCTCACCTTCTCTGGCTTCTCCCTTCCCAGTTCCGGATATTCTTGCTGCATTGGATTTTGCTTCCAGAACCCTTCCCTGTACCTGTCCTACCTCTCTTGAACCCTCCACTGTCTCTGCCTCCACCAGCCCCTAGGTAGTGCATTCCATGGCTCCACCACCCTCTCAGTGAAGTAGCACCTCCTCCTTTCTCCCCTGAATCTTCCCCCTTCCAGCTTCCACCCATGCCCTCTAGTGGCCCCTTCCTCCTTCCTTCGAAGCACCCTGACTGTTCCTCCCCTATTTCCCCTCTTCATGTACCTGAAGACCTCTATCATGTCCCCGGTCCCTTCTCTCTTCCAATGTGTACATATTTAGCTCTTCAAGCCTCTCCTCATAGGTCCTGTCCCCCAAGCCCCAAATCATTTTGGTTGCCCTCCTCTGGACCCTCCCAGGAGGTTAATGTCCCTCTTTAAGTGTGGGCTCCAAAACTGCACGCAGTACTCCAGGTGCGGCCTCACCAAGCAGTTATACAGAGGAGTATCTCCCCTCCTTCTGGAGGTGATCCCCTAGTGATGCATCCCAGCATCCTGTTGGCCTTGGCTGCTGCCCTCCTACAAGTCTCAGAGTTGTTCATCTTGACATCCACCACCACCCCCAGGTCCCTCTCAGCCATCGAGACTTGCATTTCCCCAGGGTGTACACTTGGCCTGGGTTTCCTGGCCCCAGGTGGAGTGCCTTGCATTTCCCCATTGAACCTCAGCTTCCACTTTCTAGACCATCTTTCCAGAGCCTCAGGTCCCCTGCAGGCCACCCTCCCTCCTCCCCATCCACCACGCCCCCAGTTTCGAGTCATCTGCAAAGAGACTCATCTCCTCCTGATTCCTGTCCTATGTCAGATCGTGGCGTTGGAACAGAAGGGGCCCAAGAACGATCCGTGGACCCCACTAATGACCCTCCTTGGGGATGAGACTATCCCACCAACTGTCCGGTCCTGGAGCCAATTGCCTATCCATCTGATCATCTGGTTCCCCACTCCCATTTCTCCCAGCTTATCCAACAGGCCACGATGAGGAACAGAGTCAAATGCCTTGCTGAAGTCTAGAAAGAGGACGTCCACTGGTCTGCCCAGGTCCAAGGCACTTGTCACCCAGTCATAGAACTCCACTAGGTTTGTCTGACACGATTTCCCGGGATGAATCCATGCTGTCTATCGTCCAGGCACCCTGACTTATCAGGTCCCCCCAGCCTTTTCTTGACAATGCCTCCATCACCTTGCCCACCACCGATGTCAGGCTGACAGGCCTGTAGTTCCCTGCCACCTCCTTGATCCCCCTTGTGGATAGGCACTATATGCCACCTTCCAGTCTTGGGGCACCCACCTGTCCTCAGAGATGGTGAAAGCTCTGCCAGGGGTTTCGCCAGGACATCTGCAAGTTCCTTCAGCACTCTGGGATGTAATTTATCGGGCCCTGGTGCTTTCTCTGTCTTAAGGGCTGAGGCTTCCTCACTCTCTCTGCTGTGATTTCCACTTCCGTCCTCTTCTCCCCTTAGCCCTCCCCACCTGCCAGTGATGCCTCCCCCTCTCCCCAGACCTGCCGATCGGTAAGGGTCCCCCCCTCCTCAGTATCTCTGTCTCCTCCCATGTATGATGCAGCACCCCCATTTTCCCTGGTGAAAACTGAGGTGAAGTACTCATTTAGTACCTCAGCCTGCTCCCCCGGGTCTTGTGCCCATCTCTCCCCTGATTTAATCCTGCTAATCTGCCCCTTCACCCTTCGTCTTTCCCCAATGTATCTAAAGAACCCCTTTTTCCCTCTCCTAATTTCCCTGGCCAGGTTCTGCTCCTTCCTTGCCTTAGCTGCCCTCACCACTCTAGTGGCCCTTCTAGCCATCAGCTCGTACTCCCCTCAATCCCTTTCACTCCTTGAGCACTTGAATTGCTTATAGGCTGCTTTCTTTCCCAGCACCACCTCCTGGACCTCCCTGGTCCACCAACAGGGTTTTTGGGCCCTACCTCATTTTCGTCTTACTCTTGCACAGGTGCTGGTAGCATCCTGCAGCCTCGCCTGATGATTTCCACCTACTATCAGCGTCCATGTGTCTGACCCAATCCCATCCAAATGCTCATAAGGATCCTTCATTTCACATAAATCCGCCCCTGAGTCGGTTACTTCCGTCTTTGTGCAGCCTTCTACCCTCCTAGGTCCAGGCAGAACCAGACTGTGGTATGGTCACTCCCGCCAATGGGTCCCTTACCTCCAGGCCCCCAATCTGGTCACTGTCTGCCAGGACCACATCCAGTACCCGTGCCTCCTGGTCAGTTCCCTCACCTGCTGAGTTAGGAGCAGCGTCTTGAAAGACATCCAACAACCTCTGTTCCCTGGTCACAGAGGATGTCATAGTCTCCCATTCTGTTCCTGGCATGTTAAGTCCCCAACACCACCACTGTTCCTCTGCCCAGTCTGCAGTGTCTCCTAACATCTGCCACCAGACTGTCCTCCAGCTCCTCCGCCAGGGCAGGGGGTCTATACACCACTCCTATTTTTACTCTCTTGCCCCCCCTTGTTATCAAGGTGACCCAAATCACCTCCACGGTTCCCTCCGCCTCCTCTACTCCCCCTATGCCAATGCAGTTTTTGACTATCATTGCTACCCCTCCTCCTCCTCCTCCCCCTGTCCTTCCTGGACATAGTGTAACCCTCCAGGTTCAGGTCCCAGTCATGTCTTGCTGTGGCCCAAGTCTCAGTGACCGCTGCCACATCCACTGCTCCCTCAGTTAACATCGCCTGGAGTGCAGGCATTTTATTGCCCAAGCTCTTGGCATTTAGCAGGACTACCTTCCACCCTTTCCCTATAGTTCCATTTCCCCTGCTCATGTTCCCATGGGGATTCTGTTTTCCCCTGGTCTGCACTTTGCCAGTCGACCTTTTTCTGCAATCTTCCTGGTCCCCGGGGGGGTAGAGACAGAGTCCCTCCTTATCGGCACCCCTTGACAGCCTTTTCTCCCATCCCACCCCTTCACAAGTTTAAACCCACTTTCACCAATGAACCCTCTATTTTCAACTTAAGGATTCCCTCCCTCAAATTGAGATGTAGTCTATCTCTAGCATACAGCTCCTTATCCTCCCAGGTCTCCCCCAATCCCATCAACCCATACCCTCTGTCCTCACACCACCCCCTGAGCCACTGGTTTATCTCCTAATTTTTCTTTTGTATTCCCCACTAGCCCTTGACACTGGCAGGATTTCTGAGAAGGAAACTGTGCATCTATGTCATGACAGACCCTGGCGAGCTCCTGAATCTTGCCTGTATCTCTAGCTCGCTATTTCCTCAATGTCATTTCTACCCAGGTGGACCAGTATGTCTGGGGAACCCCACAATCCTTGCCAGCTGATGTCATTCGTGCTTAGCCTGTGCACCGTTAGTCCAGGAAGCTTGTTCTAACTGGCCAGGCTTCTCCCTCCCTATCCCATTTGATACCCCTGATCATAGAATCCCCCAGCAGGAGCATTCTGACCACTCCTATTCCTCCATTCCCCCTTCCATGTCCCTCATCCTTTCTACAGGCCTCTCCACCCAGCTGGCTCCTTGTTCCTCCCCCTATCTGGGTGCCACATGCCACCCCCTCCTTGTTTACCATGGCCACCCCCCCCTCCAATCCTATGCCTCTCCTCCTCCTGAGTATCCTTCTGTACCTTGCTAATTCCCCCCTCACTGCTCGCAACTGGTCCTTCTCCCCATCGGCTAAATTAGCCTGGCTCATCCTCCTTCCTTCCTGTCTCCATTTAGTTCCTCCTGCTTGCCGTGTCCCCTGGCCTAAACCCTCAGCTCCCTTTACTGAATCCTCCTTGTACTTCTGGTCCTTCTCCTTTACCTTTCCTCCCAACTGGTCCTTCTCCTTGCGCTTTCCTCCCTCTTCCCCCTGCCCCTCCTGCTCTGATTCACTGCTCCCCCATTCTCCTGCATTCCAGGTCCCCCCCTGTTCTTCCTGCTATCTGGCCCCTGCCTCCTGCCTCCCACTCCCACTCCCTTTCCGTCTCTAACCACCTCTGTCATGGCTACATCACCCCCCTCATCCTTGAGCAGAAGAAGAGAATTGAAGCGGTTACTGGGTGTAAGGTCTGATCCACCTCCCGCCTTGCTTCCTTCTGTCCAGCCCTGGCCATCTGCCTACTTCCTGAGAATGTTGTCCCTCCATCCCCCTTTGAGGGTCCCCAGTTACCTGCCTGCTTCCTTGTAGTGTCCTTTGGACCCTCTTCCAGGGTCCCTATGTGACCCCTGAGTATTATCCTGCACTCCTTTCCCTATGCCCCCACCCCCAGTGCTTGGTGCAACCCTGTGGGAGATTCCCAGCCCCCTTCCCAACCCATACCAACCCCCTTCCCCCAGCTTTCTCCTAATCCCCGCAACCTCCTCCCTAAGCTGTGCTAGCTGGTAGCACACTGGGCAACCACCAAACTTCCAAGCCCAGTCCAGTATCATGGCTGCTCCACACCCTGTGCACCCCACCACCCTCCCAAAGATGCCAGCCCTAATGATGTGTGGTTCCATCCCCTTCCAAATAGGTTTCCTTGGGTGAGCCACCAGGTTCCCCCTAGTCCAAGATACCCCTACTGCCTAATCGGGTCATCCACTAATCTTAGAGACAGTCCCACTGTACACCAGTAACCCTGTTACTAGGTGCAGTACAACACATTAAACTTATAAGGGAAATGAACAACTCCCTAAGCTCCTCTCTCCCAGCCTTTAAATCCAACCCCCAGTGGCTAGAACTACATGAGCTGCACCAGCAGCCTTTTCCTCCAATCGCAGGGCAGGTGTTCCCCTATAAATTTGCAGACTTCTGGGAGGGAGGGTGGGAGGGCGGGTTTTGGGCAGACACCTGACTTGAGAGAGTGCATCAGCCCTGTGTCTCCCTCCAAGCCCAGCAGCTAAAGAACCAGGCCCAAGCAAATCCCACCAAATAGGTTTTAAATCAGAAGAAATAGGCCTCTACCAGCGCAGTGAAACATCCATAAAAAGAGCCCCACTTACAGCCACCAAATCAGTTTACAAACATCCAGCAGCCCCCAAAACAATACCCTGCTAGCCCCTTAGAAGTAAGAAAGAAAAGAACTAACCTACCAAGTAAAATCCACAAGAACCCTGTGAAAACAACAGCAGCAGCTACTGTCCTGGAACACAACTGATCCTGTCCCTTTCCAGTTCTTTCTCCAACATGCTATAACATTGTAATTAACACTCTGTTACAAGTGTAACATTGTAATTATCACTTTATTTCAACTCTGGACAAAATATATATACGTGTTAAGTAATTACAACATTCTATAATATTGTAATTAACACTCTATTACAAGTATGAACAAAATATACACTACATGTATATCCTATAGAACTATTAACATGTATAAAAACCACCTGAATAACACATGTAACAACAACCTACTAATCACCCACATTACAGCCCTAACTGCCTCTCCAACTAAAGCCCCTGCAAAAAACAGCCTCCCACTAAAATCAATATGAACCACTGTTATTACTCTCTCCATATCACTTACCAAACTGACAAACACACATAGAAATCAAAGTTAAACTGTATAAAGCTAAAGCTCCTGAAACACTTTCCAAACATTTCATATGTTGTGTTACATTTTCCCAACAGTGTAAAACAGGCCTGCTGAAATACTCACCAAACATTTCTTATGCTATGCTCAATTTTCCTAACTGTGTAAAACAGGCCTGCTGAAACACTCACCAAACATTTAACATGCTGTGCTCCATTTGCCTAACTGTGTAAAACAGGCCTGCCGAAACACTCACCAAACATTTCACATGCTGTGCTGTATTTGCCTAACTGTGTAAAACAGGCCTACTGAAACACTCACCGAACATTTAATATGCTGTGCTCCATTTGTCTAACTGTGTAAAACAGGCCTGCTGAAACACTCACCAAACATTTCACATGTCCTACATTTCCCTAACTGTGTACAACTAGCCTACTGAAAAACTCGCCAAACATTTCAAATGATGTGCTACATTTGCCTGTGTACAACAGGCCTACTGAAACACTCACCAAACAGTTCACATGTCCTACATTTCCCTAACTGTATAAAACAGGCTGAGTGAAACACTCACCAAACATTTCACATGCTGCATTACATTTGCCTGTGTAAAACAGGCCTACCAAAACACTCACCAAACATTTCACATGATGTGCTACTTTTTCTTAACTGTGTAAAATAGGCCTACTGAAACACACACCAAACATTTCACATATTGTGTTACATTTTCTTAACTGTGTCAAACAGGCCTGCTGAAACTCTCACAAAACATTCCACCCCCTTCCTTCCATGATGCAATCTCCAGACACACTAAAGGAAACAATAGTTGAGTCAGACTTCCTTATATACACAGCCACTGCATTATGGAAACCTTAAAGGGAGAAAACTATTTAGTACTTCGAATGCCTTATGACACGAAGCAATTCTATGAATGAACACTACAGGAAACACTAGATAACTACAAACACACTTCAGCTTAAGCAAATACACAAAACAAGCTACGCAAATAAACAACACACTTTCTCTTAAAGCAAAACTGAATAACCTAATGTAATAAATAAAATAAAAGATGACAAAGTCTGGCATACTCACGAAATAATATCATCTTGGCTTTGAACAAGCTCATAAAAGTCACTCGCCCTTCGGGCTCATGGCTTTATGGCTTGTTCAACCTCTGGATGGTATTATTTCCTTGTATACAACACTTTGCCATCATTTATTCTCTGTCTGTCTCGCTCTCTCTACATATATATGTGTGTGTGTGTGTGTGTGTGTGTATATATATATATATATATATGTATATGTATATATACAGTATATAGCGGATACATGATGGGTGACTGTGAAATATGGAAAATATTAGCATGAGTGCAGAGTGAACTGCTGTGATATTATTGCAGTTCACTCTGCATGAGTGCTAATATTTGCCATATTTCACAAGTCGCACATCATATGTGCGATTTATATAATAGGGTCTGGGTTTTGAGTTATTTTTATTTCTTTACCTGGTGTTGTGGTTCTTTGTTATGTTGCGGTGTGCTTCCTTGGTTGTGTGGTGCTGTGTCTTGAATGGGAAGTGTGTAGCTTTTGATTGGTTCATTTTCTTGAATGGATGTGTGTGTGAGAGTATGCTATTGGTTGCTATTGTTGTTTGTGCATGTTGAGTCGGGCGTGATTGGTTTAGAACTGTTTGGGGGTAGGGTTATCATCAAAGCTGAGAGTTGGCATTTGCTGAAGTAAAGAGTCAGCATTTAATGAACTTTTGTGTGTTTACAGAGTGTTTTTTTTCATGTATTGGGGGTTTCTTTTACTTTATTTTTTTATGTTTTTGTTCTTTGTGATATCGGGGCTTTTCTGGTGATCACACTTGTCCTTTTCTGGGAAGACTGCTGGAACAAATGTGTTTTGTTTTACTTTTGCATTTTACAATCTGTGAAGGGATGTCTTTTCCAGTCTTGCAGCTAGCAGCGTCTGAGCTAGAAGAAGTCGGAAGGGCTTCTTGGGATATCTACTGCTGTTTTCACAGGTGTGATAAATTACTGAGGTTTGTACTTATTTGAAAGAAATTCAGTGAGGTTGTTTGTTCTATATGGTGCTTGGCTAACGTAATCAGTGTTGGAATATCAGGTACTGATGTAGTCACTGTTGGTATATTTGTCTGAATATATCACAGTGTCTATGTCATCTCCCTGATATTCAACGCCTGTGAAAATAACACTATTTATTTGGATGGTTATTCCTTCACCCCTATTGTATAAATACTGTATATATATATATATATATATATATATAGATAGATAGATAGATAGATAGATAGATATATTGATATTTGCATATAAAATGTAAACACAGGGAAGTGTGGGCAGTTGACCTGGAGGGAAGGGGGAGAAAGAAGCAAAACCAGTATTGGGGGGAGCAACCTGGACTGCTTAACCAATATTGTAAAGAGATAGATAGAAAGATAGAGAGAGAGAGACAGACAGACAGACAGACAGACAGTTAGACATAGGGAAATAGAGAACAGGGCACCACTTGCTCAGTGCTTCAGGTGAAGCTAGCAGCACAACTTCCAGCTGCAGCTTTAGCATTCAATGAAGTCCCGCTGTTCTCAAATACAGAATGCAGGTGAATGATTCTTTTCACTATGCTAGGCACCTTGGATTTTGAGGCACCCAGAATAGGTATTTCTGGCCATTATTTTAAGAAAACAAACATCAGAAGCTAGCTAAATTGCTCCATTTAGCTAGCTTCAAGTGTTTATTTTTTTAGAATTACACCATTTTTATGTATCTTTCATGTTTTCTAGTTCGAGAGGAAAAAACAAGTTGGTAGCTCTCATGGCACAAAAAAAAATTTCAGGCTGTAAGGGGCAGTGGTGAGACCAAAAATGGTCTTGCAACACTGAATTATTTGTGTCATATAAGAACATTACCCAAAGAATCCTACTGGACATGCTCAGAACAGAAAAAAGATGAAACTTCAAATCTTTATAACTCTGGAACTATTTACTATATTTTTACAAAACCTTCCAGAGGCACTAACTTGGCACAGCATACTTCTACCTTGAAAGTTACAGATACAAAAGTTATATTCCATGCAGACTGTATGTGAGAGCAAACCAAAATCATATGTTAAGTATAGGGAAAAAATTAGATGGCTATAGGAAAATTACATATGTGGATCTCAGGAACCAAAAAAGCTGCCATCACAAAACTTTCCACATATTTAGATCTTGCGTACTAGACAAGAAATTCAATATTTCAGCAAATTTCATTAAATACTGCCAAAGGTCTTAAGGTGTAAAGTTAGGGATTTAACGTTAAACCTCTCATTCAGCCCTAACTACAGGGGTGCTATTGCGCCACTATAATATACAACCACTATATGACTGTGTTATTAACACATTCATAACACATTGCTACCCAGCACACTACAAACCATTCCAACAGCACATGTAACAAGCCTCTAATAGCACAAGCAACAAGCCCCTTAACAACACATGTAACAAGTCCCTTAACAACACATGTAACAGTCATCCTAAGTTTCCTAACAACCCTCTCCAAACACTATGATAAAACATAGGACACAGCAAAAAGTGTCAAACCTAATGCATTATACTATATAAAACAAAGCATGGCAGAGTCCAGCATACTCATGACTTTTTGGGTCAGGGGAGTGACATGTCAGGGTTGATCAAGCTGAGAAAAGCCACTCGCCTTTCAAATTCATAGCTTTCTGGCTTGTTTGAACCCTCAGTGGTATGACTTCTTGTACGCCACACTTTGCCTTGTTAGAAATGGATGTAGATTACTGAAGACTGAGTTTTTGAAAGATTAGAATGTAAAGACAGAGAGAATAATTTATACAAATCTGTTTACATTTTATTTTCTGAAATGGTGTTTATCTAATGTACCTCTATTTTCCGTGCTTGTTTGTGACACTTTGAAAGAGAGACAGACCTCAAGATGATGGCAGCAATCAGATCAGGCAGCATGGTATTTTACAGCTATTCATTATTCATGAGACGCTTCTCCAGAAATCAAGAGTGATATTCTATAGTGTGGCATTTTATCCAATTTATCTTTTTTTATAGCATTTTTTCACTATTTCCTCATGTATCCTTTTCCTCTCACTTAACATGCAATGCTGTACCTTCAGCCCTGCTGAGATTTATTTAATTAGAAATCAAGTTGCTGCTCAAACAAAATCTTTTTCTCCTCCATTTTGTGGTGCCTAGCATGGAAGAGTAGTCTGCACTGGGAGTAACCTTAAGATATGGCATACTGTAACAAGGTCATATAGTGCACTACCAAGAGCTGAAAGCATGCAGTCACAGCAATTTATATGAAATAGATTTTAAAGTACTGACGTTAACGTTTCCAGTCTTTTATTATGACAGCCAGCAGAGCAGAAATTTAACACAGTTTTTTTTCCATATAATTTTTTTCCTGCAAAAGAACTGGCAGGTTCATCAGTACTGTCCCCAATTCCCCTGGCCAGAGATCACCACCCCTGGATCCACCTGGCGCAATGATCCCCTACAGTTTGTCCTCTATGGTGGGGCAGGAGGGGGAGGGCCATCCCCCCCATGGCACACAACCAGATGGGCTCCAGAGTTCCAAGCAGTGCACTCAATGCATCATACATCACTCACGTCCCTTTTTCATTTTCTGTCCCCCAGGTCCAAGTCATGATGGCATGTAAGTGAGTGTGAGTAGAGGCACTACAGAACCGTGGCTCCTCCCAACTAATCTCACATACTTGCACTGCTACCCAGCCCACCCTGTGGCAGCCATATGACAAGATGGCATGCCTCCCCACCCCACAAGAAGAGAGCAGTCTGCTGGATACTTTATCCTCTCCACCCCTTCCCCCCGGCTGACCCCCAGCAAAGTGGACTTGTGCCCAAACCTGGGTCACCAGAGTGGTGGACAGTAGTGCTACCACCTAGCCACTTGGCTATCAATTAACACAGGACTTATCATACACCGTAAAATATAACCTCTCTGCTGTATTGACTGATTAGTCACCCTGTTGCTTCTGTTAGATTGATGGGGATAGTGTGCAACAATACCATGTGGCTATACTGATTTCAATATTTAAAGGGGACAGGATTTTTTTTTATATGTGTCACTGTTTATAATTTTCCTGTTTTCAAAAATGATACTCGTATTCAAAAATTATCTGTACATAACAACCAGAACACATTTTATTGAGAATAACTGTGTTGTGTAATGTTTTCTTTATATGGGCAACATTCTGTAGAGTTCTAGTTATGGTACCAAGAATTTGGAGTTCTCGCTCAGTCATTGCATGGAGCCAGAGCTCTGTGAACTGCTCTGATTATAGTTCTATAAAGAATAAGAGTGTTAACATTCCATATTATTAGACAACTATAAAAGAAGCCTTCACTGTTGGCTAAATTTAAAAAAACAAAAAAATCATCATTTACAATGACTTCTTCCCTCTCCCACCCTATTGCATCACCAATAAGGTGACTAAAATAATTACCTGTTAATAAACACTGGGGAACAAAAGAAAATTACAAAACAGACTGTCATCTGAACCAGCAGCGTGGAGCCCCCTAGGTGGCTTCTCCTCAGTCAGCCATTCTGTTCTCTTATAAATTAGGTGAGAGTAATGATTGTGGGGGGACTGCTGTGCCTGTATGGCATTCTCCCACTACTATGCTGTATCACTAATTTTTTACTTGTTTTTGGATTTCTCCATGCACGAAAGCACCATAATAAAGCTGGGATCACTCAAGGTAAAATGTTTGCTTTGGCCTTTGTATGGCTGTCTAACAATAATACTGATCTCTGGGCTGAGTCTTGAACTAGTATCGGCTACCTGCCATATTCTCTGTTCCTTATAAATTTTAGAACTCGGTAACTCTTATAGGCCAGCAGCTCATGCTTAGAGTTCTGAATCTGTGCAGTTACATATTGTAGCCAAAACATAATACATAGATAGAAATGTTTCCCCTCAGAAAAGGCCATAATTTATTCTCCTGTGCTGTATACTCATGACTGATCTATCAATTAAAAGTATATACCTGCATTAGTCAAACAACTACAGCTATATACCTGCACAAATCAAACAATGGAGCAATACTGATCACACAATTAACACATCATTAGAAAACTAGGTAAACCAATTAACAAGCAGCAAAAGAACCTGGAAAATAAATCCATGAAACCCTACCAATTCCAGAAATCCCCCAAAGTCCTACCTGCACTCATGACACATCATTCTCTCCTTGCTGCAAGAGACTTTCAGGTGTCATAACATGATCACAAATGCAATCTCCATAGCAATAACCATCCTAATGTATTATATTCAACAAGCAATGGGTAAGGGTGGAACACTCGGAGGTATACCTATCTCGGGGTTAATTAGAGCAATAAAGCCACTCGCATAGCTTTACATCCTTATAATTACTGGTCTCCGTTTTCTTCCATTGGGAAAACCGTGTGTTAAATGCCATAACACCTGAGTAGGTGTTACGGCATTCACGCGCTCCCTTCCAACAACAAAGTGCTCAAGATAAGTAAAAATAGCGCATTCAAATTGTCCCTCTCACTTCAACTTCCACTGAAAAAAAAAACACTTACAGACACCTCCGATTAAGGTATTTTCTTGTATTCAGACCCCCGAAAAACGCAAACATTTAACTTTATTTTTTCTCGACCTAACTTATGCAGTTAACACTTAGATGATCCCTAACTCTCTCCCTTTCAACCCTAACCTTTCCTCTGCAGGTCAAACGAAAATACCATTCAACCAGGAAATGATACGAAGAATCTCCATACCGGACTTCTAACACTTGTGGCCAGTTTATTTTATTGTTTAATGTTATGTTAATGTTTATGTTTAATGTATTAACCACAGTTCTGTTCTCCTCACACAAATAAAAGCTTTTATCTGCAAGGTAAGCATAAACGTCTTTTTTTTGGAGAAAATGGATCCCTTCAATTATATAAAATAAAATATGGGGAGAAGTGTGTCAAACTCGAATTTAACACACACCCTCGTTGTTGGATGGCATTCATAAACCCCTCGGGCTTCGCCCTCGGGGTTTGTATGCCATCCAACAACTCGGGTGTGTGTTAAATTCTCGTAACACACGTCTCCCCATACTTTATCCTATATGTATACCACCATTACCCATTATTTATTCTATAGATAACAACATCTGGACAGAGCCAATAGGGCTGCGTGGGAGGAATTTGGGGTAAAAAATTGAAAACTACCAAAGTTATGAGCCTTCATTAGGAAAATGTAACATAGGCTCATAAATGTGTTGTTTTGTAATATTTGTACACCAAATTTTCAGCATAGCCTTGTTGTGACCCTGCCTCATGAAGAAGGGCAGAGCAAATGTTCAACTCCTGCCTGAAAGGTGATTTCGCACAGGTACTGAGAAATCAAATTTCAGGATGCAGAAACACATTTTAGGCCAGAGTTGAAAAATGACAGTTGTCACATTCATGAGGTGCTGTAAAGAAATGATTATGCTGTAAATTTGTGGTCAAAATATTGAAAATTACTAAAGTTACAAGCCTACATTCATAAAATTCAACATAGGCTCATAACTTTGTTGTTTTTTAATATTTTTACGCCACATTTTCAACATAGCCTTCTTATGACCCCACATCATGAACAAGGGCAGAAAACATTTTCAACTCCTACTTGAAAGGTGATTTCACTCAGGGGCTGGGAAATCCCCTTTTGGGATGTAAAAAACATTTTTGACAGGATTTGAAAAAATGACATCTTTCACATTTGGGGTAAAATATTGAAAAGCAACAAAGTTATGAGTCTGCATTTGTAAAATTCAAAGTAGGCTCATAACTTTGTTGTTTCAATATTTTGACTCCACATTTTCAACATAGTCTTCTTATGACCCCACCTCATGAACAAGTGCAGAGAAAATGTTTAAGTCCTGCCTGAAAGGTGATTTCATGCAGGGATTGTGAAATCACCTTCCAGGAAGGATTTGCCTAACGACAGCTCAATTGTTCATGATTCATGAGGCGGGGTCCCAAAAAAGGCATGTTGAAAATTTGGGCCAAAAACATAAAAAAAATGGCAAAGCGCCAGTAAGTTCAAAACACCATAGAAATACATTGAACCACATACCTGTTTCTTCAGTTCACGGTCCGGCTTTGAAGAGTGAAGTGTCTGCAGTCCAGAGAGGATTATGGCATTGGACTCCCGATGGGTAAGGAGTGCAATGGTCACAAAAGACATTGATGGACTTTTTTTTTACAGGATAAAAAAAAAAAAATAAAACACATGAGGATTCCTGCACTGGGGGATTGGGTGCCCCCCAGTACCACTGCTACATTTCTGGGGGGGGAGTGGGGGGAGCTGAGAGGGAGGGTCAGGTGAGGGGAAACTAAAATAAAATATTTAAAATAAATAAAAAAAAAGAAGACATAACCTCACATGTGCAATAGTGGATGGGAGGATGTCAGTAACAGGATTTTGTGATTGGATTCTGGACTTTGGGGGATTGGGAACCCCCAGTGTCACTGTTATGTTTCTGAGGGGGGGGGGTGATGGGAGGGAAGGTCATGTGGGGGAACATGTGAAATTTAAAAATAAAAAATGAACCACAGACAGTAAAATAGTGCAGTGCAGAATGCTTCACAGATGTTTAGGTGTCTGTGTTGACACTTCAACTTGTTGTTCAGTCACAAGAAATGCAGGAATCCTTTTGTCATAGCAAGATATCTACAGGGCTACACCCACTGCGACCCTAAAAAAGCAGCTTACATTTACAAATCTCCTTCCAGTACAGTTAAATATGGATCATTTAGAGGGGAGAATGAATATAATTTCTGACAATATGAACATTACAATGAGCTGCATATTTAGAGAAGTTTCTTTTGCTGTCACCTATAAAAGAGATTGAGCAACACATTTAAATTTTAATCAAGAAAGGCATACTGAATCAAGGTACATTTCCAGATGTGACCCAGGGGAGAAGGGGGTTGAATTACAGCAAAGAGGTGCAAAACAAGTACAAACCCAAACTCCAAGATTAGACATACAGTATATCTGCAAGATGCTGAATTGAGGTCTGCAAGTTTAGTTTAGTTTTGTTAACCAAGATAAATCTGCTTGGATGCAAAGATTTAATTTTAAGGGATGATCCAGGCTTCCATAGAAGCACTTTTAAAATGTATCAGTTTATTCAGATAGTCAATGTTGACCATGAAAGGAGGGCTAGGCAGTTCTGCATATTTTCAACCTTGTCTCAGGTTGGGGGAAGGGGTGGTGGTGGTGGTGGTACAGATGCAAACTGACATTGAATCAGGTTATGCTGCTACTGGTATTTTTAGAGAATGGGGGAAATCTTACCAAAACAACAGGGCAAATCCCCTACTCTTGTTGAGAAGTGCCATGGAATCTTTAACATCCACCAGAACAACCACCAGAGATGGCAGATGGGACCTCTGTTCAATATCTCATCTAAAAGACAGCACTTCAAAAGTGCAGTATCCCTCTTATGCTACACTTCAGTATTGGGTTTTACCCCAAGATCCTGGTGTGGGGATAGACCCAACAACTTTCTGATCTCCCAGAGATGAGTGTACAACCTGCTGAGCCACTGACACTGATACATATGACAATTAATAGCATTATATTAGTATAACATGCTAACAAATTTAAAACATTCAGTATCACATTAGCAAGAAAGCATTAGAAAAACGTAGGTTATGCAAATCAGTGCAAAATAAGCTAGTTCATGTATTATCAAAACAAGTGCATTTACATTTATCAGTCATATAACTGTTTAACTGAAACTTAAAAGTGACCAGATTTCTGGCCACTCAGATCCTGGGGAAGAACATTCCCATACTTTGGTCACAAAATCCAAATGTCAATGGACCTGTAGCAAATATAAGCATTTATAAAATAAATACAGTCATATATACAACATAAATTGGGGATGTGCCATGTGCTGTCTGCAAATTTATCTTTTATCAGCAGCTTTTCATCGCTATAGATTTCACTCACGATTCTCCTCCAAGAGTGAAACCAATACAGGTCAAATTGCAGATAAAAATAAGTGTGATATTTTTAGCCAGCAAATGGCATATGTCATTTACAGAGTGACAATGTCTTACTAGCAAGCTAGGTTCTTTAGCTCAAATCCTAGTATTTTGTTAAAAAGATTATTTTTCAATACCTTGAGTGTAGATTTTGATTCCCTCTCATATTGGAACGATCTGCTGTTGCCTTGCACATTCAAATGAACATATTTTACAGTACATGTTCATTTGAAGTATTTCAAGCATTCCAAATAACTCCAATTGAGGACTTACTATACATTATTTAGGAATTCTGACATATCTTTTGCAATCTGATGATGCTCTTGGATCAGAAATAAATGATTTCTTTTCACTCCATGAGCTACTTCAATGAAAATAATTAGGGGCTATGGAACAGGCTGACCTAAATATGTAATTTAAATATATTCATGTGTGAAGGGTTACGATTATAACTCATGAGTGGCAGAGCCACAAGTGATCTATGCAAGTCCTACCCTCTTGTAAGCAATGATAAACTGAAAATATTGCGTCTGACCTTTTCATATTTGATTTTTACATCAGTTTACTAGTTATAAGATATAAATCTACAGTTGTTACAATGATTTAATGTTTCTCTTTGATTTTATTTGCTGGCTTCAGAGTTGCACATGGGAAATGTGGTGTCATCACCATTGTGATAGCTGCTTTCTGATTGGTGCGGTACTCCATTGTGATATTCCAGGGCAAGATATCATCAGTGACTACCAAAGTCACAAGATAACATATTTGTTTAAGTATACACTATCACTGTTTAGCATGTTATTTTTATATCCCTTGGTAATGTAAAAACATATTTATAGAACAGATTTGCAGAGACTTAGTATTTCAAGAAACTTAACTGGTTGAAGCACATCACCTGTCTGTCAATGAATCCCTAGTAAATGCACAGTTGGCAGTTCTGTGCAAAAAATAAAATTCCACCTTTGGAATTATCATGAAAGTCTCAATTATGCTTCCATGAAATTTTGGAATGCACTTTGGCAACTTTCACGAAATTCAGACTAACAAAAGAATGAATATATTAACTGCAGATTAATCTATTAAATTTTAGAAAGAAATTCCGAAGAACTAATCACTAAACTGCAGAATGATTGCATGTATTTTGGATTCCTGTATTAAAATTTAGAATGGAATTCCACAAAACTGTCATTCCACACTGTTCATGAGTATCATTCTATGGTGTATAGTGGAATGCGGTTGTGTATGGAAATCCATACACCGCAAAAAGTTGTTCTGCTGCAGTAATGACATCCTCACTAATGAAGAATGACTTTTCATTCTGCATTATTGAGGACGTCATAATACAAGGGGCTACATCAGATGTCCTGATTCATCCCTTGCTGTGTGAGAGAGGCGCGCGAGTGTGCTGGGCAGCGGCAGTTGTGAATCGACGGCCTCGGCAGAACCGAGTGAAAATATGGAAAAATGAGTCTCTTTTTGTCTTTTTTTTCAGGCACCATACACTGTAAAGAACAGTTTATGGATACCCACACACTACAAGCTATTCTTTCACCTCGTAGATACAATGCCGACTTGGAGACCCTGAGCTCTCGCTTCCCGAGGTCATCAGTCGGCATTGTATTCACTCGGTGGAAGAAAAGCCTTGTAGTGTATGGGTAACCATACACTATCCTATATGTAATCCAGCCAGAAAATATTGTTTCCATGTCATAACAGTGAATATTTTTTGGTGACTCGCAAAACAGTGAGTACATCCTGCTGAAAACCAATTCAGCACATCACAGGAAATGCTGAACACCTAGTTGGTGCACATGTAAAATACGGTTTAATGTGGGGGGGGCTACATGCCCAGCTCCCGCTTTGCAGGGGGCATGGACCCCACACCCCCCAAACTTATATAATCATCTCCGAGAGGGGGAGTGGACACTGGAGAAAAGAAAAGGGACCGATGAGGGCAATGAATTTAAAAAAAAAAAAACACCTGCAAAATACAAAAAATGTACCTGTGTGTAGTTCTGAACCCAGGACCACCAGCACTGCAGATGGTCTCCCTACCCACTACACTAGATGGGTAGCTCAGTAGCATCATGCTCCAAATCCCTATTTAGCCCATCCCTCTTCCCCTTTCCATCACTATTTTCTCAACTTGCCATTTTTCCAATCCTCCCTCGCTATTCTGTCCCCTCACTCTCCACTCCTCATCGCTGATCCTAAAAGTGATCAAACTGAAGCACTCATTTTTGAGTCACTCAGTTTGGTTTGCTATATTGACGTGCTACCAAAATATCACAAGACAGAGCAAAAATTAACCAAGCACATTCACAGGATTCAGATTTTGCCAAAATATGAATTTCAGAAAATTTCATGACATTTGCAAAATGTTGCAACATTTCTGCAAATTCGGAATTTGAGATTTCTGCGCAGCAGTAATGTTTGATGATCAAGTCAACTATTCTACCTGGTTTCATGTGATAATGGCAACCATGTAATAGAGGTCATCATTTGGGAGAGTCTGTATCACCAAAAATGAATTTCGGCAATGTTGACTCGGGGCACACAGCAAGACAGTGCCAGACACCTGGGTTTTAATGTATTTTGTGAGGGGCTGTGCCCCATGCACCCTCCTACTTACTACTAAAGGATTCTCAGCTCTGGGAGGGGGGGGTGCATGTCAGGGGTGTGCAAAACGAACAAAAAAAAAAAACCATGACCCAGCACAAAAAATGAGTGCACTCAGAATCAAACCCAGCATCCTTCCAACCCCAGACTGCCACCAACCCACCACACCACATGGCCAGCTTGGCAGCCCACCATCGCACTACTCCCCAGAAACTCTCCCTCCTTTCACCTGTCATGGCATGGTCCCTCCCACCCCCATGCACCTGTATACATAGCAACATCCTGTTGCTATAGTCACTGACTCCCTATCCTATTACCCTTCCTGTCGGTAGCCATGTGTAAAAGTGATGTGATTGAGTCGCCCTTTTTGAAAGTACTCAATCGCGGTTGCTGATTACACAGGATACCATTCTGCCCATTAACAGCCTTTGTACAGTTAAATAAATCAATCTGCCACTTCACTTGATAAAAATGTTTTAGTTATGTTCCTTTTCAGGCTGAACCGAGAAATACAAAAATAAATGTTTTTACCTCGTTGTATCTCCCGACAGTCAAATTTGTTTTTAACACAGCTCTTTAAGCTGCTGATGTTATGCTGTCGCACTGTGTTCTACATGTTCTGAAGTTCCTGAAGTGTATTAAATTCCTAATGGCTCCAACTGTGTTTCCGCAACGTATGAAGACAATATTGACACTGCTGATACTGGCTTTTTTAATTACATAAGAACCCTTATAAAGTTAGTAGCAGCTGCAGAGACACCCACCTATGTCAGCTGATCCTGATAGAAAAAGAATGCAAGCCTCTCATAACCACAGAGCAGGAGATGGCAACAATGACTAAACGCGAGATAAAAAAAAGGTTGAAAGCAGTCCACCTGCAAGATCTGCATAAGAGCAGTACAGCTTGCTCAGGCTTGTGGTGCAAGAGCAGCTAAGGATCTGTTGCTGAGTATGAGATAGGAAACAGTTGGCAGCAGTTCAACGAAGCTTGCTGAGGAGGGGGATCTAAGGAACTGCTAGCTAAGGAATTACTTCAATTAATGAATAAAGACCCACAGAACCTTAGATTTTCATAACATTTTAATTTATTATTTAAAATTTATTCATATTTACCCATTTTAAAAGTACAATATGCCACAACAGGGCATGTGTTTATTGTCATTAATGCACTTCCTGGATGATTAGAGGACACTCGGCCTTCAGTTCTGTATCTCACAATTCATCCAGGGCATGCATTAATGCACAATACACCAATGCCTGCTATGGGTTATAGCTTAGTTATCTGCCAGTTTTTTGTCTCACAGTCATTGTATAAACTGGGAATATTCCATACAATACCCAGGACTAAGCATTTTTATTCACTTTGGAATGTTGCCAACAATACGAACATACTACTAACATGCTAAAATGCCAGCAGAATAGGCCTAACGGTCTTTCGTGTCTGCTCGTTTGGTCACTTCCCATACTGGGAGCTGACCTTACCACCCCCTCACCCTTTCTGGCTTCTCCCTTCCCAGTCCTGGATATTCCTACTGCACAGGACATTGCTTCCAGAACCCTTCCCCTGTACCTGTCCCACCCCCTCTTGAACCCCTCCACCATCTCTGCCTCCACCAGCTCCCTGGGCAGTGCATTCCATGGCTCCACCACTCTCTCAGGGAAGTAGCACCTCCTCCTTTCTCCCCGAATCCCCCCCTCCAGCTTCCACCCATACCCTCTAATTGCCCCCCTTCCCTTGGAGCACCCTGACTGCTCCTCCCCTATTTAACTTCTTCATGTACCTGAAAACCTCTATCATGTCCCCCCAGTCCCTTCTCTCTTCCAATGTAAACATATTTAGCTCTTCAAGCCTCTCCCCATAGGCCCTGTCCCCCGGCCCCAGATCATTTTGGTTGCCCCCCTCTGGACCCTCTCTAGGAGTTCAATGTCCCTCTTTAAGTGTGGCCTCCAAAACTGCACGCAGTACTCGAGGTGCGGCCTCACCAGGCAGTTATACAGAGGCAGTATCACTTCCCTCCTTCTGGAGGTGACCCCCCTAGCGATACATCCCAGCATCTTGTTGGCTTTGTCTGCTGCCCTCCTACAAGTCTCGGAGTTGTTCATCTTGACATCCACCACCACCACCAAGTCGCTCTCAGCCACTGAGACTTGTAGCATTTCCCCCCCACGGTGTACACTTGGCCTGGGTTTCTGGCTCCCAGATGCAGTACGTTGCATTTCCCTGCATTGAACTTCAGTTCCACTTTCTAGACCACCTTTGTAGAGCCTCCAGGTCCCCCTGTAGGGTCTCCCTCCCCTCCTCCCCATCCACCACCTCCCCAGTTTTGAGTCATCTGCAAAGAGACTCATCTCACTCCTGATACCCTTCCTTATGTCAGAGACATAGGCGTTGAACAAGAGGGGCCCAAGGACCGATCCCTGAGGGACCCCAATAATGACCCTCCTTGGGGATGAGACTATCCCACCAACCACGACCCTCTGGGTCTGGTCCTGGAGCCAATTATCTATCCATCTGATCATCTGGTTCCCCACCCCCATTTCTTACAGCTTATTCAACAGGCCCCCATGAGGAACAGAGTCAAACGCCTTGCTGAAGTCAAGATAGAGGACGTCCATTGGTCTACCTAGGTCCAAGGCACTCATCACCCAGTCATAGAACTCCACCAGGTTTGTCTGACACAATTTCTCCAGGACGAATCCATGCTGTTTATTGTCCAGGAACCCCAACTTTTCCAGGTCCCCCCCAGCTTCTCCTTGACAATGCTGTCCATCACCTTGCCCACCACTGATGTCAGGCTGATGGGTCTGTAGTTCCCTGCCACTTCCCTTTTCCCCCTCCCTTGTGGATAGGCACTATATTCACCACCTTCTAGTACTGGGGCATCCACTCTGTCCTCAGATAGATGCTGAAAAGCTCCACCAGGGGTTTCGCCAGGACATCCGTTAGTTCCTTCAGCACTCTGGGATGCAATTTATCCGGCCCCGGTGCTTTTTCCATCTTAAGGGTCCTGAGGGCTTCCCTCACTCTGTCTGCCATGATTTCCACCTCTGCCACCTCGTCCCCCTGGTTTCCCTTCCCCCCCTCCTGCCAGTGATGGCCCCCCTCTCCCCAGACCTGCTGATCAGCAAGGATCCCCCCTCCTCAGTTTCACCATCTCCTCCCATGTATGATGCAGCCTCCCATTTTCCTTGGTGAAAACTGAGGTAAAGTACTCATTTAGTACCTCAGCCTGCTCCCTGGGTCTTGTGCCCATCCCTCCCCTGTTTTAATCCTGCCAATCTGCCCCTTCACCCTTCGTTTTTCCCCAATGTAGCTAAAGAACCCCTTGTTCCCTCTCCTAATTTCCCTGACCAGTTTCTGCTCATTCCTTCCTTGCCTTAGCCACCCTTACCACCCTAGTGGCCCTTCTGGCCATCAGCTCATACTCTCCTCGATCCCTTTCACTCCTTGAGCACTTGAGATAACCTATAAGCCGCCTTCTTTCCCCTCACCACCTCCTGAACCTCTCTGGTCCACCAGCAGGATTTACGGGCCCTACCACATTTTTGTCCTAGTCTTGCACAGGTGCTGGTAGCATCCTGCTTCCCCTCTGATGATTTCCCACCTACTGTCAGTGTCCATGTCTGGCCCAATCCCATCCAAATGCTTCTTAAGGATCCTTCCTATTTTCTTGAAATCTGCCCCCCTGAAGTCAGTTACCTCCATCTTTGTGCAGCCTTCTACCCCCCTAGGTCCAGGTAGAACCAGACTGTGGCATGGTTGCTCCCCGCCAACGGTTCCCTTACCTCCAGCCCCCCAATCTGGTCACTGTCTGCCAGGACCACATCCAGTATCCATGCCTCCCTGGTCGGTTCCCCCACCTGCTGAATTAGGAACGCGGCCTGAAAGACATCCAACAACCTCTGTTCCCTGGCCACCGAAGATGTCATAGTCTCCCAGTCCATTCCAGGCATGTTTATGTCCCCCAACACCACCACCCTTCCCCTGCCCAATCTACAGTGTCTCCCAACATCTGCCACCAGCCTCTCCTCCAGCTCCTCCACCAGCGCAGGGGGTCTATACACCACTCCTATTTTTGCTCTCTTGTTCCCCCTTGTTATCAGGGTGACCCAAATCGCCTCCACAGTTCCCTCCACCTCCTCCACTTCTCCTATGCCAATGCAGTTTTTGACTATTATTACTACCCCTCCTCCTCTTCCCTCCCCTCGTCCTTCCTGAACGTAGTGTAACCCTCCAGGTTCAGGTCCCAGTTGTGCCCTGCGGTGGCCCAGGTTTCAGTGACCACTGCCACATCCACCTGTCCCTCAGTTAGAAATTTCTGAAGCTCAGGCATTTTATTGCCCAAGCTCCTGGCATTTAGCAGGACTACCTTCCACCCTTTCTGTATACTTCCATTTCCCCTGCTCGCGATCCCATGGGGATTCCGTCTTCCCCTGGTCAGCACCTTACCAGTAGACCTGTTCCTGCATTCCTCCAGCTCCTCAGGGGAGTGGAGACAGAGTCCCTCCTTTATCGGACCCCCCCCCGACAGCCTTTTCTCCATCCCTCCCCCTTCACAAGTTTAAACCCCACCTTTCACCAATGAACCCCTCTATTTTCAACTTAAGGATTTCCCTCCCCTCCAAATTGAGATGGAGCCTATCTCTAGCATACAGCCCCTTATCCTCCCAGGTCTCCCCCCAATCCCCCATCAATCCATACCCTCTGGCCCCACACCACTCCCTGAACCACTGGTTAACTCCCTAATCTTCCTCTTGTGTTCCCTTCTAGCCCTTGGCACTGGCAGGATTTCCGAGAAGGAAATCATGCATCCTATGTCATGACAGACCCTGGCAAGCTCTCTGAAACTTGCCCGTATCTCTAGCTCACTATTTTCCTCAATGTCATTGGTACCCAGGTGGACCAGTATGTCCGGGGAACCTCCCCAATCCTTTGCCAGCTGATATACCTCATGCTTGGCCCTGTGCACCATTAGTCCAGGGAAGCATTTTGTTCTAACTGGGCAGGCTTCCCCTTCCCTATCCCATTTAATATCTCTAATCATGGAATCCCCCAACAGGAGCACTCTGACCACTCCTTTTCCTCCATTCCCTGTCCCTCATCCATTCTACTGGTCCATCTGCCCTGTCGGCTCCTTGCTTCTCCTTCTATCTGGGTGCCACCTGTTGCCACTTCCTTATTTACCCTGGCCACCCCCCCGATCCTATGCCTCTCCTCCTCCTGAGTATCCTTCTCTACCCTGCTACCCCCCCGTCACTGCTCGCAACTGGTCCTTCCCCCCATCTGCTAAACTTGCCTGTCTCGTCCTCCCTTCCTTCCTGTCTCCGTTCAGCCCCTCCTTGCCTGTCGTGCTCCCCTGGCATAAACCTTCAGTTGCCTTTACTGTATCCTTCTTGTCCTTCAGGTCCCTCTCCTTGCCCTTTCTTCCCAACTGGTCCTTCTCCTTGAGCTTTCCTCCCTCTACCCCTTCTCCTCCTGCTCTGATCCCACTCCTCCCATTTTCCCACATTCCAAGTTTCCCCCTGTTCTTCCTGCTATCCGGTCCCTGCCTCCTGCCCCCCACTCCCTTTCCATTTCTAACTGCCCCATCATGGCTACATCACCACCCTCATCCTCAAGCAGAAGAAGAGAATTGAAGCGGTTACTGAGCTTAAGGTCCAATCCACCTGTCCCCCTTTCTTCCTATTGCCCAGTCCCAGCCGCCTGCCTGCTTCCCTGAGAATGTCCTCCCTTTGGCCCCCCTCTGTGAGGGTCCCCAGATACCTGCCTGCTTCCTTGGTAGTGTCCTCCTTTTGGGATCCTTCTATCAGGGTCCCTATGCGACCCCAGAGTACGCTCCTGCACTCCTTTCCCTATGCCCCCACCCCTAGTGCTTGGTGCAACCCCGTGGGAGAGCCCCTGCCATATTCCCCAACCATACTTCCCCCTTCCCTCCAGCTGTCTCCTAATCCCCTCAACCTCCTCCCTAAGTTGTGCCAGCTGGTAGCACACTGGGCAACCACTGAACTTCCAAGCCCAGTCCAGTATCATGGCTGCGCCACACCCCATGCACCCCACCACCCTCCAAAAGATGCCATCCCTATTGACGTGTGGTCCCATCCCTTCCAAGTAGGATTCCTTGGGTGAACCACCAGGTTCTCCATAGTCCAAGATACATGCCTACCCACTAATCAGGTCACCCACTAATCCTAGATACAGTCCCACAGTAAACAGGTACCCCTGTTACTAGGTGCAGTACTACACAGTAAACTTACAGGGGAAGTGTACAACTTCCTAAGCTCCTCTCTCCCAACCCTTAAACCCAACCCCCAGTAGCTAGAACTACATGAGCTGTACCTGAAGCCTTTTCCTCCAATTGCAGGGCACGTGTCCCCCTATAAAGGAGCTGAGCTCTGGGGAGGGAGAATTGGGGGAGGGTGGGAATAGGGCCTACACCTGACTCTCACAAGAGTGTAGCAGCCCTGTGTCTGCCTCTCACTGCACCTCCAAGAACTACCAACTAAGAAAATCTTTCAAGTCTCCTTACTCTCCCAGCATCCAGCTAGAAGCTTCTTCCCCCTTCCCCTCTAACTGAAGACAATGCTGCGTAGTAATCAGTGGTGGAGTGAGGTTGAACCATGAATGCTAGGGGGGTATCTCATGACGTTGGTGACTGCGATTGGGTGCTTTCAAAAAGGGTGACTCAGTTGCTGTGCCTGTTGACAGGGCTACTGAGGAGGGAGGGTGACTGGATCGAGGGGTCCACAAATATAGTGACAGGATATTGCTATATGTGCATGCACGCGAGGGGGGGGAGCAAGTACACTGAGCGATGGGCGGAAGGAGAAGGAGAGTTTGTGTGGCATGGTGCAGTGGTGGGCTGCCGAGCTGGCCCCGTGGTGTGGTGGGTGTGTGACAGGCTAAGGTTGCGAGGGTGCTAGGTTCGGGACCAGGCATGCTTATATTTTGTTGCTTCCAGCCCAACATTTCCCCCCCCCATTTTGCATCCCCCTCAACATGCACTCCTCTGGAGTTTAGAATCCTTTAGTGGGGGAGGGGTGCATGGGGCATATCCCCCCTGCATAAACAAGAAACATCTAAGTCCCTGGTGTCCTTTTGCTGTGCACTGGGAGTGTACATTGCCAAAACTGATTTTCAGCAATGTACACATGCCCTAACAGCGATCACCTTTTCAAGATCGCCATTATGACATGGAACAATGCTAGAGCAACAATTTTGGCAAAATACCAAAGTATATCAAAATTTTATTCCTGTACACCCCATAGAATTTCCTGTTTATACTGTGGATAGTGACTTATGTTAATTTTGCAAGAGAACCAACATGGTAGACAGTTACAGGGAAAATAACATGGGCTGCAGGGAGGATTACATGCTATTCTCCCTAGAGGTAAACTAAAAGACAGAGTAACACATTTTATTTGGTCATATTATTCTTACCTCCCATGGTATGAATGCATACAGTGTATACAAACAGTTCTAAGAACATCTAAGCAGAAGAGAGGAAAGACAGAAGACATAATGTGTATTTAGAAGGGAGAAACCACAAAGGCAGATGTGGTGCTTGAGTGGGGGAACAGTGCAAGGGAATGCAATGTAAAGGGTGAGGGGAAGTTGCCCGGAATGAGGAAGAGGTGCAGCTGGTTCAGGAACAGAAATGTAAGGAGAGATTATGGAGAAAGGAATTTGAAAGAGAGGGAGGAGTAGGAGCAGAGGGAGATTATTCCAGAGGTAGAGAAGACAATGTTAGAAGAATTTGTGATTATATAGTTCTTTTGATACAGACTGTATCCCAAAGGGCTTGCAAGCAATAAGATAGACAGGCAAACATGCAGTGGTTGCCCTTCAAGAACCACAGACAGCAATGGAAAATTGCTTCAACTGGTTGTTATGGGAAGGAGAATGTTTGTTAAGACAATGGGGAAAATACCAATCTCTTGTAAAAAGTGCCATAGGGTTTTTGGCTCCCCCCTAGTCACCCACCAGCGATGAGTGAATGACCTTGGCTTAACATCTAATCTGAAGGATGACACACCCTGAAACACGGCACTCCCTAGTATTGCACTGGAGTTCCAGCACTCGTGTCATATGAGCCCAAATCCCTGGGTGGGATTAGAACCCACAACCCTCAAGTCCAAATATGAATGTGTAACTGACTGAGCCATGCAGAAGCTGACTGTTCAGCAGAGGTTTTAATACAAGAGAGACAGAAGACTGTGAGTCAACAGAGCAAAGCGTCATCTTTGGTTCTATTTTGTTGCCATACAATACTATGAAGAGTGATAATGAGAGAGAGTGCTTGAGAGCATGTGGAAGCTAATTAATAAAGATGTAACAAAAGCAGAGAAAACTCCTCAAATTATCCAAAGCTGATGTAAATATTGTAGAAAATATATTATAAACTGCAAAATTGCCATTCAATCCATTTTGCCAACCCATTTAGACAACTTCAGAAAAAGTGTCACTAAGTGATTAATGCTGATTGTGGAATCTTACCATGTCTATACAGCTGGGGATTTGTTGAATTGGAAGCATGTTGTAAAGATTCTTCCAAGGTGAATAACATGGCAAGTGCTGGTTTAAATAGGGTCTTTAGGAACAGAGAAAACCACATGCACACCCGTGATCCAGCAGTGGGTGCTTTGGAACGAGGAGGATGAATGCAAATACAAAAAAAAAACAAAAACAGAGCACTCCATTAGAAAATAAACAAGTATACAGCATGCAAAAAAATTCCAGCTTTATTCTATTGCTTTTCTTGTGCCCAGTGTAAGCTTACTCATCTCTGTGTTTCTTCTTGACATCCATGGCAGTATCTAATCACTTGTTTTGTGACTATATGAAGTATTATAAGCTATTTATTTTCATAACTTATTAATTTAACTTAATTGGATAGTCAGACCTTTTTACATTGTCTTTAATCCGATGTGAGTTTATATGTCTTCTGCAATTGCTTTTAAGTACATTCAAGTTGGGGTATTTGATAATCAAATTTGTATATGTGGTACTCTGTTGTTTGGGCTATTCTCACTGCTTGAACTATATTTCATGTGCATGGTCTTTTAAATTTTGCACCATAAAGGGTAGAAGCTTGCTGTGTAGAACCCCCACAAGGAAGGGTAACATCAGACCTGAAGTGCCGGAGTTTTTGTCTCTCACCTTGAATTAATTTAAAGGGCCTTTTTGAGCTTTATATTTATTTATTTATTTTCCAACGGAATGCACTGCTTTTGTTTCTGTTTGCATCCGTTCTTCTATAGGATGAAGACCTGTGATGAAGAAAACTGAGAAAGAGACCAGAATAGTAGCACTATTGCTTTGTTCAACAAATAGTTTCACAAAAAAAAAAAACCATGTCAACAGCCACCATTTTTAACTTCTATCCTTTACTACTGTGATATTCAAAATACCTCATTTCTCAATAACTTATGTTTTTTTTTTCTGGAACAAATTTCACTCCCATTCCTCCACTACATTTCTAACAATTAACCATACATTTCTTTTGATAATCTCCCAATTTATGCTGTATGCTGAGTCTCTGTACACTTCACAATGTAATACACATACGGTCACTTACACATTCGCTCAACACTGTGTCACCACATTGTGAGTTCATCTTGAACACAAGGACACCAATAGGATCATTACTTCTTATACCAGGTAGCACAAGCACCACCCATCACCACTAACAGCAGCCAAGATGAACACACAAATAAAGAAAATATTAGCACTTGCAAGGGGCTGCAATTGAAGTGGATCACAACAAATTAGAGACAGTCCTGCATGACGTAGACTCATATACTGTAACACTTCTCTCTATTCTACTCCTTTTGCCATGTAAATTATAACACCCTCCCAGGTTGCTCCTGTAAAAAAGCTTTCAGCTTAGTGTGCTATACCTGGTTAAATAACTAAATTAAAAAAAAAAAAAACACTTTTGTCTGTTGGAGCATTCCACAGCAACAAAGAATTCAGCATACCACTGAAGTGGATTGATTTTGAATTGCCAGTTTCTCTTTTCCCAAAAATTTTGAAAAATTGCACCAACTCTGGCATGCTTTTGCTGATTTTTTTATTCAATGTTATGTTTCCCAAAACTGTGCAATTTTAAAAAGTTGAGATCTTAAAAATGCACAAAGCAAATTATGTCATGTTTCCAAACTATGCATTTTCAAAAATGTGTAAAAAATGCCAAATTTAAACAAAAATTACCAGTTTTAAATACACTGTTTTAGTTCATGAAATTGTGTAAAGTTATGTGAAATTGGTACAAATTAGTGAAAAGTGCACAAAATTGTTAGTTTACTTTTGCCAGACAGTAGTAATGGCATTTGAACAAGTTCAGTGGACTATTTCCTCTTAGTGTGTAGTAGCTACAGGCAAAGTAACAAAAAAAACGTAATTCATGTAGCGCATAGTGTGCTGCATGAAATTGTTTAGTAAAATCTGTGCAATTGCTCTAATTTTGTTTCATGAATTGCCACCCTACACACACACTAAGCACCATGTGGGAAAATGTTGCTATGCAAACTGCCACACTTCTTATCAAAAACTTGCTACAAAGTTGGAATTACATCAATTTGTCCAGTGAAATTTGCCACAAATGCAACAAATTATGTAGTGCACAATTTGCATGTGCTACAGGTACTGCATAGCTACCAAATGCACTGCAATTCATGGGCAAATTTAAAATTCACTATGTGCCTAGTATGCAGAGATTATGCAGCTGCTGTGCTGTGGTATTGTAGAATGTTTGCTTGTGGCTGAACCCCCTCTTGAAGTTATTAGTGTAAAGTATAGTTAATGAGGACCTCTTCATATTTATGGGTTAGGACTGAACAATTAAGTTTCGAAAAAATAAATCAGACCCTTAAACTTTGTCGCCAGAGAACAGTAGTCTTTGTGGCCAGAGAACTGAATCAAGGTGGACTCATTTAAAAGTTTCTCTCAGTGAGGTAATGAAAACCTTTGTGACTAAAAATCATGACTGTGCTCTGCGCAGCACAATTTTGTCAATTAGAGATTACATATTTCTTTGTTTTTCTCATTACTCTTTAATCTGCCATTTTTTCTTTGGTCATGTGACCAGGACCCAGGTCACTACATTTGAGTCTTCAACCCTGCCTAATGCCCACAAGGGGAAACTCATGTCATCTGGGTGCCTACTTCTGCTCGCAGATGCAAATTATTCACAATCCCCATTGGATCCAGACTGGCCCTGGCTTACTCATACTTTCTGACCCTGCAGAGATAGACTGGACAAGCTCACGGACGCCAGCGTGCTCACAGAATTGCTTACTCCTCCTCCCTCCTTACACGGCAGGCTCTGGTCCAACTTTGCAAGCTCCTTGGGGCCAGGGATGAAAGAAGATGTGAAGACCATAGCAGTTCTGAGTAATTTGGTAGTTGTGAGTGGTACTTGTCATGTGCCTAGTGCTGCCTGTTAGAGACCCCCTTCTCCTAAATCCTCTCTGCTTTTGCAACATCAGAGATCATTCAGAGGCATCCCATATAAAATACATGATGACCCTGAAAAGCCCTATAATAATGGCCCCTCCACTGGGTTGAGGTCCCAGTGTTGTTAGGACACATGCAAAATGATGCAAGGCATCTTCCCTCTGTCATATTCCTCTATTGAATACTATAGCAGAGTTCCACCACAAAAAGACAACAGTTTCCCCACCTACAAATCTGCAGGTGAGAGGTCCTCCTCTTGAACATTTTCAGTCCTTACATGGAAATGTATTCAATGGAAACTTACTGGAAAACTGTGCCATTTATATGCAGTTTTGGATACCTGGATACACCTGGAAAAGTTTCCATTTTCTGATAATCAAACCTGCATATAAATATGGTGAATGGCTACCCCCTACCTTTTCATCCTTGTAAATCTGAAAAAGTTGCAATTGGCCATATGTTGCTATCCTTTGCAGATTTTTGAATAGTGTAATCATGCCACCACTGAGTCTCTCTTGTCCATGTAGAACAATCCTAGCATTGCTGGTTGCTCCTCATAGCCCACGTTTTCCAAGGCTTTACCCATCTTGGGCGCTCTTTCCTGCACCTTCTCAATTCAGGTAATATATTTCCTCAAATATGGGGACCAGAATGACATGCTGTACTAAAGATGAAGTCTGATCAGTGGTCTGTTCAAGTGCATTACAATATCTCTTGATCTGTTTACAAAGATTCTCCTGATGCAGAACATACAGAATAATGTTTGGGCAATTATACACGACATGGCCATGTTTCCATCGAGGGGGCCTGAAGACACTATAGATCTTGACAACAAAGATTGAAAGGTCTCAATTGTCTTCAGAACCCCGTGATGGAAATACATGCTGAGCTGGTTACAGCTGCCTATATATTTTTTTATAATACTGTATAGCAGGTATTATTAGCGCTCTGAAAATTTTAACGCTGTTAGCGTGAGAGGAAAAACCCGATAAATTTAAATGGCAGCTAATATTATCTGCTCTTTACTTATAGAATTGACAGCAAGTTACACGCTGCCCCTGTGTACTTTAAATTGAGTACGAAAAGCACTTAGAATGTGAACGAATCTGAATGGAAGTCGCCTCCCTGTTCGCAATCATCACTGTGATAAAACATTCATTGCATTTAGAAAACTATGGTCCTAATCCACTCTTTTGTTTGTGAGTGGGGGTTTGTTACCACTATAGGTAATGAGAGAGGGCCCTCTTTGCAGAAAGCTAGGAGGCCAGCTATTGTTCCTTTTTTCTCCCAACAACAGCACCACTCGTGGCTTGGTATTGGTATTGGTAATGGCTAAGTGTTAAATAAATCAACACATCTCTGTTTGTATAAAGGTGTGCACGATGCACTTAGCAGACTCAATTATACCCTGTTTGTAGTCCTCTGTGCAGGTACAGAATTGTCTTTGTAGATCAAGTAATATACTGAAGTGGCGCGTGTGCACAGGGGAGCAACAACTGCAGACAGGGAAGGGAGAACCGGGGGTCGAGGATCAAGAGCATGAAAGCCAGAGACAGGATGCGGTGGTGGGTGTGGAACACTAAGTAGCTAAACCATGAAGAGATAGGAACTGTGTGAACTTTCACAGAAGCTGTGCTATAGAGCCTGCCAACAATAGGAGAGCAGGAAATCATTGCAGCAGTGGGGGTGCAAGGGATGCAACCGGTTATTAAAATGACCTCGAGGGTATCCAATGGAGAAGAACGGGAACTGCTGTGACCACTGGCATACAGAGTATTAAATATATTGGGCACTAAAATGTCCAGACATAGCCGCCGCTCTAAATATATCAGCCGCCAATAATACCTGCTATACAGTATAGGGTTCTACAGTAGGTATTCAAGGAATATACAGAAACAGAAGTAACATTTGGATGGATTTCACTTAAACTAAAACAGTTTTACATTCACAACTGAAGCAGAGAAAGCAGTGGTGACTGACGACACAGTTCTCTATATATAGTTCTGTTGAACTGTACTACAAAAAACTTTTGGGGGATTTTATTTTTAGTTTATTTATTTATTGAGTTTGAAAACATCAACAAGTGACATACATTATGTGCACATATAGTCAAAGACTTTGGTAAACATTACATTTGCAGTACATGAAAGCATTTCAAAACCTTAACTGTGAGTACATGGCTCTATCTACCATGGTGGAGGTTGTAGACATATACCCCCTGATCTCTGTTCCTGTTTAAACTTCAGTAGCTGAGGAGCATCCCCTGATACACTATTGGAGCCATTACGTGCTGGTAAAAGATCTATTGTTCCTCCAGCATCTTATGCTTCCCTCTACAAGGTTATGACACCAGGAGTTCCATCCAAGCTTGCCTTCCTGGGTCTCAAGGTGTTGGGAGAAGATACTTAGCGCTGCTATTTAATGAGAAGGGACAGATCTGTAAGTACTGAAAGTAGGGGGCCCATACTTTATGGAAGTTACTTATCCTTTTCAGGAAGAAGTGGGACATTTTTGAGTATGTGGAGAATGTTGCCAGTTCTGCCTCCCATTCTTGATAGGAGGGTACCGCTACTGTTCTCCACCTTCTGACCAGTAGGCACAAGGCTTCTGTAGCAGCCAGCAGTAGCCATGATCTTTGGTGAATGGAAAGCTCCACCCCAGGTGCCTTTATGCCAAGCAGGAGCAGTGCTGGGGACAAGGGGATGTGAACACCTAGGATTTTGGAGCATTGGTCTAGTATCCTCTCCCAATAACCTCAGATAGGGGGGAGTGACCATAGGACATATGGTAAGTCCACCATATGCTGTTTGCACCTCCAACAGGTGTCCTGAGGCTTTAGTCCTATTGTTTTAAGCTGGGCCGGGGTCCAGTACCAAAAGTGTCTGACCTTGAGAAAAAGGGCTTAATAGAGTGTTGTTGGTGAGAATTTGGGCTATAAGTTCTGTGTATAGGGTCCGAATCCAGTTAATAAAGTTGGTGCCAAAGTTAAAGTGCTTGAGAGCTTCTATCAGGAAATCCCACTCTACCGAATCAAAGGCCTTTTTAAAATCGACAGTGATTGCAGCAGTAGGGATGGGAAGGCATCTGTTGCATTGGTGACACCAGTGCTCTCAAATGATCCAAGCTCACTCTCCCTTTGATAAACATCACCTGAGAAGGGTGTATAATTCCTGGGAGGATCTTTTCCAGGCGTCTCGCTAGCATTTTGGCTCTGATTTTTGTGTCTGCATTAATTAGTGATATGGGCCTAAAATTGGATGGGAGAGTAGGGTCTTTGCCAGCTTTAGTTAAAACTGTGATAATTGCCTTTTTGAGGGTATCAGGTAGAGCTGTCCTGATGTAGGAGTCCTGTATCATGTTTCCTAAGGGGTGGAGTATTTCCTCTCTAACCAGTTTGTCGAATTCCACTGGGAAGCTATCAGCCCCTGGGGCTTTCTTGGGCACCAGTGATTTAATGGCTGCACTGATCTCCTCCTCAGATATAGGAGCCTCCAGGGCCTCTTTCTGGACTGGTGGGAGTTTAGGTAGGGCTAAGTGCTCCATGAAGATACCAAAGGCTTTGGCATCCAACTTAATATGGGATTTGTACAAGTTTTGATAAAATTGCTTCATGTCATCATTAATTCCTTTTGGTGAGGACTGTACTCCGGCCTCCCCTGATTTTTAAGGAAGAGGATAAACCTCTCAACCTGTTGTTTCTGCAGACAGTAGAATAAAAGCATCCCTGCCTTATCCTCTTGCACTCAGAATCTGTGCTTTGTTCTGGTGATTTCTTGCTTGGCAGCTCTGGTGGCCAGCTGATTTAGTTACATCCTAAGTGAAGCTATCTTCTGGATCAGGGATTTGTTTTTCAGAGACTTGGGATCCCTCTTATAGTATATACCTCCTCCTTTACTTTCAGCAGTGCCTCCAGCCTGAGGCCTTTGGCTGCATGGGCTTTCTTTCTGTGAGCTGTGCAATTGATGATTTGTCCCCTGATTGTGGCCTTAAAGGCCTCCCATATTAGTTCAGGGGTGGACGAGCCTCATGGGTTATCCTGAAAATACAAACTGGTTTCTTGGTTTATCTACTGTTGAAAGTCTTTGTCCTGACTTAAAAATGAGT
Organism: Neoceratodus forsteri; assembly: GCA_016271365.2. NCBI lineage: Eukaryota > Metazoa > Chordata > Ceratodontiformes > Ceratodontidae > Neoceratodus > Neoceratodus forsteri. Next base: position 177,270,005 of record JADMNL010000026.1, on the reverse strand, counting down.
ATAGCTTGGGTAACTCCTCCAGTAAACCTAGAATTGCCGATTTTGTTTCGGGCGGTTACCCTGTCCCATTTTCAGAATTGATGGGTAAGTTTATAGTAGATTCTAAGGATAGGTTTCAGCTATATCAAATCCGAAACTGTGTTTGTTCCTTCCTGAAAGGTGGACAGGGGCAGGAGCAGGCAGGAAGCTTGATAAAGAAAATAAAAGATCTTATGTTATCCAACAAAGCGATATCCAAAATTTATAAATTTATTCTTACTCTAAGGATTCTAAGGCTTCCTGCCCGCACTATTGGAAAGTGAATTTGTCCCTAAACTGGCCAGAAGAGACCTGGATAAAAGTCTGGCAGGATCTATATAACTGTATCAAACAAGATAGACTACGGGGTCTTCAATTTAATATTTTACACAACCTGTATCTTTCCCGGCTAAACTTTCACGTATATACAAACACAGGTCCCCTAAATGCCAAGATTGTGTGGCAACTCTTGGCTACTACCTTACACAAACTCTGGGAGTGCCCCAAGGTAGTTAAATTCTGGGACTTAATCCGTTTATGGATGACTCCTCTCTGTGACGTAGTACCACATTTTAACCTCGAGACCTGTATTCTTGGCAAGTTTACTCATATTCCGTCCACAGCTCATAGATACCAGTTAGCTTTAATCACCTTAGTGGCCAAGCTGTTACTTCTTCGCTACTGGTGTAGAGATGGTATACCCTCATGTAAAGAATGGTGGGATACTTTCCTGGAAGCCCTGAACGCAGAAAGGGTTGTGGCCTCTTTTTTCAATTCGGGAAAGAAATTTGATAAATGTTGGGGCAACCTATATCAGCGTTTAAAAGACAACATGGCTATCAGTACAACTACCATCTAGTATAGCCCTGCCATCCCAAAATAGGTGACCCAACTTCTTATTTCATTTTATTCTCTGTAGAGGAATTGAAGTGGCCTAGGAATGGTTATTTCTTTCCCTCAGTCTTTTCCTCTTCTTCTGTTTCCTTTATTTTTTTCCTTATTATCATATGCCTTTAACCCGGCCTACTAACCCTTCCTAAATCACTATCCCTTTTCTGTTTTGTATCTTGGGCGGGTCTAAAGAGATCATTATACTAGGATACAGTCTTCTCCTTTTTTTATATAGTGATCCCTATGGAACTTCGTTTTATTCTATTATGCTTCACTTGTTGGGCTGTCAGACCTAGTGGGTGGGTGGGGGGATTTGGGATGGGTTGGTGGGGTTTCTTTTTCCGTTATATAACCTTTTGTACCTTATTCATTTTATGTACCAAATGTAAAGGATGTTTTAAGGTTGAGATGATGTGTGATGTTTGTTATTATTAAAATAAAGTAGTTATTTGCAAAAAAAAAAAATGAGTATAGCTGCTAGGTTTTGGGTTACCTGGGGTTGGGTCCCACAGGGCTGTCAGTACCTCAGGGGCATGGTCTGGATATATATATATATATATATAGTATATATATATATATATATATATATATATATATCTATATATACACATAGGTTCAATGGACACAGAAGACACCATTGGAGCAATGCCAGGGGAGGCCAGCCAGAAGTCCAGTCTGCTGGCCATGCACAGCACTTCTAAGTGGAAGGTATAATCTCTCCCTGCCAGGTTCTGCAGCCTCCATGGGTCTGTTAGCCGGTGGAAATCTTCCCTAACAATATTTCAGGGTTGTCAAAGACATGTCTAGTAGGGATTGGGATATGGTATGAAAGAAGATGGAGTCATCGGTGTTAGGAGCCTACAGATTCCCCAGGATAATAGGGTCAGTCAGGGTCCTCATTTTAGTTAGCACCTATCTCCCTTCAGAGTCGCTTGCTTGGGTGATGGGAGCCCACGTCACATTTTTGTGAAGCAGGATGGACACCATGTGCTTGACTGTCTTGCAAGAGCTGTGTGTTCCCCAACCTACCCCCTCCCTTCTGAGCTTTTGAGCTTCTTTATGAATTAGTTTTATTTCCTGTAGAAAAGTCACTTGGGCATGGTATTTCTTCAAGTGCACCAGGATCTTCTTCCTTTTTATGGGGGAATTGAGCCCTCGCATATTCCACGATATGAAGGGAGTGGAATTAGCCATGATTCCATATATGTATAATTTTAAAACCTATGGCACCTGGATTTTGGCTCTGGAGCAGGGCCCCCCAGGAGACCCCTTGGTCTAGCCTCACTTAGTGAGAACTCTTTATAGCAGAATAGCCAGTGATCACGAATGTTGTGTCAGTCCTCCTGTACATATGGTTACCCTGTACAGTTAGCTTATCTGATTCAAACTCCTTTCTTTTTTCAGTACCATAAGCAGCTCTTACTTGCAGTATGTACCAAAGTGAGTCACAAAAACCTTTTAGTTCTAAAATACAAGTCAATGGCCATCTGGCCTGTGAACAGTTAACAGTAGAGCAAAAAAAATACTGAGTGAATATTTGAACATAGGGCAATTGTCCCTTCTTATTTTTACCTTGGGGTTGTAAACCGCTACTAGGGGTCAGAGGGTTGGCCTCGCCCATCCCAATAGCCCTCAAAGCTCTGCCCCAGGGGGAGATAACATTCCCTATCCCTGATACTCCTAACATGGATTGCATCTTAGTCTACTGGGGTAGGGCAATTAGCACAGTCTGTTAAAAGGGAGGACTGAAGAGAGGAAGTACAAAAGGCTGGAGTACCTTCTTAACCTATCATGGTTGAGCTACTAGCCCTTGGCTAACAATGGCCCAATGCTTATATAGGCTATTCTCTGCTGCTTCTTGCCACATCCAAGGGAGCTGGTTGGCCTAGGATCCAGGCTGCATAACTAAGGGGGAGGGCTCATCTGTAAGCTTTGCAGCGAGCTGAGATCTTTCCTCTTCCCCTTCCCCGTCCTCTCGTATTCCCTTCATCCTCTTATTATGCTGGCCGATGAGCACTTGGGGGCTGACATTAGTGCACTTTTATTTTGCTTTGCTTTGCTATAACCCTTTTTGGCCATTTCAGTGGTACTTCGGCTGACTGGGCTAGATCTGCCAACTAACCATGCCCTATAGAGCCCTCCCACCACCTTATTCTTCCTCGAGTGGTTTGGGATCAGTTAGTTGAGCATTAACGCCGGCATCTCTTGGCCCTTAGTGGCATGTTGGTGACATTAAACTAGGCTCTTTATAAACCTACAGGGAGGGGCAGCGTTCAACGTGGCAGACTCAGCTGTGACACAGGCTAGTTCTGGATTGATCCTTGTGCTGTGTCCATGATTGGGCTACTGCTCCATGTTCAGGGACGCTCTGTACCTAGGAGCACCCAGGTCCCATGGCTCAATCCTGAGAGGGTACCCAACATTGTCACCTGCATCTGTGGGGGAGCATTAGAGGCATTCTGGGCAGCATATAGCCCTATCATCCTATATTCACTCGTTAACCAGTTGTGTATTTGGTTTGGAATTGAGCGAGGGCCTGACACAGATGCAGCTTGTAAGAAGCTAGCAGGCAAACTAAACATTATATCATTACTTTAACCCTCTTTTAAACATTTCTAACAGTGGGCTATGCTAACAACATGATAGCCCTTAACACATTTACTCCCCAGCAGGGGATGGCTTTTCCTTGGATACCCACATTCCTCTGTGTTCTTTCACTGACTATTCTGAGTTCTATTAGCCCTCTCAGTAAATGAGAGAGGCAAAAGGACTGTCAGAGTTGGGATAAGGAAAAGCACATTTTCAAGACTGATGCAGGTTGTGGAAGCATTGCACAGGCAAGGATTTGGTGGGGGGGGGGGCACTGCCCCAGTTCTAGTTTCTTGACCCCCTTTAAATGTTATTCTGACCTCATCATGTTAAAGGTAGACCTTACCTACATATGCCCTGCTCCTGCGATTTGTGAATGACTGCCTCTGTGATTCCAGTTTCATACTGCAGCAGATGGTGTGGCTTCTCTGTTGTTTATAGCAAAAGCTGTATTCGGTCCACTCTGTCAGTTGCAACCTCATGGCCACCCATGCTATCTGCCCATTGATTGCAGATGGAGGCCCAGTCAGTGGGTAGATGTTGGGGAAGGTTGCTCTGTGCATCCTGCTGGGGGGATTTAGCTGCAAGTGGAATCAACCGAGGTGTTAGGACTCTCAGTTCCTCATATTTATTCGATTTCTTCACTGGGGTGCTGAACGGGAAATCAGAACTGGCATCTGAAGTAGATACTGTTAGTCTCTGGCTCCTAGATCTTTCCTGGGCTGGAGGACTTTCTGCTCACCGGTGGCTTTGTTTGTCCTTCTGCCTGCCTCTGGTAGCCTGGTGCCAAGGTTTGGTTTCTTGGGCATCCATTCTTCCTTGATTCACAGCAGTTGCAGCAGTGGTATTCATAGGCAGGGAGGCCTCTCCATGTAGTTTCAGTGGTGGCTGGGGATGCGATATGCTTGGAACATGTTCAGTGCTTAGATACTGTTAGGCCTGCTTAGGAGATTGAAGAATTATGTAGACCTCATTCACTTGAATTCTCAGCATTGTTGGATACCATATTGAGGTGGAGATACCTTGTTGATAGAACCACTGCCTGACCCCACATAAGCCCTCCTTCTTTTGGATAGAGCTGGGGAAAAGTCTTGAAAAAATTGAACAAGCTGTCCTTCCCAGGTTACCTGTCCCCTTCTCCTGGCTATCCTGAGAATTGCCTTCTTTACCGGGAACCTCAATTGTTTGCAAAGAATTGGCCAGGGTCTTTTCTCTGGCCTGGGTCTGGGTGCTAGAGAGTGGTGTTCCCTCTCAGTCTTAAGCAGTGGGCATCCTGGGGTGTTCAGGATCGTCAGTATGACAGTACGCAAGAAGGCGGACTTGTCCCAGCCTTCTGCACCCTCTAGGATGCTCACTATCTGGATGTTCTCCCTTCTGGCCCAGTTCTCCAAATCATCAACCTTCTTCAATAGAAATTGTATTTCGTAGTCATGGTCCCATAAGAGTGATCTGTTGACATTGAATTGTTTCCCCTTGCATTTTTGCAGAGCATTCTGTAGCCTCTACTCTGACAGCTCGGGTTGCTAAGTCCTTGCTCGTTTGGTTGGCCATTGCTTTAAGCTCTGTTGTGTCATGTAATATCCTTGTTAACATACCAGAAATATTAGCCATGTCCATAAAATTGCTTGTTTTAGAGCCCATCTCCCTATTTGTATTAATTCCAGCTGCTTGTACTTCGCCTTGCTGACACACAGTTGGGGGGCCTGCCGTGCTTCAGATGTCACAACGTAGTCCGATGTAAATCCCTGTGGTGCGACTGGCTGGGGGTGGCAATATGTTAATATTTATCTTTTCTGATTGCCCATATAACCAGCTCACTGGATCTCTCCTTAATTCCTGTTGATTGATGCTGCAGTTAACAGATGGCACTTAGATCCATCTCGGCTATGCTGTGCTTGTGTTTTAGTCCACCACTATGTTTGATGGCTAGCTCCGCCTCCCCCCCCCCCCTTTTGGGAGTTTTGAACTGTACTACAACTTTTTTGACCTTTGAACTGTCTTACAGCAATTTTTTTACCTTTGAGCTGTACTACAACTCTGAAACTGTAGTACAAGAACATTGAGCCAATCAATGTCAACGTATAATAAGACCTGAACATATATTATAAAATTTTATTTGTTTTGCTAGCTTCTGCCTTGCACTTTTGCCCCACGTAAAGTTCCCCCAGGTTCTTTTTCTCCTGAGTTTAAACAATACCTGTGTTGTTTAGGTAGTATTTTGATTTTTTATCATTCTTACCTTGATGAACCACTTTGCCTTCTTCAACACTGATGCTCATCTACCATTTTCTCCTCTGTCCTCAAGCATGTCCAGATCCCACAGCATTTCATTTACCTCTTGCTGAGCTGCAACTACTTTTCTATTTTGGGATGATCAATGAACTTGGCATTCCATCTACTGATTCGCACATCCAGATCACTTATGAATATATTGATCAATGTTATCCCTAACATAGATCCTCGTGGCACTCCCCTGATTACCTGTTTCCATGTGCCTAAATTACCAGCCACTATAACCCTTTGATTCCTAGTCTGTATCCATTTTCTAATCCATTGTATTGATAACTGGTTACATTGAGGGTCTCTATTTTATTCTACAGGCTTCTTGCCATCAAGCTCCTTGTTGACATTATCAAAAAATATAATATGATTGGTCAGCATGATTTTCCCTTCCAGAACCAATATTAGGCCATTCAGTCTAAGATATTTTTCTGAAAGTGTTCAACAATCCTGTCATAATGATTGCCTTCAGCAGTTTACCGGTTATTGACATTAAGCTGACTGGTCTATAGTTACCAGGGTCAGTATTGGGGCATTTATTTAATCTCTGTAGGCAGTCAGGGCACCAACATTAGGGCACCAAAATCAGGATTTGCTCCCCGAGGTCCACCACCTGGGTTGGTATCAACTAGGGGGAGTGTGTAGGGGGCACAGCCCACTGTAAAAACAGTGGTCAACAACATTGCCAATTGGCACCCTAATGGCATGGCACTGTAATGCTGGTGTATTCCGAGGGTGGAACCTAATTTAATATATTGGTACCATGTGGCTACCCACCAGTTATGGGGCACATTTGCAGTTCTCAATAACAAATGGAATACTGTTGTCAATGGGATAATAGATAGTTGCTTGGCTAGTTCCCTCAGAATTTATGGGTGCACTCCATCAAGCCTCCTTGTCTTGTCTATGTTTGCTGTCTTCAGCATTCTTCCAACCCCGTCAGGTGTCCCACACATGTCCTGTACTGTGACCTGGTACTACCTCGTAAACAACCCTTTGCTATCCAATACTCTCACATCTCTTCATTCTGTGAATACTGATACAAAATATTCATTTAAACAGGCAGCCATCTGCTCCACACTGGTTATTATGTCATCACTTCCTTGATCCTTCAGTGGCCCAGAAGGTGTCTGTGTTTTCTTCTTTCAATTAACATATCTAAAGAATGGTTTTGTTATTGGCTTTGATGTCAGGCAGTACCTGTTTTTCTGCCATTTGGTTTTCACCCATGATTCTTTGTTTTAGGCTGACTATAAAGAATTTTTAAGATGTCCCATCCTTGTGGGACACTTTTACTCATGAGTTTTTTCCCAAGGTACCTGTACCATGCGCTCCTCCATGTCTCTAAAATCTACATTGTACAGCAATATGAAGTATGTCCCCGCTGTCATTTTCTTCTATTCTTTTCAATAGTGAATCTGGGAAAGTGTTGGTAATAATAAGAGAATATGTTATATGCTACTTAATAAATTAGAAGCCATTGAAATGATTTGGTCACCAATTTTAATGAAAGTGCATTGAAGCAATGTTGTCACAAAGCATAGCATTGTCAAGTATAAGTTTTAGAACATATGATTTATGTTATGTAATTTTAGTTAAACAGTATACTTTTATCAAAATAGATGTTATAGGTTTGAACTGCTGTGCTTATTTTCTACGTTTGCAGTAATAATTTTCTACTGCAAAAAAAAAATATGTGCTGATCACTGTTCCCTAGCATCTCTCCAATTTTAATATCTCTGACCAAATCTAAAGATTAGGTCACATGTTGTCTTTTTATGTTGATTGTGTGCATGTGCAAGAAACATATTGCAATAGCTTTCTCGAGAAGCAGGTTATGGAGGCGTGGCACTGTTGTGGCCAATGTCCCCACAGCCTTTAAAGGCCTGGCCTGCTTCACCCAATGCTGTGGCATGATGCTGCTGACACTAGTTCAGCCAGCATGCCACAACCTTCTAAAAAAGTAGCCGCTGCAATCAGGGGCCACCTCATCATTGCAGCGTCAGCCATTCGCTGCAATGAGGGAGTGACCCGTCATTGCAGGGTGGGATCTTGCAATACTGGCATTGTTTGTGAACATGGCAGTGGCTTGCCACCGTGTTCACAAACAATATTAACCTCCCCTGCTGAGGGGGTGCCCAATCCTCCTGGCAGCATGTGCCCCCCCACATGTTTGTTTGCAGACGGGGGCCCCAACCCCCGTCAGCCGTGCCCTGAGAGTTATGTTGCTGATGGGGAGCCCACTCCCGTCAGCATTATGTGACACACCCGCTTTTGTTGTGTGCCAACAGGGTGCCCAATCCCCGTCGGCATAAGCTCCCCCCCTTTTGTTGTGTGCCAATGGGGGTGCCCAATCCCCCGTTGGCTACAGCTGGACCCCCCAAAAAAAGACTCCCTTGGCACGCTGGGGTGCCACTGTAAAATGAAAAACAGTCCCACGATGTCTTTTTTTTTTTTCAAACCTATAAAGAAGGTAATGGCCCTCGGCGGTCTTCCTTGCCCCCAAACCCACACCCACCCACTGCCCACTCCTGCCTCTCCATTCTCACACTCCACTACTTACCTCCAGAGTATGGTGTGATGATCTTCGGTGTACCAGGAACACGTCTGCACTCTTCAAAGCCGACCGTGAACTGAGGAAATGCCGGTAAGCTTTATAATGGAATAAATAGGATTTTTTCAACTATGCTGCATATCTCAGGCATTTTTTGCAATTTTGGCACCAAATTTTCAACATGGGGATTTTAGGACCCCTCCTCATGAATTCTATCACTTCCATGGTGTTAATCAGCCCGGAAAGGTGATTTCGCGGTCACTGCACGGAAGCACCTTTTGGGACCGCTTAATGACATGACAGTGCCAGTGTTCATGAGGTGGGCTCTCAAAAAGCCTATGTTGCAAATATGGTGGAAAAAAATTTAAAAAAATTACTTTTACGAGCGTGCGTTGCGCAGTTGCTGCACACGCTCATAACTTGCAAATTTGCAATATTTTCACCCCAGATTTTCAACATTGCCATTTTTTCAGACCTCCTTGTGTACAGTACATCTGTCATTTTTCTCACCCTGGCCAAAATCTGTGTTTGCACTTCCGGCGCAGAATAGCGCGGTCGCTGTGGCAAATCAGTGTTCAGGACAGATTACGAAAATGACAGTGACACTGTTCATTAGCAGAGGTCCTAAAATGCCTATGTTGAAAATTTGGTGATGATACTCCATAAAGTGAGTGTGTTATGAATGTGCATTGCGCAGTTTCCACGCACGCTCGTACCTTCGCAACTTTGCAATATTTTCACTCCAGATTTTCAGCATTTCCATTTTTCCACACCTCCTTATGAACAGTGCAGCTGTCATTTTTCACATCCTGGCCAAAATGTGTTTTCACTCTTCTGGCGCACAACATCGCGGCCACTGTGGAAAATCAGTGTTCAGGGCATATTAAGAAAATCACACTGACACTGTTCATTAGCAGAGGTCCTAAAATGCCAAAGTTGAAAATTTAGTGATGAAACTACATAAAATGACTGTGTTACAAGTGTGTGTTGTGCAGGTTCCACGTACCCTTCTAAGTTTGCAAATTAGTAATATTTTCACGCCAGATTTTCAACACTGGCATTTGTTCACACCTCCTTATGAACAGTACAGATGTCATTTTTCACATCCTGGCTGAAATGTATTTCCACGCTTCTGGCACAGAATACTGCAGTTGCTGTCAGAAATCAGTGTTTGGGACAGATTAGGAGCGAGCGACGGGGGGCAGGGAGACTGACCGAGGTCAACTGAGCTCTGTCAGGACTGCTGCGGATTTCTTTGTGGGCAGGAAAAGGCGACAATGCAGGCAGGAGCCCAGTACAGAAGGGCAGCCTGCAGCACCGGGAGACACAGAATGAGCGAGTGAGGGAGGGGGAGTGAGTGTGCTCAACGGAGCTCTATTGGGACTGCTGCAGATCTCTTTGTGGGCAGGAAAAGGCAGCAATGCATGCAGGGGCCCAGTACAAAAGAGAAGCCTGCAGCGGTGGGAGAAACAGAATGAGCGAGTGAGAAAGGGGAAGTGAGCGAGCTCAACAGAGCTCTATTGTGACTGCTGTGGATTTTTTTGTGGGCAGAAAAGGGTGGCAATGCAGGCAGGAGCTCAGTACAGAAGGGCAGCCTGCAGTGCCGGCAGAAACGGAACAAGTGAGTGAGACAGGGGGAGTGAGTGAGACCAACGGAGCTGTGTTGGGACTGCTGCAGATTTAATTGTAGGCAGAAAAGGATGCCGACAGAGGCTAGAGCCCAGTACAAAAGGGTAGCCTGCAACACCAGAAGAAACAGAATGAGTGAGTGAGACAGGGGGAGACAGTGACCTCAACAGATCTCTGTCGGGACAGCTGTGGATTTCTTTGTGGGCAGAAAAAGGCCAACACACACAGGAGCCCAGTACAAAAGAGCAGCCTGCAGTGCTGGGAGAAACAGAACAAGTGAGTGAGAGAGAGGGAGTAAGCGAGCTCAATCGAGGAGTATCGTTACTGCTGCAGATTTCTTTGTGGGCAGGAAAAGGTGGCAATACAGGCAGGAGCCCGGTACAAAAGGGCAGCCTGCAGCGCTGGTAGAAATGGAATGAGTGAGTGAGACAGGGGGAGTGAGCAAGCTCAACGGAGTTCTGTTGGCACTGCCGCAGATTTCTTTGTGGGCAGAAAAAGCCACCAATGCAGGCAGGAACCCAGTACAAAAGGGCAGCCTGCAGCAGTGGGAGACACAGAATGAGCGATTGAGGGAGGGGGAGTGAGTGAGCTCAACAGAGCTCTGTTGGGAGTGCTGTGGATTTCTTTGTGGGCAGAAAAAGGCAGCAATGCACGCAGGGGCCCAGTACAAAAGGGCAGCCTGTAGCGGCAGAAGAAACAGAACGAACAAGTGGGAGAGGGGGAGTGAGTGAATGAGCTCAACGGAGCTCTATCGTGACTGCTCCTGATTTCTTTGTGGGCAGAAAAAAGTGTCAAGGCAGGCAGGAGTCCAATACAAAAGGGCAGCCTGCAGCGCCAACAGAAATGGAATGAGCAAGTGAGACAGGGGGAGTGAGTGAGGCCAACGGAGCTCTATTGGGACTGCTGCAGATTTCTTTGTGGGTAGAAAAAAAATACCAACAGAGGCAGAAGCCCAGTACAAAAGGGCAGCCGGCAGCGCCAGGAAAAACAGAATGAGTGAGTGAGACAGGGGGAGTGAGCAACCTCAACGGAGCTCTATCAGGACAGCTGCATATTTCTTTGTGGGCAGGAAAAGGTGCCAATGCAGGCAGGAGACCAGTACAAAAGGGTAGCCTGCAGCGCTGGGAGAAAAAGAATGAGTGAGTGAGAGAGGGGGAGTGAGTGAACTCAATGGAGATCTATCATGACTGCTGCGGATTTCTTTGTGGGCAGGAAAAGGCAGCAATGCAGGTAGGAGCCCAGAACAAAAGGCCAGCCTGCAGCCCTGGCAGAAACGGAACGAGCGAGTGAGAAAGGGGGAGTGAGCGACCTCAACGGAGCTGTGTCAGGACTGTTGCACATGTCATTGTGGGCAGACAAAGCCGGCAACGCAGGCAGGAACCCAGTACAAAAGGGCAGCCTATAGCAGCGGGAGACACAGAACAAGTGAGGGAGGGAGGGGAAGTGAGTGAGCTCAATGGAGCTCTGTTGGGTCTGCTGTGAATTTCTTTGTGGGCAGAAAAAAGCAGCAATGCACACAGGGGCCCAGTACAAAAGGGCAGTCAGCAGCGCCAGGAGAAACAGAATGAGCGAGTGAGACAGGGGGAGTGAGCGACCTCAACGGAGCTCTGTTGGAACAGCTGTGGATTTCTTTGTGGGCAGAAAAAAGCAGCAATGCACACAGGGGCCCAGTACAAAAGGGCAGCCTATTGCAGTGGAAGAAACAGAATGAACGAGTGAGAGAGGGGGAGTCAGTGAGCGAGCTCAACGGAGCTCTATCATGACTGTATCAAATTTCTTTATGGCAAGAAGAAGGCGGTAATGCAGGCAGGAGCCCAGCACAAAAGGGCAGCCTGCAGCACTGACAGAAACAGAATGAGCGAGTGAAAGAGGGGGAGTCAGCAAGCTCAACAGAGCTCTGTTGGGACTGCAGCAGATTTCTTTGTGGGCAGAAAAAGGCGCCAACAGAGGCAGGAGACCACTACAAAATGGCAGCCTGCAGCACCAGGAGAAACAGAATGAGTGAGTGAGACAGGCAGAGTGAGCGACCACAACAGATTTCTGTCGGGACAGCTGCAGATTTCTTTGTGGGCAGAAAAAGGCGTCAACGCAGGCAGAAGCCCACTACAAAAGGGCAGCCTGCAGCACCAGCAGAAACACAATGAGCGAGTGAGAGAGGGGCCGTCAGCAAGCTCAACGGAGCTCTATCATGACTGCTGTGGATTCCTTTGTGGGTAGAAAAAGGCGACAATGCAGGCAGGAGCCCAGTACAAAAGGGCAGCCTGCAGCGCCAACAGAAATGGAATGAGTGAGGGCAACAGAGGTCTGTCAGGACTGCTGCAGATTTCTTTGTGGGCAGAAAAAATATCAACAGAGGCAGAAGCCCAACACAAAAGGGCAGCCAGCAGCGCCAGGAGAAACAGAATGAGCGAGTGAGACAGGGGGAGTGAGCGACCTCAACGGAGCTCTGTTGGAACAGCTGTGGATTTCTTTGTGGGCAGGAAAAGGGGCCAACGCAGGCAGGAGCCCAGTACAAAAGGGCAGCCTGCAGCGCTGGGAGAAACAGAATGAGTGAGTGAGAGAGGGGGAGTGAGCAAGCTCAATGGAGGTCTAACGTGACTGCTGCAGATTTCTTTGTGGCAGGAAAAGGCGGCAACGCAGGCAGGAGCCCAGTACAAAAGGCCAGCCTGCAGCCCCACCAGAAACGCAATGAGCGAGTGAGAGAGGGGGAGTGAGCGACCTTAACGGAGCTGTGTCAGGACTGCTGCACATGTCTTTGTGGGCAGACAAAGCCGGCAACACAGGCAGGAATCCAGTACAAAAGGGCAGCCTGCAGCAGCAGGAGACACAGAATGAGTGAGTGAGGAAGGGGAAGTGAGTGAGCTCAACGGAGCTCTTTTGGGACTGCTGTGAATTTCTTTGTGGGCAGAAAAAAGCAGCACTGCACACAGGGGCCCAGTGCAAAAGGGCAGCCTGCAGCGGTGGGAGAAATAGAATGAGTGAGAGAGGGGGAGTGAGTGAGCGAGCTTAATGGAGCTCTATCATGACTGCTGTAGATTTCTTTATGGCCAGAAGAAGGCGGCAACGCAGGCAGAAGCCCAGTACAAAAAGGCAGCCAGCAGCACCGACAGAAACAGAATAAGCGAGTGAAGGAGGGGGAGTGAGCGAGCTTAACAGAGCTCTGCCAGGACTGCCGCAGATTTCTTTGTGGGCATAAAAAGGCCCAACAGAGGCAGGAGACCACTACAAAATGGCAGCCTGGAGCACCAGGAGAAACAGAATGAGCAAGTGAGACAGGCGGAGTGAGCGACCTCAAAGGAGCTCTGTCGGGAGAGCCGCAGATTTCTTTGTGGGAAGAAAATGGTGCCAACGCAGGCAGAAGGCCACTACAAAAGGGCAGCCTGCAGCATCAGGAGAAACTCAGTGAGTGACTGAGAGAGGGGGAGTGAGTGAGTGAGCTCAATGGAGCTCTATTGTGACTGCTGTGGATTCCTTTGTGGGCAGAAAAAGACGGCAACGCAGGATGGAGCCCAGTACAAAAGGCCAGCCTGCAGCACCGGCAGAAACGGAATGAGCCAGTGAGAGAAGGGGAGTGAGCTACCTTAATGGGCCTGTGTCAGGACTGCTGCAGATTTCTTTGTGGGCAGAAAAAGCCACCAGCAGAGACAGGAGCCCAGTACAAAAGGGCAACCTGCAGCGCCAGCAGAAACAGAGTGAGCAAGTGAGGGGGGAGGGGAGTGACCCACCTCAACGGAGCTCTGTCAGGACAGCTGCAGATTTCTTTGTGGGCAGAAAAACATGCTAATGCACGCAGAAGTCCAGTAAAAGAGAGCAGCCTGCAGCACCAGGAGAAACAGAACGAGCGAGTGAGACAGGCGGAGAGAGTGACCTCAACGGAGCTCTGTCAGGACAGCTGCAGATTTCTTTGTGGGCAGAAAAAGGTGCTAACGCAGGCTGAAGCCCAGTACAAAAGGGCAGCCAGCAGTGCTGGGAGAAACACAATGAGCAAGCGAGAGAGGAGGAGTGAGCGAGCTCAACAGACCTCTATCATGACTGCTGTGGATTGCTTTGAGGGCAGAAAGAATCTGCAAAGCAGGCAGGAGCCCAGTACAAAAGGCCAGCCTGCAGCGCTGGCAGAAACAGAACGAGCGAGAGAGGGGGGAGTGAGCTAGCTCAACAGACCTGTGTCAGGATTGCTGCAGATTTCTTTGTGGGCAGAAAAAGCTGCTAACAGAGGCAGGAGCCCAGTACAAAAGGGCAGCCTGCAGCACCAGCAGAAACAGAATGAGCAAGTGAGAGAGGGTGAGTGATGCACTTCAACACAGCTCTGCGGGATAGCTGCAAATTTCTTTGTAGGCAGAAAAATGTGCCAATGCAGGCAGGAGCCCAGTACAAAAGAGCAGCCTGCAGCACCTGGAGAAACAGAATGAGCAAGTGACACAGGGCCAGTGTGCAAGCTCAACGGACCAACGCAATCAACATTCGGCTTTGACAAATGCTTGTTTCCTAATGGTTCCAGTAACTCATTGTGTTTGACAGTTACTTACATTTCAGTAGCACATTTAACACTGCTCCACATGGTAAGTTGAGGAAATTTGGAATTACAGAAAAAAAAAAGAAAACTAGATGGATAACTGGTTAAATGGATACGGCCAACCTTTTTTTTACGTCATAGTATTTCTTTTGGAAAAACCACATTTTATGATGCTTACCTTCTGTAAAATACATTGACATTGTTGGTTGTTTGATTTGCTCCCTTTCTCAGTAGAACTGAAGTGCATCAGAATGGTACAATTATTCCCAACTTTCTTTTGCTTCAAATCCTTGATCTACTGTTATTGCATACCTACAGAACATTTGAAACAGCTCCAAACAGTGTGGTCACTCATGATGCAATAGTTTCCTCTCCTCACACAGCATTATGAGTGGCTACACCATGTTAGGGGCATTCCCAAGTCAGGAAAGATGCAGTGGACGCTGATCAAAGAATGTAAGCAAACATATTTTTTGTGTGGTAACATCAGTATGGTTGGCAGTCTGTTTTTTCTTTTAGAAAGAGAAAAGGAATCAGAATCAAACTGCCAGCTACTGTACATCAGCAGCCTGTACAGAATACGAACAACTATAACGTGTTTTTTAATCGAGGGACAATTTGAGGCCCGAGGGGGTTGACAGTGTCCCTTTAAGCAATGGGGTTCAACACGTACAGGACAACAGCAGATTTCAAGGAAATAAAATTTGAGAGTGGGCCAACCAGTGGCAGATAGAATTCACTGTAAAGTGTAAGATGCTTTACTTACCCCAGTGGATTCTTGATAGGGTACTCTTTAAATCAAAAATGGAACACAACTAGCAGAGATGGACAGTGGAAAAGACTTTGGTGTCCTCATCCATGGGAAGTTGAGGCTGTCACTGCAATGTACAGTAGCAGTGAGTCAGACGACCAAAATGTTAGGCTGCATTAACAGAAGTACAATGTGCTGTGAAAGTGATGGTATCCTGCCCTTTTATAGGGCATTGGTAATTTTGCACTTGGAGTATGTGTGAAGTTCTGGTCTCTGCAATACAGAAACAATGCAACAGCAGTTGAGAGGGTACAGAAGAGAGCAACTAACATGATTAAAAAAATGGCACAATGGACAAGCTAAATAGTGATGAATGTCTTAATAAGCTAGAAATGTTTTCCCTGGAATAGGAAAGTTAAGAGGGTAGAGGATTCTAGTTTTATCATTTAAACGGGGAATATTCATAAACCATGCCCATCGTAGTTTAAAAGCATACGAAATACCCTTTTATTTTGTTATTGAGTTGTTTATTTATTTATAAGATGGTAATCAAGGCCAGTGGTGTGGAGGGCTGAGGCATCATGCCTTACCTACTGTCACTCTGGCGACCCGTGTTCGCGGTGAGAATAGGTCATTGTGGATTGGCCAGGAAGGGAGAGGATCGAGCCTCCAGGAGACAGCTCTGCTCTCCTGGGGAGGGTGGGAAACAGAGACCAGCACCTACCTGACACCTAGTGGAGGCTGGGTGATGGCAAGCCATGTCCGGTGGGTGTTGGAGGCTGAGCAGCCGACTGGCATCCTGCGTGATGAAGCGCGTGCATCTCAACCATTGTCGGCATTGCATGCTCCCCTCCACAGAAAAAAAAAAGGAAACTGGTGCTAGTCAAGCTGGATGAAGGCTGTCCTCCCAGGCAGCGCCCCCGAGAAAGCACCTTCCTGAAACTGGATCATGACCTAGCAGGTAGAAAAGTGGGCTCCCCGCCACCCTGCCATGGAAGGCAAGCCTTTGGAGCAGACGGGTGGTAAGCCTGAAGGTCAGGGAACGGGGCTGGGAGGATGGCAGGAATATGGGCCAACTGGGGAAAGGAAGAAAAAGAGTAACTAAAGAAAAGTTGGTAATGTAAAGGCATAGTGAACTGAGGCTCATTTCCAGGTGTGACCTGAGGGAGGGGATGTAGGGAGTAACGACTTACAAAACTTACGAGCTATTGGGCTCACCTGTGGCTATATTTTAATGAATCACAGCTTGATTATCAGTGACATACAAAGTTCTAAAAACTGTGGAAACACAGTATCAGTATGGGAAAGATGTAATCAGCAATATCTTTGGACTGCTGTGAGCTACTGGTAAGCCCAATAGCTCCTTCAAAAGATCTTTATGTGGACATTCAGGCTGTGATGGACAGTGCTTATAAATGTTCCCCTTTAAGTTGATCAGATAAAGTGGATAGACCTGGAGCCAGGAAGCAGGTGGAACCCACATGCATTGGTGTTAGAAGTGAGTTTAGTGGGCAGAGGAATGGAGGGAGCCAGGGGAAAGAGGCAAACATGATAACAAAAAGAAAAATCACTTTACAATGCATTTTCAAAAACAATCATCTTGCACATGTAAATAATTTGTTACCCATTTTTATGTTTGCTTGCACGCATGTGCAAGAAACATAGTGCCATTATCTGAGTTTTCGGAGGTGTGGCAGACCTCTTCCAATTCAGTCAGTGTGTTTGCAGGTGCGGCCGCAGTTCTTCAATGCCTGCTGGAGCTGTCTATGACAGCTCCAAAATGCAGTGGCATACAGTTGAAAGGGGAGCTACTCTTCAGTGAGCAGCGATAAGATATCGCCTGCTCATGCGCGCTCCCCTACACACACCTGCGCTTTCACGTGCTTGCTCCCACGCACACACTGTGGCCGATGGGGTGCCCAATCCCGTTGGCTGTGCTCGCTCCCCCAAAGCAGGGTTACATATGCCACACTGGATTGCCATCCAGCGTGGCTGCCTATGTATAGCTGGCTGAGGTGCCCAATCCCCGTCGGCTCCACTGTCCCCGGTACAGTGTGCCACGCTGGAGCCCACCCAGCGTGGCAACAGATGCTATTGCCGATGGGGAGCCCAATCCCGGTCGGCTCCCACACTCCACCAGTTGCCTTGTGCCACACTGAGCCCACCCCAGCGTGGCAAACGCCCCGGCCGCCATTTAAAAAAAACCCTGAAACTTAAAAACGGTCCTTCATTGTCTCTGCCCCCACCCCCACCCACCCACTGTGCACCCTGCCTCCCCACACCCCTCACTCCATACTTACCTCCAGACTCCGGCGTGACTATTTTCGTGGATCGGGAACATGTCTGCACTCTTCAAAGCCGACCGCGAACTGAGGAAATGCCAGTAAGCTGTATAAAGGGATAGATAGGGTTTTTTCAACTTTGCTGCATATCTCAGCCATTTTTTGGAATTTTTTGCACCAAATTTTCAACATATGGTTATTGGGACCCCTTCTCATGAATGCTCTCACTGTCGTGGCGTTAATCGGGCCCGAAGGGTGATTTTGCAGTCACTGCTCAAAATCACCTTTCAGGACTGAGTAATGAAATGACACTGCCACTGTTCATAAGGTGGGCTCTCAAAAAGCCTATGTTGAAAATTCGGTGGAAAAATTCCTAATAATGACTGTTTTACGAGCGTGCGTTGTGCAGTTCCTACGCACGCTCGTAAGTTTGCGAATTTTCAATATTTTCACTCCAGATTTTCAACATTGCCATTTTATTACACTTCCTTATGAGCAGTACAGCTGTCATTTTTCACATCTTGCCCAAAACGTATTTCCGTCCATGTAGCGCACAATGGCGCAGTCGGTGTGCGAAATCAATGTATGGGACACATTAAGAAAATCACAGTGACACTGTTCATGAGCAGAGGTCTCAGAATGGCTATGTTGAAAATTTTGTGAAAAAATTCCTAAAAATGACTGTTTTACGAGTGTGCGTTTCGCAGTTCCTACGCACGCTCATAAGTTTGCTAATTTTCTATATTTTCAGTCCAGATTTTCCACATTGCCATTTTATTACACTTCCTTATGAACAGTACAGCTGCCATTTTTCACATGTCGCCCCAAATGTGTTTCCGCACATGTAGCGCACAATGGTGCAGTCGGTGTGCGAAAGCAATGTTTGGGACAGATTAAGAAAATCAGTTACACTGTTTATGAGCAGAGGTCTTAAAATGCCTATGTTGAAAATTTGGTGACAAAAGTCCATAAAATGACTGTGTTATGAGTGAGCATTGTGCAGTTTCCACGCACCCTCGTAAGTTCATGACTTTGTAATATTTTCAGTCCAGATTTTCACCAGTGGCATTTTTCCACACTTCCTTATGAACAGTACAGCTGTCATTTTTCACAACATGGCTGAAATGTGTTTTCACATTTTCAGTGCAGAGATGCGTGGTCGCTGTGGGAAATCATTGTTCTGGACAGATAAAGAAAATCACGGTGACACTGTTCATGATCGAAGGTCCCAAAATGCCTTTGTTGACAATCTGCTGTAAAAAATCCCCAACCTAATTACATTACGGGTGTGCGTTGCACAGTTTCTATGCACGCCGCGGACTTCACCAGTTTTTAATATTTTTACTGCAGATTTGCAACATTGCATTTTTACACCTCCCATGAACCGTACAGCTGTCATTTTTCACATCCTGTTCAGAATGTGTTTTGCACCTGTGGTGCAATGCCGCAGTCGCTGTGCATAAGCAGCTGCCAACAAACTGATATTACCGTTCATGAGGTGGGGTCGAAAAAACATGTTGAAAATTTGGAGTGAAAATACCAATGAATGCCTGAGGTGTTAGGGTTTCCAACCATAACGCCCCACCCTGTAGAGAATGACAGGTATCTGGGGTGTGACTTGGGATTCTTGCCTGTAATGCTCATACCATTCCACATCCTGCAGCCAGTGAGAGGCATCGAGGTATGCCTTGGACTCTTCGGCCCCAAAGTTCACCCCATTCTCCTGTACCGCACCCATCTCACCGTATTTCCTGATGGAATGGGGTGCGCATAAGGGCCAAAGACCCCAAGGCACACCATGACACTTGTCAGTGTCTGCAACGAAGGGTGTGGTGAAATGGTATGGCCGTTATGTCTGATGACCCAAAGGCATGCCCCAATGCCCTGTGGTGGGGTTGGCCTTCAGTTCAATACTTCACTGACATTTCTATTATGCAGCTCTGTAACTTCTACACTACCGATGCCAATGCCAGCAAGCAAACATTTGGCATTGACAAATGCTTGTTTTGTCTGCAATTGTACTATTTTATTAACCTGTGTCAAACTTGAAAATGGTCACTTGTAGCTCAAGGATCCATTCAGTGAATGAATGAATAAATGAATGAACGAATGAATAAATAGCATTACCCATTTTAACCCCTTTATGCTCTTCTTCCTTCATGTTGGAGCCATTCTCATTGTGTCTGGTTTCAGACTTGGGAGGGTAGGCATGGTGGAGCCACACCCACGATGCTTCTGCTTCTCCTAGAACCAGTCAGAGGAGGTGCTTATGCAGACAAGCATCTTACACCCTCCTGCTGGAGTCAGAGCATCATGCCTAATTAGCACCGCTCAGACGCTGCATGCCAGGAGAGGAGAGGGAGTCATTTTTGAGACATGCAAGTGGGTCTCTCAGGTGGTAGCATATCACTGCACCCCAGCACTGCTGGGCCAAGTTGCAGTAATGAGATTTTGATCTATGGACTAGTGACTGCACTTCAATTTAGTGGCACTCTGCTCAGGTAGGAGTATTCATACCTCAGTGGTTAACACGTTCAGTTCGATGTAATAACTGCCTGTCAGTCCTACAGCCATGTTCCACATATTTGCCTTTTGGGACTGGTTTTAGGGGATCTTATTTTCTTCTATTTATAGGCTTCTCCTTGGAGATCTTATTATGGGTTTCAGCTATCACTTTAATGTGGATGATACTTAAATTTACCAGTCAGTGGGCTCTTGTGCACAGCTGCTTCTTACAAACCTTCAGGCTTGCTTTTCTGCTGCCTGCCAGTGGATGACAGATAATCATCTTTGCTTCAGCCTACTAAAACAGACCTTATACTCAAACCTAATCTTGTGCCTTGGCAAAAGATTCTATAACTATTAGTCCCCTGCTTGGGCTGTATAATGTAGGGTTTATTTGTGCAGATTACATTTCTTTCATTGAATTTCCATATTAGCTGTCCTTTGAAGTCTGCCTTCTAACATAGCATTTGAGCACAGATTCCTCCTCATTTAGATCAGTAGCCTGCTGCAGGATTGGTCTTTGTCTTTGTTTTATCCAGCCTTGATTATTGCAGTTCTGTTACTTAGAACTACCAGCGGAATTTTCTGCTGGCTCAGAATGATGCAACCCAACTGTGGACTCCAACATGGAAATTTGATAACATTACAGCAGTTGCCCTACGGGTTTCTGTGGCTGTCTGTCCATCAGCAAACTGATGTTAAACTACATTAGGGGATTGTGATTCTGTTGCTTAAAATCCTCTTATAATTTAACTGAGTTTTTTTGTCACTGCAGAATTTGTTGTTTGGCACAAGACATTACAACAGGCAGAAAATGCACAAAAGGTACTACAAAATATCGTAAAGTGGTCATTCTATAAACAACATTAAAACAATTGAGTACATTAGATTAGTGCTAATTTACAATGCTTAACATAGTAACATAGCATTTGATGGCAGATAAGAATCACTAGGCCCACCCAGTCTGCCCATATTACTTGCCTGCATCAGTGGTCGCAGAGCTTATTTGGTCATTGACTTTAGCCTTTCCTACCCACCTCTAGGATTCCCTTGTGCCTATCCCATGCATGTCTGGATCCCCCCCCCCCACTGTGCTAGCCTAGCTCCCACTACTTCCTAGAGCAAGCTATTCTATGCATCTACCACCCCTTTCTATGAAGACAAACTTCTTCACATTCCACTTTATGCTGCCTCCCTCCAATCTCATATCATGCCCCCTCATCCTTGTACACCTCCTATACTGAAAGATGGTGCCCACTTGAACTTTGTTTATGCCCTTAAGATACTTCAAGGTTTATATCATATCTCCCCGTTCCCACCTCTCTTCCAGTGTATGCATATTGAGGTCTTTTAATCTCTCCTCATATGCCTCTTGGTACAAGCCCTGCACCATTTTTCTTGCCCTTCTCTGAACTGCCTCCATCCTGTCTATGTTGTTACAAAGATGCAGCCTCCAGAACTGTACACCATACTTAAGACAAAAAAGATTGACCAAATAAACTGTAAATTAATTTGAGAATCATAAAAAGACAGATAGAGCCTGCTATTTCTGATGTTAAAATCTCGTCTCTAGCTTACTAATCATTTTGTGACCAAGAGGCCATTTTCAACTGCGCTACCATATTTCAGGGTTAAAATAACAAACTATTTTGTTCAGTACTTTTAAAATTCAGTAACTGAAGAGTGCATCTTCATATCAATCCTAATTCATTCTGATAGCATAGTCATATTAAAGTTAATAAAATGTACTTTAATGGCCTCTTGATTGAGGGACATAGCACTTGATAATAGGCATAATAGGGTTAATATCTAAAATCACACTTCAAATAAAAATGCTACAATACAGAAAGGGTCAACTGGACTCTCCAATGGTGCAACCATTTGTAATATCCAAACCAATCCCCATACAATAAGCCATTTTTATGCCTATAATAGGGATGACATTGAGTCTCTGTGTTAGGGTCCCTATAATAAACCTAGGGTCTGCCTGTGAGGAAACTATGCTATGGACAAGGACAGAAGAAAACTCAGTCATCAACCCTACATTAGGTCATCATCTGTTGCCGGTAATACCTGCCATCTATGTTGAAAAATCCAAAGGGCACCATGCAGCACATATTGCTCCATGCCCCTATTATCCCCAGTAGTGGGAGGATTATATGCTGGCCACATTTTAGAAACCATATATAGGTCCTTATGGACCATACTTGCTCCAGTATTTCCACACATTGTGTCCCACTTTCAAACTCAACGACCACTAACTGGACTCAACCATATCTATTCAAAACCCCCAATTACAACCTATAGAAGGCATCCTATAGGATTATGGGAGAAAGCACAAGGGTTAATCTTCCCCAGGAGTATCTCTTGTTCTTCTCAATCTCACTACATAATAGCACTTGTGAGGTTTTTTTGTATTTCATCCAAATCTATAGCCAATGTTTAATAATTATACCATACCCAATTCTATGCCTCATATTAGACATGATGGGGTTAATGACTAGGATCTCACTTTAGCTAAAAGTGCTACAATTCAGAGAGAGGGTCAATTGGACTTTCCCAAGGTGCAACCAGCTGCAATATCCAACCCATTCTAATAGAATAAGTCAACCCTACACCTTAGCAGTGGAAGAAATCAGGCTTCTCTGTTCAGGCCCCACACATGGCCCAGGCTCAGATTGCAAGGGTGCTATGCCATGGACAAGGATAGCAGAAAGCTCAGTCACTAACCCCACATTAGGTTATCCTATGTTTCCAGCAATATCTGCCATATTTGGCAAAATTACAACAGGCACCATGCAATGTATGTCACTTCATGCCCTCATTATTGCTAGTAATGGAAGGAGTTATATACTAGTCACAGTTTAGAAACCATATTTAGGTCACTACAGACCATACTTGCTCCCATGTGTCCACATATTTTGCCTCACTTTCAAACCCATTGGCCACTAACTAGACCCAAGCATGGCTAGCTATTTAAACCTCTATTAGAGACAGTAGAAAGCATCCTACAGGGTTATGGCAGAAAGTACACCAGTTAAACTCCTAGTCTGTCTCTCTCGCCCCACCCAATCTTGCTGCACAATAATATTTATGAGTTCCTTTTGTGTTTCCCTTAAATCTATATGCAATCTTTTGTTAGTTATATTACAGAGTAGCCCTCATACAGTCAAGTACAGTCAAAACTGTTCCAGTTCAGCACCTCTAATGAATACATAAAATAAAAATGTATAAACTATATGACACATACAAAGTAAAAAAAAAAGACATATATTAAAAGTTCCTTATAACGAATTTTATACCACTTTCCTTGCTTTTAAATTGATAGCATCTCCCACATTCACACTATTCCCTTCAAGGAGAGGGAACATGGGATCTATTCAACTTAAATCAGCAGTACTATTCCTTTTGTAGCGAAGTCCAGTTATAAGGCTTTTAAAAGGTGCAAGTTAACAGCTTACTAGTCATTGTGCTGCTCCAAATCAATTTGCATAGCATGCTCATTGGACAAATCATAAATAGGGAAATTATAAGTTTTAATTCAGGAAGAGATTTAAATAAAAATCTTACAGTACCGACCTGCAGGTAATAATTCAAAACTACATGGGGGGAGGGGGGATCCAGTGGTAAATTTCACCTTATAGTACCTAGATCATCCTGCAGTTTTACCTCTAGCTTTCATTATTAGGTCCCTTGATATTTTAGGTTTGGTAGCCTGAAGTATAATTTCAGCATGTATGGAAAACCAGGCTAATAACATAGAGTCCCGGGTTGTTTCACTCTTCCCAGTCCCTGGCTCCTCTTTTCAATCTTCTTTTCCTTAGTGTCTGGTCCTCTTTTCCTGCAATCTATATAAAAAAAGTGCAAGAAATATTGCTTTGAAAAAAAGAAGGGCACTGCTCAACTAGCAAGGTCCTTGCTAGTTAAGCGGTGCCCTTCTTTTTTTTCATAATCACAATTAGCCCCATTATAGCCTATGGGGCACGCCATCACACATTTCTAGTACTGACATCAGAAAATGTGCCTACGTTTGGGCATGCCTACAACTAAGTAAGTATGAATTTTTTGGCCGCCGGTTCCGGGAGCAATTTTTACTAGTGCCTTTTCCGGATATTTACTAATAAAAAAATGACAACTCACAGAAGCATCTTTAAACTGAGGGGTAAGCTATTAAACAAGTTAAGTGAGGAGAGAGAGCTTGTATAACTAAAAACCTGTTATTTAAAGGTATTAATAGAGTGAATACAGATGGCTTCTTTAGTTTTACTGGGAACAAGTTCAGTGTGGGCATGGCCTAAAGCTGATAGGTGGAAGATTCAAGAAATGAGGCATTGTGTCACCCAGAGAGCGGTGGCCGAATGGAATGAGTTGCCAGAGTAGGAGGAGATCTCCCTGAAAATGGTGGATAGCTTCAAGACAGTATGGGACAGAATGAAGGGAAAGTTGCTGGGGACTGAAGGGGGTCAGTTCCCAATGTAAGCCGTGGGGACCTGCACAATCCAGCAGAAAAGATAGTCCATGAGGCCTTCATCTGCTGGCATGTTCATATGTTCATATGTTTGTATACCTCTTAATAATATATAGAAACATATCAACACACTATGGTGCTATTACCACCAATTTATTTTCCATCTGCTTTGTTCTTTTGGGTCTTCCTTGCACCCCCGACTCAGCGCAAATCTAACAAGCAAACCGCTCTTCCAATAAGCCACTCACCTACTGCCACTGACACAGACACACTGAGAGCATCAAGGCCACAATGAAATGGTCCCCTCCAGAGAGAAACTGAGTTACTCACTCCCTGTTACCCATACAGCACTCTGTCTTGTGTGTAGCCCCATTTCTTTATCCCAGATCTTGCCTATCTACAGTACTGTATTCCATCATGTCAGGAGAGGGGGAAGGTGACAGCACAAACCCATCTCTCACCACCTTGGCTGGCCACCAACTAAATGAATGGGAGCAGAGGCAAACCACATGAGGATGAAGGTCCAACCTAGACTATAGGAAGGTGGATTTTAAAGAAATGGGAGACTGTATTTTCTAATCAGATGATTATTATAAGCATGTACTCTCATTTTTCCGACCATGACTGGCCAGAGGTGGTGTGAGGAGGGTCTGTGCAAGTTGCTGTCCCCCTCTCCTGACACTGTATCCTTTCTGTGAGTGTTGCTGGGTGCCACTCTGTGTGGCATGGGGTCTTGGTTGCTAAGTGAGTGGGGAAGGGGGTTATCTTTTTTGTGGGGATGGAGGGTGGATGAATGAGTAGACAGAGAAGGAGGTTGTTAATTATTATAATATACAGTTAGTTATTCTGTTTTCAGGATGAGGGAGGCAAGAGGGTGCAAACTGCAAGGGTGCTGTGGTGTTGATGGGGAAAGGGGGTACTACTGGTTCTAAAAATGGTCAGTAGTGGAGGAGGAGGGTGATTTTGGGGTGATATAGAGTGAGGAAAGGGAACATTGTTTTTGCATTTCTTTTTGTTTAAATGGTAACTTCTAGTGTTGCTCGGATAGTATCCTGTGAATTTGGATACCACCAGATAACTGATGTTCAGCCAGATAGTGGATCTGGTCGGATAGTAGCACTACCAGACCGTGGATCTGACCATCCCAGATCCAGGTCATATCCCCTGGATCTGCAGTCGGATCCCTGGATCTGACACTGATCTGATGTCAGATCCCTGTATGTGATCACGGATCCCTGGATCTGACCACGGATCCCTGGATCTGACATCAGATAGTGTGAGATCTGGCATCAGATAGTGTGGGATCTGAACTGGGATCCAACCTCTGATTTGGTCAGATCCCAGGTTGGATACTACTTCTACTATATGACGGATCACAATCGGATCCACAAAGACACTATCCGAGCATCACTAGTAACTTCACAGTGCAAATTACTGGCAAAGTGCCAACTTTACATTACCCACACATAGCATTACTTTTTTTTGGTCTCCGAATTACCAGCAAAGTTTAGATTCACAACAGTCCTAGACAGATCTTGAAAAATCATTTGTTAATGTTGTGGCCTGAGAGGTGCTGCTAGCTGTGACTTTAATCTGCCAGACATGAAGTTGAGTCTTCCAGTTGCAGCTTCGGCAAGGAGCACAGCCATCCTTGACTCCCTACAAGAGGCTTTTCTCAGGCAGCTAGTCAAAAAACCCACTTGGGATGGGACAGTGCTGGATCTGGTGCTTACAAACAGGGACAGCATTACAGACATCACAATGGGCAGTTCCCAGGGGTACCAGTGAACACCCTATAATGTGGTTTAACATAAAGACAGGAGCAGAGGCAAACCACATGAGGATGAAGGTCCTACCTAGACTTTAGGAAGGTGGATTTTAAAGAAATGGGAGACTGCCTCATAAACTAGGAAGAGGTCAGCTCTGAAGCACCTTCTGACAGAGTCAAGTAGAGAAACACAATGTGGACAAAAGGGAGAACTCAGCTCCACATCAAGAATATAATCTCCAGTGTTAGGAAGATGACAAATTACACATTTAGTGTAACAGGCTAAAATACAATAACACTCCCTCACAATGGATGACATTTCACATCGTAATGATGCTTTTTCAAGATGCACCTTTTTTTGTTTGGGGCAGGCAACTCATATTCAGCAGTTGCCTCCCCCACAACCTCAAAAACCCACAGTATAATTTTTTTTCTTCCCAGCGATCAATTAGTTTTTCAGCTTACAGTTAGCGCAATCCTACTTCCAAGTTTTGCCAAAGCTGACAAGTGTCCCCGCAGCCCAACCAAAAATACTGTGTTTTGAGCATACAAAGTAGGGAAGGGGCTGCTGGGTTACAGATAGCACTATAATGCTATCATGGGCAGTGGAGGACTTTGCATACTACTGGAACTTATAAAAGGTATTTGATCATGTTAAGGGGGGTAGTACATGTAATACTACCCCCTTAACATGCACACAATGCCTTTTATAAGTTCCAGTAGTAAGCAAAGACCACTGCTGCCCCTGATAGCATTATAATGCAATATGCAGTCCTGTAGCCCCTTATTTACTTAGCATATTGAAAATGCAGTTTTCTGGGTGGGTCTGAGGGGAACACTCATCGGCGTTGGTGAAACTCGGAGGTAGGATCATGTTAATTGTAAGTTGAAATGCTATTTAATCCCTGGATAAAACAAAATAAAACTATGTTTTTTTGAGGTCCTGGGGGAGGCAGCTGCTGAATAAAAGTTGCCTGCCCCAAACAAAAAATGGTGTCAGCAGCTCTTTAAAGACCTAGTGCACTGCCTGGAACTAATAGTACCTTTCAGAAGTAGTCAAGTTATCATTTCTGATATCTGAAGTATAGTTTTCATCTCTGTTTTGCTAATTAGAAGATTTTTTTTCCTGGAAGTGCAAGGTGTGATGTGTGGAACAGTCCCCTACCTTAAGGCTTGCATGTTCACTCCTATTCCTCCCTCTCTGTCATCAGCATTGTTACCACACTGTCTATGACATCTCTAGTAATCAAGGAGAGATGAAACCTGCTGATTGATTGGCAACTTGTAACACATATTTCTGATCAGGCAGCAGGACTTGTGATGTAACAATGGGTGAGGTCACATACTGATGATGTAGTGGGAGGAATAGAACTAGCTATGTTTGCTGCCAGGTAAAGAACTACTTTTCATATCACACCCAATACTACTAGGTAGAAAACCATCTAATGAGCACATAGTAAATGAAAAAACTCCAGAAAGAAAAGTAATAAGGGACTGCTTTTAAAAAGATATTAAAACTTTCTTTCAGGGACGAATAAGCTTGGAGCACTCAAATTTAAATTCTTTTAGTTTTAATTCTCTTTTAAGTTCATTGACTATGCTATATTTGAGATTCTTAAACATTCCCCCCAAAATAATATTAAAAAACACACACAAAAAATAATTTTGTGCTCTATTTGGTCAGTTAAGAATGAATGTATTAGACAATGCCTGAATGAACTTCTTGTGATGTGTCATATGTAACAAAAGTACTTTTTTTTCCTCTCTATGTAGTTAAGAAATACTAAAATGTTTTGCCTGCTTCTTGTGGCACTACTAACTCTGTAATGATAATCCAGTATATAAACACAAGTATATTAGAAGAAAGAAAAGAAGAATTTAGCAACAGCTACACACCAAAGCTGTCAAAAAGAACAAAGTGAACATCATTGCTCCATGGAGAGGCATGGAGAAGAGCTAACATGAGTGATAAGACTACTTATCAACCTATTCAAAAAACCTTCTAAATGCAATTCTGTGTGACTTAGATACTCACAAAATGTTAGTGATTCAAAAATATTTAAAACGGGGTTTGATAAGCTGACATAAAATAATTTGAAAAGGGTAGAATAAACTGGCTAACATATTTGTTACCACATCTTCATGCTAACCAGTTAATTAATACTCTACTAGAGTTAAAGATTCAATATATCAAATTTAAGATATAGCAATCCAGCAAAACAACAAGGCTTTCATGTTCACTCCTATTCCTCCCTATCCTTCATCAGCATTGTGACCTCACTGTCTATGACATCACTAGTAATCAAGGAGAGACTAACTCCTGCTGATTGAGTGGCAACTTGTAACACACATTTCTGATCAGGCAGCAGGACTTGTGACGTAACAATGAGTGAGGTCACATACTGATGATGTAGTGGGAGGAACAGAACTAGCTATATCTGCTGCCAGGTAAAGCACTACTTTTCACATCACACCCAATACTACTGGGTAGAAAACCATCTAACAAGCACATAGTAAATGAAAAATTCCAGAAAGAAAAGTAATAAGGGATTGCTTTTAAAAAGATATTAAAACTTTTTTGCAGGGATGAATAAGCTTGGAGCACTCAAATTGAAATTTTTTTAGTTTTAATTCTCTTTTAAGTTCATGGACTATGCCATATTTGAGATTCTTAAACATCCTCCAAAAATAATATTTAAAAAAAAGGGGTAGAATAAAGTGGCTAACATATTTGTTACCACATCTTCATGTAAACCAGTTAATTAATACTCTACTAGAGTTAAGGATTCAAGGTATCAAATTTAAGATATATCAATCCAGCAAAACAACAATGTGTAAACTATTGAACTTAATACTGTATCTTGCATAAACTGAAAATGGCAAATTAGGCTGTTGGATTGTTACTGAAATACCTCAGGTTGCAGCCTAAGAATAGTCTGTCTTAGAAAATAATGATTTAATGAGCAATAACACCCGCTGGAATAATGATTAATATAATTAATGTAAAACATTCTCTGAGTAATAGCTATTTTATTTAAAAACTAGAAAAGACTTGACTGATGTGACTATGGTTTTGTTGGAGCATGTTGACATTCAGTTTAATCTAATAGCTGAAACATAAGGTCATTTGTACATGCTATTTAGAAAAGGACTCTATAATTCACCCCAAGCTTTGTTTCAAAACTCAGCAAATACTGCAGCTGATAAAGAAAAGGGTATTTTGAGTGTGAAATGCCCTTCTTTAATCACAAGATATCATTGCCTGCCATGCTGCAGGTGGTGATCAGCCTGCATTACATTGTTTTCATTTGCACAGTCTTATACTGCAGTTTCCCAGAGTCACTATTTTGAATTTTGGCTTTAAAAGGTGCTTGTTTAAATATCTGAGATTCAGGATGGGCCGCCATTCTCCTGTCTTTTTGGGGGTTAGGAAGTACCTGGAGTACAATCCTTTTCCCCTGTGTAGGGGTGGAACCCTTTCTATGGCTCTGAGAGCCAAGAGGGAAGAGACCTCTGCCTCTAGGGCAAGGGCCTCTGAAGGATTTGCAGGTGGAAAGGATTTGGTTCTCATCTTGGGAAATTGTTTGAAGCTGAGAACCAGTCCCTGGCTTACTACTTCCAGGACCCATTTGTCTGATGTTAAAGACATCCAGTCCTGGACAAAGTAAGCCAGCCTGCCCCCTGTGGGTAGTGGAAAATCGGCCCGGGCACTACCCCAACATGGCTGCATTGCTGGGAAAGGAACTCCATATCTGAGCCTGAGAGAGTATACTTCTTCTCCATTCTTTTGTCCACAGGAGGTACAGAATTAGGAGTGTTTAAAATTTTAAATGTCTGTTTCCCAAAAGACTTATGGAGGGGAATAGACAGTCTCCTGGACTCTGGGATGTCCATCATCTCAACATAATCAGGCTCCTCCTGATCCTCTACTGCTTCCTCCATAGGAATCTGGAGAGTTTCAGCCACTTTTTTGTAAAACATAAAGTTGTTGGGGGACTCAGAAAGCCTAGGAGGAGAAACACCTGAAGGTCTGTCTGGGGAGATGTCCGGGCCCATATACTTCAACTCATTAAGTTATGAGCAGGTGTAGCAAAATAGTATGAAATAGTCATAACCATCTCATATTAAAGAACTTTCATCTAACATGTTCTACATAGCCTTCTTAACACCTACCCACATGTTTGCACAACATGTGGGTGTACACCCCCAAGCCACTGGGATGGCAGCAGAAGTGATACAGTAGCTGAAACATGATGGATGCCTCTTGTAGTATGTTTACAGAGTTGTATGTACTTTCTGTTACTTTTTGGTGTCTGTTTCTGATTGTTTGTGTTGCCTTGTACCATCCCCTGCTTGTATGTGTTGTGTGTGTGTGAGATTCGGAGTTAGGGTTGAAAACCCTAATGTCGAAATTCCTTGCTTTTGTTGCTGTGGAAGCAACTCTTACTGATGCATTAAACAAAGTTTTTTGCAATAAATGTCCTTGCTTTTTGAAAAACTGTAATATAACTAGCAAATAGCATGTGTTGGTGGGCACCAAGCTGCCCATTTGTGCATAATGATATGCATCTGTGGGAGCGCGGGCCCTCTAGGCCCTGCACTCCCACTTACGCATAGCTACAGAGCCATACAGCAGCCCTATAGGGCAAGGAACCCTTGTAACACTAATTTACAAATATCTCGGGAACCATAGCAGCTAGGAAGCAAATTCCAGTGCTGTTGTAATCATGACAGAGAGTACTGAATGCGATCAAATCTGTATCTTGCATTGTTTGTGAGATATTATAATAATAATAATAATTAATAATAATAGATAAATAAATAAAATAATAATAATAATAATAATAAAATGTTATTTATTAGGTGCCTTATCAAAAACCAAGGCGCCTTACAATTCATAAATAAACACACTTTAAAATATTAACACACAATAATAAAATAATAATTAAAAGAAAAAATACTAGATAATAAAAATCAGCTATTTCAATTTTCAAATGTCTGAAGCCACAGATAAGTTTTTAAGGATTGTTTAATATAGGCGCTGAAAAGTGCTGAAAGGCACCCTTGAAGCCCTTGTGACACAGATTTGCCAATATCTCAGTAGTCGTTCAACCTATGAAAAAAATTCTACTGCAGGTGTAGCCTATGGTTTCTAATCTTGCTCCTGTGGCTTAGATCGTATGAAGGTGATCTAAGTCACAAGTAGCAAAAAGTCTGTATCTCACTTTGTTTTTGAGATACGGGCACTAAAAAGTGCAATGGGCACCACAAAGTTATCCTATGGGAAAAATCTGAACTTCATGATGGAATATCTACAGAACCGCTTAACTTTCCAATACCTAAATAGCACACTTCACATCTCTAGTGCATCCTCTTAATAACCTCAAAGTTGCAAGTCAAAAGACCAAACCGTTAAGTTACAATGCAGTGGGAATATTTTTAAAAGTAAAAAAAATTCCTAGTTTGTGAGGTAGCAAATTCCCCAACTGTCAGATCAATCCCCATTCGTGAGCTGTCAAAATCGCCATCCACGAGAAATCCTTGACAGTCAGATTTGGTCCCTAAATGACGGTCAAGGATTTTGCTACCTCGTGAAAGAGGATCAGGTGGCGGACTAGGATTTTGACAGCTCATGGACTGCAATTGTGTGTCAGCTCATGAAAGAGGATTCAAAAACCCAATCCCCTTTCAT
Organism: Neoceratodus forsteri; assembly: GCA_016271365.2. NCBI lineage: Eukaryota > Metazoa > Chordata > Ceratodontiformes > Ceratodontidae > Neoceratodus > Neoceratodus forsteri. The sequence goes on along the minus strand of JADMNL010000026.1, from coordinate 177,238,065 downwards.
GAGCTGACAAAATCCCAGTCCGCCAGCTAATCCTCCTTTGCGAGGCAGCAAAATCCTTGACCGCCAGTCAATCCTTGTCTGTGAGAAGGGCCATCTGGTCCCGAAGTGATGGTCAAGGATTTTGCTACCTTGTGAAAGAGGATCAGGTGGCAGATTAAGATTTTGACAGCTCACGGACTGCGATTTTGTCAACTCACAAAAGAGGATTCGTAAAACCAATCCTCTTTCTTGAGCTGACAAAATCCCAGTCTGCGAGCTGATCCTCTTTCATGCAGCGGCAAAATCCTTGACCGTCAACTCATTCCTCATCGGCAAGAATGGCCATCTGATCACAAAGTGACAGTCAAGGATTTTGCAGCCTCGTGAAATAGTATCGGCTCGTGGACTGGGATTTTGTCAGTTTGTGAAAGAGGATCGTTAGTGAGTCGTGGTCAAAGAATTTTTAAATTTGAAATGGCCATTCTTTGGACAAAACAAACCAAACCCAAGGTATGGGTTTGTGGAGGGTGTCACCCTGAACAAAACCCATACCTCATTCCAATAAGAAGTCACCCATGTAAGAAGCTACGACATTTTGTTTGGGAGAAAAAAAATGAAAACAAGATGGCGGCTCGTGGACAAGGAATTTTTCTCATGGACGAGGTTTTTTTTAAATCCTTATTTGTGAGCTGACAAAATTCCTGACTGTGAGCCCAATCTTCTTTTGCAAAACATGCATATAAATCTGGGAGTGAACTGAGCATGCTCAGAACCCAAAAATTAGAAATGAAAATAACTTTGGAACGGATTAATATTTTTTAACCATATCAATGCTGGATTGTTCTTTGACCCAAACTCTTTCCATGTTCCATATTTCAGACCAAAACATCAAACGATGTGGTCACAGCACCATGGGCAAAGAAATGTGTCAAAAGTGGCGAAAAATGTGTTTTTCAGTTCTTCGCTGCACAGAAACTGTAAGTCCGACCTAAACACAACTTGGTAAATCAAGAGATCTACATACAACACTGCACATTCCAAATTTTGTACAAATCCGTTGAATGGTTGCAAAGTTATTAATGAGCAAAAACTGAGGTTTAACATTAACGTGCCTACTCAATCCTAACTATAGAAGTGCAACCGCGCCTCTATAATATATTATGGTAGCACTGTAGTTCTACCATAGTTAGGGTTGAGGAGCCATTTATATGTTAAACCTAAAATGTTGCACCTTAATAACTTTGCAACTGTTCAACGGATTTGCCTGAAATTTGGAATACATGATCAAGACCCATATGCCTTGGGATCTGCCAAGCTTCATACCAGTTGGATATATGGCTGTGGAGTTATTAAGCATGATCTGTGCACGCATTTATGCTTTTTTTTGGAATTCTACAGTTGCGCCTTCAGGTCGCATGGTTTGTGCGACTGGTCTGAAATCTTCAGGGAACGTGTGTCTGGGGTCCCTGGTGTACCTTTTGAAGATTTCGTGAAAAATATTAAACGTTCAAAAGTTATTCAAAAACAAGTTCCTATTATAAGTCAATGGAAAGTTAACAAAAGTTCAACAGTGTCGCAATGTAGTTTTACTTTGAAATGGCCCTTTTACTGTCACAAATCCACCATTTTGTTTTCAGCTGGTGATCAGAAAAATGCTTGGCATTTAAATTTGGGACCCTCTAGCAACCTAATTATTTTTGTATTCACCTAGTCGGACCCTGAGGATGCTAGCCATCTCTTTATTTTGGGGTAAAACGGCCCAGAAATGTTTTTCAAATTTCTGGTAAAAAGTACTTTCGCAAAGTACCTTTGCACTTGCGACACTGTCGAATGAATTTATGTAAGCTTTTCGTAAATTATGTATAGTACTTTTCTAGGCTGTGGGACAATGAGAGTAATACTTTGGCATCCCGCTGCAAAAGAACGGTTTGGTGTTTTGGGCTGAAATTTGGAGGGAATGCAGCCGACATCTCACAGATGTGCCTTTCAGTATTTTGTTGAAAAAATATTACATGGCGGCAAAGTTACGGCACTCCATAATTGACGCTTTTTCCCATAGGATAACATTATGGTATCTGACGAATTGCAGCAATCCTTTGGCGCCCTGCTGCAAAATAAAAGTTCAGTCTTTGGGCTGAAATTTGGAGGGAAGACAGCCAACATCCCACAGATGTGCCTTTCAGTGGTTTGGTGACAAAATATTACAAGAAGGCAAAGTTATGGCACTCTAAACTTCTCTTTTTTTCCCATAGGATAACATTACGGCGTTCACTGCGCCTTTCAGGGCCCATATCTCGGAAACAGTGTGAGACATGGACTTTTCGTCAGAAAAATACTTAGCCCCCTTATTGGGGCTAAGTACAAAACTAGCCAGGAAAGTGATAATTCATATGACTTCTACATTTTTTTTTCTATGTCGTATGGTTCCTGAGATATAAGCAATTTTCTATTCCAAGCCCTCATTTTCTATTCCAAGAGTCATTATTTTGCATACATTCTTTGTACTCACTGTCTTTCTATATGCAGCTTTTGGGGAAAACTATTGTGTGCGTTTCCATAACTCTTACCCTTAATGCTTCTGCTTCTGGTTCTGTACCTGTTTCACTTACTTTTCCTGTCTACGCCACCTTCTGCGTTACCCTTTGCATTTTCATTTGCACTTCTGTTTCTGTAATTTTAACCATTTGTGTCTACAGTACTGTTTATCTTTGTGTTTCGTTTTGTCAAACTATGCACATTACCATTTCTGTTTGTGGGCACTGTGTTACTATGTGACAAGAAGAAATATGCGGCGGGCAGGCCCTGCGCTCCCATCGCTGGTCCCGTCACTGTATTACATTCACAATTTCTCAGTACTGTTTATCTTTGTGTTTCACTTTGTGTCACCATGCGCATTACCATTTGCGTTTGTGGGCACTGTGTAACTATGTGTGAAGACATCACGTGGTGGCGGGCCCTACGCTCCCGCCACTGCATTACATTCACTATTTGTCATTATCATTCTCAAAAAGAAGGGAAATTAGAGGCAAAAAAATCCATTTAATGCATCAGTTAGGGTTGTTCCACAGTGACAAAAGTGAGAAATTCGATGTTAGGTTGAAAACTCCCTTGGACCCCCAGCCCACCCTAACCGGCATTGGGGTGCGCATTGGGTCTTCAGATCTAACTCTCACCCCATTCTCCTATACCTCTGCTTCTTTACACATGTGATGGGGAGAGAGTTGGGGCCGACGACTCAATGCGCACTCCCAATGCCGGTTGGTGGGCTGGGGGTCCAAGGGGCTTTCAACCTTAACACTGAATTTCCTCACTTTTGTTGCTGTGGAACAACCCTAACTGATGCATTAAAAGGAGTTTTTTGCCTCTAATATATATATATATATATATATATATATATATATATATATATATATATATAGACATGAAACTTTGGAACTGTTCAATGGACATTCATGAAATTTGTCATGCATAATGTCTAGAGGTTGGTCTCTCGACCTGCCAAATTTTATGCAAATCCATTTTGTGGTTTCTGAGATACAGAGCATTGAAAAAACAGAAAAAATCCATGTTGTTTTACAATTTCTTTGTCAATCTGGAGCTAAGAAATGGCTAATGGCTATGGTCTGAGATTTTCAGGGTAAAAAGTCTTTGCCTCACAGATGTGCATTTTGAAGGGTTGGTGAAAAAATATTAATCTGTTCAAAACCTACTAAATTTTAAATTTTCCCATTATTTCCTATGGGGAAATTTACATGTCAGGCATGAAAGACTTGAATTATTGCACAAATGATACTTTGCACAAAATACAGTCCCTTTTTGTTTTTGCAAAGAAGGGAGGTATTTTGTGTAAGTATCACACTGGTTTGATTGCAGAGGCTCTGTTGTGTCTGCCATTTTGTTATGCCCTTAGCGAGGACCAAGAAGTGTTGAAAATATATAAAAAAAGAATGTAATATAAAAAAAAAAACATCAGAACTTAGCTAAAGGGGATAGCTTTAGCTACATTTTGATTTTTTTTTGTGGCCCAAAACAAGTTTACTAAGCCCCTGAAATCTCAGGTGCCAGCTTAGTGAAATAACTGCTTGTCTCCCATTCTCTGTATGAGAACAGTGGTATTTTCATGACTTCTGCAGCCGCAGTTGGAACTCGTGCTGCCAGCTGCAAAGTCATGTTTGAGCTGCTCCTTTTCCTGGTGTTTAGTGGCAACCACTGTTTTTGCTGTCCTGGTGTCTAGTGGTACCCCCCACCCTTCCATTACTATTCATTGATTTAGCCCCCCCAGCAGTGTGGAACACTGGGGAGCCCACTCCCAGTGTCCCCAGATATGTATTGGCACACCCTTGCAAAGTGGGACACTGATGAACCCACTCCAGTGTCCCCATAAACCTGCTGGTAAAGAAAACAGTCCCCCAATGTCTTTTTAAATTTTAAACCTGAAAAAAAGAAAACTGTCCCTCGTTGTCTCTGTCATGTCTCTCCCCCCCTTACTGTATACTTACCTCCGCAGGTCATCTTCAGTGCACCAGGACTGGATCGCTCTTCTGACTGAACTGGTTATGTGACTTTGGTAACTGTAGCATGTGCAACAAAAGCTATAGCTTTTTTTCACACATGCTATAGTTTGAAAAGTGACAGATCCAGATTCATATAGTGTGTTAAGTAAAGAAAAAGCACTATAATAGCTGTGCTTCTTGGATGGTGTGGAGGGTAAGGCACAGAACGGTGGATCCGGGGGTTCTGGGTTTGAGACTAACATCTCCATATTTTTTTCTACATCTACAATGAAGGCCAAAAAAAAATTGGATCCATTCACATATCTGGAATGTGAAGTACAGTATGGGCTGCACGGCCATTGGCTCACTGTGGACCAATGGGCATACAGCCTACTGATGGTGTCAGTCGGCGGGGGCGAGGGTGGGCTGCTGCCTGCCGCTGACCAGGGGAGCGGGCAGTGGAATCAGTGGGTGGGTGGGGAGGGTGTCTGCTGGAACACCAGGGATATAGGAATCTTTATTATTTTACTTAAACCCACGACCGGGCTGACAGCAGCCCACTGGACCACCAGGGATATAGGAATATTTATTATTATACTTAAGCCTGTGATCAGGCTGACAGCGGTCCACTGGACCACCAGGGGTATTGGATCCGTATTTATTTTACTTAAGCCCACAATCGGGCTGACAGTGGTCCACTGGACCACCAGGGATATAGGATTCGGTTTTATTTTACAAATGTCCACAATTGGTCTGACAGCGGTCCACTGGACCACCAGGGATATTGGAATCTTTCTTATTTTACAAATGCCTGTGATCAGGCTGTGGGGCACATTGCCGCACTGTAGAGGGCATCAGTCCCGATGGCTGCTGCCGGGCAAGGCGACAGGCGCAAGTCGCCGGGGATCAGCGCACCTGCTTGCAAATAGGGCCATAATGACGTGCAAATGGCCCCATTTGCGACTTGCATACATTATGGCCCCATTTGCATGTGCACTTTCGAATATCATGGTTGTTGCACCTAGCACAATGGAACTTGCGCTAACGCATCCCCCTGCTCCACTCTGGCCACTTGTGCTGGCGCAGTGCCACTGCACCATGTGCACTGCAGGTGGCCAGGGTGCGATATTCAATGATGCTGAGCCATGGCGCGCTCGGTTGAATATCGGCAGTCAACGCCCCGCACAGCTGTTGCGCTTGCGCCTGTATTGCGCCTACAGCCTGGCACAGTTTGAATATCTAGGCCTTTTTGTGAAACAATGGAATGCAACAATTTTAAAGTCTTTTCTTTGGGGAATGTCATATCAACCAGATTTCGGGTTATTATGAAGTGTCATATCAACCAGATTTCAGGTTATTATTGCCTTTGGTGCATAATAACCCAAAATCCAGTTGATATGCATTTTTAACAAAAACAGTAATCCGGTTGACATTTATGGTCACCAGTAATTATAAACATATTATGACTCATGTACACTTTTTTGTGGTCATATCTTTCATTAGACTAACAGAAAAAAAATTACAAAACTTTCAGGACCTCCCAGGTCCCTTCATTGGGTCCATAGAACACTTACCAGAATTTTGAAATATATAAGAGTTTGTGGATCCCAGATTGCTTAACAAAGGGAAGGGAATAAATGAAGCAATTTAATACAATGCAGATGATTACCAGGAGATAGGTCTCATATCATTACAAAATAAGAGATCATTCATGCAAATGCTGAGCTGCACCGAAGAGATACCATAAAAAAGGATCAATGGCTGAAAAAAAGTTTCCTTAAAGGAGATAGGAAAACAAAATGGTTAAACTGTATATATAACAGATGGTTACTTATATGGGGTGTCAATTTATATTAGAACAATAGGAGTTTTGCCTCTTATTTGCCAAATTATTGTTCACTGAGAAAAATAAAATAAATCACAAAATGTCTTTCTTGTTCATATATTTGTTTTCCATATGCACACGCTGGCACTCGCTCACAGAGCGTCAGTGATTCCTAATGTCCTTTTCTTGCTCTAGTATAGTTATGGCTGGGGCAGACCATACAACAGAGTACTGTGTTATAAATCCCACTGTATTAGCAAACATGAGAAAGGGGGTGTGAGTTGTCTTTACTTGCTGCATTTTGGACTGCACAGAGAAATAAATATCACTTATGTTCACAGAATATTAAATAAACACACTTCAAATTCAATACTATCATTGTATAGTATACACGCACTGGCCTTACTTCTAACTTGTGTTTTTGGATCACTATGAGCAAACCATTAACATAATTAAATTTTGAAACTACTTTCTTACTATATTAGACTCATTTATTAGTGAGCAGCAGGTAGTTGGTCAATGAGCAGCAGTCAGGCTACTGAGCGGGAAGACAGAGCGAAGCACAGTTCAGTACACGCTATCATGATCACAAGTCGCGCATGGGGGGATGTTGGCAGGCAGCCTTTAAAAAATGCACTATCACAAAGGGCAAGTAAAGGGAAACACTAACACAGCTTAAATATCTCAGATCAGTCTCAGATGGGTGGGGGGCAACCAGTGGACTCAAGGTACTTGATCAAGGAAGCTTACTCTTACTGGCACTTCTCATTTGATCCTTTCCTGTTTAGGGGCTGGCAGTATAGTTTAGAGGTTAGAGTCACGATCTATGAATGTGCATGGCACATCCCGCAAACCTGGGTTTGATTCCCACACAGAGATGGGCAAAATCTGCAAATTTTGCTCCACAAAATATTTTGTGAAATTTATCCATTTCACAAAATATTTTGTGGGTGCAAAATGCGAAATTCCACCAGCAAAATGCAGAATCTTACCCACAAAATGCAGACTTTCACTGGCAAAAGGTGGAATTTTGTGACTCGCAAGCGAAATTCCTCATTTTGCATCCGCAAATTAATTCACAAAATGCGTGAAATTCATGAAATATTTTATGGAGCGAAACTCCTGATTTCACCAACGAAATTAAATTTCACTGCATCTCTATTCCTACAACATTCACTTGCATACTGTGTGACTCTGAGCAAATCACTTAACCTCCCCAGTGCTCCCAGGTCACCCCTGAAAACAGGCGGTTGTGCCTAGTGGTCCTTACCTGGTTACCAAAGACTTAAATAAAGTAGTCCAGAAAGTGAGCAGGCAGGTTGACAAGATACTGTACTGTGCTGACTTTTAAAAATGGAGAGGAGAATCTACAGGTACATCATTCAATGCAATTAAAGTAGTGCCATCTTAATAAGTTGAAGCCATTGAGCTGGTTGCTGAACTGGAGTTCTCCCAACTGTCAGGCCATTCAGGACACAGAGAGGTACAATCCTGGTCTGCTTTTGCAGCTGAAGCCCCCCTCCCAACAATCACTAATGCTCACAAAAGCTGAGCTGTAATTGATTCACCTAAGCACCTTTCTGTGATCAAAACAACCTGACAATTAGGGGAGAGAAACTACAAAACGAAACAAGCATTTTTCTTTAAAAAGTAAGACCATGCTCCATGGTGCCAAGTAGACGTGGTTCAAAAACAAACATTGCAATGAAAACTGTATTAGCAATTGAGCTTACACACACTTGTCAAGCTTGTTGAGGAATCGGGAGTCTGTGACATCAGCATTTCACAGTTTGCCATGCACTGATTCACATCTGCAAAAAAAAACAAGCCGAATCGGACAAGCCTGTCTTTGAATTACTGAAAGTGGAGTTAGGCTAAATGGGAATATCAAAGTGATGCTAACCACAGGAATAGTAAAAAATAACACACACTGACACCATGGTTTGGTTAATAAGTTTTACTTAACAGTAAAAAAAAAATCAGAAATTCATTTCATATCTCCTTTAAATATGCAGGATGAATAATACTGCCTGTTCACAAACTTAACTAAGCTGTGCCTGCATAGGTGGCTTTTTTAAGTCAGTTATGTCCCAACAACAGAGGAAGATATAACAAGCATTTGTCAATGCCGAATGTTTGCTTGCTGGCATTGGCATTGGTGTGGTGTGCCTTTGGGTCATCAGGCATAACAGCCATGCCATTTCACCACACCCTACCCTGCAGACACTGACAAGTGTCATGGTGTGCCTTGGGTCTTTGGCCCTTATGCTCACCCCATTCCATCAGGAAATACGGTGAGATGGGTGCAGTATAGGAGAATGGAGTGAACTTTGGGGCCGAAGAGTCCAAGGCATGCCTCGATGCCTCTCACTGTCTGCAGGGTATGGGTGGGGGTGGAATGGTATGAGCATTACAGGCGACAGTCCCAAGTCCCACCCCAATTCCTGTCAGTCTCTACAGGGTGGGGCATTATGGTCAGAAACCCTAATGCCTCAGGCGTTTGTTGGTATTTCCACTCTAAATTTTCAACATGAGTTTTTTGTGACCCCCACCTTATGAACAGTGGTAATATCAGTTTATTAGGCAAAAGCTGATTTTGCACAGTGACTGCGGCATTTGGCACCACAGGTGCAAAAACACATTTCGAACAGGATGTGAAAAATGACAGCTGTACTGTTCATGGGGAAGTATAAAAAATGGCAATGTTGAAAATCTGCAGTGAAAATAGTAAAAAAACTGGTGAAGTCACGAGCATGCGTAGAAACTGCACAACGCACACCCTTAATGTAATTATTTTTTTTTTTTTACAGAAGATTATCAACACAGGCATTTTGGGACCTCTGCTCATGAACAGTGTCACTGTGATTTTCTTAATCTGTCCCGAACAGTGATTTCCCACAGTGACCATGCATTTCTGCGCAGAAAGTGTGACAACACATTTTGGCCATGTTGTGAAAAAGTACAGCTGTACTGTTCATAAGGAAGTGTGGAAAAATGCGTGGTGAAAATCTGGACTGAAAATATTACAAATTCATGAACTTACGAGGGTACGTGGAAACAGTGCAATGCTTGCTCATAACACAGTCATTTTATGGACTTTTGTCGCCAAATTTTCAACATAGCCATTTTAAGACCTCTGCTCATGAACAGTATCACTGTGATTTTCTTAATCTGTCCCAAACATTGATTTCGCACACCGACTGCGCCATTGTGCGCTACATGCATGGAAACACATTTTGGGGGAGATGTGAAAAATGACAGCTGTACTGCTCATAAGGAGGTGTGGTAAAATGGCAATGTTGAAAATCTGGAGTGCAAATATTAAAAATTCACAAACCTACGAGCATGCATAAGAACTTCGCAACGCACGCTCTTGTAAAACAGTCATTTTTGGGAATGTTTTCACCAGATTTTCAACATAGCCATTTTAAGACCTCTGCTCATGAACAGTGTCACTGCACTGTGATTTTCTTAATCTGTCCCAAACATTGATTTGCACACCGACTGCACCATTGTGCGCTATATGCGCGGAAACACATTTTGGACAAGATGTGAAAAATGACAGCTGTACTGCTCATAAGGAGGTGTGGTAAAATGGCAGTGTTGAAAATCTGGAGTGCAAATATTAAAAATTCATGAACTTCCGAGCGTGCGTAGGAACTGCGCAATACACCCTCGTAAAACGGTCATTTTTGGGATTTTTTTCCCAAAATTTTCAACATAGGGTTTTTGGGGGCCTACCTCATGAACTGTGACACTGTTGCTTTGTACATCGGTCCTGAAAGGTGGTTTCATGCAGTGACTGCGGAATCACCTTTTGGGACTGAATAACAAAATGACAGTTCTAGAATTCATGAGGTGGGGTCCCAAAAACCTCATGTTGAAAATTTGGTGAAAAAAATTAAAAAAAAATGCCTGAGTTATGCATCAAAGTTGAAAAACCCTATTTATTCCATTATATAGTTTATCGGCATTTCCTCAGTTCGCGGTCAGCTTTGAAGAGTGTAGACATGTTCCCGGTCCACTGAAGATCGTTGGCCAGATTCCAGAGGTAAGTATGGGGTGAAGAGGGAGGCAGAGTGCAGAGGGTGGGTGTGTGGGGAGGGGTCAAGACAGTCAGTGAGGGACAGTTTTTTCTTTCTAGTTTTTTTTTCCTTTTAGGAAGACGACTCGGGACATTTGCCACGCTGGGGTGGGCTCCCAGAGTGGCAGCTAAAAGTTTTTTGGTGGGCGCCAACAGAGCCAATGGGGAATGGGCACCCCTGTTGGCCATAAAGAGGTTTGTCACGGTGGGGTGGGCTCCCAGCGTGGCACCTGGAAGTGTGTTGGGGTGGCAGCAGATGGACATTTGCCACACTGGGGTGGGCTCCCAGCATGGCGCCTGGAAGGCTGTTTGGGGGGCAGTGGAGCCAATGGGGGATTGGGCACCTCCATCGGCCTTACAGATTGTTGTCACACTGGGGTGGGCTCCCAGCATGGCACCTAAAACTCTGTTGGGGGGGAGTGCTGCGCAGTCAAAGGGGGATTGCGCACCCCGTCAGCCATACTGTGTGTGTGTGGGGGGAAGCGCATAAGCATGCTGGGGTGGGCTCCCAGTGTGCTACTTGTTGGGGGGAGAAGCTGTCTATGACAGCTCTTTTACTGCAGTGCCAGTGTGTAGGCACTTTGCATACTGCCTACGGCGGCAGTATGCAAATTGCCTACACGATGCAGTTCTTTCTTTCAGCTGTACGTGCTGCATTTGCAAACACTGTCATAGACAGTGCTTACATTCATTGGTGCGGTGGGGCTGCACCTGCAAAAGGCAGCAGTGCATTGGAAGTAGGGAGGCACACCTACGAATTCTCGTATGGTGGCACTATGTTTCTTGCACGTGCGTGCAAGCAAACATAAAAATCAGTCAATCAATCCATCAATACATCCATGAATGAATGAATGAATGAATGAATACACCTTCTAAATGGTGCAGCCCAGAGCTGCAGTTGAAACTGTCAAAACTCTGTTTGGGAACTGGTAATATGTGAGGAAGCCCATATTTTTGTTCAGCCCATCTATATATGTTCCAAAAAGTCTCATGAATGTTGCTTCCCAGAGAAGTGTTATATGAAAGTCTTTGAGGTTTTGTCACAAAACCGCCACTTTAAGATCCTTCAGAGAATGAGAGTTCTGGGAGAAGTGCTTGGCCACTGGTGGCTGGTTCTCTGAGTGTATGATAGTGGATCTGTGTCCATTTATGCATTTACTGAGTGTTTGTCCCATTTCATCCACATACCACCCATGTGGGCATTTTTGTAATCTTATTAGGTAAGTCAGACTGTTGGTGTTGCATGAGAAAGACCTTTTTGTTTTGTGTTCCTGTTTGGTAAATGGAAAGTAGACAGAGTCACACGTGTCAATCATGCCACATGTTTTGTATCTGGACTTGTTGCACTGTCTTGTTCATTGTGTGTCCATTTGAATTGTGGGGGTGTAATTCCTGACCAGTGTTTTTCCCAGATTCAGTGGTTGTCTGTATGATATTATAGGTGTTTCACTGAATATAGAGGACAGTCTGTCATCATAGTGTAGGACTGGTTGCAATTCTCTTATGGTCTTCAGTAGTGGTCTGACTGATGGGATGATACATCACAACCAGCGATGTGCATTTTGATTCTTTTGTATCTTTGTATGCCAGTAGCTGTTCTCCTGGTATTTGCCTGGATCCTACAATCTGTTTGTCAATTGCACATGAGGGGTAGTATTTGTTGGTTAAGGTGCCTGGTAGTATTTCCAAATCGTTGTCCCTGTCTGACTCATCTATGTATATACAATGATGTTGCAGGGCTTGGCTGTAGACAATTGCTCTTTTTGTGTGGTTCAGGTGAGCACTAGAATGGCATTGTTAGCTGAAATAATCTCTTGGTTTTCTTTATATAGATGTCTTTATTTTGCCCTGTTGCAGTTCAGTTGTATTGTCCAGAAAGCTGATTTTTTTCTCGGAGTACTCCATTTTTAGATTGCATAAGGGATACAAATTATTGAAGGCTCTGTGGAACTCATGTAGTTTGTCCTCACTCTCAGTCCATATAAATAAATGTCACCAATAAAATGGTAGTACATCAACGATTTTGTTCTCTGGTGTGATAGGAAGATGTCCTGTAATGCAGCCATGAAGATAATGGCATATCGAGGTGCCATTCTTTTGCCTATATCTATGCTGATTTTCTGTAGGTATAGTTTGTTGCAGGTAAACTGGTTATGCTTCAGTGTCAAGTCACTGCGTTTCCATACTGCATCAGTAATTTTCCGGTGGTCTGTGTCCCTTTGTAAAATATGTAGAGGATTATGTATGAGCAACTATATATGACAATACTGTTTTTCCATAGAGGTTTCCGTGGTAACAAGAGACCCTGAGAGCGCAGCTTGAGAGGTCTTGTTATCACGGAAATCTCAAGAGTGGAAAAAAAGCATTGTTTGTGTATGTTTGTTCATATCCATTCTTTTATAGTGTATGGGCAACCATTACTTCCATCCAGTTTAAAAAAAAAAAGGTCCTTCCAAGTACTCGAAGTACCTTACTGTGCCACGGGCTGTTCCATTTTTTCCCCTGTACCACTCACTTCCTGGACCAGCTCTCACTGCCGTGGCCACTTCATCGCACATACTCAAAGACATTCAAGCTTGTTGTGCTGCAGTAGTGATGTCCTCAGTGCAGCACAACAGCATGATGATGTAGCTACTGCAGAACAACAAGGAAATTCCAGAAATGGATTTCCATCAGAAACCGCGCTCCACCATGCACTATACTGTACATCCATTGTGACCAGCAATGAGTTGGTAGACAGTGCATGTGATTTGTGAAGTCTCTTTAGCTAATCAGTTGTGCCCAGAATGATGCTTGGAGTTCTTTCCTACAATTATGAATCATGTTTAAAAAGCACCTTTCCTCGCAGTTCACTTTCTGCTGTTTAAACAAACAGGAGGCTCCCTTACCTGAATGGGAGTTCATTCATGCCAGTTTTAAAAATAAATAATCTGCCCCCTAAGAAGGGAAGGAATAGTATTTTACTCAAGAGGGGGCTAGCCGCTTGATCCCTTCCACTTTCTGACTTGCTGCTCCATTGTCGGGCTTCCTAGTTTTGTGACGTTACTAGAGGACCAGCGGGGGATATGCTCCATGCAAGCCAATGGGGCATCATTTTAAAAGCTATGTTCACTATCGTAATCAGACTTGGGACAAATCAAAGCCTAGCCTGGCTTCAATTCATACCAAAAGTCTGATTAAAATAGCAAAAATAGCTTTTAAAATGATGCTCCATAGACTTGTGTGGAGCATGTGCCCAGGCTGGTCCTATAATGACATCATAAATTCAGGAAGCACTGGGATGGAGCAATAAGTGAAGAAGGTGAAGGGATTGAGCGGCTAGCCCCTTCGAGGATAAAATACGATCCCTTCCCTTCCTTATGGGGCAGATTATTTCATTTCAAAACTAGCAGGGAGAAACTCCTGTTCGGCTAAGGGAGCCTCATGTTTGTGTTGAAATGTACCAAGAAAAGTGCTCTTTAAGATTTCTCTTTTCAAAAACTGAAGCTAGAATGTAAAATCAAAATGTCTACTTTGCTGCAAATTAGAGAAGCCCCTGTCTGTGAAATGGACTATGCCAGCTGAGCATAGAACTTTAGAATTTTAGAACTATTTGCAAGAGACATCCATATATACAGTATATATAAATACATATATATATATATATATATATATATATATGACAATCACCATGAAAATTTTTGCTGTTTCTGCTTTAAGCACAACATTAGGAAACAGTTCACAGATGAGATGTAAGGTACAATAGGGGGATACTTGGTGGTGTGAAAAATGTAGTAATGAAACTAAAATAATTAGTGTTTCATGAATTCAAGAAGTTCATGGATACGGGTCATGGAATTCTGCAGCTGAGAGTCACAGAGTAATGTTTTGTTGCTTGAATCAAATTACTGATGCCACATACTGCTGCAGACTTGCCTACGCTGGGAACAGAAAACATAAACATTTATCAAGTGGAGAATTCTGCACTGGGAGCACTAAACACTTCAGACTGAGATGCCCCATGAAAGCCGTGTTTATACATCTCCTGTAGTAATTTGGTTACTTCTTGTTTAGAGCTGTGTAATACTAACATGATTGCAATATTAAAATGTAAGCAATAAAGGATTACATTCAGTATGAGAGTCTTAGCTTGCTGTGAACAGCTCGTTTATTTTGCATTAGTTCTTGTTTCAATATACCTCCTTGTTCTGTCAAATCATGATGCCGTATTATCTCTGTGCCTACCACCCAGTGGCAAGGGATAGGCTTCTTATACCGAGTACAATCTAAATCTTTTTTTATATTACATCTTATCTCCCACTGCCAGCAGGGCTCAGTGGCAGTAGTACCACCCATCGAAGCTCTGTGCCTCCTCCAGCTTGGCAGGGAGCATGCTACATGGCAGCTGGGGGCAGGATTCTTGTATTTTTTTTCCATTGCTTTTTTTGTCCTCAAGCCTCCCCGCCCCGAGGACACTGGCATGAAGTATGAAAGTCCAGGCTATGAGACACGCTGGCACATGTCTCAGTCAAGCATCTAATGGTGTCCTCTTCCCACACTGATGCCCTGCATTGGTGCCTGTGCATCCACAGGTGGTAGTAACAGGGTAGTGTGACAGCCCCCCCCCCTTGGAGCAGGAGAGCGTCAGAGCATCCTACGGACACTCAGACCTCCTCCCTCCCTGGCCGGCCCCCAATGACCCAAGCTCATTCCCTACTCCAGGTTGCCGGCGTCATGGATGGTAGCACAACCACAGCTCAATGGGCTGGCAGTACAATCTAAATGGTGTTGTTTTAGTACTGCTCCAATGAATGTACTATTATATTTAGTACTATGAAAACATACTATTGTGTTTAGTACTATGAATCGCACACTACTCTTACTATTGCTAGAAGTGTTTCTTTATTGCAAATAATGCTAATGCTTTTGGTGCAACTTAACTGTAGCCCAGACCCATAGGAGGACTTCACAGACATGTGAAGGTGGCTGGACCAGAGTTCTTTCACTGGTGCCCCTGGTTTAATGATGAGAAGGCGGACGTGGGTGATGTGCAGCTCTCTGTTACAAACCCTTTCCTCAACTATTCCTTGCCATCAAACACTGGAAAGAGTATGCGCCAAATAGAGAATGGGGGTGGGTGGGTGCTGCAGCAAGGGTGCTTAGCTGCTGTGTTAACATGCACATCACCAATTGTTGACTCATGAATGCGATTAAGTCATTTGACTGTTTTTGAATTCTGGCCTGGTGATTGGCTGTGCTTCCCTTTTTAAACACTGTGCCTAGTACCAGAGACCTGTCCTCATATGAAGCTCTAATGAACAAAGAACTGGGGTATCTGGCCATTGTTGGAGTCAGTCATTCTTGACCCCAGCTCTGTCTTTAATCCTTTTACCATTGGCAGGCTTTCTGTATTTATTAGCATTTGAGCACTTTTAAGCACCAATGAACTGCACTTTGCTGAGATCCCTTGAAATGGTGGCGTCATTTGTAAGTTGGGGTCAGATACATCAGTAGCAGAGTGCAGTAGAATTCTGGACTATCCCATGCTACCCCATGCTCCTCGAGTGTGTAAAGTGCATAACAAAAAGAAGAAGAAAAAAGAAACCAAACTCACCTCCTTCCGATGACTTTTCGGCACAGCTCCCAACAAGAAACCCTCTCTAGACATGTTTCAGAAGGAGACTGGCTGCACCTTCATGCATGATTTGTCATTCTGTAAAGCATCATCAATGATGTAACTACTCCTCTCCTCCTAGTCACACATATGCATGCCCATTTGCTCACTTCAGCTGAAGATATATGATTCTAGCAGAAGTAGACACGGTGGGAGGGGGGAGGACTGTCCAGCTGCATTTGAGCTATACTGCCGCCCTAAATCATGAATCATGGGAGGGGCCATCAATTAAATAAGATACGTTTGGAGACTGGGAGGATGGGTTCTGGGGGGTCATGTAATAGATGGTGTCGACTCCTGGCACAGTTCCAGATGTATGGGTTTGCGATGTCAAGAAACTTTACATTGCAAACTAAACAATGCAACATTGTAACACATTATATTGGTCTTCACATGGCAAAGTGGGCACTTTACTGGGCAAAGATTTTCCCCATCCTTCTAGCACACTCACCACCTTCCTCTCCCTAGCCCCAACCATGATCAATAAACTCCATCCCTGACCCTCAAGGCACCCAGTGCCAACCTTCACCCAGCCTTGATCACTTAACAGATGTAACCCCTATCCACCACCTGCAAGGTACCTAGTGCACCCTCTGCCCCTCCATGTTCCCAGTTGAAGGGGTAAAAATAACTCCAGGAATGTAATGTAGTGGTGGTCAACACAGACAGACCCTCCCACCACCATGACTGGCTGCCACCTGAATAATAAATGGAAGTGAAAGAGCAGTAGTAGTCAGCTAATTGCTACTGCTGCTTGTGCAAACACACACACTCATTCAGTTCATACAGTGGCCATTTACAGTGGGGGGGGCATCTTTATGTGATTGTTGCCACTTCACTGGCTGGAGTTAGGATGAACCAATGCCAAATTGGGGTTCTTTGGATGGGCTGAAATCTGTCACTTTGGATACCGGTGAACGTGGTTCAAAGGGATTCTGCTTCACTTTGGTATTTTGGTACTTCCACATCAAAATGCAGTGTTTTTTTTTTTTAACAGAAAGTGATTGTTACCCAGGATATGACTACCACCAGCCCTCTCCAAAAACATCATAGACTGGGGATAGGGAGGTGGGTGCACTGTATTTTGGAGACTTTGGGTGATATAAAAGATGTGACCAGAACCCAGCACCGTGCCTGAAGCTGGAATATTGTTTTAAGTCTGAAGGAATGGGTGAGTGGGTGATGGGTGGAAGATGACTGGAGTTGGGGAAGGGGGTGACCACAGCACTAGCACTAGCCACCTGGAGAAGGCTAGACTTTTTTAAACAATTTATTGATTGAACGGCTGTAGTGCCTCCAACTCCCTTCAAAATTCCACATCCTCTGTCCAGTGTAGTAAATGACATTGCTTGGCTCTTCTGCCAAAGCTTACTTGTGCCTCACCCCTTGTTGATTAAGGGAAACTAGAAGGAGGACATGTAAGAAAAGTAAGCTATGACAGCACCTGTGGGGGGGGAGATGACCAACTGGGCTAGGGGTGGATATCAGACTTGCCCAGGTCACCTTAGGGACATGCAAAGGCAGGTTTTTCCTAAGTATACACTTTTTTCTTCTTTAAAGGAGAACTATGCTGACTTTGAAAGTCATGTTTCCCAGGAGAGGCATTTTTGTGAATACTGGTACCAAGTATGTTGTTGTTTTGTCTATACAGTCCTATTAGTAACCTCAATGAATGTTTCTGATTTACATTCTGTGTTCAATACCATGTTAGAACTGTGTGATATAGTTTATGTCCCTCTCAACCACGGAGTTCTAAAGTAGAGCATGGATGCATTGTGCCAACAATGGAAGAGCAGGCCAAGGACACAAACTACATCATCAAGTTCCAAAATGGTAATTACTACCTGTGTTTAAATCTGAAACACCCACTAGGATAACTAAAAACACTCTGTAGGGATGATAGAGTAACAGAACTGGAACCAGTATTTAAAAAGTCTGCTTCTACAGAGGAACATGGCAGACTGGTTCAATGCAGTTCTCCTTTACGGTCATGATCTAAACATGAATAATCTGCCCAACAGGGCTCAGTAGTTTATTATGGTGTTTAGGAAATGCCTTCTGCATTCGAACTCCATACTCATTAGCAGTGAATGACAACAGGGACACTGTGCCTTTAAATCATGTGGAATAGCTCTTCTGTCTGTTGCTGTTATGGTGGATAAGCTAACTTTAAACTACCACTTGAGCTAAATGAAGGAACATTGTTTTGCACAATTTGGTATCACATTTAATTTGTTCTCTGTGTAGATGAAGCTTGCTGTGGGTTGAGAGACAACATCCCCGAGTGAGAATCTGATTGAGTAGTTTGTGCGGCAAGAAATCTGCACATCAGAAATGTGTTTTTTTTAAATCACCTGGTAATGAAGTGCACCTGATACTTTATTTATTGAACTGTGAGCTGCAGGAGACAAGACTTAACTTCTCTTCTTAGAAGTAAAAATCGACGGCACATCAGACAGAGCCTATTTTTGAAAACTGTCACTGATGGAGGTGACAGTCTAAAAAAAAAAGAAAGAGTTGCTGGTTGCCATGGCAACTGATCTAAATGCATTTGCACAGTTTAAAGTGATTTTCAATATCAAGAAAACATTTCATAATACGATATTTAGACAATTCATTGACTATGTCATTTATTTCCTGTATTAAGCACCACACGTTCTTTATTGCTGAGTACATTAGCATGTAAACAAGATCTTTCCTCCCATCTCATCCTCTTGCTTCACCTCATAATTCTCTATTTGTGACATCATAATTACTTCCCCAACAAGACGTTATGATGATGACACAAATCGAGGATTATGTGGGAAAAGAAGGGAGTTGAGATTAAACCTAAGACACAGATCATGTTTTCATGCAACTGTCCCTAGTAATAAAGCATGAGGAAGTATAAATACTAAAAATTAAATATATATAATCTATATTTAGCTTCTTGAGAGGGTATTTGGGCTGGGCAAAATTTATCTTCTGCCAGTGAAAATCTGGTAAAATTCCAATGTTGCTTCTATGAAATTTCTCCAAAACTGTGATTTTCATTATTTCCATCTAATTTAAAATGTACACTATTTGTCTAAACTGAACCACAATTTGGTAAGATGACTTTATCTGAGTCCACACAGAAGTGTACCAAGTGTGAGCAGGGCCCTAGCGGTCACTGGAGGGATTCCGAGTATTGGGAGCCTCGACCCCTTCCTCCATGCAGACCACCCTGTTCTCCTCATTGTGTGGGGGCTTGAGCACTGCAGGGATATCCAGCTCAGCACCAGAAGCCCTGCAATTGAGGACCCCTCGAACAGTTAATTTGGCATTTTATTTTGGTCATGCTTCTAGACCCTCCTCATTCGTGGATTCAGAAGTTGGACTACTTTAAATTTAAAAATATTGACTATGTATTATTTCTTGCAGTAATACATATACAATGTGCGGGGGGGGCAAGGAATGATCGGGGAAAGTAATGGGAGTGCTTTACATAACATCAAAACAAGACTGATGGGGAATGGGAAAATCTCTTGGGTCCTACTGAAGACTGAAACTAATAAAAAAAGGTTTTGGGACACAGGAAAGAGGGGACCTATAACGGGAGTGACCTTGGTGGATAGAGGGTTTGAACTTCTTACCCATTCCTCCTATGGTCACACAGAAGCTGGGACCATCTGAAGATAGGCTTAAAGGGGCAGAATTAGGGGGGAGATGTTATGATGACTCTTGAGGGGTGGTTTACCTTCTTCGGTCACCACAATTTAGGCCCTTCCAAAAGTTTTGGCATAATGAATAGACTTTCTGTCTTCTTCAGGAACTGGGGGTCAAAGTGGCTTTTTTGGTGATAAGATGGAGGATCAAGTGGGGAAGGGGATACAGCTTCTGGGAGTCTGTTATTGGTGTAAAGGGCTACAAGACTTACCCCCTACCTTCAGAGTTACTTTTTGAATAAAGGGGTTTTGGTTGGTTTCAACTTTTAACTAAAGGGAAACTGCATGGGTGCCATCACAGTCAGAATATTAAACTGTCTGGCTTAAAAAATACGGGAAGGGAGGAGGGCTCGGGAGTGGCTTGCATGATAGCACATGGCGCCACCTCGTTATAGATTTTTAGTTGCCACTATGGCAGTTTTTTGTTCTTTTTTGGGGTATTAGAATCCCTCAGGAGGTCCTATATCCGCATTACGTGGATCTTACCTACAGCCCTGATGGAGAACTGGAGGATAGAATTCTCTATCGGGGGGCTAGGAGGCATAGCCAAAAGTCAGCCTACATTATGGAAGTCACAATGTATATAGTTATTGGTTATTTGGGGGATTATAGTTATAATCACAATTTGGGGGGGGCAGTCTCCCAGTTGTTGGAGCTTAATTGCTGGAGGGGAGGGAGGCTATTTGGGGATAGTTATGTTAAAGGCCAGTAAGACCAGTAGGATTTATTAACTATGTTACACAATTAGTAACAACGTTTGTATTTTTTAAATAATGAAGCACACACAGTCATTGTTAGTAAAAGATTTATATTTATTGATAGACAATGGACAAGGGTTTCCGCAGAGGGCTGAGGGGTTCCTTCTGGGGAGTGACTCCCTTCCCTCTGACTGGCTGCACCTAGTCCTTCAGGATAGCTAGACTGGGGTGGATGCTTCGTTCCTTAGATAGGCCTTGCTAGAAGGTCCTTCTGATGACTGGGGGAGAGGGGTCCTATAGGAAAATGATGTCTATGAATCCTGTACTCTACATGCCCGGGCTGTTGCACTGGTGAATGTACTGTATATCTTCCTCCACAAACTTTAGTGTCAGTAGTTCGGACCTTTTTAAGTAAGGTTATGGAATTTCTACAGGGCAGGCTCACAGTATGTGGTGGGGGGGTTAACATGACCTTTTCTGTGGACCTGAATTCCTCACATCCCCCTCCCCATAGGGCTTCCAACACCATGCAGTACCTACGCTGACATTTTGATCAAGTCGGGATTGTTGACATATGGTACAGAATGTTCCCAAAACAAAAAGCATATACATATTATTCTAGGAGACATAATAATTATTCAAGACTGGATTATATATTTGTAACCTGTGAACATTTCGCCTCAGTCAATGACATATCGATTAGCCCCTGTCGGTTATCAGACCGTCACCCATTCAAATTAAAAATGGACTTAGGTAAACCAGGGTGCAGATCTATCTGTGGCTTCAATACTTTTCTGCTGTGGGATCCGCAGTTTAATACTCACCTTCAAGACCGCATCACGCAAATAATATACGATAATACCTCTTCTGAGGTGTCGGCATCCATAATGTGGGACACAATAAAGGTGCTGATAAGGGTGGGCATCATTGCATATGCAGCAAAAAGAAAGTGACAACAAGAAACTAAGTATAATAAATACCCTGAAGACTCAACTTCAGGCTTATCAAACTTTATATAGGGAAGGGGATAGGGAATTGCAACGTAAAATTAGAGGAACACAAAAAGAAATCCAGAAAATAATGGACAAGAAAATATACCAAACTTTATGTTATTTAAAGCAAGCTAATTATGGGGTGGGGGGGCAGGGTAACCCATTTATTAGCATGTAGACTTCGGATGTGGAAAAAAAATCGGTGACTATATTAAAACTTAAGCACCCGATAACAAAACAAAAACTGGTCAGAGCCGATATGGCTATAGAGAGCTTTTAGGAGTGGCAAGAGCATGGAAAAGAATATGCGATGCTTCTGCTGCACCCCAGAGTCAGTCATGCATAATACTGCAGCAATTACAGTACTGCGCATGCATGATACTCGCACATGTGAACTTTGCCCTGTAGTCAGCCCTGTACAACATGGTAATGCTGACATAACTATGTATGCACGATAGTCATGCATGTGCAGTTTAAGTTGATGTCATCATGTTGCACATGGTGGCCATCAGTACTGCAGTTGCAGAACAGAAAAGTTGTGCACCAGGAAGTGGGTATGTTTATGCGGCCTGTGGAGGGGAAGAGCTGCATAAACAGAATCAATGGAAACTATATCATCAGAGCACTGTGGCAGCACATCAGACAGTGGTCTGGTTTTGTGCTTCCACAGTGCTATTATACAAATCTGATGATGGCATAACATCCATGGAATTTGGCCCATGCAGCCGTACAAGTCAGACTCAAGAGGAGTCTATTAATGAACTAGAGATCTGGTCTGGGACTTGCTCGTCATCACAGTCACTTTCTCATTCTTTTCTAACCAGTAATTTCTGGCAAATGTGCATTAATCATATTGCTCTCAGTGCTGGTAGACTACTTCTGATTTTTCCGATTGTATTAGGTGGGGATAGTAGCAGTCTTGAAGTCGGAGCTGCTGATGGTGGCATGCTCTGGAAAAAAGTGGTCCCCATGCTCGTCTGCACATTTTAGAAATTATGCCTTTCCTTGTTTTTGCTATAAAGAAACTGTCCCCCTTTTTTTTTTTGAGATTCTGTTTTCTCCCCTCCCTAGTTCCGGATCTTGCCACTTCTTCAGGCATCCTAGGTTTCCTGCACCCCCTCCAACCTCTCCGGGTGCCCTTCTACCTCATATCGCAGCCTATGTCAAGGTAGCTCAGCATTACCCTTCGCCGAGTGGGTCCCTCTCCTCCAAGGGGGAAGGCACCGGTGGAGGCGGCCCAGCACACTATTTTTCCTTTTTTGGCCTCGGGTGCTGCTGAGGCAGGTGCTGACCCCGCAGGAAGTCTTCGGACGTGTCTCGAACTGGGTGCCGTCATCCAGCCAATCCGGAGTGTTTTTTCTCATGTTCTGGTGTTTTTTTCGTCCCTCCTGCACTGCTGCCTGCAGTACCCCTGGTCTCCACCAGGGGCCACTACTGGAGTGAGGCATCCCACCCATCCCACCCCAGGAGAGGAGAGCAATTCTCTGGACACTCGACCCTCTCCTACCCCTGCCAACCCAGAGCGTCCCGAGTCTGTTCCCAAACCCGGGAAACTGACCCCTTTAGCATAAAAACAAGGAGTCAGTTATGGCCTCCACCCCCCCCTTTTTGCTTCTAGTGAGGAACGTCATTATGGGTTTGCATCAGATATACAGTGGCAGCCATGTATGCACAATATTGTTAAACAGTTATCAACTGTACGTAAAAGCTCTTTTTTGGTTTTTTGGAATGTGTGCTTTCTTAATGTTGTCAATACCACTCCACCCATGTGTACTCTGCCCCTGGATTTCTGTACTGCAAGTGCATTATTTTACATTTTTATGTTCAGGACAAAATTGCCTGTCAAATGAGGGTAGTCACTAATCTAAATTCTTTATAGTTTTTTGTTTCCTTGCACGTGTGCAAGAAACATCTTATGGTAGAACGACATTTCAGAGGTGTGTCAGGGATGAGTCCAATGCACAGCAATCTACAGTGGTCTCATCTCTGACAGACCAATGAGCATGCAACCAGACTGTGACACTAGTCTCAGTTTCACATCTGGAATCCGTTCTCTAGTTGAGAGAAATAAAGTGTTGGAATGAGAGCGCTTCATTCCTTTCATTCATGCCCGTACTGATCTTATTGCTTGTCTACCCACCCATCCTGCAAATGTCCGGATACCCAGCCATACACTGTATCCCCCACTCTCTGTGCCATAAGCAGTAAACAGTCCTAGCTGTAAAGAACAAATAAATACTATTTATCATTCCCCAGACAGACAGACATCTGCATTGAACTTATTTGTGTCTGTGTGAATGACAGTGCGTGTTCTTGTCCCTGAGCTCCTCTCTCTCCAGTGCTGCATGTGTGCCACAATGCCCAGCCTGAGCATTGCTCTCGGTGATGGTACCCACTAGCATACCCCATGGATCTCCCAATGTCCATATTGCCTCAGTGTGCCCCCCACTCCGCCGCACAATACAAGGAGCAAGAGTGCTAAGAAGTGAGACAGCATTGCTTGCAGAGCTGTAGTTAAACCCTGGAAGGTGGGGAGAGGGAGACACAGGCTGCAGAGACAGACATCGAGAAGGAAAGGCAGCAGCGCCCCCCCCCCCAGAAAGAGATCACAGAATCCAAAGAGGTGGTGAGTGGCACCAGTGTCAGGGACAGCAGAGAGAGAGAGAGAGAGATAGCCCCCAAACAGTGACAGCAATTTGCTGAGATGTGGTGAGTAAGTGGAATGAGAGTAATTGCCAGGTGCTAGGCAGTCACTATTGCAGCACCACCTTGACAGTTTGAAATTGGGGGCAGTGCAATGTAGTGATTATAACAACAATGCCTGGTGGCTCCCAGACCTGCACCTGAACAAACATTCATTTAAATGGGTGGCCAATCCCCTAGCAGTGTCTACCCCTTCCCCCCCTGAGAGAGAGAGAGACACAGCAAAGCAAGAGCCGCTTCCAGTGCAGTATATATGTGCAGGTCCAATCTGTTCCAGTCAGAGATGATGTCAAGGACCCCCCCCCCTCAAAAAAGAGTAGTGGAGTACAGTGTGCGCCCAGACTCAGTTGCCATCCATTTTATTTCTGCTCACTCTTCTGGCACCTTGCTGTCAGTCTGACTCTCTGTTTGTCTTTCTGAAGCTCAGTGGGAGCAGACAGCACATGCAGAGAGGCAGAGAAAGTGGCAGCAAGAGTGCTGTGACCAGGACACAGAGCAGTGCTGCACAGTTTTCCTTTCACCGTGGGGGAGCAGATGTTAGAGAGAGAGAGAGAGAGAGTGGGAGACCAGAAGAGAGACAGTGTAAAATAAACTAGGTGCATCTATTCCACCACTGCACAAAAGGAGCACCCAGACAGAGCCAGAGGCAAATATGTGGGTCACATATCTGCCCATTCACATTGACTAGCACAGTGTAGGGTGGGCACTGGATGGGCACCCCAGGTAGTTGCTGCCCCCAACACCTCCAGCTCACATCAGCAAATATGAAACAATCTGCAGTAGCCACAGACTGATGTCGATTACACATCTTCTCCTCCTCAGCCATCCCACTCTACACAGGTTGGCACAGTGACAAGGTGACCTCCAGGTGGGCAGCCCAAGATAAATAGTGGACTGTGGCCTGACAGAAGTTGGTGATTGGTGCCCCCTCCATGACCGTCCCATCACTGCATATTGGTTGCCCCAGCCAGAGACAGAAAAGTGAGTTGCATATTTGCCACACCACACCTGTTTCTATCTAGCCTGATGGGTGCCAGGTGGGTGAAAATGGGGTTGCAGTCCAGATCCATTGGGTGGCCCGAGGTCATTGGCACCCAACACATCTTTCCGCATTTCTGCACATGTGAAGCATTTTCTCCTTCTGTTCCACATCCTTCTTGTTCAGAGCACTCTGTAGGAGCTAATGACAGATGTGGTTCACACATCTATCCATCTTCACCCATCTGAGTTCCATGAAAGCTGGCACTGGCATTTGGATGATGGACTCCAGGCAGGTGGCTCTGGGAGAATGATGCCCTATCCCCCATCCCACCTCCACACAAGGGTAGCACCCTGCAGCAGCCAGGGATAGAGATGCAAGTTGCACATCTGCCCCTTCATACCCATTTCTGCTCCCCCAAAGCTGGCATGAAGGTTGGAGTGGGATTTTAGGTGACTGGCACTTCCGCACCCTATGCCACACCTCTACACCTGCAGAACACTTTGCTTCAGCCAGAGGCTCTCCCACCTAATGTGCTGTACCCCTGAAGAGCACTTTGAGGTACTGAGATATGAAAATATGGATCTTGTATCTCTCCCACACAGTTGTTCCCACTCTGCTGGGTGGGTAGGGGATAGGATACCATAGGTGCTCCTGAGTGACTGGTGCTCCCTCTTGCACCCCATCTATCAACCCAATACTTTACAGCAGCCAGAGAAGAGATGTGGATTGCACATCTGCCCCCATCTTAAACTGTGCCCATTCCAAAAAGCTTTACACACAGGCTGGAGTGGGATCTAGGATGGAGGCCATTAAGTGACCCTCCCCCCATCCCACCTCTACACATGGGAAGCACTCCTCCTCCCCCCTCCATTACACATTTACACATAGAGAGCACTCCTCCCCGTCATGCCTCCCTTGCATATGGGGAGCAATTCTCCTTCTCCAGCCCTCTTGCACATGGTGTCTTATGCAATCATATTTGGTCCCAACCCTTGTTGAATACAACATTGTACATGTTGTAAATACTAATGTAAAGAAAATTGCTTTATTTTAATTTATACTATGTTTCCTTACTTTTTGTATCTCACACCATGTATTTATCATTGCTTGTATAAGGGACCTCCTTGCAAATGAGCTTGCTCAATGGATTTTATCTCTTCACAATAAACTTGAACTTGAACATGGAAAGCACTCTTCTCTCCATTCCATCTTCATGCATAGGTATAATTTCTCCATCTCCATCCCACTGCCATACCTTGCAAGCACTCATCCACTGACCCATCCAGTGCTACTCCCACTACATTTCACCTCCCCCACATGAAGAGCACTTCTCCCACTGCATCCCACCTTCTGCACATAGGAAGCACTCCTCCCCTCCATTCAACCTCCACACATGGGGAGTTTTCCTCCCACTTCATATCAGCTCTGTACATGGGGAGCACTCCACCCCTTCATTCCACTGCCCCTACATGAGGAGCATTATTCCCCCATCCATCCCGCTCCTACACATGGGGACACCTCCACACATTTGCATCACTCCTTCTCTACCACAATCCCACCTCTGCATATAGAGAGTACTCCTAACCCCATTCCACCTTTGCACATGGGAGCACTCTGCAACAGCCAGGAACAAAGATATCAGTCAGGCATCTGCCTTTCCACACCTATTCCCACTCACATGATAAATTCCAAGTTGGGTAGAACATCAGTGGGGTTAAGATGTAATGAGGGAGTTGCCCTGGGAGATGGTGCTAATACCTCTCACCGACTCTCTGGATGAGATGAGTCCCTTCCCCCTGAATCAATCGTTATTCTGTTCTCCACTCACCACTTTTGTGCTGATCATCCTCCTGTTTGCTTGCCTTACCAGTCACTCCCTTCCCAAGACAGGACTATAGGCCATTAGGCCAGAGCAGATTTTCCTCAACCTCTCCTGTCTTCTCTTCAGACCACAGCGCCAGTCCAGCCAGCATCCAGCACAGTCAAGAAGACGTGCCACGCATTACTCACAACTCGGCAATGGATGGGTCAGTTCTTTGTCTAGTAGACTACACTTCAAGTTCTCCCACAGTTCAACTGAGGCTAGAGAAGAGCAGCACACAATCCCACTCTACCACCATGACAGTCGACAGGACTTACACCAACTTACTTGGTGCTGTACAGATGATGCAGCACAGCAGCACACTCACTAGTCTTGTCTCACCAGGCTTCTCCTGCTCTCTCTGTTGATGATGTCTCCATCTCCCCTGGCCATCAATGGTCTTGCACATGCACAGTGTGTTGCATCTAGCTCCAACCACTATGGAGACTGCTGAGACACTGAGTTTTTAGCAGCTGAGCCTGAGCCAACCCAAAAATGAGATACAGGAATTTGATGTTTTCTGAGGTAATTTCGGGGGGGGGGGGCTTGAACATCCTTGACACCCCTCCGCCTATGCCCATGCAATCCACAACAGTGCAGACACATGCAGTGCTTACACTTAAAGGCACTCCCCCCAGCCCAGCCAGCCTCCCAGCACACAAATGAACACCAACTGCGACCCCTCCCACCTCCTCTGCAAGCAGTGAGGATCCCTCACTCTCAAGCGATCAATCCTGTACAAGTAGCAGCTGAGCTGGGGGTCCAGGGCTCCAGTCGGACATGCTGATGTAATGGAGCTCGAGCCTGCTTGAATACAACAGAACAGCTAAACTGAGTCCTCTTAATCCCTACAGATGAAGGGCTGCTGCACAGATGATTGCTACAGCTACTCAGGCACCACCAGGGATTTAAAACAAGAGCTGTACTATGGCAGGCAGCCTGCCATCTGCCTCCTCCTCCTCCTACACCAACTGCTTGCAGCACTTGCCCAGCTCATCCTCTGCTACCAGTGCCCACCAACGGTCAGTAGTTCCAGTGGGTGGCCCCCATTGGAGTGGTCAAGTGAGCTCCTCGACTTGTTACTAGCCCCCGCAACCAATACTCTCTTTTGACTTCCTTCTGTGTCTGGTTGCATTTGCCTGTTTTCAAACACCCAATAAACTTTTCTTTCTAGGTCTACTTAGATACAGAATATTAAATATATCAAAATAAAATATAATAGCTTTGAAGAAGATGGAAGCCTTTATTATAGCTCGTCTTCAATGTATGGTTGGAGAACGCTGAAATCTCATCTTAATTGTTTTACTTTCTTATTGCTATTTTATATTTTCTGATTAAATTAGATATAATAAAATATAATTTTTTTTGAGAAGATAGAAGCTATTATTACTGTATGTGTTTTTTTTAATCCACACGCACCGAAGCACTGAAGCAGTGAGATTGCTATGATTTTAGCAGCCTTGCACCATTCCTCTGATCCTAAAAATATGTATCACAATGGCTGTATAATTGCTGGTCTATATTCAAATGGCTTTAATTCATTATAATTACACTCTAAGAAGAATGGTCTTAATGAGTTCATTTAAGGTTTCATAATTTGACCATTTGCAATTTTAATGACCTCCCAATCCTGGAGTCTTCAGTTTGTTTTATCTAAACATTTATTCTCTCAGTTCATCAATTGTCCAATAAGATTTAGATTACAATTACTTTAGAACAAAAACTGTATAAACTTTGGGTTTGATTTTGAGCAGATATTATCTTCTCTTTGAGTCATAAATGCATGGGAGATTGTTGTACATACTTTTGTATTTCTCCACACTTTTACTTCGGAAATTTGTAAAACAAAATATGGAAAAATAACACTCAACAGTCCAATGAGATTTAGAATAAAATAACTTTTGAACAAAACTGCATAAACTTTGGGTTTGATTTTGCACAAATATTAACTTATCTCTGAGTTGAAAATGCATTTGAGATTAGTTGTACATACTTTTCTATTTTCTACACTTTGACTGTGGAAATTTGTAAAAGAAATATAAAACAATAACACTTAACCTTTTGCACAGGTCTTGCCCTCCCGTAAAGAAAATGGCTTAAAATGTATTTATTAGTCATTCAAGAGTTGTCCCAAGGTCATGATTTAGTAAACTATACATTAAATGTATCTTAGTAATAGAAGTTGCCAAAGAGGACATATTAAATGAAAAAATCAGTGTTGCATCATAGATGCCTAAAAGTTTTACAGGCAGCCATTGTTTTTCTTCTCTGTCTTCCTTCTTCCTCCTATCTGGTCAGTGTCAGCTTCACATATAGCTCTCATAGGGTATTGCTGGCTAATAATTACTAAAATTAATCTGCTGTGTTTGTTCTGAAAAGATTTAACATGATCCCATCCTAAAAATATTTAATGTGACCCCAACAAGCAGATCGTTTTGTTTCAAGCTGGTAAGCACTAAAGAATTCCACTGAAGTACTAGTAAGTCATGATGATCTACTGTTACATTAGGTATGACAAGATGGTCTGGTCTCATTGCACTTAAAGTGGCGGGGTGCTTTACAGAAACGAGGCTGTTATAAGTTCAATAGGAGTTATGATAATCAAATGCAAATATCTCCAAAAGTATATAAATTACACATAAACCATCAGTATGAACGTTGTTCAGAACAAAACGATCTTTCAAATGAGCATATTCATTAAGCTGCACTAATTATATTTTTTAACTATGGCCAACTGATTACCTGAATTTTCATTTTTCATCACAATTTTCACCTTTCGAATGGCTATATTTTAAAAAAATCTCATGAATTCAGATTAGTGACCACCCTCATTTGAAAGGTCATTTTGTCCTTAACAACTTTCATGTTGGTTGTATATTGGTAACTTGTATACTTTCTGAGATATTTACATTTGTTTGGCATGAACCCTACTGTGTTCACTCAGAGAGAAAAGAAAATGAGGTTGTTTGGAAGACCATATTTTACAAAATATAAAGAATTCAGATTAGTGAATACTTTCACGTGAAAGGTCTTTTTACCCTGAACAACTTTCACACTGGTTATTTTTACGCACCTTGCATAGTTTTAAAGATATTTAGATTTGTTTGAAAAGTGTGCACATTTGCTCTCAGAGAAAAGCATCTTTGAGGTCTGTGTCCATCATTCTAAACAGAAAAAAGGGAGTATTATTTTAACAGCCATAGGGATTTGCAGTGTTATGGAAGCATACACTGAAAACTACAAAATAAATGTGTTCCACAGAAACCCCTTTTCAAGCTAAAGCGCTATGGCTGTAGGCTTCTCCCACAGCCATAAAAATTACATTATCATCAGAAGGGGAGCCTTACAATTTTTACCAATTATTATAAGGAGCTATATGCTCAGGGTTCCCCCACCACGGCTGAGGACAGACAGCATTTTTTGTCTCAACTAAATATGTCTCATCTTGCAGAAACCCAACAGACTATCTTGGAGGTGTCTATTAGTGGTGAGGAGGTTTCTCAACAACTTCAGGAGGCCAAAAAAACAAAAATGCCATGGCCCGGATGGATACCCACAGAGTGGTATAAAAAATATTCTAGATTACTTGTTCCACCTATGCTGTGGGCTTTCCATGAGGTGACGGAGGGTGACCTGTCACTAGCCTCATGGGCCTACACAGTAATAGCCCCCCTGCCCAAGCAGAGAAAAGATAGCAATGAACTGGCCTCTTATCACCCTATATCTATTCTTAATATGGACTACAAGTTATTTACAGCCATCTGGGCATTTAGGCTAGAAAAACTGTTACCTTCCATTATCCACCCTGATCAGTTGGGATTTATTAAAAGTCAGAATGCTTTTGACAATGTCCGCTATACCCTCCTTATTGCAGAATACCTTCACACCAGGCAGATTCCAGTGGCCTTCCTCAGTCTTGATGCTGAGAAGGTATTGGATAGGGTCTCTTGGCCCTTTCTATGGAATACCTTAACATGCTTCCAATTCCCTGACACTTTTTAAAAAGGTTACACAACACATACTCTCACCTGCTGGCTTACATCTGCATCAATGGGAACTTATCATCACCTGTAACCTTATCACATGGAACCCGTCAGGGTTGCCCACTTTCTCTGCCCTTGTTTGCCCTGCATAGGGAATCCTTACCAGCAGCCTTAAGGCAAAACCTAGATATAGAAGAGGTGGGAATGGGTCAGCAGGACTATCATGTTTCTCTGTTCACAGAAGATGTCCTACTCACAGTACTCTCACCAGAGACATCAGTCCCATCAGTTTGGGACACACTGGGTAAGTTTGAGGGATTGGTGGATTTTAAACTGAACATCTCCAAAACAGAGGTTCTTTCCCTTAATGTTAAGCCATAAGCTGATCTTAAACAAAAGTATCATTTGAGGTGGTCACGTACCTTAATCAAATATTTAGGTATTTATATCCACAAAGACATAAATAATGTAGACCTGGTCAACTTCGAACCTATAACCTCGACAATACAGGCTTATCTGGCACAGTGGGGTAGGCTTTTCCTACCTTTCAATCAGAGGGTAGAAGTTATAAGAATGAACATACTTCCTCACTTACTATACCTATTTCAAAATATCCCGGTATTCCTGATCAGATTATATCTGAACGTATTGTCAAGGAAGATATCTAACTTTATTTGGTAAGACCAGCTGCCATTAATCTGCCTATAACACCTTCATCTCACGTCAGCAAGAGGAGGGGTCAATCTACCAAATTTGGAAATTACACTAGGGTGGCAGTTCTTTGAATTATATTCTTATAGTTGTTACCTTCATACAGCTCCCCATGGAAAATGTTTCAATGTACAGCCAACAAGATGCATGATATAGACCCTATACCTTTTGCCACTAGAGAGAAGTCTCCAGCACTGGGGAATTTCTCCAAATTTACGGGGAATACTTTATGGGTGTGGTACCATTTGAAACACCATAACAAATTTGACAGCATCTTCTACTATTGTAAGCTACTGTCTACAGAGGGTGAATTCTTGCCAGCTCAGATAGACTTGACCTTCAGGCACTGGAGACTCCAAGGATTAAGACTTTATTTTCAATTTCTGGATAGAGCCGGGCTTGTCCCATTTAAAAGGCTCCAACAGAGGTATAACCTAACAGGTAGAGAGCGTTATATATATTTGTAAGTTAGGACATACCTCTATCATAAACAGAGGCAATACACTAAACTCCCAGAACTTAAACCATTATTATTACAAATAATAATGAATACGTTAGAGGATAAACCTTGGGGCAACCTGATAGGGCATTTATATAGAATCCCAAGGGATACAATAGGGGACTCCACACAAGTAATGATAAAGAACTGGAATAAGGAACTGGGCCTAGATGTCACGTATGAATCATGGTTGAAGTTTGCTCTCCCTACAGTTAAAGTGACTCTGTCAAATAGCAGGAGGGAGTTTTTTATGGAACTGTCAACATCACTACTTCTGAACCCCAGCAATCCTGGTAAAACTTTTGCCTGTCTCCTATGGTGTATGCTGGAGGGATTGTGGACATAATCTGGCTGACTACAGCCATGTTTTCTGGATTTGTCCAAAGTTATTGGCACTCTGGCAGTCCCTTCAGTAGCAGTTAGAGGAATGCTTGGGAGAGCATATTGAACATACTGCAAGTCTAGTCCTCCTCTCGATCCTCCCACATTGGCCACCATCTTGGCATAAGACATTGCTCTTATTATATTTACTGGTGGCCAAAAAGGCCATCACATGCTGGTGGATGTTGACACGTCTTCCTACCATTCTGGAATGGTGTCAAGTGGTGTTTTGTATATATTTATAAAATGGATCTTGGGTTTTCTGCATCCTGATTGGCTGAGAGGTACCTCTGGCCCTGTCCTTATCAGGACATATTGTGCCAACTGGCACCTGTTCAGCCAGTCAGGATGCTGTACTGCAGAAATCACTGCATCAGTGTGCCAACATCCACATTTTAAAAGTAGATATGAAAACTCGCTGGCAGAGTTGCAGAACAGTCTCTGCCCCCCATCCCCTGAACCACACACACAGAGCATTGGGTGCTGAAAAGTCATTTCAAGGGAAAATGTTCAAAATATACCACTGACCCATGCTGCTTTGATAAGGTAAGACGACCATCTGCAATGAAACCGAGTGATGGTGCGTGCTGCCAGGATGCAGTTCCATTTGAAAGACGCTCTGAAAAGAGAGGAAAAAATGCACTGTACAGTGGCTTAACAATGGGACGCTTGCTCCCTGTAAAACTGCAATGAGCGTGAAACTGTGGCTCTTTCAATATAAGACTAATGAATAAGAGACAGTGTGTTTTTGTTTGCGCAGGGGGAGGGGCACGTTTGCTCCTGCAGCTTGCCAGCTTGGGCTGGCAGTATAGCCTAGAGGTTAGAGGAATGAGGTGTGAGTAAGCTTGATACATCCAGCAGACCAGACCTGAGATTGATTCTCACAACCTCCAGTTGTATACTGTGTGACTCTAAGCAAGTCATTTAACCGCCCAGTGCCCCCAGGTTGCTCCTAAAAACAGGCACTTGTACCTAGTGAGCCTTACCCAGTTACCAAAGACTAAAATAAAAAAAGAAATAAATAATACATTGTCTACGTTACCCGAGGTGTTTCTCAGCACTCTCCCCCTGCAACTAACCTCTGTTCCCAGCTCCATTTCTGCCCCCCCCAGGTTGCCCTTCACAGACCTGATTCAGCAAGACATGCTGCAACTTCTCCTCAGCGTCTTCTGTTTAAAAGATGTGTTGAAAAGAAAAAACACTATGCAGTACTGTGACTTACTTAATACGCTCGCTACTTGTGAACATGAATCAGCCACTTTCAAAGAAACACTGAACTCTGTGACTAACAGACAGTGTGTGCCTTTGTTGGGGGGGTTGGGGGTTGTCCAGTGCATGTGTGTCTTTGCTGGGGGAGGCAGAAGTGTTGTCCACCTCAACTAGGCAGGGGGGTCTCTACTGTTGACCAAGCAGAATGCACTTTACACTCTAGAAATAGGGGAACTATTTTGTTCTGCTTTAACTGTAAAAGCCTATAAAAATCTATTTTCCTCCTTTCCAACATTTTTTTCTTACTCTTTAATTTTTATTTAGGGAGGACCCATTCTATAAACAAAATAAGACACTCCGAGGTGTGGTTTATGGCTTGATAAGAGCACTTCCCAGGTGCTAAAGGCACTCGGTGCAAGCACCTCTTGCCCCATAATGCACCTGGGGCGTGTTCTTATCAGGCCATAAATCACACCTCATCATGTCTTATTCCTTACACACACACACACACATATGCACATATATTATATATATATATATATATATATAGATAGATAGATAGATATATATATGTATATATATCTCTATATATATATATATATATATATATATATATATATAAAACGTGGAACACCTGATGGCAAAACTACATAATGAATTAACCCAGTTCTCTCAAAGATGGCAACAGTGGATCTGGTACATGGTCCAGGAGGACCCGGATTTTATTCCATGAAATTGGAAGAGAGGGAGACTGGGGTTGGGTAGCCCGCTGCCAGGTGGGAGGGGATGAGGGGAAGGGGGAAACATCAGACAAGGAAAGCATGTTCTGGCTCCTCCTCATTGCTACTGAGAAAATAAAGATTTATTTTGTGGAAGTGTCTAGACTGTGTCAGATGGCTGGAAGACATTTAATGTACTATTTTTATCAGTACAGGGTTTATCCCTTCATCACTGTCTAGCTGTACTTACGTTTAGTTCTGTATTACTGACAATGAATAATGCATAAGAAATGTTCCACAAAATTGAGATATGTATTTGGTGCTTCATTCAATAAAAATGTAAATTTAAAAAAAAAGAATGATAGCTAAGCCGGGCTATGTTATATTCAATTTCTGAAAAAGGTGTTTCGATGGTTTTGTGAAAGAAATGGTAAAAAGTTAAAAAGGGAAAGAAAAGTAAAACATTTAAACTGTGCCTCACAACAAGGTCCGCTAGTACAATCAAAAAATATATGGCATCTCACAGAGTAAATATCTGAGCATGCTTAGTGTGGCCAAAATGAGTGAAATACATTTCTGAGCTTACTCAGTGGCCAACTTCATTTCTTTTGTTCATGTTCCAAAAATAACATGTATATCTTGGCAAATTTACTTTCACACCTGTTGTACCTAAGGGGAATACATAATGGGTATCAGTGAAATAACATATTTATCTCCACTAGTGAGAGGTAAGGCCCATAACTCGCGAGTGGCAAAACCATGGGTTAGTTATAAAGGTCTTATCAAGTGTGTGGGGATAAATATGTTATTCTACTGCAACCAATGATGTATTTGATATAAACCACACCATATGGAATGTTTTTACTGGTGTTTTACATTGCCTTAGTTTAAAACTGCCTTTCTTTTCATTGTAAGTTCTCTATCTGGCTCATTGTTCTTTGTGTTTTATTTCCAGATTCTAAGTAGAAATAACATGTTCCAAGTTAAATAAATTGTGTTCTAAGTGAAATAAATGGTATTCTAAATGAAGACATTGATCCCAAAATAACATGATTTGTTTACTCAATTTATTCACCACAGATAGATAGATAGATAGATAGATAGATAGATAGATAGATAGATAGATAGATGGGCAGATAGATAGATAGATAGATAGATAGATAGATAGATAGATAGATAGATAGATAGATAGATAGATAGATGATATGATATGATATGATATGATATGATATGATATGATATGATATGATATGACACGACATGACATGACATGATATGATCCCAATACCTGATTTTTATACCCATGATTCTTTGTGTTGGGTTTGAGACTTCAGTGTGTATGTGTGTGGTTTAAGGATGTACAGGCCTTTGCACTGAGAGGTTAATGGGTTTGCTCAAGGCCACACTTGTTCTACTGCGGTTGGACTCTGTGATCCACTATTTCCCAAGTCAGTTCTCTAAGCACCAGACCTGGTTCCAGTAAGAGAACAGTTCCATTTGTGTTTACTAGTCAAAGTCTGAGTGCAGTTTCATTGTGTGGATATTGATAGCAGTCTGAATATGCTGCCATTTGTGTCTAGTGGTACCACTCAGAGTACACTGCCCATTATGTTCACTGGTCCCAGTCTGAGTGCACTGCCCTTTGTGTATATTTGTATCAGTCTGAGTGCAATGTCCTTTGTGTTTAATGGTCCCAGTCTGAGTATACTGCCCACTATTTTCACTGGTCTTAGACTGAGTAAACAACCAGTTGTGCTCACTGGTTCCAGTCTGAGTACAATAACCTTTGTGTATACTGGTCCCAGTAAGAGAACACTACTCTTTGTGTTTCCTGGTCCAAGTCTTAGTATACTGCCCTTTGTGTTAACTAGTTCCAGTCATAGTATAATGCCCTTTGTGTCTACTGGTCCCAGTCTGGGTAAAGTGCCCTTTGTGTATGCTGGTCCCAGTCTGAGTGTGCAACCCTTTGTGTTCAATGGTCCCAGTCTGAACACATTGCTATTTATGTTCACTGGTCCCAGTCTGAGCACACTAGTCCTAGTCTGAGTAGACAGTCCTTTATGCTTACTGGTCCCAGTCTGAGCATGCAGCCCTTTGTGTTCACTGGTCCCAGTCTGAGCACACATCCCTTCACATTTACTGATCCCAATCTGAGTATATTGCCCTTTTTACGGCTGCAGTAGGCAGAACCTGCAGATGCTTTGCATGTACAAAAGGAGTGATGTCATGTTTTCTCTCCATGGAAATGACTGAAGGTGTAAATAGTCTCCTCTGCCTTACCCTCCTCCAAGAAATGTTTTCTGCCCTAAAATAAATATGCTTTTATGTTAATCAATGGTTGAAGGGTATTATTTTCTTTCTTAAATGGGTGGTACAAGAACTGGAACCTGAATAGTGGGAGGCAGCATTCACGTTTTGGGGGGATTAAGATCCACCCCCACCTCCACCCGAGAAGCTCCTAATGATCCACCCCCACCTTTTTTCTGATTCATGTGGGAGGGGCATGAGGTGGATATTATGTTGAAACAAGACATACTAGTTTGGGACCTGGAGCAAGCAACAGAATAAGTCTGTGGAGTGATCGAGTTGTGAAGCCCCTGTATTTTATTAAGGACTAGGAGAACAGAAGATTCTTAATACCTTCAAACTGACTTAAAAACCCTTGGAACAAATGATTAGCAGAGCCACCTGGGGACTCAGAAGGAAAAAGTAATTAAGGACTGCCTAAAACTACAGCTCCCAAGGAAAACAATAGACACAGCTTCCTGATTCAAGTTGAAAGAGCCACATGTTTTTCTTAAACATTTATATACTAAAAACATAATGTTCAGCTTTTGGGATTAACAATATTTGTTTACTTTATATATATATATATATATATATGTATACACATATATTGTCTTTTTAGTATTTTCAAAACTTTGAAAGCATTGGTGTTAGCATTGGTGTTAGTAATGCATTTAGAAATATATTTTTAATTGTCTTTACAGTTAAACATGCAGTTTCATGTGATGGTACATTTTTGGAGGAAGGGGGTTCAAATTATTTTAATCATGGGCACAGTACTATGTAAACACAGTCCTTTGATGATAAAGTGTATTTTTTCTTCTAAGTCTGAGAAGTATATACGTAGCAGTGTTGTAACTGAGGTTATATGTGGCAAGTAGTTAGGGGATAGTGTTTTTAATGTGGCAGTAGGACAGATTTGTTAGGATAAATGTATGCTGTCTTGCAAATAAGAAACAACTGTAAGGGGTACATTTTGCAAAACAGTGATCCCAGTGTTTTGTTTTTGCCTAGGCTGTGAGATGATTTTTTTCTAACTTTCCCTGCTTTCCCTGGGTGTTTTATGACCTCTGGGGGCTGCCATTCAGGTTTGTTTTATTGCATCTTGTCCAGGATAGTCTTTCCAGAGTGCCCTTTGGTTTGATGTCTAATAGCCCTTACAGTAGGCCAGTGTCTTGTTGGAAATGCAGCATGTACTGAGCCTGTGTGGTTACTGAGTTTTGCTTCTCTGTTTTTAGAATAAGCTGAAGCATGTCTTTTTACTTCATAAATGTTTGTAAAAATGTAAATCATATTTGCTAGTGCAACTGTGAGTTACTTTACTGTTTTATGTAGATTTGACTCCTGACTTCTTTTCATGACAGGCAGTTAATATTCCTGGAACAGACTTTGCCATTGAAGCTCCTATAAAGTGATGTTTTTATGTCACTGTGTAGTTCCTCACTTTATAGGTGCTTCAACTGTAAAGCCTTTTCATGCAGGAATATTTACTGCCTGTCATAAACAGAAATCAGGAGTAAAATCTATCAAACACAGTTAAGCAAGTTAGCTTCAAAGCCAAACCTGTTTGTGCATGGAAAGATGTTACAGAAAGGAAGACATGCAATTATTTCAAGTCTACAAGTTAAGCAACTTTTTTTTTAATTCGGCCCTGGCTCAGCTTGCAGTCCTATCCTGACCACTCATTTTCACAAATAAATTCCGAGAGATGAAAAGTCCCTCCTGCTGGGCATATGGTGTTATTCACACCCGTCCTCCAACCTCATCCCCACCACTTTGCTTTGTATTTTTCATCAGCTGTAGCATTTCAGTAGAGCAAAAGGTGACAATGTATATTTTTTTTCTGGACTTGCAGTGTTAATTGAGCCATCCCCAATCTGTATCCTTTCAAGGACTACTTTATGTGGTGTGCATACCAGCATGGATGTTTCACTCTTATTTATAGCTTTACATCTTTATCAGTTTTTAATTGTAATTGTAATTTTTTTGCCCTTGGAAAACTAGGTTCAATACCTATAACTTCTCAATTTTTTTTATTATGATCTCATTGATTTCTGAAGATCCCATTGTAAATGAGGTGCTAAACACAATTTGGTTTTCTTTGTCTTTTTTGTGTGTGTAGTTTTATGAAGCTTGTAACCATAGAAACAAGGGTGCAAAGCACATATCTTAACAAGTAATGACATATAAAAACACATCATATACACAGTAAAACCAATGAAAATATATACTGATTCCTAGCAGTTCCTGGAAAATAAATGTTTTCACTAAGCAAGTTATAGCTACTGAAAAATGCAAAAACTATAAATAACTGTGCAGTCTGACATCTTCATTTAAACCTCTTGGCTGCAAACTGTGACATTCATAAATCCAGTAAAGTTCTCACTGAAGCTATCTCCTTTGCATGTCTCCTCTCAAACTGTCAAAATAATTTCTTCAATGTGGACTGTCAGGCATTCAAGTTGTTCTCAGATTAAATGTTACTTTTATAAATATAGATTTAACAAGGGTATCTTGTAAAGTACTGGTTCATTTAAATGTTAAATATGGTCATGCTGATATCACATTGTTCAGACTTGGTTCAGTATCTAGAAATTCCCAATTTTGGTTTTTTATGATCCAAAGTATTTTATGAAAATCCTAGGCCCTATCTTACTGTTGCGCATAGCTACTAAGCGCTCCATCTGTGACTGAAGAATGACAAGTGTAAAAGGAAATAAATTAAAATTAAAATGTATTTAGTCTACCAAGTATAGTAGATTGGTACAGGACCTGTAAAACAACTTGTAATGTACTGAAAGTAAACTCAAAAATAATTTTAAGTTCTTTTCACATCCAGTCATATAGTGGTATGAGAGAAACACAAAGATGTGAAACCCTGGAACCCCACCGTCTGAATCAATAAGGAATGCACATTTCATGAAGCATAGTAAAAAAAAAGATGCAACACAAAAATCATAGAAATATAGACTTTGACGACAGATAAGGACCGCTTGGCCCACCTAGTCTGCCCATATCCCTACCTACTGGATAAGCTGCAGATCCTAGTTAACCAACAGCCTATTTCTTCCTACCCCCCTACAAGAATTGTCTTATGTCTGTCCCATGCATTCTTGAATTCCCCCACTATTTTTGATCCTACAGCCCCCTAGCAAAGGCCATTCCATGCATCAGCCACCCTCTCTGTGAAAAAATACTTCCTCACATTACCCCTGAGCCATCCCCCTCTCTATCTTCAAATTGTTTCCCCTTGTTCTTGCACATCTCTTTTTCTGAAAGATGCCACCCTCTTGGACTTTGTTGATTCCCTTGAGGTACTTAAAAGTTTATATCATGTCTCCCCTCTCCCTCCTTTCCTAAAGGGTATACATATTAAGCTCCTTTAGTCTCTCCTCCAATGGCTTCTGTTGCAGACCCTGCTTTAGTTGCCCTCCTCTGGACTGTCTCCATCCTGTCTATGTCCTCGCAGAGATGGGGTCTCCAGAACTGGATGCAGTACTCCAGATGGGGTCTCACAAACTATATGTACAGAGGGATAACAACTTCCGGTTTTCTACTGGTGATGCCACTCCCTATACATCCCAGTATCCCCTAGCCATCCCTACTGACTTCTCACATTGCTTGCTGACCTTTAGGTCATCTGATATGAATACCCCCAGGTCCCTTTCCATTTTTGTTGTTGTTACTACTCCCCCCCCATTGTGTACTCTTCCCCTGGGTTCTTGTTTCCCAGGTGCATTACT
This sequence comes from Neoceratodus forsteri, assembly GCA_016271365.2. Lineage (NCBI taxonomy): Eukaryota > Metazoa > Chordata > Ceratodontiformes > Ceratodontidae > Neoceratodus > Neoceratodus forsteri. The sequence goes on along the minus strand of JADMNL010000026.1, from coordinate 177,197,578 downwards.
TTGCACTTCTTTGCATTGAATCCAAGCTGCCATACTGCTGACCATTCCTCCAACCTTGGTAAGTCCCTTCTCATCCTTTCCACCTGCCCCTCTGTATCAACCCTGTTGCAGATCTTTGTGTCTGTAAAGAGGCATACTTTTCCTTCCAGTCCCTCGGCAACCATCATGACGACGAGTTGAGGTATCTTTGTATGGTATGGCCAACCCCCACGTCACAGATGCAGTCCCTATTCTCTACAGTAAGATGGAACATCTTGGTGTAATGAGTATGGAATACTAATTTTGTGATTGATATAATGAGTGTCACTGTTCTACGCAAAATCCCCCCCCCCCAAAAAAGGATAATATAGAAATATTCCCAAAGTGACATATGCATTGTCATATATTAAGTAGCAGTAGCCTAATATCTGAAATTGGACTGATCCAAACACTGTAATTCCTAGGTACAAGTCTGTGCATAACAGAATCTGGAATAAGTGTTGCAATGTAAAATAGGAGCACCCATGTGTTATGTGGAAAAAATGTATGTATTATCCTAAATATTTTTTTGTTCTAATTGTGCATAGAGGAAAGTGTCACAGTCCTGATGTCAATCACCAAAGTAGCAATCAGTAGTCCATAGATAAAATGTTGCATCTTAATGTAGAGAACAGGGACGGCATCTGTAGAACAGGGGGTTGGCCACGCCTTGCAAGTACAGGCCAACTGAGTCATGATGTTTGGTTTGATTGACGTCAATATGAATAATGAAATGTGCATTCCTAATTGATTCTGATGGTGGGGTTCCGGGGTTCTGAATCAGTCTGTTTTCATCACTATGAGTATATGATCATTACACAAAACCTTTATTGCTTACCATTCCTTCCATTAAAATTGACACCTCCATATCTTTTCCTAATAATGTGTCTGCCTTCCTTAGAATAGAAAATAAAACAAATCTTACTAGTTAAAAAGCATTGTGTTGTTTCTCCATGTATCCTTCACAATTCAACACAATCTCACTAACTTCATTATGCAGCCGTAGTGGGTCTGACCAGAATTCGTTGTTTACTGCTCACAGTCTGAGTACACTGCCCTTTGTGTTTACTGTTCCCAGTCTGAACACACTGCTCTTTGTGTTCATTGGTCCCAGTCTGGGCACACAGTCATTTACAATTACTGTTCCCAGTCTGAGTACAGTCATTTGTGTTTACTGGTCCAAGTCTGAGTACACTTCTCTTTATATTCACTGGTCCTAGTCTGAGTCACAGTCCTTTGTATTTACTGACCCTAGTCTGAGTACACAGCCATTTTTGTTTACTGGTCCCAGTCTGAGCACACAGTACTTTAGGTTTAATGGTCCCAGACTGAGTACACTACCCTTTCTGTTTACTTGCTCCTGTTAGAGTACACTATTCTTTGGGTTCACTGGTTCCAGTCTGAGCACACAGTTCTTTATGTGGGCTGGTACACTGCCCTTTGTGTTTACTTGTCCTAGTTTGAGTACACTGCCCTTTGTGTTTACTAGTCTCAGTCTGAGTACACAGCCATTTGTGTTTACTGGTCCCAGTCTGAGTATACTGCCCTTTGTGTATACTGGTCCTAGTCAGAGTACACTGCCCTTTGTGTTCAGTGATCCCAGTCTGGGTACACAGTCTTTTCTCTATACGGGTCACAGTCTGAGTACACTGCTCTTTGTGTATACTGGTCCCAGTCTGAGTATACAGCCATTTTTTTACAGGTTTCAGTCTGAGTGCACTGCCCATTGTGTATACTAGTCCCAGACAGAGTACACTGCCCTTCCTGTTTACTAGTCCCAGTCTGAGTACTTAGCCATATGTGTTTACCCATCCCAGTCTGAGTTCACTGCCCTTTGTGTTTACTGGTCCCAGTCAGAGTGCACTGCCTTTGTGTATGCTGGTCCAGTCTGAGTGTACTTCCTTTTGTGTGTACTGTCCCCAGTCTGGGTACATGGTATTTTCTTTATATGGGTCACAGTGTGAGTTCACTGCCCTTTGTGTATACTGGTCCCAGTCTGAGTATACAGCCATTTGTTTTTACAGGTCTCAGTCTGAATACACTGCCCTTCCTGTTTACTGGTCCCAGTCAAAAGAGTACACTTACTTTGTGAATGCTGGTCCAGTCTGAGCACACTTCATTTTGTGTATACTGTTCCTAGTCTGAGTACACTACCCTTTGTGCTCACTAGTCCCAATCTGAGTACACTGCCCTTTTTGTGTACTGGTCCCAGTCTTAGTGCACTGCATTTTTGTATACTTTTCCTAGTCTGAGCACACAGCACATTATGCATACTAGTTAGTGCACTGCCCTTTGTGTATACTTATCCCAGTCAGAGTACACTGCCCATTGTGTTCACTTGTCTCAGTCTGAGTACTATGATGACCCATCCACTACTGTATTGACCTCTGGCCATGGATGGGACCATTGCACACAGAGATAGGTGACATCAAGGATTCTTTGTTCCTTTCTGTGATAAACCTTTCCCAGTTGGGTACTACCTGAGTACAGTACCTTACCTCCCTAACTGGAGTAGCTAAAATCAGCCAAGATCAAGCAAATCTGCACCAAACTGACCTCAAGACCTTCAGGAATATGAACCAATGATACTGCAAGTAAGGAGTCTGACACTTGGATAGATGAGCAAAAAAAGTAAAAGATTACTGAAAATACTAGAGAAGTTTTTGCAAATACAGCCATGAATGGTACAGTTAAAATTCAGATGAAAACAATGGTTCATGTGCATCAATCACATATTCTTATACTCTATATATCCCAGCAGGGTACCTCCATTCCACTATTCACTTTGAAATAACCCATGGAGACTGCAGGCACACACCTCCCACCAGCCCTCCCGATATCACACTTTCCCAGGATAAGCGCCCACCTAGGCCTTCATCCCCAAGCTTTCTTTACTGTAGAACTAAGGCAATCAGTAACTACTGGGCCATACCTCCGAGCAGTTTACTGAATTCTTTTGCCAGATACTCCCTGGTATCCAAATCCTATTCACTTTACTGTATCTTATACTCTAAAAATAATTTCATTCATTTTTAGACACATTTACACTAAGTAATGGCATTAAACAATGTTGCATATTGGTACATTAACAGTTGTGACATAATCCCCCCTCAATCCCTTCAGGTTCAGTTATTCACTTTGACAGAGTCTTTTAAAATCAGAAGGACTGAGGTAAATTCTCTGTAAAACAGTGTTACTGAAGCTTTTAAAATAGTCCCCAATTTTGTAGTAACAAGGTTTTTACTATACCACACTCCTTTGGAAATACTGAAGAAATTCTGTAGCGATGGTGCAGCCTAATGTAGTTGGAAGGCCCTCTGTTGAGTTAGCAGGTGGGTCATGAGAACAATGATTTCTTCAGATTTTCAGATCCTTTCCTGTGAGGAAAACTGGTTACACAAGAACAACAGACACTTGAAGTAACAGGCTTTCTACACTAGGCCATGATCTCACTTACTACAATGCACTCTCCCTAATCTGGGGTAGAGGTGATCCCTTATCCTTACACTATATTCAAACTAAGCTGGTTCTGTCATGCTTTCTTTCTTCAGTAGGCCTCTTCGGACAGACACCCCTTGGCATGGGCACCTTCCTTACTGGTCGCTCTTCCTGCTCAGACTGACTGCACACTGTCTATGCAGCTCTTTTTATAGTCAAAATTACATTAACATATTTAAATCTGTGGTCACTGAGTGGACACTGACCTGTCCAATAGCTCAGCAGCAATCCGATTCCTCCCTGCAGCAGCATAAGTCATAATGGAATCCTCAATTTTGAAGCCCAACTGCCCTCCTGAACATTCTAAAGCTTCCCCTATTTTTTCTAACTTTTGGTAATTTTAAAATACATTTTCTTTGTCACACAAAATGAACATTTTCTCAAGAGACAATCACTTTCTCACTATAATGGCTAGACAGCTGATGTTCTAAGCTTTCTGTTGATTTTCTTCTGTTCACAATAACTCCCTGGAAAGCATAGTCGCTAAGACTTCTATTATTTTGACAATAAATAATTTGAGTACTGACTTCTGAACACATTCTTATGCTTTTTCCTGCCAAAGTAGTCATTTCCCCTTTAATTGTACTAACGACAACAAGTTTTTCCTCTGAGACATTAGTTATGCATTTTCCTACACTAAGCCCCACCTCTAGAGTAACTGCCTGCATGGATTTGCTTCACCAAAGGATCACTCTCCTTAAAAAAGGTTAGCGACTCCCTTCTTTTAAACTCTACACAGCTCAAACTATTTTTCCCATATGTAGTACTGATTATACTAAACATGTGCGCCAAGTTTGGTTCAATTTTATTAAAATTTGGCTTGGCAGTGTATTGCTAAATATGTAACCTCCCCCCACCGGTCCTCCTTGTTCAACTAGCAGAGCTGCTCCTCTCACACACGGCGCCAACGAGAGGGATGGGGTTGCAACTACAACAGTTCTGTTTACCAATACTTCTACTTCATAGCCTGACATCCTCAGACAGGCAAACCAAGTGTGACAACTACCTGGCTCACACCTGGGGGAACCATTTACCATGGCCATCAACCTGGGTCCCTGGGAGAAAACACTTGCTCAGCATCAGTCTAGGTTTGTACTTCTGGTCGGGGCACCCAAGTAAATCCAGACACAGTGGAAGCAATAACAGTACTGTCCAAACCAGGTTGGGACTCTAGAGTGTGGCTTTTATTCACATACACAGAGAATAATCACAAAGCAAAGATGGACTCCCACAGGGCTGCTCCCACTGGTAATGCAGATTACTGAAGTACAGAGCACATACACAGTGAACCCTCAGGTTCTGAATGGAAATTGGCACACATGGCCAGAATTGGTACACTTCCCTTGACTAAGCACCTCCGGCCAGTACTAGAAGACTTTACCATATTTCATGAGGAATTACTGGTGGCACCCTCGACCACCAATGAGCACACTCAGGCTTACAGAAAAATCAAAAACCCATGTCTGGGTAAACTATTTTCTTCAGGCACTGGCCAAATGCACTGAGAGAAAACAAAGGTGCCCAAACTGAACCCAGAGAGGTAAACATGGTTATTAGGGGTTTCACACCTTTTGCTTCCAGATTTATACACAGCCATTCATCTGGTTAATAACACCCTTCTCAGAAAACATGTAGATGCCATCTTGAAATGTCTTTCACATTTAACAATATACTTTCTCACACCTCTGAGGTGTTATGAAGTTAAAAGTTCTGTACTTGGCAAGTCTCTCTCCAGACCCCATAGTAGGCAGACACTTTTAAACAGAAACAGACTAAATGTTTTGTACTTGGCAAGTCTCTCTTCGGACCCCATAGTAGGCAGACACTTTTAAACAGAAACTGTCTTGGTGACAGAGACCCTTTCTCAGAGAAAAAAAACTCACCACAAGAATGCAGGTGCCCCAGGGCATTTTCCACACAAATGTCTCTGGTACTCACAGAGCAGATGAATCTCAGGCAGCTTCAACACAGTTCAGACTGGACCAGGGGATTCCCCCTGAATCCTGGAATTCCCCCCCATCCCTCCGGGGATGGGGCAATGGAAAACCCTCTAGGAACGGTCTCTACCACTTCACTCTCTAGTCTTCTATCTTCTTCTAGGTTGAGAACAAACTACATAAAATACAGAGGTACTGTAGCTCTCTGTCAGAGCTAAAACTGAGGAGCTGCCCAGGCAGCAGCCTCCTCCTCACTCTCCACTCTACAGACTCTCACAGACTACTCTACTCTAACACAACATTCTACAGCTAACTCCCCAGCTAGCATTCCATTGTGGCTTATGCTGCTGTGACAATTCTAAAGTGACATCATCACTCCAGCTCAGCTGAGATTGAAAAACAGAATGGGACACTGTGAAATCCATTTAACTGGCATTTCACTAGCTGCCTCTCCCTGCCTGCCACTGATTCTAAGTGGGATTGTAGTAACCCCTGGCAACAAGGGGGTTACATGTACAATGTGTTCTGGCTTTGTGATTCACTTTCTTACTTTCCTTTTGTTCAAAAGCAACAGGACATGGCTCAGGACCACATGGAGGAGCCAAGTATAAGCATACAAAAGCAAAAGAGGGAAGGGCTCACCTACACCTCCAGAGCATAAGCCACACTCAAAGCTAGAGCACAATAAAAGTTAAAATTATTTATCGTAGCACCCCTTCATACACAGCATCCACTGTGAGGATGCTGTGTGTGAGGGGGTGCTATGATAAATAAATTTAACTTTTGTTGTGCTCTAGCTTTGAGAGTGGTTTATGGTCTGGAGGTGTAGCCAAGCTCCTCCCTCTTTCGCTTGTCCTTATGTTCAAAATGCTCTGTTTTGGATTCTATATATTTTTGTAAGCAAACAATGACTGTGTGCTGTGTCCAGGACTCCCCTAGCCTTCACATGCCCATTTATTTAATTATTCAATAATTTGTAATGCATTTTTAATTCATGTGAAGCCATGAGCTCTTGTGCCCAATTGTACCCTTTTCCTAACAGAAAATGGCTTCTGTGAACTTTATTTTATTCTGCTGTGTATTTCATACTGTGGAGTCTCCTTGAACACCAATTGCCAGACTGTGCTCTTTATACATATATTTATTTTATTCTCAGAGCCAGTCCCTAAGGTTAACATTCCCTGGCACTTATCACCTTGCCAACTATACTAAGGGAAATGTTTATCTGGTTGATCTTGCCACGAGGGGAGCACATCATGCTTCATCCTCTAGAGCCTGCATGTGGCAGGAAACACTGGCAGGCCAAACCTTGTTTTCCGGTCGGCTGCAGAATGAGGCAGCTGCCCAGAGCAAGCCCGGGATTCGGGTAGAGTGAGGAGCGCTCTGCTGTGGGACTGGCGCTTGGTCTCTCACTCTCCTCTCACTCAGTTTTTGGTGCCAGTAGGGCCCGCAGCTGCCACTCTGCATACAATGTTTAATTTTCTCAGAGCAGCATGACTTCTTGCCAGGAGTGATTATTTTACAAATAAAATACAAATTACTTAAAAAATTGCACAGCTAACTCAGGCAGCCCAATTATACACTGACTGTTAAGCGCTTGTGTCCATAGCCAGGGCAATCCATTAATTAGCCCACTTGCCATCAGCAAATCAATTTCTGTTTCTACCATTACAATATTTCTATTTTTCCACAAAAATATTGCCAGTCACTATATTTAAGTGTAAAACTGCATGTGTGTGAGAAAACAGCAAGCCTATTTTACAAACTAATTTTAACTGCTGATTTCTATTGTACTACAATTATGGAAGCTAAGTTTCAACTTTTTATTACCACAAGGACTACCCCACATATCTATGGCAGCTCCTGCCTATTCTGGGTTTTGAACCTGCATCCTTAACTACTGAATTTACAATGAAACTGATTAGGTTGTTCCTATCTTCTTGGTAGAACAGGCTATCTGAGACTGTCACAGTACACTTCTCTTGTTGTATTCTCATCTAACTCTGAGTATACCACACTTTCAGTATAGTGGTCCCAATCTGAATGCACTGGCCTTTGTGTCTCTGGCTGTAGCCTGAATGTATTCATCTTTTTATTTTCAGGTCCTATTCTGGGTTCACAGCCCTTTTTGCATACTGGTCCCTGTCAGAGTTCACTACACTTTCTGTTTACTGGTCGCAGTTTGGGTATGCTGCTCTATTTGGTTACTAGTGCTGTCAGAGTGCACTGCCCTTTATGGTCATTGGTCCCCATGTGAGTACTGTTCCCTTTATGTTTACTGGTCCCTGTCTCAGTACATTTCCTCTTGTATTACTGGTCCCCATCTCAGTGCTGGTCCATCTGTGTTTCCTGTTACCAGGCAGAGTATAATTCTTTTTGTGTTTTCTGGTCCCCCCTCTCAGTGCAATTTCCTTTGTGTAGTGGTTTAAGTCTGGGGATACAAGCCAATGTGCTTACTGCACCTAGCCTTAAGAGAACCATTAGTGCATAATTGAAACATAGAATTTTCCAGCAGAAAGAACTGCTTGGTCCACCTAGTCTGTTTATACTGTCACCTCAGATCTTACTTGATCTCCAGCCTACTCACCCACCCCCTTCCCTTCCCTTTCCCTAAGATTCCCTTATACCTGTCCCATGCATTCTTGATCCCCCCACTGCTTTTGCCCCCATCACCTTTGCTGGAAGACTGCTCCAGGGATCTACCACTCTTTCTGTGAAGTGCTGCCTCACATCGCTCTTTAATCTACCCCCACTCCGTGCAGGTTGTTATCATGTCCCTGGTCCTTGAGCACCTTTTTTTCTGACAAACATTTTCTTCCTGTACCTTATTTATCCCCCTGATAGATTTAAAGGTCTCCATCATATCTTCTCTCTCCCACCTCTCTACCAGGGTGTACATATTTAGGTCCCTAAGCCTCTCCTCATAGGGTTTCTGATGCAGACTCTGTACCATCTTGGTAGCCCTCCTCTGGACTGACTCCACTCAGTCTATGTCCTTCTGGAGATGTGTTCTCCAGAACTGGACACATTACTCTAGGTAGGGTCATATCAGTGATCTATACAGGGCCAATACCACCTCCATCTTTCTGCTGGTGACACCCCTCACTAAGCATCCCAGCATCCCTCTAGCCCTCCTAACTGCCTTGTTGCACTGCCTGTAGAGATGGACAAAATTAGCATATTTCGCGCCTCGAAAAATTTTGCTCAATTTGTGCATTTTGTGAAATTTTCTGCTGGAGCAAAATGCAGAAATTCTGCCTGAAAATGGCACAATTTCACCCGCAAATGGCAGAATTATGCCCTTGTGGGTGAAATTCCACTATTTTGGGTGAAATATCCCATCCTTGGTGGTCTAGTGGATCCCCTTACTTTCCCTGTATCCCCTTACAGTAACATATTTACTGCCCTGGTGATCTAGTAGACCCCCTCCCCATCCCTGTCCTGATCTTGCCTACACATATGCCCTATTTTCCCTGGTGGTCTAGTGGTCCCTCCCCCCTCCCTGATGTCAGTTGCCACTTGCCTTGTCCATTAAAAAAAACAAAACAATCTTTGTAGCAGTCCCTCACCCGATACCTAATCCCCTCCTCTGAAAAAAATTTATTTACATTCCTGGTGGTCTAGTGGCCCTTCCACCCCCACCCTCTTGCATAATGACTCACCACCCCACATTCCCCATCTCCATTCCCATCCTGACCTGCGACCAGCATAGCCCTTCTCTCGCCTCAACGGTTGGCTACAGACTGTGATATGAAAAAGCCCCACCTGCAGACTGTGGCTATATCATAACCGCAGTCTGCAGGTGGGGCTCTTTCATATAACAGTCTGTAGCCAGCCGTGGAGGGGAGAGGAGAACTGTACTGGTTGCAGACTGGCATGGAATGGAAATGGGAGGTGGTGAGTCATTACTCAAGAGGGTGGGGTGGTGGAGGGCCACTAGATCACCAGGAATATAAATGTATATTTTTTTTTCAGAGGAGGGATCGGGCATCAGGAAAGAGACTGCTACAAAGATTTTTTTTTTTTACTGGACAAGACAAGTGGCAACTGACATCAGGGAGGGGGGAGGGACTGCTAAAACACCAGGGAAAAATAGGGCATATGTGAAGGGGAGACCAGGATGGGGATAGGGAGGGGGTCCACTAAACCACCAGGGCAGTAAACATTTTACTGCAACAGGATACAGGGAAAGTGGAGGAGGCCATTTCTAGGTGGCTCGGTATGGAATAAATCGGCAGTTATGCAGTGTGAAATTTTTCGTGGAACGCTAACATTTCGTGACATTTTTTGCATGGCTAAATTACCAATTTCATGGGAATTTTGCTGGTGAAATTTTTGTCTGCACATCACTAACTGCCTGTCCACCTTTAGATCATCCAATATGTTACCCCCAAGTCTCTTTCCTGCTTGGTAGTCATCAGTACCACTCTTCTCATATTATACTCTTCCCCTAGGTTTCTGTGGCCCAAATGAATTGTTTTGCATTTTTTGCATTGAAATCTAACTGCCATACCCTTGACATCTTCTCAAGTTTTCTCAGGTCTCTGTTCATCCTTTCCACCCCTTGGAGTATCCACACTATTTCAGATTTTGATGTCATCCACAAAGAGGCATACCTTTCCTTCCAGCTGCTCTGTAATGTCACTTATAAAGATATTAAAGAAGAGCAGTCACAGTACTGATGCACTAAAGAGGACCAATCCTAGTGCTGATCCCTGACTCACCCCACTGGTCACCCTCCCATCCTAAGAGTGAACTCCACTTACCACCACTCTCTGCTGCATAGCCCCTAACCAATTTCTTACCCAGTTTGCCACATTTTGACCCACACCTAAGCTACCCAGCTTGCTTACTAGCCTTCTATGTGGAACAATGTCAAAAGTAGAGGTGGTGAACCAGAGACCTTTCACCTAGAGCCAAGCAAGAGATGAACCAAAGATCTGTCTTGACTCTATGAGCCAAAGCATGAGTCGAGCCATGGCTACTAGCAGTGTCCATCACGAGTTGTACAAGAGGAGTTGAATGTTTCAGCCACTGCACTTACTGCTTAGACTGACAAAAATGCTCACATTGATCATAACTGGCTCCGCTTGACCTTGGTTCTTAATTGCTCAAAGAGGTCAAGCAGAGTCAAGTACTAGGCTCAAGCCTTCTCTGGCTTGTGCACTTGTAGTGGAAAGCCTTACTGAAATCTAGGTAGGTCACAACCACCATTCCACTCAGATCTAGTAACTGTCTCAGGCTGAGAATAGTGTCATATTTGTTTAAAATTTCATCTGTTTATCCCAGGAGAACATTGAATGGGGAAATATGTTTTACCTGTAATGAAAATATTGGGAATCAGATTCCAATCTAAAATAAAATTGACAAGTTTACAAATTGTTTGTTAACCTTGTTTTTTGTTTTAAATTTCCATTTTATCTGGTTGATCCTTCTTCACCCTGCCTGCCATCAAGAATGTGTATCAGACTTAATCATCTGGATCAGTGGTGGAGGATTTCTATAACAACTATCCATTAAGGGTGATACTGCAGACCATATCATCATTGTCATTACCCATACTGCAGTCCCTCCTTCCCATGCCAAGTAACAAACTATGCAAAGATTTTTTGTTACTACACATACAATGCAATCATTTTGTAAAAACTGATAGCAGCCATCTTGCAAATAATTTGTGCGTACTTTGCAAGCACATTGCAAAGATATGAGCAAATATTCTGCATAAAATGTGAAAAGGAATGATCTGCAGCAATAGTGTTTGCAGAATGTAACATACAATGAAGTATAAATATTATGAAAATACCTAGCAAAAGGATTACACATACTTAACAGCGAGATTAGAAACAGCAAGCAAAGGTATTGCAACTACATAACAGATTATAAATCCACAGCAAAGGTATTTAAAATACCCAAGAAGGAGGCTACAAATTCCTAACAAAGGGTTTGCAAATTCCTAACAAAGGGATTACACATACTTAGCAAAGGGATTGCAAATCTACAGCAAAGGGATTTAAAATACTTAACAAAGAGACTACAAACTCCTGACAAAGGGTTTCCAAATACTTAGCAAAGGGATTACAAATACCCAAGAAAGGGATTAGAATTACCCAACAAAGGATTCACAAAAACCCAACAAATGGTTCACAAATACCCAACAAAATGATTATAGATACCTAACAAAAAGATTACAGTTAACAAGCAAAGGTATTACAAATACCTAACAAATGGTCTACTGTAATAGATTTAAAATAAAACCTGGGGTTGCTCTAATTTTGGAGTTATTTGTTTACTGGGCTGTATTAATTGTTAGTCCAGAAGCACTAGGAAATTTATCAAACACTAAACCTGCAGAGGAAAAAATTAGCACTGAATTCATTGTGTTATTTTCTTATAGTATATGGTCAAAGGTTGTCGTGTATGAAAATCCACACACTCAAAAACCTCATTGTACCACAATAGTGATGTAGGTAATGTGCTGAGCTACAATGACTTTTTGCTGTACCACAGTAGCTATGTCACAAAGGCAAGCATGCATGGGACAGTCAAATGGCGGCATGACACTGAAACCACCTCAGGGATAGAATCAATATGGGCAGAACGGTTAATCATCAGGTGGCAGCACGAGTAACTAAGGACAGTGTATGGAGAACCATATGCAATATTAATTATAAGGTTAATTAATTATTCATGATACATTCCATCTCAGTGATTGGCTACTGAATTGATCATTACCGGTCAGTTAATGACCGATCCAGATGTGCCAGTGTCACGAGCGGCCACCTCACAGAATGGTAGTATATCAAATCGTGGCACCAGGAACACAAACATACACAGATTTCTGTGTCACCTGGGAGCTCTCGGTGATAGCAGCATTGCATGGTACAAAAAGAATAAGAAACTGTGGCGAGTGAGAAGTGCAGCCAAATCCAGAGTCAGTGAAAGTTGCTTCTGAATCATGTCAGGGAATGAGACATGCTTTGCCCTGGTGACTGAAGTGATTCAAAACCTACCTTAACTGATTTGGGATTTGAATGCACTTCTCAGTTGCCGAGGTTTCATTTTGTTTTTGTACCAAGCCCCCCCTCCCCGCAAACCCCAAGCAAGCAAGCAATCCAATAAAATCCAGCCCATTTATACACAAAGAGACCTAAAATTAAAAATTCACACCTTTCCCATAGTCTGACCACTGACCTAATCCCCAAAAAATAAAACAATCAAAATTTTATTTGTAAAGCACTTTTCAATAAATCAAAGCGCTAATACATAACAAGAATAAAACATCAACTATAATAAATAATAACATAAAACAATAAAATGACCATAAAATAATCTATCCAAATGCTAGTGCAAATAAGTGTCTTTTCAGCGACCTCTTAAATGATTCCATGGACAGGCACTCTCTAATCTGACTAGGTAGAGAATTCCACAGGGTCAGGGCCATAAAAGAAAAAGCCTAGGCCCCAGATGATTGAAGACAAACCCTGGGAATCTCTAGAAATCCCTCACCAGTGGAGTGGAGTGGGCGGTAGGGACAAAGGAGATCTTGCAGGTAGCCCAGTGCCTGACCGTGTAGGGTCTTATAGGTCAGCAATGTGACCTTGAAGGTGATTCTCCACCACACTGGCAGCCAGTGCAGTTCGCGCAGCACAGGTGTGATATGGCAAGTTCTTGGTAACCCAGTCAACAACCTGGCTGCTGCGTTCTGCACCAACGCAGGCGACGGAGATCCACCCCCGGCAACCCTAGATATAGAGCATTACAGTAATCAAGACAATGTGTGTACATCCATGCCAGGTTGGCGGATGTACACACACACATCATTGTGACATGACCAAATGACATGCAGCCTACTTTACACATAAAAAGGTCATATGCCCACTCCGCAACAAAAAAACACTGTAAAAGCAACAAATACTGGTATTCCAAAAAAACAATTATCCTTATAATAGCAATAGTGACCTCACTGGCAGTCATTTCCTGGGGATTAATGACCTTGTGGTGGGTGGTTGCACTCGGCTGCACCTCAGGCAACCCAACCCCCCGCTTGGTCATTAATCCCCAGGAAATGATCACCAGTTCAGTCGTTATTGCTTAAATAATATATGGTCAACCATATCAGCTGGGCATGTTTACATCTTGGGAATTCTGATGACATCAAGGACCTCTTGAGCTTCACTTTTAAGGTCCCTATGGTGTCATCACAATCTCTTGTTGGAAGCACAGCCTTGTTGTGCATGGTTGCCAATGCATTATTCTGTGTCTTGCAAGTGCTGACGTCATTGCTGATGTTTAGCTGTTCAGGGATTGTTAATGACTTGAATTTCCCTCTGAACAACTTTACTTTTCTCCATAATGTAGTAGTGCCTCCTGCATTTTGTTTTGTTGTTTTTCAGATAGTAGTTTTCTTTTGTGGCCCTGGCTAACATAATGCATGAATTCCTCTTCTAACAAAAAATTGCAAATACCTAGCAAATGGTCACAAATACCTACCAAATGGAGTACTCACATGGATGTATTAAAATACTGTACTTAACAAAGTGTTTACAAATACCTAGCAAAGGGGTAACACATACCTACTGTAATAAAGTGTCTATAAATACTGTACCTAAAAAGTGATTACAGATACAGAACAAAGAGTTTATAAATGCCTAACAAAGGGTTTACAAATACCTAACAAAGTGATTACAAATACCTAATAAAGGGATTATAAATACCTAACAAAGGAATTGTAAATACCTAATAAACAGTTCACAAAAAATGATGTGATTACAAATGCATAACAAAGATATTACAAATACATCAAAAAGGGATTAGAATTACAAAACAAAGATTTTACAAATAACCAACCAAGACCTTAGAATTATTTAACAAATGGATTACAAGTATTTAACAACTGGTTCACAAAAACCTAACAACATGATTACAAATACATAACAAAGACATTACAAATACACCAAAAAGGGATTAGATTTACCTAACAAGGGGATTACAATTATCAAACACAGGGATAGTATATTGAATAAATTATTAGTAAGTAAGGTATACAAGTACAGTAACTAAACCCTTAGAAAGAGGCTATCCAAATCATAAAGTCGCAAGCCCATAGTGTGAGTGGGTTAATGATCTGCTTAGTCCCGCTAGATGTTTTTCTGAGTACAGCAGATTTACCCATCGTGCATTCCATTCAATGTATTTGGATGGTTAGTGTTAGTTTTGATTGCAATTGTGTATACAGGGAAACTGTGTACAGGGAAATACCTGCTAACCATGTCTATGGGGAGAAGTCACTTACATGTAACATATAGATATATACACACATATATATATATATATATATATATATATATATATATATACCTAACAAAGGATTACAAATACCTAATAAAGGGGTTACATCTACTTAACAAAGGGATTACAAATATACAATAAAGGGATTACATATACTACCAGAGAGATTACAAATACATAATAAAGGGATTGCATATATCTACAAGAGGGATTACAAATACATAATAAAGGGAGTTCACGTACCTAAAAGAGGGATTACAAATACGTAATAAAGGGAGTTCATATACCTAAAAGAGGGATTACAAATACATAATAAAGGGGCTGCATATACCTACCAAAAGGATTACAAATAACTAACAAAGGGATTACATATAGCTACCAAAGGGATTGCAAATACCCAGTAAAGGGATTACATATATCTAACAAAGGGATTATAAAAACCTAATAAAGGGATTACATATACCTAACAGAGGGATTACAAATACATAATAAAGGGATTGCATATACCTACCAAAGTGCTTACACTTCACTAAGAAGGGGATTAGATATATCCACCAAATGGTTTACAAATAACTAATAAAGGGGTTACATATACCTAACAAAGGGATTACAAATACCTAATAAAGGGATTACATATACCTAAAAAAAGATCACACAAATCTAATAAAGGGATTGCATATATCTAACAAAGGGTTTACAAACACCTAATAAAGGGATTACATATACCTAACAAAGGGATTACAACTACATAATAAAGGGATTACATATGCAGTACCTAACAAAGGGATTACACATACCCAATAAAGTGATTACATATAAGATAAAGTATGGGGTGCAGTGTGTTACAAGAATTTAACACACACCTGAGTTGTTGGAAGGCACATAAAACCGGAGGGCGAAGCATGAGGGGTTTATTACAGCCATCCAACAATGAGGGTATGTGTTAAATTTGAGTGAAACACACTGCACCCCATATTTTGTTATATTTAATTGAAGGGTTTTGTTTTTTTCTGTTAGCATTTGAAATACAAAAAGGACAGACTGGAGTTTTACCTTTTGGTGATGAAATGCTTTAATGAGGAAGAGAAACAGAGAACTGCAGGTTGAACATGTAACTTTTTTAACTATTTTTAACAAAAAAAATAAAGAATAAATAACTGTCCTGATGGATGCTGTGCTTTTTCATGTTGCGACTGTTTTGGAGTGCTGGCGTCATTTGACCTGCAGAGGAAAGGTGAGGGTTCAAAGGGAGAGTGGTTAGGGAGCATGGTAATAGTTTTGCCTTTCCATTTTGTCTGCGGTTTGAAATGTGCTGAACATTTTTTTTTCTTTATTTTATTTCGGTTATTGGAGCATACCGGAGACTGTTCTTTATGGAGTAAAGTAGTCGCGCATAGTGCGCATCATCAGAGCGACAGAATATCTGAGGAGCAAGGAGCAGCATGTTTTTTATGGTGCCCACCTTCCCCAATACACAAAAGAAGGGGAAGGTGTGAAAAAATGCCATGTTTGGGGTTACTTCGTCTCGTTTTACTGAGTGGAAACTAACAATGGTGACTAGATCTTGGGGCAGAAAACGGAACCTGGGACTGCACCTAAATGCAGCAAATAATCACCAATTGAACAGTAAGTCTCTAGACCTCTTACTAAGTACCTGCTATATTCAATTTCTCAGGAACCATGTAATGCAGTTCATAATATTGAGAATCTCTCCTATGGCTGCTGGCAGGAGACATAGGGATTTCCCCATCCCCCTAGAGGGACAATAGTGGGTGCAAACTGTACCTGGGCCTGCTAGCAGGGTTCACAGAAGCTTGCCTAAGAGGTACTAAAAATACAATCATGCATCCTAGGCTCACTGGCAGGGAGCCCAAGTTAATGAATTACTGAGGGTAGTATTGTAGTTTTCATGCTGCTTGTCTTGCATTATTGCTGCTTTGGGTACAGTCTGCATTATCTGCTGAACGATAGTAATGTAGTATCTGGTTAAAAATAAAAGAATTATCATACACAGAGTATACTGTGCTTCCTGTGCTAAGCAAATTATTTTGCAACATAGCAACATCATATGGTCTTCTGTGCTAGATAGTCTGAACTGCCAAAGATTTCATTGTAAGTAGCATAAATCCACTTGGTCTTACCTCTTATTTTGTGGTAGATGAGTAACTGCTTGGGAGTTGTTGTGACATGCTGCAACCTGTACTGATGCACAATTAGAACTGATCCTGGAAGGGCTGTGCCACAGGAAAGGGGGTCGGACTTCTTTGAAGTCACATGTGCATCAAGTAACCTACAGGTATCTGGTGGACTCAACCCATGTGTATGGAAGGTGGAGCTCCTCAGAGATTATCTCCCACAATAAAGGGTTTACATATACCCAACACAGGGTTACAAATACATAATAAAGGGAGTATTCTGTAACTACATAACAAAGGAATTGAAAATACCTAACAAAGATATTATAAACGCATAGTAAAATGACAATGAATACTTTACCAAGGGTTTGCAAATTCCTAACAAAGGTATTACAAATACATAACAAAAAGCTTTTAAATATCTAATAAAGGGAATACAAATACCTACATAAAGATTTTTCAAATATCTAACAACAGGTTTTCAAATATTTAGCGAAGAGGTTATAGATATCTAGTAAAGGGGTTATGTATACCAATCAAAATGTTTACAAATGCTAGCAAAATGATTACATGTGCTCAGCAAAGGGTTTTCAAATATCTGACAAAGTGTTTACAAGTATCCTAACAAAAAGACTGCAACTAACGATTTGATTTCAAATACCTAGCTAACAGAAGGATTACAAAAATCTAACATAGGAATTATATGTCCTAACAAAGGGATTACATATATCCTAACAAGCGTAAACAAATATTTAACAAAAGGTTTACATATACCTAACAAGGATTACAAATACCCAAGAATGGTTTCACACATATCTAACAAATGATTTACAAACACCTAGCACAGTGATTATAAATACATAGCTAAGAGTTTGCAAATACCTAGCAAAATATTACAAATACCTGTCAGTAGTTGTGCAAATACCGAACATGGGGATTGCAAATACAGATGGAACAGAGAATCAAAAAGTGAAGTTGCTTGTGTTACTGGGTATTAGCCTTTACATCGCTGGTAGTGCCTGCTGAGGAATTTCTCCATAAAATGCCACTTTAATAAAATGGTTGTTGTTGTGGAAACTATAATATAAAATATACCAAAAAATAAAGGTCAGGGACCTGATAGTAAAAACATTTGTGTAGGCAGCTATGTTGCTCATACACATTTTAGAACACATTTTAGGATATAGAAGTGTCTGCTCAGAATTTATAGTAGTATCAGAATTAGTGCTGTAAATTCCAGTGATATCCTGAGAAATTCAATACAGGCAATTATCTAGATTCTTACAGTATTCTAACGTAAATCATGCATTCAATACTATGATCAAAATCCACGCTCAGTAAAGATCAAACAAAAGCAGAATTCCAGTCAAAAGACTAAAATCTTTGACTGACAGCTTGAGAATAGGAGTGTATATGTGAAAGGCTGAGTTTATTCAAATGCTGTTCTATCGTCAGTCAGAGACAAAGCCAGAACACATTCAATCATTGCATGATTATTAGTCACCCACACAGCAACCCAGACAGCCTGCAGACACAAGACTACTAATATGTATTTTGCCTCCTTAATCTGTAATTTCTTTTTATTCTTTGGTATTTAGGTAAGGCCCACTAGGCACACATGCCTGTTTTCAGGGGTGACCCAGGAGCACTGGGGTGATTAAGTGACTTGCTTAGAGTCACACAGCATGCAAGTGGAAGCTGTGGGAATCAAACCCAAGTCTGCTGAATGTACCAAGCTCATTCATAGCTCATTACTCTAACCTCTAGGCAATACTGCAAGCTCTTAGCACACAACCACTGTTTTTGTGGATCCACATCAACAGCTTAGTAGTGATCATTCCCCTTATTTAAGGTGTCAGTATTCGGGGAAAATAGAACCCTCTGTCTGGCTCTCTCAGTAACTGCAAGGAGTCTGTAGAGCACCACCTAGAGGGCTAAGTATTACATGCATTCTCATTATCTACAAACTTCACTTTATGGAGATGGAGATCCTTGCAAAAACATGTTTAAAAGTAGCAGTTCATGTTGAGTACAAGGTGGTCAAGGATGTCTCTTGGCTACTCGAGAATGTCATATTGTAACATCCTAGTTATCAGGAACCATAAAGTGCAGCCAAGTGGTTCTGGAAGAGGAATGTGTTATGAGATGATACTCTTGATTACAACAAGACATCTCACATCCACCATTACCTGTTTATTAAGCATTTCATATTTACTGATTATAGTTATAAACCACTGCCAGCAAGTGCCCAACAGCTCCATAAACCACATATGTGGTATATGGAGCTCCATAAACCACACATGTGGTTTATGAAGCTCTGTAAACCATGGGCAGAACAGTATTGCAGCATCACCAGAAAACACACTGAACAAGCTGTCCTCGCACTGGAAATTTCACAAATACTATACAATCGGTCACGCAGCACAAGACAAGCTTGTCGTGGTAGCAGTTACCCTCACAAAGTGACAAAAAAGACAATTTAAACCAAAGAAACAGCCCAAAAATGGTAAATATAAAAAATAAAACATGGAGAAGTGTGGTTCTCTGGGGATTTTATGCACCCCCTCATTGTGTGATGCCCACATAAATCTCTCGGGCTTCGCCCTCAGGGTTTATGGGGCATCACACACCTTTGGGGTGCATAAATCCCATAAACCACAATTGTCCATGCATTATTCTATATTTATTTGTGCAAAACAATGAAATGTACTGTATACTTACATCAAGTTCTGATTCATTAATGGCATTTCAAATCAGTTGTTACAACCCCCACCACATACAGCATGTTGTGTTCAGGCAGTCTGATGCAAATACATTTTTTATTAAGCTTTGTTTACAAAAAAAGTAAGAAAAATACACAGACATTCAGTATCACACACTATTAGCTCTTTAGTATATAAACATGTTGTATTGATTCTGTGAGGCTGTGTTGTTTTATTTATTTATTTATCAAGTCTAGGATTACAAATACCTTTTTGAGCCTTGGCTGTTTTACAAAGGTTCCACGTCAGAGAAATACAAATTATGGGGAACATCAAGACAGACATTACAACAATGTGGACAATTGCAAACAGAGTACAGATTAATACAGTTCAAGGGTAGCATTGTAACAAGGCAGCCAGTGGCATTTGTCAGAGAAAATAGACAACAGATAAGAAGTGCCAGAGTCATAGGGACAGGGAAGAGGGAAGGGGGGAGAAGGAATGTAGGAAGGGTGGGGAGAAGGTGAAAAGTGCAGCATTGGGTATACCAAGATGTGAGGGTAGAATCCAGTGAGGAGGGAAGGGGGGACCACTAGAGCAGGAAGGGGAGTGGAGAAACAAGGTTAAGTTGGGCAGTCAAAGGAGCTGTTGGTAGTGAGATAGTCCCGGAGCCTAGTTTTAAACATGCCAATTGTTGGGGCAGAGTAGATGGTTGGGCTGAGGCCATTGAACCAGAGTGGCGCTCGATAAGCAAAAGAGCGTTGTCCCTGTGAAGTGTGACAGTGGGGGACTTTCAGTAGCTGTAGCGTGGCTCTCCTAAGGCACCATTTGTTAATTCGGTGTTGTAACAGAGTGTTGTTCTCTCTAAATGTTGAGAACTGTAATTAATTGACTTTCATTGCTGTAGGGCACTTTTCCCAGGGCCCTGTATTGCATGGACAGAAAGCTGACTTGGACAATAGGCTTTTTTAATTAAATGTACTATATTGAATTAGTTTAATGTCCCCCTTTTTTATTTATAAATATTGATGTACTGCTATTATGCTATTGTGAACTGCAGGGTACTGATTTCAAAATCACTCAACAACAACAGAACAATGGGTTCTTGTTTCTGTAAAACAGGGTCTGATGTGTGGTCCCTCTGCACAAGAATGGCAGTAGGGAGACTGCTAGCAACTACAGGGCAGTCAGTCTCACATTAGTGGTGGGGAGGTTAATGGAGACACCACTGAAGAAGAGGCTTGTGGAGTGCCTGGAGGCAAAATGGCTGCAAGGTCACTGGCAGCATGGTTTCACAGGGAGGAGGGCATATGAAATTAATCTCATTGTTTTCTTTGACTGGGTTACCAGAGAGTTGAATCAAGGGAGAGCACTGGATGTAAACCATCTGGACTTCAGTAAGGCTTTCAGTGCTGTGCTGCACAAGAGGCTAGTTAATAAACTAAGCAGCCTGGTGGTAGAAGTGGAAGTGACAAGCTGGATATCAAACTGATTAAGGATAGGAGGCAAAGGGTGGTGGGAAATGGTAGTCACACAGGCAATAGGAGAAGGACTAATGGGGTGTCACAGGGTTCAGTGCCGGGACCAGTCCTCTTCAATGTCTTCGTAAGCAACATTGAGGAAGACCTTGAGAGTAAAGTGTTTCCCTTTGCAGATGTTGCAAAAATCTGTAACAGGGCTGACACTCAGGAAGGGCTGGAGATAATGCAAAGGGATCTCCCAGTATAAGTTGTTGTTAATTTTATGAACATTGAGTACAGAATAACATCAAAATCAAGAAACTGACAGAATAATAAAAATTGAAAATGAACTTGGATGACAAGAAGAGTACAACTAAAACATGCAGTTACATAGAAACATAGAAGTTGACAGTAGATAAGGACCACAAGGCCCATCCAGTCTGCCCATTTGTTCTACCCTATGAATGTGCTATAGACCTTTACTCTGTCAATGGCCTATCTAGTCATACTCATCTGTATTATGCCTGTCCCATGCCTGTTTGAAGCCCTACACTGTATTCATATCTACCACTTCCTGAGGTAGGCTATTCCATGCATCCACCACCCTTTCTGTGAAAAAGAACTTCCTCACATTACCCCTTAATCAGCCTCCCTCTAATGTCATGCTGTGTCCTCTCGTCCTGCTATTTTTCTTTTATTGAAACATATTAGATTCTTTCACCTTGTTATGTGCTTAAGATGTTTGAATTTTTCAATCATATCACCTCTCAGGGGCGTCATTTCAGAAAAACTCTTAGGGTTTGCAAGGTAAACTATAGGCTGGGGGTTGGGGGGCTGCCTAGGCCCCCATAAACATTTTTTTAAATTCGATGCATTTTGGTACATTTTGGGGGTCATTTGAAACAGATTTTGCTACCTTGTTACCTCCTCCACATGCCCAGTAAATTGCACCCTTGCCCCCTCACCAGACTCCCAACAGTCCAGAATTTTGCCTGAGCCACCCTCTCCATAGCATTTCACCAAAACCATAAGGGTTGTATGACTAGTCGATTGTGATGCCCATTCTTACATAAATACTTCAATCCCTGGTTATTTTTTATATTCAGCATTAATACTCAGCACACTGGACACCTCCCATTAAATTGTGTTTACCTTTATTACTCTTAGAAATATATACTAGTGACATGTCTTACCTTGTTTGGGTCTTTCAAACTAGACTGGAAGCTGACTGGAGACACTGCCTGCAAACTGGACTGGCAGCTGACTGAAGTCACTGCCTGCAAACTGGACTGGCAGCTGACTGAAGACACTGCTTGCAAACTGGACTGGCAGCTGACTGAAGACACTGCCTGCAAACTGGACTGGAAGCTGACTGGAGACACCGCTGAAAAACTGGACTGATAGCTAGCAAGCTGACTGAAGACATTGCTGCCAAATGACCGATAGCTAGCAACCAGGCTGTTGATACCGTTGGCAAACCAGACTGGTAGTTGACTGTAGACACTACTGGAAAACTAGACTGGTATCGAGCAACCTGGCTGTAGACACAGCAGGCAAACTAGACTGGTAGCTAGCAACCTGGCTGTAGACACTGCTGGCAAACTGGACTGGTAGCTGACTGGAGACACTGCTGGCAAACTGGACTGGTAGCTAGCAACCTGGTTGTAGACACTGCTGGCAAACTGAACTGGTAGCTGACTGGAGACACTGCTGGCAAACTGGACTGGTAGCTAACAAATTGACTGTAGACATTGCTGCCAAACTGGACTGATAGCTGACTGGAGACACTGCTGGCCAACTAGACTGGTAGCTAGCAACTTGGCTGTAGACACTGCTGCCAAACTGGGCTGGTAGCTGACTGGAGACACTGCTGGCAAACTGGACTGGTAGCTGACTGGAGACACTGCTGGCAAACTAGACTGGTAGCTAGCAACTTGACTGTAGACACTGCTGCCAAACTGGACTGGTAGCTGACTGGAGACACTGCTGGTGAACTGGACTGCTAGTTGACTGGAATCACAAAAGGCAAACTGGACTGGTAGTTGACTTTAATGGACACACTGCTGGCAAGCTTGACTGGTAGCTGACTGGAGACACTGCTGGTAATCTAGACTGTTAGCTGACTGAAGAGACTGGTAGAAAATTGGACTGGTAGCTATCAACCTGGCTGTAGACACTGCTGGAAAGCTGAACTGGTAGCTGACTGCAGACACTGCTGGCAAGCTGGACTGGTAGCTGAATCCAGACACTGCTGACAAGCTGGTCTGGTAGTTGGCTGGAGACACTGTTGGCAAAACTAGACTGGTAGCTGACTGGAGACACTGCTGTCAAACTAGACTTGTTAGCTAGCAACTTGACTGAAATCATTGCTGAAAAGCTGGACTTGCAGCTGACTGGAGACACTTCTGGCAAACTGGACTGGTAGCTGACTGGAGACACTGCTGGCAAACTGAACTGGTAGCTAGCAACCTGGTTGTAGACACTACCGGCAAACTGAACTGGTAGCTGACTGGAGACACTGCTGGTAAACTGGACTGGTAACTAGCAACTTGACTGTAGACATTGCTGCCAAACTGGACTGGTAGCTGACTGGAGATACTGCTGGCAAACTAGACTGGTAGCTAGCAACTTGACTGTAGACACTGCTGCCAAACTGGACTGGTAGCTGACTGGAGACACTATTGGCAAACTGGACTGGTAGCTGACTGGAGACATTGCTGGCAAACTAGACTGGTAGCTAGCAACTTGACTGAAGACATTGCTGAAAAACTGGACTTGCAGCTGACTGGAGACACTGCTGGCAAACTGGACTGGTAACTGACTGGAGATGCTGCTGGCAAACTAGAGTAGTAGCTGACCTGACTGGAGACACTGCTGGCAAGCTGGACTGGTATCTGACTGGAGACAATGCTGGCAAACTGGACTGGTAGCTGACTGGAAAGACTGGTGGCAAATTGAACTGGTAGGTAGCAACCTGGCTGTAGACATTGCTGGCAAACTGGACTGGTAGCTGACTGGAGAGACTGGTGGCAAATTGGACTGGTAGGTAGCACCCTGGTTGTAGACATTGTTGGCAAACTGAACTGGTAGCTCACTGCAGACACTGCTAGAAAACTAGATTGGTAGCTGACCTGACTGAAGACACTGCTGGCAAGCTGGACTGGTATCTGACTGGAGATCTTGCGATTAATTCCTGGCTTGTGTTGGCATGTAGCTTCTGAGTGTTAGCAGTTCATTTCAAGTAACATCTGTGGCTCTGAAGAATTGTCTTTGTTGGTGTAAACATTCGATTAAATACAACATGCTCAAAGCAAACCTATCACCTTACTAAACTGCCAGTCTAATGTGGAATAAATGACTAAAGTGTGGGATGCCTAGATCTGAATTTCTTCTGTGCTCCTCACCTCGGAATCTTTTGCAGGCTATTTTAAATACAGACCAATATATCTCTACAGTTGCAAACTTCTAGCTATGTTAGTACCCTCTGATATACCACTTGAGGAAACTCATTAAAGGAACATGTTCTGCTCCAGGGAAGTACATGGAACAGGCGAGGTTTGCAGCTGAAAAGTAAAAAGGTTCTAAGCATAGCTATGTTAAAGGTCTCCAGCCTTTCCTCATAACTTTTGTCCCCAATACTGCTGATCATGTTGGTGTCCATGTTCTGCACTTGCTCAATTTCCTCAATATTTTTTTTGTGTTATGTATCTGTTAATCGATACATATCATATCACACTGTGATCCCCTTTTAGCATCATGCTACCACTTTGCTTTATAGACTTTGATAAGGTTAATTGGCCTGGGTCATAAAATTCCTGTTGAGGTTCATTATCCAAAGTTGAAAATAAATTATTCAATATAGTTTCTCACTGTCTCTCCCAGGGAAAGGTAAGAGGGCTAGGTGACAACCGTAGTACTCTCCTCCTGGAAACAATACTGTCCCACTATGGCCTCACAGGCAGGTTCAACCCACCCAGTGCCCACACAATACAATTCAGTGTAAACACAAATTCAAGACAGATTCAGTAGAAATGCAATGAACACCACAGTAAAATGCCCAAAACAATAAATGATTTTGTTGGGGAACAAGATTCAAGGATCTAGGTTAAGGGGTTAAATTGGGCAATGAATTTGAGGGAGTGGGTCATTCCAGTTCCTACTGTACTCACACAAAAGAGTGGGTGGTGACCATTTCTTATAGCAAAAGGCTTAAGGGATGGGAGATGTGGAAGGTATGGTGACAGTGGAGAACATTGGACCACCGTGGACCTACGCTATTAGCGTAGCATACCAATGTATGTTATGTGGCATAACGTCTTGACGCATGGGTCTGCCTTGCAGCTATTTATTTATTTTACAGTTACATGTTTCTGTTATTTTATTCTCAGTTTATCTGAGTTGGGGGGCTTCAGCCCCCATATTAAAAAGACAAGGGGGATGTTGGGGCGGAGCCCAGTAACTCAAGCACAGACAAAATCGTCAACCAACAAACAGCGACTACTTTATTTGAGTTGGGGTATTTTGCCCCCACACCCCCATGTTAAAAAGACAAGGGGTGTGTGGATGGCAGAGCCCCCCTACTCAGACAAACTGAAAAAACCTAAGTCAACATCAAACACATGAAAAAAGTAGCCTAGCACAGCTACAGCACAGAGCAGCAAGCATGCAACACGGTATTCACTTTAGCTATGCTAGTTGCGGTGGTCCAATGTTCTCCACTATCACCAAAGTTATATGGCACAAAAGCAGTGAGTGCTGTGTGATTTGTTTAACAAATCTGTTAGCACAGAAGGGCATTTATTTGTGGTGAAAAGGAGAGAGTAACATATAAAAAACCTCTCAGAACTAGCACAGTGCACGTATGCAAGCCAGGTTTATTTTTCCTACTTCAAGATTCTGATTGTAATGTTGTTCTCCCCACCGACCATGCAAATGAAACAGTAAGAGCAGGAGTTTTTAAGGTGACTGTGATGCCTGGGAAACTACATGCCAGTCAATCTATATGTTTGTCTTACTTGTGATCTGGTTTATACAGAAGGTAAGAGAGACCTAGGACTAGAAATAAAAGCTAACTAGTTGATTGGGAACTAGTTGACAAGCAGGAATCACAGAGTTGTAATGAATGGTAGATTCTCTGGTGGGGAGTGTCACAAATGGTGTGTCATTGGGGTCTGTTCTGTGGCTGCTATTTTACTCGTATAAAAGCGACATTGAGGAGGGGGCGGCAGAGCAACCCCTCCTCAATGTTGCTTTTATATGTGTAAAACAATAACAGCCACACTGGAAATTAATTTTACAGTTAGCAGCAGTCTCAGATGATTACACACAAAACTTTGCAGGAAACAGCTGTTCCAGCCAAATTCAGTCCTACATTTCAAAGACTTTATTTTACTTATATCACCTGTCAGTAAATGGTGGTCCTGTCCTCTTCACTAAGCTCCTCCTTGTCACATCATACAAGATCACAAGTTAGCTTGCTTGCTAAGTTTCTATAAGGGTTCACTCCATTACTCTCTCCTGACCCGACCGACCACAGGAATGTAGTCCTGGCTCTTTTACCTGACCAGACTAGAGTTCCATGGACTCACTGGCTTATTCCTGAGTTCCACATGCAACAAACAGAATATACTGAAGACATTGTGAAATATTTAATGTCAAGTCCTGTAAAAGATGCATGGATGATATACTGTATCATACTAAGGAAACAGCTAATGCAATAACTGTTCACCATTCTAATAGGCTCAGTGGTGGAGAAACTGATGGAGGCCCTGCTAAAAGCATGAAAGGAGAGACTGGTAGGGTACCTAGAGGAGGAGGAAGGTCTGATTGATGACAACCAACATGGCTTCACAGGTGGCAGGTCTTGTCAGAGCAACTTGATCTAATTCTTTGAGGGGGGTTATGGAGGTATATGTTCAGGGGGGCGGTGGATGTAGCCTATCTGAATTTCAGGGATGCGTTCAATTCCATCCCACATGGAAGGTTGTAAGCAAGTTGAACAGTCTGGGTGTGGGTGCTAGGCTTACAAAGTGGGTGGAGAATTGGCTGGGTGGTAGGGCCCAGAGAGTGGTGGTCAATGGGAAGCACTCCAGGGAACTAGGTGTGAAGAGTGGGGTGCCACCGTTGTAGGTGTTGGGGCCCGTACTATTTAATGTGTACATGAGGGACTTAGCAGAGGGTCTAAATGGAAAAGAAGATATATAACAGTGTGGATGTTCCGGGGGTGGGGGACCATGAGGCAGGATCTAGCCAGGCTGGAGGAGTGGGGCAGAAAAGTGTCAATTGCAATTCAATGCAAAACAGTGCAAAATAATGCACATAGGACGGAATGATCCAAGAGCCACCTACTGCCTGGGGGGGAGCACAGCAGGTCATAGAAAAAGAAAAGGACCTGGGGATTTGGATCACAGACACCTTAAATGCTAGGAGTCAGTGTGAAAGTGCAGCTGGGAAAGCAACAAGAGTGTTGGTATACATTGGGAGAGGCTTCACTAGTAGGAGGAGGAGGGAGGTGATCATGCCACTATATAAAACATTGGTCAGACCACAACTGGAGTGTGGAGTTCAATTCTGGAGGCCCCATTTGCAGGGTGACATGGATAGGCTGGACAGAAACACAGAAACATAGAAGATGACAGCAGGAGTAGACTGCTAGGTCTATCTAGTCTGCTCATTTGTTTTAGACCTGTTTTGACACTCTAGTTGCCCTTTGTAGTCAGGGCTCCCTTGTGTCTATCCCATGCATTCAAGGGTACAGAGAAGGGTGATCAAGATGATCCAGGGGATGCAGGGGTGACCATATGGAGAGAGGCTGGAAGAGCTTGGTCTTTCTATGCTAGAAATGAGATGGGAGAGGGGGGACATGGTGGAAACCTTCAAGTACATGAAGGGAATAAATAATGTTAAGGGTGATAGCATCTTCAGACTGAGGGAAAATTAAACCACCAGAGGCCATGCATTTAAGCTGGAGGGAGGCAGATTTAAGGGGGATGTGAGGGGACATTATTTCTCAGAAAGGGTTGTACAACCATGGAACAGGTTGCCAGAGTGGGTTGTGGAGGGGGATACAGTGGAGAAATTCAAAAAATCATGGGATAACTACATGGGACTAGGAAGGGGAGGTGAGAAAAGGCAGAAGGGAGGGAGGTAAAAGGGAGGTGGGGGGTATCTCAGGCAGACTCGATGGGCCAAATGATCTGCTTCTGCCAGTACAATTCTAGAATTCTTAGAATCAATGATACAGGACAGTAAGCAACATGGGTTCCCCAGGGTGAAGTAGTGCCAGATGAATATAATGTAACTTTTTGCTGGGTGACAAGGGAGGTGGACAGAGGATGAGCTGTCAATGTGGCCTATATGGACTTCAGTAAGGTCTTTTACACAATCCCACATGACAGGTTACTACTAAAGTTAAGAGGCTTAGTGGTAGGTGACTAAAACAAAATACAATGGGTGGGAAATTGAAACAGAAACATAGAAATTATCGTCACAGAGTGCCACTTGGCCCAACCAGTCCACCCATATTTTCCCCATCTATTCTGTCTCTTCGGACCCAACCTGCTGTCCATCAACCCTCCCCCTCCCTACCTATTTATCAATATTCCCCTATGCCTATCCCATACATGTTTGAAGCCACCTACTGTTTTTGCTCCCACCACCTCTGCTGGCAGACTATTCCAGGCATTCACCACTCTTTTAGTGAAGTAGTACTTTCTTACGTCCCTCTTAAACTTCCCCCATTCCAGCTACATTGCATGCTTTCTTGTCCTGGTGCACTTCCTCATTTGGAATAAACTCCTCTCCTGTACCCCGTTCACTCCCATGAGGTAACTGTAGGTCTGTATCATGTTCCCCTCCCCATCGTCTCTTGTAGGGTGTACATGTTGAGATCCCTCAATATCGCTTCATAGGGCTTTTCAGGTAACCCCTGCACCATTTTAGTTGCCCTCCTCTGGACTGCCTCCACCTTGTCTATGTCTTTCTGAAATGTGGCCTCCAGAACTCAGCACAGTACTCCAGGTGGGGTCTCATGTGCTTTCCAATACAGTGGAAACATCACCTCCCTCTTCCTGATGGTAATGCCTCTCCATATGCACTACAGCATCCAATTAGCCCTGCCTACTGCCTTGAAACACTGCCCCGCCAGTTTGAGGTCATCAGATATGATAACCCTAGGGTCTCTTTCCTGCTTAATGACTGTCAGTACAGTACCTCCCCCCATTTATAACCAGCTCCTGGATTTCTATGCCTTATGTGCATGATTTTGCATGTTGCAGCATTGAATCCCAGGTAATAATCATATCAGAGGGTTACCAAGCTCTACTCCTGCTCATTCATCAAATTTAATCACATTTCTTGTAAATTCCTGCATTTTTCTAGGGGTGTGCTACTGGTTTGTGGCCCATATCAAAATGATCATTATAAAATGGGCAAAGGAGTTCAAGGAATCTGATTGGTTGTTAGCCATGCATTAGAAGTGTCTAATGCATGGCTAAAACTAGAAACCCCATGTAGAATACAAGACCCATTTTATGCGCACAATAAGCCACTCTGTGGATGTGTGTTAGACAATTCTAGGGGACTGAATGCACTCGGCCTGCAGCTTCGTACCTCACAGCGCCCCCTAGTTGTGTGTTAGAAATGTCTAACACACACCCCATCATGTCTTATTGCTTACTCAGTGTTCATTTCATTGCCTCCAGCTGCCATGCCCCTGACCACTCCTCAAGCTTCCCAAGGTACCTATTCATTCTCTCCAGCCTTTCCTAGGTATTCACCATATTACAGATGTTGATGTGATCTTCAGAAAGGCATACCTTACATTCCATTTCTTCTACAATGTGACTTATGAAGTCATTGAAGAGGACCAGTCTCAATGGTGAGCCCTGCAGCACCACACTAGTCACTCCCCCTAATTAGAATGAATGCCATTTACCATTACCCTCTGTCGCTTGTCCTTAACCAATGATCCCTCAGTTGGTTAAAGAATAGAACCCCAAGGGTTGTACTAAACAGGGAATTCTCAGGGGAGATGGGGGTCATAAGTCAGTACTTTGCCCAGTTCTCTTCAATATATTCATAGGGGGCATAAGGGTGAAGCATGAAGGAATAGTCTGTCCGTTTGCAGATGACACCAATATCTGCAATAGAGTGGACATAATGGAGGGAATGGAGGTCATGAGGAGGGACATGGAAAGACTAGAAGAGTGGTCCAGAATTTTACAGCTGGGATTCAATGCCAAAAAAGTGCAAAGTCATGTACATCAGACACAAAAAACCTGGAGCCGAGTTCAAGACGGGAGGAGTGGTCATGGCATATACCTCGTAGGAAAGGGAACTCAGGGTTATCAATCAGGATGATCTGAAAGTAGTGGCCCAATTTGCAATGGTGGTGGGGAGAGCAAATAGGATGATGGACTGTATAAGGAGGGGGATAGCAAGCAGAAGGAGATAGGTTATACTCAGTAGCATTATTTCACTAGCAATCATAGGGGTTGCAAAGTCCCATTCCAGCAGAATCATAGGGGTTGTAAAACTCCCCCAACCACCACATTTAAATAAATAAATGCTAGGAAACCTTGTTTTAGGGTTCTTATGGGTTGCAGTGGGCATCATAGGGGTTGCAATAAAATCATAGGGGTCTCAACCGCAACCCCTGACTAACCCTAAAGGACGCCCCATCACCTCTCTCCCTCCTTTTCTCTAGGGTATGCATTTTGAGCTCCGTTAATCTGTCCTCATATGTTTTCTCATGCACTCCCTGCACCATTTTGGTTGCCCTTCTCTGGACTACTTCCATTTTGTTAATGTCCTTGTGCAGGTGCAGCCTCCAGTACTGCACGCAGTACTCCAGATGGGGCCTAACCAGTGTCTTGTAAAGAGTGATTATTACATCCCTCTTCTGACTTGTGATACCCCTACTAATACTCCCCAACATCCCCTTAGCCTTACCTACTGCTTTAGTGGTCTGCTTGGATGATTTTAGGTCATCTGTGATGATGATGCCCAAGTCTCTTTCTTCCCTTGTGATCGCCAGCAACTCCCCTCCCAACCTATAGATAGCTTCAGGATTTCTCTTCCCTATGTGCATGATCTTGCACTTCTTTGCATTAAACCCCAGTTGCCACTCTTCTGACCATTTTGCCAGTTATCCAGATCTCTTCTCATTATGCCAACCCCATCTGGATCATCTACTCTGTTGCAGATCTTGATGTCATCTGCAAACAGACAAACCTTACCCTCCTGTCCATCTGCAATGTCACTGGCGAAGATATTGAAGAGGACTGGCCCCAGGACTGATCCCTGAGGTACTCCACTTGTGATTTGCATCTCTTCTGACTATATACCATTTACCACCACTCTCTGTTTTCTGCCCGCCAACCAGTTTGCCACCCAGTTGACCAACCTCTGACACACCCCGAGCCTACTCAGCTTATCAATCAGTCTTCCATGTGGAACGGTATCGAAAGCTTTGCTGAAGTCATGGTAGGCGATATCAACTGCACCCCTTTGGTCCACCACTCTGGTTACCCAGTCAAATAAACTATGAGATTAGTTTGACAGGACCTTCCTGTTGTAAACCTATGCTGTCTTGGACTATGTGCTCCTTTTTACAAAGAACTATACACAGACAGTAATACTAACTAAGAGTTAGTAATAGTATACATTCATGGATCAAAGGTTAAAAAATGATCCCAAATTTTAGTATAAAATTCCATTTGGTCAGAGATGGAATAGCTAATCCTTTTGTTATTAACCATATTATCCATCCAGTCCATCCATTCTCTTACCAAGCTAATTTTAGGAGATTTCCATTTTTTAAGGATGAGTCTTTTGTAAGTTAGCGCCACAGCAAGTAACCATTTCTGTTGATATTTCTCCATAGCATACAAAGAGGAACAGTCACCCAAAATAAAGATCATAGGACAAATGGGAATTGTTTGATTAAGAATCTCTTGACATTTGTCATGGATTTGTTTCCATCCTGATGTAATATCTGGATGAGACCAATACATATAAAGAAGGTTAACAGCAGGGGAATCACATTTCGGACACCTGGCTTGATGAGATTTGTACATTCGAGTGACCTTATCTGGGGAGAGGTAATAATGGTGTAATACCTTGTATTGTACAAGTCTAGCTTGCACCTCTTTAGTACATGAGTATGTGGTTCCCCAAAGGGACATCCATAGCTCAGGGGGCAGCACTTTGTTTAAATCTTTCACCCACTTTCATCCAGCAGAGTTCAAAATGGAGGAGTCAGATTCAAGCAAAGTTTTATATACCAAACTGGCTCCTTTCCTCATCAGAGCAAGCTTTAATAGTTGAGACCATTCTCCATTATATTGTAATGTATGGTTATCATCTAAAATGGAGGAAAAAAGAGCTTGTCTGAGTTGAAGATATAGCTAAAAGTTAAGTTTTATAAGTTTACATTTGGACTGAAGTTCAGAAAAAGATAGTAATTGGTTACTTTGATGGTTCAGCATATCCCCAAGAGTTTTAACACCTGCTTTGTTCCATCCTATGTCTTTAAAGAGTTGATTGTTGCATTGTATAGCTGAACTATTCCATAAAGGACAGCACTGTAAAGGGAGTGTTGTATCTTTCGTGTTAGCAGTAAGTTCTTTACATAGCTTAATTAAAGCAGTAATGGTAGGGTGCCCACTCAAATGATTGGGCAACTTAAGAAATAACAGATCTGTCAAGCGTAATGGTTTAACTAGGCTTTGTTCCATTGTTAACCAGAGAGGGTGTTCATCTGTGGAGGTGGGCTGAAACCACTTAGATGTTTGCTTAAATGAGAAAGCCCAATGATAGCCTTGCCACCAAGGATATGCAAACCCACCTTCCTCTTTGTTCGCCCTAAGTTTTGGGAGGTTGAGCCTAGGCAGTTTCCTGTCTAATAGAAAAAAGGAAAAATTCTATCTATTTTTAACCATTTTGAATTAATTAGGATCGGCAGACTATTTAGCACATAAAAATCTTTGTAGCAGTGGCCATCTTAATGGCACTGATTTTTCCCCACAGTGAAAGGCCTATGTTATTCCATTTATTTAGCTCATCCTGTATTTGTTTAATTAGTGCAGATAAACTGGAGTCTGTTGTCTGGCTGGCTGAATTATGTATTAAGATATCTAGATATGTTAAGGACTGAGATGCCCATTTAGTATCAGGTAAGGAGAATAGTCTATCTTTTTCGTATGATGCCACATTATGTATCAGACCCTGCATTTTGGTCCAGTTAACTGACAGACCTGATGAGTGATTAAAGGTTTGTGGTAAATTCTGAAGATTACAAATGGAGTAGCAGGGTTGAGAGATGGTAAGCAAAAGATCTTCAGCATAGGCTGCAACTTTATGTTTAGAAAGGCCAACTGAAATGCCATGTATGTTGGAGGCATCTTTGATTTTACTAATTAGAGTCTCAATGCATACGCTAAATAGAAAATGGGAGAGACGACAACCTTGTCTGGTGCCTCTACTTAAGTTAACAATTTGGGAAATGTGGCTATTTGTAATAATGGTGCACTGGGCTTCTGATATAATTTAACTCAACAACAATTATTTTGGTCAAAATTGTACTTCTCAAGTATCTGAAAGAGGAAGGGACATTCTAATATATCAAAGGATTTGTTTATATCCAAAGATAAAAATGCTGTGGGGACATTTTGTATTTTATATGTCCAAAGTACTACAAGAATTATACAAATAATGGGCCCTATGCTCGACGGAAGGCAATTACGCCCAGAGGCATGTATCCTGCCTGTGAAGCTCCGTGGCCCTGGACAGGCACAGGGTGTGTGGTATTCACTACCACATGCACCTGTGGGGCACCTGTCTGTGGCACTGCCCCCCCTCACCAGGCAGGACTCCGCAGTGTGGATGGGGGCGAAGTAGCTGACGCAGATGGCCATCCAATCAGATGCCCATCCCGGTTCCAGGAGTGGATCCCTTGCACATGTAGGATCAAGTCCAAGTGCATGAATAGCCCCTGCAGGCACCAGGACCTGTATTGCTGTGCTCCTCTGTCCAACCACCCACTCTGCCCAAAGAACCACCTTGAGGTGGCACCTGCTGCACTGATGTCCCCCTCCAGAAGCACCAATGCCCATTCTTGTCTATACGGAACATACCCCCATCTCATATCACATGTCTGTCCCATCCCTGTGTACACATATCACACCCCTGAAACTGATTAGCCCATTCCCAACAGTTGCAGACATACCCCCCCAACTCTGGAATGACCATACCCCATATTTGGTGGCATTGGTGGCACCCCCTCCACACACACACACCTGGCAGCCCTGTCACTGGCATAGTGCAAGACACCCTAACCCCCCCTACCTCTCCAGCACCAACATAACCCTCTATCCCCATACCTGTCATTTGGTGCCATGGCTCTGGATGGCCGGTGGCACAGCCCTCCGCACACCACCATAGCTGCTGGCCATCTGACTTATGCAGGGAGCATGCCTTGATATATAGACTATGCACCCCCTGAGAATGTCAGATTGCTGGTCGCTGTGGAGGTGTGTGGAGGGCTGTGCTGCTAGCCATCCTGAGCTGCAGCACTGACCGACAGGTATGGGGGACAGGGGGTGATGCTATCAGTGCTGTGAGGGGCCCCTGAGCACTAATGATGGGGTGGGGGCTGGGATCAGGTATCAGGGTGGGTGGCACATATGGGCATGCAGGGCAGCACAGTGATGCACTGCATTGGGGGAGCAAACTCCATCACCTGGATGGGGCATCTGTGTGTTGGGTTGGGTTGGAAGTGGTGCTTTATACAACCTCAGGGTTGAGACACCCGTGTGTGTTGAGGGGGGTCCATTTACTGTCACAGGATGTGGCATCAGTGTGTGTTGGGAGGTAGTTGACAGGTAACACCAGGGGAGATGGGACACTGCCGTGTGGTAGAGGAGACAGCCCTGTAGGCCAGTGCCCTGCTGGGGGTGGGTCCACTTGCAGCCAGGATGGGCAGGGTCATGGCTGTGTGCATGTGTGTTGGGGGGGCAGACAGATGCTGGCACAGGGTGCATGGGCTGTGCGTGGGTCTCAGCAGGTAGTGATGTTATGGCAGAGTCCCCTCTGGCATGTCCGGTGCCCTCTTACGCTCCCAAGTGCACACCACTATGCACCTTAGTGAATGGCTCATAGTACTTGCATGCCCCCATCCACACCCGGTGCATTGCTGTCCATTTGTCCGGGAGATTGGGTGCAGATCCATGTTGCACATGGATAGTGAATGCCATGGGGGTGGAAGCCCGTGCTCAGATTCCAAACTTGGGGTTTCCTACGCACCTCAGATACGTGCATGTAGGTTCTCTTTTTTGTTTTGTGCATAGGCACTATTGTCTGCAGCATTCCTTCCACTCATGAAACCCACTTGCTCTTCCCTGATAAGTTTATTTATAATGCTTTGAAATCTAAAGGCCAGTACTTTAGCCAGAATCTTGTACTCTACATTAAGTAGAGATATTGACCTAAAGTTAGCACAGTCTAAAGTGTCCTTGTTCTTTTTAGGTAGTAAAGGCTTCATTCATAGAATTTACAAGTAGGTTTTCATTGAAGGATTCAGAATAAGTAAGGAATAAGTATTTGGTTACAAAAGGTTCTGTTTGTTTGTATAGTTCTGCAGAAATGCCGCCTCAACCTGGGATTTTACAAGAAACAAAGAATTTGAGAGCAAGTGTAATTTCTTGGTGGGAAAATGGTTCCTGTAGTTTAATTTTATCTTCTTCAGAGAGATGTGGCAGTTTAACAGAGCATAAAAACTTGACAGTATTGAGATATTTATCACAGAGTCTTGATTCATACAAAGAAAGATAGTACTGATGAAAGATAGTGTTAATGTTTTTAGTGTCATGTTGTTATTCATAGGGTTCCATATACAATTGATGGCTCTAAGAGTATTCTGTTTTTTTAAAGTGGCAAGTCAGAAGTTTACAAGCTTTTTCATCTGATTCCCAATATTTCTGTTTGATATGGAATGGGGCATATTCGTCTTTTAGAGAGAGTATGTTATTAATTTCATATTTCAACAATACAATTTTATGAATTATTTTTTGTCTTTCCTCTGGGTCATTCTTATGTCTGTTCTGGAGGGCTAGCAACAGTTTCTCCTTATCATTAAGTTCCATTTCCCTTTGTCTGTTAAGAAGGGGGATAAAACCTTTTAGAGGCACATTAGGGAGCGAAGAAAGACCAAGGAAGAGATAGTTAGGCTTAATAAAGAGGAAAGTGGGTGGGCAGAGGGTGACAGTGAAAAAGCAGGGATGCTGAACGAATACTTCTACTCAGTATACACAAAAGAAGAGGAGGGAGAGATACCTAATCCAATCAATAGAAGCACTCTGGTTGGGGGGGTCGATATCAGTGCATTCACAGAAGAAAGGGTTCAGAAAGAACTCTTAAAACTGAAGGTGGACAAAGAAATGGGCCCTGTTGGGATTCACCCCAGAATTCTAAAAAAACTAAGGGGAGAACTAGTGACACCACTGACTACCCTTTTTAACAAATCATGGGAGGATGGTGTGGTACCTGAGGACTGCAGGTGGGCAGATGTGATTCCCCTTCATAAAAGTGGGAGCAAAGCAGAGGCAGAAAACTACAGACCTGTTAGTTTGACCTCAGTGGTAGGGAAAATGATGGAATCACTTCTGAAAGAAAGAACTGTTGAGTACCTAGAGGCCAGCAGGGCACAGGACCCAAGGAAGCATGGATTCACAGTGGAAAGGTCATGTCATACAAATCTAATAGATTTCTTTGACTGGGTGACCAAAGTTGTAGACCAGGGAGGGGCTGTGGACATGGCCTACCTAGACTTTAGCAAGGCATTTGACAAAGCCCCACACAAAAGATTAATAAACAAACTAGCCAGCCTGAGAGTGGGTGCCAGGGTAGTAGCCTGGGTAAAAAATTGGCTGGCGGACAGGACACAGAGGGTAATAGTAAACGGAGTCCACTCCCAAAAAAGGGGGGTTTCCAGTGGGGTACCACAGGGCTCAGTACTAGGTCCGGTCCTTTTTAATGTCTTTATAAGTGACATTGCAGAGGGACTGAAAGGAAAAGTATGCATCTTTGCAGATGACACAAAGATCTGCAACAGGGTTGATACACAAGGGGGGAGGAAAGGATGAGAAGGGACTTGGCAAGGTTGAAGGAATGGTTATAAGTATGACAGCTTAGATTCAATGCAAATAAGTGCAAAGTAATGCACCTGGGAAACAAAAACCCAGGGGAAGAGTACACAATGGGGGAGGTACTAACATCAACAAAAATGGAAAGGAACCTGGGGGTAGTCATACCAGATGACCTAAAGTTAAGCAAGCAATGTGAGAAGGCAGTAAGGATGGCTGGGGGATATTGGTATGTATAAGAAGAGGCATCATCAGTAGAAAACAGGAAGTTGTTATCCCTCTGTACAGGCAGTTGATGAGACCCCATCTGGAGTACTGCATGCAGTTCTGAAGACCCCATCTCTGCAAGAACATACACAGGATGGAGGCAGTCCAGAGGAGGACAACTAAAATGGTGCAGGGTCTGCACCAGAAGCCATACAAAGAGAGACTAATGGAGCTTAATATGTATATCCTTGATGAAAGGAGGGAGAAGGGGGACATGATAGAAACTTTCAAGTATGTCAAGGGAATCAACAAAGTCCAGGAGGGTAGCATATTTCAGAAAAAGAGATGTACAAGAACAAGGGAGCACAATTTGAAGATAGAGGGAGGATGGCTCAGGGGCAACATGAGGAAGTATTTATTCATGGAGAGGATGGTGGACACATGGAACGGCCTTCCTGAGGAGGTTGTGGGGTCAAAAACAGTGGGTGAATTCAAGAATACGTGGGACAGACATAAGGCAATTCTGGTGGTGGTAGAAGGAAGTAGGCTGTTAGTTAACTAGGATCTGCAGCTTACCCCATAAGTAGGGAAATAGGCAGACTTGGTGGGCCAAGTGATCCTTATCTGCCGTCAAAGTCTATGTTTCTATGTCTCTTTTTATTGGCAGAAAATCCTATTATTCTTCCTCTGATGAAGACTTTAATAGTTTCCCATGGACATTTTTTGTTTGTTTCTCCATTATAATTAATTTTTAAAATGACTTCAGTTTCTTTATTTAACTAAATTCCAAAGGCACTATCCTGCAGAAGAGATGTATTAAACCTACATCTTTGGTGTTTTGCACCTGAATTACCTAGATAAAGGTTGGCTTTTAGCATGCTATAATCAGAGATAATTCTTGACTCATAATTAATACTGATCAAATCATTACAGAATTTTAGAGGCAGAAAAATGTAATCCAGTCTGCTCAATGAGTTATGTCATGCTGAGAAGAAAGAGTAATCTCTGACTTGGAGTGAGCTATCCTCCAACCATCCAAAAGGCCTAAGTCACTTAACATAGATTGGAGAGCTCTCCCAGATTTGAGAATTTTGGAAACATTGTTATGAGGTGACCTGTTGAGTAAGGGGTCACAAACTTCATTAAATTCTCCTCCCAAAATCAATTCGGAGTCAGTCATTTTGATAATTTCATGTAGTAGTTTAGTAAAAAATTTTGAGCGAGCATTGTTGGTACATATATATTACACAGAGAAACTTTAGTACCATTAAGGAGACCTGTCAAAATATGAAAATGGCCATCAGAACCTATTACCGGTGAGGTGTCAATGAAGTTTACACATTTCCTGTCTGAGATAGCCACTCCTCTTTTCCTTGTGATAAAGCAGCTTTACTTTGCAACAGCAGCCCAGTCCTTAGCTAATTTATCTGCCTCAAGCAGGGAGAGTCGAGTTTCTTATAGGAAGGTAATGTCAATTTTATGTTTTTTTCAAGTAAGAAAGTACTTTTTTCCTCTTAATGGGGGATCCAAGACATTGCACATTCCCAGATGCAATATTTAGGGTACTCATATTTAGCGGTTAATTCAGAAATCACTTAATAAATACAAAAAGAAAACCTCTTAAGCAAATCTGAAACCAACTAGGACAAAAGTAGTTAACCAGCTTAATAATTATTATCAGTAAAATCTAGTTGTTACAGTGTAGTATCTGTATAGATTTATGAACAAATAAAACAGTAGTGTAAGGGGAATGAAAACTAATGAGCCACAATTCAGATTTCACAGCCAACAATAATCCAGAATAAAACCAACAAAGGCTGCAGCTGTGAAATCAAGCAAAGGTAAAACCTTCTTCAAACTGTTAGCTCAGCAAAAAGGAAAAGGAAAATTAGAAAGGAAAAATAAAAGGGGATGGAACCTCTGTCAGGCTTCATTACAAATATGGAATACAACTTTAAAAGGGAAAGATCAGTGTCTTGAGTTAACTGAGTCAACTAAAGTATTAATGCTTCGGACCACAGTTGGTGTTATGCTCCCAGAGACGATTACCACAATGGTTAGAAAGGTACAATAATATGGGTACAATGCTTGCATTCAAAATCCGTATACAAGACTGTAACCTTGATGATCTGGCAGTCTTGAAGAAGAAGAAGAAGAAGAAGAAGAAGAAGAAGAAGAAGAAGAAGAAGAAGAAGAGTGTTGCTGCACCAGCATCCGCGATCAAAGAAAATCTGCATGGCTGTTTTGGGAGGGGGGGGGAGATCCTTGAAGCCCTCTTTTATCCCAGATTCATTCACAAGGACCCCACAGCAGAGGCCAGGACATACCTGGAGCTACAACAGCTGAGAGCAGTGTTGAGAATGTTGCCTCCTTTTAAGTTTAGGGTAATCTAATTACCGTAGCTCATTTCTCTAGATCCTCTGAGTCTCAAGTTTTCAGCATTCCCAATGTAGTTGCAAACATCATAATCAGAGAAGAATTTACAAATGGAGCATTGCACTCTACAGTGTGGACAAAGATGTCAATATGTATTGTATATATAAGTATAAAATGATACTAAATGAATCGAGCACCGTAACACCAATTTGTTCCAAAGGTCAGGTTAAAGAGGGTAGAGTGGAGAGAAAAAAAAAAGAGATTTATTTGTCCATTGCATTCATTATATCTAGTGGTACCTTTAAATGGGTAAAGTAAA
Source organism: Neoceratodus forsteri (assembly GCA_016271365.2). Lineage (NCBI taxonomy): Eukaryota > Metazoa > Chordata > Ceratodontiformes > Ceratodontidae > Neoceratodus > Neoceratodus forsteri. The sequence continues at coordinate 177,157,496 of JADMNL010000026.1, read as the reverse complement.
TTGGATAAAGTCAGCAGCATTTTGATCAACAGTAAGGTGGGTTCAGAGGACCTCCTAGAGAATGAGATGCAGAATGCACAGAGGATCAATGGGAGGTTGAGTAACCCTTTGTGTCAATGAAAATATCAAAGCTACAGAAATTCAGAATACACATAAGGAGCCAGAAGAACTGTGGGTCACCCTGGAAACAGGAAATGGGACAGCCATGCAAACTGGGGTTGTCTACAGGCCTGTAGACCAGGGGAGGACATAGCCACATTACTGTTAGAAGATATACAAAACATGACAGCTAAAGGGGAGGTTTTGATAATGGAAGACTTCAATATGCCAGATACAGATTGATCAATACTAGCAGGAACATCTGTCAGAACTAGACACATAATGGATTCCCTGCAGAGGGAAGGCCTCAAACAACTGGTACAACAACTCACAAGAGACAGGGCTATCCTATATCTAGTACTGACTAACAGGGAAAGGATCACAGATCTCCAGGTAGAAGGTCACCTGGGAGCCAGTGACCATCACATGGTATGGTTCAATTTGGCCACTAGAACCAAATCATCGCATTCCAACACAAAAATATAGAACTTCAGAGGAGCTGACTTTGATAAGATGGCCAACAGAGTTAAGCTAGCCCTGGCAAAAAGAAATACAGGTGAGGGGGTACAGGCAAAGTGGGTAAGCATTAAGGATGCAATACTTGAAGCAACATCCCATTGTGTTAGAGAGAAAAGGAAGTGCAAAGGAAGAAGAAAACCACTTTGGTTCTCAAAAACAGTAGCAGAAAAGGCCAGAGTCAAAAGGCTAGCCTTCAGGAAATATAAGGGAACGCAGCGGGATGCAGATAGGGAGGCGTACCAAACTTCCCTAAGGGAAGCAAGGAGGGCGGTAAGGCAGGCAAAGGCCCAAACCGAGGAAACACTAGCACAAACAGTAAAAGAAGATGGCAGGACTTTCTATAGATACATTAGTGAAAGAAGAAAGTCCAGAGTGGGTATTGCTAAGATCAAAGGGGATAAGGGTGCATGTGATGAGGAGGACCACGTAAAAGCATCTATCCTAAATAGATATTTCTCCTCAGTATTTACTGAAGAGGAAAGTAGGGTAGGGCCCACAGCTCCACACCATGGACATGGGGGGAGGGAGGTGTGCACGAGTCCCTTCACAAAAGAAAGGGTCCTACAAGAGCTTGATAAACTCAGGGTGGACAAGGCAATGGGACCTGAAGGCATACATCCCAGGGTACTAAAGGAGCTAAGGGTGGAATTACCAGAGCCATTATCAGAACTGCTTAGTGATTCTCTGAGCACAGGAGAGGTCCCTGAAGACTGCAGAAGGGCTCAAGTGATCCTGCTCCACAAGAGTGGTAGCAGGAAGGAGGCAGGGAACTACAGACCAGTCAGTCTTACCTCAGTAGTGGGCAAGATTATGGAGGCACTCCTTAAGGAAAGGATAGTGCAACACCTGGAATCCATAGGAGCACAGGATCCAAGACAGCATGGGTTTACAAAAGGAAGGTCTTGTCAAACTAATCTCATAGATTTCTTTGCCTGGGTAACCAGAGTGGTGGACCAAGGGGGAGCAGTTGATTTTGTCTACCTTGACTTCAGCAAAGCTTTCAATACTGTTTCCCATAGAAGATTGATTAATAAGCTGGGTAGGCTTGGGTGGGTCAAGTTGGTCAACTGGGTGGCAAACTGGTTGGCGGGCAGAAAGACAGTGGTGGTAAATGGTATACAGTCAGAAGAGATGCAAGTCACAAGTGTGGGGTACCCAGGCATCAGTCCTGGGCCCAGTCCTCTTCAATATCTTCATCAGTGACATTGCAGATGGACTGGAGGGTGGTTTGTCTGTTTGCAGATGACACCAAGATCTGCAACAGAGTAGATGATCCAGATGGGGTTGGCAGAATGAGAAAAGATCTGGATAAACTGGCAAAATGTTCGGAAGAGTGGCAACTGGGGTTTATTGCAAGGAAGTGCAAGATCATGCACATAGGGAAGATAAACCCTGAAGGCACCTATAGGCTGGGAGGGGAGTTGCTGGCAGTCACAAGGGAAGAAAGAGACTTGGGCGTCATCATCACAGATGACCTGAAATCATCCAAACAGACCACTAAAGCAGTAGGTAAGGCTAGGGGGATGTTGGGGTGTATTAGTAGGGGTATCACAAGTCATAAGAGGGAGGTAATAATCCCTCTTTACAAGACGCTGGTCAGGCCCCATCTGGAGTATTGCGTGCAGTACTGGAGGCCACACCTTCACAAGGACATTAACCAGATTGAGGCAGCCCAGAGAAAGGCAACCAAAATGGTGCAGGGACTGCATCAGAAAACATATGAGGACAGATTAATGGAGCTCAATATGTATACCCTAGAGTAAAGGAGGGAGAGAGGTGATATGATCAAAACATTCAAACACCTTAAGGGCATTAGCAAGGTGAATGAGTGTAACATGTTTCAATATAAGAAAAATAGCAGGACAAGAGGACACAGCATGAGATTAGAGAGAGGCCAATTAAGGGGTAATGTGAGAAAGTTAGTTTTTGCAGAAAGGGTTATGGATGCATGGAATGGCCTACCTCAGGAAGTGGTGGATATGAATACAGTGCAGGGCTTCAAACAGGCATGGAATAGTCATAAGGGGAGCAATACAGATGAGTATGAATAGATAGGCCATTGACAGAGCAAAGGCCAATGGCACATTCATAAGGTAGAAAAAGAAATGGTCAGACTGGATGGGCCTTGCGGTCCTTATCTGCTGTCAACTTCTATGTTTCTATGTTTCTATAAAAACAACAAGGAGGGTCTGTGGGACTTCCTGTTTATGAGCTCCCTAAGGTATATTAATGGTGGACAATAATGAAATAAATAACCAGGGAGCAGTGAGGAAGAGGAAAAAGAAAAAACCTTAGTTCAATGGAACATTTCAGGAAGCGTTTAAGCTGAACAATAACTGCAAGCACAGAACTGGTAGAAGAGTCTTACTGATCTGTAAGTAGGGTGTCATTATCAGCAGCGGTAACAGTCCTGCAAACCCAACGTGTTTTTAGCCTGCAAGGGTAAAAGAAATGCAAACAAGTTAAAATATTATCATTAAATACAGGCAAATAAGGGTTAAAGTAGAGAGGGTCCTCCCTCCTCAGAACCAGAAGATAGTGGCATCAAAGGGTAACAGCCGGCTTGTAAGCCAAGAAGATAAGCAAGATAAGCAGAGTGAGGGATCACCTTTGAGGGGAGGCATTGCAGTCTTCAAAGACAAGTAAGGCATGGATTCAGGCTTCTTTCGTACAGGTAGCAATTTCATTTCTGGAGATCTCACTGGAGGATTCTGATGACTGCAAGGTGGCAATGCTTTCTCTACTTCCACTTCTTCTTCTTTTTGGGTGTTATAAAGTTTGACATCATTATTGGGGTATTAGTGTCTGTGTGCTGGGAAGGATTTCCTAAGGATAACTGAAGAGGCTGGTATGAGTATATTGCTGGAAAATTTCTATCCCCCCTTTGGCAGGTTCTTGGCCAGTGTGTTTCAAGTGCAGAGAGGATCAGCATGAGAAGGAATATTCAGCAGATCAGGATTCTTACGATTATTCTGGCATATGTAGGTTTGGAATGGAGATCTCGAGACCTCGGGCTAATTTGAAGGATTGGCCGTGGCATGTTCAGAGCAACTGTCATGAATGAAATCTCACACTTGGCTAGGATCACTAAAAGATAATGGCACTTTGCCGGTAGTCTGAACAACTGTAGTAGCAGGCTATTTAACATAGTATGTCAGCTTCTTTTGCTGGAGCTCTTTCTTAACTTTCCCAAAAGCTTTCTGTTTTTCCATTGCTTCACTGGACAAATCCTGAAAAATCTGCATTTCATTCTCCTTCAAGTTTAGTTGTTTTCTCTCTCTCTGGCCAAACAAATTATTTCTTCTTTGAGTAACATAGAAGATATGCTATGATGGGTCTTGGTTTGTTCCCTTTGGGGGGGGGGTTGAGGGCAAGGGAGTGGTGTGCTCTCTCAGTTTCCAAAGGCCAGGGCCAGTTGTAATTCAAAATTTCAGACAGGGCTTGTTGTAAAAAGAGAAGCATATTTGTACTCTCCAACCCCTCAGGGATGCCCAGAAGTCTAATGTTATCATGTCTCCCCTGATTTTCTAAGTCATCTAGCCTTTGTAAAATAAACTGGAGGGATTTGTCTTGTTTCTTAGACCGTTCCTCTAGATAGTAAATTGAATCCTGCACAGTTTGCAGTTTATTTTCTGTAATGTCAGTTCTACTCGATGTTACAAGGAATTCTATCTGAAGTTTGTCAAGAGTTGATTGTAACCCTCCGATGTCAATTTTGATTTCCTTAAACATGTTTTTTACTGCAGCCAAATCACACTTACAAGTATGGTGAGTGAATGAAGCAGCGGCTCCACTGACTGGTCCCTTGCCATTTTCACTGTTCCAAGCTATCACGGGCATCATTTTTATTTTTATTTTTTTATTTATTGAGTCTTGGATTACAACACCTTTGAAAAATACAACTCATTTACAAAGGTTCTACGTCAGTAGTACAAAAACAAAACAAGGTAAACAATAAGGAAGTAAATAGCAGATATCAAGAATATAATTAAAACAAATTAATACCTCAAAAGCAATCAAAATAGCACTGAATGTTGCTCAATATAACAGTAGAGTGGGCTAGAAGAGAGGGCAGCCTGGGGGGGCCTTGTCAAAATCTAGGAGAGAAAGTAATGGGGTGTAAAGTGGGGGATGGGAGAAACAAGAGGGAGAAAGAGATAAGTTGCACAGGAGGTGGAGAGGGAAGGTGCGGAGTTGCAAAGGAGGTAATGGGGATAGAGAGATAAGAGGATGGGGAGATGGAAGGAGGGAAATAGGGTGAGTGCAGAGAGAAGGGGGGAGTGCTGGTGAAGTGAGGAGAGGAAAACAAATTGATAGTATAAGGAGAAGAGGCGGGGTTTAGTCAGGAGAAGGGGCAACCTAGCAAGCCTTGTTGAAAACCCGAGAGAGCGAGAGAGTAGTATGGGTGGGAGAGAGGTAAGAGAGAGAGAGTAGTATGGGTGGGAGAGAGGTAAGAGAGAGAGAGTAGTATGGGTAGGAGAGGAGGTAGAGAGAGAGAGAGAGAGAGAGAGAGGTAGTATGGGTGGGAGAGAGGTAAGAGAGAGAGAGAGTAGTATGGGTGGGAGAGAGGTAAGAGAGAGAGAGAGTAGTATGGGTGGGAGAGAGGTAAGAGAGAGAGAGAGTAGTATGGGTGGGAGAGAGGTAAGAGAGAGAAACGTAAGAAGAAGGAGAGGAAGACGTTGCAAAAGAGGTGGCAGGAGATGAGAGAACGGGTGGAGGGTGGAAGAGGGAAGGTGAGGAGGAGCAAGGGAAGAACTTGAAGATGATTGAGCAGAGAAGAAGCAGAGGTGAGGGGTGGAGGGGAAAAGGCTTGAGGGTAGGATCGAAATGAAGTGCCAAGAGTTGAAAGTGCCGAAAGGTATAAGTACAATGATAAAATAAGCAGAAGGCTGCTAAGGGCGGCAGTCACATATCCTGTTGGTTAATAGATGTTGACAGAGTTTGTGTTTGAAAGGGCCGAGTTTTGACTCAGCAGAGATGTCCCTACTCAAGGAGTTGAGCCAGAGGGGTCTCTGCAAGCAAAAGACCTCTGACCTAAGGTGGTGAGGAATCTGGGAACAGTAAAGACCTGAGTTGCCAAGCTGTGAGTATGCTGAGTACTGTGACAAGGGCTAAGGAGCTGTTGGACCCCAGGGGGTAACAAACCAAGGTGTGCCTTCTTGGCAAGTAAGCAGGTTTGATACTGGATCCGGCCGAATAATTGAAGCCACCCAGTCTGAGCATATAGGTCACGTGTGTGTGAGGCGGGCAGCCCCAGTAAGGAGTCTGCATGCTTTGTTAAGAGCAACAGTGATCCTGTGAAGGGATGTAGCAGAGGCAGAGCCATAAACAACCAGCCCATAATCAATGATGGTAATGACAGAGCTGAAAATTGCTATTCTTAGTGCCTCGGGAGTGAGACTATGCTTCTGCCTGTGGAGTAGGCCAGTCCTTATGTTGACAGCTCGAGCTACATTATCAATATGTTGGGAGTAGATGAGTGAGCTAGCAACAGTGACCCCTAGATATTTGAAGGAGTGGATCTGTTCACGTGGGGTGCCAATGCAGTTTGTGATGAACAAGGGTTTGGACTTGTGTTTCTTATGGGCATAGTTGAAAAGCATCACTTTGGTCTTTATATAGTTTAGCACCAGTTTTTGAGTGCTGAACCACTTTTCCACTTATGAGAAACTGTGTTGAAGGTTATCCTGGAGGCTTTTAGGGTCAGAGTTACTAGAGTAGATCACGCATCATTTGCGTAAAGCAGAATCTGTTCATGACAGGCTCATGGGAGGTTATATAAGTAGATACTGAAGAGAAGGGGCCCCAGTATAGATCCCTGAGGCACTCCAGAATGGACTGGCTTCCTTTCAAAGAGGACATTGGTTATCTTGACCTGCTGCAAATGGTCTTCTCAGTAACTTTTGAACCAGCTGACAGCATCATTCGACACCCTTGAGAGCGATAATTTCCCGAGTAGCAGTGAGTGGTTCACAGTATCAAAGGCCTTCGTTGGGTCAATAAAGGCAGCCCCTACCAGATGGCCTTGGTAGAGTGCGTTATGTATGAAACCAGTGAATTCTAACAGTGCGGTGGTGGTACTATGACCATTATGAAAGCCATGCTACTGGGGACATTGAATATTGTACTTGTCCAGGTATTCCACAAGCTGATCTGCAATTATACACTCTAGTGCATTCGATAGAGGAGGTAGAATGGAGATTAGGCTGCAGTTTGTGTGCTGTGCCCTATCTCCACCTTTGTGCACCGGGGTTACTAGGGCCTGTTTCCATTTTGGGGGGAATTGCACAAGCCTTAGAGAAAGGTTCAGAATCTTGGTAAGAGGTGTAAGAGTTTCCTTGAGGGTGAGGGCAAGAAATTTGAGATCTAGATTGTCCCCACTGAATCTTGATTTACAGTACTTTGAATATGTACTTTCTAGCCTCATGCTAGTAAACTCTTTGAAGTAAAGGGGGGAGCCTACAGCTGAGCATCACAGACTGGGGGGGGGGGTGGCAGGGGCAGAGACCATGAAAAAATCAGGGGGGAGAACACTGCTGAGGTCTGTAAAGGCATTGTTAAAAATATTGGCTATGGCCATTGGGTCAAGAGTCTGGCTTCCATCAATGTTAAGCATGGTGGGTGCTCTCTTGAGGTCTTTGCCAGTGACTTCCTTTATGTTGCTCCAGAAATGTAGAGTCATTTGGAGAGTCTGTGAAAATTAAAACTCAGGAAAAATACTAAAAATTTGCTTGAAAACAAAAATAATTTTTAGATAATCATTTGTATAAGTGATGTACTATAGAGTAAGATGACTGTCACTTTTTGAAAATAATTTAAAATAAAATGAATAATGAGTTTCTCTGAGCCTGACTGGAGCTCTCAACTCATGCAGCTGTTTCCATTGGGTGCGAGCGCACACTCCAATGCAAAGGGATCTGAGGAAACTAGGAATAGTCTAGGGGTAGCAGCTGTGTTTCAATGCCAAAACGTGTAAGGTTACGCTTTTAGATCTGTGGGACCCAGGGGCTGTGTATAAGATGGGTGGAGTGGAGCTTACAGTCACCAAGCAAGAAAGAGATCTAGAGGTCATCATCAAGGTAGCTGGGCAATATCACAAAGCAGTGGGAAAGGCTAGCAGGATGTTGGGGTGCATTGGGAGAGGGATTTCTAGCAGGAGAAGGGAGGTGGTTTTGCCATTGTATCACTCACTGGTAAGGCCCCGCCTAGAGTACTGTGTCCAGTTCTGGAGGTCATACCTCCACAAAGACATTGAAAGGGTGGGGGCGGTGTAGAGGAGGTCAACCAAAATGGTGAGGGGACTGCATGAGAAACCATATGAGGAAAGGCTGCAGGAACTCAGCATGTACTCCCTGGAAGAGAGGAGAATGAGAGGGAGCATGATCAAAACCCACAAGTGCCTCACATGAGTGAACAAGGTGCAAGTGGAGGGTCTATTTCAGAGAAAGGAAGGCACTAGAACAATGGAGCATGCAATGAAGCTAAGAGGGTGAAAGTTCAGAAGAGATGTGCAGAAATACTTCTTCACAGAAAGGGTGCTGGATGCCTCATGCAGTCTGCCAGATGAGGTAGTGGAGGCAAAGATTGTGGGGCGGGTAGTGTTAGTTGGAGTTTGCTTTGAAGAAGGGAGGGTAACCAGTGGGGTTCCTCAGGGTTCAGTGCTGGGACTGGTCCTCTTTAATGTCTTTATAAGTGACATAGTAGAGTACCTGAAAGGTGAGGTCTGCCTCTTTGAGGATGCAGATGACAGCAAGATCTGCAACAGGATGGACACTCTGGTGGGGAGGGGTGTGGCAAGGATGAGCAGAGATCTGAAAAAACTGGAGGAGTAGTCAAGGGTATGGCATCTAGGTTTTAATGCAAAGAAGTGCAAAATAATGCATTTGGAGCAAAGAAACTCAGGGAAGAGTACAAAATGGGTGGAGTGTTACTGATAACCACCGAGCAGGAAAAAGACCTTGGATGGCCTAAAGGTGGCCAGGCAGTGTGACAAAACAGTCTAAAGGGCTAGTAGGATGCTGGGGTGCATAGCAAGGGGGTATCACCAGCAGAAAACAGGAGGTGGTGTTGCCCCTTTATAGATCACTGCTAAGAACCAACCTGGAGTACTATGTCCAGTTCTAGAGACCACAGGACAGATTTTCAAATGTTCAATACTGTCGCAAGCCCCTGGTGCGCTGAACCATATGCTACACTAGGCATGTGGCATTCACCGATCAGCATTCAGAATTTTCCATCCCTTGAACTCAGTGCTGCAAATTTGTGGTCTAGCGTAAACCACTCCTTGGGAACTAAGTAATGGAGCTTGCACCAGATATTTGACGCAAGCTACCATAAAGCATGAAAACTGTTGCAACTGCACCCCAATACTAGAAAATCAGGTGCAGTTGCAGCAAGGAAGTTCTATGCACCACCAAAATCTAGGTCACATGGTGCAGGGTGGCATGCAAGCCCTGCACCACCATTTGAAAATCCTGCCCCATATCTCAGAAAGACATAGAATGGAGGCCTTTCAGAGGAGGGCAACCAAAATGGTTTGCATCAATAGCCCTCTGAGGACAGGCTAAAGGAGCTCAATATGTACACTCTGGAAGAGAAGAGGGAGAAGGGGGATATGATAGAGACCTTTAAATAACTCACAGGGGTAAATAAGGTACAAGAGGGAAGTATTTTTCAGGAAAAAATGTGCTCTAGAACAAGGAGACATGCTACGAACCTGGAGAGCATTAGATTCAGAAGAGATGTGAGCAAGTACATCATCACAGAAAGAATGGTGGATTCCTGGAACAGCTTTCCAGCAGAGGTAGTTGGGGTGAAAACAGTGGTGAGATTCAAAAATGCCTGGGATAGGCCTGAGGGAATAGTAGAGGTAAGGGGCGGAGGAGAAAGTGCCATAGATCAAGTAGGGTCTGCAGCAAAAATAAACAAAACAATGGGCAGACTGGGTAGACCAAGCGGCCCTTATATGTTGTGAGATGTATGTTTCTATGTGAGCTTCACGCATGCGTGGGATAGGCAAAGGGCACATTAAGTAGAGGAAACTGGGGGGAGTGACACATGTGACCAACTAGAATCAGTGGTGATAGAACAAGCAGGATCATGGGTAAAATGGATGGCCTAAAGGTACTTTTCTGCTGACAAAAATCTATGTTTCTATGCTTCTATAATGATTGTATATGCAACACAGAGAGGGAGCAGGCTCTTGTGGTGACAGAAAACAGAAAACAGAAATATTTTACAAACATGCATTTTTAGGCGATGGTTTGTTCTGTTATTCAGTGCTTCATTATGACTTTGTGTGTGCTTTATTAATAATTGCAATAATTCCGGGTCATGCCTGAAAAAGGTGTTTTGCACCAGAGCACTTACCCAGTCTTCAAAAGAAATAAAAAATGTTTGTAAAGGGAGTTGTAATGCAGGATGATCTGAGTTATTAATTTAGTGTTGTCAATCATGTGGTAATGTTTGGGAGAGTGAGATATCCATTACTTAATAGCAATGTGATGTGTTTGTCAGGAGGTCAGTTACAGAATGATTGCCTTTTGAATCTATCCACATAATTTTTCAATATAGAATGATGTTGCACTTCAGTCGCAATAAACTTCCTTCTTCTACATCTAATTACTTCTAATTCTACATCTAATTAATTCTCGTTTTTCCACCCTCACTCCCTTTGCTTGGCAGTGGGCCTTTTCCTATCACCTTCACTCCCTCTGGAACCTGCTTCCCTCTTCTCTCCATCTCTCTCTCTTTCTCTCTCTCTCTCTCCCTCCCCTGGCTCTTGTAGGCACCTGCTAATACTTCTACCCACCCCACCTGCTCTTGTAATCTCTTTCCTTGATCTTTCCCTGCTGGAGTCCCTGCTATCCCTGTTGTTGAGCTGATCCTCCTAGGTCCTACCTCAGCTTGTATCAGGCTCCTTCCTTCCTTTTATGCATCTGTTTACTTTTAATGCTGTTTAATTTTATATGCCCTTGTACAATGCTTAAATTGTACTGTTTACACTTGACTGTGTAACCATCATGAATATGCTGTATGTTTTTATTATTCTACTTCCTGATCCCATCCCCCAGGTTGTACCTGGAATCAGTCCTCAGCTCAGTGCATCTCTCTCAGTTACCAGTTAGCATAATTTTCTGAAAAATAAATACATAAATGAATTGTGATTGGTCTAGAACTGTTGGGGTAGGTGAGAGTCATCTTCATGTCAGATCCCCAGAAAGTAAGTAAAATAAAACAAAACAATTTTACCCAAGTTATTTTTAGCATACAGCAGCACAATTCAGCAAAGCAGTCAAGTCCTTCCCTTACTGACTCAAAAATAAGTTGTGTCTTTTGTTTCATGGCCAACGTGTATTACTATTTTATGACTGCTGCAGCACACTTGCAAAAGCTTTGCCATTCTTTCTTACCATTTGAAAAGCCTATATGAGAAGTAAATTGCAAACACTGTTATTTTTAAATGGGGCTGCTTGGAATCTGTCCGATGAAATTGGAATCCTTGGATTCTTGGCATTTTTTTTGGGGGGGGGGAATGTGGAATTTTGGTATTCAAGCCCCAAAAATCTGAATTCTGAAAACAGTTAGCAGACGCAGAATTGGAACTGGAATCTGATTCCACAAGATGGCTGTACAAATACAATTTAAGTAAAGCTCAGTCCAACAGTGAGTCCTTTTCGAAAATTCAACTTTGACATAATTCTTCAAAATGCAAACAGGACAGAATCCAGAGAATCTCATCACCACTACATCAAACGTACTTGCATAGTGGTATTCTTTGCACCCATTAATATGTTTTGCAAAAGATTTACAGCAGAGGGAAAAACATTTTTAGATTTGTCTGCAATGAGACTGGCAAGCATACTACAAAAACTCTGTAAAGTGGAATGCATAGTGCTGGATATATTCAGCAAAGGGATGGCAGCAAATTCTTTTTTTGTGGGCAGCCCTGATGCTTTCTGTTGCCCCATTTGGTTTCCATCTCCTTTGTCCCACCCCAATTAAGAGTACCTGACCTTGGAGAGCAGCGTACCCCATGGAGACCCACTATGTCCTGCTTTTCACTCGACTGTAGAGGAAGCAGCAGAGGGATGCACTCTATCCCTGCATCACCAGAGAACACACCAGTCACCTCTGTGATTCACCCACCGTTCACCAGTCGCAAGAGCGAGAGACCTTAGAAACTCACTCCTGAACTTGAATCTCTGGCATGGCACCAATCTCATACACAAAATAATATATTTTCCACATATGTCAAACTATATTTAAAATATACTGAACATGGCTTTTTTTGTAGATTTCAAATATTTAAACTAGTGACAAAATAATGTATATATGGTATTGTATACACAATGGGCTGTCTCAGAATATGATATTTATCTTCACATGTGAGGGCAGGGCAGTAACTCATGAGTGACAGAGACTCAAGTGAGCTATGTAAGCCCTTCCCCCTCATAAGTGATGCTATACTGTATGGCCTATTCTGAGCAGTTGTTATAAACTAAAACTTGGTAGGAATGGACCAGCTTGAGGGAGTAGAGGAAAAGTGGGGTAGGATCAAAGAGTCAGTTCTGGAGGTGATCGATTCTTGTGTAAGATAGAGCACCAAAAGAAACAAGTAAAAAAGGCAGACCTGGTTCTCAAAAGAAGTAAGGGAAACAGCGTGGGTGAAATAAATGGCCTTCATAAGATATAAGAGGGAGAGAGGAAGGGAGGGAATATGGGAGGAGTACAAGACCAGGCTAAAAGAGGTGAGGTTGGAGGTCAGGAGAGCAAAGGCAGACACAGAACTGTGGATTACTGATGGTGTGTAGGGGGGAAAAAGAAGTTTTAAAATATGTTAGAAAAAAAAGGAACACTGGGGGTATTGTCAGGGTAGCTGGTGGGGGGAGGGCATGGATAGGGGAAGATGACAAGCTGAAGTCCAGTGTCTTAAACAATTACTTCTGCTCAGTTTTCACTGTTGAGGATAATGTGCCTCTGTGTGAGAGAGTGGAATCAAGGCAGTCACACAGGGGTTGTGGGAAATGGGGAGAGTAGTGATCATGGCTGAAGAGGTGAAACAAGCATCCACAGGGTGGAGAAAGCACCAGGCCTGGATGACCTGCATGTAAGTGTACTCAGGGAACTACCTTCAGAACTTGCTGAACCCTTGACGCAACTGTTTAAGTAAGCAATAAGACATGAAAAGATATGCTTTATGCAAGCAATAATAACCAACAGGGTGGGCGGTATTGGCCAATACGGGACCGCCCAGGGGCGTAATGAGGCCCAATATCACAGGCAGAGGATCTTATAGCCACTGGAAGATCCAGTTTTGCCCATACCACCCACCCACCCTGAAGGGTATTATTGCACTTGGAAAATGGGCTACCTGTGGCATTTTAATATGGAATTTAATAAAATAAAAAAATAAGTTAATAAACTAGTGTAAAGATGAAGTTAAAGTCTTTATGTTGTAAAGTAGTCCCTCCCTTCCTGTGCTGTTCCATAATCTGTTGCCCCCCAAAAATAACCATTCTCTTTTACTCCCCCCCACCACCACCACCTCCAGATCAAAATGGAGCTTGTTGTACACCTGTCTCGATCGTTGGTGTTCTTAACAAAAAAAACGTTTTCTGTCTGTCCTGGAGGAGTCCTTTTTTTCCCCCGCATGGAAGTTGTGACTTTGCCGACCAATTTAATTTAATAATTCATGCAACACTTCTTTAAAATGCCATTCTTTGAACTGTTTCCTTTTTTTTTTTTTCGGAACTTATAAGAAGGAGGTCCTAGAACTTACCAGCCAAACTGAAACAAATATTCAGCTTGATCCTCACCATGGCAGCTGCAACTGCAGCTCCTGCATTCTTAACTCTGACAGTAATATCACCAAGCCCACCAGCAAAAGTCACAGTAAACCTGTCTTTAACAAACACTGCCAAAAATGAGAAAACAGCTGTGAGTCAGCTTCCATATTCCTTGGCAGAGCGAGCTGATGATCACAGTAAAGTGGCATGGACTGGAGTTCTTACGGCTGTGAGATGGCACGAACAACTTCAATGCGAGACAATAGCCCTAAGGGAACTCACTTGCTCAACTCGGTATACAGTTTTAAAACCAAGATATCTTGGGTTTAAAATCACATACTGAGTTGAGCGGGTAAGGGAGAGACCAAGAGTGACTGAGAGAGAGAGAGAGAGATAGCAGCAGATCTGTGGTCCAAAAAACAAACTACCAGGGCTCTTACACACATTAGTGCTACCGAAGCTAGTGCTGTCTTGCTCAGCTTGTGATTCTGCAGGTGTGCATCATTTTTCCCAGCAGCTATGCTGAATTTTGTGTAAATCTTGCAGTGGGAGCAGGGGTAGATAGGCCACTACTATGCAGTTTCCTCAGGCAGCTGATACTGAACTACTGAGCACTGGGGGGCTAGTATGTCTCGCTAAGCAAGACAAAGAACATGGCGATGACTTCATATTCAAATTAGGAAGTTTAGCCAATTATGAAGCAGGGTGGGCAGTGGGATACTCCAGTGGGTGAAGGGGCACTATAGGCCGGTACTTTTTATTTTCTGGGCATCTATTGAAAGTTAATGTACCCCCCTGTCAAGGGTATTAGCCAGTCAGATGCCAGGAAATAAAAAAGCTAATTTTCTAAGGTGAAATACTCGTATGCCTCAGGTGCATTGTTAGGCACAAGGTACAGCCAAGTGCTATTAAATGCACCTGAGAAGTGTGATTATTTCACCGTAATGGCATACCTTGGAGTGTCTTATTGCTCTTATAAAATGGCATTTAAATATTTGACTTAAAATGAATGGAAATAAGAAGAAAGTGGTTTAAAAAGATATAAAATGGACCTTTCATTGAAATATGCTTCAATTTTAACTCTGAATATAAAAAATAGTCCAGATTCTGGTAACTAGGGGATTAGCTAGATACAATAAAACATAATGAAAATCATGCATGGCACACATTTTTGTAAGAAGAAAACATGTTATCTTACATTTCAAAACAATTCAAGTACTATATTTTAATGGAAATGTTTTGAAACATAGAACCTGCCTGGTTGCTTTTTTTTGGGGTTGGGAGTATGATTGATTTCACCTGAAAACACTCATATGTGATTCAAATGTACAGTATGTGCTTTTATAAATTTCAAGAATGTATTTCAGCAGTGTGTGTCTGCTTGGTATCCACTGATAATAGCAACAGAATATGGGCAACCATCAAAATGGCGACTCCATGTTCGGCACTTTTGGGATGGGGGACTGACAAGGGTAACGAGTGGTTCTACTGTGAGGGTAGGGGAAAGTGACTGGAAAGAGAGAATGGCAAGGGGAGGGGGAGGGATAGGGAAGAGGGTTATGCAGAGGAACTGTCCCTGCTGCCGCCAAGCCAGCTGGGTGTTGTGGTGGTGAGAAAGGCTGGCTCCGGCTCAGCAGGTACTGGGTTCGGGGCTGGGGATGGGAGGCACTGAATTTTGCCATTGCCTGTGGCTCCTGGACGTAATTTTTTTTTTGTGGCCAATTGTGCCCCTCTCCGACATGCACTCCCGTGGAGTTAGGAATCCTAATGTGCAGAAGTGCTGGGGATTTTCAGCCCCATAAAACAGTTTAGGTTGCTGGGTTTTGGTTCACCGGTAAGTGTATATTGCCGATTTGCTTTTCTGCAATATACACGCGCCATAATAGCGATCACCATTTTGCGTTCGCTATTATGACCTAGAACCGTGTCTGCTTCTGCCTATGTACCTGTGTTGTCCCACTTTTCTTTTTGTTTATAAAGTATTATTGCCTCCTTTCTCTACTCTGTTTCTTTTTCCTCTGTCTTTCTTCACATTCAACATATGGAATATTTACCATGGAATGTTTACCTTGAAATACAAGGATTCAAAATTCTGCTCAGTTCCACTGGCAGAATGTTCCTCTCCCAGCATACTGTACATGCACAGCAAAGGCCTCTTGTAGAGCCGGAGACTCAATTATGTAAGCAATAAGACATGACAGGATGTGCATGAAATAAATGTTACTGCATATCCAGTGGTATAATGAGGCATGAGGCCACAGGCTGAGTGCCATGAGCCCCTGGAAGTGTGGTACAATCTGTTCCATGCACACCCCTGGAGTGTTTTATTGCACTTATAAAATGGCCACATTTTTTAACTTATTAGCGTTAGAAAACATCATGTTTATGTGGAGAAAAAACAGATTTAATTGTGAGAGTTTATAAAAATTAGTCCTTCCACCTGGTAAAAAATGACGTCATTGGGTATGAACATCACAAAGTTTTGCTTATGTAACATGGTTTATTACTTAAGAGGAAAATTGCTATAGGATTGAGGTGAACAGTTAGTAAGAAAAAAACATGTTACCTTGCATTTCAAATCAATATATGTACTGTCTCTTAATGGAAATGTGTTCAAAACTTTACACCTGCCAGGTTGCCTTTTATTTGGTGGTGGAAGGGTGATAGATTTCACCTGAAAACACTTATATATGATTCAAATGTACATGCTTTTATAAACTTCAGGAATGTATTTGAACAGTTTGGGTCTGCATCTGCCTATGTAACTGTGTTTCTCCACCTTTTCTCTTTGTCTATAAAGTATTATTGCCGACTTTCTTCATCCTTTTTTTCTCTCTTTCTCGCCACATTTAAGATGTGGAATGTTTATCATGGAATGTTTACCATGGAATACAGGGATTCAAAATTCTGCTCAATTCCACTGGCAGAATGTTCCTTTTCTAACATACTGTACGTACACAACAAAGGCCTCTTCTAGAGCCAGAGGCTCAATTATCTCACTGTCAGGGCAAGCAGAAGAGATTTCCCTGATGAGCAGGTAGATAGAAGGGGAATTTTTCACTGTCAGCAAAGAAACTGTTGTAATGAAAACTATAAACAATACTTAATGTTTCTAATTTGTTTATGTGTGTAAGGAGAGTGTGATGATCAGGGAAACAACACATATACCACACTAGTGGTGAATAAACAGGGTAAATAAATCATGTTTTTTTGGGATAAATATTTATAGTGTATAGTAAGGGGCTATTGTGTATAGAAATCAGAGTGTTCAGAAATGTTGTGCCACAGTTCAAAATTTCATGGAATGTGATTGTACCACAGTGTGCACAACAACATTTTGAAACGCTCTAGAGGTCCTCACGCCGCTCTGAGCAGTGCCGCGTCGCAGAACTCTCAGAGTAAACTGCCTAGTAGTGAACACTATGGCATCGGCGGCGGTCTTTTCAAAAGTAAAGGTCTCTGCTCTAAAATATATTTCCACACTTTGTAGGTAAGTTTTCCTAAAATAAAACTACAAGTTGCTGAAATGCTCATCTAGCTTAGCGAGAAACCAGTCACCATGTTTATTTTTTGAAACCCCACCCATATGACAATCAGAGCCAATAGTAGCCCATCATTAGATGCTCCCTCCCCTAACAACCGTGCTAAGGGTCTGGTAACCACACAATTAAAACGAGCTGCTCAAACAGTATTTCATGTGTTTTTCCCCCTCAAAAGAAAAATCTTTTTTTTTTTTTTTAATAGTGTAACTATACACTATAAAAAATACTGGATGGGCAACTGAATACACAACCTGTGTGTTGTGCCACCTCGGGGTTCTGATTCCAGGGGACCTCTCGAGCTTCGCTCTCGAGGTCACCAGGAATCAGAATCCCTCTTTGGCACAACACACTGGTTAGAAACATAGAAACATAGAAGTTGACGGCAGATAAGGACCGCAAGTCCCATCCAGTCTGCCCATTTCTTTTTCTACCTTATAAATGTGCCATCGGCCTTTGCTCTGTCAGTGGCCTATCTATTCATAGTCATTTGGATTGCTCCCTTATGCCTATCCCATGCCTGTTTAAAGCCCTGCACTGTATTCATAGCCACCACTTCTTGTGGTAAGCCATTCCATGCATCCACCACCCTTTCTGTGAAAAAGAATTTCCTCACATTCACCCTTAATCGGCCTCCCTCTAATCTCATGCTGTGTCCTCTTGTTCTGCTATTTTTCTTATATTTAAACATGTTAGACTCTTTCACCTTGTTTATGCCCTTAAGGTGTTTGAATGCCTCGATCATATCACCTCTCTCCCTCCTTTGCTCAAGGGTATACATATTGAGCTCCATTAATCTGTCCTCATATGTCTTCTGATGCAGTCCCTGCACCATTTGGTTGCCCTTCTCTGGACTGCCTCAATTTGGTTAATGTCCTTGTGAAGGTGTGGCCTCCAATACTGCACGCAGTACTCAGATGGGGCCTAACCAGTGTCTTGTACAGAGGGATTATTACCTCCCTCTTTACGACTTTGTGATACCCCTACTAATACACCCTAACACCCCTAGCCTTTACCTACTGCTTTAGAGGTCTGCTTGATGATTTTTAGGTCATCAGTGATGATGATGCCCAAGTCTCTTTCTTCCTTTGTGACTGCTAGCAACTCCCCTCCCAGCCTATAGGTGGCTTCAGGGTTTCTCTTCCCTATGTACATGATTTTGCACTTCTTTGCATTAAATCCCAGTTGTCACTCTTCTGATCATTCTGCTAGTTTATCCAGATCTCTTCTCATTCTGCCCACCCCATCTGGATCATCTACTCTGTTGCAGATCTTGGTGTCATCTGCAAACAGACAAGCCTTACCCTCTAGTCCATCTACAAGGTCACTAATGAAGATGTTGAAGAGGACCGCCCCAGGACTGATGCCGAGGGTACCCACTTGTGACTTGCATCTCTTCTGACTGTATACCATTTACCACCACTCTCTGTTTTCTGCCCGTCAACCAGTTTGCCACCCAGTTGACCAACTGCCCATCCGAGCCTACCCAGCTTATTTATCAATCTTCTATGTGGAACAGTGTCAAAAGCTTTGCTGAAGTCAAGGTAGGTGACATCAACTGCTCCCCTTGGTCCACCACTCTGGTTACCCAGTCAAAGAAATCTATGAGATTAGTTTGACAGGACCTTCCTTTTGTAAACCCATGCTGTCTTGGATCCTGTGCCCCTATGGATTCCAGGTGTTGCACTATCCTTTCCTTAAGAAGAGCCTCCATAATCTTGCCCACTACTGAGGTAAGACTGACCGGTCCGTAGTTCTCCGCCTCCTCCCTGCTACCACTCTTGTGGAGCGGGATCACATGAGCCCTTCTCCAGTCTTCTGGGACCTCTCCTGTGCTCAGAGACTCACTAAACAATTCTGCTAATGGCTCTGCTAGTTCCTCCTTTAGCTCCTTAAGTACACTGGGATGTATGCCATCAGGTCCCATTGCCTTATCCACCCTGAGCTTAGCAAGCTCTTGTGGGACCTTTCTTTTGTGGAAGGGAGTACTGCTCACCTCCCTCCCCTGTGTCCATGATGCTGAGCTGTGGGCTCTGCCCTACCTTCTCTTCAGTAAATACTGAGCAAAAGTATCTATTTAGGATAGATGCCTTTACAGGGTCCTCCTCCTCACATGCTCCCTTTTCTCCATTAAGCTTAGCAATACCCCCTCTGGACTTTCTCCTTTCACTAATGTATCTATAGAAAGTCTTGTCACCTTCTTTTACTGTTCGTGCTAGTGTTTCCTCAGTTTGGGACTTTGCCTGCCTTACTGCCTTACCTGCTTCCCTTACGGCAGTTTGGTATGCCTCCCTATCTTCATCCCGCTGTGTTCCCTTATATTTCCTGAAGGCCAGCCTTTTGGCTCTGACCTTTTCTGCTACTGTATTTGAGAAACAAAGTGGTTTCCTTCTTCTTTTGCACTTCCTTTTCTGTCTAACATAATGGGATGTTGCTTAAACTATTGCATCCTTAATGCTTACCCACTTTGCCTGTACCCCCCCACCTGTGTTTCTTTTTGCCAGGGCTAGCTTAACTCTGTTGGCCATCTTATCAAAGTCAGCTCCTCTGAAGTCCCATATTTTTGCCTTGGAATGGGATGATTTAGATGTAGTAGCCAAATTGAACCATACCATGTGATGGTCACTGACCCCCAGGTGACCTTCTACCTGGAGATCTTTGATCCCTTCTTTGTTAGTCAGTACTAGATCTAGGATAGCCCTGTCTCTTGTGGGTTGCTGTACCAGTTGTTTGAGGCCCTCCCCAGGAATCCACTATGAGTCTAGTTCTGGCAGATGTTCCTGCTGGTATTGACCAATCTGTATCCGGCATGTTGAAGTCTCCCATTATCAGAACCTCCCTTTAGCTGTCATGTTTTGTATATCTTCTAACAGTAAGGTGTCTATGTCCTCCCTCTGGTCTGGGGGCCTGTAGACAACCCAGTTCTTATGGCTGTCCCATTTCCTGTTTCCAGGGTGACCCACAGTTCTTCTGGCTCCTTATGTGTATTCTAAATTTCTGTAGCTTTGATATTTTCATTAGCATGACAGGGCCACTCCTCCCCTTTTGCACCTCGGTCTCTTCTGAACAATACATAGCCAGGTACTGAAGTCTCCCAAGTGTGGTTACTGGTAAACCACGTCTCACTAATTGCTACTATGTCCAGTTTAGCCTCTGACATTTTGCCTGCAGGTCTGGGATCTTATTTCCCAGGCTGTAGCATTTGTGTACATGATTTTCCATTGGCCAGATTTTGGTGTGTTAGTTGTTGGGTGAAGTTTGGCATTACCCTGTGCATCATATGGGGAGACAAACCTTTTTCTTACCTGGTGATGCAAATGAGCGCAAACATGCTGAATTCCTGTTTGACTACTAGCTGAGGGGGAGGGTGTTCTTCCCATTCGACGTAGGGTGCTGCAACCTCTCCCCATTTGCTAGTTTAAATATTCTGCAAAGACATCAAACTTCTGCCCCAATGCACTGACTCCCTCTTTAGTCAGATGCAGTCCATCAAATTTAAAGAACTTTCGTTCCCAGAACTGTTGCCAGTTCCCTACAAATCTGTGTCCTTTTTCTTGGCACCAGCCCTTGAGCCACGTGTTTAGCTCCCCTATCTCCCCTTCTCTGACCTTCCGTCCATCTGCTCCCCTCTCCCAGACTGGCAGGATCTCAGAGAAGGAGATGCCGGATGAAATAGATGACAGTTTGTCACCCAGCCTAATCAAGTGTTCCTTGGTCTCCACAACTGACCGGCTGGCGAGATCATTAGTCCCTATGTGTACTAGGACATCAATGTTTTCTCCTGCTTTGTGAACAATTTTAGCAATGCGGTCAGTGTCTCTCCATGCTGATGTACCTGGGAGACATCTGACCATCACCCTGGCTGGAGATGGGTATCAACTCCTGAATCATGGAGTCTCCATGATCAGAAGTTTTTGGATTTCCTTTGTGCTTGTTTTGTTTTGGTTCCTGATTTGGATGAGTTTTGTTGTGCTAGCTCCTGTGCCGCAGTGTCCTGCTCTGCAGTGTCTTCTGCCACTTTATTTGATTTCAGAGATAGAGGTAGATACCTGTTTGTAGTGTTTATATGGTTTTTGGAGGTAATGTGTTGGAGAGCAGAGAGTGATGGGGCACCTGATTTGCTCCTTCTAACCACCTGCCAACCTCCTGGACCAACTACCCTCTCGCGGTCGAGGGTTTTTCTGTTGGATGCTGGGGAAATGGCGGGTGGTTCTTATAATGTATTTCCTCTTCAATATGAAATTTGAGGCGCAATCTCTGCCCATGCTGCCCAGAGCTGAGCCCTAAGATCTCCAAAGGCCCAGCATGTGGGACAGTGTCCTAAATCCTGTAAGACTGTCCTTCTGAAATTGTTCCACAGTACCTGCAGTTAATGAAATCCATTCCAAATAAGTTGCTGGGTTTGTAACCTAGTCAGAGTAATAAGAAGGAAAAAAAGGAAAAAATGCAAGTAATGGTTTAATTGTGCTTTGTTTAACTTGTTATAACAAGTTAAATTACTAGTGCCCCTGTAAATGAGATCACCTTGTGGAGGCCCCACTGATCCGCCCCTTCCTGCTCTGCCACAGGAAATGTCACAACTGTGGTACCCTATAAAAGGAGTGTAGCGTGGGGTGGTTGGGGATGGGGGGTGGCTGGGCCCTTCCCCTGCCTAAAAAGAAGAACCACGGATGAAAGAACAAGGAGGTAAGAGCAGAAACAATCAGTCAACATCAAATGCAGTAACCCTGAAAGCTTATCCTAATGTAAGATAAAACTGTAAAACCTGTAAAGCACCACCTGTAATAATTTCAGAGAAGATATACTCTGTAAGAAACACTTTGCTCCAGAGAAAAATAAAGCAGTAATTGTGCATAGTTGTGCATAGTTGCCCATCCAGTATTCTCTATATTTTCATTTAGAACACCATTTATTTCACTTAGAACACCATTTGTTTAAATTAGAACACCATTTATATAACTTAGAACATGTTATTTCCACTTAGAATCTGGAAATGGAACACAGAGAACAATGGGCCAGATAAAGAACTTACAATGCAAAGAGAGGCAATTTTAAGCTGAAACAAGGTAAAGCAGCAGTAGAAACACTCCAAATGGTGTGGTATATATCAAACACATAATGGATTGCAGTAGAACAACACATTTATCTCCACACAAGTGGTAAGACCTTTATAACTAACTTGTGGATTCGCTACTCGTGAGTAATGGGTGTTACCACTCACTGGTGGAAATAAATGTGTTATTCCACTGCAATCCAATATGTATTTCATATTTAATTAATTTGTTTTATTTTTTATTTAAGGTATTTTTATTTTTAGGGCTCAGTTAAAGGTTTTTACAGTGTAAAGGCAGTGGTCATGTTTGTTATGTAAGATTAGTTCTGGTTGTAGGGGGACTGATGGAAGATGGTTCTGGTTGTAGGAGTATTGATTTGCTCATTGTGTGATGTGGTTTAGGACCAGGATGACTGTGCATTTATAGAGATTTAATGAACGGTCAGCTGATGTCTCTTGGCCAATGAGATTTCTAGATTTTTTCTTGCCATTTTATAATTCACTGTCAGGGCAAGCAGAAGAGGTTTCCCTGATAAGCAGGTATAGAAGGATGATTTTTGATTGTCAGCAAAGAGACACTTATAATAAAAACAATGAACAATACTTAATGCTTCTAATTTGTTTATGTGTGTCAGTAGAGTGTGATGATCAGGGAAACAACATCTAATCCTTTTTGTATTTATTTTTTTAATTTTTTTTTTTATTTTTAGGGCCCAGTTGAAATGTTTTACTGTGTAAAGGTAGCAGCCATGTTTGTGATGGAAGAATAGTTCTGGTCGTGGGGAACTGATTTTCTCATTGTGTGATGTGGCTACTCAAAAATCCAGTCAGGTTTAGGACCAGGATTACTATGCATTATGTAAGCAATAAGACATGACTAGGTGTACATTATGGGGTGATAACCACACTCCTAGGGACATAGTTAAGCACAAGGCTGAAGACCGAGTGCTGGCTGCCCCTAGGAGTACGGTTAACACACCATAATGCACAACCCCGGAGTGTCTTATTGTACTTATAAAATGGCCATCTATTTTTTAAAATATAGTTTATTAACAGAACTAAATTTTTTTATATGTAAAAGTTAAAAAAATTACAGTACATGTTTATAAACTAAAGTAGTCCTTCCACCTACTGGGACTATATTGAATTTACAGATTTGCATTAGGTCTTTTGACCTAATACAGATTCCATAGTTGTAGTTTTTTTTACACTTTTGTGGTGTTGTACTCATCAATGACCCTCCTTGTCCAAATGCATATTAAATTAAACAAGCATTTGTCAATGCTGAATGTTTGCTTGCTGGTATTAGCATTGGAAATGCAGCAGTTAGAAGCAGAATAGGAATAGCAGTGAAGTATTGAAGTTCACACCAACCCCACCTCCAGCCTGTAGAGATAGACAGGCGTTGGGGTAAGTGTTTGGGTTATCACCCATGAGGGTCATGCAATGTCACCTCACCCTATTCTGCAGACAGCGAAATGTGTTGAAGTGTGCCTTAGGGTTTTTGGCTTTACAGTCACCCCATTCCATAAGGACATACGTTGAAATGGGTGCAGCATAGGAGAATGGGGTGAAGTCTGGGGCCGAAGAGTCCAAGGTACACCTTGATGCCTGTCAGTGGCTGGGGGGTGGGGGTGGGATGGCATGAGCAGTACAGTCAGCAATCCAAAGGCACACCCCGATGGCTGTCCATTTGTACAGAGTAGGACATTATGGTTAGAAACCCTATTGCCTCGAGCGTTTGTTGGTATTCACAGTACAAATTTTCAACATGGCCTTTGGTGACCTCACATCATGAAAGCATTTGGGACCTCTTCTCATGAAGAGTGGCAGTGTGATTTTGTCAATGTGTTCCGAACATTGAATTCCAAGAGCGACAGTGCCATTCTGCACCACATGTACGAAAACACAGATCGGACAGGATGTGAAAAATGACAGCTGTACCATCCATAGGGAGGTGTGAAGAGATGGCAATGTTGGAAATCTGTAGTGGGAATATTAAAAATGCTCGCACTTCCAAGCATACGTGGAAACTGCACAATGCATGCGCATAACACAGTCATTTTATGGACTTTCATCACCAGATTTTCAACATAGGCATTTTACGACCTGTGCTCATGAACAGTGTCACTGTGATTTTCTTAATGTGTCCTGAACACTGATTTCCCACAGCAACCATGGTATTCTGCACCGGAAGTGCAAAAACACATTTAAGCCAGCATGTGAAAAATTATAGCTGTACTGTTCAACAGGAGGTGTGGAAAAATGGCAATGTTGAAAATGTGGAATGAAAATATTGCAAATGTGCGAAGTTATGAGCGTGCTTGGAAACTGCGCAGCACACACTCGCAACACAGTCATTTTATGGACTTTCATCACCAAAATTTTCAATATAAGCATTTTAGGACCTCTGCTAATAAACAGTGTCACTGTGATTTTTGTAATGTGTCCCGAACAGTGATTTCCCACAGCGCCCGCGCTATTCTGCACCGGAAGTGCGAAAACACATTTTGGCCAGGATGTTAAAAATTACATATATACTGTTCATAAGCAGGGGTGGAAAAATGGCAATGTTGAAAATCTGGAGTACACATATTGCAAAGGTGCCAAGTTACGAGCGTGCATGGAAATTGCATAACGCACACTTGTAACACAATCATTTTATGGACTTTTGTCACCAAATTTTCAAAATAGGAATTTTAGGACCTCTGCTAATGAACAGTGTCACTGTAATTTTCGTAATGTGTCCCGAACACAAATTTCCCACAGAGACTGCGCTATTCTGCACCGGAAGTGTGAAAACACATTTCAACCAGGATGTGAAAAATGACAGCTGTACTGTTCATAAGCAGGTGTGGAAAAATGGCAATGTTGAAAACCTGGACTGAAAATATTGCAGATTCGCGAAGTTCTGAGCGTGTGTAGCAACTGCGCAACGCACTCTCATAAAACAATCATTTTTTCGATTTTTTCCACCAAATTTGCAACATACATTTTTTGAGAGCCCACCTCATGAACACTGGCACTGTTGTTTCATTAATCAGTCCCGAAAGGTGATTCTGTGCAGTGACTGCGAGATCATCTTTTGGGATTGAATAACGCCATGACAGTGCCTGAATTCATGAGGAGGGGTCCCAAAAACCCCATGTAGAAAATTTGGTGCCAAGATTTCAAAAAATGCCTGAGATATGCATCAAAGTTGAAAAAAAACTATTTATGCCATTGTACAGCTTACCCGCATTTCCTCACTTTGCGATCAGCTTTGAAGAGTGCAGACGTGTTCCCGGTCCACCAAAGATCGTCATGTCAGACTCCGGAGGTAAGTATGGGGTGAGAGGGGGTGTAGGGAGGTAGGGTGCACTGTGGGTGGGCTCGGGTTGTGGTAGGGTTCAGGGAGACAGCAAGGGACTGTTTTCTTTTTTCACAGGTTAAAAAAAAACATCACAGGACTTTTTTTTTTTTTAACGGGGCATGTGGCACACTGGGGTGGGCTCCCAGCATGCCAATGGAGTGCTTTTTTGGGGGGGTAGCTGTAGTCAACTGGGGATTGGGCATCCCTATTGGCACAAAAGGAGGGGCACAAGAGCGGAAGGGAATTGGGCACCCCTCGGCACAAATCTACTGGGTTTTTGTGTGGGGGCATTATGCTGATGGGAAGTGAGCTCCCCCCTCGGCAAATCAAACTAGGATGGGGGACATAATGCTGAAGGGGAGTGGGCTCCCCCATCGGCAACTTTAACTAAGAGGGGGAATGAAGCTGACAGGAATTGGGGCCCCCGTCAGCAAATACACTGTTGTGGGGGGGCATATGCTGCCGAGGGGGATTGGGCACCCCTCGGCACAAGGGGACTAACTAATATTGTTTGTGAACAGGCGGCAAGCCACCTGCCATGTTCACAAACAATATTACAGTTGGCAAGTTCCACCCAGCAATGACAGGTCACTCCCTCATTGCAGCGGAATGGCTGACGCTGCAATGACACAGTGGCCCCTGATTGCTGCGGTGAAAACGTTAGAATTTGGTGGCACTTTTGGAAGCCAGTGTCATCAGCACACTGTGCCTCCATTGGCCCACCACTGCCAAGCCCCCAAATGCTGTGCCTCCCTTGGCTGCCACAGTGCAGCACCTCCACAACCCGCTTCTCTCCTAAGCTGTCACATAATGTTTCTTCCACATGCGTGCAAGCAAACATAAAAATGACCATCTTAATGAGTGTCAGTTTGTTGGCAGTTGGTGTCTCACTCCCTATTATTATTATTTTTTTTAATATTGGGGTGTCCGATGTGAGATGTGCAGCTTCAGTGAATTTCAGCAGCAGAAACTGCTCCTGCAACTTGGCTACTGTTATATAAAACTGCACATAGCATTGTAATGTGGGTGGGTCACTCTGCTGAACAGTGATGGGAGGCAGTTGTCAACATTGTGAAATGGAAGCCTCAAGAACTGACTGCATGTTTTTGAATGCAAGCCTTAATGGCTTCTGTGGGAGTAAAACAGACTTGCTGCCATGACCGCTCAGCCGGTGTGATGGAGGACTCGCTCACTTTTCCTGAAACAGTGACAGTGGAGATTGTTCTACAGAGCACAGGGTGGCAGATGGTACGGGGGGGTTTTCATCAGGCCGACGATGTTACAGGTACACCTAGGCCATTTTTTTTTATAGGGGGAGGGGTGCCATTGAGACCACGGTCAGTCCTGCTAAAATTGGCCCACACATGGTGAATTCTGCTAATGGCTGCTGAGAGAAACAGCTGCTGGAAGAAGGTGCAAGTGCTTTAATCACTGTTTGCCATGTTTCAGTGAGCAAGGGAGAGCTGTTTCACTCACTTGCTCAATTGCTCCTACATTCTTAAAAACATTAGCAGTAAAAAAAAAAAAAAAGGCTACTTCAAGTAAATGTAACATTCTGATTAAATGCCCAAAAAAGGAATCATGGGGCATCAGATTCTGTGCCACCACAATTTTACTGGGACTAGTTATTTATAGTGCGACATTGTCCTATATTGCACTATAAATAACCAATCAGATTCCTCCATTGTTCTCTGCCATTTCATTAGGTCCAATAATGCATGGTCACCTGACTGGTTTTACTCAACTAGCGTTCTTAGATTTTTTAGATCCATTTTATAATAACTCACTGAACTCTGGGGTAGTGTCAGAGGACTGGAGGTCTATGAGCTTAGTCTCACTCCACAAGAGGGGGACAGGGAGAACCCTGGCAACTATAGACTGATCAGTCTTACCTCCATTGTAGGTAAGCTAATGGCAGGACCTATTGTATTCTGCAGTTCCATAGCCACAGAATTTTCTGCAGAATTAGCATCAAGCTGCAGAATATATGTAGTGCTGCAGAATTCATTGTTCTTGGTGAATTTTCATTCAAATATATAGTTCTTCCATAGTGCCCAGTTCCCTTTTCTAACTTGTTTATTCTGAAGCCCTTCCTCCATACTCAGCATGTGATGTCATTGATGACATCACATCATATTTTAACCCATGGCAGTACAGCATTCTGCACACAGAAATGAATAAATCATGCTGCAGAAATCTGAAAATGCTGTCACAGAAGTCAGGAGCCCTGCCGCAGAAATGAGGGCAAAGTGCTGCACAACACTAGGGACTCTGGAAAAAAGGAGACCATGGTTAAGGAAAGTCTGGTGGCCTACTTAGATGCCAGCAAGCAACAGGACAACAAGCAACATGAGATTGTATCAGGGAGGTCATGCCAGACCAGTCTGATACTGTTTTCTATACTTTTGATGGACTGTGTCACTAAGGCCATAGATAAAGGACAGGCAGTAGATTATTCTACCTTGAGTTCCATAAAACCTTCAATTCGATGCCACAGAGGAAGCTGCTGAAAAGGCTGGAGGATTTAGGAACACAGATGGATTTAGTCAGTTATGTGGGGAATTGACTAGGGGGAGATGCAACAGAGGGTGGCAGTACTTAAGGCCAAATCTTGGGATGGGGGGTCACAAGTGAGGTACTGTAGGGCTCAGTCCTGGGACCTGACCTATTCAATATGTTGAAAGCATGTAAAGTATGTAGATATTACTTTGTAAACTTTGGTACCGACTAATGGAATTCAAGTGTTAATTGTTATCTCCTGGCTAATGGAACAGGCAGTGTGATTTAATGTTTGAAAGACAGGATTTAGAGTCAAAAGAGACAGTTTTAAATCCCACCAGAGTCATGTACTCCCCTTGTGAGTTTAAAAAAGTCATGTGATCCATTGGTGCATCAGTCCTTCCCCTCTGAAATAAAAAACTATGTAGTAGAACAGTCTCACAGAAATGTAAGTTGTGCTTCTGATTGACTATCCTGGGTAATTAAATATTAAAATAAATGAATGCATAAATGAAAAAAAGTTCAAAATAATAAATGTTCAAGTGTCATGGCACACTGAAGCAAGTTTCTTGGCTATTAGTTCTGCCTTAAATGAAACTTGTAATCATAAAGGCCACAAACTTCATTGCAAAAACATAGAAGCAAAGGATATGCAAAAACACATTGTGATCTATAGAAAGAGCAAAAATGGACTAACCTACTGTAATACATGGCACATAGGGCTGAGTTTCACACATTCTTTTTTTGTTGTGCCCACATCCCAGTAACTCCACCCTGACCTCTCCGGCCCTGTCCACCCACCCAGACAGCCATGACCACCAACTGCCCTGTCTTGCCCCCTCAAGGTGGGGCCACAGAGACTACCAGTTCCACCATGCCACAGTGACATGTATTGTGGCAACCATCAGAACAGCAATTGCACAACACTGCCAATTGGTATTGTGCTGTCTCTGGGGAAAAGTGTGTTTCTGTGGGGGGGCATTGCTCCCACACCCCCGCATATGGGGGGCTCTGCCCCCAGCACACATCCCCACACTTAAGATGACCAACTCCAAGTCGGAATTGGTTCGGGGAGGGGGTGAACACCCTGGAGGCAGCAGCATCGGGAACCCAGCAGACCATCACAGCAAACTGTCAAAAATGTCACTGTGGTGGTTTTTGCTGTTTTCCCATCGCTGTGTCAATGTGATACTGAGACTACCCCCCATGGAAATGCATCCAGAGTACTGGCAGGGCTCCCTAAGCTTAACCTACCCCCCTAAAGCCACTCAGAGGATAACTGTCCTAGTCAGGACTGGGAGGTGGGCATTACTGAGGAGACCATCAGTGATTTTTGTGTGCTGACCCCCCTAGGAGGTGGGATGTGCATTGTTGTCCATTGGATGAGCCCAACATCAGTCCCGCTTCACCTAAAGTAGGTGCCAGTCATGGTGGAATGTCCAGCCTCTGCCAGGGGTCCATAGTGTGCTGGACAGACAAACCTGTCTCCCCCAGAGGAGAGCGATCCCTAGGATGCTCAATCTACCCCCCCCAGGCAAGCCCTCCAACTGCTAAGACTGTCCCCAAACTCAGGATGTCAGCATCACATGTGGATGCCTTGCTGCTGCTTTGGCAGGCTG
Source organism: Neoceratodus forsteri (assembly GCA_016271365.2). Taxonomy (NCBI): domain Eukaryota; kingdom Metazoa; phylum Chordata; order Ceratodontiformes; family Ceratodontidae; genus Neoceratodus; species Neoceratodus forsteri. The sequence goes on along the minus strand of JADMNL010000026.1, from coordinate 177,128,028 downwards.
GCAATGAGTTTGACAAATTCTGTGTCTTATGTACACCCTCAGAAGAACCAGCAAAGACACATAGCCATGTGTGGCTGTTTACCCCTGACCTAGCTTGATCCCATGCATCTGCACATCTGCACATCTGGTTTAGGGTGGAGTAGGAAGGAGGCATGGCCACTTTAGCCCTTACCCCACAATATACACATAAATGAAGCCTGTTCAAGCTTCACACACATAAAGGAGTGGATTGTTACACAAGGCAGTAGGCTGCCATCCACTCTCCTTCCACATCCTTTTAACAACACCATTGTGTCCAAATGCCCCAGATGCCAGTCCATGTCCAGGTCCCCTTCTTGCCATGGTGGGCCAGATGCCATTGGGCCTGGGATTAAGGGAATTGTTTGAAACTCTCCAAAAAAATTACATTCCCAAAAGGGATACATCAGTCCTAATGGTGGACCGTAGTATCCAAAGACCCCCTGCCCCTGTGGAGCATAGGTTCTACTACAGAGCTGAAATGGTTTTCCAACTGGGAGAACAGAGTTCCATAAATTTGTGTATTTTTGTGTAAGATTCTTAATGAAACACAAACCTTAATTTCATCCAGCCATGAATGTATTGTGTACACACACACACACACACACACACAATGAAGTAATATTTCTTAAGTAGAAGAGCTCTGTGAAGGTTTTACATGTTTAAGGAGCAGCTGACACCTTTGGGAAAACTTTGGAACACAAAATATTTAGACACATTTCAGCTCATATTTCATGTCTTCTATAGAGTTCTACTCTCTGTTATTTACTACCAAATAAATTCCCACAAAAACAAGATTGTTATCCCTTAGAGTTCATCTGCCTGAGTTTCTACAGCTAATTTCATACTAGAGATTATAATGCTCAATTGTGACATCACAGTCTTTTGCCATGGGAATAACTGTGATGTCATAAGCAAGGCATTATGACATCAGATTGAGAAGAAGCAATGGAATGGTGAATGAATGGTGGTATTTCACCCATGAAAGGCGAAATTTTATTGTTCACAATGAACAGCAGAATGTGCTTGTGATTCTGCAATTTTGCATTTAAAACTTTGTGACTTTGGGCATAGTTGAAGTTGATGAGAAATTTGGCCACTTTGCAGCAGCTTCACTGGTGGAGTAAAACTTCACTGAAACTTTACTCCCAATTGCATTCATTTTCTGTCACAAATTATGAGTTTTTATTATGAATGGGCACAACTTCTGAAAAAAGTAGCAGGGCTGTCCAGACACGAATGGGTAGATGCAGATGCAGGCACAGCTTACATTTGCATTTGTATGCAACCAGTTTGAAAATCTCCCTCAAGTCTCTACTAATATAAAATGATTACAACTATTATATTTACAACAATTATGTTTGTGTTTTGTATTTTATTTTTCCTGTTATAGGTCTACTAAATATTTCAGGTAATATGGTGATCATTTTACTGTGCCTTTCAAAAAACACTGACTAATCACAACTGACCTCACAGTGGGGAGTAGGGAAGGCAGTCAGAATAGCAAAAGCCCAAACCAAGGAAAAATAGCCATTTCAGTTAAGAAGGGGGATAAAACCTTTTATAGGTACATTAGGGAGCATAGAAAAGTTAAGGGAGGAATAGTGAAGATTAATAAGGGAGAAGGGAGGTGAGCAGAGGGAGACAGTGAAAAGGCAGAGATACTGAATGAATATTTTTGCTCAGTATTCACAAAAGAAGATAAGGAGGAGTTACCTAAACCAGACAATAGAAGCACTCTGGATAGGGGGGTTGACACCAGTCCATTTACAGAAGAAAGAGTCCTGAAAGAACTCCTAAAACTCAAGGTGGACAAAGCAATGGGGCCTGATGGGATTCACCCCAGAATACTAAAAGAACTAAGGGGGGACCTAGTGACACCACTTACCACACTTTTTAAAAAATCATGGGAGGATGGGGTGGTACCTGAGGACTGGAGGAGGGCAGATGTGATTCCCCTTCACAAAAGTGGGAGCAACGCAGAAGCAGGAAACTACAGACCTGTAAGTTTGACCTCTGTGGCAGGTAAAATGATGGAATCACTTATGAAAGAAAGAAAGAATTGCTGAGTACCTAGAGGCCAGCAGGGCACAGGACCCAAAGCAGCATGGATTTACAGCAGGAAGATTATGTCAGATGAATCTAATAGATTTCTTTGACTGGGTGACCAAAGTAATAGACCAGGGAAGGGCTGTGGATATGGCCTACCTAGACTTTAGCAAGGCATTTGACACAGTCCTGCACAAAAGATTAATAATCAAGTTAGCCAGTCTGGGAGTGGGTCCCAGGGTGGTAGCCTTGGTAGCAAACTGGCTACAAACAGGACACAGAAGGTAATAGTGAATGGAACACATTCCGAAGAAAGTGGGTCACTATTGGAGTACCTCAGGGCTCAGTACTGGGTCCAGTCCTCTTTAACATCTTTATAGGTGACATTGCAGAGGGTCTGAGGAAAGGTATGCCTTCTTGCAGACGACACAAAGATCTGTAACAGAGTTGATACATGGGGGGTAGAAAGGATGAGAAGGGACTGGCAAGGTTGGAGGAATGGTCAGACATATGGTAACTTAGATTCAATGCAAAGAAGTGCACAGTAATGCATCTGGGAAACAAAAACCCAGGAGAAGAGTACACAATAGCAAGGGAGGTACTAACAACAGCAAAAATGGAAAGGGACCTGGGGGTAGTCATATCAGATGATCTAAAGGTTGGTAAGCAATGTGAGAAGTCAGTAAGGAGAGCCAGGGGATACTGGGATGCATAGGAAGGGGCATCACAAGTAGAAAAAGGGAAGTGGTTATCCCTCTGTACAGACAGTTGGTGAGACCCCTTCTGGAGTACTGTGTGCAGTTTTGGAGACCTCATCTACGCAAGGACATAGACAGGATGGAAGCAGTCCAGAGGAGGGCAACTAAAATGGTGCAGGGTCTGCATAAGAAACCATATGAAGAAAGACTGAGAGAGCTTAATATGTATACCCTTGATGAAAGGAGGGACGGGGGGACATGATAGAAATGTTCAAGTACCTAAAGGGAATCAACAAAGTCCAGGAGGGTAGCATCTTTCAGAAAAAGAGATGTGTAAGAACAAGGGGGCACAATTTAAAGATAGAGGGGGGATGGCTCAGGGGTAATGTGAGGAAATTATTTTTTCACGGAGAAAGTGGTGGATGCATGGAACTGCCTTCCTGGGAAGGTTGTTGGGTCTAAAACAGTGGGGGAATTCAAACATGCATGGGACAGACATAAGTCAATAGTAGTGTGAGGTGGCAGGAAGTAGGCTGTTGGTTAACAAGAATCTGCAGCTTATCCACTAGGTGGGGAAATGGGCAGACTGGGTGGGCCAAGTGGTCCTTATCGGCCATCAAAGTCTATGTTTCTATGTTTCTATGTGTAAAAGGAAGATCACATTGAAACTGCCTCTCAGCAGATCTGCATTGTACAAATTCATTAGAAATAATGGGTAAAAGCATCCCATAAGCTTTCCACAGCCATATCGGCTCAGACCAGAACTTGTTTTAACCAGCTGCCGACTAATCAGGACATAGTAAATTCCCTACTCATTTTTTTTAATACTTTAAAGACAGACTTAAAAGTGGTATATACCATGAAAATGAAAATCTAGAACAAAGAATTTAAGTAGAACTGTGTAGAAAGCAGAATTCTGCCATTGTAATTTGTGTAGAATGGCAATTCTGCTTCCAAGATGCTTTTAGGAATGTGTTTTTAATTCTGTAGAATTTCGAAAAGCATTTCTGAGTACACTGCAGAATATCTTTCCATGGATAACATAAATCGTGGAATGATTTTCTGCGGACTGTGGAAAAAGAACCCACAGTTTATGTAAACTACGGATTACTAATCTGCAAAAACCATTCCACTTTTGAAAGTTTGAAATGCTGTCACCAGTGGAATTCCATGGAATTTTCAGGAATTCTGTTAAATCTTTTTCTATGAGAATTTGAAAATTCCTCACAGCACTAACTGTATGAGATTAAACATTCTGTACATGAAAATCCATGTAGAAGTGCAGAGCTGCTTTTTCAAACTAATTCTCTCATAATCAATCAGTTACAAGGATAAAGTATGAAGAGAAAAAAAATCTAAAGAAAATATATAGAGGACTGGCCCAGTGGCATGAAGGGCCGAGGCACTGGATGCCTAAGCTCCACCCGTGCCACCGACATGGGTTTGGGAACAGACCAGGGTCACTCCAATGCCAGCTGGGGGGGAAGGGGAGGGAGAGAGAGGACTAATCATCCCAAGGAAAGTAGTGCTGTGTGGAATGCAGAATTTTGCCAGCAAAATTAGTGTGGAATGATCATTCCACTGGTGGAATTTCCACCTGAATTTCATTGGTTCTTCTGTAGAATTCCACCTGCTGTGATCTGTAGAATAATATTCCATGAAACAGCAATTTTCCACAGAAAATCATTCTGCAACCATTTCTGTGGAAAATATTGAGATCCGCAGAATTTTGAAAAAACTCATTCTGTCTTTTTCTGCTGCAGAATTCCACCTTTCCATTTCTGTCAAAATGTGATGGAATTTCTGCAAAATTTAGAAAATTCCACACAATTTTCTTCCATTGGAATTTGAAAATTCCATACAGCACTAAAGGAAAGCTGTCCTCCTTCAGTGAGGGAGGACACTGAGTCCCCATACTTGAATGCCACCCAGCAAACATGGGCTTGAGAAGTGATGACGCAACCTGCATATGCATCAAGACACACACATGCGGTTGCATCATACGCAGTTCCTGGTGGGTGAAAACAGAGAAAACTGCCATGGCTTGGCAACCTGATAGGCCCCACATGACCCTGCATGGCAGGCCACCCACCAAATATGGCTCTGATTAAGTAGTGCTGAACCTGTAAGTCCACAAGATGGGTCAGTGGTTGGGCTGGGAGAGATGCTGATGGAACCAGGGATGTCAGGAGAGAAGCAGGAATAACAAAAAATAAAAAAATATATAAAATATACATAGCCAGTCCCTAAAATCAATCAGTGGTCATACAGATATTGGTTTGCTTAAAAGCACTGCCCCTTGACTTATTTTGCAATAGACAAACTCTGCAGTGTTTAATGATGCCCTCCACTCACATTACGTTCAAGGATAATTTAATGCAGAGCCATTCTGAAATGTAGCAACTATTTATTTTTGGATATTTCATATATTTTTAATATACTTTTTTTCTCTTTATATTTTTGTTTTTATAACTCCAATTCCAAACTCCTGATTCTGGAAGATAACTACCGAGCCTTAATCCAAGCCCTCAAAAAATGTTTTCTACAGTGTAAGCAAATTTTTACTCTGGAGGCTAGGCCTAACAGGTTCACTTTTCCAGAGCGGGACGCTATTTCTGTTCTCATGCCACAGCACTGGATTGAACAAGAAAGATCTCTGAAGATACTGACTGCTCTCTCCTACGTTTATATGTACAGTTACTTTGTTTTTTATGGTTATGGAGTGCGTTCTCAGGTTCTTTGGGTGGGAGAACTGAGAAGCAAAGCTGAGCATGAGCAGTTCGGACACACAAAGGACTCGAGAAGAAACTATTAGAACCATAAGAAACACAGGAAATGTACAGTCAAATATATTATAAATCATGTTAAAGACCATTGTTTAAAAAATGTATTTTTAATTTTAAATCAAAGTGTTTTACTTTACAGAATATTAGAGAACCCCCTTTGTACACAATGGACTATGCCAACTGAACATATTCAGAATTTTAGAACTATGTTCATGAGACACCATCTTATGGTCATAACAGTACCTGGAATGTTTAAAAAATACATAATCCTGATCGGCTAAAAATGATATCATGATTTAAAATTGCAGGACAAACCCACCACTGAGGCTGTATGGTTATGATATAGGCATGCTGGCTCAGGGTCTAGCCCATGGTTCACTTCAGTTCCACCAAGGATGAAACTTCGCCTGTGATCCATGTTGTAGTTCAACAAGGTTTATCATGTACTTCCTGGGAAGGTTACAGGCAGAGTGTCAGGTCATTTTTTACAGCTTCATAATTTTCTGAATAGTTGTAAGGCTGGCTAGTTAATTATTCATGGCAATAGCAGAGTAATATATTAGGAGGTTACAGCATTTCCTGAGTACATTTGCAATCAAGGGGCTATTTTTCATGCTTGCATAAGTAATGCCATCTTAATGAGAGAGCCACTACACAAGTAAGTGGAAGGGATTCAATCGGTTATAAATGGCTCCTGGTATTGGAAAGTCAAGGGCTAGAATGTTTTATTGCAGAACATTCATCTGTTAGAAAGCCACCATCAACTCTCCCCCTGAGGCCCAATGGGCAGAGGTTCATGACCTGTGTTAGGTTTTCCCTGCAGCAGGGAGGATTCGGGGATATGCCACTCTATATGTTCAGTATACTGTATCTTTTTCCCTCTATTTAATGGTCCTTTGCTCAAATAGCAAGGTGGTTGCATGATAGCTGGAAACTTCCTAACAGTGCACCATGTCAGACTCTTACCTTCCTCTCTCCACAAGGAAATCACACCCTAAGATCAGAGAAGAATTTATTTTGTTTTTAAATGTTTTGCAGTAGAAAGTTACACTGAGCCAAAGCTGATTTCCTGGTGTGATCCAAAGGAAGAGAATGGGTTTCATGGTAACATTACCTATTAATTTAGCACACTCAGTTCTGGGGCAGGACAATCATGGTCATCGGTTCTAGCCCCACACTAGGCACTTGGGGTAATATCCAAACCTGATACTGTGGTGCAGTAAGTGGGGTTGCTGCACCGGTGAAGTGCCATCCTTCAGATGAGATGTTAAACTGAGGTCCCTTCTGGCCACCTCTGGTCACCGTCCAGGTGGAAGTAAAAGATCCCATGGCAGTTATTGACAAAAAGCAGGGCAATTGTTTATTGATAAAATTGAAATACAATACAGAAATTATAAACAAAATAGTGGATGAATAACAACAAATACTAGCAAAGAGATAAATGACAACCACCACCAAAGCATGACAGCAAGAAAGGAGAATGTAGAAAAAAAATGAACATGAAAAAATTATCACGCACACAAAAAAAAGAAAGAAAATGTTCAATGTATGGAAACAAATCATGAAACTCCTAGTTTAGATCATTGCCCATGGCAAATATTTCTCAAATCATGAAACTCCTAGTTTAGATCATTGCCCATGGCAAATATTTCTATCGGTTAAACCACAAACTACAGGAGATGTGTTTAGACTCCAATTTACACAGATGTTTTATAGTAGATTCAGTTATAGCAAAAAGAGCAGTCTGGTTCGTATGAATCTGTTACAGAACGTATTTACATCTCACTTGCCAGATCATGAATTTAACACATGACAGATGGATCAGACTCGTAGGTCTTTCATTTTTATGGGACAGGGATTGAAGGTCTCCATATATAAGGATATCATAAGTTATTCTAGACAAAAAGTGGTCTGACCATTTAATACATGACAAGGACCAGAAGGAGTGTATGTCTGAGCAATCAAAAAACAAGTGATGCATTGTTTCAAACTGGGGGAGTACAGCTGTTCCTGGCACTGAGTCATTCTACAGCACTTCTGTGTTGCATATTATCCTTAACATTTAAACAGCTATGACAACAGATCCACGCAGTATCCCAGTATTGTACTTGGATTCTTGCATCATTCGGATATGTCAAAGGACTTTCTTTGGTTGAAACAGACAGTCAATTCAAGGCAGTACATCTGCCTATGCTGGAAATATAGAGTCATAAAATTCTCCATGGTGCTGACACTTAACTGTGCCCCATGGGATCTTCCTGTTTTTAACAATCTTAGTGGCTGCAGAAAGGGCAGAAATATAGCATTTTTCTGAAAGGAAGGTCTCAGTCTCTGCCATTTTGAATTCAGCAGATCCATGTAATGGCCCACTCCAGCCATGATTTATTTCCAACACAAAACCAAGATCTGATATTATTTTGAAAGAAAATGTTTTAAAAAGAGGATAGACCATGTTTAAATCACCCCTGTCCAGAGGGAAATACAATACCTCTCTTTTTATGGGGGCTCAGTCTGATGTCTGAAACCATTTGAAAAAATAAACTTAGCAACCTGGTCTCAAACTGCTGAGGTACAGGGTAAATCACACTGACATGTAGAAATAGTGGGATTAGAAAGCTTTTAATTTTTATGCTGATTCTTTGTCTTTTAGAAACTTGGCAATTTTTCCACTTTGACACATTTCTGGTTCTATCTTCTAACAAGTTTTTTCCCAGTTAAAATTTACCAAATCACCCCCCAAACAAAATTCCTAAAATTTTAACTGAGAAGAATGAAACTTTAATTCCTTCTATTTCTGTGGCAATCGTAATATGGGTCCCAATAGTTATGCCACCAAATTTATGTATGTTGATTCATGAACCTGACAACCCAGAAATATCATTTTGGTTTATAGCACTGATATTTGAATTTACATCATCATCAAAAAGACACACCATTGGCATATGGTGAAATTTTAACTTCTGAGTTAGATACTGGATTCTGAATACCATGAATGTCTGGATCAGAACAAATAGCCTGTAATAAGGATCTAAATTTAGGAAGTACAGAATCAGAGTAAAGGGGTGCCCTTATCAGACACCCCTTGAAGGGTGTTCCATAGGTTCACCACTATCTGGGAGAAGTGCCTCCTAACACTAGACATGGATTTGCCAGCTTTGAGCTTCGGTCATACCCCCTTCTTGTGTCATGCTGGAGAACACCTGATCAAAGAGCTCCATCCGCTAAACCCTGTTGATACCCTTCGGTACACAGAAGATTGAGCTCATATCCCCTCTCTCCAGCCCCTTTTTAGCTGGGGTGAACACATTAAGGGCTTCCAGTCCATTATACAAGGGAGGAAATTAAACAAGATATATAAATACTGTGTTACACAGGGAAAACAACCGTGACTGTACAAAATTGAAGTAGTGCAAATTAAAGTAGCAATGCAACGAAGTTGGGCAAAAATTTTGACCCTATCTTTTATTCACTATAAAAGATTCCAGGCATCTTCCAGTTTAATTTGTGGTAAAATGGTCTAGATCCACCAACATATCAGTACAGTACTTGTATTTTATAAATGTTTTAATTGAGTTTTTTTCTCAAGAAAAAAGATGGCTGCTACATTTGGCATAGAAATACCATTCTAAACCTGGTAAGGGTTTGAATCTAGAAAATGAAAAAAGAGTATAGTGCAAAGCATAGAATGTACCTAGAAAAGTAGATTTGACAGGTATGCTAATTTTTTTTATTAATTGTAGCTGAAACTAGCATTTTTTTGTGAAAAACATTTTTCACTGCACTGCTGCTTTATAATCAGTGCGAAGAAAAGAATACAGCAGCAATTTTGACTGAACATGTTGCAAAATTTACACAAAACAAATAACTACCATGGCAAACAATATAGTGGAAATAAGCATACTATAAAGAGGCTAGCTAAGAATCCGGTATCAGAGAAATGGAGGAGAAAGAGGATAAAAGAGATAGGAGTCCAGTAGGAGAGATAGCAGGGAAGAGAAGTGAACCATTACTTATCAAGGAAGGTGTCTCTGAGTACCCCAAATAAAAAAGAAAATATATCTTTGAATGGTATGAGAAGGCATTCATTCCAGATAACTGGTAACCTATTCAAAACTAATTATGGCAGGAAGAACAGGTTTACTTAAAGAGTGATCTCTAGATGGAATAGTAAGCTTCTGAAGATTTTGAAAAGCAAACTGAACACATAAATGAGGAAATTTACCTTGGCTGGGTATAACTGGTGTGAGCCAGTGGACAACTGATAAGGGCACACCACCTACTTGTCTGATCCACTTCTATGTTCTGATATAAGTTGGAACCATAGAAGAAGCACCAAATTTATGCTATACTTTCCTTCTTAGACCCTAAACCATGGTACATATGGGACTTGACGGTACCCAACATTCTTTTACCTTTAGCCTCGCAATCACATATAGTGTCTAAGCTTTATAAGATCCTTCAATCTTTAGATCCACATAATCTGTCTGGTGTCTGTTACTATTGGCAAAAGGCCCTGAATATACCACTCAACATATCCCTTTGACAGAGGGGTCTGACGTTAATTACATAAGTTCCTTAAACAGGACAGGTTTCACCTTACTCAGTTTAGGATACTTTATAATATTTATTTCACTCTGGCAAAATTATTCAAGATGGGCAAAATACCCACAGTTGTATGCCATAGATGTGGCCAAGAGGATGGAACACTGATGCATATGTCCTTGGACTGACAGATTATAACTCCATTCTGGAATGCCATAAAGAATTCTCTTAACCCTCTCCTAGGCCCAGAAGACCTATTTGCTCCAGAGGTTTGTCCTACTGGGATTTACCCCCTGGATCATTCAAGATACATAAAGCTCATAAGGCAATGATTGCCATAGTAGCCAAACTTGTCTTGCTTAGACACTGGAAAGAGGATATAGCCCCACACTATAAGGAATGGCATCAATAAATCCTCTCAGCCTTGATGGTGGAGAAGCATATAGCATTCATGAGACACTGTACTCATCTTTATAGCACTACATGGGAACCGCTGTATATGTTGATATCCCTTAATTCTTAGGATGCAGCTAGACCCACCATATTATTATTATTATTATTTTTTACAGCAGACACTTGCTTTGGTTGAATGATTTTCCAAAAATGTTACTATTTCTGGCTCCCAAATATTATTCAGGTTATAGGACAAGGCTCAGGATTAGGATAGAGGAAGGGAGATTTTTTTTTTTTTAGAATGTTGTTTTTATTATTAGTAATGTCAATGATCTGATCAGTCTCTATTATCACTGGATATGTGTTTTGTTTTTGTTCTTTTGTTTTTGTATTATACTGTTTAAAAATTAATAAAGTTTATTTGATGAAAACAAAAAGAAGAAGCACCAGTCCTCAAGGGAGGGGAATGAGAAAGATTCTGGTAAAAGAAAAGTGTTTGGTGTGAGGAGAGCAGCCGAGGGCAAAACAACAGGAGGAGTGAAAGAGGGAGTCTAGCCTTTGAGAGTAGATATGATGACAGCACTGTGGACCATGTCCACATAACCAAACATCGGCAGGGTAATCATGAGTAGAATGTCATGGAGGACTCGGGGTGCAAGGGAAGGATAACATGTTGATGTTTGAGGTGGAACCTCCTATGCATGGCAATTACCCTCCCTCATTATAGGGTCAGCTCTTCATTGCAGTTCAATGCTAAATGAATGAATGATGAGGTCCTCTTGAGTAGTAACACCTGATCATCTAAAATTCAGATAAGGGCATGTGAGAAGACAATATGTATATTAATTATGTTCCTCTTCATCTTTAGAAGTCTTGTGCATCATTCAGTGGTATCATTAAGGGGGAACCTCTGTAGAGATCATGTGATGCCCTCAAGGGAGTAAGCAGCACACTAGAGTAGCTCTGTGTCTTTGAGCACAAAATTCCACTTTTTTCCACCAAAAAAAAGACATTTTAAAATCTACTCAAAGGAAGATCCTACCTTATAAAGTAAAGATGTCAACAGCAACAGAATTGCTGAATGAACCGATTCATTGTAGCACCAAAGAAGCGAGCAAAAAAGATGTTGGGGGTCTAAAGGCGAAAAGACCCCATAGAAGTTTCTCACTGATGGAGAGAGAGGAGCCTCTTGTGTCAGAACAAATGCAAGAGGACGTTTCCACAATTAAGTCAGCATTATTCTTACTCATTACAGAATTCAGGGAGTGGAAATCCTCATTATCAGGGTCTCTGACACAAAAACCCATATCTCCTCCATTGAAGACAGACTAGAGAAAGAGAATATATTCTTAAAAAAATCTGTAAAAAAATGGAAGACAAGGTCGATGATCTAGAAGGCAGATCTAAGCGTAATAACCTGGTGTTGTTAGGGCTTCCTGAAGGAGAAGAAGGGACGAATACAGTCAGCTTTAGTCAAAAATTGTGTACTCGGATTGCAGGCCCATCGCCTAATGGCCCGACATACATGGTGAAAAGGGCCCACAGGTCTATTAGTCCAAAACCTGCAGTGGACCAAGCCCCTCATTCGATCATTTTCAAAGTGCTCAACTACTTGGATAGGGATCATATTTTGAGAGCAGCCAGAGGAGCAGAAAGGATAATCTGGGAAGGCAAACACTTGTGACTAGTCCCCGACCTCACATAAAAGGTCCTTCATGAAAGAGCTCCCTACAGAGCCATTCAATCCAAGCTGTGGGCAGTGAAAATAAAACATAGAATACTATTTCCTGCACGGCTAGAAGCCTTCTTTCCTAATGGAATCCAAAGATATAATTCTGCCTCGCAGGCTTTTGAAGACCTCAAAACGAGACTACCAGAGCTATTTGGCAAAGAGAAGTGACGTTTCCTGGAGGATACAGTGGGTGTCTGGAAGTAATGTGTTCTTGTAGAGTGCTTATATAACTTGGAAGAATCTGCTGGTGTACCAAGTTAGACTCGCTGAGGTGGTTTGTCTTTGTTTTTGAAGAAACTAGGAGAGAAGTCCGATACGGCTGGGTTGAAGTTAGACACAATGTGATCCTACAAAGCGTTGTTTAGGATCTGATTAACAAGCTTTATTTTACAGAGAGATTGTTAAAAATTGCTCATGCAGCATTTTGAGAAGGTGAAGGAACACCATCTAGCATCACAATTTCATTAGCTTTGTCACAAGGCAACAGCGTTAAAAATGACATTACTTATTCATTTACTCTAGGGCAAAGTACAGAGTTGCTCTGTCAATGTGTTTTGGTGCTTTTTGAGTCCTACAATCTTTGGTGCATTTTACATTATTTTTATTGTTTAAAAGAGCAAGTTAACATGGGTTACTGTTTAAAGGTTATATAGATGTTGTAGAGTAGACACATGAGATGATCTAATAGAGAGAGAAATGGAAGTTCAAGTTTGTCAGAGGAATAATCAAAGACTTTAAACAAAGGGAAACCTGAATGTTGATATAATATGTATTGGGGTATAATATGAGTATTTAGTTAAAGTACTGATGTGTTGTAAATGGTTTGAGTGCTCCTCCTATTTAATAGTCCTACATTGGGGGCTGAATCTGGGTAAAATAATATACTAAATGGTGGGAACATAGTTTTTTTGTTTTTTCTTTACATTGACAGACTGCACAATCTCATGGATACTGCACCATGAGGGCTTTGCGGCAAAAACATTTAGGAGTAGGCTTTTGGCCTGGGGAGATGGGGGATTAGGTCAGAAGAATGAGGGGAGGGAATGCACTACTGATTTAGATGGGGGGAGGGATATTTAGACAGATGTTTCTAATTAAAAGGATGCTAGAAGGAAGAACTAGGATAGGTAGGACACTGGTATTGAAGACCAAAGCCTTAGAAGCACAATGGGAAGTTGGAATATAATGTCCTGGAATATTAAAGGCGGCAAGGGCAATTCTAAAAAGTTTACTATCCTAAAACATCTTAATAAATAGCAACCACACATAGTTATGCTGCAACAGACCCATATTGCTATGGATCAGTTGTCAAATCTGCGAAAGCTTTGGGTGGGCCAGGTTTTTGGAACAGGCATAAGCCCCAGATGGGGGGGGGGGTAGCCATTCTTATTAAGAAAAACATACCTTTTCAAGAATCAAAATCCTGGTGTGACCCAGGCGGAAGATATATCTTGGTACAAGGGAAATTTGCACTAGTGGAGATACTACTGGGATTGGTTTATGGACCCAATGTGGATTCTCCTTTTTTCTTGCCCCTAGCATCCATTATTGCCTCTGTCCCTAGCATTTATTGTTTATTGGGGGGAGATTGGAATTTGGTTCATTCAAATGATATAGATAGATCCTATAGTAAGAGAGCCACATTATCACCTTCGCGGAGAGCATTGAGGGGATTGTTGAAGGACTCTGGCTTAATAGATCCATGGAGAGTTCATTATCCTCAGCTGATAGATTATACCTATTATCCCCCCAACAAGGTGTATTCTCGCATAGATTATTTTCTCCTTAGTACGGGTGCTTTGCAAGGGGTTGAAGAAGTGGGTATACATGCTAGAGTCTTGTCAGACCATTCTCCAATTTGGCTTAAATTGAGGTTCCAAAATCATCAAAAAAACTCAAAGTCATGGTCCATTAACAACCAACTTCTAGTAGAGGAAGAAATAGTGAATCACATAAGATCATTCATTATAGACTCATGGAATAGTAATCAGGATTCGGTAGAGGTGAAAGACTTATTGTGGGGGGCTATGAAGTCAGTTTGGAGAGGCGAGCTTATTCGATTAGCTACTATAAGAAGACACAAACAATCTAAGCAGGTGGAAGAATGGTTAAGTAGAATAAGAGTTATTGAAACTCATTTAAACCAAACAACAGACAATTTAAGTGGGAAGAACGTCATGCTCTAAGAGCCAAATATGCAGCTTATTCCTTAAATCTTGCATTTAAGTCAGCAGCAAAATGGAAAGCTACATATATAGGGCAAGGAGAAAAATCAGGGAAATTACTTGCTCAAACAGCAAAAAACAAAAGGAGGCTACCTGGGTATCCTGTCTGCATGATGACACCACAGGGAAAGTAATTTCAGACCCTGAAGGTATAGACAATGAGTTTCAAAAATATTATACAGAATTATATACAGCCCCAGATCCAGACCCTGAATTTGGTAAACATTTAGAGAGCTTCCTATCGGATGTGGAACTACCTAAATTTACAATAGCTCAGCAATTAGAACTTAAAGGGGAAGTCACCATACAGGAAATTAAGAAGGCTATAGAAAGATTACCTTTAGACAAAGCACCTGGGCCTGATGGCTTTTCTTCATTATTTTACAAAACTTTCATAGAGGAGCTTGCTCCTTATTTGAAAACCCTGTTTAATCATTTATATCAGTTTAATATCAAGGAGTTACCACTACTAGAAGCTAGAATTGTGGTATTACCCAAACCAGGAAAAGATGTAACTAGGCCCAAAAATTATAGACCGATATCATTACTAAATGTGAATATAAAGTTATTGGCAAGTATACTAGCTCACCACCTTAAGAAGGTTTGGACTAACCTCATAGGACAAGATCAGGTGGGTTTTGTCACTGGGAGACATTCAAGTGATCATTTTAGAAAGCTCTGTCATTTGATTTCTGCTTCTGGGGATACCAACAATGACAAGATCTTGGTATCCCTAGATGCTGAAAAAGCATTTGACAGGGTTAGCTGGGGATATATATTTAACATCCTACCTAGATATGGATTGCCTTCAGAATTTATACAATGGATTAAAATTCTATATGCATCCCCTTCAGCAAGAATTTCCTGCAATGGGGCTACTTCTAGTAATTTTAGACTAACAAGAGGGACTAGACAAGGTTGCCCCTTGTACCCCATGCTATTTAATCTATATATTGAACCCTTGGCTAGGAAAATTAATGGGGCAAAGGAAATAAAAGGTATAAGGATAGGGAAAGAAAATTACAAAATGTCAACGTGTGGGGATGACATTCTCCTACATCTATCTTGTTGGCTAACTTCCCTTAAAGAGGTGCTGAAAATAATAAAGACATTTAGTATATTGTCAGGGTATAAAATGAACTATAATAAAACTATGGTTCTTCCCTTGAACTCAGCTTGTACTAGGAGAGAGATAGAAGAGCTAGGCCTGAAATGGATGTCCAAATCAATTACATTTTTAGGAATTGAAATAACCACGGATATTAATACATTGAAAGCATTAAACATTGATCTGGTTATTAAACAGCTACAACAAGACCTAAAGAGGTGGCAGAATGTACCTTTATCCTTATGGGATTGGTGATTTTTCCCAGATTAATGTATCCTCTCTCTGTGCTAAATATTCCCCTCACTAGAGCATGGTTTAAAAAGGTTGAATCTATCTGGAGACAGCTTTCCTGTGGAAAGATAAAAGACCTAGATGTGCACTACGTAAACTGACAGGGCAGAAAGGAAAAGGAGGGCTGGGCATCCCACATTTATTTCTCTACTATTTAGCTTTCCAAAGTTGCAAATATCTACAGTGGCTGATACCACAAGATTGTGCAGAATCACAGTTAGATTGGCTTAAAATAGAAAGGGTTAGGGCCCAGGAGTGTCTTTCATCGACAAAGGTTTTGCTATACACCCCATATAAAAAATTGCCTAAATCCTGGCATGATAACCCTATAGCATGGTCATTGAGTGCTCACACTTAATTATGCACATTGTTTAAACTGGATAATAGACGGGATTTGGGACAATCGCTGTGCGCTATAATTTGAATTTACAAATAGGGAATAAGCCTATTTCTCCCTCACTCTGTAGTGATTTACAAGGGGTATCTCTATCAGACTTGATCTCAAATAATACAATAGATCCACCCAAAAAAATCCAACACAAAATAGGCTTAAAGAGTCTGCATGTTTTCAAATACCTGCTAATTAAGAAATGTATTCAGGCTAGTCTAGGATCCCCACCTTGGTTTTACCAGACTGAGGAGTTTTTAGGGCCATTATTTCAATTCATCATTCAATCCAGCTCTATCTCTCAAATCTACAAATTCTTATTGGACAAATGTTGGTTGAATATTCCCTCAATAGCATTTTATTGGAAACATGCAGCAGATGTTTCATATGAGTCAGACATATGGGAACAAATCTGGAGAAACAATTATAGATTCTTAAAACAGGACAGATTGTGGCTTTAAAGATTTAATATACTGCATAACATGTATTATACACCATTAAAACTTAAATTAATGGGTAAAGCACAAAATGGTCTCTGTACAAGGTGTCATCAAGATCTTGGTACTTTAAAACATATGATATGGTCTTGCCCCATAATTTATCATTTTTGGCAACAGGTTTTAAATTTCTCTGAACCCCGTTTCAAGGCTCATGCAATTTTAATATAGAAACATGTGTATTGGGTAACCTTTCAGCCATACCGTCTCTAAGATATAAATACTTTTTTGCTCTTATCTCTACAGTTATATTACTTCTTATTATGAGATATTGGATTAAAGACATATCACCACCTTTTAGAGAATGGGTTCAAGATGTTAATATAGCCTTTTATGCAGAAAGGCAGATAGCATCACAATATCGTAATACACCCAAATTTAATAAGAGATGGGAGCAATTTTCAATATTTATGGCTGGGAGGTTAAAAAATCTTGTTTGTCATTAACACTCCAACTTTCTAGAAAAGTAGAATTGAAGCAAGGAGCAAGTTGGTGTGGTACATTACAAAGTGTCCTGGTGGGAATCTAAGTAGAGGTTAAGAAGCATCCTTTTTAAAGACAGAGAGAGAGACATAGGATGGGGAATGGGAGGTGGGGCTGTATGACTGTGACTTATTACTCTGTAACTGTGGAAGTTAATGGGGAGGGAAATGTTTAAGGGATAGAGGGAGGGTCAGAGAAATGGGGGAATTTTCAATGCAGAATGTCAGATGCAAAATGATGATACATTGAATGTCTTGTATCGTAATGTTTGCTTTTGTAAAAATTCTCAATAAAGCATATTATAAAGCAAAAAGAAAGGGGGAACCTCTGTACATTTCTAGTGACTCCTATGACAGGTTTTCACATGAACCCTGCTATAGCAAAATCCTAGCTATTATAAATGGGGCATGTGACTCCAGACAGCAAACAGATGTTTCTCTAAAATGCTTTGCCACAGCATCACCGCTCATCTACTGTGCTCTTGTAAGTACAGTACTACAAATAGATACCGGAGTCTGCTACCTGTCTGAAAAAAGGTTCAATAATCTGCAACAGAAGTCAGTAGTTACTACTGCACTTGTTTGCCAGAATAAGGGAAGTAAAGCAGCCAAGTGACCGACTGATCAAATGTTCCATTCTCCAGCCCATTCCTGCCTGCTCCCCCAACTGTGGTTCTCCCCCCAGCTACATAGTCCCTTACTTGATGGCAATGATAGTTTATTTCTTTGCTTAGTTCCCTATTTAGTTACATTGCTGAACTGTATAACATTCAGTGTCAGCATGGAGATGCTGGGCCAGATTTTCAAAGCCCTGGCACAAGCTGCGACATGCCCAAGTTTCTATTTAACAGGGTCCCAGCGCATAAGTCCAGTGGCTTGCGCCAAAGGGGTGCTGCACCTGGTGTATGGTGCACCAACCCGGAATGCTGCAATGGCTGCGATGAGTCTGCAGCACCCACAGACAGGGGCTGGCAACCGGGCACTGCCCCCCAACACCACCGCACCACTGGAACCCCCCCCCAAAAAAACAGGCAGGGAGGTTCTGAGGCAAGTTTTGTTTTGGAGTGGGCACTGCAGCAGCATATAAACAGCCAGCACCCTTGGACTGGGACAGATAAGCAGCCAGCACACTAGGGCAGGGACAGATAAGCATCCAGCACACTAGGACTGGGACAGATAAGCACACAACACACTAGGATTGGGACAGATAAGCATCCGGCACACTAGGACTGGGGCAGATATGCAGCCAGCACACTAGGACAGGGGCAGATAAGCAGCCAGTACACTAGGATGTGGACAGATAAACAGACAACACACTAGGGCAGGGGCAGATAAGCAGACAGCACACTAGGACTGGGACATGTATAACCAGCCAGCACACTAGGACTGGGACAGCTAAGCAGCTGGCACACAAAGACTGGGACAGATAAGCAGCTGACGCACTAGTACTGGGACAGATAAACAGCTGGCACACTAGGGCTGGGACAAATAAGCAGCTGACACACTAGGGCTGGGACAGATAAGCAGCTAGCACACTAGTATTGGGACAGATGAACAGCCAGCACAATAGGACTGGGACATATAAGCAGCCGGCATACTTGGATTGGGACAGATAAGCAGCCAGCTTACTAGGAATGGGACAGATAAGCAGCCAGTACACTAGGACAGGGACAGATAAGCAGCTGGCACATGAGGACTGGGACAGATAAGCAGCCAGAACACTAGGACTGGGACAGATATGCAGCCAGCACACTTGGGCTGGGACAGATAAGCAGCCAACATACTAGGACTGGGACATGTATAACCAGCCAGCACACTAGGACTGGGACAGATAAGTAGCCAGCACACTAGGACTGGGACATGTATAACCAGCCAGCACACTAGAACTGGGACAGATAAGTAGCCAGCACACTAGGACTGGGACAGCTAAGGATTCAGCAAACTAGGACTGGGACATATAAGCAGCCAGCATACTATGACAGGGACAGATAAGAAGCCGGCACACTAGGACTGGGACAGATAAGCAGACAACACATTAGGACTGGGACAGATAAGCAGCAGGCACACTAGGACTTTGACAGATAAGCAGACAATACACTAGGACTTGGACAAATAAGCAGCAGGCACACTAGAACTGGAACAGATAAGCGGACAACACACTTGGACTGGGACAGATAAGCAGCTGGCACATTAGGACTGGGACAGATAAGTAGCTGGCACACTAGGACAGGGACATATAAGCAGCCAGCACACTAGGACAGGGACAGATAAGCAGCCAGCACACTAGGACAGGGACAGATAAGCAGTTGACACACTAGAACTAGGACATATAAACAGACAACACACTAGGACTGGGACAGCTCGAGTGGGCAAGAAAGGAGCCTACATCTGCTTCAGAGCCAGCTGACAGGCACTCATCAAAGCCCGTTTGGGCAATTGCTGCACAAGGCTGCCCGACTCCCTCTGAGTGGGCAAGCTAGAAGCCTGCATCTGCCCCAGAGCCAGCTGACAGGCACTCCTTAATGCCTGTTTGGGCAACTGCTGCACAAACTTGCCCGACTCCCTCAGAGTGGACAAGAAAGGAGCCTGCATCTGCCCCAGAGCCAGCTGACAGGCACTAATCAAAGCCGTTTGGGCAGCTGCTGCACAAGCCTGCCCGACTCTCTTCGAGTGGGCAAAAGAGGAGCCTGAAACTGCTCCAGAGCTAGTCTACAGGTATGGACCATGACTCAAATGGTAACTGTGCACTCCACTTGAATTTTAAAAGTGGCACCTTGTTTCAGTCTGAGCCCTCATTTGATCTTTGCTTGGGATCTGCAGTCCTTTATCTGTAACCCACTGCCAACTGTAACTGCTGCTCACTGCTGATCAATTTCTAATCTTTATTTTAGTTATAACCTGGACTCTAGTGACTTAAATCCCTGTATCTCTTTGATGGTTTCCACCAACTAAGGGATATAACAGGATTTTTGCCTGGTTTCACTCTATCTTTACACTGCTTAAACTGGTTTTGATTGTGCTTGCTACACCAGTGATGATTTTGTTAAAGCTACATCTTCTCTCTTATTAATTAGACTCCAGACTAGCGACTGCATTTGTTTAGACTGTATTCTTACACTGCTTAAACTGGTTTGGGATTTTGTTAAAGCTGCATTGCCTCTCAAATTAATTTAGAACGAGACTAGTGACTGCATTTACTTTAAACTAATTGCTACTGCTACAGTTTAAATAGCTCTTTTTCCCAGCCCAGACTCCTTCTTTTGTTTCCTTGTCCTTTCAGACCCAGCCAGTGCCTGCCTGTGTCCATGACTCACCTACCATTTTAGCCCAGCTTAAGTGTCCTTTGTCATACGGAAAGCATCCGCTTGCCACTGTGAATCCCCCCCCCCCCCACTGTCTGACTTTTTGATTTACAGTATTTCTCCCTCTCGTCCTTCTCCTCAGGCATTTTTCCAAGCCCGTTTGGGCACCTGCTGCACAAGCCTGCCCGACTCCCTCCGCATGGGCAAAAAAGGAGCCTGCATTTGCCCCAGGGCCAGCAGACAGGTTCGGACTGCAACTCAGACAGTAACTGTGCACTTCACTTGAATTTTAAAAGTGGCACCTTTTTCCAGTCTGAGCCCTCATTTAGTCTTCACTTGGGATCTGCAGTCCTTTATCTGTAACCCACTGCCATCTATAACTGCTGCTCACTGCTGAGCAGTTTCTCATCTTTATTTTATTTACAACCTGGACTCTAGTGACTTAAATTCCTGTATTTCTTTGATGATTTCCACAAACTAACTGATAGAACAGGATTTTTGCCTGGTTTCACTGTATTTTTACACTGCTTAAACTGGTTTTCATAGTGCTTGCTACACCAGTGATGATTTTGTTAAAGTTACATCTTCTCTCTTATTAATTAGAATCCAGACTAGCGACTGTATTTGTTTAGACCGTATTCTTACACTGCTTAAACTGATTTGGGATTTTGTTAAAGCTACACTGTCTCTCAAATTAATTTAGAATGAGACTAGTGACTGCATTTATTTTAAACTAATTGCTACTGCTACAGTTTAAATAGCTCTTTTTCCCAGGCCAGACCCTTTTGTTTTGTCTGCTTTTCCATTTGTAAATTACACTGCAAAGCCACTAGCGGGCAATAATCACATGTAGGTTGCAATCATCTTCCCACTGCTCTCCCCTAACACTTCTCATCCTCGGTCCTTCATACCTAAGACGAATTACCTATGTCCTAACATTTAGTGGTGTGATCTGAATCTTTGACCCTGCTGCTGCACCAAAGAGGCTGCCACATTTCAGTAAGATACTTGCGACCTCTTTTATCTCAGACCATGATCAATATGACTATACATTTAGTGCCCACCAGACTGGTGCAACTCATACTGCTGTTTCTTAGCATTGACACATCCCCCCGGCAGGTCCCTCACCCCTGCCAACCCACCCTCACACACTCCCCACCCTACCACTCTGCAGCCCACCTATGGTGTCAAGCACTCCCTCTTTGCACCCCCTACCAGCTCATCTGTCCACACACCCCCCCTCCCTGGACTCCCCTTGGCCCCCTTCTATCTGACCATCCCAGCTCTTCATTCCCTACCTATTCCTATCTTTCTCCAGAGCTGGGCCATGCACAGTACCCAGCCCAACCGAATCAGAAGACACATGGCTCTTTTCAAACTCTTCTCCCTCCTACTTCTACTGTCAGACAACATCCACACCAACCCAGGCCCCCTAGCAGACAGCCCTAGCTGCCCCTCCACATCCACTGGTCTATGTATGGCCTCAATGAATATTTGCAGTCTCCTTAAAATATTTGCCAACCAGCAGGACTGGGTTGCCCAACACCAACCGGATATCCTAGCACTAGTGGATACATGGCTATCCGAAAAAAACCCTGATCACTTTATTACCATACCAGGTTACACACTCTTTCAGGAAGACAGGGTTGGGAAATGTGGAGGTGGCTGCGTGATATACCTTAGAGACACGTTGCAATGGCTTGCCCTCTCCTCACCTCATCTGGAGCATGGTGCTCAGACGATCTCCCTCAAAATTTCCACTGGTGCCTCCAGAGCCCCCAAATATTCACAGCTGCCTATATCCCCCTGCGACACCAGTTCCCTGCCTTTCAGTCACTTCTAGAGCACCTCTCCATTCTGCCCAGCAAACTGGAACAGATCACAATGGGTGATCCCAATATTAACTGGCTCTCCAGCTCTGCCTCCCAAGCAAAGGGTGCTATAGCAGCCCTCAACCTTACACAGTTGGTAACTACTCCCACCTGGTTCCACCCTACCAAAGGCACTGCCACACTTCTGGACATTGTCCTCTCGAACAGACTTCATAAAATCACCAGCACCACCATACTACCCAATGCCCTCAGTGACCACTCTTTTATCACCCTCTCCTGGTCCTGTAAAATGAAAAAAAAAACAGCACCAAAAACTGTCCTCCGATGGCACATTCACCCTAGCAAGCTACCTTGTAGAGAGTACCTTGCCAGCTGGGACTGGTCCCGATTAAAGTAGCTCCTGACGTTGACACTGCTTTCAGTTACTTTGTCCGCAGTGTGTGACATCTTAGCTACCCTTACTAAATCATCTATTAAGGAGCATAACTCCCCATGGATAACCCCAGCTATAATCAATCAGTTGCAGAGTGGAGATAACCTCAGGGACAGAGCAATCGGATCTGGCAAGACTGCAGATAGGCAAGCCTATAGTGCTGCACACAATAAATGCACCTGGGCCATCCGCAAGGCAAAATCAGTCTACTACAGATCCACGCTTGCCTCCTGGGGTCCTCCTGGATGTTCTAGGATAATATTAAGGAGCTGAATGGAAAGTCTACAATGCCTCCACTCACCCAGCTTGACGTAAATGGCTTGCTCACCACAGACCCACAGTGTATCTCCGATAGACTCAGTGAAGCCTTCTCAGACCTCAGCACAGTCCTCCCCACCTACTTCTTTAACCCTGCTTCTGCTCTTCTCCCAATCTCCACTACCCCCATTTCCACTTCAGGACCCTCACACCGTCTGAGGCTAAACTCTACCTACTTAAATCCCTCAGTGGCACTGGCTAAAGTAATGACACACTGGATCCAAAACTCTTTTGCCTAGTTCTGGACGCAGTCTTTGCACCCTGTACCAGTCTTGTCAATTACTCACTCTGTCACAGCCAATTCCCCCTTGCTTGGAAGACTGCAGTGGTCAACCCTATATACAAAGGTGGGGACCATACCTCCCTCAGGAACTACAGACCAATCTTGATACTGCCCCCCCTCAAAAGCCCTAGAAAAAGTTGTGGCTGACCAAATGACTGAATACCTTGACAAACACAATCTCCTCTGTGTGGAACAGCACAGTTTCTGTGGGGGACATAGCACCGCTACCACCCTCATCAAGTTTTACAACTATTTATACACAGCCCTGGATAAAGGGCTCCTCGTGGGTGCAGTCTACATTGACATATTGAAAGCCTTCGATACTGTCTGCCACCCACTCCTCATATCCACCCTCTCCCAGTTAGGTTTTTCAAACGGCCCTCTGTCCTGGTTCTCCAACTACCTCACCTCCCAGTCACAGTGTGTAAAAATCAACAGTAGCCTCTCTAGCACTCAGCAGGTCCACTTGGGTGTCCCACAAGGCTCAATCCTTGGACTGCTGTTTTTCAGTCTGTACCTAAATATGCTCCCCAGCTCCTACTCAGAAAAAATGCTCCTCTATGCAGATGACGCAGTCCTTTTCACATATCTCCAGACCCCCTCCCACCTCCAAAGTGCCCTGCAACACTCTTTTAATCAGGCGGAATCCTGGTTTCTAGACCGTCACCTTGTAATTAACCTAAAAAAGATGAAGCATATGCTATTCTCGCATTCCCAAAGCAAATCCAGGGACACCCCACTCACTGTACTGTCTAGCACCCTCCTTCACCTTGAGCAGGTAAAAACCCACAAATACCTGGGCATCACCTTTGACTCTGCTTTCTCTTTTCATTACCACACATGCACCCTCCCTACAGCCATAAAACACGTTGGCCTACTGTACTACCACAAGAGCTGCCTACCACCTGCAGCCCTAAAGCTGGCCAGCACCTCTTCTGTGCTGTCCTTAGTGGACTATGGCATCCTGGTGTACAGTGCAGCAGATAAAACCTCACTCAGAAAAATCAAAATGTCCCTGAACAAAGCCTGTCGCCTACTTACAGGCTCCAGCAGACTCACCCACACATGTACCTTATATGACCTTGCTGATCTTCTCAGCCTTGAGGAAAGGCTGCACTACCAAACCTGCCTCCTAACCAAGAAAATTGTTGCAGGCCTTGCACCTCCAGGCCTAATTTCCATCCTCACCCCCTCCATCCCTGCCATCTCCACCTGGAGCGCGCTCAAGTGGACACTTCAAGTGCCCAGGGTCAAGGCATCCCTGGCTCAAAGGTCCTTCCAATACCAGGCTCCAACCTGGAGCAATGCCTTCCCCTCTGATATCACATCTCAACTAAGAATAGGGCCCTTCAAATCTGCCCTTAGGCAGCACCTAATCACCACCCGCAGCTGTAACTGCACACAGGTGTTTGCTTCCCCACCTCACTGGGAACCCCCCCCCCCACTGTCTCATGCCCTGGCAGAACATGTAGCTGCCCAAGTGTCACCACATTTGTTTTAAGTTACTACCTATTTTTATTTATAACAGAACCCAAATGGCTGTCTCTGGTGTACTAGATTTATTAGCTACATCACTGTATAGGACCTGTATAGCGTTTCAATCTCTTATGAACTGTATTCCTGGCATTTATGTACATACATGTATAATGTTTTCCTGTATAGAGTTTTTGCTCTTGTATGAATTTTATCCCTTGTACTTATCTAAATACATGTATAGAGTTCCCTACGTCAATTTGTACTCTATGTAACTATGTCTGTATTTGTATATACCATCTGTTTCCTGACTAGGAGCCTTTGTAAATGAGTCCCAGACTCAAAGGTTTGCAATTCTGATTTCTACTAAATAAATATACAACACACTACGACTGGGACAGATAAGCAGCTGGCACCCTAGGACTGGGACAGCTAAGCAGACAACACACTAAGACTGTGACAGCTAAGCAGACAATACACTAGGACTGGGACAGATAAGCAGCTGGCACACTAGGACTGGGACAGATATGCACCTGACACACTAGGACTGTGACAGATAAGCAGCTGGCACACTAATACTGGGACAGATAACCAGCTACCACACTAGGTCTGGGACAGATAAGAGACTGACATACTTGTCCAGTGGGCAACAGTGGCACACTTGGGGTCTAAAGTAGTGGGCACCAGGGACACAGGGAAGCCCCTCCACAAAAAATCCAGTTTTACAAAATTAAATAAGTTCTGGCTACTGTTGAAAGATTTTAAATACATAAGAAGCAAAAAATAAATGGTTTTCCAATCCTTTTGACCTTTAAACTCAATGAATAAATAAGATTTAGTGTAGAACTAGAAAGTATCGGTAAGTCACCTTTCCTGGACATAAATGTTATTAAAAAAGCTGATGGGGGTTTATCTTTTATTGTGCATGGTACAAATAGTGCATACTGATGCAGTTTATAAATTATGGCTCTCTGTACTCAGCAGCCAAAAGCTAGGCTTCATAACGCATTAAGCTGACAGTGCAGTTAGCATGTGCGATCCAGCACTTTCAGGAGAGAAGCTAAGCAGTAGTAAAGATATTCTGCATTTTGCAAAATGGGCCATGCTACAGATGTCTGCCAGAGAACTGGAAAGAACTAATATTACAATATTATAGCAAAAGCATCTGCCATTTACTGTCATTAACCATCACATTGTTACTGGTCACAAGCAAGGTATTTTTGGTGGTCAAGTAGCTGAGAAAGTTAGGGTCAGTAGCACACTATGGCTGAATGACAAACTGTTGAAATGTTATGCAAAAACATTGAATACTCTCAGGAATCTTGATTTTTGGAGATGCCAGGCATATTGGAAAATAATTCTGTACATCCCATCCACCTGGAGGCTGGATAACGTTATTGTACCAGAGTAATCCTGTCCAATCAAACAATCCAGAAAGCAGCCTTTAAAAACATAAAGGGAAAAAGTATAGATTCAACCCCACCACACTAAAGAAAAGAAGGATCCCAACCTCACCTGCCCCTACCCATGGTGTGTTGTCTGTAGAGGCCTGTAATGTCACACATCTCTCCTGCCCTGGGCTCCCACCCAACCACTTGCAACCGCAGGCCCTCTCCACACACACACCCCAGTCCCTGAGATCTACCGTAAATTCATCAGGGTTCCTTGTCCATTCCTGTAAGGCTAGAGGTTCTCCAGTTTCATTCAGTCAGGCAAGTGACTTGCAGGGTAACAGTAGCAGCTGCTGGTACAGTAGTTTGATCACTTGCATTCTTTCTCCCTACAAAACAAACACTCCACCCCCTTCTATTACTGCCAGCCACACATTCAATGTCACCAACCCTGATCATGTTAGACTCTGCCCTGGTGTTTTAATTTTTTTTTTGTTTTGAAGCCATGGGTATCATTTTTTACATTGCCGACCTACTCTAGACATGCTGTACGTTGTAGATTGTAGAGCTACTCTAGGCATTTTGTATCTTGCAGTAACTCATGGCATTTTGTACAGTACAGTATGTTATAGGACCACTTGAAGGCATTTTGAATATTGCAGAGTACCTCTAGGCATTTTGTATCTGGTAGAGTTACTATTGACATTATATTGCAGAGTACCTCTAGGCATTTTGTATCTGGTAGAGTTACTATTGACATTATATTGCAGAGTTACTCTAGGCATTTTGTATCTGGTAGAGTTACTGTTGACCTTATATTGCAGAGTTACTCTAGGCATTTTGTATCTGGTAGAGTTACTGTTGCCATTATATTGCAGAGTTACTCTAGGCATATTGTATCTGGTAGAGTTACTGTTGACCTTATATTGCAGAGTTACTCTAGGCATTTTGTATCTGGCAGAGTTACTGTTGACCTTATATTGCAGAGTTACTCTAGGCATTTTGTATCTGGTAGAGTTACTATTGACCTTATATTGCAGAGTTACTCTAGGCATTTTGTATCTGGCAGAGTTACTGTTGACCTTATATTGCAGAGTTACTCTAGGCATTTTGTATCTGGTAGAGTTACTGTTGACATTATATTGCAGAGTTACTCTAGGCATTTTGTATCTGGTAGAGTTACTGTTGACGTTATATTGCAGAGTACCTCTGGGCATTTTGTATCTGGTAGCATTGCTGTTGACGTTATATTGCAGAGTTACTCTAGGCATTTTGTATCTGGTAGCATTACTGTTGACGTTATGTTGCAGAGTTACTCTAGGCATTTTGTATCTGGTAAAGTTACTAGTGACATGATATTGCAGAGTACCTCTAGGCATTTTGTATCTGGTAGAGTTACTGTTGACGTTATATTGCAGAGCTACTCTAGGCATTTTGTATCTGGTAGAGTTACTGTTGACATTATATTGCAGAGTTACTCTAGGCATTTTGTATCTGGTAGCGTTACTGTTAACGTTATATTGCAGAGTTACTCTAGGCATTTTGTATCTGGTAGAGTTACTATTGACATTATATTGCAGAGTTACTCTAGGTATTTTGTGTCTGGTAGAGTTACTGTTGACATATTGCACATATTGTAGAGTTACTCTAGGCATTGTGTATCTGGTAGAGTTACTGCTGACATATTGCAGAGTTACTTTAGGCATTTTGTATCTGGTAGAGTTACTGTTAGCATTTTGTATGTTGCAGTTACTCTAGGCATTTTGTATGTTTTGGGATCACTTGATGGCATTTTTTATCTTGCAGAGTTAATTTTGTATGTTTTCTGTGTTACTCCAAGCAGCTTGGGTGTTTTAGGATCACTTGAGGGCATTTTGTACATTGCAAAGTTATTTTTGGCATTTTATGTGTTACAAAGTTACTTTGGCATTTTGTATGTTATGGGATCACTTGAGTGCATGTTTTATGTTGTTGAGTTACTCTAGACATTTTGTATGTTGCAAAGTTACTTTGGGCATTTTGTACATTGCAAAGTTACTTTTGTCATTTTGTATATTGCAAAATTACTTTTGGCATTTTATATGTTGTGGGATCACTTGAGGGCATTTTGTATGTTGTACAGTTACTCAAGGCATTTTGTATGTTGGAAAGTTACTTTTGGCATTTTGTTTGTTGTGGGATCACTTGAGATATTTAGTTTGTTGCAGACTTAATCTGGGCATTTTGCATGTTGTGGAATCACTTAAAGACATTTTGTGCAATATTGCAGAGTTACTCTGTGTATTTTGTATTTGCAGGATCACTTGAGGGTATTTGGCATGTTATAGAGTTACTCTGTGCATTTTTTATGGTGTGAGATCACTAGAGGACATTTTACATGTTGCAGAGTAACTTGGGACATTGTATATGTTGTGGGACCATTTGATGCATTTGGTATATTGCAGAGCAACTTGGCACATTTTGTATTTGTGAGCTCACTTGAGAGCATTTTATAAATTGAAAAGTTACTCGGGATAGTTTATAAATTGTGGGATTGCTTGAAAACATTTTGTATGTTACAGAGTTACTCTAGGCATTTTTGTATGTTGCAGGATCATTTGAGGAGTTTATGATTCTTGCAGAGTTACTTACTGAAGGCATTGTGTATGTTGTGGGATCACCTGAAGGCATTTTGAATATTGTAGAGTTAATTGGTACATTTTGTATGTTGTGGGATCACCTGAGGGTATTTTGTATCCTGCAGGGTTAGTCTGTACATTTTGAATGTTGCAAAGTTAATTTTTTATGTAGCAGTTACACTTACACTAGCCATTTTGTATGTCTTAGCATCACGTGAGGGCATTTTGTATCTTTTAGAGTTACTTGTAAAAATTTGCATACTGCAGAGTTAATTTTGTATGTTGCAGTGTTACTTTTGGCAGCTTGTGTATTGTGGGATCACTTGAGTTAATTTTGTGTTGTGTAGAGTTACTGTAGGCATCTCTTTGCAAACAGAAGGAGAGATGTGGTGTTACCACTGTATCGACTGTTGGTGAGACCTCACCTGGAGTACTGTGTTCAGTTCTGGAGACCACATCTCAGGAAAGACATAGACAGGGTAGAGGCTATCCAGAGGTGGGCAAATAAAATGGTGCAGGGGCTGCATCATAAGCCCTATGAGGAGAGATTGTGGGATCTCAATATGTGTACCCTGAAAGAGAGGAGGGAGAGGGGGAACATGATAGAGACCTACAAGTACCACATGGGGGTGAACAAGGTATGGAAGGAAACATTTGTCAGAGGATAAGATGCACCAGGACAAGGGGGACTGCAATGAAGCTGGAAGGGGGAACTTTAGGAGGGATGTGAGGAAGTACATCTTCACTGAAAGAGTGGTAGATGCCTTGAACAGTCTACTAGTGGAGGTGGTGAGAACAAAAACTGTGGTGGGCTTCAAGCATGCATGGGACAATCATGAAAGAATCTTAGTAGCAAAATATGTGTGTGTGTGGGGGAGTTGCCTGAGATTGGGTAGGATCTGCAGTAACACTATAGGCAGGGACAGAATGAGCAGACTGGGTAGGCCAAGCAGTCTTTATCTGCTGACAAAGTTTATGTTTCTATACTTTCATGTATGTTGCAGAGTTGCTCAGGGCATTTTGTATACTGAAGGATTACTTGTGGATATTTGATACTTTACAGAGTTGCTTGGGACATTTTGTATGTTGTGAAATAACTTGTCAGCATTTTTTATATTCCTGAGTTAGTCTAGGCATTTTGCATGTTTTGGGATCACCTGAGGGCATTTGGCATGTTGCTGAGATACTCGGGGCATCTCATATTAGGATTAGAGTGGTTGCAAAGTTTTACTTTGCCGGCAAAGTTGTGAGATTCACCTTCATGAAAAACATCATGAATTACCCACTTTGCCACTTCACAGTGAGTTTTCCTGGGAAGTGGCACTTTTTCAAGCAAAGTCATGGCAAAGCTGCAACTTGGCCAGTGAAGTTACATGACTTTTTCTAAAAAAGTGCCACTTCACTTGCCAAAAACTTCACCAAGTTGGCACTTTGTGAACTCAGCAAACTTTACAATCAAATTCGGGAAGTGGTTTGCCAACTTCGCACATCTCTAATTAGGTGCATCCACTTAGCATTTTTTCAGGGTTTGATTGACATGTGTAGTAGTCACATTGCAATTGTGTCCCTAAAAAGTAGATCAGCTCCTAGCTTTAAAATGGGGAACTGAGTGCAGACAGTTGTAACTGCCATTGCACATTTGGCTCTTCCGCTACTGTTTTCAGCCAATCACATGCTTCAGAGTACTATTTGCAGTCAATAATAAGCTTTACACCACTGTTTATAGCCAGTCACAGGCTCTACACTGCTGTTAACAGCTATTCACAAACTTTACATTACTCTTTACAGCCAATCACATGATTTACACTACTGTTTGCATCCGTCACAAGCCTTATGCTTCTATTCACAACCAATCCCATATGTTCGGTTTACACATTATTCTGCTCATCTTTGACTGTGTCAAGTGAAGTGTAATCTTGCATTTCACTTAGCGAGATCTATAGTGTACATTGCCTGGTGTGTAGGATGCATTTATTGCCAACACATTCTTCCTCTCACTGTCATTGTCTGTCTGAATCTCACCTTCCCTTTCACAATTACTACCACTACCATTCCACACATTCTCTTCTCTTAACTAAAGTTTATGACATGTATCTTTATTACTAATTACAGGATATGTATTTCCACAGTACTACGTCATGAGCTTAGCACAAAAGAAACCCAACTCGCTCCTGTCTTCTGATGTCTATGTCACTCACCACCCTCAGTTCCCTGACCATTCTCATAAAAAAAAATACTTTCATGACTGTTCTCTTCTGTCTCCCCCATGTGACAACTTCAGTTCCCAGTCCAGTCTCATTAAGGATAAAAAAAAACTACACCCACCCTCTAATGTCTCCCTCAGTTTCCACCCTTAGTCACTGGCACAATCTTAATAAAGGGTTCCACCAAAACGCAGTGACAGAAATCTCATCAACATCCCTTACAGCAATGTAATCCCAGTGACATCGCCAACACCGATGCATTCCGACAATGACCTGCAACATGCTGACACTGACCGCCACACTCACGAGCATAAGTGCGGGGAGGATATGCCCACTCACCCCCCCCATGCAGGGGGCTTTGCCCCCCACACCCTCCCTACTTTGAATATCTAACTCCATGTAGCACAGACAGTGGAGTTAGGTGCCTACCCCCCAATGATGCAAAGTCCATTGCCATCAGGGGTTTCGCTGTAGGGGTTTCGCTGTTGTTGTGTCGATGTTCCAATGGTATACGTTAGTAAAGTATCCACAACCTGCTCTCACAATCTGTTGTAGCTCCTGACCACCACCCTCATTCCTGGCCCTGATTGCAGAGCCCAGAAGTACAGCTTGGGGTGCTACTGATGATCCTAACTGCTGAGGCTGGGAGTGCTAGCTACACATCTCCCATTGCTCTTAACGATGAACTCTAAATGTTGCCTATCTCTTCACTGACACAGGGTTTGCACTGCTGAACTTAACCAGCAGTGGGTTTGTGATGTTGGACTTCAGTGTCACTGCCTGCAGCCAGCCAAAGTCAGCATTAAGGTATGAAAAAATAAACTTGGAGTGTGTGTGTGTGTGTGTGTGTGTGTGTGTATGAATGGTGGTCAAACACCTGTGTATCTCTAGAGGGCTGTGGGAACATTGGCATGCATGTAGTGGGGTATGTGAGCAACTGTAGGTGTGTAGAAGGGTGTGCTAGAAACTGAATGTTTGTAGTGAGAGTGTGTAAGCCTCTGTATGTGTGCATTGAGTGGTATCAAAGCATCTTTATAACTGTAGTGGGGTGTGCTTCTGTGTAGCAGTAGTAGTATATAGATTTAATTGTGCAACCAGAAAGAGAAAAACTTGACTGAGCCAGGACTCATTTTCAGTGGGGACCCATCATGCATATACACAGTTACAATAAATTCAGTTCCAAATCTTCAAATACAGCAATGAACATTGCACGTTTATTAAACAATATTTAATCTGAAAGCAACAAACCATATAAAAAATGCATAAATACAGTTAAATAGCAGTATATGGGTATAAATATCCATTACTCAACAGTATACATTAATCCAATACAGAATATCAGTCTACAGATACTTCTTAGCTGTATCTAAATTACTGCAACAAATCTTGGGTCGCTCTGCTGTTGCAAGCAACCAAGATTGTATTGGCTTCCAGTGGAGGGTGTGTTAGGCAGGAGTCCTTAAACAGCAAGGAAACTCATTCCAGAAATATGGTCCACCAGATAAAAAAAAAAACATAAGGCCCCTTGCAGTCTTACAAACTGTAACAAACATGTTTATGCTGTTTGAAGACCTCAAGCTATTCTTATGAACTCTTTGTTTTATTAGTCCTAAGATGTATGGGGGTGTTTTTTTATCTTATACAGTTATACACACTTTGTGCCAGATGAAGTGGCCTCTGGGCATCCAAGCTCTCCCAACCCATATATCTGTGCAACAAACAATGGTAATGGTGTCAGTGAGCATTCAGGGTGAAGCTGATGAACCTATTATACATGACATCCAATTTCACCACCTCTACCCTGGAGGCCCCACTATGCAGCAGATCACCATAACCAAAAAGTGGGACTACCAGAGTGCTCACCAGCTGCTTGCAGACACCCAAAGGAATGCAGTCCTTATTGCTCAGAAGTCCCAACTTGACATTTAACTTCTTAATGACTGAGTCTATGTGGACATACCTCTTGTACTGGGAGTCAAACCAGACCACCAGGTACCCATAGGAGTCTACTTGGACAAGATTATTTCCATCCATGGTGTGACTAGAGAGTGCCTTGTGCCCAGCGAGAGTGCCACTCCTGCCCCCCAAAAAACAAATCTGAGATTTCTTGCAAATGAGGACCAGGCCACGTGAGCAGAAGTTACCCTGCACTGGTCAAACGCACATCAGAGAGTAATCTGAGTTTTGTTCGTGGAAGCATTCTCCAAATACATATTTTGTTACCATCAGCAAACAAATGATGCTTGATCCCTGTGAGTGTGGACTCGGCATCATTCATATACAGATTAAAGAAGGACTGGACTCAGAACAAACCCTTAGGATACTCTTGTCTCAATGCTACTGCATTGTGAGTTAAAGAGCAACTGACACAATGTTCAGCTCTAGGCAGGCTATTTTAGCCATATTCAAAATGTTTTGATAACTTACAGAACATGTTATAGACTCCTAACTAGGTAATGGGGGGGGAGTAGGAAGACAAGGCAAGACATCTAGGGAAAAGAGCTGGAGAGAATGGGAGGTGGAGGCAAAGATGATTGTCGTATTGCTTTGCATTTGAGTCTGGCATCTCATTTTGTACTATAACTGCACTGCACTTGTCTATAAAATCAAATTTTTGTATATACTCATTTCTGTATTAATGTAATTACCAAATATTGTGCTATTGACTTGCCTCATGTATTGTACTGTGCTTCTCCCGTTCTCCCCACCGAGTTGCACCTGGAAACAAGCCTTGGCTCAGGGTTTCTCTTCCAGTCACCACTTTCCAAATAAACAAACAAATAAATAAGTAAGTAAATTCTGGGTAAATACTGTGTGCTCCAACTAAAAATGAGACTGCATCTCAACTGGACTCTTTTAGGCAAATACAGTATAAAAATGAGTGAAAGCAGGACACTGCTGAGATGATACATCCTAGCTGGGCTACCCTCGGTAAAGCAGTAAAACAACTGATAGAAGCAGGAAAACTGTTAAATTGCAATATTGCATCTCAGTTGGGTAAGGTTCTCCTGTGCAGATACAGTAAAAACAATGAATAAGAGCGCAACAATGACCAAAAATAAGGATGGGAATCTGAACTGAGTTGTCCAGGGTAAAATTAGGACTGCGCAGAATGGAATTTCACTTGCAGAATGTGTGCAGAATGATGATTCCGCTTCTGAAATGCTTTTCAGAATTTCTTTTTTTAGTATGCAAAATTCCAGAAAACATATTTACATAAACTGAGGAATACTCTTTGCAGATTATGCGGTCCATAGAGTATTAGTCTGCAGTTCTGTGGATAATAAATCTGTGGTTTCTGCAAACCGCTGAATGCCATTCTACCATGGATTACTAGTCTGCAATTTTAGGAAAGAAGCATTTTGCACTCTGAAATGTTGTACTTTTAGTTTGTTTGGAATTCTGTGGAATTTCCAAGATTCTGTCAAAAGCAGCATTTGACAGTTCTGCACAGCCCTGGTAAAATGCCATGGGTTGAACCAAAACACCACTGTTAATGGCATGTTGCATCTGTGATGGCCAAATGTACTTTTTATTCAAGTTTAAAAAAAAATCGAACAAGAATTACATAAAGTACATCCATGCAACATTATACATAAAATATCAACTAATATTGATTACCATTGTATAAACATTCTAAAACCTTAGCGATCCACAGTAACTATACTGTAAGAAAAAAATATAATAACCTTAATATTTAGGAATTGTGTGCTGTTGGGAAAAGGTGTCAGAAATATTCAGATATACGAAGGGTAAAATGGGTATTTCATAGAAACAAAGTTGAATCTCTTTGTTTACTTGTTTTTAATATATTAAGTCAAAAGGGTGTTTGTTAATAGCGTCACATGACAGATAGCTTACAGAAATGACAGTGAAGGAGGGGTTCCTTAATCCATAAAAAACTGTCCACTCTGTTGGGAGTTACTACATATTCTCTCATAAATTGTTCAGTGTTATTTATTTTAACCTTTCATTAAAGGTAGCTGGCAATCTGTCTCCAATGTCTCAGTATAATATTTTTCACTGAAATGACTACTGTATGTAACCATAATGTCTTATTCATGGTTATATAAGTAAATTCCAAGTCTATTTCAAAAATATTAAATTTAGAAGAGCAAGGTATGTTGCAATTTTGATTAGACTGGCAAGCAACTCAAACCTCTTCTCAAAAGAAAGTAAGTTTTTTACAGAAACCAATAATAAGAAAATGGTACCCATCGCAGATCATCTCTAACATGTATAACCTAAATTAAGACCTAACTCATACAATTTCATTGGAGAATAGAGCCATTCATGGGTTAGTTTATATTGGTTTATCTACCCTTTGACTCTCAACATGCTTTTAAGTGTAAAAGACCAGCTCTGGTTCCATTCTTCGATGACACTATCTATCAAGAGTTCTTTTTCCCAGCTCCTTTGTAAATTATCTAAATAATTTGTATATGATCCCAAAGGCAATGAAGAAATTACCTTGTGTCCATTGGGTTTGGAAAAAAATTTATCTAATAGATATGGAGGGTACCGAGTTAAGATAGCGTGGATAAAACCGTTCATGAAATACAGTGCTGCAAAAAGTGCTAATGGCTCTTCAGCGACAGAGGTTTTACAGCATGCAGTAGAAACCACCACCCCTGTCACTGTAGGCTGCCAGCAGAGAAGGTGAAGGATGCCATCAGGGCGGTGCCTAGTCAATCTGCTCCTGTGGTGGAATGGCTAGAGCACTTGCCTCCAGCAACGTCAGGGACCTTGAGCTGCAGTTTAGTTCTCTCCAGGTCCCACTCTGCTGCAGCTTCTTTTGGCCCCAAAAACTAAAATGTTCCTGACCCAAGTTTTTTATACCCCCAATGTCCACAATCCCCTGTAACTGATTATAATTAATCCAGGGGTTGTGGGGTGGTGAAGCCCCAATGTCGAGGGGTCGTGGAGCCACCCACAAAAACTAAGTTGCTGCTGTAGTGTATGCTTTGTGTGCGCTGGTTGGGATATTGTGCCAACGTTATTTTGCTGCACACTGCTTTGCATGCTTTGCATGTGACATTGTTGTGGTGCGCAGTTTTGCCCATGACATGAAGGTGTGAATATTTTTTTTTTTTCAGCTATGTTTATAGCCTTCAACCTGGAACTCTCTCAGGCCCCCTGCACTCACCAGCTTGCTCTACCTCCCACTGTGTTCTCTGACCATCTTCAAGTTCATTGCAGTTCCCTGGTCAGGCAGATCAACCCAGAGAGACCGCGGGGGGCACTGGTGGGGATCCAGCATGGGAGTGTGGCAGTGGCACTGGAAGGGGCTGTCGCCTATCCAGGGCTTGGGGGGTATTTCATAATGTTTACACCCCTGTAGTAGGATATGCAATGCCACCCAGCCCACGACCTGGGTGCTCCCACCCATGTCCGGAAGGCAGCTGCCCGACAACCCCTAGCTTGCTAGCAAGCCCCTGTGCATAGCAGTACTGCTGGTCTCCACCAGGGGCTGCTGCCACACCGGGCTTCCCCTGGCTCCCACCCTGAGAGAGGAGAGAAGTCCTTCAGATGCTCAATCCTCTCTCTCCCTTGCTGATGCCCAGTGGACCGGGCTTGTTCCCGAACCTGGGTCACTGGCGTAGTGCGAGGTGTGGTGTCCAGCGCCTCAACCCCTCAGCGCCACCAGGCCAACATGAAGGTGTGAATATAAGGTCTGGATTATTATTTTCCTTCACAATGGGCCTGATTTTTGGAAATCAGTGGAATTCTAATTTGGTCGATTAAAAACTGTTCGTAAGATGAGTAAAGGTTGCAGCAGTATTCAGTGCAGGACCAATGAGATTTCTCAAAGTGAAAATTCCTTTCCTTCTCCTTGAGGTCCAAATTAAGGAGTTTTCTTCAAACTAAATAATTTATTTTCCCATAATGGACAATGAGAAGAGGAAAGTGGGTTCCAATTTAACATCCCTTACAGAAATAATTATATAAAATGTTTTCACGCTGCACACATAAAACTACCCGAGTGATATGCATGATGCAAGTATGATTTAAATGTTAAACTGGAACCAATTGCATGCATATGGCATGTGTGCAGAAGCAAGTGTGGAAACCATGATTTGTATGTTAAATTGGGAAACACTGCATGCATGTGGCATGCGTGCAAAAAAAGCAAGTGGTCACCGATAACTGCACACGTAAAAGTTAAGTGACTTGCTCAGGATCACACCATACACAAGTGGGGATTAATGAGAGTCAAACTCTGGTCTTCATGTCTCCAAGTCTCCTGGCTTGCAGTTCAGTGCCTTTAACCACTAAGCCATAATGTCTGCACACATATAGCTTGCTTGTACTTCAACACATACTGTATCTGAATACATCTGCACACATGTGGCATGCTTGTAGCCACTTTTACGCTTTTCAGGTTTCTTCTTTCCCTCATCTCATTTTCACAGTTGAACTGTTGCACACATACCAATGGAAACACGTTGTTTTTCCCACCCCAATACACAAACTTGCCCACAAAACCACTTAATTACTTCTGTCTGGCCTGTACTCTTACTATTTTCTCTCCATAGTTTTGAATGCTTCCACACAAACAGACTTTAATGTGCAAACATAAAAGTAGCAATAACTCAACACACACACACACACACACACACACACACACACACACACCCACATGGCCAGTCCCTGCCCCCAAGCACACACATTGTAGTGGGTTTGGCCATGCTCCTACAGACAACCCACCAAGAATAGATATAAGTAAAAAGTCTCTTAATTGAGTACTAGGGAGCTAGAGGCAGGAGTCTTTAAGAGATTATATCGATGGGTCAGAGTGCTGGAGCATACCCCCTTGAAATGAATGGAGTTATTTTCTATTACTATTTTATATGTTATGATGGTGAGTTACTATTTTATATGTTAAGATGGTGATTTGGAGAATAATGAAGGCCACTGTTCTACTAACAAGTCCCTTGTTAGTCAAGCAGTGGCCTTCATTAATCTCTAATGCTCCATCAATAATGTATAAAATAGTAATTAAAAAATACCCCATTCATTTCAATGGTGCACACCCCTGCAGTCTCCTTTGCCCTTTGTCATAATGTGCCTGAGTGTGGGGATGTGGAGGGCAGCTTCATTGGGGGGTGGCATAAGCCTGACTATAGTGGGGCTCCAGTAGTCTGTGCACACCACACTGCTTAACTGTCTGTGAATGCAAGGGACAGCTCTAGAATGTCTGTAACATCTCTAAAAGGTACAACTTACTTGGTTTGACTGAAACATGATATGCAAATCAGGAGAAATTCAAATGTATAAGATTCATCTGCATATACCCCGGAGCAGTGTATCAGATTTGGGCTTAAACCCACCCAGTTACTAACCAATTTTTTTCCTGGCTGAAGTTCTGCACCCCCCCCAAAAAAAAGAACTTTGTCCTGATTTTTCTCCCCAACTCCATTCCATTCAATACCCATCCCCTATCGGTCATGAAGCTGCCCAAAGGTGAAGAAATGTGAAAAACACATCAATATTTCAGTCCTTCCTCCTTCCCCAATCCCCCTGTAAAAATATTATTTACTTTTACTTACCTAGCCATATGGCCAGAACCTGAAGTCTGGCATAGTGTGCCACCAGCCCAGATTTAAGTCCGCTCCCCATCTCTCCTTCTGCCAGCAGCTGGATGCTAGAACCAATCATCACAGGTCCCCAATGTGGTCCAGAGCCATTCAAACTCACCCAACCTGGGTTGCTTGCTTCTTACTTGGTTGCTGCTGTGTCTGCTGCCTTACTGCACTGATCAAGGCCTATGAAGGCCACCCACAACACTGTCACCACTGCTGCTAAGCCTAGCTTGCTACCGTGGGAGTCTGTGCTTTATTTTTTGCAAGGCGAGCCTAGTAGAGTAAGTAGATAGCCTTGGCTCTACAATGCTGGTTTGACAACACTTTCGTCGATTGGCATTACATTGACAGGATTAATGCCAACTGCAAGTTGCGGTTGACATAAATCCCGTTTTTCTCCTGGTCCTGTTTTTTTCATAGGGGCGCTTCGCCCCCAAACCCCCATGTGGGAGGCTCTGCCCCCTGCACCCCCATACCTTAGATTCTCAACTCCAGTCAGAGTTGATTCAGAGAGGGATGCAGGACTGGGAGACAGCATGCCCCTGTGTCAGGTGCACCAACACAGTGACCTGTCGGCAAACTGTCGATTTTGTCAGAAAGTTTGTAGGTCGCTGTGTTGGTGTCACTGTCAGTGGGGGGATACCGGTAGCCTAGTCTTGAGTTAGCTTCTAGCTCACCCTCCTCCCCTTCAGCCACCAAGGGAGACAGAGACTCACTAAGAGTAGAACAACAAAAATATGCTGCCACAACATTGCTATTGAGAGTTCATTGCTCACTGACTTCTCCAAGCTGTAGTGTGCAATCTATCTACTCTGTGGCAGGAAAGACAGTGTCGTACCTGCAAGGCTCATGTGGTCTTTCTTGGCTGGAGCTCATCCACATCACACGTGATTGTGTTGCCACTAATAGGTGGAGAGAATGGATGACATAATACAGACACAGTAGTCTGGAGAGTACCTGCAGCATGAGCACACACAGGTCTGGTGAGCACTTATTGTGCAAAAGATTAAATCCAAATTTAAAGCCATTATTGGCTCACCAAAAGAACAACCTAGGCACAGATGTGCGAGGGGGCAACTGCCCCCCTTTGCTCTACCTAAATGGCACCCCACTTAATGGTAGAAATTCATTCTAATCTCAGGTACTAATGCAATGGTTTCCACTGTGTTCTGAGGTACTGTATCTCCATGTTTCAATGATGTCTCCTGATCATCATGTGGGTCAGTTTCCCTCATTGTCCCTCAGTTTGAGTGTCCATGTCCCTCATTTCAGTGAAAAAATGTGAGGTATGGTGCATGCTTCAAAGACCCTACTCAGCACAAAGAAAGCCGAGCATTGCCATAGTGTATATGCTCCATACAGAATGACAAAGGGAAAGTAAGTGAGGTAAAACAGTCACGGAGAAGCACATTTGTAGCACTAAGTATGCATAAGGGATTTGCATGGTCCAAAACAAAAAGGATAGGCTTCACAACGTGGAGGCCACTTTTAGTACCTCTGGAATGAGGGATGTTGCCTGGCTATATCATACGCATTTAATGCAGTAAGCAAACAATACTTTACAAATTAATGATGATTTAATGACACAAATCAGAAGCCATTAAACAACTTGCAAAACGATCAGAATTAATGAATTTACCTAACTTTTATGGGAATTCAAATAAAAATGTATTTTAATGACTATTTGCTAGTAGTAGTATAAGAAATAGAGACTGATATGTTTTTTTAGATGAGATTTGCACCAGCTTAGCTGCTGCACACATGGCAATCGTGCAGCATGTGAACCTGATGTGATGTTTAAATGATATTCACACCAGCTTAACTGCTGCACTCATGTCAAGCATGCAACAGGTGAACCTGATGTAATTTTTAGAAGATGTTCACACCAGCTTACCTGCTGCACATATGTCAAGCTTGCAGCATGCGAACCTGACTTGCTTTTTAGACCTGGTTTGCATAGGTTCACCTTGTGTATGTAAACTGCATGCAAACATTGCACAATTAAGCATGTGGCATGCATTCTGTATGTACACAGCACACCTATATTTCTGTAAGGGATTCTAGAAATCTTGAACCAGAGTTTATATGTGACCAATATTGTAGGATGTGACTTCAGACAACTAGGAAGTTTTGAAAAACATAACCATTATCAGTTGTATTCATTTCAATATGGAATTTTCAAAGTAGAGCCAACACAGAGGTTTCTCCAGATCTTTGTGCTATATGATCCTAATATTATGCCCCACAATGAAAGCTGTATGGTGTCATTAGCAATAGAAGACCCTCCTTTAAGCTTGAGTGGATGTAATTTAAGAAAGTGCAATGTGGGATGGTTTACTATCCCAAATAAGCTGCCTAATACTCAGTTAATCATCATAAATCCAAGTCCAAATGATGGAATAATTAGTGGCAAATGTTAAATAAGTGACCACTCTCCCACGTGTTGCATCTGGAAGAACAACTTTCCTAACTCCCCCCACTCCCAGATTAATAGAGTCCTGAGACCTAACCAATTTTGACACAGCCACATTCTTAAGTAGTCTGAATTCTGTGGACTGGAGCCCTATCAGCACCCTCCCATAGATCAATGCATCCCTAGACTACTTCATCAGCACCTTCTCTTCTATTATTGACTGACATTTATTTATTTATTTAAAATTTGGTGACTAGATAGACCCACTGAGGCCCAGAGGTCCCTTTTTCAGGGGCGACTCGGGATAACAATACATACAGCTTAATCTGGCTCAAGGTCAGTTGGCGTTCATCTGTATCCCCCTCCCCTGGGTCATGCCTGAAAATAGGCAGGATTTGTTTAGTGCACTTACTCGGTCAACAAAAACTAAATAAATAATAAATAATATTTTCTTACAGAGAAAGACTTGGGTTACAGAGTAGTTTCAGGTGTGTGAGCAGGTTACATCCCTGGTTATCAGCATGCATCAGTCCTTACAAATATGTTGACAGTAGAATTAACAAAAGGTGTAGAAAAAATGTAATTTTACATGGTAAGCTCATTGTTTACTACTGGCATGGTTCAGTGGAAAGTTAGCTGTGGTACTATGCCTAGAGGGAAGTAACGTAGAACCTGATAAGATACTTGAAGGATCTGGATATTAGGAGGATAGAAGCAAGTGGGGG
The DNA here is from genome assembly GCA_016271365.2 of Neoceratodus forsteri. Taxonomy (NCBI): domain Eukaryota; kingdom Metazoa; phylum Chordata; order Ceratodontiformes; family Ceratodontidae; genus Neoceratodus; species Neoceratodus forsteri. Next base: position 177,086,244 of record JADMNL010000026.1, on the reverse strand, counting down.
GGGTGGGTCATGAGCTGTGGCAATGACAAGTGCTAGTATCAGACATATAGGCTTTGAGTCTGGTGCGGAAGTTCATCAGTGAGGAGGCTTCCTGCAAGGGGTTGGAGTTTGTTCCACAGCTAGGGGGCTGAGTAGGAGAAGGACCTGACGCCAGCATTAGTTCTGACTCTGGGAACTTCAAGCAGTGAATGTCCAGATGTCCGTAGTCTCCTGGAGTTATGTTTGAGTGCTATAGTTCCAAAGATGCTGGGTGCAGCTGAAGGGCTGAGTAGCTTGAAGGTCAGGCAGAGCAAGGGGTAGTGGAGATGAGAGGTCAGCGAGGGCCAGCGTAGCTGGGCAAGTGTGTCACAATGTGCCTTCATGAGTGGTCCTGGGTAGCAAACCGAGCTACCTTGTTATACAGGATTTGCATCTTGGTGACCTCCTGCTTGGCCATGCCCTGTAAGATCAGGGTAGCGTAAGTCAGGGTGGGGAGGAGGACACTTGTGGCGATTGAGGTCCTGGCCTCAGGGATGAGCTGATCTTTTAGCCAGTACAGAGTACCAGGTTTGCGCTGTATGGTCTTGGTGACCTGATCCATGTGCTACTTGAAGGTAAGGCAATGGTCCAATGTTAGACCTAAGTATTTTAAGGAGGACACAACCTCGATGTCATTTCCCGACAAAGCAGTGAGTTGCAGAGATTTAGACCTGTTTTGTCCAAGGGCATTACGTCCAAATAACATTGCTTTAGTTTTGTCTGCATTTAGGACCATTCTATTTGCTCTCAGCCAGGCCTCGAGAGATGCTAGGTCAGCTTGGAGAAGGGGACCTAGAGCTGCAATGATATCCAGGGATCAATAGATGACGGTGTCATCTGCACACTGAATGACCTAGCTTCCCCCACAGTGGAGGCTTAGGTCGTTAGTAAATATGGAGAAAAGGAGTGGGCCAAAGATCAAGCCCTGCGGTACTCCCTCTGTAAGTGGTAGAGGACCCAAGGCAGCACCCTTCCAGATGACCCTCTGGGATTGGCCCGATAGGTAACTCACAAACCATTTGAGGGTGAGGGGGTCTTGGCTAATTATATCCAGTTTTAGTAGCAGGAGTTTGTGATCCACAAGGTCAAAAGCCTTGGACAGGTCTATAAAGATGCCCTATTTAAACTGAGAAGAGCCAAGACCATCCACTCCTCTTGGCTTTTCCATGATTTATGGCACCTGATGCACTCCCTTGACAGAGCCTGGAATACCTACAAAAAGACTGGCCACAACTCTGACTGGCTAACCTACCTCCAACTGAGAAATGTTTGTAAATCTCAAATCACCAAGTCCAAACATGAACACCTACAATCCCTACAAACTAACCATCTCAGTAATCCCAAAAGCTTCTGGGTGCAAGTCAATACCATGCTCAAAGGCAAGGAACAAACGCTCCCCCAGTCCATGATCAACAATGGCATGGTACTATCCACCCCCTTGGATATTACATCTGTTATAAATCAGTTCTTCACTGACCTAGGCAGATATAAACAAAGCATACTACCTACGTTCCCCTACAACATTGCCTGGTCTGACCCCCCAACTCCCTTCCATATGAGACTCACCTCACATACAGAAGTCCTCAAGCCCTTAAACAAATTAAACCCTGATAGTTCACCGGGATTTGATTCACGCCCTCCCAGATTCCTTAAGATCGGTGCCCCAGCTATTGCCCACCCAGTTGCACTGTTAATCAATAGGTTTTTCCTCTCATACACTGTACCTGATAAATGGAAAACAGCTATAGTGGTCCCTATCCTAAGGAGTGGCCTAGCCAACCTTACTGAAAACTACAGACCAATATCTATTCTGTGTTCCCTGGCTAAAATTCAAGAAAGAATATTACATAATCACTTATACTCCTTTCTAGAATCAAACAACACTTTGACTATCTTACAACATGGCTACTGGAAATGGCATGGGACAGATTCTGCCCTCATGAAGGTTACTACAGATATCTACCAGGCTATGGATCAGAAGTGTGCAACTGGGGCCATCTTTGTCGAGTTCACAAAAGCATTCGACCTTGTAAACTACAGACTACTATTAAAACTCCATAAACTTGGCCTTAACTCTCATACCCTATCCTGGTTCTCTAATTATCTGTCTCACCGACTACAATGTGTCAAATGGGCTGGCATCACCTCTTCCCTAACTCACATCATGGACGGGGTCCCCAAGGGGTCAATCCTGGGTCCTCTATCATTCTCAATTTTCATTATTAAGATACCTAGCAACTGCAGCGGTGTGACTGTACAACTATACACAGATGACGCAATCCTATAAAGGTCGGATAATCGTACCTCCACTATCAAATTGGAGCTAGAAAAGGATTTCTGTCTCCTTGAAGCCTGGTTCAAACAAAACCTACTGGTTCTCAATACCAAAAACACAAAAAAACATGCTGTTCCGACACACCTCCTATTACCTATCCACTCAACAACCCTTCATAATCAATACTTCTACAGGCACAGTGCTAGAAGGAGTGGAATCCTTTAAATATTTAGGAGTTACCCTAGATGAAAATCTATCCCTTGAAGCACATGCTCTTAGAACTATCAAGTCCATTCATCAAAAGTTGTGCATGCTTTACTGAATTACCACTTACATGACCCCCCATTTTGGAAGGCCATGGTGTCTGTAACCTTACTCCTGTGTCTCTTCTATGGAGCCCCTCTACTCCACTCAGCCAAGGCAACCACTCTCTCCAAACTGAAGCAAAATTACCATAGAATTGCATGCTTCGCCACCATGAAACCTGCTCGCGCGCACCACTGCGATGTCCATAAAGCCCTAGGTTGGCCATCCTTTGAGGCTAAACTTGCTCTCCTGCTTCTTTGTACTATATTCAAACTCATCCACCTTCCTTCCTTCCTTCCCCACTCATCCTTTCAAACATGCTCACCTGTAAACCCAAATCTAGGACCCTTAGTTCCTCCTGCCTCCCTTTGCTAAATGTCCCCAAGATGCGACTAACCGCAGCTCGGAGATGCTTCACCTTTCTAGCTTCACAAAAATAGAACAACCTTCCACACAGACTGCTTTCCTACACATCACTACCCCAGTTCAAAAACTGCTTTAAAGAACTCTTCTTTCCCCTGCTAATCTTCACCTGTTTCTTACGACCTCATCCCCCCACCTCACTCTTTAACACTCTACTGTACATCCTTACTCACTCTCTCCCAAACACACCTCCTCCTAACTTTCCAACACTCTACTCTGTATCCTTTTATCACCCTCTCCCTATCTCACCTCCTCTATGTGCCCCTCAAACTTCTTTACACTACCTTACTTGCAATGGCTGCATATAATTTGACCCCAGCACTTATTGAACTGATTGTCCGCAAACATTGAAATGTCTGTAGTTAATTTTTAATTTTTCATGGCACTTAATGGAGCAACTGGTAACATACAGTATTCAGTATGAGACTCTCTGTAATTCTACTCAGCTGTGTCTAACCTGAATTTATATGCACACACTGCTATGTATATTCTTCTTTTCCGAAAGTATGCTCACATTATTCCGTATATTATTCTTTGTCAATAACTACATGCTTTTTGTGACCTGTTTTCATTCAACTTGTAATTGTAATTCCCCGGGTCACCCCTGAAAAATGGATATGTCTATCTCAGTGGGCTTACCCAATCATAAAAATTCAACGAAATAAATAAATTAGGTAATATGTTTTGAGAGAAATCATCATAATAAAAGCATGGGTTTTACCTCCATAAAGGATAAGAACGTTGGCTTGCATCTTTGAAAAATCTAATTTTATTTTAACTATTAATGGGAGAAGACTTTTGTGCACAATTCTATTCAGATTCATATACGAACATACAAACATATGAGGATGCCAGCAGATTAGGCCAAATGGTCTGTCATGTCTGCTCATGTGCTGCTCATTCTGCAGTGAAAGCAGGCTCCCCCCCTTATGCTTCCCACTCCCGAAGTTTTCACCCTTTCGATCCCCACACTGTGTTTTCCTCCCCCAGTGTGGACTTTGCTCATGTCTTCAGGAAGCTTCCTGCCTATTCCAAAGAAATCAAATCCTCAGGTAACTCATTCCAGAGAGACACCACTCTTTCTGTGAAATAGTGTTTATCAATTCCCTTGTAAACCTTCCTCCTTCCAGCTTCAGGCTCTGCCCTCTTGTGGAGCCTCCCCATTTAATTTGAACAACCCCTCTATAGTAACTCTATTAATCCCGTTCAAGTATTTGAAGTTATACCCCCCATCCCTTCTATCCTCCAGAGAGTACATGTTCAGCTCCTCAAGTCGCTCCTCATAGGACCTTCCCCCATGCCCTGGATCATTTTAGTTACCCTCCTCTGAACCCACTCCAGGAGCATGACATCCCTCTTTAAGTAAGGACACAGAACTGCAAAGAGTACTCCAGGTGAGGTCTGACCAAGGAATTATACAATGGCAGAATAATCTCCTTCCTCAGTGAAGTGATTCCCTTGGCAATGCACTCCAGCATCCTGTTTGCTTTTGCTGCTGCTGTCCTACGCTGCTCTGAGTTATTCATTTTATCATCAGTCATCACCCCCAGGTCTTTTTCTGCCCTTGAGACTTTCAGCTGTACCCCTCCTCCAGCTAGTAACTATACTCTGGGTTCCTAGCCCCTAAATGCAGGATACTATGCTTCCTAGCATTAAATCCCAGCTGCCATGAGTGTGAACACTTTCCAGGGCATCCAGGTCCACTTGGATAGTCCTCCTCCCCTCTTCTCCATCCACCACCACTTCCAGTTTGGAGTAATCTGAAAACAAGCACACTTTGCTCCTGACACCCCTGCATTGTCCACTATGAATGTGTTAAACAAGATTTGACCCAGTACAGACCTTTGTGGAACCCCAGTAATGACCCCTCTGGGTGCTGAAATCCCCCCCATCAACCACCACATTTTGCTGTCTATTACTCAGCCAGTTTACAATCGAATTGACCATCTTAACCACCACCACTAAGGTCCTCAGTGTACCCAATAGCCTCCTATGTGGCACAGAGTCAAACATTTTGCTGAAGTCCAGATACAGGACATCAATCAGATGTCCACCATCCAGAGATCACATCACCCAGTCATAGAATTCAACAAGGTTCATCAGACAAGATTTCCCCTTAACAAACCCATGTTGCCGGGCATCTTGGAAACCGCTTACCTCCAGAAACTCCACCAATCTCTGCTTTAAAATGGTCTCCAGGAGTTTCCTCACAATTGAGGTCAAACTTACCAGTCTATAATTCCCTGGTTCATCCTGAGGACCATTCTTGTGGAGGGTCACAATGTATGCCAACCTCCAGTCCAGACGTACACTCCCTGATTGAAGGGAGGAATTTAATAATTCTGTCAACAGTGATGCCAGGACATCCATCAGTTCCCTCAATACTCTGGATCTAGGGACTTATCCAGCCTCAAATCCTTATGGGCTTTCCACACTCTGTTCACCTAGATCTCCCCATCAGTTAGTACCCCTCCATCCTCAATCAAAGCCCACCTCCCCCTGAGGTATGGACCCATTCAACTCCCTAGTAAATACAGAGCAAAAGTACTCACTCAGAACCTCAGCCTGCTTTACTGTCCCCTCTGCTCACCCATCATCTTTTTTCAACTGGGTAATCTGCATACCCCCCCTTCTTCTCTCACCTATGCAACAAAACAATTCTGTCTCCTCCTCTCTGATCCCCTGTGCAAACCTTAGTTCTTTGGATGCCTTAGCCACTCTTACCATTCTACTTACCTCCCTTGAAATTCTATGATATTCCTCCTTTTCAATATCCCCTCATGTCCTCTTGTATTTCGGAAAGGCTGCCTGCTTCTCTCTAACCTTCTCCTTCAGCTCCCTAGTCCACCAACAGGGCTTCCTGGACCTAGAGCTCTTACAGCGGGCCTTAGTGCATGATTTAGTGCATATGCAAAATGATACTTGCAATGAAATTGGGTAAAAATGTTGACACTACCTTTTTTCCCTAGAAAAGATCCCAGGCATCTTCCAGTTTTATTTGGTGGTACAATTTTCTAATTCCACCAAAATATGAATACTTTATAAATGTTTTTATTAAATTTGTTCTCAAGAAAAAAAGATGGCCACCATATTTTGCATAGAAATAGCATTGTAGTCCTGGCATTGGTTAGGACTGAAAAAATAAAAAAGACTCATGGTGCATAGTACAGAAGGTATCTAAACAAGTACTTCTGACAGGTATGCTAATATTTTATTAATTGTAGCTGAAACTAGCTTTTTGGGAAAAAGATGTTTCATTGTACTGCTGCTTTAATTATCTAATACCTGAGTTACTTAATTCCTACTTGGTTTAACAGTGAAGAGTCAACTTTTAAGGAAGGAAGCATAGCATCAGATTTACAACACTTAACTTTAAATCCTGACAATTCAGAGAAATCTGTTATGCTTTTTAAAAGTGGAGGGAGAGAAAATGAAGGATTATTCAGGGTTAATAGAATATCATCTGCCTGAGTTGATAATCTGAATTTCTCTCCAATTTTTATCCCAAGACTAATGTAGTAGTTCTGACTTTAATTAGTAATGTATGAGAGCTAATATAAAGAACAATGGGGGCAGATGGCAACTCTTGCTAAATACAAACCAAAAAACAAGGTGCTGCATCAGCATGTGGGCTGAAAACAGAATGAAGTAGTTATATTAAATGCACGATTGAAAACAGAAACTATAGTTAGAATTAGTCCAAGTCCTGATAGATATGCAGCTTAGGGGCTAGGAACCCAGAGTATACAGTGGTGACCAACTGGAGGAGGGGTGTACAGCTGAAAGTATCAAGGGCAGAAAAAGACCTGGGAATGATGACTGATGATAAAATACATCACTCGGAGCAGTGTAGGAGAGCAGCAGCAAAAGCAAACAGGATGCTGGGGTGCATTGCCAGGGGAATCACTTCACTGAGAAAGGAGATTATAGTGTATAGTGGAATGTTGTTCTGCATAGAATTTCATCCCTTTCAAAATGCTGTTCTACCACGGTTCCAAGGTCATGGAATGCTGTTCTACCCTACTGTGGTAGAACAGCATCCTAGAACCTCTAGGGACTGCATGAGTCTGTTTCATTTTGAAAGCAAAAGAACTCACAAAACACATTTTTCACACAGTACTATACACTATAAAAAATACAAGATGAGCAACTCTATGCACAACCAGTGTGTTTTGCCACCTCAGAGTTCTGATTCCCATGGACCTCTTGAGCTTTGTTCTTGAGGTCAGAGGGCATCAGAATCCCTCTGTGGCAGAACACAATGGTTCTGCATAGTTGCCCATCCAGTATTCTCTGTATTCTGCCATTTTATAATTCCATGGTCAGACCTCACCTAGAGTACTCTGTGCAGTTCTGTGTCCTTACTTAAAGAGGGATGTTATGCTCCTAGAGTGGGTTCAGAGGAGGGTGATTAAAATGATCCAGGGCATGGGGGAAGATCCTATGAGGAGAGACTTGAGGTGCTGAACATGTACTCTCTGGAAGATAGAAGGGATGGGGGTATGACAGAGATCTTCAAATACTTGAACGGGATTAATAGAGTTAATACAGAGGGTTTGTTCAAATTAAAGGGGGAGGGTCCACAAGAGGGCACAGCCTGAAGCTGGAAGGAGGAAGGTTTACAAGGGAATTGAGTAAACACTATTTCACAGAAAGAGTAGGGTCTCCCTGGAATGAGTTACCTGAGGATTTGATTTCTTTGGAATAGGTAGGAAGCTTCCAGAAGGGATGGGACAGGCACATGGGCAAAGTCCACAATGAGGGAGGAAAACAAGGTGTGGGGATCAAGAGGGTGACAACTTCAGGAGTGAAAAGCATAAGGGGGTAGAGGCTGCTGCGACTGCAGTATGAGCTGCACATGAGCAGACATGACAGACCATTTGGCCTAATCTGCTGGCATCCTTATATGTTTGTATGTTCGTATATGAATCTAAATAGAATTGTACACAAAAGTCTTTTCCCATTAATAGTTAACATAAAATTAGATTTTTCAAAGATGGAAGCCAACTTTCTTAACCTTTATGGAGGTAAAACCCATGCTTTTATTATGATGATTTCTCTCAAAACATATTACCTAATCTATTTATTTATTTATTTCGTTGAATTTTGATCATCGGGTAGGCCCACTGAGATAGACATATTCATTTTTCAGAGGCGACCTGGGGAATTACAATTCCAAGTGGAATGAAAACAGGTCACAAAAAGCACGTAGACATTACAAAGAATAATGTACAGAATAATGTGAGCATATTTTCAACAAGGAAGAATATACATAGCAGTGTGTGCATATAAATTCAAGTTAGACACAGCTGAGTAGAATTACAGAGAGTCTCATACTGAACACTGTATGTTACCAATTGCTCCATTAAGTGCCATAAAAAAGGAAAGATTGACTACAGACATTTCAATGTTTGTGGACAATCAGTCCAATAAGTGCTGGGGTCAAATTATATGCAGACATTGCAAGTAAGGTAGGGAAAAGAAATTTACAAAATGATTTGAACATAATGCAAACATGGGCAGACATAAACAAAATGTCACTCAACCCTGAAAAGTGTACAGTGTTACATTTTAGAAGGAACAATCCAAAATATAAATATGCTGTGAATGGGACCCCGCTAAAATCTGTATTTGAGGAGTGAGACTTAGGGATTATAATAAACACTTTTTTCCCCTCTGACCATTGTACCTTAGTTGTTGGAAAGCTAACCACCTAACCCATGCAATATGACGTTTGTTAGTGACAAGACAACCTCACTGCATTACCCAGACGTATAAAACTTTTATAATTCCACACCTGGATTATGGATCCCCCTTCTGGTGCCCTCATTTAAAGAAAGATGTAAATTTACTTGAGAGACCCTAGAGAAGATTAACAAAAATGTTGGGCTATAGAGACACTGACTATAACAATAGACTTAATAGACTGGGGCTGTTTCGCATACAGGACTGGAGACAGAGAGGCGCAATCTCCTATTTCTCTATAATTTACTTATGAACATGGATCTCATGAAGGAACTAGGTATTAGGCTTAACGAAAGAAAAACACTCAGTTAAGATCCCATAACAAGCAATTTGTAGTACAAAGGACTAAAACAAATAAAAGGGCAAACTTTTTTACTATAAGAGCAGCCCACTTGTGAAATTTTTTACCCAGTTTCTTAGTGAATCTCCAGTCAATGGATAGCTTTAAACATGAGTTAGATAAATACGTCATCCAATCTTGGTCCTTACAATAACCCACCTAATAGTGGGAGACAATCTCGATGGGCCTCAGCCTTCTCTTATTTTAATATACCAAATTGATGTTTCAACCATACTGTAGGTGTTCTGCATGAATTATCTAAAAGAAAAAAAAGGAAAGCTAGTAGAGAGGTAAGGTGAAATAAGAAATATATACATCCAGTGGTGTGTGCAGATTCAATGAACAGTGGGGCCAAAATAATCACAAAGGTAGGGGGGTCTGGGGCCTTGCCTCCCAGCAATTCATTTTTTAAAGCAGTGCAAATGGTGCATTTACCCTCATTTTAGAGCAATGTTTTACACAGTTTGCCCCCCAAAACACACATGCTCAAGTACATTGCATTAAAATAATAACAACATTTTAAGCTTATCAGTGTTATTTATTTCTAACCGTTCTAGGAACTTTTATAATCATAAAAGGGTGTCTAATGAAAACAGTTCCAACATTTGGATGTTCCCTTTTCAGTTGCCATAGTACATTTACCACAAAGGGGGTTCTGTAATTTTGCAAGGTAACATTTTTATTTTAAATTCAAGTTTCAGGTTTTTAACATCTCCCGTGTCAAATAAGTAATATGTTACTTCTGCTTTTGCCATTCTTCTGTCAGAAAAGCAAGCCAGTTGATACTAGACTATTGCTTATGATGGGTAGCATGTCATTATGGCGAAGTCATAAGGGTGAAGGCAAAATGGCGATTGCTGTAACAGCGACATACAAATTATGGCAATCATGCAGTAATGGCGATTCTGGCAGTATAACACTTGTCATCGTCAAGGAGCACCTCGTAGTGGTATATTTAGAGAAAGAGTGGGTTTGGTAGATGTACCCTTCCCCTTGGGGAGTGTAAGGGGTGTAGCCACCCCATGTGAATAACTTCCTTATTGGAGAAAGTTGTTAATGCTGAATAAGAGGCAGAGGACCTCTCAGATTCATGGCAATCAGTGAATTTTGCATAATAACTTCCTTGTTGGTGAAAGTTTTTAATGCTGGGGACTCCTCAGATTCATGGCAAGCAGTGAATTTTGTGGTAGTAATCCATGAATAATTTGTTGTGTCTGACAGCCAGTATAATTTGAGGGCCCAATTTCTGTATTCACTATTCCAGTTTTGCCATTTTGCCATTCGCCTATATTGATTAGCCATTATTACAAGGAGCCCTTGTGATGTGGAGTAACTAGGGGCATTCTGTATGTTATGGACCTGGCTTTGATTATGAAAGTGCAGGTAGAGGAAGCACAAAGTGGATGAAAGTAAATTATGAGTGATGAGATAGAATGGGAAACACAAAAAATAATAAACGGATGGGTAAGTGTCCTGGAGCATGCAACAGGGAGAGACCAGAAGAACGTGGCAGGACTGAGGTATCTAGAATGATACAATGAAGCTCTGTTCCTTTGAATAAGGAATAACTATTATGCTGTGATCAGCTGTAGAGAATGCAGCCGTGGCAAGTTTGCAAACCTCCCCGAAGATCTTCATCTGAGGGGATAGGGTAAATGGTTACAGTGAGAAACAGCAAAGGCATAGGTGCAGCTCTACATATTGAGCTGGAGGCCTAAGGTATTGCTAAAATTGATGCAAGCTGCCTAAATAGGCAATGGGGATGCCTGAGGGAATGAATGCACTCCTGAAGAATTAGGAATGCTGGCCCGAGTACTTTACAGCTGAGTGCTTTGAGGAACTGATGTACCTGTTGGGCAGTGGTGTCAAATTTGGCTATGCTAACAGAATAGATGATGGGACATTTGTGAGGTAACACCAATGTGCAGCCACAGTTGAGAAGCTGAGATACCAGCTAGCTGCCTTGGTGCCAAGCAAGCTGCAAGCATCCTAAGCGTGTCCTGCAATAAACAAGCACCCGCATACTATCCCTTCTCTGTGTCTGTCCTGCTGAGGAAGTACTGAACTCCCTGGGACATTTCTGAGGTAAAAACAAGGAAATGTGCCGGGTGAGCTGCCGTTTCAACCTGTGTACAGTGTGAGTTGGAAATGTTCAGCAGGAGCAGTATGCGAGGAACAAGGAAAGTATCCATATGACCGGAGAGCAGGGGCAAATGAACAGATAAGTACATACCTGCGGATGATAGGGAGAGCTGCACCAAGTCTCATCGTCTAGGTAGAACAGAATCCCCTCAGCAAAGAGGAATAGGTTAGTAGCAGGTAAGGCTGCAAGGCCAGAGTAACTGGCTGGAGAGTAGCTGGGGTTGTAGCGCTGAAGGAAGGCAGGAATTGTGCCGAGTCAGAAGCAGACCAGACAGTCGGCAATGGCCGACTGGGTGAAGGGCAGGGTTACAGTAGGGAGAAGCTTGCACGATGGCAAAAGTGGACAGGACAAGATGACCAGAGTGGGGATGCCCAGAAGTGGCTTCGGGGGCAAGAGAACACCCAAATGAAAAGCAGGAGGAAGGGAGTGGGAAAAAAAAAGACCACAGGACAAGGGAGGGAGTGGAAAGGGAGCAGGGAGGAGGCAGAGTGGCTAGGAGACAACCACAACAAGGCACAAATGTGAGGCACAGGACACGGGGAGGGGAGGGGAGAGGAGGGAGGACAGAAATGAACCAGGCAGCAAGAGGCACAAGGAAACACAGCCACACAAGCCACACACGGAGCTCAGGAAAACATTACCTAAGCAAGGGAGGTGCTGATAGCATAGGGTTTCAGTAGAGGTTGTGGAAGGAGCGATCCCCCACATTGAACCACTGGTACAGCCCTCCCATACAGGAACATCATAAATAATGAAAATACCACTTACAGGGTAGATTCATAAGGAATATATCAACCCTAATACAAACTTCTAAGACAGGATTTGTAAATGGACTGGCCCCAGATGTGTCTGTGACTATTTTCACAACTGAAATGTGCCCAAACAGTTAGACTAGCCTGAAGATGGTCTAACAGGGTCTGCATTTTATGACAAACAAGTCACAATTGCATCAAAAAAGGACACAAATTGCTTTAGTTTCTTCTTTTTATCCGCAAATCCTGACTAGTGTTGCACAGAATTTTCAAATTCTGATTAAATGGAACTCCACATTATTCTGGGGAATTCCATCAGAAGTGGGATTCTGAAATTTCAAAAGTAGAATGGTTTTCAATGATTTCAAGGATGGCTGCAAGAGTTAAAAGGAGGGTATTCTTGAAGTATAAGGAAATCCATTGGGAGGAGAATGGGGAGAAGTACTTGGTGGCAACTAAGGTAGCCAGCAGGAAGGTGGGACAGGCCAAAGTGGAGACACAGCTCCAGCTGGCAAAGGGAGTGAAGCAAGGGAAAATGGTTTTCTTCAGGTACATCCAACAGAAGCATAAGGTCACAGAGGGTATTGTGAGACAGGAGAGCGATGAAGGATAGGAGGAGGGGAACAAAGGGAAAGCATAGATGCTGAATAAATATATTTGTTGTGTATTTACTAGGGAGAAGGATGGGCCACTGCCAGAATGTGAGGTTAAAAGAGAAAGGAAGGACAACATGGGCTTCAATGGCATGGTCAAAATATTGGAGAAAAATGGTGTTGGAAAAACTTACAGGGTTGAATGTAAATAAGTCCATGAGACCTGACGGCTTACACTCGAGGATGCTGAAGAAGATAGCAGAAGCGATATCGGGGCAATCTCACTTTTGTGACATGGGCACAGTTTGCACAGTTCTCTTCAAGGGACTAGTTATTTGGGGATTTTACTAAGTCACAGTTTGTGTAAAGAATGCCAAGTATGAGCTGTTGACCTACTGTATCAGAACCATGCTCAGGACATAACCATAAAGGATTGGTTGAGACCTTATTGAAGACTTTAAAAATGGCACCAAGTATGGCATCAGTCTATATGCATATTCAAGAGAAGATTAGAGGTTCAGGTCAGGAAGCAAGTCACACGTGGAGTAAAACGCTTAAGAAAGACACTAACAACTAGAATTGGAGAGCAGTATGGGAGATGCCACACAAGACAGTTCAATTAGTCAGCTATAGGGAAATACAAAATAAATAATAATCTATATTATACACCTATAAACATGTGAAAGATGGGTATAAGAGGTGACTCAAAATGTGGGAAACGTGAAAATGAAGCAGACATAACACAGATGTTTTGGGACTGTCCTAGCAAATTGCGTCTTTGAGAAAAAATGAAAAATCACTTACAGAGCATACCCAGAATTAAAAACAACATTACAGTTTATACACGTATTCTGTGACACGTTGATAAGGGAAGTGGTCTTTCCAATAAAGGACAACATAGTGTAAATATAATAGAAATGGCAGCAAAAAACATATTAATCAAACTGTGGACAGAAACCAGACAGCCATCGTTTGAAGAATTGTGAGTAGAACTTATTGAAACCTTGACATTGGAAAAATCAGCTGATGACTTTAGAGAAAGTTATCAAAATTTTGAAAGCAAATGAGGAAATGTATGAAAACTATCATGCAAAGATAACAAACACATCTCAGAAATCATAAAATCAATATATGGAATAAAAGAAACAGTATATTTAGATAAAACACAATATTTGTTCATTTGCAAAAGAAAAAGAGCATTTTTTACAACACAGGTGTATAATTAGACCAACACAATGATGAATCCATTTTCCGATGCCAGTTTGGATATTAACATAAGCAAAAGTAGAAAAATTTTGTTTTTTATTTCTTCTTCTTTCACTCTTCTTCCTCTCCTCTTTTTTCTTCTGATGAACAAGATGTAATGTTTTCTTCTTTGATTTACTTCCTATAGAGACAAGAAATGTATTAGCAAATGAATATACAATTAAATATCATGATAGGTAGTCTATTTAGAGTTGTTAGTGTTCAATATTTATTGTGATATTTATATAGAAGATTTTAGAATAAATAAATTTTAATTTAAGGAAATCTATTTAGTACAAAGTTTGGAGAGATGATTAATAAGTTGTAGAGAATTGTAATGGAATTATAATATTGAGAAATTATGTTTATTGAAAAAGTAATAAAATGTTAATTCATAATAAACAAGCATTTGTCAATGCAAAATGTTACTTGCTTGTATGTGCTGTTTAGGTATTTGGAAGTGACAGTTTCATGCCTTCCTCCCAAGACATTCACTGTGTCTTTCCGTTCAGTATTCACAGAAGAGTGGGAGGGGCAAGGGCCACAGCAGTACAGCAGTTGCCAAGGGGGGTGAAGAGGTGGACAATAGTCCATTCAAAGGCAAAAGAGTCCTGCAGGAGCTCACTAAATTGAAGGTAGACAAAGCAATGGAACCAGATGGCATCGCCCAAGGATATTAACAGAACTGCGAAGGAGATAGCAGCACCTCTGGCAGCCATGTTCACTGAGTCATTCAACATGAGTGAATTGGAGGAAGGCACATGTGCCCTCTACACAAGTCCGGCAGCAGGAGGAGGCAGGAGACAATAGGCCATTCAGCCTCACCTCAGTAGTGGGAAGATCATGGAGGCATTGCTTAAAGAAAGGATAGTGGGGCATCTAGATGCCATCGAACCCAGAACCATAGACAACATGGATTCACAGCGAGGACATCATGTCAGATAAATCTGTTGATTTATTTGACTGGGTGACAAGGAAGTGAATCAGGGTGGGAACGATGGACAGCAGCTTACCTTGATTTCAGCAAAGCCTTTGACACCATCCCATATAGGAGGTTGATAAACTAGCTGGGTAGGCTGGACATGGGGAAAGGGTGGTAAACTGGGTTAGAAACTGGCTAACAGAAAGGAGGCAGAGAGTGGTGGTAAATGGTATGCAGTCTAGGGAGAGGGGGCGACCAGTGGGGTGCTGCAGGGATCGGTCCTGGGGCCAGTTCTGTTCAATGTCTTCATTAGTAATATTGCAGAACATCTGAAGGGAATTTTTTCACCAAATTTTCAACATAGCCATTTTAAGACCTCTGCTCATGAACAGTGTCACTGTGATTTTCTTAATTTGTCCCGTACATTGATTTCGCACACCGACTGCGCCATTGTGCGCTACATGGGCGGAAACACGTTTTGGGTGAGATGTGAAAAATGACAGCTGTACTATTCATAAGAAGGTGTGGCAAAATGACAATGTTGGAAATCTGGAGTGAAAATATTAAAAATTCGAACTTCTGACGTGCACGGTTATTACAGCGCATCCTTAAAACAGTCATTTTGGAATTTTTTCACCAAATTTTCAACATAGCCATTTTAATACCTGAGCTCATGAACAGTGTCACTGTGATTTTCTTAATGTGTCCCGTACATTGATCTCGCACACCGACTGCACCATTGTGTGCTACATGGGCAGAAACATGTTTTGGGTGAGATGTGAAAAATGGCAGCTGTACTACTCATAAGAAGGTGTGATAAAATGGCAATGTTGGAAATCTGGAGTGAAAATATTTAAAATTCATGACCTTACGAGCGTGCGTAGGAACTGCGCAACGTATGCTCGTAAAACAGTCATTTTAAGGAATTTTTTCACCAAATTTTCAACATAACCATTTTAAGACCTCTGCTCATGAACAGTGTCACTGTGATTTTCTTAATTTGTCCCATACATTGATTTACACACCGACTCTCAGCCATTATGCTACATGGTGAAACACATTTTGGGTGAGATGTGAAAAATGACAGCTGTACTACTCCATAAGAAGGTGTGGTAAAATGGCAATGTTGAAAATCTGGAGTGAAAATATTGAAATTTTCGAACTTACCGAACCTGCGTAGGAACTGCATAGCATAGCCGCTTGTAAAACAGTAATTTTTGGAATTTGGCACCAAATTTTCAACATGAGTTTTGGGACCCCTTCTCCAGTGATGTCACTGTCATGGTGTTATTCAGGCCCAAAGGGTGATTTTGTGCAGTGACTGCGCAGTGACTGCGAAATCACCCTTGGTCGAATAACGCGCATGACAGTGACATCATTACGAGGAAGGGGTCCCAAAACCCCATGTTGGAAAATTTGGTGCCAAAATTCCAAAAATGCCTGAGATATGCAATAAAGTTGAAACCCCTATCTAGCCCATTATACAGCTTACTGGCATTTCCTCAGTTCAGCGTCGGCTTTGAAGAGTGCAGGCGTGTTCCCGGTCCACGAAGATCGTCGTGCCAGAGTCTGGAGGTAAGTATGGGGTGAGGGGGTGTGAGGAGGCTGAGTGCGCAGTGGGTGGGTGAGGTTGTGGGAGGGTTGGGAGATGCGCGAGGGACCGTTTTTGTTTGCAGGTATTTAAAAAATTGACTACATGGGACATTTGCCATGCTGGGGTGGGCTCAGTGTGGCACAAGGATGTTGGGGGGGGCGTTCAGCCAATGGGGGATTGGGCACCCCCGTCGGCCATGGCATTTGTTGCCACGCTGGGGTGGGCTCCCACCGTGGCACAAGGACGGTGGGATCGCTGGGGTGGGCTCCCAGCATGGCACTTACTACTGGGAGGGGGGACGTAACTCAGCTGATGGGGATTTGGCATCCTGTCGGCTATACAGTGCTTGCGGGGAGCGGGGGCGCGAACGCCTGCGTGGGTGTCTGAAGGGGGGAGCTGCACTTGAGCAGCCGATATCTTATCGGTGCTTACTGAAGCATAGCACCCCCTTTCAACTGTATGCCCCTGCATTTTGGAGTGTGTCATAGACAGCTCCAGAATGCATTGGCTTACAGGGGCCGCGCCTGCCAGCACACTGACTGAATTGGAGGAGGAGGTGACACACCTCCGAAATCTCCGATGATGGCACTATGTTTCTTGCACATGCGTGCAAAAACATAAAAATGCTCAGAGTTGCATACACACACACACACACATATGCAAAAAGTGAGAGAGTTACAATTCCAGTTCACTGGTTCCTTGAAAAGAACTATAACAGAATGTTCCCCATAAACACAAAATAATGCAAAATATAGTTGTGTTTTATCAATTTTCTTTTAGGTACAGTTAATAGGGATAATTTAGGGGTAAGAATATCATTTCTGAAAACACTACAGGAACATTACTAACAACTGCCATTTAAAAATACTTTCCTGTTCTCTTTAACTTGTGCATTAACATAGCTTTTTGAAACGAGTATATTAAATACCTAAATCCAGACAGATTTTTAATTCTACAGATCAAAATGTTTTAATAATCATAGAAGCTATAGCACCTTCGTAAGAGAAATTCCTAAAATGAAAGTTAATAGGCGATCATAAATCATCTACTACCACAAGGACTGGGTGGCGGGTTGAACCTTCTCGCATCAAGACATTGTGTGATTTTGAGGTTACAGAATGGGAATCATATGGCTGTAAACTTGCATTTCATTGATTATGAGGTGGCCAGTCCTATTGCTGGCAGTCAGTCTACCCACACAATACATTGCAGTCATTCCTTCGTAAAACTCCAGAGGATTCTAGCTCTATTTATTTATTAGGGCCAACCAAGATATTTAGTCATTTGGCCAGATTCTGAAAGGGTGTGCGGCCGCCGCAGGGGACTTGTGGCAGGGTGGTTGACGCAACTTGTGATTCGTGTCAAACATTGCGGAGATCACAGTTCCGAAAGGCACTTGTGGCAAAAGCCCTATGGCAACTCCGGAACACAGCAAGCAGGGAGTTAGACCACCTATTCCCTGGTTTAACATTGTATCTGGGGTAGCGGCACTTGTGCCAAACCTTTGGCACAAGCAGCAGTAAAGTGGGGAAAATGTCACAAATGCACCACCACTTTGAGAATCTGACTGCTCTGTGTCCGAGGGGCTTTGGTGCATTTGCAATCCCTTTGCATACCCCTTTTAGAATCTGGCCCATTATGTCTCCAGCCCCTCAGTACACACACCAAGTATGAGCTTCTGCCAGAATTTTGTTCAGTGAATGTGCCAAAATTCAACATTTATTCCTTTTATTCTTCCCAACCAAACTGCTGTTTGTTCAATTCGGGATCACTTGATCTTCAGCCAGTTAATTAAAAAAAACACTGTAGGCCTTCCCCATTGGCCAAGGCTAGCCCCACAGCCACCAATTTACCCACTCTGGCCATTTACCACCCTCCTCCTCCTCTGACACTTTTTTTTTTTACATAAAATATTTCCGGCTCCTTGCACTATGCCAGGTGTTGACTGAAAACTTTATTTTCAAAACCAAACCTGACTTGACATCCCAGGGAGGGTGAAAGAGGTTGGGATTGACTGGGTGATCACGGGGAGGTGGAAGAGTGCCCCGTACCCCTATTTGCAGACTGCAAAAGGCCAATACCAGGGACATGAGTGTCTTTCGCTGAAGTGTCAAGGCTGAATTTAAGACTAGGGGACTGAATCGGAGTCAAACAGAAACTGCCAATTTCTACATTCGCACACTTTTACTACATGCACTTGCACAGATGCATGCACACACACACACACACACACACACACACACACACACACACACACACACACACACACACACACACAAACTACACTGACATCCCCAGAACCTAATAATGCACCATTGATGGGGTTTATATCCAGTGGTTGTAGAGTCAAGCACTATACAGGATCTAAGGTCTGTGCTAGCACTCGAGAAGCACTGTGTTGGGTGGGGGTAGGGGATTCAATGGATATTGACCAAACAGATGTGAGGCTTCCAAGGTTAGAGGGCAAGTAGAGTGAAAACCAAAATTAAATTTTGTTAGAGCAATTTTAGAGAAGTTGCCTGAATTTTTAAATGGCGATAGCATTTATTGCTTACTTTAGTTGCGACATGCTCACACTCCAATCTGCTGTGGAAATTGGGGTTGAGTGTTAAATATGATCAAGACCAAACACAGGTCTTGAAATTAGGCAGAATCCTGCCATAGAACTTGGTATTTCTATTCATTTAGGATTTGTTCATTATTTCCGTATTCAAAGATGGGGCACACTGCTGGCTGCTCCCTCATCTGCATGGTTCCAAACTGCTACTGCTACAAGCATGTGGCAAGGCAAGGCAACTATTATTTCTTCAGCACCCTTTCCAAATGGCTCAGACTACCTTACAGGGAGAATAGAAATGAAAATCACAAATTAATAGAAAGCAATAAATAAATCTATAAATAACGTAGCTAAAATGTCACACTTAAACATAACATACTAACATACTAAAATGCCAGCAGAATAGGCCTAGCGGTCTTTCGTGTCTGCTTGTTTGGTCAGCCCCCACCCTAGGAACTGGCCGTTCTGCCCCCCCTCACCCTCTCTGGTTTCTCCCTTCCCTGTCCCAGATATTCTCGCTGCACAGGACTTTGCTTCCAGAATCCTTCCCCTCTACCTGTCCCACCCCCTCTTGAACCCCTCCACCATCTCTGCCTCCATTAGCCCCACTGGGCAGCACATTCCATGGCTCCACCACCCTCTCAGTGAAGTAGCACCTCCTCCTTTCTCCCCTGAGCCTCCCCCCCTCCAGCTTCCACCCATGCCCTCTAGTTGCCCCCTCCTTCTTTTGAAGCACCCTGACTGCTCCTCCCCTATTTACCCCCTTCATGTACCTGAAGACCTCTATCATGTCCTCGTGGTCCCTTCTCTCTTCCAGTGTGTACATATTTAGCTCTTTGAGCCTCTCCCCATAGGTCATTTTCCCCAAGACCCAGATCATTTTGGTTGCCCTTTTCTGGACCTTCTCTAGGAGTTTGATGTCCCTCTTTAAGTGTGGCCTCCAAAACTGCATGCAGTACTCGAGGTGTAGCCTCACTAAGCAGTTATACAGAGGGAGTATCACTTCCCTCCTTCTGGAGGTGATCCCCTTAGTGATGCACTGCAGCATCCTGTTGGCCTTGGCCACTGCCTTCCTACAAGTCTCAGAGTTGTTCATCTTGACATCCACCACCACCCCCAGGTTCCTCTCAGCCATTGAGACTTGTAGCATTCCCCCCCCCAGGGTGTACACTTGGCCCAGGTTTCTGGCTCCCAGGTGCAGTACCTTGCATTTCCCCTGCATTGAACCTCAGCTTCACTTTCTAGACCACCTTTCCAGAGCCTCCAGGTCCCCTGGAGTGCCCCCTCCTCCTCCCCATCCACCACCGCCCCAGTTTGAGTCATCCACAAAGAGACGCATCTCACTCCTGATACCCTTTCTTATGTCAGAGACATAAGCATTGAACAGGGGGGCCCAAGGACTGATCCCTGAGGGACCCCACTAATGACCGTCCTTGGGGATGAGACTATCCTGGAGCCAATTTCATATCCATCTGATCATCTGGTTCCCCACCTCCATTTCTCCCAGCTTATCCAACAGGCCCCTTGAGGAACAGAGTCAAACACCTTGCTGAAGTCAAGAAAGAGGACATCCACTGGTCTACCCAGGTCCAAGGCACTTGTCATCCAGTCACAGAACTCCACATGGTTTGTCTGACACGATTTCACCAGGATGAATCCATGCTGCCTATCGTCCAGGCACCCTGACTTTTCCAGGTTCCCCCCTAGCCTCTCCTTGACAATGCCCTCCATCACCTTGCCCACCACCAATGTCAGGCTGATGGGCCTGTAGTTCCCTGCCACCTCCATTGATCCTCCCTTGTGGATAGGCACTATATGTGCCACCTTTCAGTCCTGGGGCACCCACCCTATCCTCAGAGAGAAGCTGAAAAGCTCTGCTAGGGGTTTTGCCAGGATATCCACCAGTTCCGTAAGCACTCTGGGTTGTAATTCATCTGGCCCCGGTGCTTTCTCTGTCTTAAGGGACCTGAGGGCTTTCCTCACTCTCTCTGCCATGATTTCCACCTCTGCTACCTCGTCCCCCTGCATTGTCTTCCCCCGCCTTGCCAGTGATGGCCCCCTCTTCCCCAGACCCGCTGATCGGTAAGGGTCCCTCCCTCCTCAGTTTCACCATCTTCTCCCATGTATGATGCAGCTCCACCATTTTCCTTCATGAAAACTGAGGCGAAGTATTCATTTAGTACCTTAGCCTGCTCCCCGGGTCTTGTGCCCATCCCTCCCCTGTTTTAATCCTGCTAATCTGCCCCTTCACCCTCTGCTTTTCCCCAATGTATCTAAAGAACCCCTTGTTCCCTCTCCTAATTTCCCTGGCCAGGTTCTGCTCCTTCCTTGCCTTAGCCGCCCTCACCACCCTAGTGGCCCTTCTGGCCATCAGCTCATACTTCCCTCGATCCCTTTCTCTCCTTGAGCACTTGAAATGCCTATAAGCTGCCTTCTTTCCCCTCACCACGTCCTGAACCTCCTTGGTCCACCAGTAGGGTTTATAAGCCCTACCGCATTTTCATCTTACTCTTGTACAGATGCTGGTAGCATCCTGCACCCCCCTGCTGATGATTTCCCACCTACTATCAGCGTCCATGTCTGGCCCAATCCCATCCAAATGCTTCTTAAGGATCCTTCCCATTTCCTTGAAATCGGCCCCACTGAAGTCAGTTACCTCTGTCTTTGTGCAGCCTTCTACTCCTCCTAGATCAGGCAGAATCAGACCATGGCATAGTTGCTCCCCGCCAACGGGTTCCTTACCTCCAGGCCCCCAATCTGGTCATTGTCTGCCAGGACCACATCCAGTATCCAGGCCTCCCTGGTCGGTTCACCCACCTGCTGAGTTAGAAACACATCCTGAAAGACATCCAACAACCTCTGTTCCCTGGCCACTGAGGATGTCATAGTCTCTTTTCAAGCTGTGCTGAGTAATATTTTCAAATCAATAAGCAAATGGCGCAGTGCACCTATAAAAAAATGCTTTAAAGCAAATGAAAGCCCAAGGGGTGGGATGAAATGTTGGATCGGTGGCAGTGTCTATTGCTTTGTGCTCAATATGTAATGTATACCTAGTGATGTCAGTTTATCCCAGATATGTTTCATCTTACTATATTTTGCATTCCTATTTTATATAATGAATCTGGATACAATTGTAAACAAGAATAATTTCTCTACCTGCTCTCAAATAAACTTGATGATGATGATGATGATGGGATGACCATTATTTGTCTGTGCTCTTCAAGTGGATATGCACTCTTTTGCACAAGAGTAAACTCTCAGAGCATCACTCCAATTAAGTAGCACCTTATTTGACAGCTCCTTAATGCAGGAGGTGAGTGCTGTCTCTTTCCTCAATTGGATAAGTTACTGGGAAGCTAGGCACTACTCTGCTTGCTGCTCACTCGGACATTTCCTTTTACAAGTTCTGAAGCTATGCTAAGCATGGTTAGACACATAATAAAGTAAACCTTTGTATGCATTTCAAATACAGCTACCACCACCTATGTGTTCTGATGAAGTGGCGGCAGATGCCACAAAATGTCAATGCTGATTAGTGAAGAGAAATAAAATAAAAGTTTGTTTTTCCTACAAAAATGGTGTGTAAATTTCTCTTTGCTGCCATTTCTAGTTTCTGACTGTCTATAGAAGGATCCTCTGAACTTTATTTTGCTAAACATAGGGCATCTTGGTGTATTTCCGGTGTCTTAGTACTCCTGGGTCCATCTTCATTCACCACACTATTCTGCTTTTTAGTCCTATTATCGCAGGGATTTTTGTAAAACACCACACCACCTGGCTTACACACACATGTACACATGCACGCACACACACACACACACACACACATACACACACACACGCACACACAAACACACACACATATGCACATATACAGACACATGCATTTATTCACTTACTAGTGACAGGAGACAGGAAATGGTAGATTCTACAGAGAAACAACACTTCAGAGCCTGTCTCGGCTGACTTAACACAGTGCATTATTTCATTCTTTATACAGAGTTATTAACAATGAGAAGAAGACTCTTGGCTGCACTTGCTCCTTAGGTGGAACAGAAGGTTTTTTTTATATGAAGAGCAAGAAGTCCCATATCATAAATAAAGCTGATGGTTACTGTCAGTGGCAACTGTCAGCCAAATCTACATCATCGGTGGATTACAATGTACTCCATATTCAATATTTTTTCATTGCCAATGTCCTACCTGAAATTTAGGTTCTGGCAGTGGGCCAAGGTACTCATATAAAGGAGGCAGAGATATTGGTGGCTTGGATTTTAAAAAGGCTTGGTGCAGATAATTGCCTCTATCCAGCAGCATCTACTACATCTGTCTTCCACTTGATCACAGTAGGTGCTATTTTCAAAACTGCATCCAATCTGTGACTGTTTCTAGCAACTAGGACCCATTTGTGGATGCATCTGTTGATTGCAATTACATATGTTAAGACCTTTCCTCAAGCAAAAAGTCTAAGTGAACTGAGCCCTTGGCTGCCCACATCCACTGATTTATGCAGAACTGTTTGCTCCTCCCTTCTGCAGCCAGAGACAAGGACCCTATGTCGCCCTTTAGAGCACTGCCCTGGATGCTGTGTGACCTTTGGGCTTTTAAAAATCTGCCTTACTGTCTGTCTCTTCTGTTTACAGAAAAGGACTGAAAACCCACCACAGCCACTGTCTCTTGACAGACATGGGGCCCAGAACTGTAACACATCATGTACTGTAGTCCCTGAGGCAGCTTGTGCAAAACAACCATGCATGACACAGAAGGGTTTGATTAAGATCAGACTGGCATGTCACCTTCTATGTGGAACAGCCCCTTGGTAGCCTGGTCTGAAAGGCATGATACATTGCCCCAGCAGCTTCTTAGTGCATTCTAAGCATATGAAACACATTAACACCAAGTGTATCATAATGTTGGTACTTTTTTGCTTTTTTCCTAGAAATACTAATAGGTAAAATCAGCAAAACTATTAACAGCAGTTTTACAAGGCCTAATACACCACACAAATGTACAGTGGATTGCCCCAGACCCTCAGTTATCAAGTGAGGTTTGGGCAAGATATTGTTTAACGTGCGTCTTGGCATATGTTCAGACACTTTTCCTGCAACACAATCCCTTTCCCAGAATATCTCTGAGTTACTTGTAAACAGTGTCCATAGAACTGTAGCACAATTGCTGACTTGAACGTCCTTCCTGGGCTGAGCTGTCCCAATGTCTTGATTCTCATTTGCATGAATCTGGTCCTAATTTTTTTCAGGCTGCTTTTGCAACTCACATTACCAATTTGTGCAGTTATACCATACATAAAAACGTAGAAGTTGATGGCAGGTAAGGACCATAAGGCCATCCCAGTCTGCCCATTTTTTTCTACCTTATGAATGTGCTGTAGACCTTTACTCTGTTAATGGCCTATCTATTCATACTCATCTGAATTGCTCTTTTATTCTTATCCCATACTTGTTTGAAGCCCTGCACTGTATTCATATCCATCACTTCCTGGGGTAAGCTGTTCCATGCATTTACCACCCTTTCTGTGAAAAATAACTTCCTCACATTACCCCTTAATCAGCTTCCCTCTAATCTCATGCTGTGTCCTCTTGCCCTGCTAATTTTCTTATACTGAAACATGTTAGACTTTTTCACCTTATTAATGCCCTTAAGATGTTTGAATGTTTTGATCATATCACCTCTCTCCCGCCTTTGCTCTAGGGTATACATATTGAGTTCAGTTAATCTGTCATCATGTTTACTGATGAAGTCCCTGCACCATTTTGGTTGCCCTTCTCTGGACTGCCTCCATTTTGTTAATGTCCTTGTGAAGGTGCAGCCTCCAGTACTGCATGCAGTACTCCAGATGGGGCCTAACCAGTGTCTTGTGAAGAGGGATTATTATCTCCCTATTACAACTTGTGATACCCCTATTAATACACCCCAACATCCCTCTAACCTTACCTACAGCTTTAGTGGTCTGCTTGAATGATTTCAGATCATCTGTGATGATGATGCCCAAGTCTCTTTCTTCCCTTGTGATTGTCAGCAACTCCCCTCCCAACCTATAGGTGGTTTCGGGGTTTCTGTTCCGTATGTGCATGATCTTGCACTTCTTTGCATTAAATCCCAGTTGCCACTCTTCCGACTATTTTGCCAGTTTATCCAGATCACCTCTCATTCTGCCCACCCCATCTGGATCATCAGCTCTGTTGCAGATCTTGATGTCATCTGCAAACAGACCAACCTTATCCTCCAGTTCATCTGCAATGCCACTGATGAATATATTGAAGAGGACTGGCCCCAGGACTGATCCCTGAGGTACCCCACTTGTGACTTGCATCTCTTCTGACTGTATACCATTTGCCACCACTCTCTGTGTTCTGCCCACCAACCAGTTTGCCACCCAGTTGATCAACTTCTGACCCACCCTGAGCCTACCCAGATTATTAACCAATCTTCTATGTGGAACAGTATCGAAAACTTTGCTGAAGTCAAGGTAGGCAACATCAACTACACCCCCTTGGTCCACCACTCTGGTTACCCAGTCAAAGAAATCTATGAGATTAGTTTGACAGGACTTCCTGTTGTAAACCTATGCTGTCTTGGATCCTGTGCTCCTATGAATTCCAGGTGTTGCTCTATCCTTTCCATAAGGAGTGTCTCCATAATGTTGCCCATTACTGAGGTAAGACTGACTAGTCTGTAGTTCCCTGCCTCCTCCCTGCTGTCACTGTTGTGGAGTGGGATCACATGAGCCCTTCTCCAGTCTACTGGGACCTCTCCTGTGCTCAGAGACTCACTAAAAAGTTCTGATAATGGCTTTGCTAGTTCTACCCTTAGCTGCTTTAGTACCCTGGGATGTATGCCATCAGGTCCTATTGCCTTGTCCACCCTGAGCTTAGCGAGCCCTTGTAGGACCCTTTCTTTTGTGAAGGGACTTGTGCACACCTCCCTTCCCCCTGTGTCCATGGTGCTGAGCTGTGGGCTCTGCCCTACCCTCTCCTCAGTAAATACAGAGCAGAAGTATCTATTTAGGATAGATGCTTTTCCGTGGTCCTCCTCCACACACTCTCCCTTATCCCCTTTGATCTTAGCGATACCCCCTCTGGACTTTCTCCTTTAACTAATGCATCTATAAAAAGTCTACTGTTCGTGCTACTGTTTCCTTGGTTTGGGCCTTTGCCTGCCTTACTGCCTTCCCTGCTTCCCTTAGGGAAGTTTGGTATGCCTCCCTGTCTTCGTCCCACTGCATTCCCTTACATTTCATGAAGGCCAACCTTTTGGCTCTGACCTTTTCTACTGTTTTTGAGAACCAAAGTGGCTTCTTCCTTCTTTTGCTCTTGCTTTTCTCCCTAACACAATGGGATGTTGCTTCAAGTATTGCATCCTTAATGCTTGCCCACTTTGCCTGTACCCCCTCACCTATATTTCTTCTTGCCAGGCTAGCTTAACTCTGTTGGCCATCTTATCAAAGTTGGCTCCTCTGAAGCCTCATATTTTTGCCTTGGAATGGGATGGTTTAGTTCTAGTGGCCAAATTGAACCATACCATGTGATGGTCACTTGCCCCCAGATGACCTTATACCTGCAGATCTGTGATCCTTTCCCAGTTAGTCAGTACTAGATCTAGGATAGTCTTGTCTCTTGTGGGTTGTTGTACCAGTTGTTTGAGGCCCTACCCCTGCAAGGAATCCACTATGTGTCTAGTTCTGGCAAATGTTCCTGCTGGTATTGACCAATCTGTATCTGGCATGTTGAAGTCTCCCATTATCAGAATCTCCCCTTTAGCTGTCATGTTTTGTATATCTTCTAATAATAATGTGTATATGTCCTCCCCCTTGTCTGGAGGCCTGTAGACAACCCCAGTTTGTATTGCTGTCCTATTTCCAGGGTGAATCACAGTTCTTCTGGCTCCTTATGTGTATTCTGAATTTCTGTAGCTTTGATATTTTCATTGACATAAAGGGTCACTCCCCCCCTTTGGCACCTCAGTCTCTTCTAAACAGTACATAGACAGGTACTGAAGTCTCCCAAGTGTGGTTATTGGTGAACCATGTCTTGCTAATGGCCACTATGTCCAGTTTAGCCTCTGTCATTGTTGCCTGCAGGTCTGGGATCTTATTTCCCAGACTGCGGGCATTTATGTACATGATTTTCCATTGGCCAGATTTCGGTGTGTTAGGGTGAGGTCTGGCGTTTCTTCTGCACGTCGTATGGGGAGCCAGACCTTTTTTCTTACCTGATGATGTAAATGAACCTTTTTCCTTACCTGGTGACGCAAATGAACTACAAACATGCTGAACTCTTGTTTGATCGCTAGCTGAGGGGGAGAGGTGTTCTTTCCATTCGATGTATCAGGTGCTGCAACTTCTCCCCATTTGCTAGTTTAAATATTCTGCAAAGATGTCAAACTTCTGCCCCAATGCATGGACTCCCTCCTTAGTCAGATGCAGGCCATTGAATTTAAAGAACTTTTGCTCCCAAAACTGTTGCCAGTTACCTACAAATCTGTGTCCTTTTTCCTGGCACCAGCCCTTGACCCACATGTTTAGCTCCCCTATCTCCCCTTTTCTGACCTTCCATCTGTCTGCCACCCTCTCCCAGACCAGCAGGATCTCAGAGAAGGAGAAGACAGAAGAAATGGATGACAGTTTGTCTCCCAGCCTGGTCAGGTGTTCCTTGGTGTCCACAACTAACCAGCTGGAGAGATTGCTAGTCCCTATGTGTACCAGGATGTCGATGATTCTCCTGCTTTCTGCATGATTTTAGCAATGCGGTCAGTGTCTCTCCACGCTGATATACCTGGGAGACATGTGACCATTACCCCCGGCTGGAGGTAGGTATCAACTTCCCAAATCATGGAGTCTCCTATGATCAGAAGTGTTTTGGATTTCCTTTTTAATTTTTTGTTTTGGTCCCTGTTTTGGGTGAGTTTTGTAGTGCTAGCTCCTGTGCTTCAGTGTCTTGCTCTGCAGTGTCCGCTGCCCCTTTGTTTGATTTCAGAGATAGAAACAGATACCTGTTTGTTGTTTTTACATGATTTGTGGAGGTGATAAGTTGGAGAGCGTTGAGTGATGGGGCACCCGATTTGCCCTTCCTAACCACCTGCCTACCTCCCGGACCAACTACCCTCTGCAGTTGAGGTGCTTCAGTTGGATGTTGGAGAAATGGTGGTTGTTCTTATAATATATTTCATCCTGAATATATGATTTGAGGAGTGCAATTTCTGCCCATGTTGCCTGGAGCTGAGCTATGAGATCTCCAATGGTCCAGCATGTAGGACAGCATCCTAAATCCTGTATAACTGCCCTTTTGAAAAGTGTGCTGCAGTATCTGTAGTTAATAATATCCATTCCAGTTGAGCTGCTGAGTTTAAAACCTGGTCCGAGTAATTAGAAGGAGGAAAATTAAAGAAAAAGTTTGATTTTTTTTTGTTTGTTTTTGTATAACTTGTTATAACAAGTTAAATTACTTGTACCCCTATAAGTGAGGTCACTGTGTAGATACCCCTCTGGTCCTCCCCTTCCTGCTTTACTACAGGAAATATCACGACTGTGCTACTCTATAAAAGGAGTGTAGCATGGGGTGGTTGGGGATGGGGTTAGTGGTTGGGCCCCTTACCTGTCAAAAAAGAAGAACCACAGATAAAAGAAACAAGGAGTAAGAGTAGAAACAATCAACCAACAACAAATGCAGTAGCCCTGAAAGCTTTCCCTAATGATAGATAAAACTGAAAAACCTGTAATCACCACCTGTAACAATTTCACAGAAGATATACCCTGCAAAAAACACTTTGCTACAGAGAAAAATAAAGCAGTAACAGAAGATATACCTTGCAAAAAACAATCTGAATCAGAGAAGATTACAGCAGTAATCTGTAAGCATAAAACAGTAACAAACCTGTAGGCACACCTTGTAATAATGCAGCAGAAAGTGTACCCTGCGACAGCAGTTTCAATCAGAGAAGATTACAGCAGTAAAATGTAAGCACAAAACAGTAACAAACCTTGTGAGCACAAAAGAAAATAATAACACACAGTAAATCTGTCTAGCCAAAAGAAGCCTTAATCTTTTTCCTTGCTCTGATAATGTTGTTCCTTGCTCTGTCCTTACAAGCAACCCTAGAAGAAAAGAGCTCAGGTGAAGTTAGGTGCCTTTGCCAGCAAACCTAGTCTTCCACCTCAATACCAGTAAAGGCAGTGAGTCCTGTACCCAGTTAAGCCCTCAGGCACCCTGGACTGGTTTGGTTCGCAGACCCTCCTGTTAGCTTTCTCTTCCTCCTGGGCAACTCAGACTAAATGGCTACCTTGCCTTTCTACTGTTTTTGTGCAACAGCAATGAGCATGTGCAATGCATTCCAAAATGGTCACCACACTCATAATGGGCATGCTAGAGGGACTCCAATGAGCTTCACAATATGGCCACTAGAATAGCTAGATACCCTACTTGGCATGTTCAGAGCATTGCAAATTACATAATGGGGCTCCAATTACACATAACCTGCATTATTGCTGTTTAACCAGCCCCTTGCCTAAACACAAACTTGGACCAGGTGTGAGGGGTTACACTTACATGCAGCTTTGAGGCTCAATACATGTAAGTATGCGTGCCTGCAGAGAGGTGCCTACATGAGCAGGAGGTGTGCAAAGATCCAACCCTGCAGATGCGGAGACTTCTGCACATCCCGAGCCCTGACTGTGTGTCACCATTGCACCTGACTCAAGCCACGTGCACTAATCTTCTACAGAACCTGCTGAGCTAGAGATGGGCAAGAGGACAGGGGCATGTGCACACCTGATTCCACAGACTCCACATTTCAGAGAGCTAGCAGTGGGAGACTGAGGCTACACAGCTAGAGGGGCTACCCTAGTGCATATGTACCCCCCACACTCAGCTGCTGGATGACCCTTGATGGACGACTGGCACCCTTACACCTGCCACAGCCCATTTTGTAGGTAACAAGAGCTGGAGAGTGCTCCAGACCAGGCTGTGCATGAGACAACAAAAACAGTGTTCCTGATGGGGATATGGCAGTCATTGGAAGACTACCATATCCTGCAATCCCCAGTTCATTCAGGACAGGGGAAGCCACCAATGGGCTGGCACATGCATCTCACTGGATGCCCAATGCCCAGTGTCCATCTCAACTTCACCCCCTGGGATGTCCCCCCCTCCGCATGCATCTCTACACTCATGGACCGCGGCGCAAGGGCTGTGGATTCCATCTGGTGCAGACAGACATGTAGTTGGGAAATGCATGAATGATTTATATTCCAGGATGCTTTGTGGATCAGGTGTTTAATCATAACAGCAAATGAGAAATAAAACTTGGAGGGCCAGGGGGAAGGGGGAGGGAGCAGGAGATGACAGATGTAGGGATTACAGACAGCAGGGTACTAGATGGGTTGAGAACATTAAGGGTGGTCAAAGCACCTGGACTTGATGGCATTTATCCTAGGGTACTAAGGGGGTTGGCAGAGGTCCTGGCAGGGCCACTGGCTGACCTGTTCAATACCTCCCTGGACACGGGATGTGTACCACAGGACTGGAGAATGGCCTATGTGGTGCCCATCCACAAAAGTGGCCCAAAGGATGAACCAGGAAACTATATGCCAGTGAGCCCCACATCAATTGTGGAAAAGCTCATGAAGATCATCCTAAAAGAGAGGCTAGTGAGCTTCTTGGATGAAAACAGTCTCCAGGATGGTCAACAGAATGGGTTTATAGTGGGCAGATCCTGCCAGACAAACCTTGTAGAGTACTACGACTGGGTGATGTGGGAACTGGACAAAGATCATGCAGTGGATGTCCTGTATTTAGACTTCAGCAAGGTCTTTGATTCAGTACCACATGGGAAGTTGGGGAGGGACTGGAATATGTGGGGCTCAGACCAAAAATGGTGAAATGGATCACAAACTGGCTAAAGGGAAGGCAGGAAAGGGTGGTGGTGGGGAGGGACCTCTTGTCACCGAGAGCGGTGACAAGTGGGGTACCACAGGGATCAGTACTGGGACCGGTGCTGTTTGGGATTTTTATTGTAGATATCTCACACAGGATCCGGAGCAAGATCAGTCTGTTCACAGATGATATTAAGGTGGGAGCTGTAGGTTGATGATGTGGAGGGGTGGAAGGAGCTGCAGGAGGACCTGACTAAGCTGCAGGAGTGGGCGTAAAAATGGCAGTTGGAGTTCAACGCCTAGAGGTGCAAGGTTCTGCACTTCAGAGCCAGGAAATGGGGAGAGATTATCAATTGAATGGGGTACAGTTGGGGAGCTCCACAGAGGAGAAGGACCTAGGAGTGATCATTATGGGGAGCATGAACAACCCTGCTCTGTGCAGAAAGGTGGCAGCAAAAGCCAACAAAATGCTTGGGTGTATTGCAAGAAGGATCTCCTCCAGATGAAGGGAGGTTATCCTGGCCTTGTATAGGCCAATGGTCAGGCCCCACCTGGAGTGCTACGTGCAGTATCGGTGCCCATTCCTGAAGAAGAACATCTGATTGTTGGAGAGGGTGCAGTGAAGAGCCACAAAGATGATCCAGGGATTAGAGAGCAATCCCTATGAGGACAGGCTGGGAGAGTTGAATGTGTATTCACTGGAGGAGAGGAGGGATGGGGGATATGATTGAGACCTTTAAGTATCTGAAGGCAATAAACAAGACCAACACAGAAAGGATTTTCCACTTGAGAAGGGGGAGGGACATGAGAGGGCATGGACTGAGATTGAAGGGGGGGGCAGAGTCCAGAGGGAGATGAGGAGATATTTTTTCACTGAAAGAGTGGTGGACAAATGGAATACCTGACCACATGAGATAGTGTCCTGTAAGATGGTAGGCAGTTTCAAGAGGGGTTGGGACAGGATAAAAGGAAGGGATACTGGGAAGAGGGGGGGTGGGGGGCAGCTGCGAGATGAGGTGCTAGCTGCACACTCGAGCAGACTCAATAGACTGTGTGAGGCCTGTTTCTGCTGGCAGTTTCGTATGTTCGTATATTCATAAAACTTGAAAGACTGACTGTGCTTTTTCTGTTTTGTCTCTCACTTATTTTTCTGTTTTACAAATAAAACACAACAAAAGCCTTACCCTTGAAGGGCTCCATACTAGCCCATAGGCTGGGTCAGGCTGGGTTCCAACTGCCATATCAGAAAAGGGACAGAGAAAAACTCTGCTCCTCCATTTTGGGATATCCCTGTTTCTGTGTTGGAAGCATGGTTCCAAACTTGATATTAGGCAGTGTGGCCTAGTGGTTACAGCACAGAACTGTGTAAGAAAAGCTGTTCATTGGTTTGAATCCCACCAGAGCCACTATCTCACTGCGTGGCATTGAGCAGGTTTAGCATCCTCCCTGTTGCTACAATAATTTGAATTATAGGCCATTCAGCCCTTCCTGTCTTTGTTGAAGTTGTTCTCCTCTTGGGACTGTTTTCAGGACCAATCCCCAATGCTTTTGCCCTATACCCTATGAAAGCATTAATCCATAGCCAACTGGCTTGTGTGGTTGCTCAGTGTGGCATAGTAATACAATGGGACACTGTAGTTTGAGTCACAAACCATTGACCTTCATCAGGGACATGCCTGCCAGCTATGCGCCACCCACCCACACTACCCTGCCTGCAATGTACGTGCCTTGCCAGCACTGTCCCATCTGCACTACCACCACTGCTGTCATATCTGCCCACTTTGTAGTGTACCACCCAGAGACACACAAAAAGAGCCGTTCCCTAGGAAACAGGCAGTGCGTTGAGTCGGTTAAGTATCATGCTAACTGCAAGTAGGGACCCTGCTCAATGCCTCAGAAGAAGAAAGGCTGCCAAACACAGACTGTTCCAAAATATAAAAACATCTTTTATTTATACCCACATAAAAAACAGGTACACTACCCACAGGTGTGAAAGCACTAAAGGACACCTGATGATCATATCGCACCTTTGCAGGTGCTTTATCAAGGGATCTGTTCTTCAAACCTATACACCAGTATTTATACTTGTCTCAAAAAATGTGACAATGTTACCACATTTCCATATCAATTAAAAACAATTACATTTGTCCCATATTTCTTAGACTAGCTAAATCTATCATAATTAAATATTCCCCCTTAGATATTTATTAGGCTCCAAACAATCTTCATGAACTCCCACTTAGAAACAACCAACGATGTTTTGTCAGAATGACATTTAAGATCAAAAATTGTTCGGAGCCTGATAGATATCTATTAAAGACCAGGAGGTGCAAGAGATACAGTTACAGTAGGGCCAGCAGTGTCAGGGGGCCCACTGCCTCAGAGGTCTGCATTAATAAAACCTTCTCTTTGTAACCTTTTTTTTTTTTAACATTGCTTAGCCATTTGAAATTTGTGACAGCAGTGGTGGTGGTGGTGGGGGGTCTGTGCTGCAGATTCCAGCTGCAGTAACAAGGGGTGGAGTGGGGTGCGAAGGGGGGAGTACAGAACAAGGAAGCAACAGGCCGGTTACTCAAAACATCTGACCTTGGTGTCAGTGTCACCAGGAGGGGCAGGGACAAATTACATTGTTGAGTTCCTTGATCATGGTGCCAGCAAAGGAATGGGGTGGGGGCAGTATGGCAAACTATGGATGCTTAGCAAGACTGCTACAAAACAAGGTATGCTACAAATGTTTTATATGAGCTAATGGTTATCTTATGCTTAGTGGTGGGGAGGTAGGGCCACACGCAATGTTTTGCAAAGGATCCCTTAATGTCGTTGGCAAAACCCTGACACTGTACTACCTGCATTACCATACTGCACTTGCAATATACCTACCAGCACCTTACCACCCATATTGTACCATCTATACCACCCTTTGCCTGCCATACACCTGACTGTGCAGAAAGGAAGCAGGTTGGGACATCATACTAAAAGAATAACCTACCTCTTATGCTGTGCCACTCGTGGGTTTGAAAGTGAGTATGTGGTTGGTTGTTAGATTCAAATTGTGATGTTCAGGTTCACAACTCAGTGCTCAGACCCTCAGGCCAAATGAACTGTCTGCCATCAATTACTTTCTTGATCCCCACTACCCCTACCCCCTAGATCACAACATGAGTGGCGGTTGTGAGAGCCATGCCTGGGTTTCAAGGTTCACAGCCATGTACTCCAACCACTAGGAGGTAGCCTGCTGCTTTTCTGCCCTCCCCCCAGGATCGCACACCAAATAAGTGGTGACTGTGGGACTCAAAACTGGGTCTCCGGAGCCACCTCTCTGTGCTCTAACCTTTTACTTTGCACTGCCAGTAACATTTGCATCTAACAAATTAGAGTTTCAAAACACAAAAATATAACTTTATAATCTGCTGGCCATGTCAATACTTGATGGGGCACTTTGACAGCAAATATCAGCCTGATTTACCACAATATACTGTACCTCCACTAATCCTTTAGTTTCATTAGATGTGCAATATATACACCCTGGACCTGAAGGAGAGCCTTTTACTTTAGGAAAGCAATCTTTTTGACTTATCGCTTATTAATCATTCACAGAAGTACAAAACCATACTTCACATTCTGTACTACGGACAACAATATATTCATTTATAACAGAGGAATCTGGAAGTACAGGAAGCACATGTTTGGAGTTTGACTGCATGTCTGGATGGGTTTCTAGCAGAAATGTCTTTGCTTAATTTTATTAATTTTATTTATGTATGTATGTTTGTATGTGTGTGTGTGTGTATGTACGTAAGTGTGTATGTATGTATGTGTGTATGTATGTATGTATGTATGTATGTCAAGAGTTTTACCAGGAAAGGCATACTGAGCAGGGACTGCTCATTTCCTGATGCGTCCTGGGGAAGGGGATAAGTAACATAAGTACTGTGCCCAGTAACAGTATAAATTACAGAGGAATACGTTTGTACATAGTTACAGTAGCAAGTACACATAACAAGTGATCTTAACATTTGGTGAAATTTACCTGACAAGAAAGGAGAGGAGTAGCGTGATAAAATAAGTTTCAGCTAAGAGCATGGATGAGCACTGCAATTCAACTAGAAGACAGCATTGCATCAGCAGCAAAAGTAGGCTTACCAAAAAGACAATAGAAGGAGGCTAGGGGGAGTTACATAGAAATTGTCTGTGTAACTCCCCTAGCCTCCTTCTATTGTCTTTGTGGTGAGTCTACTTTTGAGTTGAGGGGGAATAGTGGTGGGAGACAGAACAGAGTCATCAAAGTGGTGAAGGGGTGGGGAGGTGAGGAGAAAATGGGGAAGGGGATTAGACATGGAGAGAAAGAGGGAAATTAAGCAAGAGGGGGTCAGGAGCAAGATCAAGTGCAGAAGTAGGCAGTATAGTCAAGCAGAAGGGCATTGGAGGGCCCTAGGGGAGGATGCATGATGAAAAGGGGGTGGGAGAGCATTCCATATTTTAGGGAAACAGTGGGAGAATGCAGCCTGACAGGCCAAGGTAGACCTAGAAGGAATAACTAGGGAACAATAATCAATGCTATGAAGAGAGGTTGAGGGGAGTGGGAGAGAGGAGGAGAGATAAGGAGGGAGAGTCCTGAAACATAATTTGTCAGTGAAGCTGGTACAGTGGGACAGGCATCTGCCCTTAAGGGAATGGAAAGAGAGAGAGAGAGAGAGAGACTGGTAGAGGGTAAAATGATGGATGCAAGGCGGGCAGTCAAGAATGAAGTGACAGAAAGAGTGGAACAAAGTGTCCAGCCTGTCCAGGGAAGTCCTGGGGTGGCACTGTAGACCACATCGCCATAGTCAAAAACAGGGAGGATAATTTTTTGGACAATCTTGTGGTGAGCTGCTAAAGGAATGCATCCATGATTTCTAAACAGGCCACCTAGCTTGGGTTGCAGCTTTTTGTAGTTAACATCAGTGTACCCATTAAAGTCAAGGTGAAGATCAAGCCAGACCCTGAGGTACCTGAAGGAGAAGACATCCTCAAGCTTAGACCCATAAAGTCCATACTGTGTGAAACTCAGAACCTTGTGAGTAGACTGTTCTGAATATGCTTTACAACAAGCCCCCTTGCTTAATGAAATGGCTGTGGCTCTTTCTGGATCCAGGGGTGCATCAAGACTGTACTATTTTCCCCTATTTCCCACCCCCATAATCAATCTTGTCTACATAATCG
This sequence comes from Neoceratodus forsteri, assembly GCA_016271365.2. NCBI lineage: Eukaryota > Metazoa > Chordata > Ceratodontiformes > Ceratodontidae > Neoceratodus > Neoceratodus forsteri. The sequence goes on along the minus strand of JADMNL010000026.1, from coordinate 177,050,242 downwards.
TGGTCTTCACAGAGAGGTGCATGTAATTGGCCCCTTTACAGTTTTATTCACATTATCCCCCCATATCTCCTGTACAGTGCATTGCCCTGTTCCTTAGGTTCCTATTTACTGGTACTTTAGGAGCCTAATATTAGTGTAATCTCTGTAGGAACCCTGTATTACCTTACTTACATAACCAACCCATCTGCCTCTCTACCCCACTGAAACAAGAGAGAGCTGCCTAGCCCAGCCACATCCCTTCCCCACACTCTGTGATTCAGTTGAAGATTAGGATTATTATATAAGTGAGTGTCTGTCAACCCCCCCACCCCCACCACCAACTTTGAACAGTGTCTTCTTAACTACATGTATTATCCTTTGTCCCAGTTATATACTAGTTCTCCTCTGTAATCAGGTAATGGGTTTAACTGTGATTTCTCACTGAGGGGGGAGGAAAGGGGAGAACATTCCCTCCAACCTAACTATGACATAATTCATTCCCCTATAACCTGTGCCCTCTTAATATGGGAAGAAAAACAGATGATGCCAACATTGTTGCTAGAGCCTCCTGCTGCCGTAAATTAGGTGCCATTTATTTAAACTGCATACAGTATAAGATAGGGAGAGGAATAAGGAAAATGAACAAAGGAAATCAAGAAGAGCGAGGGCTGTAAATGCAAGCTCTGTGACATATGAAACTGCATATCACCGAGCTTTAGCAGGCTGTGTAGAATAATGGAATAATTAGGATTATTTTATGAATTCTAATGTAAAAAAAAAAACATTTACAAATAGAACTTGCCATCATGCTGAGAAAATACCTTTACAACAGTTTAGTTGGTACAGGGGAGGGGGAATTAGCAGAGCAATTTGTGAGTCAAACTTTGATACCCCTGAACAATCTGGTGTCTAGATAATAACTTAAGTGTGAGATCATAACATCAAACACTGACTCTGGAAAATTAACTGATTTTGTGACTTGTCTCATTTTAAAAGATGTCTCTCATGCTCTTTTGAGTGCATTCAACTTAAAATTAAGTATTATTGAAACATAAAGCTCTAAAGTGTTTGCTAAACTGGCATAAAGTGGTGTTTTTTCCTCCAAGGTTTATATGTGCTTTTGATCTATCCGTCAAAGAAGACTCTGCTCAAGTAGAGGCTATGCAATATGTTTCACCATACCTCTTAGCTTCCAGATTCAGAATTCAGGGCAAAGAGCTATGAAAAATGTTTTTCTCAAAAACCTAGTTTCAGTTACAAATAATATCTGTCCAGTCTGATTTTCTTGGTACCTCCTATGCTGTGCACCATGACTGTTTTTTTATCGTAATCCTTACCATGTAAACAATGGTATTTCTAAGTCAAATGTTGCCGTCATCTTTTCTCTTGAGAAAAAAAAAATCAAACATTTATTAAATATTCAGATTTTGCTAGCATTAGAAAATTGCACCACCAAATAAAACTGGAAAATAAAACAAACAATCTTTGGTGCTAAGAACTGGCAATGGATGCTGCAACCGCCAAAAAGCAAAAGTTACAAAGAATTAAAACTGAGTGGGGTACAGAAAAATACTTAGGGAACCACTATGATATATGCTAAAGGTGCAATTTTAATGCATCCACAAACAGAATGGACAGACAAAGCCAAGTTCTTCAATTCACACAGATTCTTCCTCAGGGGGTCTAGGACTCCCCATGGGAAGAATCTGTGCGATTTTGAAGTGCCAGGGTTTGTCTGTCCATTCTGTTTGTGGCTCCATTGAAATGGTACCTACAGCACACACCATTTTGGCTCTGTGACTAAAACTGGAAGACGCCTGGAATATTTTATAATGAAAAAACATTAGGGTTACATTTTTTGCCTAGTTTTATTCCACTGCTTCTTTAACCCTGGACAAATGATCAAAATCAGGGACCCATTGAGATGATGCTACAATATGTGGTTTAGTGTGAAAATTATTTTGTGAAAAAGAACTAGACTGCAAAACTAATGTCTGGCATCATTTCATGTTTCAAATTCCTACTTTTAAGTAACAGAAATCTTAAATTCAGGAGGGACTAAGAAACTGTTTAAAGCAAAACCAGGGAAAGTTATGTGGTCTGTGTTTCACCATAATGTATTTGAAGGGATGTCAGACCAAAATGACTGAGCAAAACTTGCCCACCAGTCAATAGCACCTTTTCCCAAACACTGCATATTGGTATGGTAAACTTTCCCCAACTACTGCACATTTATAGGGTAACCTTTCCCCAAACACTGCATATTTATAGGGTAACCTTTCCCTAAACACTGCACATTTATAGATTAACTTTTCCCAAAAAACAGCACATTTACAGGGTAACCTTTCCCCAACTACTGCACATTTATAGGATAACTTTTCCCCAAAAATTGCACATTTATAAGGTAACCTTTCCCCAAACACTGCACATTAATAAGGCACCCTTTCCATGAACTTGCACATTTATAAGTTACTCTTCCCCAAACACTGCACATTTACAGAGGAACCTTTCCCGAAACAGTACACATTTATAAAGTAACCATTCCCAAAACATTGCACATTTATAGCATAACCTTTCCCCAAACACTGCACATTTGTAGTGTAACCTTTTCTCAAACACTGCACATTTATAAGGCAATCTTTCCCCAAACACTGCACATTTATAGCATAACCATTCCACAAACACTGCACATTTATAGCATAACCTTTCCCCAAACACTGCACATTTATAAAATAACCTTTCCACGAGCATTGCACATTTATTGAGTAACTTTTCTCCCCCCAAACACTGCACATTAACAGTGTAATCTTTCCCAAAACACTTCACATTTATTGGGTAACCTTTCCTCAAACACTGCATATTTATAGGGTAACCTTTTCCCAAACACTGTACATTTATAGGGCAACCTTTCCCCAAACACTGCACATTAACAGCGTAATCTCTCCCCAAACACTGCACTTTTACAGAGTAACTTTTCCCCAGACACTGCATATATATAGGGTAGCCTTTCCCCAGACACTTCACATTTATAGGGTAACCTTTCCCCAGACAATGCATATGTATAGGGTTACCTTTCCCCAAACACTGCACATTAATAGGGCAATCATTCCCTAAACACTGCACATTTATTGGGTAACTTTTCCTGAAACACTGCATATTTACAGGGTAATCTTTCTCCAAACAGCGCACATTTATTAGGCAAACACTGCACATTTATAAGGTAACCTTTCCCTGAACACTGCACATTTACAAGGTAACCTTTCTCTAAATAGTGCACATTTATAGAGTAATCTTTCCCAGACATTGCACAATTATAGTGCAACCTTTTCCAAACACTTCAAATGAATAGGGTAACGTTTCCCCAAAAACTACACATTTATAGCATAACCTTTCCACAGACACTGCACATTTATAGGATAACCTTTCCCCAAAGACTGCACATTTATATGGTGACCTTTCCCCAAACACTGCACATTTATAAGGTAACTTTTCCCCAAACATGTACATTTATAAGTAACCTTTCCATAAACACTGCACATTTACAGGGTAACCTTTTCCCAAACAGTGCACATTTATAAGTAACCTTTCCACAAACACTGCACATTTACAGGGTAACCTTTCCCCAAACAGTGCACATTTATAGAGTAACCTTCCCCAGACATTGCACATTTATAGTGTAACCTTTTTCCAAACAATGCACATTTGTAGGTTTTATCAGGGGTGAGTTCCTCCTTCCTTTCTGCTGCAATAAGTTTGAGTATGAACCATTTCTATGGCTTGCTGGATTTTATTCTTTTACATGGATTTGGACTTACATTGGGCTCAAAGAGCTATGGACAATTGACTCTGAGTTGTAAGTAATGTTTGGATATCTTTTGTTCTTTGGTTGTGACACTTTGAATTAAGGTTTTGTCCATATAAGGAATCCTGCCTTTCGATGTGTGTTATTACGGAGCAACACAAAATGTACCCTTTTGGTGTGTGCTGGTTACCCTTTGCAAAACCCACTTTGAACTTTTCTTAGCTAGGCACTACCTCTCCCTGGATGAGGTCACGAAGCCACATCACTTTTTACGTTTATACTGTAACCTTTCCTCAAACACTGTGCATTTATAAGGTAAACTTTCCCCAAACACTGCACATTTATAGCAAAGCCTTTCCTCAAACACTGCACATTTATAGTGTACCAGTTTCATCGCAATACAGGATCTTCACTCCTCCCTCATAACCCGCTGGGTTAAGGGGAAACACACTAGATGTTTAAAACCCTTACAGAAATAATTGTATGAAATGTTTTCATGCTGCACACATTAAACTATTCAAATGATATGAGTGCTGCAAGTATGATTTAAATGTTAATTTGGAACCGATTGCATGCATATGGCATGCATGCGGCAAGAATGTATGGAAACCACGATTTTTATGTTAAATTGGGAAAGACTGCATGCATGTGGCATGTGTGCAAAAAAGCAAGTGGTCACTGATAACTGCACATGTAGAAGTTAAGTGATTTGCTCAGGATCACATCACACACAAGTTAGGGTTGATGAGAGTCAAACCCAGGTCTTCATGAATCCAAGTCTCCTGGCTTGTAGTTCAGGGCCTTTAACCACTACATGTTACAAGCCTTTAACATGGTACACACAAAACCATGACTGGGATGTAAACATACCAGGATACACTATCTACAGGAGGGACAGGGAGAGTAAAAGAGAAGGAGGAGTAGCTCTTTACATAAGGGAAGGAATAAAAGCAGCAGAACAAAAGGGTAAACAGGGAGGAGAAGAAGCACTGTGGGTAAATTTGGAGACAGGCAATGGCACCACAATCCGCACAGGGGTTGTATACAGACCCCCTTCTCAGGGGGAGGAAATGGACAAGGAAATGATAGAAAGTATACTTAGAATGGCAGAAAAGGGGAGATATTGCTGATGGGTGATCTGAATATGCAGATGTTAGCTGAGGTGCAGTTGCAGCTGCCACTTCAAAGAGTGGAGTTATTCTAGATGCCCTACAGGGGCATGCCTTAGACAACTAGTATTGGAGCCCACTCGAGAGGAGCAATATTAGACTTGCTTCTCTCAAATGGAGATGGAGAGGATCACAGATGTAGAAGTGGGTAGCCATCTGGGAACTAGTGACCATCTAACAGTATGGTTCACAATAAACACAGCAATAGAGTCAAGCCACAAAGACAAAAGTACTGGACTTTAGGAGAGCTGACTTTGCCAAAATGGGTGAGTGCCTAAGGAATGCACTAGCAAATGGGCAGGAAGGAGGGGTGGAAGAACAATGGGGAATAATAAAAACTGCCATCACAGAGGTAACGAGCCTTTGTATGAAGCAAATAAACAAAACAAAACGATATAAGAAACCACTATGGTTCTCAAAGGAAGTGGCAGTGAAGGTTCAAGAGAAAAAGAAAGCATTCAGGAAGTACAAGGAATTGCAGATGGAGCAGGACAGAGAACTGTATCAGTTAAAGCAAAAGGAAGCTGGGAAGGCAGTCAGAACAGCAAAGGCCCAAACCGAGGAAAAGATAGCCAACTCAGTTAAGAAGGGGGATAAAATCTTTTATAGGTACCTCAGGGAGTGAAGGAAGACCAAGGGAGGGATAGTGAGGCTTAATAAAGGGGAGGGAGGGTGGGCAGAGGAGACTGTGAAAAGGCAGAGATACTAAACAAATATTTTTGCTCAGTATTTACAAAGGAGGAGGGGGAGGTACCTAAAACAAACAGTAGAAACACTCTGGATACAAAAGTTGATACCAGCCCATTTACAGAAGAAAGGGTTCTGAAAGAACTCTTAAAACTGAAGGTGGACAAAGCAATGGGGCCTGATGGGATTCATCCCAGAATTCTAAAAGAACTAAGAAAAGAACTAGTGACACCACTGACTACCCTTTTTAACAAATCATGGGAGGATGGGGTGGTACCTGAGGACTGGAGGAGGGCAGATGTGATTCCCCTTCACAAAAGTGGGAGCAAGGCAGAAGCAGGAAACTACAAACCTGTTAGTTTAACCTCAGTGATAGGGAAAATGATGGAATCATTTCTGAAGGAAAGAATTGTTGAGTATCTAGAGGCCAGAGGGGCACAGGACCCTAGGCAGCATGGATTCACAGCGGGAATGTCATGCCAGACGAATCTGATAGATTTCTTTGACTGGGTGACCAAAGTAGTAGATCAGAGAGGGGCTGTAGACATGGCCTAACTAGACTTTAGCAAGGCATTTGACACAGTTCCACACAAAGATTAATATACAAGTTAGCCAGCCTGGGAGTGGGTCCCAAGATGACAGCCTGGGTAAAAATTGGCTGGAGAATAGGACACAGAAAGTAATAGTAAATGGAGTCCACTCAGAAGAAAGGAGGGTTACTAGTGGGGTACCGCAGGGTTCAGTATTAGGACCGGTCCTCTTCAATGTCTTTATAAGCGACATTGCAGAAGGACTGGAAGGAAAAGTATGTCTCTTTGCAGATGACACAAAGATCTGCAACAGAGTTGATGCACAGGGTGGGGTGGAAAGGATGAGAAGGGACTTGGCAAGGTTAGAGGAATGGTCAAATGTATGGCAGCTTAGATTCAATGCTAAGAAGTGAAGGTAATGCACCTGGGAAACAAAAACCCAGGGAAGAGTACACAATGGGGGGTGAGATACTAACAATAACAAAATGGAAAGGGACCTGGGGTAGTCATATCAGATGACCTGAAGGTGGGCAAGCAATGTGAGAGGGCAGCAAGCAGGGCTGGGGATACTGGGATGCATAGGGAGGCATCACTAGTAGAAAACAGGAAGTTATTATCCCTCTGTACAGACAGCTTGTAAGACCCCATCTGGAGTACTGTGTGCAGTTCTGGAGCCCAGTCTCATAAAGACATAGACAGGATGGAAGCTGTCCAGGGAGGGCAACTAAAATGGTGCAGGGTCTGCACGGAAGACATATGAAGAGAGCGAAGGAGCTTAATATGTATAGCCTCGAGGAAAGGAGGAGAGGGGACATGATAGAAACATTCAAGTACCTCAAGGGAATCAACAAAGTCCAAGAGGGTAGCATCTTTCAAAAAAGGTGGTGGAAGAACAAGAGGCACAATCTGAAGATAGAGGAGGGGCGGCTCAGAGGTAATTTAAGGAATACTTTTTCACAGAGAGGTTGTGGATGCATGGAGCGCCTTCCGGAGGAAGGTTGTGAGTCAAAATCAGTGGTGGAATTCAAGCATGCATGAGACAGTCATAAGGGAATTCTAGGGGTTGGGGGTAGGAAGAAGTGGGCTGCTGGTTAACTAGTATCTGCAGCTTATCCAGTAGGTAGGGAAATGGGCAGACTGGGTGGGCCAAGCAGTCCTTATCTGCCGTCAAATTCTATGTTTCTATGTTTCTATGTTAAGCCATACTGGGTGGGATATTCAGAATGTGCCAGGCAGAGGTGCAAGCTTTGGCGCTGGGCAACTGGGATGCACCAGGGTATGGTCACGGCGATATTCAGTGGTGCTGCACCATGATTCAGCACCACTGAATATGGCACTGGGGCCACCCGCACTGCACACAGTGCAGTGGCACTGTGCCAGTGCAAGTAGCAAGTGAGGAACAGGGGGATGTGTCAGCGCAAGTGCAGGTGCAATAGGTGCAGCAACCATGGTATTCAGTGCTGGGCATGCAAATGAGGCCATTATGCATGCACGGTGCAAATGGGGCCATTTGCATGTCATTATGGCCCCATTTGCATGCAGGTGCACTGATCCCGGTGACTTGCGCCTGGCGCCCTGCCAGGCTGCAGCCATCGGGGACCGACACCCCCTGCCCTTCAGCAGGCAACGGTCCCCAACACCCGATCACGGGCTGTAGTGAATGTCAACATCCCTAGTGGTCCAGGGAACCCCACCCCATCGCCCAATCATGGGCGTATAATAAATGAAACCCTGGTGGTCCAGTGGACCTGCTCCCCTGCCCGATCATGGGCAAATGTATCAAACATTTCCCTGGTGGTCCAGTGGACCCGATTCCCAGCCTGATCATGGGCAAATGAATCAAACATTTCCCTGGTGGGCCAGTGAACCCAATCCCCAGCCCGATTGCGGGCAATTGAATCAGTCTTCTCCCTGGTGGTCCAGTGGACCCAATCCCCAGCCCAATTGTGGACTTTAGGCATACATAAATCCCCTGGTGGGCCAGTGGTACCCTCCTCCACACCCACCCACTAAGACCCACCATCCCAATCCCCTCCAGTCAGCAGCGGGTGACAGCTCCCCACCCTCAAGCCACCTGGCCGCCCACAGACTGACAGCATACAGTACGGCTGTATGCCCATTGGTCCCCTGTGTGGGCCAATGGGCATGCAGACCATACTGTACTACACAGTCCCAACTACTAGTTGTGTAGTACAGTATGGTCTGCACACCCATTGGCCATGCAGGGGACCAATGGGCATGCAGCCATACTATGCTGTCAGTCGGTGGGTGGCCTAGTGGCTTGTGGGTGGGGAGCTGCCACCTGTCGCTGACCGGGGAAGCAGGGTGGTGGGTCTGAGTGGGGTGGTGATGGGGTACCACTGGCCACCAGGATTTATGTACACCTAAAGCCCACGATCAGACTGGGGATCAGGTCCATTGGACTACCAGGGAGATGATTGATTCAATTGCCCACTATTGGGCTGGGCATCTGGTCCACTGGATCACCAGGGATAATATACTTTTATACCCACGAGTGGGTGATGGGGGGCACAATGCTCCCTGGGCAGGGAGCATGTGGACTGTGTTCTGGGTGGGTGGGTGGCCACCCACAGCTGGCAGCTGCCATGTTGTGCTCTGCAATATGGCAGCTTACCTGTGGGTGGCCAGGATTTGTTTCTGCTTTTAACAGGCACATCTTTGTGCGCCCCTGTGTGGTGCAAGGTGGGTTTGTGCCTGCATATGTGACGCACATCCTGGGCTGAATATCGGGATGTGCTGCATATGCATGGACATGCCCCCCGCACTTGCATCACATACATTACTGGTGAGACCGGCACATTGGGAATTGTGCAATGCGACATCCCCCTTTGAATATTGTGCCGGGGCACATTAGTGGGTTGCACATGGCACAACACTTTTGAGCCATGCGCAACCCCTTTGAATATCCCACCCCCTGTCTGCACACATATGGCTCACTTCTACTTCAATAAATACTGTATCTGAATACATCTGCATGCATGCAGCATGCTTACAGCCAGTGTATGCTTTTCAGTTTTCTTCTCTCCCTTATCTCATTTTCACAGTTGAACTGTAGCACACACATACCAATGGAAACACATTTTTTTCTCACCCCCAATACATGAAGTTACCCACAAAACCTCTTAATTACTTATGTCTGGCCTGCACTCCTACTACTTTTTCTCCATAATTTTGAATGCTTACCCTCAAACAGACTGTAAGGTGCAAACACAAATGTAGCAATAACTTGACACACATACCCACCCACATGGCCAAGCCCCCATGCACACACACTGTAGTGGGTAGGGCCATGCTGCTACAGACAACCCACCAAGTATTATAATAATAATAATAATAAATTTATTTATAATGCGCCTTTCAACTTACCAAGGCACTGAACACATTAAAACCATAACATCAAATATAAATCCAATAATACATATAAATAAAATCATAACATAATAACAGCAAACATTAAAATCAGTTAATAAAATATGAAATAAGATCTCAGCACAGTAAAAATTGACTTATGAATAACCATCCAAGAAGGCCATTCGCACACAGATGAGTTTTCATATTATTCTTGAATTCCTCCACAGAGGTGCACTCCTGTAACCGGGGTGGTAGAGAATTCCATAGAGTGGGTGCAGCATAAGAAAATGCTCTGCTGCCAGAAGATTTTAAACTCACTCTTGGAATCTGTAACAACCCCTCATCGGCCGAGCGGAGTGATCGACCAGGGTAGTAAGGCACCAGAAGTTCTTTCAGATAGGCTGGACTGTGATCGTGAAGGGCTTTAAAAGTCAATAAAATTACTTTAAAGGTGATTCACCACCATATAGGAAGCCAGTACAGTTCGCGCAGCACCGGGGTAATATGACAGGACCTACTTGTCCCAGTCAGAACCTGGACTGCTGTGTTCTGCACCAGCTGTAGGCGATGGATTTCAACCCCAGAAAGCCCAAAGTATAGGGCGTTGCTGTAGTCCAAACGCGAGGACACAAAGGCGTGGACCAACGTTGGCAAAGAGTCAGATGGAACAAGGTGCCTAACCCTAATGATATTCCTAAGATGGTAAAAGGAAGCCCTGACAACGGACGACACTTGAGACTGTAAGGTCAGTCTGTCATCTAAGACAATCCCAAGGCTACGCAGCCATTCAGAGGTCAGAAGCGACATGCCGCCAAGAAAAATTCCAGAGGGCGTGCCATCATGCGACCTCTCTATTTGACCACCCGGGTCCACAACCAAAACCTTTGTCTTCTCTGAGTTCAACTTTAACCAGCTAGAATCCATCCAACCCTGGATTTCTTCCAGATAGTTGTTAAATACCGCAAGAGCTCCATCCTGGTTGGGTGCAAAAGACAGGTATAGCTGGGTATCATCTGCATAGCAGTGAAACCTCAGCTCATACCGTCTTATAATGTCTCTGAGGGGCAGCATGTACACTGCAAATAACATGGGTGATAGCACGGAACCCTGAGGTACCCCACACAACAAAGGAGTTGGGCCAGAAGAAAAGACTCCAGACACAACTCTTTGTGATCTCCCAGTGAGGAATGAGGTGAACCATTGTAAAACAGTTCCCGACATTCCACAAATTTGCCTCAGGCATGCTATCAACACCAGGTGGTCCACAATGTCAAAAGCTGATGAGAGATCAAGGAGAACCAGAATGGAATGCCTCTTCTGATCTCTCGCCCTCAGAAGATCATTAAGTACTCGAACCAGCGCAGTCTCGGTGCTGTGTCTTTTTCGAAAACCGGATTGGAAGGATTTGTAGATATTTTGGATGGTTAAATGGTCTTCCAATTGGGCTGCCACTACCTTCTCAATAACCTTCTCAATAAAGGGAATGTTAGAGATAGGTCTGTAGTTTGAGAAACAGTCTGGGTCGAAGGTAGCTTTCTTCAAGAGAGATGTCACCACCGCCTCTTTCAGGGAGCTAGGAAACTCACCTGACTCCAGGGAGCACCAGACTATTTGCACCAAGACTGGACCAATGATATCAGTACAACCCAAAATTAGGGGAGTCGGTCCAGAATCCAAACTACAGCTTGTGGGATGCACACTATGGATGATCCTCATAATATCGATGAACTCAGGTTGACCAAAGGAACTCCAAAAGAATTGGGGTACTGTGAACTCACACTGTTCTACGACATCACCCTTAGAGATGGCCGGGCACAAGTCCGCCCTGATGTCGGCCACTTTAGTTGCAAAGTAACAAGCGAGCTCCTCGCACTCTAATTGCTGAAAGTCTTTTCGAACTTGCAGACAGGCTGGGTTGCACAGTCTGTCTACAGTCCGAAACAGCTGAGCCGGTCGATTCCGATCAACTGCAATCTCCCTGGACAGGAATTCTGCCTTCTTATAGGTGATTGCAGATTGATAGATAGAATAATGTTCCATCAATCTAAGGCGGTCAACCTCAAGGGCGGACTTGCGCCAACATCGCTCTAACCTTCGCCCCTGTCTCCGCATCTCCCTCAATGTCCCATCGAACCAAGGGGACCTGGGGTGAAGGGATAATGGGCATTCACGAATAGGAGCAATAAGATCTAGGGCTGCCGTAACAGCCACATTATAGGCCGACACCAGCGTCTCTGGATTACTGCTCGCCAACACGGGGGATGATAGGTCAAGGACTACCTCAAGGCCTTGGGAAGTAATATTCCATAATGGGTGGTGCCTGACCATCTCCACAGGGGAAGGCCTTCTCGGGGGGGGTGCAAAAATTGAACCTCACGGTGTAGTGGTCTGACCAGGCGACTGGTTCCACCCCCACGTCAGATGCATCAATCCCTAAGAGGAAGACTAAGTCCAGAGAGTGCCCAGATTTATGAGTAGCAGTGGAAATTACCTGTGTAAGACCCAAAGAAAACATTAATTGGAGGAAGTGATTACCAAATTGCGAGAGTTCATCATTGACCCAGGTGCTGAAATCACCCAGAATCATCAGTCTGGGTGACTTAAACGACATGTTAATGATGAAGTCTGCTACTTCCTGTAAGAAGCATTTCCCATCTCTGGGTGGACGGTAGATGAGAAAGATTCGAACGCCTACACCCACTACAACTGTGCACTCAAAGGACTCAGCCTCTCCCACTACTACATTCGTGAGGCCCAATTCAGTCTTGAAACAGGCTGCAAACCCCTCCCCCCTCGGTCCAATCTTGGGTGGTGTATCACCAAGTACCTGGCCGGAGTCATGTCCTCCAATATGGGGCCTGAATTTTCATCCAGCCAGGTCTCGGTGATGTAAGCCAAGTCAGCTGAGCCAACAAGATTGGCAATAATGGCGGTCTTATTCCTGACAGACTCGACATTGAATAACACTGCCCGAGTTGGAAAAACCTCAGAGGCTGTCAGGCCTATCTGCCTACTAAATTCAGTAGTGCCCTTGGGTGTGGGCACCAGACATGGTAAATCATGATCTGGGTTCCATTTCGCCCCAGGGCACCTTCTGGACTTAATAACCCCGAAAGGGTGGCCCCCCTCATTCATCCTCTCCTCTCCTGTTTGCACACCCCTGCCCTCCTCACTCTCCTACGAACAATTCCCAATGCTCTACAGCACTGGTACGTATCAAATTGTAGGGGAGGAGTATAAAAAGGGCAGAGGACATGAAGAGAGGAGGATGAATAGCACACCACCATGGGGACTGAAGGCCTGCACATGTCGCTGCTTAAACAAAATAAAACAAAACAACAAACCCAAACACTAAAATAATCAATCTTAACAGCTTAAAATTAACCAAATAATCCCAAACGTAACCAATATAAATAAACAAAATTAAATAAACAAAAAAAACCTCACCTCACAGAAAACTGAGTCTGGACTGGACTGAAGACTCACAAATAAAATAAAATAAAGTAAAAACAAACAAAAAATAAAAATATATAAATAAATATAAATGTAAATGTAAGGGTTCTCTCACCACCCCTACAACCAAAAAGGAATAAAAGAAAATTATTTACCTCCCCTTAGCTCTCTCACAGCCAGGGAGAGAGAAGGAAGAAAAAAAATAAAGTATAGATATAAGTAAAAAGTCTCTTCACTGAGTACTAGGGAGCCAGAGGCAGGAGTCTTTATGAGATTATGTCTATAGGTCAGAGTGCTGGAGCTTACCCCCTTGAAATGAATGGAGTTATTTTCTATTACTATTTTATATGTTACTGTGGTGAGCTGGAGAATAATGAAGGCCACTGTTCTACTAACAAGGTCCTTGTTAGTTGAGCGGTGGCCTTCATTAATCTCCTTATGCTGCTTCTGCTCTCAGGAAATGTTCACCCCAACCCAGGACCACCTGGGCAGCCAGCAGTGGCACCAATCAGAAGGACAGGGACACTTACTATGACATCCATCAATGCCTGCAGCATCCTCAACAAACTTGACTCCCTCCAAACATGGATCCTACAGCACAACCCTGATGTCCTCTCAGTTATGGAAACATGGCTAAACCCTAAAATCCCTGATACCTCAGTCTCTATCCTGGCTACTGCATTTTCAGGCAAGACAGGATTGTAAACAGGGCGGGGCTGTGCCATCTATCTTAAGGATACCCTTATGGGTCACATCATCCCATCCCTAGCCTGAGCAACTCCTCTCAGGTCCTCACAATCAAAATCCTCCTTGGTGCACATAACAAGGAACTCACTGTCATCTCGGTTTACCTACCCCCAAGAGACCAGGCTGCTGGCTTCCATAGCATCATGGAATATCTAAGGGTCCAGCAACATAATTCTGAAACAATAATCATGGGGGATTTTAACATTAACTGGCTCTCCGCTGAGGCTACTACCTATATGGATGCAGCCGTGGCGCATCACCTCACTCAACTGGTCAATGCCCCCACCAGGTGTAACTATAGGACAGGCTCCCTTACGCTTCTAGACTGGATTCTATCTAACCACCCTGAACGCATCTCCAATGTTTCTGTACTCCCGGATACAATAAGTGACCACTCGCCTGTCATCTGCTCCTGGTCAAACAAATACCACAAGCCACCTCCCAAGCTTATCTATGCCAGGGTTATCAAACAAGGGCACCTCCAGCTGTTAAAATCCCATCTAACCAGGCTGAACTGGGCAGTGCTTGACTCCCTCAATGACACCAACAAAGCTCTGGACCTATTTATCAAACGTTTCAACGAAGCCTGTGACATCTATGCACCAGTGAAAAAGATGAAGGTCAAAGGACAGACTAACCCCTGGGTTACTACGACCTTTTAACTCTGCTCAAGCACAGAGACCACTTCTGGCATTGTGCTCGTGCAACTCCGCATAGTAAACATACAATTATACAAAGCAGCCAGAAATGATTGCACTCAAAGAATACGGAATGCTAAACGCAGCTATTACAAAGAGGCTCTGACCAACTCTTGGGGCCAGGAAACAAATTCTGGAACAACATGAAAGAACTCACAGGCAAGGATCCTAAGCACCACCACTATGCTCAACCTTCATGGCACTCCTACACTCGACCTAGGTATCATCACCAGCACTTTTAATAATGCATTTACAAACCTGGACAGTGTCCCTCCACCAAATTTTTCGATGACCTCCCTCCAGCTCCTCCCAAGTTACCCCCAACTAGAACATACAACCCAAAGTTTTTTTAAGGAGGTCCCACCACAAGTAGCTAGAAAATACATTCAAAAGGCCATCGGCAAACAAGAGTACAGTGGTGACTCCTTGACCTGAAACTGCTGGCACAAGTCCTCGATGAAATCTTAGAACCACTTACAAAGATCTTTAATCTCTCGCTTAGATTGGGCCATTTCCCCTCTCTCTGGAAGAAAGCCACTGTCACACCGGTTCACAAAAGTGGAAATAGGACACTGCACACCAATTACAGACCGATCTCACTCCTCCCCCCACTATCCAAAGCGCTGGAGCGCATAGTGTCGGACCAACTAGTTGAATTCCTGGATAAGTACAATGTACAGTGCCCAGAGCAGCATGGCTTCAGAAAAGGGCACAGCACCACCACTGCACTACTGGAATTTACAACCTTCATCCATGCCACGCTTGACAAAGGGAATTGTGGAGGGGCAGTATTTATAGACCTTACCAAGGCATTCGACACAGTTAACCACCCCCCTACTGCTCAAGCAACTGTCCTCCATTGGGATCTCCAGCGATGCCCTTCCTTGGTTCACCAGCTACCTTGATAATCGGATCCAACATGTAAGGATTGCAGGGATCTCTTCGGATGAGAAACCCGTCCACTCCGGAGTCCCCCAGGGGTCTATTCTGGGCCCTCTACTCTTCTCCCTCTTCATCAACAATCTCCCCAGTGCCTGCCACAAAAAAATATTACTATACGCAGACGATGCAGTCCTGTTTTCCAGCCTCCATGACATTACAGTCCTTGAATCCCAGCTGCAGCTCGACTTCAATCGCATCGAAGACTGGTTCAATTCTCATAAACTTGTCCTGAACCACAGCAAGACTAAAGCCATGTCCTTCTGTAACCGACAGAGCAGGCACAACTCTCTGTCCCTCACCATCAAGAACCACGCTGGGAACCCACTTGAACATGTCAAGGAGTTCAAGTACCTTGGTATTACCCTGGATAGTACCCTCTCCTACACTCGGCATATTGACACTGTTGCCAAGACCGCCAATATACGATTGGACTACTACACAAACACAAGCACTGTATGCCTGCAGATGCCTTAAACTAGCCATCTACAGCTCTGTCACCTCTATCATTGACTACGGCCTTGCCATCTATGGCTGTGCCCCAACAAGTGCCCTCTGCAGGATCTCAGTTGCTCTCAACAAAGCCTGTAGACTACTGATGAGTGCAGCCCGACAAACTCACACCTGTGACCTCTATGCACAGGCTAGTTGGCTACCCCTACGCAGCAGAATACAATACCAGACCTACTTACTTACCAAAAAGATTCTCCTTGGTCTCATGCCACCTGGTGTTAGCTCACTCCTTACACCTACAGTGGCACTCAACAAACACGTGGTGCCCAATCTCTAACCTTTCAGGTTCCCAGATGTCGTACCTCCATGGGTCAGCGGTCCTTTATCTATAGAGCCGCTCAATGGTTCAATTCCCTCAATAAAGAAGCACTTTCCTCTACTACACTTGGACCCTTCAAAGGAATCTCAAACTTTACCTCACCTCTACCACTCAATGTGACTGTTTCGTTGAACAGAGATCTCTCTAAACACCTCCCAGCTCACTCATGTTTCACAGCCCGCCCTTTCCCAATCTCATTCCCTCTGGCACTGGGCCTTCCTTGTGATTCCTTTCCTGCTTTGCATCTCCACTGGTACAAGACATTTTCCACCACCATCGGACAGTGGCCCATTAGCCTGCCAACTTCCTCTCCCAGTCGCATGCCTGCAATACTAACTGCCTATGGTGCCCTCTATCTTTTATTGTTACTGAGCCAGCTGCCTACTCAAGCTGCTCGTTTTATGAATATTATCACAATGTATGTTATAACTGAGTATCATTATTTTTTCTTTTAGTTGTTTTGGTTGTTTATTGTGCATTCTTTTACTACCTCTGTATGTATGTTGACCCTCATCCTTTGACGTGGAACCTTTGTAAACGAGCAGTTTCTGCTCAAAGGTATTTGTAATCCGAGAATTAAATAAATAAAATAAATAAAAATTAATCTCCAGCTCTTCATCAATAATATATAAATTGTAATTAAAAAATACCCCCATTCATTTCAATGCTGCACACCCTGCAGTCTCCTTTGCCCTTTGTCATAATGTGCCTGAGGGTGGGGATGTGGAGGTCAGTTTCATGGGGGGGGCATAAGCCTGATTATAGTGGAGCTCCAATAGTCTGTGCATACCACACTGCTTAACTGCCCTTGAATGCAAGGGACAGCTCTAGAATGTCTGTAACATCTCTAAAAGGTACAACTTATTTGGTTTGACTGAAACGTGATATGCAAAAATTCAAATGTATAAGATTCATCTATATATACCCCAGAGCAGTGCATTAGATTTGGGTTTAAACCCACCCAGTTACTAACCAGTTTTTTTCCCTTGCTAAAGTTTAGCCCCCCCAAAAAAAAATAACTTTGTGCCGATTTTTCTCCCTGACTCCTTTCCATTCAATACCCATCCCCGATGGGTCATGAAACCATCCAAAGGTGAAGAAACATGAAAAACACATCAATATTTCAGTCCTTCCTCCTTCCCCCTTCCCCATTCCTCTTGTAAAAAATATTACTTACTTTTACTTACCCAGCCATATGGCTAGAACCTACAGCCTGGCATAGTGTTCCACCAGCCCAGTTTTTAGTCCGCTCCCCCTCTCTCTTTCACCAGAAGCTGTATTCTAGAACTGACCATCACAGCTCCCCAATGTGGTCCACGACTAAGTCTCCTAACCATAGAAATCGGCTGCTACCGCATTACACTGATCAAGGCCTATGAAGGCCACCCACATCACTGTCACCACTGCTGCTAATCCTAGCTTGCTGCCGTGGGGGTCTGTGCTGGTTTTTTTTGTAAGGTGAGCCTAGTAGAATAAGTAGGTAGACTAGTCTTAAGTTAGCTTCTAGCCACCAGGGAGGATAGAGACTCACTAAGAGTAGAACAATAAAAATATGCCGCCACAAAGCTGCTATTGAGAGTTCAGTGCTCACTGACTCCTCCAAGCTGTAGCATTCAGTCTGTCTACTCTGTGGTTGGAAAGACAGTGTCACACTTGCAAGGCTCATGTGCTCTTTCTTGGCTGGAGCTCATCCATATCACATGTGATTGTGCCGCCACCAGTAGGTGGAGATAGTGGACAACACAGTGTAGACACAGTCAGGTTTGGAGAGTACCCGCAGCGTGAGCACACACAGGCCAGGTGGGCACTTATTTTGCAAAAGATTAAATCCAAATTTAAAGCCATTACTGCCACACCATAAGAACAACCTAGGCACAAATATGGGGGGAAACTGTGCCCCTCTGCCCTACCTAAATGGCACCCCTGCATAATGGCAGAAATAATTTATTGTCAGGTGCTAATACAATGGTTTCTACTGTGTTCTGAGGTACCGTATTTCCATGTTTCATGATGTGTCCTGATCATCATGTGGCTAAGTGTCCCTCATTGTCCCTCATTTTGAGTGTCACATCATTTCAGTGACAAAATGTGAGGTATGGTGCATGCTTCCAAGACCCTGCTCAGTGCAAAGAAAGCTGAGTATGGCCATGGTGTATATGCTCAGTACAGAATGACAAAGGGAAAGTAAGTGAGATAAAACAGTCGTGGAGAAAAATATTTGTAGCAGTAAATATGCATAAGGGATTTGCATGATCCAAAACAAAAAGGATAGACTTCACAACACAGAGGCCCCTCTTCGTACATCTGGAAAAGGGGATGGGGACTGGCTATATCCTAGGCATTTAATGCAATAAGGAACAATACTTTGCAGATTAATAGCGATTTAATGACAAAAATCAAAAACCATTAAACAGCTTGCAAAAGGATCAGAATTAATGAGTTTACATAATTTTTATAGGAATTCAAATAAAATGTATTTTAATTACTAATTGCTAACAGTAGTGTAGGAAAAAGACACCGATGTGTTTTTTTAGATGAGATTTGCACCAGTTTAGCTGTTGCACATATAGCAAGCAAGCAGCATGTGAACCTGATGTGATGTTTAAATAATATTCACACTAGCTTAACTGCTGCACTGTTAAGCATGCAACAGGTGAACCTGATGTAATTTTTAGAAGATGTTCACACTAGCTTACCTGCTGCTCACATGTCAAGCTTGCAGCATATGAAACTGATTTGCCTTTCAGACCTGGTTTGCATATGTTTACTTAGGGTATGCGAACCACATGCAAACATTGCACAATTAAGCATGTGGCATGCATTCTGCATGTACACAGCACACCTATATTTTGGTAAGGGAAAGGGCCTATTTTCTAAAACAAAAAAGAGAGAGACAAGATTTGGAACTGTTTCAAGTCCTCTGGTCTACAAGTAGACTATAACACCTATAGGAGGCAAAGGAATGACTGCAAAAAGATATACGGTCAGCGAAAAGCTCTTACTGTAAAAAACTACCAGCTAATGCCTCGGGTGACCCCACAAAGTTCTGGTCCCTCATTAAAACTTGACTAGGATCCTCACATTCCTCTACACCTAATGATATGGTCCTGAATGGAACCCACTGCAACAATCCTCAGACCATAGCTAACTTCTTTAATAATCAATTCACTGACCTAACTAAGTACACAACCTCCTTCCCTGCCTCACAACAAGTGGGCCCTCCAGCACATTCCAACAAGGAATCAGTGACCCGCTCCTTTCACTTTAAAGCCATTGCTCGAAAAAAGGTCACAACACCTCTTAGCTCGACCTCAGACAGTACTGCCACAGGCTCCAAAGCACTGAGCCCAGGCTACTAGAAATAGCTGCCCCTCTCATTGCTGCCCCTCTGGCCAGAATTTTTACTCTCTCCTTGTGTCAAAAGCTGCATTCCTGACATTTGGAAGATAGCGCGAGTCACCCCTGTTTTTAAGAAGGGTGACCCCAAAGACCTTGTGGGCTTTTCACTGGGTTAGGTTTTTTTTGTACTTTTGCACACACACCACCAACATGTACCCCCTGGAGCTGAGAATCCTAAAAAGGGGGCCACAAAGCCTCATGATAAATACACAAGAAACTTACATCTCGTGTGCCCTTATTGCTCACCTTGAGTCTACATCACCAAATTAATTTTCGTCGGTATAGACTCACCTAAACGGCAATCGCTATTCTGCAATCACCATTATCACATGGAACCCTTTATCCCAACGCTACTGACTGAAACTATGTTCTGTACCCTGCTCTCAACACCTTACTTTCATCCATGCTGTATAATCTGATGTATAACACCTTGTTTGTGCTTTACTGTATTAGCTGCTCCTGTATCTCTGTAATGCTCTGTGACCTCCGAGGTTGTGCCTGAAAATAGTCATCTCGATGGCTAGTGCACCCATCCAGTAAACAAAAACTAAACAAATAAACCTTTCCTCAAACATTGCACATTTACAGGGTAGTGGGAACTGGTTTGCAAGCTTGGATTCAGTTCACTAACAGGTGACAGCACTTGTGGCTACATAAGTCATAATGGAAGTATGCAATTACTCGGCACAACAGGTTCTGCGATGTTGGCAGTTACCCACACACCCGAGGCGTAGTGAGGTGAGGTGGAGGCTCCTACGGCCTCTGGAAGTGTAAGTATTCCAAACGCCATACACCATAAATTGTCTTATTGCACTTTTTTTAACATCATAATTTTTTACTGATTAAAAAATAATACATACAATTACAATATCTTGATAGCAGAAAGACATAGTACTTTACAGATAAAGCACAAGATAAACTTTCAGATCAGCAATATGCTAATCATAAAGTTCTAACCAAAACATATGCTCTAATTCAGATAAGTGGTGCAAATAAATTGACACTAACATTTTTCCAATTTTCTACTCACTCTCTCTCTCTCATAGAATTTGTTGGCATAAACGGATCGCTTGACCCACCCAGTCTGATTGGATATTCCCTGGCTAATCTGTCTCCACAGACCCTAACTGGTCTCCAGTGACCCTATCTCCTCCCTGTCTATTTTGCAATATACCCGTATGTCTGTCCTATGCATGCTTGAAGCCCCATACAGTATTTTCCCCACCACTTCTGATGGCAGTCTGTTTCAGGTGTCATCACAGAAAGGGCGGAAGGTGCCTGGAATGGATTTCCAGGGTGGTAGACACCTGGCAATCTGTTCCAGGTGCTTACCACAGTTTCAGTGAAGAAATATTTCCTCACATCACTCTTAAACTCTCCCAACCCCCCGGCTTCATTGCATGCCCCTGTCCTGGTGCTTTTTCTAATTTGAAAGAGACTCACTTCCTGCACCCTGTTCACTCCTGTGAGGTACTTCTAGGTCTATATCATGTCACCTCTTGCCCTCCTCTCTTCCAGAGTGTGCATATTGAGGTCCTTTAGTATCTCCTCATAGAGCTTTTGGTGCAACCCCTGCACCCTTGTTGTTGCCTTCCCATGGACTGCCTCCACTTTGTCTATGTCTTTTCTGAAGTGTGGTCTCCAAAACTGGACACTGTACTACAGATGGGGTCTCATGATACAGTGGCAACACCACTTCTCACCTCTTCCTCCTGGAAACCCCTCTCTATGCACCTCAGCATCCTACTAGCCCTACCCACTGCTTTGTCACACTGCCCTACCACTTTGGGGTCATATGATAACTCCAAGTATCCTTTCCTGTTTAATGACTGTCAGTACCTCCTTCACATCCTATACTCGGCTCCAGGGCTCCTATGCCCTAAGTATGTGATTTCACACTTTTTGGAACTGAATCCCAACTGCCATGCTCTTGACCACTTCTCAAGTATCCTAAGATCCCTACGGATTCTCTCTGCCCTCCTGAGTGTCCACCTTAGTGCAGATTTTGGTACAGTATCATCTGCAAAAAAGCATACCTTATCTTCCAGTTCTTCTATAATATCACTTATAAAGACATTGCAGAGGACCGGTCCTAGCCCTGAGCCCTGTGGGATAAGTCATACAGTATCCATTGCACTCTCCTGGTCTATGGTCCTGGTCACGCAGTCAAAGAAATGAATAACATTGCTTGGCATGACCTCCCCCATGAATACTTGACTGACTGATGCCTTAATGATTGATGGCAGTTGATTTTATATTGATGATGTACTATTACTGTACTGTAGTTACTGTAATGTGTTGTTGTATTTTGTGTTGTATTTTGTCTGTACTGTGCATCCAGGTCATCTCTGAAAATGGGTACTTCCACTCAGTTGACTTACCTGGTTAACAAAAATGAACAAATGATAAACAAACCATGCTGCTTGTGATCTTGTAGCCCATGGGATTCAAGATACTCTACTAGTCTTTCCTTTGTTTATTTGTTTGTTTTATTGATTATACTGGTAAGCATGGTAGGAAAAAAATACCCGTTTCCACAGCGATCGGAGTAAGTTTAAACATTCAACAACATTCACATTAACAATAAATACAATACAAACAAATAAAATAGTACACAAACAGACCATGTCATATTTACTCATAACAATGGCAAGTGGACATCGAGCCACATCAAGCACTAAGCTTTCTTCTGAAAGTAGAGACAGTATTGTGCTGAACAATGTTTGATGGCAGGTTATTGTACAGTTTAGCTGCATAATACGACAAGGCTCTCTGACCCTGTAGGGCTTTGTTTACATTCATTTCCCCAACACCAAAGTAAGATTGGCCAGCCCATAATTGTTAGCCTCCTCCTGCTGCTGCCACTGTTATGTAGAGGGACCACGTCAGATCTTCTCCAGTCCTCCAGAACCACGCCAGTTTCCAGTGAGCTATTGAATAAACCTGTGAGTGGGGCAGCTAGCACCTCCTTGAGTTCTTTTAGAACTCTTGGGTGTACCCCATCTGGTCTCATAGCTTTGCCCACCTTCAGAGTTGCAAGCTCCTTCTGGACACTTTCCTCTGAAAATGAAGTTGTGTCCATCTCCCCCTTCCTCTGTTCCTGCCACTCCCTGTTGGTCTGTCTTCCACACCATCTACTGTGAAGACTGAGCTAAAGTACCTGTTCAGGATGTCAGCTTTTTCTTAGTCCTCTTCTACACAGTCTCCCTCTCCACCTTTCTAATCCTCATTATCCATCTTCTTGCTTTCCTATTCTCAGTTATGTACCTAAAGAAAGTCTTATCCCTCTTAGCAACCTCTTTGGTGATCCTTTCCTCTCTCTGCACCTTTGCTTCCCTCGTAGTCTAACCTTCTGTCTGTCTCTGTCTCTCTGTCTCTGTCTCTTTTTGTATCTCTGTGTCTGTCTCAAATTGTTATTGTTGAATATAGCAATGACATCTACTGTAGATAGGCAAACAGAGGGAGATAAAAATAATTAAACGGGTACAAAGAAGACTCATAAAAATATTCAAAGAAATATCTGATTTGCTTTATGAGGACTGACTTAATGCTGTTATACATTAGAAGGATTAGAGGAGGCTTAATGTTTCTCTGTGACATCATGCAGGATCCATTTCTAATGACAGAATTACATTTTGAATACAAATCTGATTTTGGTGGGCCCAGGGGACACCCTTCACAAATCATAAGGAAACTGTCTAAAATCACATAACAGAAAGTTCTTCATTTCACAAAGGGTAATAGGTATATGGAATGATCAAACACCAGAAGTGATTATTTTTATTTAAAATTTGGTAACCACTAAAGTCACACTGAACTGAGGCTAGTTTCCAGGTGTGACCCGGGCAGGGGGTTGTATGGAGGACATCTGAAAACACACAAAACAGAAGTAGTAGTGTCACACAGGATAACAGGTGATACAGAGGCATCAGTGAATGCACTACCATGCTATAAATAGAACGTTTTATACAGCAGTGAACAGTAAATGAAAAGCCAAACAAAGGCAACTTTTAAGATTTAATTATATAAATATATAATGGGGCATCAGCTCATTAAGTATTACCGCTGAAATAGCAGGGGAGCAGAATTTATGGGCATATGGCCTTCTCCTGCTCTTAACCTTCTGTAGTACTGCAGTACCGTTGTTAAGTACAATACTTGTCAGGCCTTTCCTGCCTGGGATAAAATTAGGCAGGTAATTCTGGACTGCTAAACTTGCCTTCCTTCCAGGCTTTAAAAATTTATAGTTCTTCCTTTGGATATGTGCAGCTTTGGATGTATGCACAAATATTTCTGTCCCCAACAGTATGCATACAAGAGGAATTCACTATATATACTGTAAAGATTGCACCTGTGTGAGTTATCCTGTTACCGAAGCCCTATCCTCTTTGTACTTGCTTGTACAGGTGAGTTAATGGTTCTCATTTGAAATGTTAAATTGAAATTCAACCTGTCAATTTCAGATAGTTGTCCAGGTGTATGATAATGAACCAACATCACCTTTCCTGTCCCAAGATTTTCCCTTGTGCATGCTTCACAAGGGGACTTTCAGACTTCAGTTAGAGGGATGTGTTTGTTGAGTTGAGAATTGGATTAAACTTGGGGATTAGTGTGTCTACTCCCGGATGCTTGCAGGTGCCATTTTGGGTGGCATGTTGCATCAGGCTGCTTGGGACATGGAATGGGAGATAAGACAGAAAAGAGAGGCAGGAGTCATTACTGTTGGAGTGAAAACAGGATATTATTGCACTGCAACTGGAGAGAACATTTTCTCCAGTCAAGGACCTCTCCCCTGACCTCACCAGACTCCAGCAGCAGTGACAAGCCACCAGTGACCAGACTGATTGACTCCAATAAAAGTAATTTATCGGGGGTGGGGTGAATGGGTGCTACAAAGGGTGAGGGGCATCATTTAATTTTGCAAATACAGGCATTAAAGTATTGTATTGTTCAGGTGGGGTATTTGTAATTGGTAGTCGGATGTGGAATCAGAATCAGATTTCAGTTCCAAATCCAACCATTTTACAGAAGTCAGATTCTTGGCCTTAAATTCTGAAAATCCTACATCCAAAAAAGACTTGACATATAAGGTATCTGATTCCATAACTCAGATTCCAAGCAATTTTTGTTGTTATGTAACTATGTTATCTTTTGGATCTGAGCCAGTGTCCTGGCATGAGACTCACACCCCTGTCCTTCCAGTGCAGAAGTGAAAGGGCTACTGATTCCACACTGACAGCAGTCAAACCACAGTTACAGTGCAGCCCACTTATAGTGGACACGCTTAAACCAGAAATTTGTTTTAGCCGGACAGATTTAAATTGCAAAAAAGTCATTGTTTTAGGTAACAATGTTAATCCTGATGGTTAGGATGAAGCCATCCGTGTATAGTGGACGGCTCATGTGTTAAAGGCAGTGTTAATCTGTCTATTCACCTCTCCGTGTTTCTTATTGCCTGCCATTATCACCTTATTCCTTCCCCTTCACTCAGACATCAGTAGTGTGCTACTCCTGGTTAAACAACTAAATTAAAAAAAAAAAAAAGAATTAACATGCCATCCTCTAGCTAAACATTATCGCCTTGTTCCTTCCCCCTGCCAAACATGCCAGCATAAACCCAGAAGTAAGACTGTGATTGAGCCTCTTAATCCCTTACTCACATGGCTGTCTCAATGTTAATGATCCCACAGGTTCCAGTCCCTGTCCTCAACAGTGTAATATGGGCACAATAGCCGCACTACTGACAGCATAGAGCAAAGAAGCAGATGCCAGCACAACTGCAGAAACAAGTGTTTAACAGGTATGCGGGCACAAGAGAGCAGATACAAGTACATAGGCTGCACTAATGATGGCCGTGGTTGTCTCATCATTAATGATCCTGCAGGTTCCAGTCCTAGTCCTGACCCTCAGCAGGTATGAGCACATAGGCTTGTGTGACTGGTCTTAAGGTGAGAGCAGGTATGGTTAAGACCACCACTGCACCCTTACCCTACCATGCACTTTTAAAACTGCATTAGCAGCCAGCCCAGTAGAGAAGGGGTTGCACTCCCCCCCACCAGCGATCCAGGTTCAGGAATGGATAAGGGTTACTCGATGGGTCGGCAGGGTGAGGGAGGATCAAATGCCTGTTAGCAGCTCTCCTTTATCTGGGAGAGGGTGCACCAGTTCCCACTACAGGACTGCCAACTTGCAGATGCCGGGTGGCAGCACTGTGGCAGTGCACATGGGGCAGGGCTGGAGCATGATGTGCTGGTGCACATGTCCTGATGCTCCAGACCAGAAGTATTAAATGGAGGAAAGAGATGCTGGGCTGCCCTTAGCTGGCACTGCCCACAGGCCCTCACATGACTGACATGGCAGACCACCCACTCAACAAGGTTCTGAGCAAGTGGTGAATAATTGGCATCTCCATAATATGGTCATTGATGGGGATGGGGGGGGGCATATGCCAGTCAGGCAGACCCAGTGGAAGAAATACCAATAGAAAAGAACTGCAATAGCAGCTGGACTGGAGTGCTAGAGATTAGCCAACTGAGCAACCATGTTATACCGGAGACATCCAATACTGGACAAAAACAGCATGCAGGGAGGTGTCCACTATAAAGTAGTTTGACTGTACTGTGTCACTTATTAATGTGTGGATGAACATAAAGGCTATCTATGGAAAGACAGCTGGGCATGATTAGAAAATTCTGTTCTGTGCAATTTTCTTGCAGTTTTGCATACTTTGCATATCCTTTCAAGAGTCTTATTTTCACATTCGTGGAATCTGCTGTGTTGTAAATAGCATGTATTTTTATATCAAAATGTACAATATTGTGTATTTTGCACATAAAAAATTCAGACTATACATTAAAAAAACAAGTTTTAAAAAATGCACAATTTGGACAAAAGGAGTGCACTTTCAAGTATTTGCATCTATAAATTCGCAGCTATGTATATTTTAATTGTTTTTATTTTAACAAATGAGCAATATGAACAAAAAGCAGCCCTTTTACATAGTTAGCATACAAATTCCTCATATTTACCAAACCAGTTTTAAAAAATGCAAAATTTGGACAAAATGCACTGTAGTGGGCAGTGTAGATTAAAAGTTACAACAATGACCTGTGAACTGTCTTGGTACATCTATCAGACCGAGGTATGATTCCCACAACATCCATTTGCATTCTGTGTGACCATGAGCAAGTCAGTTAAGTTCCCTGTGCTCCCAGGTCACCCCAGAAAATAGGTCTGGCGTCTAGCATGCCTTATCTGGTTACCAAAGAATAAAACTACATTTGTGAATTTGCAGACTGTTTATGCGATTTGTGAAAATTGTAAAAATCTGAAAATGAGAATTGTGCACCATTTCTAGACTAAATAAAATGTGTTAGTTGAAATGAACCTCATGTAATTTCAGAGACAGATGCTCAGAACACTGGCACTGTGTGATTTCATGCTGACATAGTTTACTGCTCATTGAACAACACATAGCTCACATTCATTACTGTGATTTTTTTCTTTAAAATCTAAGCAAAAAATGTAGGGCAGAGCTCCTTCTGACTGGCAAACAAGTGACCATTTCTCATAATATGGGACAGTTTCAAGGTACGCTTCCACTATTCCACCACATAATCTGCTTGATGAATAAGCAGAGGGCTTCAGTTTTCAGAGCGATGAATCCCTCTCCTTTTATCAATGTTAAATTCTCCCCTCGATCTGGATTGGAAGACAGTTGTCACAGAATCTACTGCACTGTGGCCTTATTTCTGAAAGGCTGACATTTCTAATCAGAAAAAAGGACTTATCACTTTTGCTCTTCTCCTATGTGTGCCTGATAAGTCATATTTTCATTAGAATAATCCTACAACTGCTTCCCTTTCTGTATGTTGAAGATGATTCTATGTGATATATCATCACTTCTGTGTTATCTCCCAGCTCATGAGTAAATAAGAATAGCAAACATAAGCTTGGGGATCAGCAGTGAATCATTCTCCTCGTCCTACCACAGTCAAATGAAGAATCAGCATTTATATAGCATATTGCATGCACATTGTATCCCAAAGTGCCTTACAAGCAATAAGAGACCAGTTGTGAGGTGACTGAAAAGTGTGGTGACAGCCATTTCACACATTAGTTCCAGTATACAGTATTGGGCAACTGCATGAATTGGTTTTATGGGAAAGGGAATGCTGACCAGAACATGCGGAAAAGGACCTTGAAGTTTTATTTTACTTCCACCTGGACACCCACCAGGACAGCACCAGTGAAAGGCAGAAGGGACCTTGGTTTAACATCTCATCAGAAAGACAGCACACCCAAAAGGTATAGCACCCCACTAGTACTGCACTCAGATGCCAGCATTTACAGTATGAGCCCAACCCCAGCATGAGACTAGAACACACAACCTTTTGGTACAGATACTGATGTGTTAACAACTGAGCCATTCTGATGCCTTACCAGAGACCAAGTACAATGCAGATGAAATTCCATGCTCTACATTGGGACCCATATTTCTAATTGTTTAGTTAAGAAAAGATTGACATTTCATTTTATGTACTGCAATGTCTTTCATGCACACTCTGTCTTAAAGTGCTTCACAAGCTGTGCACAGATGGCAGCAGTCCGTATGTATACATACAGAGGTTAAGTGTAGAAATGGGGGTGAAGTGGTCGAAATCAGCTTTGCAAATTGGCTTGTGAATTCTGCAGAATTTGCAATGTTTTGACCAGTGAAATTGCCATTTTTTTCAGTGAATTAATCAAAATTTTCTCATGAAGTGGCCACTTCACAAAAAAAAAAAAAAAAATACAATTGCCGCTTTGCGGTAAAAACTTTGCAAGTTTGATGAAGACGAAGTTCCTAAGGACTGTGGAAACTTTGCAAAGTTTCCCAAAGGTAAATTTTGACCACTTTATGGCCACCAAATTCACAACACCTCTAGTTATGTGAAATTTGGGGAGTCAAAGGAAAGTTTGGGGGGCAGGGAAGTACAAACAGAGACAGATACAGGAGGCTAACCATAGGAAGGTTCAGGAACTTGCTTACAGTCACACAGTGGGTGGCAATGGTGAGATGGTTGTTAAGGAGCCGATGAGAATGCACAGTTGCTGATGAACTCCCCCAGTTATCTAAACATTTTTTTACCAGAAAATATAAGTTTGAATCATTCTTGCAAATTAGATGTAAATGACTGGAAACAGTTTAAGCCATTAACATAAACTGGTTTGAGGGTTCACCCCAAATCTCCCAGCCATCTGTAGCATACAGTCTGACCCCACCTTATCCCTATAACCATAGCTCTTAAACTTCATAGGGATAATCCAGAACTTTTGTTTATTGCCCCTGGTCCATTACAAGTGTAGCACTGATTGTACCCCCCTATTGCAGCCAGGTCTACCTAACCTGTTTGTTTATACACATGCACCCTAGTGACTATATTGAGTAGTCAAACTGCACCCAACATAACCAACAGGCTACGTTCAACTGGCAACACTCTTCAGCAGTACAAGTATCATGTGGGCTCCAGGTACACCCACAGTCACTTACATGTGCTGGTTGTATCACTGTTCCACACCACTAGATGTAACTGTTGTAGTGGGTATTCAGCAGTATCCCTACCCAGAGGCTGAGTGTGAGTATGACTACAATGGCTCAAATTTTGTCATCAGGGACAAGAATTAAACATGATCAGCCACGTGGTACTGCAGTATGCTGCTACACACTAGTGCTACTGGACCAGGCTAAAACTGGGAGGTTTGATTCAACGTGTGGTGAAATGAGTTGCTCAGGTTCCGACAAATGAAGTCCGTGTGTGTGTGTGCTGGGATTAAATCTGGAATCTCTCCTTTTATATGAATATAGTGCCTATTAACGCTGTTGTGAATTTAAAGTTCACCCACAAATTGTGGTGAATTTACCTGTTATGCACTACACATAGCATTCATGGAATGCACACTATGCAATTACATTTTATTACACCAACTAACACAATTTGCACTGCTCAATGAATGTTTTGTGCGAGGTGTGGCATTTCACGTAGTAAAATTCACCATAATGTGTGCAGTGCGTGCATAATGCAGCTATTCACGTAGTACAATTCATTTAACTGTGTGAATGTTACTGCATAAATTTCCACACAATGTAATGTGCTGTTTGAATTGTGTAGTTGCTTTACTTCTCCCACACTTAGTGCCTATAGATTGGCTAGCTGAATTCCAAAGTTTGAAAGCAATAAATGCTGATCACATACTTCTGTGTTAGCTTTACTAAACTGCATTGCAGGGATGTTTGTGTTCTCAAGATGTGTAGGATGGCATAAGGACATGTTTATTTTTTAAAGGTGTTTGGGAATATAATCGGACTGCATTTTATAGCTGTGTTTGTTTATGAATGCAAAGTGGGTAAGTCTTTTCTTCAAGTGTAAATCTAGTTTAATTGAATTCTTTGCTTTTTCATTTTGATTATTTCAGGAAATTGAGACCGCTAGTTCAGATAGAGACCCAGTGACCCCAGTTCCTGTCAGAGAGTGGATGGTTTGAATTAAAGCATGTTAAGCTTCTGTCACTGGCAGATTTTCAAAATAGGCTAAATACAATCTGAAACTTCTGTCCTGCATTGGAGATACAGTGCAGGGCTGGGAGGATCAGCTCTGGGTAAAATCAGAACCTTCTTGAACTGGGCACCTCAGTTTGTGAATTGACACAGTCCAGTCCATTGACCAGGTTTGAATCTGCCAGTGACAGTACCCAGTGATGATAGAGATTATAAATGAGTGACTGTGAAAACAGCGACTCATTCATAACACTATCATCATCATCAGCTACCCTGCAAGGGATGTGATGAAATAGTGAAGAAAGTGACTGGAAGGGGAGGTATGGGGAGGTGTAGGAGAGGGATAGAAGGGAGGGTTTAGATAGGTAGGGGATTCTACTGCAGCTGAGCCAGTCCTGTGGTGTGGTGGTGAGGGTGGATGGCTATGGTGCAGTAGGCACTGGGTTCGGGATTGACCAGGGGCGATTGTTTTGCTGCTACTTGCGGCTGCCTGTTTTGGTTTTTTTTCACTGCTATGTTTTGCCCCCTCCTCGACATGCACCCCACCTGGAACTGACAATCGTAAATCAGGGGGGTGCAAAGGGTGAAGGGGGGCATGGTGGGCACAGCCCCCCTGCAAAAACACTTTAGTATGCTGGAAAATGAGTTGCCAAGCTTTGTATATATATCACCAAAATGCTTTTTGGTGTTATACATTCACTATGATAGTGATTGCTGTACTGCGATCGCTATCATTACACGAAACCACCAGTGATCCATTTCTGAACCAATCAGGATAATCTAAGTGATTTTGCTGCATTATTTATGTTCAAAACAGGGTAGATTGTGAAAAGAAAAACCATAAATAACTATTTTGAATGTTAAATGACATAAACAACTTTATTGAGGAGGAACAGGAACATCCTGATACTACCATTTGTCCTGGTCCAGCTCTATAATGAACCCAGCCCCAGTCTAGTGTAGAACATTTACCTGTTTCGGCAAACCAGAGTAAATCGGAACCTTTCAGTTTTGATATTCAACACCCTACTTTCAATTATGGGATTATTAACTATTGACTCATATTGCAAGTCATATTCGAGACATATCTAATTTACTTCAATAAATGCAAGCTTTAAGTCTAGTGACATCTTCGGCTGGCAATAGATAGTGCCTGATTTTATATATATATATATATATATATATATATATATATATATATATATATATATTACATACATACACACACAAACACATATATATATATTTTTTTTATAAAATGGGTAAAAGCAAATGCTCCAAATCCAATGTTTTGATTGCATAAAATACATCCTATGACCATGTGTATAGAAGGGCATGACTGCACACCTGCACTTTTACCCCATTCCAAAACAATTTTGACATTTTATGAGCTAGATAAACCACTCTGAGGTGTGTGGTCACGTTCTGATATATGCATGTCGTGGGTGGTTGATGCACTCAGCCTGCAACCTCATGCATAACAACGCACACTAAATCAAATCAAATCAAATCAATTTTATTTTCATAGTGCCATTCAAAACCAAGGCACTGTACATAAAAACCAAATCCATAAAGATAAAAATTTAAAACAAAAACATTAAAACATTAACATTAAAACAGATAATCCGTAACTAGGGTAAGCTAAGCTAAATAAATAAGTTTTTAACTCTGTTTTAAATCTATCGACAGTTGGGCATTTTCTCAACCAATGAGGTAGAGAATTCCACAGGGTTGGTGCTGAAAAAGCGAAGGGACGAGATCCAGATGTCTTCAATCGTACCTTGGGAATCTCCAGCAATCCCTTGTTGGCGGAACGGAGAGGACGGAAGGGGCAGTAGGGTACCAGGAGATCTTGCAGGTAACTGGATCCCTGATCATGTAGGGCTTTAAAGCTTAGCAAGCCAACCTTAAAGGTGATCTGCCACCAAACAGGCAGCCAGTGCAGCTTGCGGAGTGCAGGCGTAATATGACTGGTTCTAGAAGTCCCAGTCAAAAGCCTGGCTACCATGTTCTGCACCAGCTGCAGGCAGAGGATATCAACCCCAGGTAGCCCTAGGTAGAGAGAATTGCAGTAATCAAGATGGGTAGTGACAAAAGCATGGACCAGTTTTGGAAGATCACCCGGAGGAACCAGGTGTTTCACCCGGGCGATTTTCCTCAGATGGTAAAAAGGATTTGACGACAGCTGACACCTGAGATTTTAGGGTCAAACCATCATCAAAAATAATGCCCAGGTTATCCACCTGATCAGAGGTAGTGAGCGACATACCACCAAGTAATACGCCTGATGGTTGTCCAGCCCCCAAACCCACCCCCGGACGACCTGGGTCCACTACCAGCACTTCAGTCTTATCCGGATTCAGTCTTAGCCAGCGGGAACTCATCCAAAATCTGATCTCAGCAAGGCAGTTGTTTAGCATGGAGAGTCCATCATCCTGTCTGGGCAGAAGGGACAAATACAGTTGAGTATCATTGGCATAGCAGTGAAAACCCAGACTGTATCACCTGATGATATCTCCCAATGGCAACATATACACTGCAAACAACATGGGGGCTAGAATGGAACCCTGCGGTACCCCCCCAAGGCACGGAGTGAGCACCAGAGGAATGAATTCCAGTGGCTACTCTCTGAGACCTGTCCGTGAGGTAAGAATGGAACCATTTAAGGACTGTACCAGACAGCCCGCAAAAGAACCGCAGGTGCTCCAATAGCACACCATGGTCTACAAGGTGTGAGTATGTTAGAGTGCCACCGCACACCTCAGAGTGGTTTATTTATTACATATACTCATATACACATATACACATGTGTATATATATATATATATATATATATATATATATATGTATATATATATATATATTTGTGTATATATATATATATATATATATATATATATATATATGTATGTATATATAATGGGGATACATGATGGGCGACTGTGGAATATGGCAAATATTAGCATAAGTGCAGAGTGCCCTGTGATAATATGAGTGCCGAAGGCATGAGTGATATTATCACAGGGTACTCTGCATGAGTGCTAATATTTACCATATTCCACAAGTTACACATCATGTGTGCGATTTATATAATAGGGCTCTGACTTATTTTTTTCCATGTTTTAGGGAGTGTTTTTGGTTATATTTCATGTCTGAAGGTTTAATTTTATATAGATGTGTGCACCCGTGGGTTATTTGGCCTTAGCAAGTTTGTCTGAAATGGGTTCTGTATGAGTAGGTATGAATGGGAAAGATGTATCTAACAATTGGTTGTTCTGGATTGAATGTATTGTGATAGGTTCTGTGTCTTTGCTTGCCAAGATGTGTGTCTTCTGATTGGTGATAATGTTTTGGTGGGCGTAGTTTTAGAGAGAATGCAGTTGCATGGAGATGTTTTATGTTTTACTTTGTAGGAACGTTACTTTTTAATTTATTTGGTAGTATGTTACAGACTTTAGTGGATGTTGTGAAGGTAATGAAAGTTTTATTTATGTTTAAATTCTCTTCAGGAACATTTACTGTCCCTGTTTTTAATATTTTCACGTGTAACATTGTTTGAAATACTGTTTGCTTTTCTGTGGTGTTGTGAAACATGATTAACTTCACCTGGTTCAATATACTCCTCTATGGGATAACAGCACAATGACTTTCTTGTACTATTATTGAATGGTGTAGCAATGTGTATTGAATAAAAAGGATACAAGGCTTTGTTGGTAGTCAGTCAGAACTGCTCTCGGGTTCCACAACAGCAACTCGTTTTCATGGTTGCTTCCTGTACTGGTTGCCTGGAGAAAAAAAAAAACAGAAAAAAACAGATATTGTGAGAAGGCATGTTTATAAAAGGACTTAAATAAGGGCTGTTTTTAAATTTGTGAATTTGTGAGTGTTTAGGAAGCTAGTGCCGGTATAGCGTAGGTTACATTTGTGGAGTGTGACATCACCACTGTTGTAATAACAGTTGGTGATGTAGACATTGTGGAATATCTGTTGTGACATTCCACAGTGTCTACATCAGCTCAGTGATATTCAATAGTATTAAAAATAACCACATTTATTCAGAGTATAATTCCTTCACCCCATTGTATAAATATACACACATATATATATATATACACACACACACATATATATGTATATATATGTATGTGTATATATATATAGTATATATATATATATATATATATATATATGCATTCAGCATGAGTTGGGCATAATGGCCGGCAAAGAAGATTTGAATTCAGACCCTGATTTCAATCATGCACCTAGGAGTCTCTTTACTGATCTCTGTACTTTTGTTCTTAAGCGCAACTACTCTTGCTTTGGGCACAGATTCTATCTGTTAATGCAGGGGATGGGCATGGAGCGGCACTTGGGCCAGCTTA
This sequence comes from Neoceratodus forsteri, assembly GCA_016271365.2. Classification (NCBI taxonomy): domain Eukaryota; kingdom Metazoa; phylum Chordata; order Ceratodontiformes; family Ceratodontidae; genus Neoceratodus; species Neoceratodus forsteri. Next base: position 177,015,716 of record JADMNL010000026.1, on the reverse strand, counting down.
TGCCAATTTGTTTTTGATGTGGTGGGAAAACATGTTATTTTCATAGTTATGAACCCCCATCCCAGACACATTGTTACATGGTATCAGTCCATTGATGACATTGTATGTGTCTGGGGTGGGGGCTCAAACAGTATTCCTGTTTTCATGGACTGGATAGACAAGAAAATGTGAACCTGGCATGTACCCATAGGATGGACACTAAGAGTACTGTATTGAATTCTTGGATGTTAAATTGAGTGAGAGTCAAGACATTGCAGTTATCGGTGCCCCATATAGAAAACACATATTGTGCAATAGTTTACTTAGAGTAGATAGCTGCCATCTCCATACTTTGATCGAAAACATACCTTTCGGTCAGTTTGTAAGACTGAAACAGAATTGTTTCACCAATGATACTTCTTTAGTAGAAGCTGAAAAGCTCATTGAAAGATTTAGAAACGGGATACACAGCAGGTACAGTAAGGAGAGCATATGAAAAAAATGTATGAAATAGAAAGGAGAAAATTGCACCAACACAAACAAAGACAAACTTAAATTGGGAAAGGTAAAAAAAAAAACTTTTGTACTGACTATAACAGGAGGCCCACGGAAATAAAACAAATTGTCAAAAACAAATCATCAGTTTTGGCTGCTGGTGAATCCACAGGCCCAGTAATGGGCAGCACTCTGAAAGTCTCTTTTAGAAGAGGCACAAGCCTTAAAGACTAACTCATAAGTAGCCTTTATCAGGAAAGTGAAAAACACCTATTTCAGTCTACACAGAAAATGTCTTTTATTGGTGCAGGAGATGCAATGTGTGCTATTATGCATAAAAAGGGGAAAAGTTTATCCATCCCAAAACAGGAAAAGAGTGCACTCTGAATAACTGCATTGATTGTTTTTATTTTATTTATCAAGTCTAGGATTACAAATACCTTTGAGCCTTGGCTCTTTTACAAAGGTTCCATGTCAGAGAAATACAAATTATGGGGAACATCAAGACAGACATTACAACAATGTGGACATTGTAAACAGAATACAGATTAATACAATTCAAGGGTAGCATTGTAACAAGGCAGCCAGTGGCATTTGTCAGAGAAAATAGACAACAGATAAGAAGTGCCAGAGTCACAGGGAGAGGGAAGGGGGGAGAAGGAATGTAGGAAGGGTGGGGAGAGGGTGAAAAGTGCAGCATTGGGTATACCAAGATGTGAGTAGAATCCAGTGAGGAGGGGAGGGGGGGATTGTGTCACAGAATTTACTGTGTATGCAGCTTGGTGTCCATGTGGCATGTTGTATGTTGGCTGCACTATTCATCTCTTGAAGTGTCAGACCCAGGAACATGTTAGGATATCATTATCTTTTTTTTTTTTATATTATTGTTTTTATGACAATTAAAGAAAACAAACTGGATACAAGAAGAACATATCATTAAAACCAAAGGAAAAATCAAAAACTTAGTTACAGGCTATGCCAAACAATATGCAAACACATTTTAAATTCGGTATTCATTAAAGTCTATGTGAAACAATATGCAAACAAGGTTTAAGATAAGTATTCCAAACAAGAATACAAGACAATATAAAATCAGATAAGTAAATTATCAGCAAAAACTATGCAAGAAAGTCTAAACAAAGTGTTGGAACTAAGGTCAAATAGCACCATAAAAATATACTTATGATAATATCAAGTAATTTTGGCAGATTTAAGAAAGGAGTTCCAGATCTTATATAACAGCTCTAGGTAATTTTGGCACATTTAAGAAAGGGATTCCAGATCTTTTAGAACAGATCTAATTTGTCCAGTAAATTATAGCTAATGCATTCATTAGCAGCACAGAAGGCCACGTGAGACCACCATTCCCCCACCAGTATATCAGAATCAGATTTCCAAAAATAATCCTTTGTAGGGTAAGTGCTGCTAGTTGTAACCATGTCTGTTGATAGAAATTAAGTTGCAGGGCTCTGGAGTAATTGCAAAGAAGCCATATTTCAAGAAGTAAAAGGATATCCATCTTGGTGGTCCTATAACAAATATCTGTTCTCCTTTCCCAGGCTTTGAAAATCTTTTGGCAATGCCAGAGCATATTCATTTTATTTATTTATTTAAAAGTTGGTAACCGGGAAGGGCACAGTGAGCTGAGGCTCATTTCCAGATGCGACCTGGATCAGTCACTCGGATTATTAACATGACCAGTAGAAGAATGAAGCTGGCTGCATCTCCAACACATGCCATTCTCACGAAGACCCATCAGTTCTAATTTTGCATGACTAATATGATAATAATGCAATAATTTAAATCGAACAATCTTCCCTTGGATATCTTTACTAACTTTAAAAGCATTACTCCAGAGCCCTTCCCATGTGTCCTCAGATAAAGTAATATTAAGATCCAATTCCCAGTGAGTTCTCGCATCTGTAGTTAGGGGGAAAGGAATGTCAGTAAGGGATTTAAAGATCAATTTAACCCTTTTTTGATCATGATCAGTGTGTATAAAATTTACCCCATTTATCATCAAGTTGAATACTGTTAACAGCTGAAAGGACATATTTTTGTAGGACAGATCTAATTTGCAGATAATTTCTAAACTGGAACCTATTAATACCATGTTTACCCTTATTAATTCAAAGGGCAAAAGGATGCCATATCAAGGTCTAACAAAGACAATTTATATGCTTTTTTCCAAAACATTCACTTCAAAATTCAAACATTCTAAATTAAATATCAAGTTGTTTCAAAGATGCATAAATTCCACTGAAAATGAGTCCCAATTCAGTTAATTTGTAAAATATCTAATAGTTGAGAGAGTGGGTGAAATAGCTGGATGAGATGATAATGAGTGAGAAAGACCAATAAATAAAAAGTCTGTAAACCTATTTGTAGAGATGATATTGTGTTCTAAAGGAGCCCGTAAGGTGATACAATCATCGGGGGGAAGAGAAAACTCAAACTAAGATTGTTTAATTAATTAAGAATGCTTGGTGATACTTACTCCACCAGGGAAGATTAATACCTCCACGATCCCATGAAGCTCTCAGTTTAGAAAAACTAACTCTCAGTGGTTTCGGTCCCAACAGAAATATTTTTATGAGTCTTTCAAATCTGGTAAACCATTTCTGAGGAATCTGAATGGGAAGGTAATTCAGGATATACAAAACCTTGGGGACAATCAACATTTTAATCAAATTAATTTTCCAACTCACCAGGTCAGTTCCAATCTCTGATAATTATGACTCAAAATTTAGGGGCACCCATTTTGCAAGATCAGGAGAAATATTTCCAAAACACTATCACATTCTCTCTGCTACATCTCTCAGAGCAGTATAAGAGTGGAAGTCCCCCATGTTGTCATAATATCAATCCCCTACAGTGTGGATGCTCAACTGCTTCCAGGATGGCTAGTTTATTTGCTTGTCCCTAATTTTCAGAGAAGGATTTCACCAAAGGGGTCTAAGTCTGAAGGTATTCATGAGTCAGCCAAGGAGTTTAAGGAACTGAATCAATACTTTTCTAGCATGTAAGGTGCAAGGTGAGGTCAACTTGGGCAAAGGCCAATTAGGAGATACCCATGCAGTGGAAGTAGGGACTTTACTCTTTGAGGTTTCCAGTGGGATTCAGTGGGGCTGAGGATTCACTAGGTCAGGCCTACAGCATATCATCACTTGATGGACCACCACACACTGTTAGAAGAAGTGAAGGTCTGGAATACAAAAGCCACCCTCAGACCAGTGTCATTGAATGTTTGACAGTGAATCTTGGGAGGTTTTACCACCCCATATGAATGCTGTCAATTTTTTTTGTGCGGTTCTGAAAAAAGGTAGGTGACATGGAGGCCAGCAAATTTGCTAGAATGTATTGGAATTCAGGTGTAGTAATGAGCTTGGCAGCATTTATTCTATCCCATAGTGACAACATGACTCCACCCTAGTGATTTACAGCCCCATTACGTTTATTCAACATAATCTAAATGTGTGCCTGAATTGTCCCTTTAACCATGGACTTTACTTTGATACTCAAACAAGTAACCCCTTCAGGTGACCACTGGTAGGGATAGCCATGGAACAGGAAGAAGTGTATTGTAAATTTAGAGAGAAGATTTGGGATTTTGCCCCATTCAGTTTGTACCATGAGATTTTCAAGTACAGTATTATGACATGAGGTGGTGATGGGTAGGGAGAGAGGCAGGTAGGTCTGTAAGAAACAGTGTGATATCATCTACAAATAATGCAGTCTTGTGGCATTCCCCTCTTACTTCCACCCATGAGGAAATTGGCAATACTCATATCTAGGGCTTGGTGAAATGTATCTTCTGCCAGTGGAATTCAGGTGAAATGCTGATTTTGCTTTCATGAAATTTCGCGAACTTTCCACCAACATTTCGCATACTTTTTTCACAAATTGTGATTTTGGTTATTTCTCTCTAATTTAAAATATATGTGTCCACAATGCACCACATTTGGTATGATGATAATGCCAGTGACCATACAGAAGTGTATCAAGTTTTATATCTTTATCTTTAAAGATGACTGAGTTGTAATTCCCCACACGTGGAAATTTTAAAATTACAGTTAACTTCATGAAGCAAAAGTGTTTGTCCACGTTGCACCAAAGTTGGCATGGTGACTTTACCAATGCCTGTACAAATATGTGCTAAGTTTCAGATCTTTAGATTTAAAGGTGACTAAGTTATAAGCCTCAAACCTTTCAAGCTTTTAAAAATTACATTTCACAATTACATAAAATGCAGAATTTTAAGCTCCTATAAGTTTAAAGCTAGAGAATGGAACATCACCAATGTTATTAGGTGAATTGATCCTAATTATTAGGGTTTAAGGCAACCCCATGGCCCAGCATCAGAGTGTCATGCTGCTAGGCCGACAACCCAGGTTCGGAAGTGAACCCGGGAAGTAATGTCTGGAGGTAGGTCATCATGGCTAAAACTTATAATTTACATAACCATTATTTCTCTATTTAGCAGTTTCTATGACTCTTCCAAGAAAGTGCACATCTATTTTTTTAATTATTTTGCTCCAAAGGTGGCTAAATTGTAAGCATAGAAATATTTTCAGAAATGTTCACATGAATATTAAATTGCCAGCTTTTGAGCCTCTATAACTTCTCCATCCTTCATCCAAATGTTATGACACATGGCATGGCCCATAACAGACAACATAAATGCCACACACCAGATTGTTAGATGCAAAATGGACCAAGTCATGGCTAAATAAAGAGTTTTAAAAAATTCAAAAAAATTTCATGAAATTTCGTGACATTTCATGGAATTTTTACAAAGATTTCACAAATTCAGAATTTGCTAATTTCACCCAGTTCTATTCTTATCCTCTGTGCTAGGGGCTCTACTACTAGGAGAAACAAATAATGAGAAAGTTGACATCACTGCCTCATTCCCCTCCCTAGTGCAAAGCTCATGGAGATCATGGAGCTCGTCAGTATCCTGGCCATTGGGGTTCTGTACAATAACTTTACACATTTAATAAACTGTGGTATAAATCCAAAATGGCTCAGTACTCAAAGAGGTAAGCCTACCTCACCTTTTCAAATGCTTTCTTAGCATCAAGACACAGGGTGGAAGTGGGCTCTTCATGTGTATGGACTTCCCACAGAAGATCTAACAGCCTCTGAGTATTGTTTGAGTCCATACATGCTGGGTCAAAGCCCACCTGGTCAGCATTGATCAGTGTGACCACTACCTTCTCCTCCTCCTCCTCCTCCTCCTCCTCCTCCACGCTCCCTTCCAAAATTTGTGCATGCATTTTGGCATCTACATTAAACAGGGAGATGGGGCAGAACTGGAAGCACATCACACTGTCCTTTTGTCTTTCTTTTTATTATTAATAATATTATTAATGTTATGAGAGTCTCACTAAAAGAAAGCAGAAGTTGCCCTTTTTCTCTTCCTTCATTAAATACCCATACCAGACTGGGTGCCGGCAGGAAGGTGAAGGCCTGGTAAAATCAAAGGGACATCTGTCCCTTCCAGCAGACTTGCCTGTGGCCATAGACTGGATTGCTAGGAATATCTCTTCTACTGTGAAAGGTGCTGCAAGATTGCGGTTTGATCTTTCCGTGACCTGCATCACAGAATGTATCATTTTGTTCCTGCAGAGGGGATACTTCTGATGAGTAAAGGGTTGTGTAAAACTCTTGATAGGCAGCATTAATTTCTTATGGCACGGTCACTTCTTGGTCAGTGGACTTCTGTATTAAGAAGATGAATCTCTCAGCCTCCCTAGCTCTCAAACATTCTGCTATGAGTCTCTGGCAGTTTTTGTGCCTCCTAATATGACTGATTGAGGTTAAATAGGTTGTACTCCTACTATACTGCAGGAAGTATTCTATGGAGGCCCTAATGCCCTCAATCTGTGGTCTAAGAGTGGAAGCTTGCTCCAGATGATTCATGAGGTTTTGCTCTAAAGATTTCAGTGTCCTTCCTGGGTACACAGGGACCAGTCCCTCTCTCTTCACAACTTAGAGTAATGTATCATCAATTTTCCCATAATAGTCACTATTAGTGCCTTCCCTTGGATAGTACAAGAGGTGTTGGGTGTTTAGTTCTCCTCAAAATAGAGACATTTTCTGTCATAGCCAGGAGCAAAATTCTGCATTGTAGAGCAGAGATGCGTTCATCCGCCACTTATTGTGAGGATCTGAGACCCTGACTCAAACCAGGGAGAGAATCACCAGGGCATGGTCTGACATTAGTATGTTCCCCTGGGAGACACCCTATGTTCTGGCCACCAGTTCCCAGAAAATAAAGATTAGGTCAATGTGACTGTAGGTGGTGATGCTGAAGAGTAGAAGGTAAAGTCCTTCTCTCCAGGATGTAAACCCCACCATACATCCCGCAGGCTCCATGTATGGTAGGCATGGAGCCTTTGTTCTGCTATGGCATTTTCTGCCTGGAGTCTTGTTCCTATCCTGTCTTCTTCAGGGTGGGTGACTAGGTGAAAATCTTCCTCCCAATATGATTTCTGTATCGGCAGAGGGTAGGCAGGCCAAAACATTCTTATAGAAATTGATGTCCAAGATATTAGGGACATAGAGGGACCCAAACACTATGGGAAAGACCTGGTAAGCTCCATCTATGATCAGGTAGTGGTCATCGGAGTTTGTTATTGCATTACGTGCCACAAACGGAAGCCCTTTCCAAATAAGTATTGCCATCCCCTTTCTTTTCTCATGGCAGAACTATGGTATGCTGTTCCCACCCACATACATCAAAGTCATTTGGCTTCAGGAGCCAGGAGATGAGTTTCCTGAATAAAAGCAACATCACAGGACATGTCTCTTAACTTTGTTGGCACCTTCTTTTTTGCTAGATTATTTAGCCTGTTTATCATGTTCCTGGATATCACTTTTAAAGAATCATAGGCAGCCATAATGGACCCAGAAAAAGTGATCAGTGAAGAAGTTTCCTGAAACATGCACGTGTCAGATGTCTGTAGCTGCCTCCCTTCCCACCCCCCAAACACACAAACCCCCCCAAAACTGTACAGTGTATCAACCGATATGCCAATCCCATAAAACCACTGCTCTAAAGTAGAGCTTCACAGTAAAATGTCTGTTAGAAGGAAAAACCAAAAATAATATATATAAAACACATCCCCAGCTAGCCGATGCAGGCTAGTTATTCTTTCTAGCAGAGATACAAGGGATACCAGCAGGCAAGATGCGCACATAGAATGCTGAGACCTAAACAGGAAAGCTCAATGGTTTCTCCTTCCCCTGGACAGACCTGCATGCTCCCTAGCAGGTTTTGTAATGAACCACATAGGCATATCTGCTCTGATAAAACAAAGCTGCTGTTGTGAGCAAAGGCAGTGACTGACCAGTTACTGGAGCAGTGTGCCACATACAATAACCCCTAGACAAGAATTCATCCACATTTACATATAAGGAGTCCATCTGCCTGTGACTATCATCTGCTTCTGTCTCCCTCATTGATTCAAGTTCTGAGCTGGTGTCCACCGAATGTGTGATGGCGAGTGACTAATGTCTCATGATGGCATTTTCAATACAGAGGAGGTAGAAGTGCATATGCACTGCATAAGAAGAAGATAAAGTCCGAACAGTTTGAAAATCTGCTGTTAATAATGGCACAGTGTCATGAGATAATGAATGTGGGGCACAGGGCAAAGATGGCTATCAAGTGCAAACACCCACCAGACACAACAATGGAAGCTCATGGTGCTATCTTGAGAAGCAGTGGCAGGGAAAGCAACAGTGCCAAACTTCATTTCATTTTTATTTTGTACTGGAAAGGCATGTGGGCAAAAATGCCCATTTTCACAAGAGTCCAGTTTTAGGGTTTTTACAGTGGTGAATAAACTGGATACATACACTTCATACAGACACATGGTTCAAAAAATACAAAGGCAAAAACATACACAGGAATTTCAGTTGTATACAAAACGGCTTTTGTACAGCAGCTACAATATTAACAGCAAGTCTAATTAAAATGTACAGATACATGGGAGAAGGTAGGAAATACGCTAAAAGAGCTTAGAAGGGAAAGAGAGGCATGGAAGCAATGAGGTGGACAAGAGAGAGGGATTAGGAGAAAAGAGAGAGAAAAATTATAACCGAAAATTGAGCAAGTCACCTAGGGATTGCTCTGGTTAATGGTAGGAAAATTAAGATATGCTACCTATGCCAGTTGCAAGGTGGTTTATTGAGTAGGTACTCCTTTAACTTGACCTTAAAGGTGCAGAGGAAGGGGCTGCTAACAAAGTTAGGAGGGACAGTGTTAAAAAGCTTGGTACCTCTGTAGGTAAGTGATCTGTGCCCCAAAGATGGGTTGCAGTAGGGAACCCAAAAAGGGGATGAGGCAGTGTTCCTAGTAAGATGGGTAGGGCAAGCCTTCTTAAACAGAGAGGAGACACTGTGGGGAAGGAGACTGTTGAGGATTTTGTAGATGAACATGGAAGCCTTCCATGTGAACCTGTCCTCTAGGGAGAACCAGTGTACTTTCTCATAGAGGCACAGTTGTGGGTACGACAGGGAAGCCTTGTAACAAATCTGATAATAATGTTGTATGCCGTTTTGAGCTTATTGAACATGACGGAATTGCTCTGAGGGACGTGAAGGATGGATCCTTAGTCAAGGAGAGGTAGCAATAAGCTGGAAGCCAGCCTGCTTCTTGATTCAAGGGGTGAGGAATTGCCTGATCCTGTAGAGCAGCCCAAGTCTCTGGTGGATTTTGTTAATTAATTGGGATATGTGTTGGCAGAAGAAGAGGTGCTCATCAAGAGTAAGGCCAAACTTGCGTAAAAATATAAACAGTTATCCCAGGCTCAAGTCATTACTGTAGCACACACAATTGGATTACTCACTGGGTCATCCATTGCCAGCTTGTGTAGTTGCACGAGGGGTCTCCATCTCCATCTACTCCTCACAGCTGTCTGGGTCAAGATGGGAGAAGCGTGATGATCCCAGGTCCTGCTAAAAATATGCCATCATCTTCTTTGGGTGTACAAAAAAGCATTTTTTTCCCACTGAACATAACTAATAACATAGCTGGGTATGATAAGGAGTAACTGAGTCCTCTATTCCTTAACCCAGACTTCACCTTATCAAATGCTTGTCTTTTATCCAGGATGCTTTTGGGGTTATCTGGTAAAAGGAAACCTTTGCCCCATTTACTGTGCTATCCCCCAGTTCTTTAGCCCTTCTAAGGATGCACTTCTTGTCCTGAAATCTGAGGAGCTTGAATATTAGTGTGCGTGGCCTGGCAGCTGCTGAACCGGTGGTTTTACCTCTCCAAATCCTGTGTACCCCTATCCAATTCAAAATCAGCTTTGGAGGCTTCCAGTTGCAACCACTTCGGGAGTTTCTGACGGAGGAAACAGAGTGGGTCTTGACCCTCAAGACCCTCGGCCAGTCCAAGAAGACATAAGTTCTTCTATTTTCCTTGGCCCTTGAGATCCTTAACTTTCCAAGCCAGCCATTCTACCTGTTCTTCCACAGCCTGGAGTCTTTGGGTTGCCGAGGACTGTGTGGAATTAAGCTCCCTAATGTTATGCTCCGCAAAGGTGACCCATCCAGTTAAAGCTGATATACAGACTTGGGTCTCAGTATCAGTCTATTTGATAGACTTGACACTCATGGCTATTTTTTCCAGGAGTGTTCAGTGTTTGTCAGCATCAGCGGCCAGGGCCACACAGGATAAGACATCATGGCCATCTTTGCTGGAGGATGAGTCAGCTCGGGCTGTGAGGTAACTACATCCTTTTTTCTCTTTTGGGGAGGTTGTAAGAGTTCCAGAATCAGTTCAGACTGCTTGCATAATCTGATAGCTTCAGCTCCAGTGAGCTGTGCTACTATGCACTGCTGCAAAGCAATGGATTTATGCAGCTTAGGAAAAAGACCACACAGAGCCAAGGAACTAAGCAGCCATCTTGTTTGGGTGCACACATGACCTCACCCCCATTTTTAAATTATTGTTAAGGTGCCTAATTTTGAGCAAATAACCAGTACTAAATAATGAATACGGAATATTTGAGGTACTGAGTTCAAACATTCATCAAGTATTGAAAACAGAAACCTGCAACCACATACCCCCTTAAACAGCAGTCTAGAAATATCTATGGGAGCATTCACTGTTACAAACAACAGAGGTATGTGCCTATAAGCAGCAATTAGGACTGAAGAAACAAAAGCATCTTCAGTGGAAATGAATATCAGATCTTGTTAAATTCCTCTTTTGTTGATGAATGCAACTTAGCATATAGATCAAAAACATTAGCTACAGTAGCCCAGTTACTGATTTTTCATGTCAGTGAAAAGTTTCCACAAGACTGATTCTCTGATAGTAACAAGCATCTCCTCTTTAGGTTAAGCAGACTCCTTGCACTGCTGCTGGAGGCATTAAATTAAAAGGAATAAATATGATGGTCTCATACTGCATGGTTCTGAATACATAATGTGTTAGGACTAAGGATCACTAGACCCATACCCTTCATATTATAAATTTTATTGATGACAAATGAGTCAATAAAACACAACATTCCCTAAGTAGCCTTTTCATTAGTTCTTCAGTGCATCACAATTATTAGCCGAAACCCTTGAATGGCTCTGATTATGCTAGGTTGTATCAAGTGTCAGCCAGACCAAAACCTCATCTCTTGTCCGATCTTTGTGACTATGCATCTAAAACGCCTTCCTTCCTTCCTTCCTTCCTTCCTTCCTTCCTTCCTTCCTTCCTTCCTTCCTTCCTTCCTTCCTTCCTTCCTTCCTTCCTTTCTCCCTCCTTCACTCCTTCCCTGCTTTGGCTTATGCTGAGCTAACTTGTACCAGGGCCAGCTAGCACCCCAGGAGCCAGAAGGACTACCTGAATGCTAGCCCACTAATACTCCCTATAAAAACAACTAAAGTTGCTACAGCCATCCAGTTATCCTGAATCACTGTTGGGTCCAGAATTTCCACAAATCCTACATTGCTGACCTGTGCAGCTCCGCATAATGACAGTGTGCAGTGCACGTTGCATGCCACTGATGTGCACTTATGTGCTTCTCCCTCAAGTCTGTACAGAGAACCTCAGGAAGTACAAGGGTGGCCAGAGGGTGGTAAACTGTGCTGGGCACCAGGCATCCAGCTTGAATCCTTGTCTAACTTCAGAGAGGATCCTCTACTCCACAGCAGGGCAGAACTGTTGTTTGCCCTGCAAAAAAGGTGATATTTTTACAAAATAAGAAGACGCAACTCAAGGCAACCCCATGCCCCTAACCCCCCCATGATGTGGATGAAGGGGCGCTCCCATCCCAGTACATGCTACGCTGAGGATGGGTAGTGAATTATAGTAGGGACCCCATTGTATAATTTGCACATTCTCCCCATCTGACACAGTGTGCAAGTGGAAGCACATATCACATTCATCTTCCCCCACTATACCTCCATAATGCCTCTGCAGACAGCCCCATATAGCTTGGTAGTTGGGAAGTGTGCAGGTCCTGGGGGAAGGGGGTGGATGAATTCTGCAAGGGCCTCAGTGGCCCTTGGTTATTCATTTATAGCTAACTGAGTACTTCTTTTTTTTTTAAACTTTATGGATTGTTTTCAAACATATAATGAATAAAAAATATAACATCTATTCTTTGCATTAAGCATCATCTGAAGATAAAATACAAGCAAAAGTACATGTTCTGCAAACAAAAAGATTAACATTTGAAGTCCAAATCATGTGACCGCAATAGCATGGGTGCCAAACCCGAGGGAACGGGGTGGAGTGTTCTGCACCATTGAGCCCAGGATCATCAGTGATAGAGACCATTCAGCATCTAATACAGTCACCTGATGACTACTTGTAGTCTTTGTGTTTCACTTGAATAAACGTAGTTTTTATGACCTATTTTTGTAACTATACCCCTATTGCCATCAATAGGGTGCCACTGTCAGCAAGATGCTCCATCCAAGTGGGCCGAGCCTGAATAAATAATTTTAAGTTGTGATGGGTAGATCTGCCTGGCATTGGCTATGGCTGGGATAGAAACATAGAAACATAGACTTTGACGGCAGATAAGGACCACTTGGCCCACCCAGCCTGCCCATTTCCCTACCTAATGGATAAGCTGCAGATTCTAGTTAACCAACAGCCTATTTCCTGCAACCCCCCACTATAATTGCCTTATGTCTGTCTCATGCATGTTTGAATTCCTCCACTGTTTTAGACCCCACAACCTCTCCAGGAAGGCGGTTCCATGCGTCCACCACTCTCTCCGTGAAAAATAATTTCCTCACATTACCCCTGAGCCGTCCCCCCTCTAACTTTAAATTGTGCCCCCTTGTTCTTACACATCTCTTTTTCTGAAAGATGCTACCCTCCTGGACTTTGTTGATTCCCTTGAGGTACTTAAAAGTTTCTATCATGTCCTCCCGTCCCTTCTTTCATCAAGGGTATACATATTAAGCTCTCTCAGTCTCTCTTCATATGGTTTCTGATGTAGACCTGCACCATTTTAGTTGCCCTCCTCTGGACTGCTTCCATCCTGTCTATGTCCTTGTGTAGATGAGGTCTCCAAAACTGCACGCAGTACTCCAGATGGGGTCTCACCAACTGTCTGTATAGAGGGATAACCACTTCCTTTTCTACTTGTGATGACCCTCCCTATGCATCCCAGTATCCCCCTGGCTTTCCCTACTGACTTCTCACATTGCATACCCACCTTTAGGTCATCTGATATGATTACACCCAGATCCCTTTCCATTATTGTTGCTGTTAGTACCTCCCCTGCTATTGTGTACTCTTCTGGATTTTTATTTCCCAGGTGCATTACTTTGCACTTCTTTGCATTGAATCTAAGTTGCCATATGTCTGACCATTCCTCCAACCTTGCCAAGTCCCTTCTCATCCTTTCTACCCCTCCTTGTGTATCAACTCTATTACAGATCTTTGTGTCATCCACAAAGAGGCATACCTTTCCTTCCAGACCCTCTGCAATGTTACCTATAAAGACGTTAAAGAGGACTGGACCCAGTACTGAGCCCTGAGGTACTGAGGTAGAGTAGGAACATGGCCTGCCTTTCCTTTGTGGGTTACTCAGTGCTCTGCATAGCTGTGTGCTACTTTCTTTTTTTGCAGTTTAATACTCTGGAACTGTTGATGGTGACTCTAATTGACTCTGACTGAGAAAGTCACCGGGAGGAGTAGTTGAACAGCCTTTCCTCTGCTCGCTACACTATAATCCTCTGTGACAAGTAGACTCCGACTGGTTCTGGCTGTGTTGGAGTAAATGGCTAGCAGTGGCTTCAGGCTACAACTACTGACAAGGACCTGCATACATTGCTGGTACTTTTTCAATGCAGTGACCACTGAGATGTTGGAAGTTACCCTGGCAGATAAGGAATAGTATGGTGAGTTCCAGTGTGTTGTTTTTTTTTCACTATTCTTTGGTAACCATGTAAAGCCCGCTAGGCACAAGTGCCTGTTTTCAGGAGCAACCTAGGAGCAGTGGGGAGGTTAAGTGACTTGCTCAGAGTCACACAGTATGCAAGTAAAGATTGTGGGAATCAAACTTTAGTATGCTGGTGGTTCCAAACTCATTTGTAGCTCGTTATTCTAACCTCTAGGCTAAATTGCCCGCCCTTGGTATTAATTCAGTAGATGTGTGTCACTGCCATTATGAGTGAAGTAAGATATGACTTAACAGGGTGTGGGTTATTGGGGGATGTCTACACACCCAGGGGCATAGTGGGGCCCGACACCACAGTCAGAGGGCCTTACAGCCCCTGAGAGAGCAGCTATCCCCCCAATACCCCATGCCCTGAGGGGTCTTACTGCATTTAGAAAATGGAGTTTTGTAGTAGCAATATTTAAAAAAAAGTACTGAAAACATTTAAAGAAAAAGTTTTACATGTAAAATAACCTTTGTACAGGTACAGTGCCAGCTTTTTTTTTCAAGGGCTCTATTTGCTAATAAACATGGAATGCTGTCAGCCAATCATGATTCAGGATTTTTCCAATCCATTTTCTAACCCCTGAAAGGCAGTGGTGCAAGTGGTAGACAAGAAGTACAGGAACTCATGCACTGGCAATTATGAAATGTAGAATGAAGATCCTCAATCTAAAGGATAGTGGTGTCAAGATACAACTATCTAACTTGACACTAGTAGATTCAGTTAGCGATACTGAAGTATTTCTAGGACGATAGCATTGTTGTACAAGTCAAATGTTGTTATGGAAACACTGATTGCAGATCACAGGTCCATAAACTGTCACTATGCTGCTGGTTTAAGAATTTCAGTTTCAGTGTCAGTGGGAAAGAAGTACAGGAACTCAGTTCCTGCTGCAAAAGAGGTACAGGAACTGTGTTCCTGTGCATTCCTGTTCACTTTCATCACTGCTGAAAGGTCACAATAACATTCCCTGCCCCCCTCCCCAAAAAAAAAGCAGAAATTGTGCTTCCTCTTCCACTGGATGCTGCCATGTGACTGTCCTGCCACACACACAGGAAAGTACTGGAGCACTCCAGCCAAGTAGGCCACAATTACTGACATGAATGCACAGAAATACTATAAGTCAAAACTCACTTCATTGTGGATCTAGCACACTGTTTTTCCTGGTAATACCTTTTATTAGACTAGTTGAATAATTTTTACACAAGTTTTTGAGACCTCTCAGACCCCAAAATTAGGTGCAGAAAAAACTGACCAGCATTTTGGAATAGTTTGTCGATCTCAGATTGCTTAACAAAGGGCAGGGTATAAAGGAAGCAATATACTACAATACAGGAGAATACCAGGAAATAAGCCTTTATTACGGCTACCATATGACAGAACAGATCAATCCTCACTTCCTCTTCTGTCCCTTTTTACTTAATCTGCTGCGGCTGCTTCGTCCCTGCCGGAAGTTCTAATCCTTTGCATGTGATATCACAGCTGCTTCCTTGGCTATAGATTGTGATAGTATCACCCCACCATATCATCATGTCTACGTCAAACACCACCACAGTGACAAATCTCACTGGGTCGAGATTGTTCACTGTGGTGGTCCACTGTGGCCCGCCACTACAACTCCCGGTGTTGCGCCCCCATCCCATACCAACTTGAATTTGGAGTTGGTTATTTAAAAATGTGGGGGTGCGGAGGGGGTGAAACGCCCCCCCCCCAGAAAAACACTTTCTTCTGTTGGGATTAATGCTGACTGTTGGCACTGTTCCCACTGCTGTTGGGGGTGTCGATGTCGACACCCTCGATGTATTAATGTGGAACCCGTTGTGATGGCACACAGAGAGGATTATGACTTCAGGTGTGAAAGGAGCTGCAAATAGCAAGTCAACTCGGACATTGTGGCCTTAAAATTTCCTAGAGGTGTTAACTGCTTGTTTATCTACTGTAGCTAAGAAAGTGCATAGAAAAGTTTAGTTTTATGGCTCTCTATCCAAAAAGGCTCTGGCCAACATACAGGAAGATAGAAATTTCAATTAATCCACATAACAATAGTCACTGATTATATATTAAATTAATATTTTAAAAAAAAAGTGTACAGTGGTAGCACATAATTCTCAGCAAAATTGTAATAATTACTGGTTAGCATTTTAATACACAATTAACCAAGTTGTAATTATGTGTTACAGATGACCATGAGAGATTGGGACCTGTCAGTCATGCACACAGTTCTAAACCTCATGGCATAGTCTCACAATAGAATTAGAAGTGATACCCAATAATTATGAAAAAAAAACATGAGTTAGTGGGTGTAATACTGAATTTTAAAGAAATATAAAAACATTAAATTTGACTGCAGAAGGGGACTGAAGGCCTATCGTGTTTGCCCTTATTATTCTACCTCATCCCACCAAACTGCTGCCCTGGTGGACAGTGTACCTCATCCCCTGTTACCCTACCACTCAAACCCTTGGGGTCTATGAGTCGCCATGATCTGTCTCAATTGTGTTTAAACCACTTAAGGGTTGCTGTCCCCTCTCTTCTGTTGGAAGAGTATTTCATGGTTCCACCACTCTGTCAGTGAAGTAGAACTTCCTTATGGTTCTGCTGAATTTGCCCCCCCCCCAACCTCCAGATGTGCCACCTGGTGTCTGCATCCCTATTTCTTCCCCCTGCACAACTCATGTGTTTCAATCATGCCCCTTCCCCCCGCTCCTGCCTGGCTTCCAGTGAATACACAGAATCACAGAATTTTGCCGGCAGAAAAAGACCATTTAGCCCATCCAGTCTCTCCAAAATAAATATCCCCCCCCTCCATGTTTGGAGTCTCCAGCCTATCCTCACAGGACCTGCTTGCTGTCCCTGGATCATCTTTGGTAATCCTTGACTGTACTTCCTCTAGTGTGTTGATATCCTTCCTCAGGTGATGGCTCCAGAACTGGGCTGTGTATTCCAGATGAGACCTCACCAGGAATCTGAACAATGATGGAATCACCTTGCTTATCCTACTGAAGAAAACCTTTTCCTGTACAGCTCAGCACCCTTGATGCCTTGCTGTATGCGTGGTTGCATTGACTTGATGGCTTAAAGGAGTCACCAATTATAGCACCGTTTACACTGGCCACTTCTACACTGGTGTAGATGGTGTGGAGAGCTAAACCAGGGTACCTTTACATGTGTAA
Source organism: Neoceratodus forsteri (assembly GCA_016271365.2). NCBI lineage: Eukaryota > Metazoa > Chordata > Ceratodontiformes > Ceratodontidae > Neoceratodus > Neoceratodus forsteri. Next base: position 176,998,653 of record JADMNL010000026.1, on the reverse strand, counting down.
ACTTTGCAGGCATCAAACCGGTGTGGCTCTTCTGCTCCTCTATAGCCCCATTTACACTGACCAAGTTGGTATACACCAGTGTGGCTCATTCCAGTATCAGTCCGCACCTGGTCATTTTTGAATCCAGTGGTGTACACCATTTAAGGGCATCATCATCAACATTGGTATCTTGGGAGCTGCATTATTGGACCTATCCTGCAAAGTGTTCCCTGTGTGTTGTGATGCTACCCTCAGGCAGTGAGGTGAAAACTGGCAACCATTTACACAGCACTGGAAACCACCTATACCAGTTCAGCTCCTCTGTCTGGGAGAGGATCAGAAAAATCACACTAGTTTGATGCCTGCACTGTTTACACACAGAAATGTACACCAGTGTGGATCCTCAGATGATCTACACTGGTGTAGAAATGTCTAGTGTAAATGGGGCTTCTCAGACAGAAGAGCAGGGAGTTGGCTGAAGGGGAAGCTGCCAAGAGTTTTTGGTGAATAAGGTCAGATCAGAGGAAAGAGGTCACTAGGGGAATACCACAGGGATCTGTTCTTGGCCCAGTCCTCTTGAGTATGTTCATCAGCAACATGGGAGGGGGAATCCAGGGCAAGTGTGTCTATCCACAGATGACACTTAACTGTGTGGTAGGATTGACAATGTGGAAGGGATAAGAGAGTTGCAGAGAGACCTGCAAAGGCTGGAAAATTGGTCCAAGTCTGGCAACTGAGATTCAATGCTAAAAAGTGCAAAGTAATGCACTTAAGGAACAAAACCTTTTGAAATGAGTATTGGATGGGGGAGGGTTAAGCTGGACACAACATCAGAGGCAAGGGATGTAGGAGTCATTATTAGAGACTCCTTTAATCAACCCAATGTAACAAGGCCTTCAGCAAGGCTAACAGGGATGGGGCTCAACAGTAGAAGGGAGGAGGTACTGTTACCACTGAATAGGTTACTGGTGAGGCCACACCTGGAGTACCGTGTCCAGTCTTGAGTTCCCACCTACAAATGGACAGGGACAGGCTAGAGAAGGTACAGCGTAGGATAACCAAGATGATTCAGGGCCAGGATGGTAGATCCTATAAGGATCAACTAAAGGCACTGAAGAGTTATTGACTTGAAGCCAGAAGAGAAAGGGGATATGTGATAGAGACCTCCCTGGCTCTGAAAGGAATTAGCAAGGTGGACTGTGGGGCTGTCCCAGTGGTGTGGAGGGCTAAGAAGATGTGTGACGTACCTCCAGCCATGCTTGCGACCTGTGTTTGGTGATGAGCATGGGTTTCTGGGCATCAGTGGGGGAGGGCTGGGTGAGGACTGAGTTGCTGCCTGGCAGTTCTCCTCACTGGAATCAGGGCGGTAAGCACTCCTAGCCCTTGACTACCACCATGTGGAAGTTTGGTGGTAGTGCGGGTGATGGAGGGGGGCTAGGTGCCAGGCCATCAGAGGTGGGATTAGGGCCATTCAAGCCAAGGCAATGCACCTTGAACAGGGACTCTGGGGATGTAAGGGAGAAACAATGATGGATAATACCCCCTGTAGCAACGAGTGATGACCACCCCTCACAGGTAATGCACTACTGGCTGGGCAACTGCTCCAGTCTTGTGGCAGAGGACACTGCAAAAGGTAAGTCCCAGGGGAGCCAGATGACAGGCTGGGGGTGTGGTCCAAAGGGAGTAGCCCACGGGGTGGCAGGAGGATAAAGGAAAATATGGAAAAAAACAAGATGGACTATGAGGAACTATTTAGAAGGAACAGAGAAGATAAGACAAGCCACGAATGGGGGAAGGTTTAAAAAGGATGTGAAGTGCAGTAGTAGAGTGGTTGAGCCATGGAATGGTCTGCCAACAGGGGAGCTGAGTGCCAAAACCATAAATAGCTTCAAACATGGCTGAGGCAGAGATAAAGGTACAGTAGCTATTCAGAGGGAAGAGGGAGGCAGAATGACAGACAACAAAAGGGGGAATAGTGTAAGTGAAGACACCTCAGAAACAATAAATCCTGGAAAGTGATAGCTAATGTAGGCAGATTGGATGGACCATTGGCCTTTTCCTGTCATCATCATCTATGTTTCTATATCCACCAATGGCAAAGTTACCCCTCCTCCCATACAGTTAATTGGGTACCTACTTTTAGTTTTTTTAACATGCCAATATGAGCTGTGGTCTCACCACATTCTCTGTGAAGACCACTTTCTAGCTTGCTATTATTCACTTTTATAACTCTGTGTTTATTTTATATTAAAAAATGCATATATACATCGCATAATCCATCACTCATGCATGTATATCTATACCTTATGAATATACTGTATAACTAAAATATTTTGCTACCCTTTTATTTTCATGATGATAGCAACTCTCAAAACAGCACTAAAATAAAGGGATGGTAAAATATACAGGTTGACAGTACCGATTTTGTAGCATGCTATCAGGCAATAAGTGGCAATTCTGTAGTTTCAGAAAAGCAAAGAATAAAACTGTAAAGAACTTCAGTAACTAAACTTCAACATCATGTCTGTGTTTAGCACTGAATTTTGGACTGTCAGTTCAAAGCCGCAAGGTTTGACAGCAATTGCTCTATGCCACCTCCCAACTTCCAGTTCCATGTTTGCCCTGTGCTTTTTTCCCTAGCTTGCTACCAAACTTAAAACACTCACCCCGGTTAGTTGTTGGTCTTTCCAGGGTCACCCGGAAGAATACTGAGCAAGCAGATAATAAAAAAGCCAAAAATAAAAAGTTTGTCTAGTGCCTGTTAAAAAAATACATAAATAATTTGTCCAGCGCTTGTTAAAAAATCTGAAAATGAACAGTTTGTCCAGTGCTTGTTGCACACGCTCTCAGTCTCACCTTAGCAGATAACAGCGATGCTACTTACCCTCTGCTTTCCCCTAGTGCAGTAACAAATTCACACATGCCTGTCGCTGCCTGTTTGTTTCGTCTTTCAAGTGTGTCACCCGGAAGAATGCTGAGCAAGCAGACAAAAAAAAAAACAGTCAAAAATAAACAGTTAGTCCAGCACTTCTTATACCCACTCCTAGTCTCACCCTGCACAGATAATGCTGAACCATGCAAAAAGTCACCAGTGTGAATTAGGAACCGTCTCCAAGTTCTGCTAAATTCAAAAGGTGCAATTTTAAACTGCTACACAGTATATGTATTTTAAATTTTAAAATACATTTGTCATAAAAACAATAGTTAGGCAAGGATCAGCACCTTCTCCCACAAGTGTGATACATCCCTGGGGGTATCTAAAGATATTGTACATCCTAAATCATAATAGGCTTTGCCTAAAGATTAATTTTGTTTTTGCTTCTTTTAGATTATTATTTGCATTTATTTATTTATTTAAATCTAGGATTAAACACCTTTGAGCTAGAAGCTCTTTTACAAAGGTTCCTCTTCAGTGGGGAGGGTAACAAAACTTACAAAGGTAATACAAATAACACGGTTATAAAAATAACAATTGTATAAGTCCTGTTCAGTGAACTTAGTTTCTCTAAAATAAGTAATATGATTCTGTGAATGAACAATCTTGCACTAAGGTATCAAGGAGAAGGAAAGCTAGGGTGCAAGTGACACATCATAAGAAGACAGACAGGCAAACAGAGGAGGTGTAAACATGTGATAAGTAAGGAGTCATCCAGAAAGGGAGTCAGCAGGGCAGTGAAAGCTATAACTAAAGAGGTGAGCCAAGGAGGAGGATGTGAGGGGATAGGAAAGAATAGGGAGGCAGAAAGTGGCCTTGCCAACGCAGAAGAGTTGTAGGGAGGCAGTGAAGTGGGGTAACGGAAAAAAACTGAAGCTCCACAAGTGAAGCCCCACTAGCCTCAGATTTTCCCTGCATCTGCACTGATTTCTTGGGGGGCTGAAGATCCAGTCCACTGTACCTGCATTGGTGCCTCAATGGCAGCTCTGTAATACAGGCCAAGCAATATCATCCAAGGGAAAGCAATCTTAAAGACACAGTAACACCACTATGCAAATACTTTGCAGTGACTGAAGGGGCCCTTAAAACACTTTAATTTATTTATCAATAAAAAACATTTGATTGAAAATATAATTGCCTCCACAGAGTAAATAAAGTGGATGGAGGAATTGTTCTGAGTGGTAACACAAACCTCAGGGGGAACTCTATAATGTTATATATATATATTAGGACTTTATTGCTTTAAGTTCTGGGCATGTACACATACTATTAAGAGAGCTTGTTACCGCATGTCCTGGGTGGTCAGTCTCATATTACATCTTGGATGCAAACAACAACAATGCACTACATCCATCTTTAACTTGATTTAAGAGATTACAGTAGTATCATATGTGATTTTTGGGAAATGGCTACATTGTGTTAGGTGTGATCCTGGCATTTATTTACATTTAAATCTTAAATATTCTGTGTACAAGGCATGTATATGTAATATTATGAGTGCTTGTTACGACACATTTTGGGTGGTCAATGTGATGTGGGACATGGACAGCAGCAATTGATTGCATTTATTTTAATATACTGAAAAGTCTATTATATAACTAGATGCATTTTTCTGTAAACTATCATATTATGTAAAATAATGTGGAATGGATACTGTATTAGCTATTTGAAACAGAAATTATTATATCAAAGTGAGGTTTGAATTGATAGTGTCTATACTTTATACCAATATTTTCCTATGTCCATGTTCACACAGGATGATGACTGTAACAAAGCAACTGATTTTAAACTGAAATGCTTACTTACAAACATAAAAACCCAGGTATGGTTATACAAGTAATGGATATTAAATTAAAATATTGTTCAACTATAGAGCTTTAGGAAGAGCAATGGGCTGGTTATAGTGTTGTGCAAAATTGGGAAATTTAGTCTGGCTAAATATTTTGCATAATTTGGGCATTTTGTGAAATATTTAGCAGGGTGAAAAGTGAAATTCCACCCATGAAGCAATTAAAATTTCACCCCTGAGCTGTAGAAATTTCACCATGCCTGCCTGCTGGGTGTAATTTCGACACCCGTGGGTGACATTTTCCCACAGTGATGACTTCCTGGCTAGTGGTCCCCCCAGTCACTCACTGGCCCAAATCTCCACTAAACTTAATTCTCCCTGTTGTCTAGTGATCCCTCTCTGGCCGATCACTGGCCCAAAGTGAATAAAGCAAGCCCCCCAGTAAACTCATTATTTTCCCGATCCCTTACAATCCTAAAAAAAAATTTCAATTCCCACTGCCTGGTGCCTAGTGGACCCCCACCCTCCCACCCTGTCATCAGATAGTGCCCACCCAATTCCCTCCAGTACCCAATTGGGCCACCAGCATAGCCTTCCAATCATGCCACAGCTGGCAGCCTGACTGGGCACTTCAATGAATGAGTGCTTGCTTGTACAATTTTTAGAGAATTTGTTTGTACATTTTTATATTTTATTTAAAATATAGTAGAGAGGTTGAGAAATAAAAGTATCACCTTACACACACATACACAAGCAAAATTTCTGCTGGAATTCTGTCACATACTCCCCTGATATCACTCGGATGCTCGCTCAGCATCTGGTTTTTATTTGAGTAAAACCACTCTGTGCCTCTCATCAGGACTTTTGGTTTTATGATCCCACTGCTTTAATATAAATTTTTATTTTCAGTCCCTTTACAAGCTCTACTTTTGTGGGTTGCTAGATAGAGTGTTTCACCCATGTATTACAACTTCAAAAGATGTTCAGGAATGTCCCTCAAATTAGCAGGGTAGGAAGTTGGTCCTCCTGCCACCACAAAATAGCCTCATAGGTAGATTAGAGAAGGGGACTGGGATTTTTTTGTAAATTGTTATAATTTTTTTAAAAGGTAGTAGAGAAGATGAGAAATAAAAATATCTCCTCACAAACAAATACCCAAGTACAATTTCTGCCAGCATCCTGTCACACACTCCACTGTTATCAAGAGGATGAGAGGTGACATAATAGAGCCCAACATGTACCTCACAGGGGTAAACAGGGTGCAGGAGAGGGTCTGTTTCAAATGGGAAAATGCACCGTGACCAGGGGGCAAGTGATGAGGCTGGAGGTGAGGGGAGTTTGAGAGATGTAACAAAACATTTCTTCACTGAAGTGGTGGTGAATACCCTGAACAGACTGCCATCAGAAGTGGTGGTGATAAAAATGCATGGGATAGACATAAGGGGTATATTAGAAAATAGACAGGAAGGTGGGAGGGTTGCTGGAAACCAGTTAGTGTCTGTGGAGACAGATTAGGCAGGGAACATCTGAGCTGACTGGATGGGCTAAACAGTCCTCTTCTGCTGACAAATTCTATGTTTCTAGCTTGATCTTTGGTGTTCATTTTGTTTACGATTCCATGCATACAGTGCCACATTTTTCTTGAGGTTCGCCATGTAGAAGTAGTGCTGTGCTGAATTTCAGATGCACATTTTTGGAAAATTCCGCCTAATTTCATGAATTGCATTGGTAGCAGAAAACTGAAACTTTAGAAAGCAGAATGGCTTTCAATCCATGGTTTACATAACACACAAATTATATTTTTGCAATCCATGGAAAATTATTCCATGGTTTGCGTGAGTCATAGACTGCTATTTTAGTTTACACAGAAGTGCTTTTCCAAATTCTGTGGCATTCAAAATGAAATCTCAACAAACATTTTGGAAGCAAAATTGCCATTCTGCACAAGTCCTGCTGGCAGAACTCTGCATTCAGCACAATTCTATATTGAAGCTTTAGTTTTGAAGCTTGGATTATGGTCCCTAAGGTCAGGGAGCAGTTTCCGTTGCATGCTAGTTTTCTTAAGACACAAGACAAGAGGTTAAGCAATGGATGTTGAAAGACACATGAGAACAGTGATGAATACCTGGAGGCAATCATGTAGGAAAGATCTCTCCCTTAGTCAGTTTTTAGCCTATGCAAATGCTAAAGCAGCTACAAATTGAGGTAAAAAGGGCACTTTGCAAGACATAAGCAAAGGGGCAATTTAGAATGGAATAAAAAAGCCATAAAAATTTTGCTGTATAAACTGCTGCTTTACAAGCGAATTAGGATGAAATTGTTTGGCACCTGCCAGCTGATGGCTTGCACCCTTAATGTGTAATACATGTTCCCGTTTGCAAGGGAAGCTAATCATGGCTTGACAGTGTCTGATTTTATAGGATCCTTCGATAAAACCCTTTGTTCATTTTCATCCACTGAGTGCAGAGTGTTATATTCCAAGTAACTGTAACCATAGGAAAGGTAGTTGGTCAGCTTGGCCAGGTGCACCGCACAAGTTGACAATGACCTACTTTACAACAAAGCAATCAAGTTTACTCAGAATTAGGGTTGTCAGGATCCTCTGAAGTTCTGGTTCTGGTCTAGAACTTTACAAATGGTTCTAGGGTTCTAATCTTCTTCAGAACTCAAACTCTTTTGTGTATAGGACTGAAGAGAAAAAACAGACAAAGATATTGAGAGGAGAAAAAAAACACATAAATAAAAGACCTGCCCTGTCAGCACAGCTAAAATATTGATTCACTGATAGGGTCACAAGTCCATGCATGTGGCACATCTGCATATGAGCAGCATATTCTCATGTTGTCTTTCTCTAAAAGATTTTAGGATGTAATTCCCAGTAAGTAATTTATTTTCCAGGCTGGCACGTCCTGTTTTTGAAATGCCTGAACAAAAAAAAAAAAAAACATATTATAGTGTATAGTACAGCATTGTTCTGCATAGAATTCCATCCCTTTCAAAATGCTGTTGTACCACAGTTCAAAGGTCATGGCATGGGATAGTACCCTTCTGTGGTACAACAGCATTCTGAAACCTCTAGAGAATGCACAAGTCAGTTGCGTTCTGAAAGTGAAAGAACCACCATGTGCACATTTCACATAATTCTATTCACTATAAAAAATACGGGATGAGCAACTTTATGCCATCTTGGGATTCTAATTCCTACATACTTCTCAAGCTTCGCTCTTGAGGTCAGAGGAAATCAGGATCCCTTTTGTGGCAGAACACACTGGCTGTACATAGCTACCCATCCAATATTATCTATATTTAATATTTAGAACCCTTAACACTTAGATCCCATGGGTGTTCTATTTCTAAATTACAACTTGAACCCCTGGGTCCTAAAAGGTTCTAATCTTTTTATAATTAGTTCTGACAACCCTACACTGGATGAAACAGTTACTGAGGCAGCAATGGCCTGGAACTCCCCACAATTTATCAGAACTCTTCTGCTTTATGTTGGGAGGGGGTGCCCACCAGATGAAGCAAAAGTGTGCTGCAAAATGTTGGGAAGGTTTGGTTCTTTGCTTCTGGCTTTGTCTACTAGCTCATGGTGACTCACTGCCTTTAACAGTTTTTTATTTCTAACCTGTTCACTGGTACATTCTATCGCTCCTGTGTGTGTGTGTCCTCTGTGACTTTAATCTTCTTTGCACAACTCTGCAGCAACACCACTGTCCTCTATAGCAAAACCCCTTTTGTCTGTTAAGGTCTATGCTGGATGTTTATTGCACAGTGTACAACTATGAACTATGCGGTCACTGGGCATACTAGCCTTCAAGACTAAAAGAGGGCTGTGCTGGATAATAGCTATGGTTAAGTGTACTCCAGACACATCTCCCTTGTGACTACTTCAGTTCTCTTCTCACCAAATAAACTGTATTTATAGGCTAAGATTGCAGACAAGATAAAACCTCCATATCTTAATATCAAAGCTAATGGTAGCAGAAAAGGAATTTATTCCAAGACCTGGAATGCCTGGCCAGCCCACGTGGAGTGTGGGTACCTCATTGCCCAGTTTAAGTCAGCTACTATATGTACCATGGTAACCAGAGACAAGAAGTGCAATAGTGGGAAATATCACAGAAATCCAACTAAATGAGGATTTCCTTTGATACAGCATAACGTGCCTGCATATTCTGCTTCATCCCACTGGCAACCACTGTATAAGCATTTAGAATAGCCACACAAGTGCTTCAGGGCATACATGCTGATTCACTGTATCATTAGTGAGTAGCCGCCACTCAATTGTTATGCCCTGTTATTGTAACACTAAAGATCTACTGTCTTGTTCACATCCCACTGTCTTCCAGTGACACGAATATTTGTATTTCTGGATTCTGTGTAATTGTATAATCTGAATGGTGAAACTGTGGAGCTCAGTGTATAATGCATGAATGATGCTGCCTTATAACATGGATAGAACATTTCTAGGGGTTTGATTGAACAACAGGCATATCTTGCTGTGCTCTTATCCAGCCATAATGTGCTAACCAGTACTAACTGTGCCCCCATAGACTGAGTGCAACACATATCAGTGTGCCAAACTCGCAACTCAGACTAGCATCGTACCATCTTGAAAATGCCACCCTGGCATCTCAGCAACTGGTAGAAAACAAAAGCAAAATCTTGGACATAACAGAGAACTTATAAACTAACCTTTTGTTAAAAAAAAAACCTGGTTCTCCCACTGCAGCGCCACACCTCCCACTGTGCATATCACTATTCAGTGCTGACGGTATGTCCAGTCTGTGATCCCACCCTCTGTATGGTATGTTGGAGTGAGTGGCCCGATCAAGAAAACGGAAGCTGCTCACTCATACTGCCGTGCCATAAAGCTGCAATCATCAAAGTGCAAAGAAGAAAGCGATCAGTATGGCAGCTGCAGAGGGACACACTCATTCCTAATTAAGCCTGTAAGTCACTTGCTGACAATGAAAATAAGCACTGTTTTAACAATAACACAGAAATAAATCAGTAACAAAAAGTAAAACTGCACTCAAAAGGTTTTCTATCTATCTGTGTATTGGGGAGGACCTCACGTGGCACACTCACTGCCACCGAAACTTGGTGCACTGTTACCTTGCAAAAGGCACCATGAAAAAAAACAGAAAAAAAAAAAAAAAAGCACAGAACCCTAGATCCATTCACTTCTTTGTGTGGGGAGGAAGGAGGAGACAAACAGACAGACATAACCTCCCTGAATGTTAAAATAAGTTTCAAAATGTTCTGTAGTTCAGCAGTAAAAATAACTGTTTTCTTCAAACTTTAATAAACAGTGAAACAAAAAGATAAATAAATAATATTTTACTTTTAAAATTTCACTAACTTGTTTACTCTGTGTTGAAAATGTTCTACCCATTTTATAGCAGAATAATACACTACAAGATGTGGTTTATGGGTTGATGGGAACACTTCCCAGATGCTGTAGACACTAGATGCAAGCACTTCATGCCTCATTACACACCTGGAGTGTGCTCTTATCAGACCATAAACCATACCTAGTCATCTCTTATTCCTTACATATCAATGGCATTCAAGCCATGCCCCTGTGTAAACATTGTACAGGTGTAAAGCTAGGTAACCTGAAGTGCTCTAAATTTGCCTTTGCTACTTTAAATGATTTAAATGGTTTAAATGATGCCCTGGTACCCTCTTGAAAACTAGGTGATGCACTTAAATGAGGCTATCCTGAAGTTCAACATTTCAGTTATAAAATGGGTCATGAAGATCCTGTAATCTCATTGGTCAAAACAAGTCACATGACAATGAATAAATCCTGCAACAGACAACGGGTAAAGATCCCACTGAATAAATGTTTGCTTTCCTTGAACCTTTTTTAACATTTTTATACAGATTAATTTTATAATCGCAATGGTGCATTTCAGGGTATATGTAGCAGTGGGATTTACCCACTTCTTGTGTGGTTAAAGTCACTTAACTGTACCTTGTGACGCACCACACAAGGCATGGGTAAATTCCACAACAACACACACCCTTTTATACATTACTGCTTAAATTACAACTTACTCAATTGTGACTCCAGAGCTGTTTGGCTGGCTTCTGTGAGCAGGGCACCTGCAGAGACTGGAACTGTACCAGGAGATAAGAACGTAGAGAATACTGGTTGGACAACCATGCTCAACAAGCTTGTGTTGCCACAGAGGGGTTCTGATTACATCAGGCCCCATGAACAAAGCTTAAGAGGTCCAGTGTAATCAGAAGCCCAAGGTGGCAGCACAGGCTGATTGAACATGTGGTTGCCCAATCAGCATTTTTGTAGTTTATAGTTTGTTTTTTAGTTTTTATTTATTTATTTTTTTAAATTAGTGTTTTCACAGTGCTCAGCGGCAGCAGCAGCAAACGTGCCGGTGATTTCATTTCAGAACTAACTTGAACTGATTGCTATGCATACAGCAGTGCTGTGTAAAACACCAGCTGCCCCGAAGATTTCCCATCAGCTGGAATGTTGTTGCACCACAGAAGGGTACAACTGCATTCCATGACCTTTGAACTGTGGTACAACATTTCAGCTGGCATGGAAGTCTATGCACAACAAACCATCACTCTAAACTATGGTTTCTGTTCATGAACAATAATTGCCGCATTATTGATGCCACTTTATTTTCTTTAGTAGGCAGGTTTAGCAATCTTCCTTGTTGCTCACTAGCACTTTGCTGAATCAGTGGGGTAAGGGCAAAATAATATGGTGCCTGCACTGGAATTCATGCTTAGGACTCTGGGCCACAGTACCTACAGTATTTTCTTTTGGGGTCAGGATCAGGTATATGGTACATTGCTTTTGCTGGTTGTTTTAGAAATCTATTAGTTAACCCACATCCACATTATGGGTATATATATCAGTGGAAGCAGAGGGCAGTATTGATCTGGTTGTAACAGGGGCACCAAAAGTGTGCCACTTTGGGCCAGATACAGAAGTAGTAGCATTGTGTAGAATTTTCAAATTCAGATGGAACAGAATTTTGCCAAATTTCAGAAAATTCCACCCAGTTTTGTGGAATTCCATTGGTGGTAGATTTACAAAATTCAGAAAGCATAATGTTTTTTTGTAGATTAGTAATCCATGACTTATATAAACCATGAATTCCTTTTCCGCAACCTGTGGAAAATGTTTCCACGTTTATGTAATCTGTGGAATGTTACTCTGTTGTTTATAAAGAAATGCTTTTCAGAATTCCACAGAATTAAAAAAAATAAATTCTGAAAAGCATTTCAGAAGTGGAAATGCCATTCTGTACAAATCCTGCCAGCTGAATTCTGCATTCTGCACAGCTCTGGGACATATGCACTTTTATAAAATACATTGCACACTGCCACAGTTGTGTCAGTAATCAGCTTATGCTCAGTATGCTTCAATGAGTACCAGTGTGTAAAATATCTGATAGGCAAACTGCAACATATTTTGATTATGGTTAAGGAACAATTGACAGAGCAGATAGAAGCACCTAGCCTGTAGGAAAAAAGGGATTTAGTACTTAAAGGGGAAGCAAACTATGCCAGCATCACTCAAATTATGACAGCCCATGAAAGGACCATTCAAATGAGGTACTGGACTTACCTGTAGGTGTCTGGAATTCCAAAATGTAAACTGTTAAATCCTCCAAGAATTAAATTGAGGCAGCAGCCATTTCATGGAGAACTGAGACAGACACTGATGTCACTGAAGGACAATCTGTATGTTTGTAACCACCCCCCCAAGATTGGGGACTTACCGAAGCATTTCCTACCCTCCTCACATTTGCCTGCTACCTAGTGCTAGGTCCCTGGTGTTTTCCCATGCCTCTTCTCAGCTCCCAGTTTCATCCCTTTGAGAGGGGGGGACTGGAGGAGTACATATTCAAAAGAAATTAAATTGCCCATTTCAGTGAACAAGTTGAAGAATTACTGCTGTGCTGCTCCCATCACGAAAGAGTGAGCTGGCAGATGCACATGCGCAGAATAGCACTATGGCACTTAAAGAGCAAAAGCCACTCAGCGGATCCTGTGGTGTCCCCTTTGTGTGCTCTGGCCCCAGGGATGTAAAAAATAGTAAAGGGGATTGGAGGCACATTAAGGGAGGGGGAGAAAATGAACTTTTGGGAAGTGTTCTTCAGTGCTATTTCTGTAATGAGGTGCCTGTCCCTTTAAATGTAAACATTACTGCCCTGTATTGGAAAGCTCTGCCTATTACTTAGGGGTCAGTGCTATGGCACTAGTGGCAGGCAGGGGAAGTCCCTTGGAAGCCGCACTCTGCCACCAGATGCAAGGGCAGAGGGGCTGCAATTTGATTGTGGGGGCTATCTATTATAAAAGCTCTGCACAATTTAGTAAAAGAACTGCAAAGTGGAGACTGTGTTACAGAGAGCCATATTTAATCTTTGGACCCCTGCAATAACCAATATGCATTCTAGGAGCCCTAGAGGACTGCAGCTAAGGCTCCTGGGTGGGAAGTATGGCCAATATCTTGGCGCCCAAACTGCCCACTGATCAGGCATCAGAAGGACCTGATGAATCTTAATTTCAAGGACAGACAATTGCAATCACCCAATCAGAAGTTGCCTTTATTCCTTGAGACCCTGCAGATAGTTTCAGATTGGGGCAATTCTCCTGAGGCTCTCCACTAGTGAGGAGTGCATATAACCAGAGACCAGAGCATTTGGGAATAGCTCCATCAGCACCCTGAGAAAACCCTTAGCCTATAAAAAGGGGCGGGCTGTTTTGTTGCCAAGCGACTGAATGTCTCTGCCAGAGTTAAAGAGATTTGCAAGCACTGAATCAGCACCAGAAAAAAACCTGCTGTGTTCCGCAGGGTTCAGTACTGTGACCAGTCCTTTTTAATGTCTTTATGAGTGACACTGCAGAGGAACTGGAAGGAAAAGTATGTCTCTTTGCAGACGACACAAAGATCTGCAACAGGGTTGATACACAAGATGGAGTGGAAAGGATGAGAAGGGACTTGGCAAGGTTGGAGGAATGGTCAAATGTATGGCAGCTCATATTCAAGGCAAAGAAGTGCAAGGTAATGCACATGGGGAACAAAAACCCAGGGGAAGAGTACACAATGGGGTATGAGACACTGACAACAGTAAAAATGGAAAGGGACCTGGGGGTAAATATATCAGATGACCTAAAGGTGGGCACAATGTGAGAAGGCAGTAAGGAAGGCTGGGGGATACTGGGATGCATAGGAAGAGGCATCAATAGTAGAAAACAGGAAGTTGTTATCCCTCTGTACAGACAGTTGGTGAGACCCCATCTGAGTACTGTGTGCAGTTCTGGAGACCCCATCTCCCACAAAGACATAGAGAGAGTGGAGGCTGTCCAGAGGAGGGCAACCAAAATGGTGCAGGGTCTGCACCAGAAGACATACAAAGAAAGACTAAAGGAGCTTAATATGTATACCCTTGAGAAAGAAGGGAGAGAGGGGACAGGATAGAAACTCTCAAGTACCTCAAGGGAATCAACAAAGTCCAAGAGGGTAGCATCTTTCAGAAAAAGAGATGTGCAAGAACAAGGTGGCACAATTTGAAGATAGAGGGGGGATGGCTCAGAGGTAATGTAAGGAAGTATTTTTTCACAGAGAGGGTTGTGGATGCATGGAACAGCCTCCCTGAGGAGGTAGTGGAGTCAAGAACAGTGTGGGAATTCAAGAATGCATGGGACAGACATAAGGCAGTCCTAGTGGGGGGTAGGAGGAAGTGAGCTGTTGGTTAACTAGGATCTGCAGTTTATCTGTTAGATAGGAAAATTAGCAGACTAGGTGGGCCAAGCGGTCCTTATCTGCCGTCAAATTCTATGTTTCTATGTTTCTTGTTCTTGGGAGAACCAGCCTTCTAGCCTGTAAACTTAATTGAACTGTAGAACTGTTTTGCAGCCTGGGATGAAAAGTCTCTAGGCTGGTTTGAGACTGTCAAAAGCCTATCTGTGCCTACATTCTAGCCGGATGTCCAGAGTGACCACAAACCTGCCAGATACCCTAATCAGACTGTGAACCCCATCTGTGGCTATCCTTCGCCTTAAGCTAGGGTTGGAGTGTCTGATCTCTCCTCCAGAGGGGTCTAGAGTACTGTCTGTGGGTGAAGATGCTAAAAGAGCCAAGGGGAGAAGACAACAAAAGACCCAAGGGGTGTCAAAAGCCTGTCACAGATGAAGTGTCCAGCATTTGCTGTTCAACTCCAGCCAGCTGATGTGGTACACTGACAGACTGGCTGCTGTAACCAGAGTGGTACGACTAATCTTTGTCCTTTCTCAATACCCCCTGAAGCCTGCAGAAACTGTGAGTACCTCTGGGCTGCAGCCCTGAGGATTTCTGTTGTAATTCAGTTAGTTAGTCAGTTATTTAAACCAGGGGTGAAGTCCTGGGCAGAGCTGTGTTTAACCTTCAGGAAAAGCCCAGGCAGAAGTTCATAACCATCTGCCCATTCCACCTTTTGGGAAACATTTGGGGGCCCCCTGTAAAGTTCTGCCAGTTTAAGTTCATAAAACTGTTGTTCCCTCTGCACCCCAATGTCCTGAGTGCACCAACCCCACATCACTGGATGTCCACCTGCAACCAGGTGAAGTACCCACTGCAATGGAGAGTTACAATCTTTATGTCTGTAGGGGAAAAGCTGGGTGCACCTGAGAGGGTGATACTGGAACTGTGTGGGGTGGGCATAACTGATAATAAACTGCACAGAATTTCAAAGTGACCTATCATTATTAGATGTTCTGCTTTGGCAATTCTCATTCCCCTGTTCCCTAAGTAAACCTGTTAATGTTGTTATCGCATAACTTTGTCTCTGAGCATGTTATTAGCTATAGTCATTAACTGCATGCAAAATAAATTGCTGCAGCTGTTTATGGTATTCTGTGTGGGGAGTGACTGGAAGGGGAGGTGGGTAGGTACAGCATCCCAGGAGGTTGTACCTTACAAATATCTGGCCCGCTTTACTTACTCTGGGTGGAAGCACCACGCATTATTTATTTTTACAACATGGGTCCAGTAGAGAAGCTCTTATGATTGGTTCAGCAGCAGCACCTGACCATATATTAAATTCCCTTTTTACTGCACGATTGGAGTGCCTGATCTTGTTCTTAGCAGAGGAATGTGGTATTCAGTCCTCGCTGTTCAGATCCCTTCCTGATGCACGGCAAACAGCTTATAGTGTCAGCCGTTATCTGTGCTCGGATGCAAGGAGCAGAAACAGGGATTTCTCATCATGTCAGCAGTATTAGAATGGTGGCAAAAGGCAAAAGACTAAGCTCTTCAGCCCTGAACTGCTGCACCCTACACCACACCACCTTGCAGAGAGGGAGAGAGACACAGCAAGTGTGCATCTGGCTATCCTACACCTAGATTCTTGCCCCCCCCAACAAAGATGCACAGTATTCTCCCCAACTGTCATGTTCATGAGGTCGGTGTTATCTTGCACCCAGATTCTCTTCCCTCCAGCCCCCTGGGATCATGCACAGTATTGCCCTCTCCCCACTGTCCCCATGGTCCTTGGATCACCTGTCTTTCTCAGGATCATGCCTTGGTGCCCCTCCCACCACCACCATTACACTGTGACAGTGTTGTCCGGTGCTGGGAAGAAGAACTGTGGAGAGAGAGAGAGAGAGAGAGAGAGAGAGCGGAAGAGAGAGACAGACAGTACTGCAAGACAGTGTCCAAACAGCTGCACCAGTGAAGGCTAGTGACAGCTCTCTATCTGTGTGTCTGAGCAGCATGTTCAGGTGTTCGGAGGAGGGGGAACTGTCTGTCCCTGACTACTGCTACGTGAAAGAGTGACAGAGATAGAGACAGAGGCACAGTGGGTGGCAGGTGGTGTGCTACTGATATGGAGGAAGGGCAGGGTGTAAAGCAGCAATCAGCTAATGAGTACCCGAGAAAGAGCAAGAGACAGCGCAGCTACCCAGTGCCTCCTTCCCACCAGTAGTCATTGTCACTGTGCTCCTAATTCCGGATCCCCACTGCCAGTGTCAACGGTGTCCTGTCTCACTGTGCTCCCTCCTCTGGATTCTGTGTGACAGCCCGATGCTTATACCTGTTAAGAAACAGAGTGACAAGGCACACAATAGTTATCGAAGCCCAGTGCAGAATCAAAACGAGCTGTCACACAGCATTTGGTAAAGCAGTTTTGTTGTGGATCTTTCTCAGTTCTCTACCCAGCTGGATTGCAGACATCAGACAGACATTGTTTGCACTGCATACAGCTGTGTCAGGCAGAAGAAATATCATACATCACATCAATAGTGTGTATGAGACATTTCTGTATACAGAACATGCATACAGTGTGTTATTTTAGTAAGGGAATATTTTGTGAGGTGGGAGGTTTCAGTACCTTTTTCTGTCTTTCCATGGGACAAAAAGCCATTTCTGTAGTCATTTTCTGATTTTTGACAGAACCTATGATTTAAGTACAATAACCCACTCCAGGATATGGGATTGTAGGAATTTAATGCATTCCTGGGGTGCTGTGAGGACACTCAGCCTGTAGTCCATGCCCCACAATGCACCCAGGTGTGCATTAAATGCCTATAAATCCATACCCTGTCATGGGTTATTGCTAACCTAATTGGGAAAGAACCTCCAATCACCATCAGAACAGAGCCCAGGCCCCTCAGTCTGAATTGTGATCATCAGGCAAGGGAAGTAGCCCACTGGTACATGGTGCCCGGGTTACATGTTGTTATTTACTGTTTGACAGTCAGTGACATCACATTTCATTTCAGAATTCCACAAAATGGCTTTTGCCTGGATTTAATTTACAGATGATACAGATAGTTATGTCTCAGAATTGCTGATACCTACAGTACAGATAAGCCCAATACCTCATTCAAAAGATCCTTTCACAGGCTTTCAGAATTTGTGTGACCCGGTAATGTTTCCTCCTCCTTTACAGTTTCTGTTTGGATAGGCTGAAGTTCTTTTGAAAGCTTTATTGGGGTGTTTTTTAAATTGTAGTAGACAGCGTGGGGAAGCCTGCTGATTGGAATACTAACATTTACAAGTTGTGATGGCCATTTTGAATCACGGCAAGGCAATTTATTCATACAGCACCCTGTCCCGGGTGCTTAAAATACAGGTGACAATAAACACACAATAAAATCATCAGCCCAATGACATTAAATATAGCCAGAGGTATAATAAATCAGACATCAAGTCCAGAAACTAATTTAAGCAAATGGCTTTTCAAGCCCTGTCTGAATGCCTCCCAACCGAATGAGAACACCTTAGCTGGCATGGTAAGGAGATCCAGATTGCAGGTACTGCCGCCAAGAAAGCCTTATCATTGGATTGTTCCAGACAGGGTCATGTGATGGCTAACAACAGCTCACTGGTGGAGTCAGTGACTGGAAACATACCAAGCCAAGAGGTCATAAATTAGGTTAGTCACAGAACATTTGGCCTTGTATTTATGTTCTAGGAGGGATGAGTAGCCTATTTGGGCCGAGCACTTAGAACCTATTAAGCAGGTGGCTGACTGGGTGTGGAGCTGAACAGGAGCGGAACTGGATTAGTGGATTTCAGCAGGGGACAGGATATAAGTGAGGCAGGGCAGCACTTCCTCATCTGAGATGAGTCATACAAGGCAGGTCATGCCACTCATTAAAGTGCCAAAAGTGTAAATTCATGGTAACGAATGTACAAACAGCACAAGAGACAACACAATTTGTGATCATGTGTTCACTGAAAGTGATTTGGTAACCAATGGAATTTTATACCCTGTCTAGGGATGTGCACATACTATCAGTTCTCTTTCTGATAGTTTAGATGCTGTCAACTGTCCACAGATCCATACCAGATAGTGTGCTATCTGAATAATTTTTTGAGGCTAAATGGATCGCATACTTAAGGAATAAGCATATCAGGGTGTATTTTATGCTGGGATAGTGGCCTTTGGTGGGTTAAAGCACAAGGTCAGTGGCTGAGTGCTTCCACTGCCCAAGAAGTGCCTTTATGCCAGCATAAAACAGACTCTGGGGTGCCTCTTTGTGATCACGAAATGGGTCCACCAGGATTAGTAAAGAAATAATTTGTGCTAATTTAATTTAAATAAATAGAAATGCGGAAAAAGGTAAAAGAGGAGAACAAAAAGTAGTCCTATTGAGCCATTGTCATTTTTCCATTTGGCCAGTAGATGGCAGACATTGCATTTTGCTTTGAGTGAATTGAAGCATACTTATGCAACTGTACCTGCTTAATGTACACAGGTCAGTGAGGTCATGGATCGTTTTCCAGTGCTGTTGTGCTGCGATATTATCAGTGGGTAACAAGCTCTTCAGCCAATCAGGTTTCTAGATTTTTTTAAACAAATTCCCTGCACTCATGTGAACCACAAACAGAGCCTCAGGATAGCTCGACAAATTGGACATGGCTCTGTTTAGGCAACCCTCACCTAACCCTGACTACCACTGAAGCAGAGTACTAGTCCTCTGGGTCTAGCTACAAACTCCACATGAATAGAAGACTTCTGCCTGATATCTTCCTCACAGTTCAGCCTCTATGCTTCAGAACCACTGACCCTGAAGATGCACCAAAGTGCAGCATCATCTCCTAGTTCTGAAGCACATTTTAATGATCTTAGGATGAAAACAAACACAAACAAACTAAGCAAGCTCAGCACCTTACAGTTTCTTGTGCAGTTGATAAATGGCTCTAAAACCTGCCTGCTGTACTTGGTCTCTACGGGTACTGCAATTATAAATGAGAAACCCTGCAAACGCATTCATGACCAGTATCGCGGCTATGCATCTCACAGTAGGCTGTTAGAGTCAGGAGTTGCTCTGAGGAAAATACAGTTTTGACGAGGACAAAAAAAAAATCTGAGTGCTGAATCAGCATACACAGTGCTCTAACTGCTACTGAGGCAGCCAAAGCAATTACCTCAATCAAAATTCCATGTTTTCTGTTTTTCCTTATTTGTACATACAGGTTCCAGAATAAGTGGTTTAGCCAGGAGCAGTGCCTGTTAACATCTTTTTTTGTTTGTTTTGCCAGAGCTTACTCCAAAGGACTTCAACTAATGCCTTCCTGTTGTGCCCTCTCCTCTGCCCCTTCAGTCAAGATGTCTCTTTCAGGTTTGTGTTTGCTAATAGCAGACATTCGTAACAGGGGGAAAAAGTGGCTTCCTACCAAAGAAACCCCTAAAATCTGTCATTTTAAGCATGATTCCCACAGTGCTAACTCAGACACTCCTTTGGTGTTGTTGGAAGAGAGGGGCACAAAATGCTGAACATTGTCAGTCAGTGATGGAAAATTAAAGGCAAAAATGTCTTTCAAAGGTAGACAATTTACTATTATCAGGATCTGAAAGTAGACTCGATAAACTTCTAAAGAACAGCTGGCATGAACACAGACTCCTCTCTTAATGTGAATAGCATACAGTGTTTCCCCCACAGGAATCCATCCCAACACCTTCTTCCCAGTAGAAGAACCATCTCAATTTGTTTTATATGTTAATAGGGCATCTGCAAAGCATCTCTTATGCTTCAAGAAACTCCAAGCATGATGTTTGGGTGAGAGAACTGTGAAGCACAGATGAGTAGTTATGGCTGTGCATACCTCACAAGAGGAGTCCTTTTACCATGTGACACCTTGTGCATACCCCATTAACTTATAATAAATCAATTGGGCTAGTTAGTGATTTATAATAAGTTTTAGGAATTTTTTGTACATAGGATTAGTGTTGTGCGAAACTGGAAAATTTTGCCGAGCAGAATTTGCGCATTTCGCAATATATTTCACCTAGCCAAAGGTGAAATTTCGCCCAATGGGTGGGCGAAATTTTGCCCTCAAACTGGTGAAATTTGCATCTCATAGGCAAAATTTCACCACCCATGGGTGAAAGTTTGTTAATTTCGCCACCGGTTCCTAATCTTCCAAAAAGAAACAATTGCCTCCCATGTTCCTGGTGTCTAGTGGCCCCTCCCCTGTCTGATCACTGGCCAAATTCAAATCAAGATAGAACCATCCCTCCTCCCCCAGTCACCATGAGCCCTGGCCCCCAATCTTTGTAAAAAAAAAAAAAAAAAAAAAGTCCAACAATCCCTCCCATGTCCTGGTGTCTAGTACCCCCCGGCTGAATTCAAATCAAGATAGAACCCTCCCTCTTCCACAGTCATCCTGAGCCCTGACACCATATCTTTGTAAAAATAAATAAATAAATACTCCCTCCCTCTCCTGAGTGTCTTAGTGGGACGCTCCACCCCCATCCTGTCTTAAGTCAGAGCTCACCCCGCTCCCCCATACCCTGATCGGGGCTTGACACTTTCACTCTCCACAGCTGGTAGCCCAGTTGCAGTGCTCAATGAATGAGTGCATACTTGTACAAGCAAGGCCATTCATTGACAGATTCAGATAGCCAAAGCTCTCACTGCTACTGGTAGTGTAGTGAGTGCTGGCTGTTCAATCTGTCAATGAATGAGTGCGTTTAAGGCTCAAGCATGCACTCATTCATTGAGCACTCAGATGGCTGCCAGCCATGGAGGTGAGTGGGAGCTGTGCTGGTGGCCCAATCGGGTGCTGGGGAGTGGGGTGAGCCTTGACTTAAGACAGGTGGGGGCTGGGGGCACTAGACACCAGGAACAGGGAGGGATTTTTTTACAAAGATACAGGCTGGGGCTCAGGGTGACTGTGGGAGGAGGGAGGGTTCTATCTTGATTTGAATTCACCCAGTGATCGTGGGGGACACTAGACACCAGGGACATGGGAATGGATTGTTGGGTTGTTTTCTTTTACAAAGATGGCCTGGGCGCAGGGTGACTGGGGGGGGCATTCTTGATTTGAATTTGGCTAGTGATCAGCCAGGAGGGGACCACTAGACACCAGGGACTCTGAGGGGCACAGAATGCTGATGTATGCAGATGTGGGTGAAACTGCGGGCAAAATATCGCAATTGCATAAAATATTTTGCATGGCAAAATTGCAATTTAACTGGCGAAATAGAATTTTGCAACATCTCTACACAGGATAAGAGGTACAGTGGTGGCAGATAAGAGATGGCACAAAAGGTAAAGGCTAAAAGAGTGGCATTCAGAAGGAAGGAGACCTAAAGAGGAGAGGAGAGGAGAGGAGAGGAGAGGAGAGAATAGGGAAATATATCAGGAAAAACAGAGGGAAGCAGGGAAAACAGTAAAGAGAGCAAACATGCAAATGAAAGAAAGAATTGCTCAGGCAATATCAAAGGTGGTCAAGATATAGTTTGGTATGTTAGTGAAAAAAGAAGACAAAGGGTGGAATTGCACAGTTAAGGGGGGGTGACTGTATGGGGATGGATCAAGAAAAGGCAGACATCTTGAACAAATACTTCTGCTCAGTGTTCATAGCAGAAGAGGAAGGGGAGGGACCACAAAAAGGTCCAAGGATCTTTGAGGGGAGGGAAAGGGACACTTAAGCAACAATGCACAGTGGGTGTGGGTCGTGCTGGGATAACCTCATGCCTGGGTGGTTGGGCATAAGGCCGCAGGCCAAGCGTATCCAATGTCCCAGAAGTGAGGTTATTCCAGCACAACCCACTCCCTGGAGTGCATCATTGCTATTATACAATGGCTCACTGCTATACAAAATAAAAAAAAAACATTTAAAAAATGTTTGTAGTAGATTTTTAGTGTGGCAATATATCTTTGTTTCTCACGAGAGGATGCAAATAAAGCAGCAACAAATTAATACAGTAAGGCTTGGCTCAGATAACCTCACTGTTGCCAAGGGAAGACAGCTAATCAGATTCCAGGATTTTTTATTGCCATTGTATAATAGTCATTTTTCTGTGAAGGGAGTCAGGAAAGCACTCACTAACCTGAAAGTGGACAAGGGAAGGGGGCCAGATAGGGTACATCTATAGGCACTTTTACACACAGGTTTATGTAACGGAATAACTGTTATGGAAACAGTATTCCGTTACATCCCTTGTGTGAATAGTGCATCTATTTAGTCCTAGCTATGAATGTCGTCCAACCACAATCTCTGCTTTTTTAAGTGTTTGCAACTGTTGTGTTCCGCTTTTGTCATGCTGTGTAAAATAGCCATTCCAGTACAAAGGCAGAAAACAACATTTGTAGAGCAACAAACTCTGGGGGAGCCAAAACAAATGGAGACAGGGTTGCTGGAATACTCGCAGTGTGTAGAAAGGAACCTGAATGCAACAGAGTACAACAGCGCCACACAGGTAACGCTGATTCCGTTTTAAAAACCTGTGTGTAAAAGCACCTTATATGTGTTGAGGGAGCTCAGGGAGGTACCAGCTGCACCTCTGGTAGCCTTATTTAACAGATCACTAGAGACCAGAGTGGTCCCAGAGGACTGGAGAAGGACAGAAGTAGTGGTGATAGCAAGGAAGAGGTGAGCAATTATAAGCCTGTCAGCCTGATCTTGGTGGTGGGTAAGTTAATGGAAACACTACTGAGGGAAAGGGTTGTGGAATATCTGAAATACAACAGGTTATAGGATCTGAGGCAGCATGGATTCATGGTGGGTAGGTTATGCCAAACAAATCTGATAGATTCCTTCAACTGGGTAACCAAGGAACTAAATGAGGGAGGAGTGATAAAAATGATTGTGACAACCCACCTCTCCCTCTGGGCTGAAACAGCTTTTAGAGAGGTATCTGTCCTCGGGTATTCACTGCCACCAGCCGGACTTTCCTTCCGGCACCTCTTTCAAGTGTACAAACTTGAATAATTAAACGTGCAATTGCACAAGTTAAAGTCTGGTAGTGTGTCTCTCTCGGGTGGTGGATGCTACACAGAATTTACCTCAGCCAGTGGAAATCAAATATTACCTTAGACAAATGACATCACAGACACAACTGTTGAGCAAATAAATAGCTTTTTACTTAACAGAAAGTGCAATGAGCATTTACAGGATATGTATTTACAACACAAGAGAATAACATTCATACAGGAAAAGTAAACAAATGTTTTTAAATAACAGATGGCAAAGAAAGAAGGCTATTACTAAAATATACTATCACTAAACTTACCCTTTCCTGTCCTTACAAGAGACACTGGACCCTGTTCTAACTGCCAGCTCCACGACATAGCTACAAAGGTAGGCTCCAAGCTTATGTTTCCCTCCCAGCTTCCAAAAGCACAGAGAAGCCTTCTCTGTCTTTTAGAAGTTTATATACTCTGTGAAGATATCATTCCTATTCTGCCTTTAAAATAGCACCAACCTAACTAACATGTATGTATTTAATTGTCCCAATCAGAGGTAGAACACCTATCAGTGACCAATTATATTCTCTTTTCACCTTAAGTTTATATTTGAATAATCCAATCCATTCAAACTGCCCTGTGTCCATGTCTGCAAGGTCTGTGTTTGTCTGGAGATGTCCACTCGAGATTTATAACCCAGCTCTTATCTAGCAGCTAGGAATTCCACAAGCTGGATGCTGCTGGAGGATTTCAGCCTCAGTGTATTTTTTTCACACTGCTAAAAAAATAAGGCACCTACAGAATCCAAACCATTAACTCTTTCCTTCCCATTTCTGTCACAATGATCTATATGAATTTCAGCAAGGCTTTCAACACCACTCCGCACAGAAGACTGGTGAGCAAGTTGGTTAGCTTGAGGGTGGGCAGTAAGGTGGTAACCTTGGTAAGAAACTGGTTAGAGGACATGAGACAGAGGGTAGTGGTAAACGGAATTCATTCTGATGAAAGGAGGGTGACCAGTGGGGTACCTCTGGGGTCAGTGCAGGGACCAGTCCTCTTTAATTTCTTTATAAGTGACATAGCAGAGGAGCTGGAAGAAAGGCCTGCCTCTTTGTGGATGACACCAAGATCTGCAACAGAGTAGACACTCCAGTGTGTATATGGAAAGGATGGTGAGGGATCTGAAAAAACTGAAGGAGTGGCCAAAGGTATGGCAGCTGGATTTTAATGCAGAAATTGAAAAATAATGCACTTGGGCCATAGAAACTGGGGAGTGGAGTACAAAATTGGGGGGGGGGGGTCATACTGACAATGCCCAAGCAGGAAAAAGACCTGGGGTAATCATGTGAGATTACCTAAAGGTGGCCAGGCAGTATGACAAGGCAGTCGGATGGGCGAATGGGATGCTGGGGTGCATAGGTAGGGGTAACACCAGTAGGAAAAGGGAGGTGGGGTTATCCCATATGGATCACTGGTAAGACCCCACCTAGGGTATTGTGTCCATTTCTGAAGACCACATCTTCAGAAAGAAATAGACAGAGTGGAGGCAGTCCAGAAGAGGGCTACCAAAATGGTGCCGAGGTCTGCATCAAAAGCCCTATGAGAAGAGGCTAAAGGAGTTCACTGTGTATACCCTGGAGGAGAGGAGGGAGGGGGATATGATAGAGACCTTTAAATACCTCACAGTGGTTAATAAAGTACAGGTGGGGAGTATTTTTTGGAGAAAAAGGTGCTGTAGAACAAGTGGACATGATATGAAGCTGGAGGGAGGTAGATTCAGGAGAAGGAAGTATTTCTTCACAGAAAGGTTGGTAGATTCGTGGAACAGCCTTCCAGCAGAGGTAGTGGGGGGAAAAAACAGTGCTTGGGTTCAAAAATGCCATGGACAGGCACAAGGGAATCATCAGGGGTAAGGAGAGGAGGGGACTGCACCGTAGATCAAGTAGGGTCTGCAGCAGAAATTAAAATAATAAAAATCGGCAGACTGGGTGGGCCCAGTGGCCCTTATCTGCCATCAGTTTCTATGTTACAGTGGCTCTGTGTGCCAATTATCTGAAATTATGTAAGTGATTTTTAATTAGCAAATAAATATAAAATGTACATTTGTATCCTTTATCTATGTGACCCAAATTCAACATACTATATTATATATATGTACAGCCCTCTGTATATATGTGTGTGTGTGTGCGGGGTATGTAGCAGGCCCCGCCACCACCACAGTGTCTTCATTTAAGAATAATCATAAATAAAAACACTCTTGAAAGTTTCTATATAAACATTGTTATTGTTATTTTATTTTAATAAGTACACCTTTTTAAAACTTTAATGAAAAATTCCTTGATGACTTCCTCTGTCTACACTTTAGTCTTCAAATTAATAGGAAAACTATAAAATATTGGTGGACTTTATTTGAAAGCGTGCTATATTTTCCTGGGAGATGACAAGGGTCAGCAGTGGGAGAACATAAGACCAATTCATATTTAATTGTTTTTACTTTAGTGTGAATGAGTCTTAATAGAGGTGAAATTTGAATGGTACTCCATTACGTTATTTTGTATTTGTTAATGTGTTTTCATACATAGGTCTTACTGTACTTGTGCCACTCAAAGCAATTAGAAAACTGTTAGGGCTTTGTCATTACCTCACTGTTTGGAAAATTTGAGCAATAAATTGCATGCAAACATGATCTGAGTAGGAAACTTTGGGGAAAAAGTTGTTTTTGTTTAAGTAATATTACAGACAAAAATTAAAATTACTTAAGTCACCAGTATCATGTGAAAGGTTTGTTTGTCCAAACAGCTTAGCTACTGGTGGTGTGCATGTAGGGCTTGTAGTTGTTGTGTTAGTTGAGATTGTTTAGTACATGGTGAATTCTATTTTCAGCTGCACAATGCCAGGAATTAGCTCAACAGCAGCAGTGGTGAACAACCACGCTTCCCAATTGTCATATGGAGTGAATGAGTTCAAGCTCCAGTCTGGCATGGCTTGCAGGCAGTACTAGTTGCCCACAGTTTATTTAGCAGTGGTGATGCCTCTGCTCTGCCTCTTAGACTCAGCCTAATGATAAGAAGGGGTGCACGATGGACATAAATATATATATATATATATATATATATATATATATATATATATATATAATATATATACTATATATATATATATACATACTATATATATATATATATAAAACTGAGTATATAAAATAAAGCACTTCCAGTACTACAGCTGCCACCACCACTACTACATGTACATTTCTGCAGCTTACCTTTGATTGTAAAAAGTTGAGTAAGTAAAGGAAAAAAATGGGTATCTCCATTATAAGATAAATATATTATAATTACTGGGTAGCGCTTTTTCCCATAGGGAAACCCAGTTATAATTTGCCGTTATAACCAGCTCAGCTGGTTATAATGGCAAACACGTGCCAGGTTTCCCCTTGGAACAGCCATCCCTCAGTCGCTGCTCTCCAACGTTCACGTTCCATGACGGAATCCCATGGCATAGCACACTTCCTAGTCCCTCGTATTCGGGAAACGAAGTTTTAAAAAAAAAAAAAAAAATTTTCCTCCAGTAAACCACTTAAAAATGGAAACAAATAAGTATTTTCCCATGAGCCTGACACCATAGCCGAGTCCAGACTGCCCCTGTCTCTCAAAGCCCGGAAGGACGCTGCAACCGCCGCTGGGCGGTAAGTTTATATTAAAACTAAAATCTATCTACACATTTTTTTTCAATAAAATATCCTCTTCATTTTTTCTCCAACAAGTGTGGCCATATAATTAGGAAGACTGCGGACAGCGCAAAATCAAGACTGGTCCGCAGCTTCCTGAACACTAATGTTAGCTTATTTAATTTTTTATAATTGCTGAAGTGAAAAAGTGCACTCCTGCAATTATAAAAAATAAAATATAGGGTGGTGTGTGTAAAACTTGATTTTACACACACCTCGTGTGGGATGCTTTAGGAAACCGGGCCGCCTCGGGTTTATGTAGCATCCACAACTGGTGTGTGTAAAACTGTTAAACACACCACCCCATATATTATACTCTATATAATTACTGGTGACACCTTCAATGCACACTTTGGCATACTCTTTCAAAAGCTGTAATAACTGGGTTACCCAGTTGTTATGCCATTTCGTTTTAGTCTCACTTCAGTTCCATTTGTAGCCCACTGCCTCATTGGCTCTCATTTTGTCTGTGAGCAGGCTGAACAGTCCTGCAAACATGGCAGCTCTGTTTGTTGCTTAGCAAACGAGCTGCTAGTTAAAGTGATAATTTGCCTCTGGTAAGTCTCTCCTCATTATTCTTTTTTTTTCATGTTTATCCAGTTGATTCTGCCTTTACAACTTCAAACATGTATCTGGCTGATCCTGCTGTGCATCGGGTTTGGGAGACTGTTAGTCCAACTAACGGTGGTTGGCAACGGGACTGTGGCTGAGTTCCTATACCACTAGTTATGAGCATTTCAACAGTTTCAGTTTAAAAAAAAAAAGAAAATGTCTGTACAAGACAGGGAGACTCTGGAGTGTGTGTGTGTATGTGTGTGTGTGTGTGTGTGTGTGTGTGTGTGTGTGTGTGTGTGTGTCAGTGTGTCACAGAGGCTGAACAAGGCACAGCAGGGATCTCAACTGGACTAAAAAACAAGCTAAAACAGAACTGCTTCATTGACTTTCTTTGGCATTCACTCCCTGCACCACTAATTACAAAAACATAAAGCATAGACAACTGTGTGCCTATGAAGCTTTTTTACACACCCTTGGTGTGTTATGACCAATAAACCTCTTGAGCTTTGCTCTCGAGGTTTATGGTTCATCACACACCTCGGGTGTGAAAAAAGCTTTATAACACACAGTCACCTATGCATTATTCTCTATTCTCTATTTAGAAAATAAAACAAGCCATATATATAAATTATTGTATGCTAATGATCCATTGGCTAAATTGGTATAATTTGCCATGGTGTGATTAATACATTACGCACTGGCTAAAGCTGGCAAGTTGCCCTGACATTGCAAATGTTAAATGAAATTCTGCAATCAAATCAAAATGGTTTTATCAAAATATGAGGTATTTCTAAAATTTGCAACAAATTTGAGACTTATGTATGTATATGACTTACTTAAACAGGGATATTAATATGATTGAGTAGCACAGAAATCCGTCACTAAAATCATTCCGCGTCTAAAGAATTTATTATATAAAAACAGATTAAAAGAGACCGGTCTTTTTGCATTACACCAAAGAAGACAGAGAGGTGACATGTTACTCCTTTACAGATTACTTCAGTCACCTGACCTAATTAATCAGCCCAACCTGGGCTTTAGCAATAGTAGGGAGAACCTCAGCTCTCACAACCACAAATTAGTTGTCCCTAGAGCATCCACTACAAAGAGGGACAACGTTTTCACTGTGAGAACCGTAAAAGCCTGGAATAGACTGCCAAAGGAGGTGGTTGAAGCAAATAGTCTCCAAGAGTTTAAAAACAGATTGGATACACTATTGTATTCTAGGAATCTAACAGTATAAAATAACCAGCCTACATGGGAGACAATCCAGATGGGCCTAATTGCCCCCTTGTGTCCTCCTAGCCCAATATTAAACCCAATATTACATGTGACACTCTTAATGATGTTATATATTTTTTTCAAATAAAGTAAAAAACTATTACTGTTACTACTACCTCTAAGAGACACCCTCAGTGTCCCTATAAATACACAATATATGAAAAAATGTAATACTCTAGTTAGGGTTAAAGTGAAAACAGTAGGGAAATGTGGCTTTATGATTTCCAACTACCACACCCCACTCCACCTTTACAGGCAGCAAACCAGGTGGGGTGTGCCTTTAGGTTCTCCAAACCTAACACTCACCCCATTCATTCAGTAAATAAGCTGAGATGTGTACAGTGTATAAGAATGGGGCACACCCCACACCTGGTTTGCTGCTTACAACGTGAGGGGTGGGTTGTTAGGGTTTGAAACTCTAATGCCACATTTCACTACTTTTTTGCTATAACCCTAACTAGTGTATTAACGGAGTTTTTTTTTGCAATGAATTTCCTTACTTTTTGAGATAATATAATCATATCCTTATTTCCATCCCTATTTTTTCACATAGTTTGATCGTATCCTTATTTGCCTGTGGGATAGCAGCTCTCCCATCCCTCCATAAATGCATATATGTATATTGCTGTGGAAGAGTAGGCCCTGGAGGGACATGTGCTTCATTTTGTAAGACAAGAACAACCACACTGTCAGCATAGCCCTCTTATTGGGCCCTTACAAATAAACTTAATGCAACAAACATACAACACTGCTACGTCACCTGGATACATAACTGGCTATATGGACGTAGTCAGTGGGTAGCTACAGATGGACATCTATCCAACTGGAAACTAATATGTAGTGTTGTTCCACAGGGTTCAGTTCTGGCTCCATTAATTTTTCACATTTTCATAATAGATTTGTCTCTTAATATAGACTGTTGGGTAATCAAGGATGCTAATGATTGCAAGATGGGAGGCCTCTGTAACACCATAGATGAAATTAACACACTTCAAAGTGACTTAGATGAAGTTTCCAATTGGTCTAATAACTGGGGAATGTCCTTCAACTTAAGCAAATGCAGTGTCATTCACTTTGATACTAATAACCCAAAAAATAACTATATACTTGATGATCAAATACTAAAAAAAACAGCAGGTTGAAAAAGATCTGGGCATCATAGTATCTAATAATTTTACTTTTGACAAACAAATTATGGAATACATAAACAAATTACAGAATACATGAACAAAGCAAACAGAGTATGGTGGTCAGTTAGGCACAACATTAATTCAAGACACCAATCAATCATCCTATCTCTATAGAGGGCATACATTCACCCACTTCTGGACTATTCCTCCCAACTGTGGTCCCTCTACAAAAAAAGAGATATCGCACTAATCAAAAAAATCCAAAGAAAAGTAACTAAATATGTATAGGGATCTGGGTCACTAAGCTATCATGAAAGACTTAAACATTTTGATCTAATGTCCTTAGAAGTAAGAAGACTGTGCAGTGATCTTCTATTCTCCAGGGAAGCAATTAGGTGTCAACAAATTATGACTGTTGTAGGATTAGAATTCAAACAAATTAACTTCAAGACTAGGGGACACCCATTGCAACTGGAAAGACAGGGATTCATAACCACCAAAAGAGTCCATTTTTTCTCTCAAAGGTTTATTAGGACATGGAATGCACTTCCAACATCTATGGTTATTTGTGATAATAAACAAACTTTTAAAAACAATCTAGACAATTTCATTCTTTCCAACAACTATCTTTGTTTTTATGGGTAGATGACAGGAGCTGGCCATAGGCACTACTGTTCTCTTGCTCCTTTCCTGTCCTTAGTAGTAATCCTTAGTAGTGATCTTTATTACCTCACCTCATGGAGGCATTAGTGAACCTTTCAAACTCCCTGGCAAAATGTGATTGTGCGCCACCTCAATGTCACTCCATGCCACATGTGCAAAAATACATCTTTGGCAGAATTTGAAGAATGACAGCTATCATATTCATGAGGTGGTATAATAAAAAGGCTATGTTGCAAGTTTGGGGTCAAAACATTTAAAATTATGAAAGTTACAAGCGTGCATAGCAAAATTTCAATGAATGTGCATAACATTGCTATTTTGGCATATTGTGAGCCCAAATCTTCCACATACCCTTCTTATAACCCCACCTCATGAACAAGGGTGGTGAAAATTTTCAATTCATGACCAAAAGGTGATTTCACCAAGCAACTGTAAAATCACCTTTCGGGCTGGATTTGCATAATTCCACTGACATTGTTCTTGAAGTGGGGTCTCAAAAATGACATTTAGAAATTTGGTTTCAAAATATAAAAAAATGGCCAAGTTATGCGCTAGAGTTGGAAACCCCATTGAAATACCTCGAACCACACATACCTTATTTCTCATATAGCAGGCGCCGGTTCCAGCAGCAATACACGTCTTCCATCGGACAGTGGATCTTCACACTGGGATCGGTTCAGGTGAGTGAGGGTGTGTGGGGGTTCTAGCGGGTTCGAGGTGGTGGGTGCTCAGTGGGAGGTCAGGATAGGGGTGGAGTCATATCACAGATGGACCATTTGTTTTACAGATTTAAAAGAAATATGCACCGAGGGACCATTTTCTTATTTTCAGGTTCCAAGGGACATCGGAGGGCACTACACACCAGGGCATGCATAAAGATGAACAGGGATGCCCATCATTGGGCAGGGGCACCTCTAGATACCAGGGAAAACTGTACATTTATGGGGTCGGGCATTGGAAGGTGGGGGGGTGCCACTAGACGCCAGGGATTCATTAACGTATTTATGGGGATGAGAATATGTGTGAACTGGAGGATACAAAGTATAGTTACAGGTTGTTCCAGTGTCTCTTCATGAAATTCTGTTTTTCATGGCACCACAGCCATGATAATTCATTTATTGGTAACCTGCATGAAAAACACAAACAAAATAATAAAGGGACTTTTTATTATATATAAATGGAACTTCCAGATAGCAGAAAACATGTATATGATTTATGATTAGATTATCAAGTTTAGCTGCACTGACATTTAAATTGGCACAATTGAGAAAGGTCTTGTCAGTTGTTACATCGGGAACTCACACACTTAACCAAACGCCATCATGCCCCCACTGAAAACAATATGATTATCGGGAGAAGACTTCTTTAATGACTTGAGTCATTAAATAAAAAATGGTAAAGAAGCTATAAAAACCTCAGAATCGGAAGATAAAATACCACCTCATGCAAATGGCTCATGGACCCATCTGGATGCTGTGAGGTAGCACAAAGATAAGTTTTACAATACTCTAATACTGCTGCTTTAAATCTAAACTGAAGCTCCTTACTTTTTTGTGTCTTGCTGGACTTAAATAACAAATGAAAGTCCAATTTCTTACTGAAAGATCTGAGAGTAATTCAAATTTGAGAATTTTTAAAGCTCCCTGCAAAGGAACAAGGACTTCCCCCCTCCCAAAGTATAATTTTTTGTGACTCGTGATACGAAAAAAGATTCTTTTTTGTATCATGAGTTATGAAAAAAGATTTATAATCCTAAAAAACAATATTTGAAGAGCATGTCTCTAATGCTTAAGTGCAAAATCCAGCTAAAGGGGTCCCAATAAGCAAGCTACATTTGATGGTTACTCTCCAGAATGTCATTTTTGTGGTTTTCCAAATTTGAATTTTTAGGGAAAAACTGCAAAAGAAGATGATGACACACAAAAAGCAGATTCTTTCCCTCATGAAAAAGGACCCCCATGTAAAAACTTCATACAGCTATTTTGAAATACTTACTGAGGATGCTCAGAACCCCAATTTTTTAAATGTAATAGCTTTGGAACGGATTAATATTTTTTCACCAAACCACCATAGAAAATAATTCTGAGCCTAGACCTTTCTACTCCAAAAATTTCAGACTAAAATTCTAAACCATCTGGGTGTTTTGTGATGGCAAAAAAATACCCCCAGCAAAACACAGCTATTCTTTTTTATATTTTTCCACTATCTGCATCTCAGAATCCACACATCCAAACAGAATTAAACTTGGAAAACCAAGAGATCTACCACACAAGATCGTGCATGCAAAAGTTTATGCATATCCATTGAATGATTGTGAAGACATTAAAGTGCAAAAAGTGGGTTTAACATTAAAGTGCCTACTCAACCCTAACTATAGTGGTGCTACCACGCCACTGTAATATAAAATAAAGCACTACCACTATTATTGTTTCCTGTAAAAGTCAGCCTAACTGTCCCTATAAAGACATAAATGTATAAAATATAAATAGATAAAATAAAACACTAGCACTACTACTAATATTTGTATGAAACAACCTAAGTGCCCCTATGAATATAATTTTTTTAAAAATAAAGCACTAACACTACTACCGTAAGAGACACCTATAATGACCCATATACACATAAGTGTGGACTGCCTGTGCACCATGGATCCATGGTGCATAAACAACCCTATGACAGAATGCCATGCTTTGGGGTCCAGCACACCCCCAGGGGCATTCACAGAAGTGACATGCATGATGTGCTCCTTCTGCACAAGATCCCCATGTCTGAACTTCATACCATTCACAAAGACGTGGAGTGCTGGTTAAGAGGGATGCAGAATACAGCAATGAGGACCCTGCTGTATCTTTTGAACACTCCCCCAATTACAATTGCTGACAGCGGTTGGATGAAGAATCCTCCCATTGTGCTGCCCCAGTTCTCTGGGCTGATAGGGAGGGCTGAGGGTAGCCATTCGAGCACTTACCCATCTTTTTCAATTTTGAGCATCCCATGCCTTCTCAGAATCCCCTGCTCCATACAGAGCAGGGGATTCACTAGGGAGCTGACCTGTGTTCCTCAATCTATTCCTCCCCGTGCAGCAGCGTGCCAGGAGGATTGGGCTGCTGACAGACACACAGCAGTGGCCAGCATTTATGCATGCTGGCCAACACACTCCTATCTGGGGTGCAGAGCTATGTAAGCTGGGTACGCACGAATTACTCATACTCATCCCAGCACTGGTGCATCTTCCCATTGCCCCTATAACTATATAAATATATAATAAAATAAAATAATAATTCTTTATTTGTATCGCGCCTTTCTCAAAACCAAGGCGCCTTTACAACAACATTCAAGTAAAATAAAATAAACAGTGATCCAATAACTGCTGAATTCATAAAATACAATAAAATGTCATCATCAGGGGTAAGTCATTAACCACAAATGGGTCTTTAAGGCCTTTTTAAATATAGTATATAAATATATTGGATACAGACAATACTGGATGGGCAACTATATGCACAACCAGAGTGTCCTGCCACAGAGGGGTTCTGATTCCCTCTGACCTCAAGAGAGAAGCTCGAGAGGTCTATGGGAATCAGAACCCCAAAGTGTTAGAACATATTGGTTTTGCATAGTTGCCCATCCAGTATTTTTTTATTGTGTATACTGCTCCCCAAATAATTTCTTTCTGTTTTATCACCTTTTTTATATAAAAAGAGATATTGTTCACTGCTGCATTTTATTCCAGAGCTCTGGACTGGTTGGTAAGCTCAGTGGTGTGGTTATTAGGGACCAGACATCTGTGCATGTACAGCATAGTATTTTCATTGGCTGTTAATCGCATTTGGGAGGGATCTATAAAAAAAAATTGGCACCTGAAGTTCTCACTCAGCGAAAAACCAGTTACTGGGGGAAACTACTTTTAATTTTGTGAGTAGATTTAAGTATCTTGTTGATCCTCTATTTGTTTTTTGTATAATTAAGATATCTGGTTGAGCCTCCATTTTTTTTATTTTTACTATCTGATTGAACTTGTATCTGCGGGATTTGTTTGAGTGATTGTGCCACCACGATGAGTGTCTATCTGGTTGCACCTGCAGTTTCTGTTGCCTCAGTTAAACTGTGGCTCACACACTTATAGAAATAGCTGAAATCTTGTTGTACCACAGTAGGGTATTATCGCGTTCCATGACCTCAGAACTGTGGTACAACATTTTAGCTAAGATGGATTTATGTGCACAGCAAGCCCTCACTATACACTATATAAATAAATAACATACACCTATTTCTACCTGTAAGACACACCCTTGGTAGACCTATAGATATATACTACATAAACTGATAAAATAATGCCTTTCCACTACTACTAATACTACTACTACTACTACAGTACCTGTAAGAGACACCACATATGGCATAAGTAATGGTCAGATTTAGAATATGCAATTTATCATCATAAGTGAGGGGGCAGGACCATAATTCATGAGTGGCAGAGCCACAAGTAAGTTAAGAAAGTTCTGCCCACTCACAAGTGAGGATAACATATTCTGAGTGAGGCCATTGTGTGTCCAATTTATACAATGTATTTTAAATTCCAGAGTTTTCTGATTAGTTCTTTTAATGAAGAATGAACTGTTTCTGTTTGATTTCACTGCTCTGTTTTGAGTGTAGCAGAGATCATTGTGATGTCATCAGCCATTGTTCAAGATGCTTTCCCATTGGTTAAGAGCTCCTTTGTGACCAACCCCAAGTGATGATAAATGGTGATGACCCACCTGGAGTAATGATAAATGATTTATTATAAGTTTAGGTCTTCAGGCCATATAAATAAATAATTTATCTGTAAGGTTTCATTCTCACCTACATTGTTTCAATAAATACATAAAATAAAGCACTGCTTCTACATGTAAGAGATACCATAAGTGCCTATTTAAATATATAATATACAAAAATATTAAACAAACACTACCACCACTGCTACTACTACAATCTGTAAAAGGCACCCTAAGTGCCCCTATAAATTCAATAGTATATAGGGGAGTGTGTATTACAAAGCTATGATACGATCGAGAAGTTCTGGGGACATGTGAACCTCGTGAGCAATGCTTGAGAGGCTCCAACATGTCCCCAGAACCTTGAGATAGTATTATAGCCAAGAAATACACACTCCCCTTATCTGTTATTTTTTTTGTAATATATGGATCCATGCTGCGGCTTTCAGCTGGTGGCTCAGACGGTGTCCCACTGCTGCCCATCCCCAGAGCTGCATGTAAAACCTTAAGGGGCATTTAAGCAAAGAGCCATGGGCGTGAGTTTAGTGGCTGGCCTCAGCTACTGCTGATGCCCCCTCCACCCGGTTTTTCTTAGAAAGCCACTTGGGACATTTTAGCAATAGCCACAATGAGGCTTCACTGACTTGTGGTCCCTGAAGAGCAGATTGGCTTTTACTGTACTCGACAGTCACAATAAAAGCCAGCTTGCACTCAGATGTGTGCACTTGCTGTGGCACGCGTGCTGGGCATTTGATCTCATAATAACATTGTTTTAATCCAATGACAGTATTACGAGATCTCGTAATACTGTTGTTGGATTGAAAAAGTAGTATTGTGAGGATGTTTTGGATACTTTTGGATACTAATATTTCGAGTATCCATATATTACAGACAAATAAAATATAAATATGTAACATAAAGCACTACCACTACTGCAGTACCAATACCAGCACAAGACACTGTAAGTGCCCTTATAAATAAATACTCTGCATATTACAAGGGGAGGCTCATGTACATAAGTTTGAAAATATTTTTTGATAGTTTTTTTATTAAAGATTGGCTAAAGGGAATGTAAATTAGTCCAAATCAGTAATCACAACCATCTATTTAAAGTCATATCTATTTATTATTGGTGTACTATGCCAATAATGGTATGTTATGGTACTTATACCAAGGAGCTGGTCATGACATTTTCCATTTCCTATGGGGTGCCTTTGCTTAGAAGAGTCTCACTATGACAACATTTGAGAACTAATGCTGTATAGAAATTTTTTTCTCAAAATGTAAATTTAAAGGTCAGGTACCACACATATTTACTTTTCAGAATAATGTGGAGGGAAGGGGTGTGGATGATATAAGTTTCTTTTTTATCTCTCAGAATAAATTAACCCACCCCTTACATGGTGGGTAGTGTAGTGTGGCAATGAAGGCTGGGTCTTCAAATTCAATTAGCTTTGCACTAACAGTCTAAATTCAATTACTTCTTAGGAGAAGAGTTCTATGAGACATCACCCTATGAGCCTGTGACATTTCGACTTTCTGACATATTTCGGCTCGCTTCAATCATCTCAGGTAAGAAAATATTATCTCTCTTTCCCCTCTGTCCTTGTGACATCTGTGAGTTATTTCAAAATAGCAGCTTGTACAATTTCCCAAGGCAGGACCAGTGGAAAGGATTCATGTGGTACTGTGCCCACCTGATGATTCATTAGTCAGCAATAAACAGTTGCTGAAGGAATGAGCTTAAGTCAGCTTGAGTTGTAGGCCTGATGGGAATGCCACTGACAGCTGAAGAAGGTGGAAACAGCAATTATTATTAATAAGGACTGTGAAGAAAGAGGCTGACAGAATGGCATGGTGGGTCACGTAGTATGAACAGGGGTTGAATTCTGGCTGATATGTTCAGACATATATCCTTAGTCAAATTGATTACAATCACCTACCATGCAGTGGGATGGGCGGAAGAAGCGGATGGGCCTGTGTTCCTTCCATTACTGCAATAACGCAGTATGTTACTCTGAAATTTAAAGTCCATTATTCAGCTACAAAAACAGAAAGTCTGGAAAAGTGTATTGGATTTATCAGTTAATAAGGCCTCTGAGATATGTCTCTTATGTATGTTAATTCCGCTGCTGAGGTTACTCTTAAGGTTATAAGAGTGGTCTCATTTACATTCTTAGGGTATGAGAGCCGCAAACTGAAGGTGGCTAATTCTGGTGCCCTAAGGATGTGAGTGAGACCACTCTTACAACCATAACAGTGGCATTGGTGGCGGTATTAATAAATTATTCACTGAGCTTGATTAATAATATATTACATTTAAAAAAAAAATCTGTCCCAAATGTGCCTGTTTTCAGGTCAGCTACGTGTGAGACATTCTACACAGAACAAGAGTGTCTCATGCACAGAGAAAAGGAGCACTATGATTGGTCGTGAAAGCTCCCTTAACCTAAAATTGTATAATGAGAGTTATGTTAGAGGGTTTACTGAGAGAGTCATGAAGTGAAGTAGAACAGAGAAGATCTGGCTGCCCACACCAGACAAGATGATTCTCTTATTCAATAAGAGGCACCCTCAGATGTCCTATTAACTTATAAATCACATGAGTTAGCTGGAGTGATTTATAAGTTTTACTTAGAAACATAGAAACATAGTAGTTGACCGCAAGATAAAGATTGCAAGGTCCATCCAGTCTGCCCATTTTTTCTACCTTTTTATTCATAGGCCTTTCCTCCATCAATGGCCTATCTATTCATACTCATCTGTATGCACCCTTATGCCTGTCCCATGCCTGTTTGAAGCCCTGCACTGTATTTATATCTGCTATTTCCTGAGGTAGGCCGTTCCATGCATCCACCACCCCTTCTGTGAAAAAGAACTTCCTCACATTACCCCTTAATTGGCCTCCCTCTAATCTCATGCTGTGTCCTCTTGTCCTGTTATTTTTCTTATATTGAAACATGTTAGACTCTTTCACCTTGTTAATGCCCTTAAGATATTTGAATGTTTCAATCAAATCAGCTCTCTCCCTCCTTTGCTCTAGGGTATACACAATGAGCTCCTTTAATCTGTCCTCATATGTTTTTTGATGCAGTCTCTGCACCATTTTAGTTGCCCTTCTCTGAACTGCCTCCATTTTGTTAATGTCCTTGTGCAGATGCGGCCTCCAGTACTGCACGCAGTACTCCAGATGGGGCCTAACCAGTGTCTTGTAAAGAGGGATTATTACCTCCCTCTTATGACTTGTGATACCCCTACTAATACACCTCAACATCCCTCTAGCCTTATCTGCTGCTTTAGTGGTCTGCTTGGATGATTTCAGGTCATCTGTGATGATGATGCCCAAATCTGTTTCTCCCCTTGTGATTGCCAGTGACTCCCTTCCCAACCTATAGGTAGCTTCAGGGTTTCTCTTCCCTATGTGCATGATCTTGCACTTCTTTGTGCTAAACCCCAGTTGCCACTCTTCAGACCACTTTGCCAGTTTGTCCAGATATCTTGTCATTCTGCCCACCCCATCTGGATCAAC
This sequence comes from Neoceratodus forsteri, assembly GCA_016271365.2. NCBI lineage: Eukaryota > Metazoa > Chordata > Ceratodontiformes > Ceratodontidae > Neoceratodus > Neoceratodus forsteri. The sequence continues at coordinate 176,959,630 of JADMNL010000026.1, read as the reverse complement.
TGCTTTTTTGAAGATCTTGGTGTCACCTGCAAACAGGCAAACCTTACTCTCCAGTCCATCTGCAACGTCACTGATGAAGATATTGAAGATGACTGACCCCAGGACTGATCCCTGAGGTATCCCACTTGTGACTTGCATCTCTTCTCACTGTATACCGTTTACCACCACTCTCTGTTTTCTGCCTGCCAACCAGTTTGTCACCCAGTTGACCAGCTTCTGACCCACCCCGCCCCAAGCCTACCCAGCTTATTAATCAATCTTCTATGTGGAACAGTATCGAAAGCTTTGCTGAGGTCAAGGTAGGCAACATCAACTTGCACCTCCTTGGTCCACCACTCTGGTTACCCAGTCAAAGAAATCTATGAGATTAGTTTGACAGGGCCTTCCTGTTGTAAACCCATGCTGTCTTGGATCCTGTGCTCCTATGGATTCATTTTTATTTTAGAGAAACTAGTGTAATGCTCCTACTCTACTAATGGCCTCTGAAGTGGAAATGTCTATTTTAACCTTCCCACATGCAGTGACAACTGTATTGAGAATCAGAAGTCCTCCAGTTCTGAGCTCTGATTGGCTGAAATCACATAAGTCTTACCATGTGGCTTTGAGTGTTTCAACACATTCTGTCTGTGATAAGCTTGTGGGCAGGGACATAGTGAAGTGAGTAGCTGAGGAGCAGAGAGAGTAGAGTAGACGCAATTAAACTAACTACTGATGCTCACGGCATAAATGTCAAAACAGATGACTGGTGCTTATGCTCTATAAATATAATCTTAACATAAGATTATGTATTTTGATAAGAACAAAATAAACCAAGTGGCAGATGAGCTTCACCAGGCATTCACCCTGTCATTAGATAAATACAGTATGTTCACTGTGACACATCCAAATGGACAAGAATACCTTAGAGCAAACATGAGGAATAATTCAACAAGTGAAAAAGACTTGATTTTCTGTCACATTTCAATTGTGCTTTTTATTTTCAGGCTATGCCACCATCACAAATCCAACATTTGGCTGGCTACCCTGCTACATTTTTTTCAAGGGAAGGAGGTCCTATAAATTCAGAAAATATAGATTTTATAAACCAATTTCACATAGGGGATAAAAGTTGCACTAACACATGTATCTTCCACATTTCTTAAATCAACATTCCTTATTAACAGTTTAAACAATGAATGAAGGTGAAACTCACCAGGAGTTAGAATCATTTCATAAAATTAACTTTTAAATCAGTGGGACATGTTACTCAGCTTGCAACCAAGGTGGAAAACTGTTGCCCTGTGCATGGCATGCTGTGTTCACTTCCTCCATGCCTGTCTGAGACTGCCACCATCATGGTGTTGTGATGTCACACACTGCATGAGCTTCTGATTGGCACCATAAATGCCATATGCACTCCATCTGCGTGCTAGTTGACAGTGGGTAACAGAACCATCTGTCCAATCACAACCTCCCAAAAACCCATAAAATGCTGTTAAATATATTTATTTAGTTTAGTTTAGTTGTTTTTTTTTTTAACCAGGTATAGCACACTAAGATATATATGTCAATAAAGCAGGTAATGCATACTCAATCAATCAATCGATCAAAATGTTTATTTAACCAGGCGAACATCATTGAGCAAGCTAATTTTCAAGATGGACCTGGACATAAAACAATAAGACAGTAAAGGACATCGAGGTTACAGCAGTACCAGTCAACGAGAGTAGAACTGGGGTCAGGACAACTAACAATATAATGACAATCAAGGAAGAAGAATCTGAGAACATACAGTAGAACCACCACATAACAGCTGCATATATATTGACATATAGACCTTGACACTGAGCAGGGGTAATCATGGAAGGATACATGCTAGTTGGGGATGAGTTATCCTATAGGACAGCAACACTAATATGATAAGCTAGGGTGGTATACTGAGAAGAGTAGGAAGGGTAAAGGGGAGGAAGGAAAGTAAGTGGTCAGCAATTACCCTTAGTAGGTACAAGTTGAAGCAAAAAGAACGGAGAGGGCAGAATGGTGAGGGGACAATAATGGCAGAACTTTGATACATGGTACGAGGCTAGGCTCCAGGAGGACATCAAAAACTGGAGAAATGGCAGCTGTCAATGGAAACAGTTACAGACTTCCCTGAAGGAGCGATTGTAACTTGATTTGAATGCTGCTAGACTGATAGGGTGGAACAGTTTCAGAGTTTCTTGCAACTTATTCCACAACAATGGTAGCATACAGCTTATGGCAGACCGGCCAAACCATGATCTGACCTTGGGCACAGTCAGAGAAATATACTGAGCACTTCTCAGCCCATACTTAGATATGATTCTTAATGGTAGACAGTATGAGATATAAGAGGGTAACTTCTGAGTGATGGCACTATAGGTCCACACAGCAGCATTTCTCTGTCATCTAAACCTTAAGAAAGGCCAACCCACAGCTGTATATAGAGCGCAGTGATGAGTTGAGTAAGGGAGATCCATGATAAACCTCAAGGCTCGGTGATAGAGTGTGTCCAGTTTAGTTAGCTTAGTAGTAGGACCTTGACTATATAGAAAGTCTGCATAGTCAATCAGGGAGAGAAATGTGGTTTGCACCAATCTCTTCTTCGCATCCTTGGTGAGAAAGTGCTTAATCCTATAAGACAGACCAAGTCTCTTTCTGAGTTTTTTCAACAGCTCCTCAATGTAATCAATGAATAAAAGTTTGTGGTCGATCCAGACCCCTAGATATTTAAATTTGTCTACGAATTCCAAAGGTTCACCAGGTAGGGTGGTAATCTGTGGAAGCGTTCCATTAGTAGATGGATTTGTTACATGAGAAAGGGTTAAAAAAAGCATAGCCTTAGTTTTTTTGGTGTTTAAAAGTAATTTCTGATATAGGAGCCATAGGTGCAATTGGTTGAATTCCTGCTGTAGATCACTACAGGCTGATCCAAGATTAGATCTGCTGACATAAAGCACAGTATCATCAGCGAAGAGGTGAATGTTAGCGTCTTTGATACTAGCATCAGTGCTGTTGATATAAATTGTGAAAAGCAGGGTGCCCAATATAGACCCCTGTGGTACACCTCTCAGAAGTGGTTTTAGCAGAGATAGTTCCCTTTACACTTTTACCTGTTGGAATCGACCAGTGAGGTAGTTAGAGAACCATGTCAGTGTCTGGGGGTCCAGTCCGATATTCTAAAGAGAAAACAGGAGCAAGCTATGGTCGACTGTGTCGAAGGCCTTACTTAGGTCTAAGAAAACTGCACAAATAAATTGCTTTTCATTCAGCTCATGCTGCCAGTCATCTGTCACCTTTGCCAATGCTGAGATGGTGCTGTGCCGTGGTCTGAAGCCTGATTGTAGGGGATTCAACAGGTTAGATGATTATAGGTAGTTCCTAAACTGCGAACTCACTAGTTTCTCCAGCTGTTTAGACAGGATGGGAAGCAGGGAAATAGGTCTATAATTATTTAGGTCACTGGGATCTCCAGATTTGAATAGAGGGACCACATGGGCTGTTTTCCATAAGGGAGGGATGTTTTCTTGTGAGAGTGATAGGTTAAAGAGGTGCGTGATTGGCACCGCCAGTACATGAGTACTGATCTTCAGAAAAAGGGTTAATAAGGTCAGCCCCAGTGCTTTTCCTGTCATCTAGCTGTAATAGTAATTATTCCACCTCTTTCAAGGTTACAAGCTGTAGAGAAAAAGTTCCACCATTGTTGTAAACTTTGTGATCCTGCACAGCCAATTGGGCATGGAGGTTGCTTACAGGAGAGGAATCAAAAGCTAGACCTGCAGTGGCAAAGTTATTATTGAGCTAATCAAGGATAGTATTCCTGTCAGAGACTGTAGTGGAACCAATTGTGATTTTTTTTGGCAATGAATTTACAGATGTGGAGCCTTCTAACTCCTTTAAGGTTTTCCAGAATTTGGAAGAGCACTTTGTGGAGGATTCAAGTTCAGTATGATAGAAGTGCACTTTGGCTTCTCTGATCATTTTAGTGCACATATTCCTAGCTGTCCTAAAAAGAGCCCAGTCCTTCGGAAGTTTGGTTTCACGTGCAAGTTTCCATAGCTGATCTCTTTTAAGCAGTAGGGCCTTCAGGTCAGCAGTAAACCATCGACAGGAGTTGGCCTTCACCCTGATTTTAGTACCTGGTGCATTCTTGTCCAGTACCCCATAACGATATTTTGGAAAATGCTATGTGCTGTGCATACAGATTTTGCAAGGTAAAAGTCTTGCCAAAGCAGGGAGTCTCGCAAATCCAAGGTGAAAGCATTAGCATCGAAGTTTCTTCTGCTTCTCTTCAGGGTGGGCTCAGCGACAGAGGGCAGCTTAGGTGTAGCCCTTATGCAGGCAATAAAACAATGGCCACTGATATCAGAGAACAGGACCCCAGCACAGGAGAATAGGTGTGATTTATTTACTATAATGAGATCCAGCAGTGTACTGTTAATAGGGTTCTTTTTATTGGGGCGTGTAGCTTCAGAAATCAGTTGGGACAGACCTAGGGAGTCACAGATAGATTTAAGGGGAGTGGAGGCATTAGATAGCCAATCCAGGTTAAAGTCACCCAGAATAATGAACTCGGATGACAGTGATTCCAGGGAGTTGCTTAGGTGGGACAATAGTTGAAGTCCCACAGATGGGGGCCTATAGCATCCTATTACGCAGAGGGATATCTTATATGCAATCTCACCTTGAGGGTTAGGCATTCAAACTCTTTCTGAATTGTAGTTAAGTCAATGACAGTGGCATAAAATGAGTTTTTAATACATATGACAACTCCTCCTCCTCTAGACTGCCTGTCTGTTCTAAACAAGGAATAGAAAGGAATATATACCTCCTGATCCATAGTTCCAGATTTGAGCCACGATTTGGTAACCACCAAAACATCAGGTGAGGTATGACAAACCCATGTCTGAACAGATGTAAACTTTTTACGTAGACTGTATGCACTGACGTGCATGAAACTCACACCGTTACAGCTCGCTAGATCAGCAGGGGAGGAAATAAGTGCTGGTTATACCAGGATTAAGTTCAACATTACCTGAGCATAGAAGTAGGATAAGCAGAAGTTTCCTGAAGGCTTCTGAGACATACTTAAGTGATCTAGCCCTTTTGTACTTGCGAGAATTAGTAGGCGTAATAAGGGAGTCCTTGCAGTGGTAAGCTGGGGGGCCTGCAGCCACAAAAAAAGAGTAGTCTCACAGAAAGCATCAATGGAGATAGGGAAAAGTGGGCAGGGGGTATGCCTTCCCATGTTAGGACAGGAAACGTACTAGCCTGCCACGGTGTTTGCATAACCGACTCCAACCTAGCGAACCTAGGTGTGCACTTGGGCCATTCAGAGTAATTGTAGGTATTCTGGCCAGCTGTGGGAGAATGGAGATTGGGAGCACCAGAATGAATGAGCTTAGATTCAAGGGGTGGTACATACAGTATGGTATACAAGGAGGTAGGATACAATAGTCAGAAATAATGCTGACCTCATCTTGAAGTGCTATCCCAAGAGATACTGAGATGCTTGTATAAATGTGACCAGGAAGATCCAAGGGGGGAGAAGTGTAACAAAATCAAGGAAATTTAGGATGTACCATTAGAACAATAGTATGGAATATAATAACCAGTCAGGATACTGTAGCCTGAAGTGGGCTTGGTTATTATATATTTAAAGGTGGCCTGGGAGGGGGTGGAGGGATGGGACAAAAAGGATGCGGAGGGGTTTAGATAGAACAGGAGAGAGGGGGAGGGTTCCAATTAAACAATATCTCAAAAGAGCTGTATTCACTAAATTAAATTGGAGGGCGTGCTGCAGACAGTAAGCGAGGCACCAGCTCTGTCTGCTGGGGCCAGGGGAACAAAGCTAGCTAAACAGTGGCAGTTTTAGGGGACAAAGGAGGAATTACAACTACAAGCACCAATTTCTGCCTAGCAATCAATATATTTTTTTTTTGTTTAACATCCAAATTAACTTCCACACTATCACAATGAATGAGCAGGCTTAACAGTGCATTTGAACCAGAGCTTTAGGAATGTCAGGCTGTAGTGCTTCAGCTAGTAACACACTACTACAGGTCAGTAATTGGAGACTGCGCTCGAGAGAATTCTAAAAGTAAATTTAAGGGCAGAGAATACAGGGGGCAACAGAGAAGAAGAACAACCAGAAAGGCAAAAGTGAGAAAAAATAAATAATCACGGCAGCTTTACTTTAGCACAGTTAGCTTACAATTTAGTGCTAAAGAGTTGAAAATACCAGGCAAGTTCAGCCGACCAGTCAGCAAGTTCCACGCTGATGAACAGCCAATCAGCTGCACACCATGCGAAGGCACTAAAAATGAAGGGAACTAAGAAGGGACCTATGGCTTTGGGATCACCAGTGCTGTGTCCAGTTGCCATACCTGATGTTGGGACCCTGGGTTGAGCTTGAGGTTAGCTGGCTCCACATGCCATGGAGGCACTGGTCTCAGAGGTAGGACTGCAGGATGTGGTTCAGCTCAGCGAGCTTCTCAGGACCCTGATGCTGGGACCTTGGATTGGGCTTGAGGGTAGCTGGCTCCACGTGTCGAGGGGGTGCTGGTCTTGGAGGTAGGACTGCAGGATGTGGTTCAGCCCAGTGGGCTTCTAAGGACCCTGATGCTGCATAAACACAAGGACCCCTGTGCACAACAGTATTGATTGCCTACATGGCATAGGCAATCCTAATTCAGAATGCTGAGAACCAGAGGTCCAGCAGGCCCCCCACAATATTCACGAAAGGGGCATATGCCCCTTGTGCACATGATCTCCCAGCTGGTCATGCAGCTATGAACCATGGGCAGTCTGAGGGCATGTCTTGGGCTGTGCCTGCACTCTGTGCCATTCATGATGGTGTGGAGTACTGGGCAATGGTGGGCAAAGGATATGGCAGAGAGGACCCTGTCATGTCTTTTACATGTCCCCCATGACACCTGCCGGCTGCGTTGGGACAGGAAATCCCCCACTGGTATGCCAAGGCCCACCCACTGGAATGACTAGGAGGACTGGGGGCATCCAGTCGGGCACTCACCTGTACATTTATTACACATAAGACCCATGCCTACTCAGAATCCCTTGCTCACACAGAGCAGATGAGCCACTAAGGGACCCAGGCCTGGCATCTGATTGGATGCCCACCTGTGTTCCTTGATCTGCTTCCCATGATCCTGCATGCTGGGAGTCAGGGGTCACAGACAGGCACCTTGTGATGGCAAGTGGTTGTGTATACCATGCACCCTTCACCTCTCCCTGGGTGTATAGCTATGGGGGCCGGGTATGCTCAAATCGCACATAACCAGCTAACAATAGTACATAGGCTCCAAAAGGTATACAAAACATAAATATATCTCTGGTGAATGAATCACAAACAATTTTGCTGCAATGTATGCAGTGTTAGCCATTATCAAAACTATATCGAAGAAAACAAAAACAAACCAATGAGAGAACTTGTAGAAATCATTTGAGAGACAATAATTAAAGGTAGGGACTCATGTGAAATTCCAGATTAGATAGCTACATCACTAATTGAAGACAAACCTATAATTCCTGTTTTTTGCAGTATTTATAGTCCACAAGCCAGCAAGATCACCTCCAGGTTGTCCCACAGTCTCATTTCTTTGTGATTCATTCAACATGTATACTGTATTTATATTTTGTATACCTTTTGTGTTAAGTCCACACTGTGTGTCCCACGCACTGAATAATGGCAAGCTTAGCTATTTACTCAGTGTTTGTGTACTCTCAACTGGCCTCCCTTCCTATCATTGTATGGGAGCATACCTAAATTAAAATGGTTGGCGTAAATGATATCGAATTTTAACTGTCAGCTAACATAAATATTGAAATCTAACATTATCTGCTATATTGACATACTGTATATACTTAACACCATTTTTTGGGTTTTTGGGAGGTTGTGATTAGACCGATGGTTCAGTTACCCGCTGACAATCAGCAGTCATGTGGAGTGCATTTGGCATCTATGGTGACTGCCATATGTGCACACAGAGTGTGATGTCACAATGTCACAATGATGGCAGCCTCAAAAAAGGCGCAGAGCAAGTAAACACCACATGCCATAGCACAGGGCAGCAGTTTTTCACCCTGGACACATGCTGAATAACATGTCCCACTGATTTAAAAGTAAATTTTATGAAATGTTACTAACTCCTGGTGAGTGTCACCTCATTCATTGGTTAAACTGCTAATAATAGAAGAATGTTGATTTAACAAAAGCAGAGATATCTAACTGTTAGTGTAAAATTTATCCCCATGTGAAACTGATTTAATAATACATATTTTCAGAAATGATAGTACCACCTTCCCTTGAAAGGTTGGCACAGCAGCCAGCGAAACATTAGGCTGCAGTGACTACAGCCTTAAAGTAAAAAGCACAATTGAACTTTGATTGAAAATCTGGTGTTGTTCACTGGCTGAATTATTCATCATGCTTGCTCTAAGAAAACAATAAATCAAATTACCATTTAAATAGTGTAGAATTAACTACAGAAGTTGCTTCTCCTAAAGTGTTTCCTTGCTAAACTATCCCTTGCGGGCTAGACAAACTGGAACACACTGAACAGTTTTTGCAGCCACTCTGTGTCCTGTGCACAATAAAGAAGCTGAAATCGATATTACTGGACAGAGATTTAGCAATGTTTTTAAAGGAGAACAGTCATCACTAACAGCCCCACACCCATGTGAGAGGTTGGCCCCAATTTGCCCTTTGTGTGCAAAAATCTTTTTTTCACTGTTTATTGTGGTACAGTAGATTGTCTAAGGCTGATTTTACTGAGTTCCCAGTTGACATGTCCTGTAACCAGAAATCCCATAATCCCCTACAGCTGACATCAGAGGAGGACTGCAGTAGTGGGAGATTCAATAGCTTGCTGTACATGTGAGAGTTTCTATAAGCTCAGATATTTTGTTTGCTAGTTTCGCTGTCTACCCTGGGCTAAGTACAGTCATGGTGGACTCTACTTAGAGCCACGTGAGAACAGTGGGACCAGCAAATATCTGATCTGAGCTTATACAATCTCTAACATGCACTGCAGTCTTTTGAACCTCCCAGTGCTACAGCCCTGATTTGATGTCAGCAGCAGTTGATTCTGGGATTTCTGATTACAAGAAATGTCAGCTTGAAGGTCAGACAAATCAGCCTTAGACAGTCTATTAAACTACAGTAAACATTTAAGTAAAATATGCTTTTGCACACACAGCGCATATTGGGACCAAACCCGCAATTGGGTGTGAGGCTCTTATTGTTGATCATTCCCCTTTAAGATGCCCTGCCTACAGTTTCTTGCAGTTTATGGAAGGAATACATTTATTGCTTTTGAGAGAATGTTCTATGGCTCTTCTACCGGCATAGACAGACAACATATGTCGCAATTAGAGATATTGCAAAGTTTTAATTTGCTAGTGACGTTGGCACACATTTCTGTAAATTCACACTTTATAAATTTCATGAATTCTGCTGCAGATGCACCAGTTTCACCACAAAATTTATTTTCTAAAAACCCTGAAACTCAAAAAAACTTCCCCCTTCCAGTACGATGCAATGAGACCCCCTTCCACCTCCCCCAAAACCTTCTGTTCATGATATACCTGCCTCTTGTCCCCCACTGCCACATTTATCCCCCTTCCCTGGTTAATTGCAATAAAGTAATCAGAGTCAGGTGACTTGAGACAGTCTGTAAGTTCAATCAGTACTCTGCCCTACCCCCAGCCACATGCAAACACACTCCTCCTACCTCCCCACCCAAGTCCCACCGAGTAAGTATAAACCCCCCCACCCAACCTCCCTCTGTTCTCACTACACTCCTCTCCCCATGAACATCAAGAAAAAAAACACTTGTAATAAAGAAATCAGTCCCCTATAGTCAGTGTCCATCTCAAAATGGCACAAATAAATGAATGGTGACATCTTTGCTCCTATTAAAAACACAACAGAGATGGGTGAGATTTTTCTTCTGTCGGTGGGATTCAGCAAAATGCTGATTTTGCTTCCACAAAATTTCATGAAATTCTCACCAAAATGTTACCAAATTTTGCCAAAATTGATTCCTTTTATTTCCATCTAATTTAAAAAAGTGTTTATCTGACATGCACCAAATATGGTGTGTTGTCAGTCCCATTGCCCATACAGAATTACACCAAGGTTCAGATTTCTATCTTAAAAAAATTACTGAGTTATAAACCTTCAAACCTTTGGAAACTTTTAAATTACAGTTAACATTTACGTAAACTACATGTGTTTAAGCAAGTTGCACCAAATTTGGTGTGGTGATATTACCCATACCCATACATATGTATGCCAAGTATCAGATCTTAAGCTTTACAGGTGACAGTTATAAGCCTCCACACTTTCAGAAATTATAAAATTATATTTGTTATGTAAACTGCTGAATGTTAAGCCCCTGTACATTTAAAACTAGAGAATACCATATCAACAATGGGTTAGGTTCATTGACCCTAAACATTAGGCTTCATGGAACCACCATGGTCCAGCATCAAAATGTCATGCTGCCATGCTGATGACCCGGGTTCGGAAGCGAGCACCTGGAAGTCATGTTGGGAGGCAGGTCATAGCTAAACCTTACAATATCTATTTAGCAGTTTCTATGACTCTTCCAAGAAAGCAGGCATCTAAGTTTTCAATTATCTAGCTCCAAAGGTGGCTAAGTTGCAAGCATAGAAATATTTTCAGAAATGTTCACATGAATATTAAATTGCTAGACTTTATTCCCGTATAACATCCCCACCCTACATCCAAATGTAATAAAACTAGGGAAACTTCTAGTGCTTGTACCAGACTATATGTATGCCAGTTGTCAGAGCCATAGCTTTAACACTGATTGAATTATGGCCAATTAAAAAAGTTCAGAAAATTCCAAAACATTTTACAAAAATTCACGGAATTTCACAAAAATTCTGCAAATTCGGAATTTGCTAATTTCACCCACCTCTATGACTGGCTGAAACTTCAGCTAATAGGTTTTCCTAGGAACAAACATGCAACTATTATATTATTGGGTGACATGTTTGTTGGTAAAGCACTTTGATGCATTGCCTGATCAAGTCATATTAAAATCTGATGTTCTCCCCACCTTACTTTAGGTCTTAGCTGTTCTGTACTTTTTTATTATAAGAATATGAAATTGTTATTGAGTTAATAATTTTTATGTTGATTGCGCGCATGCGCAAGAAACATGTTGCGTCAGCTTTCTCCACCAGCAGGTTGTGGGGGCGTGGCACTGTTGTGCCCAATGCCCCCACAGCCTGCAAAGGCTTGTCCCACTTCCCCCAATGCCATGGCACACTGCTGCTGACACTAGTCCAGCCAGCGTGCCACAACTTTGTAAAAAATCAGCCGCTACAATCAGGGACCGCCTTGTCATTGCAGCATCAGCCATCCGCTACAATGAGGGAGTGACCCGTCATTGTAGGGCGGGATGTAGGACCCCTGATATTGTTTGTGAACATGGCGGTGGCTTGCCGCCATATTCACAAACAATATTACCACCATGTTTATTTGCTGGCGGGGGGCCGCTCCCGTCGACATAATATAACCCCACGTTTAATTGTCTGCCGACGGGTGCCCAATCTCCGTCAGCAGAAAGAAATTCCCTTTGTTGTTTGCTGATGAAGGTGCCAAATCTCTGTCAGCTACAGTGGCCCCCAAAAAACAAGATTCGTGGCACGCTGGGGAGCCCACCCAGCATGCCATATGCCCATTTTAGTTGTTTGCCCATGGGGGTGCCCAATCCCCATCGGCTCACAGCTGTCCCCCAAAGCCAGACTCTGGTGGCACACTGGGAGCCCACCCCAGTGTGCCACATGTCCTATAAAGTTGAAACGGTCCCATAGCGTTTTCTTGTTTTTGTACCTGAAAAAATGAAATGGTCCCTAGTAGTCTCCTTGCCCCTCCCACAACCCGCACCAACCCACTGTGCACCCAGCCTCCCCACACCCCCCCATACTTACCTCTGGAGTCTGGCGCGACGATCTTCAGTGGACCGGGAACATGTCTGCACTCTTCAAAGCCGACTGACAACTGAGGAAATACCGGTAATACCGGTATAATTTAATGGATAGGGTTTTTTCAACTTTAGTGCATATCTCAGGCATTTTTGGGAATTTTTTCACCAAATTTTCCACATGTGGTATTTAGGAACCCTACTCATGAATTCTTGAACTGCCATGGCGTTAATCGGCCCTGAAAGGTGGTTTTGCAGTCACTGTGTGGAATCACCCCTCGGGGCTGATTAATGAAATGACAGTGCCAGTGTTCATGAGTTGGGCTCTCAAAAGGCATATGTTGCAAATTTGGTGGGAAAAATCACAAAAACTACTGTTTTACGAGTGTGCGTTGCGCAGTTGCTACGCACGCTCACAACTTTGCAAATTTGCAATATTTTCATTCCAGATTTTCAGCATTGGCATTTTGTCACACCTCCTTGTAAGCTGTACAGCTGTCATTGTTCACATCCTGGCCAAAATGTGTTTTCGCACTTCCGGCACAGAATAGCACGGTTGCTGTGGGAAATCAGTGTTTAGGACAGATTAAGAAAATGACAGTGACACTGTTCATGAGTAGAGGTCCTAAAATGCCTATGTTGAAAATGTGGTAACGATACTCCATAAAATGACTGTGTTACGAGCGGGCGTTGTGCAGTTGGCACGCACTCCTGTAACTTCGCGAATTTATAATATTTTCTTACCCAGATTTTCAACACTGCCATTTTCCCAGACCTACTTATGAACAGTACAGCTGTCATTTTTCCCACCCTGGCCGAAATGTGTTTTCGCACTTCTGGCACAGAATAGAACGGTCGCTGTGGGAAATCACTGTTTGGGACAGATTAAGAAAATGACAATGATACTGTTCATGAGCAGAGGTCCTAAAATGCCTATGTTGAAAATTTGGTGATGATAGCCCATCAACTGACAGTGTTACAAGTGTGCATTGTGCACTTTCCACGCACCCTTGTAACTTCGCAAATTTGTAATATTGTCACGCCACATTTTCAACAGTGGCATTTTTTCACACCTCCTTATGAACACTACAGCTGTCATTTCTCACATCCTGGCTAAAATATGTTTTTGCACTCCTGCCAGAGAATAGCATGGTCACTCTGGGAAATCAGTGTTTGGGACAGATTAAGATCGACTGAGTGAGAGAGGCGAGTGATGAGCTCAACTGAGCTCTGTCGGGACTCCTGCGGATTTGTTTGTGGGCAGACAAAGGCCCCAACACAAGAGCCCAGTACGAAAGGGCAGCCTGCAGCACTGGGAGAAACACAACGAGAGAGCGACTGAGGGAGGGGGAGTGAGCGAACTCACCGAAGCGCTGTCAGGACTGCTGCAGTTTTCTTTGTGGGCAGAAAAAGGCATCAGTGCAGGCAGGGGCCCAGTACAAAAGGCCAGCCTGCAGCAGTGGGAGAAACAGTACGAGCGAGTGAGACAGGGGGACTTAGTGAGTTCAACAGAGCTCTATCAGGACTGCTGTGGATTTCTTTGTGGGCAGAAAAAGGCGCCAATGCAGGCAGGAGCCCCGTATAAAAGGGCAGCTTGCAGCGCCAGGACAAACAGAATGAGCGCATGAGAGAGGGAGACTGAGCAACCTCAACGGAGCTCTGTCGGGACAGCTGCGGATTTCTTTGTGGACAGACAAAAGTGCCAATGCAGCCAGGAGCCCCTTACAAAAGCGCAGTCTGCAGCGCCAAGAGAAACAGAATGAGCGAGTGGCAGAGCGGTAGTGAGCAAGCTCAACAGAGCTTTATTGTGACTGCTGTGGATTTCTTTGTGGGCAGAAAATGCAGCAATGCAGGCAGGAGGCCAGTACAAAAGACCAGCTTGCAGCGCCGGCAGAAACGGAATGTGTGAGTGACAGAGGGTGAGTGAGTGAGCGAGCGCAATGGAGCTGTGTCAGGACTCTTTCAGATTTCTTTCTGGCCAGAAAAAGCCGTCAATGCAGGCAGGAGCCCAGTACAAAAGGGTAGCCTGCAGCGCCAGGAGACACAGAACGAGCGAGTGAGGGAGGGGGAGTCGGTGAGCTCAACGGAGCTCTGTTGGGACTGCTGCAGATTTATTTGTGGACAGAAAAAGGCAGCAATGCACACAGGGGCACAGTACAAAAGAGCACCCTGCACTGGCAGGAAAACTAGAATGAGCGAGTGAGCGAGTTCAGCGGACCTGTATTGTAACTGCTGCAAGTTTCTTTGTGTGGGCATAAGAGAGAGCAGCAATGCAGGCAGGATCCCAGTAGACAAGGGCAGCCTGCAGCGCCGGCAGACACGGAATGAGTGAGTGAGGGAAGGGGAGTGAGCGATGCTCAACGGAGCTTTGTCTGGAGTGCTGCAGATTTCTTTGTGGGCAGAAAAAGGCACCAACACAGGCAGGAGCCCAGTACAAAAGGGCAGCCTGCAGCGCCAGGAGAAACAGAATGAGCGAGTGAGAGAGGGGGAGTGAGCCACCTCAATGGAGCTCTGTCAGGACAGCTGCGGATTTCTTCTTCGGCAGAACAAGGTGCCGACACAGGTAGCAGCCCCATACAAAAGAGCAGCCTACAGCACCAGGACAAACAGACTGAGCCAGTGACAGAGGTCCACTGAGCGAGCTCAGCAGACCAACGCAATCAACATTTGGCATTGACAAATGCTTTTTCTTATAATGATTTTTCTTTTCCTATCCATTAGTATGCTGTGACTATATAATACCTTATAATTACAGACCATTTTCTGAACTGATATGCATTTTAACGTGTATGAGAACTGAGCAATACAAATTACAAAAACAAATAATTTCTCAGGGAATGCCTTGCTTAGCAGAGACAGAGGCAAGGGGAAAGGTGGGGGAGCAGCCCTTTATATTAAGGGAGGAATTGAGGTGACAGAGGATAGGGACAGTAACAAAAGAGGAGGGAGTGGAAGTGAAATATGTGTGGGTGCAGCTGGCACCAGCTGTTGTTAAAAGAGTTAGACAAGGGATGGTCTACAGACCGTGGGCAGAAAAAGGAAGGGGACAAAGAGTTGGAGAAGTAAATATAGCAGGATTGTTTGCCTAGTGTACTTACCCAGTTACCAAAAGTTAATAAATAAATAAATAAGGAAAGAAAGAAAGAAAGAAATAAAAGG
This sequence comes from Neoceratodus forsteri, assembly GCA_016271365.2. NCBI lineage: Eukaryota > Metazoa > Chordata > Ceratodontiformes > Ceratodontidae > Neoceratodus > Neoceratodus forsteri. The sequence goes on along the minus strand of JADMNL010000026.1, from coordinate 176,944,496 downwards.
GGATGTGGTATTAATAGTGGACCTGAACATGCCAGACATAGACTGTGACATCCCGGCAGCTAAGAGCACCAGGAATTAGGCCCTGCTAGATATGCTTACAGACTGCCTACTGCTGCAGTTGGTCAATGATTCTACATGGCAGGATGTCATACTTGACTTGGTACTAACCAAGTTAGTGATAGTTGGTGGGTGGATGTCAGGGAACCACTGGGGTCCAGTGACCACAACACTCAGTGAATCGAACTGATGGGGAGGAACAGTGGACCCCTCTCAAAGACAGTAGTTCTGGACTAAAAACAGGAGAATTTGGGGAGGATGAGGGAACTAGTCAGGGAAGAATTGGTAGGGGTAGACCATAGGGTGGAGAAACAGTGGGGTAGGATTAAGGGGCCACTCCTGGAGGTGACCCAATCTTGTGCAAGGAAGGCCACCAAAAAGAACAAATGTAAAAGCTTAATCTGGTTCTCAAAGGGGGTGAAGGAGGCAGTGAGGGCAGAAAGAAGGGCCTTCACCAAGTGCAAGAGAAACAAGGGGGAGGAAGCCTAGCAGGAGTATCAGATTAAGCTCAAAGAGGTTAGGGTGCAGATCAGGAGGGCAAAGGAAGACACAGAGCTGTGGACTGCTGATAGAGTAAAAAGTGGTGAAAATTAATTTTTCAGGTACATAAGGGAAAAAAGCAAGAAGAGAGATTGTTAGGCTAACCAGGAGGTGGTGGGGGTGGGGGGGGTTAGTGAAGGATAGAACACAGAAGAAAATAGTACTAAACAATTATTTCTCATGATCCTCTGCTGGAAAGTGGTATCATGGCTCCCACACGGGGGTTCAGGAGATAGACAGGGTACAGATCTCCATGGAGAGGGTAGAAAAGGGACTAGAAGCTCTCATGGTAGACAAGGCACCAAGCCCACATGACTGATATGGCTGGCACCATGAGTGCTAACAGAACTGGCTGCAGTATTTGCAGTACCCTTAACCCATCAAGTCAATGATTCACTGCAGTCGGGAGTAGTGCTAATGGATTTGGGATCCGCAAACATTGTACCAATCCACAAAGGGTGGGGGACAGGGAGGAGTCAGGCAGCTATAGGCCTGTCAGCTTACATCCATCACCACTAAGGTGATGGAGACCATAGTGAAGGAGTTTGTTGACCTTACCACAGGTCAAATCTTATGAAGATTGTCTCAAGGCACTGAACATGTACTTTCTGGAAGTCAGGAGAGTAAGAGAGGGAGGATATGACAGAGACCTTCAAATCCCTGAATGGAATAAACAAGATGAACTGTGGGGAACTATTAAACATGAGTACAGAGTCAAGAATCTGAGGTCACAAGTGGAAACTGGCAGTGGGAAGCTTTAAGAGGGATGTAAGGAAGTTCTATTTTAAGGAAAAGGGTAGTGGAGTTGTGCAACAGTCTGCCAGTGGATGTGGTGGATGCCAAGACCATAAATGGTTTCAAGTATGGCTGAGACAGAGTGAAAGGTCTGGTGTTTGTTCAGGTCAGTAGCAGTAGGGGGGGAGCAGGGAAGTTGACTGAAAGGATAAAATCCTGTATTAACAATAGGTCCTGGGGCAGATAGGGTACTCTGAGAAGACTAAATGGATCTGTGATCTTTTTGTGCTGTCATTGTCAGTGTTTCTATGGTCTACCAAGAGGATTAGGGACTACAGGATGAAAGGCAGAATGGGCTCATCTCAAGGAGGTCTTGCCAGGCCAGCCTGATACTGTTTTTTTAACTAGCTTGCCATGGCATTAAATCTTCTCTACTTCAGCTTCAGCAAGGCCTTCAATTCAGTACCACACAGGAGGCTGTTGAGGAAGTTGAAGGACTTGGGAGTGGAACAGGGTGTAGTTAGGTGGGTTGGTAATTGGCTAAGGAGGAAGCAACAGATAATAGTGGTTACTGGAGCTAAATCAGGGGACAGGAAGGTCATTGGCAAAGTGCTGCAGGGATCAGTCCTGGGACTTGTCCTAGGTAATATATTGATAAAGAACATCGGGGAAGATATTCTGGGAAAGTTGTGTCTGTTTGCTAATGACACAAAGCTATGCATCAGGGTGGATTACAAGGAAGGGGTGCAGAAGCTCCAGAAGGACCTAAAGAAACTAAAGAGATGGTCAAAGTCTAACAGTTAAGTTTCAGTGCCAACAAAAGCAAAGTGCTGCACTTAGCCAGATGGGATTCATGCACAGACTACTGAATGGAAGAGTTATACTGGTCACTTCAACAGAGGCAAGAGTTCTGGGGATCATAATTAATGATTCCCTTGAGCAAACAAGTCAATTCAGCAAACATACAGCAAGGCATCAAAGATGCTGGATTGTATAGGGAGGGGTTATGACAGTACGAGAAGTGAGGTGATTCTGCCACTGTACACATCCCTGGTGAGGCCTCATCTGCAGAACTGCACACAGTTCTGGAGCCCTCACCCCAGTACAGAGATTGACAGGCTACAGTTGGTGTAGTGAAGGGTCATCAAGATGATCTAGGGCTAGCAGAGCAAGTCATATGAGCATCACCTGAAGGCCCTAAACATGTATTCACTAGAGGACAGGTGGGAATGTGAAACATGACTGAAACATGTTTCCCAGTGGTATAAGCAAGGTTAGCAGTGAGGTCCTACTTGAAAGAAATAGGGATGCTGTCACTAGGGGGCATAACTTGAGCCTTATCCATTTTGAGGGTTGCAAATCCTTTCAGTACTCTCCTCTGAAAATGGTGTTGTGTCCACACCCTACTCATAAATGTTCTTACTCTTCTCCAGTGGTCCATTCCCCCCTTCTCTCTACTGTCAAGATTGAGCACAAGTAGCTGCTTAAAATGTAAGCTTTTTATTGGTCTCCTTTCACATAGTCTCCCACCTTCCACCCATCTTATCCTCACTGTTCCACCCCTAACTTTTCACTTCTTACTGATGTATTGGAAAAAAAGCCTTATCGCTCTTCCTTACTTCCCCATCAAACCTTTCTTCCGACTGTGCCTTACCTCTCCTAAGTGCCTTTCCTGTGTCCTTCTGCCTGGCCTTTTATACTTTCCAGTCCTTTTCCCTTTCAGTTTCTTTGTACCTTTTGAATGTGACCCATTTTCTTTCACTGCCTTTGACTCCTCCTTAGAGAACCATAACTGTCTCCTTTTCCTCCTTCCATGTCTCATCTCTTTCACACAGAGACTTATTGCCCCCCCCAAGGATAGCCTTCCTAATTTTCTTCCATTATGGTTCCACCCCTCCCTGAATCTCCCCTCTTGAGGCATTTTCTAAAGTTGTCTTCCATTTCTTTGAAATCCACATTCCTGAAATCCAGGACCCTTTTCTTCATGTGGCTCACCTCAGCTTCTTTCCTGACATTGAACCACACCACACAGTGATCATTGGTACCCAGAGGACTTCCCATGGTGACATCTGAAATGATGTCCCTGTTTGTGAGTACCAAGTAGATTCATCTACAAACTGTCTGAGAAAATCTCCCTCTAGGATTGAGCTGAAATGTGTCTTAGAAATGTCAAACTTTCCCATGAGTTACCAGGGGACCTTTAAGATGAGGGATGCTGCAAGATGGGGTGTAATGAGTTAACAGCATTCACACAAAACATTTCTCTTGCTTGATAAAAATGTCAGTGTCTCTGAAGCTCTCAGAAGTCGGCCTAGAGCAAACACTTTTCTTGGAATCTTTTTTTTCACCCTAAGCTTTCAACTGTCTCAGGGATATCTTCAGGAGAAAGATACTCGAAGAGGTGATGTGCAGATGGCATTGCAGAGTCCTTAAAAAGTTGTGAAGATAATCATCTCTTTTACTCCATCATTTGCACAGGCTGTCAATGCAGGGCAAACAAGTCTAATTTGGGAGTACAAGTGGGGTTTAGTCTTACACACAAGAGGTCGCACACCCCAAGAAGGAGCCAAAATTCAGTTAGTTGATGCAAAAGGTAGAATAATAATACGAGTGCAAAAATGGCAATTACATCCAGTGCAAAAATGATGAAACAGTGAAAGCAAACAGTACCCCTTTAGTTTCAACCTGCATGCAACCTCCATTTTGTTTCATGTGTAATGGTAACTGTTTTAAGAACATTTACCCATAGTGCTAGGGAAGGGAGTTAGGGTGATGGAAGAGTTATAACAGATGGTGCTGGGTAAAGAAGGTGCTGAGCACATGGTCTGTTTTCTGATATATGGTAGGACTGGGAGGGGTGAGGGTGGAAGATGACAAAGGGGTAAGGTGTGACTATGGACTAGCCTTGGTCACCTGGAGGAAGGGGAAAGTCTTTTTTTTTTTCCCTTAATGGAAAGCTACCGCCTCAGAGCTTGTAAATTGTATTTGTTTCCATGTCAACAGACAACTTTTATCGTGTAGCTGTTAGAGATACATGTGATAGTCTTAGTTAATTTTCACTGTTCATACTAGTCCCAGTAACTATCTGGGAGGGGGGGGTCTCCACTTTCTGGTTGTTGAAATCTCATTGTCCCTGAGAGCTGCATTAGCATATGAGAACATGAAGGTCTGGATTCTCATAGCTCCTGGCAAGGTGCAAGGGGGTTTGAGTCACAAAGAATGGTGCAATGTGCCCCTTGCACCAAAGAATGCACTGGGAGTGGTTCTCAAAGGTAGCCTGCATCATTTACAGGCTGCAGGTGCCAAAGAGGGCCTTACACTGTCCATGCACCACAAAATGGATTGAGATATGGTGCTAGGGGACATATGGCAGATGGAAGCTCCCACATCCCCTAAATTGGGATTCTCAAAACACCCCTGAGGGCAAATTTCTAAATTCTCTTAGACCAGCTGGATGCTTAGAAATTTGCCTTCTGGGAGAGTTGAGCACTTTGCAGAAATGTGCAGTGCCCCCCCCCCCCAACCACAATATATAATTACTAAATTTATGAAGTCCCTTGTGTCTACTGGCCCCACTCCCTGATCCCCATTGTCATCAGTAGCTATTTGTATTATATCATCCCCTGGAGTTCTAGCAACCCCCCAAGCCCCGATCCCATTATCCTTAATTTATTCAGTCCCTGTTGGTCTAGTGGCCCCCTCAAGTCCTGATCCCCTTGTCCATAATGTAATTAGTCCCTGGTGGTTTGGTGTCCCCCCAAGCCCTGATTCCTGTATTATACAAGTAATCGGTCCTTGGTGGTCTAGTGGACCCCTCTCCCTGCACCCCTGCATGGATGGCTACACCCTCCCCCATCCAAACACAGGTGGGCAATTGGCTAACAGCCCTCCTCACCACCATGGCTGGCCACTGTTGAACTGTGAAGGGTACTAAAGAGCACTCATTGACTGACAGATCATTTGCTGTCAGTCAAGGAGTGCATACTGTATACAGTACGTGCTCCATGATAGTTCAGTCGGCAGCTTGTCTTGGTGGTGAGAGGAGTGCTTTACCAGTCACCAGCTCGTGTTCGGGATGGGGGGAGCGGGGTGGTGGGTGCTACCTTCAGGGGTAGGGGGATGGGGGTCCTCTAGACCACCATGGACTGAATACATTAAGAATAAGGGATTGGGGCTTGGGGAGGCTGCTAGATCACCAGGGAATGACTGTTTTAACATTATGATTTTCAGTCAGATTGGGGCTAGATTACCAGAGAGTAGATTTATTTCACATCTTGTTAGGCAGATTGGTTTGGGGGGCTGCTAGCCACTGGTGTTGTGCTAGATTGGTGCACTGGTGCCCCACACCTTGCGGTAACCCTCTTGATGCGCCGTCTCTCTGGCACATGGCCATGATTGACACAAGCTGTGGGACTTTGCTGCCAGGATCCTACCTGCCAGAGAATGAGGTGCATGGTCCCTGGTGCACTGGGTTTGATTTAAGTTTCCTTTTGCCAGAGCTTGAGTCAGTCTAAGGGCCCTTTGGGAATCAAGCCCGATGTGTTAGCACAATTTAGACACCACAGTATACCTACAAGATGTAAAATTCCACATTTATCTGCAGTCAGCTTTGCAAACTGTCTGAGTCATTATGCAAGGGTTTTCTCTTTAAACTGCATTCTATTTATGTGTTTTCAGAGAGTTTTTTCAGGATATTTGTACTTTCAGCATAGAGCTACATAGTATAAATGGGTGATGTGACATCAAGTTCTCATATGCTAATTCAGCTCTCATGGATAATGAGATTTCAGCAATCATAAAACGGAGACCCCCAGGATAGCTACAGGGGAGTAGCATGAACAATGAAAACAAACTAAAAGAAAACACATGTATCCCTAACAGCTACAGGAAAAGAATTGCCTGTTGACATGGAAACAAAAATTTACAAGATACGAGGGTGTAGTTTTCCATTAACATTTTATTTTAGGCTGCAGTCCAAGTAACAAAGTGGCCAGTCATTTGCTATTGAGATGAGAATAATGTAATTATTATTTATATTATTTATGATTTTTGGGAATTAATATTCATTACTCTCAGTGTCCTAGAGATTCCATCCAATTCTCACTCTCATACATGGCAAGATAAATAAAAACCAAACTAGCAGCATATCTTTTCATAGTACATTCTAACAGATGAATAAGCACAGTAAAAAGATGTTACTGCCAAAATCGATGTATTCCCTTTCAAGGCATGGTATGCATCAGCACTGTCTTTTTATTGGCACCTTTATGAACAGACAATTAGTAGCAAAGAATGCACTTTTTCCATCATTTTGCATAAGTTTTAAGAACATTTAGGTTCTAAGAGCATTTTACTTCTGCTGGTTATTACTGTTTTGTGCTCTAAGCATACTGAGCACCTCTTGATGCTGTTGCCTATGCAATATATGGAATTTATTTAGTCCAACCAATGTATTAGAACATTTTTTCAGCTGCTGCAGCATAGCCATGTGGTGATCTTTAGATGCCTATTAGATTGTCTGCAATGTGGCATATTAAACGTATTTCTGGAGTACAGTAAATACCTGCTGTAGGTCCAGTACAAGATCCAAATTAGTTTTAATTGCTTCCCAAAGTGGTGTATCTTTAGGACTCTCCATAAACTGTGCATTAATGTTCCAATGTCTGTCCTACATCTAGTGCACAAAGGACAGGTCACTTTCCCTGTTTATATGTAGTTTTACAGAGGTATTATTAATACCATGAAGGATGTTGGGCTGCATCAGCCTAGGTGAACAAACTTAATATATTTATATGATAACCTATGAGTTAACAGCTCACCCACAGAGACTATCACCTGAAGCTGATATAGGGAAGGCCCTATGGGGACTGTTGCCACAGCCTGAAGTGGTAGAGAGCGCTCTCCATCACTGGAGGGATAAACAACTATATAGCATTATGATGGGACCAGATACTCACATTTCAGCAACTGGCTTTTGGTTCTGAAGAAAGAGCTGCCTGTATGGAACCTTTCAAAACAGACACATCCCTAAATTCAGAAGTGAACCTGAATGCCAGACATCCACATTAGAAACCTGAACTAACAAGCATTCTGCTGAGCCATGTTGACATAGCATGTTCTTCTAAAGCTGGGCAAGCCCTTGAGAAATGTGTGATGAAGGAACGCAAATTCTGGTATCTGATTATCATTCATTAAAGATTCATTAGACAGAGTAATTGATGTGGGAAGTGGGATATTTAAGGACTTACTATTCAGTAAGTTGATGCTTTTCCAAACTATTATGAGCTTAAACTGAGAATTGGAAATCAACTCTTGGCAAAAATTAAATCCAAGAGATCTGAATTTAAGGCAGTGTGTCAGTCTGCAAGTTATTGAAATCTGCTCCAGTGTGTAGGGTTTCATTTTGTGTAAGTGAAAGCTTTGTTCCTGGCCATTTTACACGTTTAGATCACTTCTGGTCATTTTCTATCTCCTGTAAAATTTGTAAAGTACTTTGATACACACTGTCAAGAAACGCATAATATACAGTAAGTAGGCAAAAACACAAATAGCACATGACAGGGTGCTGGTTGCTTTTATTTTATTTATTGTACAATTTGTGGCAGAGAAAGTTACATGGAGCTGTGCTCATTTTCAGGTGGGTCCCATGAGCACAGGGAGGTTAAGTGGCTTGCTCAGGGTTATGCAGTTTACAGGTGGAGGTTTTGCGAGTCAGATTCAGGTCTGCTGGATGTACTAAGCTTGTTCACAACTCATTGGTCTCATCTCAAGGCTATACTGTAAACTGTGATGTCATAACCCAGCCCCAGGGTACACTGTAAGCTCTGAAGTATAGCCAAGTGTTTTCAACCACCTGGTGTGGGAGTTATTACATTGCAACTCCAAAGCTCTCCAGACCCACTGATACAGATACTGAAATGGAAAGAAAACAGGGTAGGACTCGATTCCTAAAGGACTGTAAAGAAACAGGAATGAGCTCACTTGCCACTCCAATAGTTTGCAGTGTTCTTAATAAGCCACAACAGGGTATGCATTCCATAGAGAATAATGTATGGGGTAATGTGTGTAACGAGATTTTACACACACCCGAGTTGTGGGATGCTACATAAACCCCGACGTCGAAGTCCAAAGGGTTTATGAAATGCACCGAACAATGAGGATGTGTGTAAAAATTGAGTTTTACATAACCACTCCATATTTTATTTGATATAATTGCTTGCATGTGCTTTTTCACCTCAGGAATTATATAAAATAAAATCAAAAACAGATTGGTGTTCAGGCAGCCACAGACCAGTTGGGATTGTACATCCATGGTCTGCTAAGTTACACTGCCGCATTTAGTTTTTTTTAAAAAACTCCTGTGAAAACTGCATTTTTAAAATATAGTTAAACTTACCACCGAGCGGCATTTCCTGAGCTGTGGTGTCCTTCCATCGTGGAGAGGTGGGGAGATCTACTGGCTCATGCGTGCTGACAGAGAAACCAACGTGTTTTAATAGTTTCCCTTTCATTTTCCTTTTTATAAGGGTCAGTGAAGAAAGAGACTTTTTTGTTTTTCTGAGTAATATTCAACTTACCATTTAATGTGAGGGGCGGTGAAGTCTGCGACCATATGCTAGTGAAGGAAGACCGGTGAGTGGTGTATGCATGGTAAGAGGGGAAACCCAGCCTTTGTTTGCCATTATAACTAGCTGGTTATAACGGAAAATTATAACCTGGTTTCCCTATGGGAAAAAGTGCACACCAGTAATTATATATAAAATAATGCATGGGGAGGAGTGCACAGAGAGAATTTTATGCACACCCAAGGTGTGGGAGACTAAGGTTCATATTAAGGTAGGTATAGAAGCAAGCGGGCATTAACCCATTAATGCTTCATCTTTATGAAAAGAAACTTAATGATCTCCCTGACATGATAAGTCCATCCATTTTGCACTTAAAATTGACTTTACTATTTGCTATAATTATTTCTATCAGAAGTTAATTTCATTGTTTTACTATTCTGCTGGTGAAAAAGTACTTTCGGGTACTGGAACAGAATTGTCTTCCCTTAATTTGAAGGTGATGACCTTTAGTTTCCCTAGTTGAATCTTTAAATTCGATACCTAAATCACACATCAGTTGGGGTTCGTGTATAATATCGTACATTAGCAGTAAGTCTCCATGAGCACGGCGAGTTTCTGAGGACATAAGTCCTAAAGATTGAAGCCTGTCATTGTATTCTTTTCCTTTTAGGTCTGAGACCATCTTAGTATATCTATGTTGCTACATAAATGCCTGAGGGGTTTATCAACGCATCCCACACTGAAGGTGTGCTTCAAATTCAAGTTTTGAACTCCTCCCTATGTGTTGTTTCATGTAATTTCTGGGGACTATTCTTTTGCCAGCTACTACAAGAGAAATAAAGCATTGTACATACATACATACGAACATATGAAATGCTAGCAGAAACAGGCTTCATGGTCTGTCGAGTCTGCTCAATTGTGCAGCTAGCCCCTCAACTTGCAGCTGCCCACCTCCACTCCCCTCCTAATAACCACCCCCCCGCTCTGTCCCACCCTCTCTAAAATCGTCCCACTGTTTTACATGATACCACCTCCTCGGGCAGTGTTCCACTTGTCTACCACGCTTTCTGTGAAAAAGTGTCTCCTGATCTCCCTCCTGAATCCCCCCCCCAATCTCAGCCAATGCCCTCTTGTGTCCCTCCACCTTCTGATCTGAAGATTCCCTTCTGTATTTATCCTGTTAATACCCTTCAGGTACTTAAAGGTTTCGATCATATCCCCCCCATCCCTCATCTCTTCAAGGGAATACATTTGCAGCTCTCCCAGCCTCTTCTTGTAGGATTTTCCCCTCAAGTCCCTGGATCATCTTCGTTGCCCTACGCTGCACTCCCTCCAACAATCTGATGTCCCTCTTCAGGAATGGATGCCAGTACTGCATGCAGTATTCTAGGTGTGGCCTGACCAGTGACCTGTGCAGGGATAGGATCACTTCTCGGTGCCTGGATGAGAGTCACCTCTCTATGCACCCCAGCATCTTGTTTGCCTTTGCAGTCGCCTTCATGCACTGAGCTGAGTGGTTCATACTCCCTGTTATTAGTATCCCTAGATCCTTGTCCTCCACTGTACTTTCCAGCTGTACCCCTCCCAGGTGATATTTCCTCCCCATCTTTCCTTCATGAACACAGGGCAGAAGTACTCATTCAGTGCCTCTGCCTGGTCCTCCCCCTTCTCCACCCACCACCCATCTTTCCTAATCCTCACAATCTTCTCTTTATTTCTTCTTGTCTTGCCACTGTATCTGAAGAAGTCCTTTCCCTTGTCCTTGATTCCCTGTGCCAGTCTCAGCTCTCTGGAAACCTTGGCTGCTCTGACTAGCCTGGTAACCTCCCTGGACTTCTTTGTGTACTCGTCTTTGTTTCCTCACCCTCCTGATTTTCTAAGCCTCCAGAATGCTTTTCTCTTGGCCCTCACCCCTTCCATTACCTCCTGAGTCAGCCAGCTCAGCTTCTTTGCTCTCCCCTTCTTGCTCCGTGTCCTGGTGCAGATCGCAGTAGCCTCTGCTAGCCTGTTCTTAATGATATTTCATTTTTGGCTGGCACTCCTGCATGTCTGAATTCCCATAAGATGCTCAACAAAATATCCCCCATCCTTTTAAAGTCCACTCCCTTAAAATTGATCACCCTGGTACCTGTTCCTCCTGTTACCCTTCCCATATTGAATATCAACCACACCATATAACGGTCACTTCCAGCCAGGGGGTCCTCCACTCACAGATCCCTTACAGCCTCCCTGTTTGTTAATACCAGGCCCAGAGTCCTACCCTCCCTAGTTGGCTCACAAACCAATTGCACCAGGAAGCAGTCCTGAAATGCATCTAGTAATCTCTGCCTCTTAGCACACATGGTGGTTGGGGTGTTCCAGTCCACGAAGTGAGTGTTTTATTGTAACATTTTTTATTCCACGGTAACTATGAAAACACATAAATTCCTCAAAGTAGTACTTGAATAATGTAAATTTATATGAAAACTGTTTATTTTATATTCTTTTGCTCAACAAAAGTGACTGCCGTGAACCCTAAACTGTTCTTTTTTTTTTTTTACCAAATTCTTCTAAAAAAAACTTGTGTAAAGCTGAGCTCTGAAAATTGTTTACCGTGGTGACATGGAAATGAACGAAGTTCAGAGGTCACCACATTTCTATGGTGAGGGGAGAGGGAAAAATACAAGTGTTAGATAGAGCACATTAGGGACTGGGGGAAAGAAATGTTGTGTGGTGTAGCTGGAGGTCTTCTGAGGTGAGTTAACACACGAAAATAAGAATCTGTCAGAGCACTCTTGGCAATGTATTTTTTTTTGTGTTCACTTATAGACATTACCATGCTGTTCAGTGAACGCGAGCTGTCAGTTTCATTTTACCTTGGAAAAGCCAACGCATGCTCGCTGTTATAACCCGCAGGTTATATTAATGAATTATAACCAGCTTTTCCTATGGAAAAAACAGTCCCCAGTTACCACAGGATTTTTATGCACACCCCAGGGTGAGTAAGGCATTGGGCCAAAGGCCAGGTGTCCTTACACCCCTGGGAGGTGCTTTAAATATAGAATAATACATGGGTAGGTGTGCATAACAAGAACTGTATACACATTCAAGAGGTGTGATGCTGCATAAACCCTGAGAGCAAAGCTCAAGGGGTTTATAATAGCATCACACCCCAAGACTGTATATAACATTTAAGTTTTTTTGCACACCTACCCATGTATTGTTTTATATAATTGCTGGGTGCATTTGTTTTCCAAAATAGCAGCTGCCAAACAGCATGTGGGCTGAAGTTTGGTTTTAACTTTCACTTTTTTTCTTTTTAAGAGTTACACCTTCCCCCCAACACACACAAACACAGCAGGTTGCAGTCCCTAGACAGAGTGCCCCAAGTTAAATACCTAAGCAGCAGCAGCAGTGGGAATTGAAGGGCAGAGTCCATGCTGCAGCGGTGATTGCTGCCCATTCCAGGTCCATGGTGATTTTGTCCTCACTCAGGGAAGAATGGTAACCACAAAACAATAAATGTTGGATGGCAACCACAAAATAGTAAATATTGCAACAAAAATTCGGTACAGGGTCAAAATGTCATATGCTCAATAGCGTAGGGCAAAACCCAAAACTGCAACAGCGCAGTATAGGACAGCAAGAGGGTGCAATACCATGAATGGTTCTGTTCACAGTACTGCACCCTCTCACCGTTGCAAGCAGAAGATAATATCTCTTTTGGGATAGACTTCTGCCAAGCAGCTACTGTGGCTCAAAGGGATGAGCCACTGACAGGAAAAGAGGCAGGCAGAGTGTTTGGGATAGGGTTTGATTCCTGGTCCCAGACACATGAAATTTTCTTTTTTTTCACACTTTGTGCAATATTTACTATACCCCCCACCCCCCCAAAGTTTGACATTTTAGGTGGGTGGTGCGGGGGTAGAGGCCCTTGCATAATCAAAGAGTTATGCTGCATGCAATATATAGTGCTGTATTGGAAGCGTGATATATGCATGCGGCATAATGTCTTGCGCATCATCACCCCATGTCCAAAAATCCTCAGTCACTGCTATGTGTCAGGTAGGCAGCAGTGAGTGACTGTCTCTTGTGGCAGTTACTTCCGAGAACATTTAGTAATGAGCAGCAGCATGCACATGAACACAAGAAGGGAAACCTGGCACGGGTTTGCCATTATAACACGTCTGCTATAATGGTATAGTATAACTGGGGTTTTCTAGGGGAGAAAATGCTCCCTAGTTATTATAATCCTTTAATGCACACAATGGCATGGCTTATTGCACTTATGAAATGGCTCACAAGTAGGTTATTTTGGGGATTGAAATGACTTCTGGCACCTGACCATGCGTATTAAGAAATAAATGCACAGTCAGGTGATGTGTCTCAGCCAATTAAGATTTTTGATTTTTGTCTTGCCATTTTATAAATTATTTTTTGAGGCATATCAGACTCCTTCCACCACATTACTGGACCCAACAATGTCTCTTAGTATATTGCCGCTCCCTAAGGGTGGGTGGTAGGTGTATATTCTCCCTCTAATTATAAATGGACAATATCCCTATTGGGGAGCATTGCTGACAGCTGATTCTCTAATAATTTCACATTTAGTTTCCCTGTGCACCTGTAGCTGTCTTCCTGATATGAATGCCGCTCTTCAGCCTCTAACACTGACACTGAGGGTATCCACAACAACTTTAATTATAAGTTATTAAAAAGAGTTCTGCCAATCAGCACACAGATCCACTATACCTCTTATTCTGGGTACAGTGGTCTTTTGTGCAGGAACATTAGAAGTGGAGCATTCCATTTCACAGCTGAGGGTAGCGTGGCTTCATTTTCTTTTCTCTTCCTGGCACTAACTAGCCACCTTCCACTGGTCTCCCCAGCCCCGTCACCTCGGTGTCCTCAGGACTTACCTCGTCTGGCTCTTCCTCTGGGACTTGCCCCCCTCTGGTGGGGTTGGCAGGTTCCCCCAATTCCCACTGGAACCAGGATCCAGTTTGCATGGATGGCACCTGATAGTGGGATGCAGGGACTGTGGGAGATTGGTATCATCCTACTGGTCAACATGATTTATTTATTTTTTTCATTTTTCTCCCCTCAGCGGTGAGGTGTGCATCGGCGCCAAGACATGTGCCATGTGCTCCAGTGCACCACACGTCGGCACCTGCCATGCCTGTTCAGCCTTCCTAGACTAGGAGCCAGACAGACACTGGGCCCTGCAAACCTTCCCCCCTGGAGGAAGAGAGCAGTCCTCCAAATGCTTGATCCTTCTATCTCCAGCTAGCACTGTGATGCTCTGAGCTCTCTACCAAAGTTGGGTTGTCAATGTCTCGAGTGGTAGCTCTACTGCTGTGCCAATGAGCCTGCCCTGAGAGCCGCATCATTTAACTTTTGAATTAAAAAAATAATACCTAAAACTTATTATTAATCACTCTAGCTAACTCAAGTGATTTATTGTAAGTTGATGGGGCCTCTGCAGGGTGTCTCCTATGGTACAAGAGACTCCTGTCATGAGGTTTGGACTACCACAATCACTCAACTTCACTTTATGGTTTTCTTGCACAAACCTACTGCCCAGGGCCTCTCATAGCTTAAGAGACACCCTGTTGAGGCTCTATGAACTTTTAGGTCTGTGTCAGGGGCTCAGTAGGTAGTACTCATGCCTCCAGGGTCAGAAGATCAGAAGGTCATGGGTTCTAGCCCCACATTATATACTTTGAGTAATATCCATAACTGACATTAGAGTGCAGAATAAGGGGTTGCTGCTGCACCATTGAGATACTGTTCTTTGGATGACAAGTTTAACCAACCTCTCCTGAGTGGGTGTCCACCTCAGTGGGTAAGTCACTGGGTTTAAGGGGGAGGAGCTGAAAGTGTGTGAGAAGCCAGGATACTGGGCTGAGTCATAGCAACCAAAGGGAGCCACACTGGAAATGCAGACCCATAAGCAGTAAATTAAAAGGAAAATACACAGCCCACATGCAGCTAACAAAGGCAGGATCCAATCTCACAGTCTTCTTATCCTGGCATGACTATCATGGACAGAGAACTGCCAATATTTAACCAGTTGTATTGGGATCTGATCTATTACAGCTTCCTGTGTGTGGCTGGATTATCATACTGTGTCAAATTATGCAAGGTTTGGGAAGGGTGAGTTTTTGATTTGAAGGAACAGATTTCCATTACTGTTTACCTTGTTCGTAGCAACTAGCTATTTTCTTTAGGTTTTGAGTGTAGTATTACACTAACAGTATTTCTCCTATGTTTCACACTTGAAAAACATGTTTGTTAAAAGAGTTACTTACTGCATTATAAAAAGAAACTATGTGAGAGTCAGAAATGTAATGGGATTCTGATTGCTCTTACTGAGTGCAAGCTTTTCATGCATTTAACTATTCTATAATTAGGATGTGCTGCCGACACACAGTTAGACTTGACTTTAAATTTGTGTCTGATTCTGCTTGCATAATGTATGCTTACAGATCTCTACCTACAGCCCCTACTGTTTCATTTCAATCTAATGGCCCACCAAAAGGAAAGGATCCACACCCTGTATTTTTCATCAGAATAAGCATCCACAGTGTCTTTTAAACATAATTTGGGTGGTGGCAGTTATAGGGGATTACAGAGGTACAAAAGTCATTCCAAAGGATGGCCCAGCATTAATTTAGCCGGAAAACAGCGTGTAGCAATGTGATTATCTGCCCTGTAATGCAACAAAGTCTGATAGGTGTGTCTTCGGGTCCTGCTGAAGGGTTTTATTAAACCTTTTAACAGCATTATGTCCTGCAGGGTGATACACAGATATACTGCAGTAGTGATGACTTGTTGGATGCCATGGCATGTGAGGAAATCACGAAATGGCACAGCCACAAATTATGGTACAACATATGAAATGAGACTAAGATGGAGACCCCAGGAGAAGTACAGAGAATGGAGGGAGTCCAGGACAGCAGCCAATAGGAAAACCACAGTTCAATGGAATACAAATTATAGAAGACTAGAACAGAACATTAATGGTGAATGGCTGCAAAGGTGGGATCTGTTATGTTGGTTCATACCGATGTCCAAGGCTGTGACAACCATGGCACAGGTTGTGTAAGCAGAAAGCATACCATGTTGAGCAATGTTTCTGCTTTATACACATAAAACAAAGCAATAAATAAGGTTATCTATCACCTTGATCATACTGGATTGTCTTTTATGAGCCAGAGAGAGCACTTGAGATTATAATGAGGTGGGAATAACTGCCTGTGCCCCAAGGGAGGTACTTGTCTGCCCAGGTAGGCACATCATGATGAACAGTAGGGTCAATATATATATTGACCTTACCAAGGCCTTTGACACCGTTAATCACCCACTTCTGCAGCTCTCGCTCCCCTCACTCGGCCTCTCCAATGAGGTCACCTGTTGGTTCCAGAGTTACCTAGAAGGGAAAACACAAGTTAAAATCAATAAAACCCTCTCCTGCAGCATCCCCATGCACTCAGGGGTCCCACTAGGGTACAACCTTGGACCCTTACTTTTTAGTCTATTTCTCAATACCCCTCCTAATGCCTGTAGCACTAACATGGTCCTTTATGCAGATGAAGCAATCCTATTCTCAAGCCACACTGACCCATTCCCCTCTCAAGTGACCTACAAGCCAATTTTGAGTCAGCTGAAACCTGGTTTGCATATCACAAATTAATCATGAATTACAAAAAAACAAAAGTGATGCTTTTCTCCAACACTAAAAACAATCATAAATCAGCAAGTCTAACTGTTCTGAACAATCTAAACCACCCTCTTGAACAGGTCCAGGAATTCAAGTACCTGGGTGTGACACTTGACTGCCCCCTATCTTGCACACCTCAAGTTAACCAAATTCCAGGTGAGTTAACACCAGGATGGAAATCCTCTATTGTCACCGTCACTGCCTGACCCCTGAAGCTCTATGATTAGCAGTAATCAATTATATCCTATCCATAATCGACTGTGAATTAGTGATCTATGGAACTGCAACCAAAACCAACCCAAAAAGAATTGCAATTGCACTAAACAACAAGTCCTGTAGACTAGTATCGAGCTGACAAATGTACCCATACATCTGAACTTTACGAGCAGTCAGACTGGCTTAACCTAAAGGGCAGGATCAACAACCAAACCTGTCTGCTTGCGAAAAAAACTGACCTGCACCTAACCCCTCCAGCCACCCTGCACCTACTTCACCAGCACAAAACCCCTGGTGCATATGCAGGGCATCTAAAAAGACGTACCTTATCCATTTCTATCAGACCTCTCAGGCCCAGCGCTCTTTCAGCTCTGGGGCACCAACATTGCTATATGGCTTCCCTCCTGATATCTCCACTGTCAAAACTAGGCCCCTTTAAATCTAAACTTTGCCGGCACCTCACTGCACTTACTGTAGCAGCTGTGACTGCGCTATCTCAACAGGCTCTTCACTCTACATTTCCATAACAGCTCATATAGTCCTCCCCTCTTCCAATCCACTACCCTGATTCTGCTATCCTCCCTGTCCCTACCTCTTGCACCTTCTTCATACCCATAGATCCCTCACTGCCTCTCCCCGCCCCATCCCACTCCCAATCCCAGTCCCTAGTGAAGCTCAGCACTCCCAGTCTCCCCTCCTCTATCTCCCCAGTCCCACCCTCCTCTCCCATCATGAAGACATCACAACTAATTATGCTTCAGTTAGCTCTTACTTGACAAAGCCAATTCATTGGGCTGCAATCCTCCTCCTCTGTGTATCTCACGTTTGCCTCCTCATGCTGTGCCATTTGTACTTACTAGGGATGGGCGAATATTGAATTTTGACCAGATATCAGATCCAGATACCCTGTGACTACTATCGAATCAGATTCAGTTCAGATTGGGTCAGATAGTAGTGTGTGAAAAAAGGAACATTCCCTACACTACAGACACAATAAAGGCCACCACCCAAGTTAAGGTTCGGTTCTGGCTTTGAAGTAAATACGGAAGGTTCAACTTCTTACTGTTCAGTTTGTCACTGCTGAAGATTATCCTGCTAGGAGTCTGCTGTTAAAGTCATTCTTTGTTAAAAAGAAAAAAAAAATTATAGCAGGATCATTCAGTCAATTTGCGGTGGGAACATGAGGCTGCCTGTGAGATGATGGACCAAACTTGGTATACTGAAAGAGTCTGCTGTTTAAATCAGACAGCACAGGCTTCGCACAGGTTGCAGGTAATTTTTTCATTCCATGTGTCCAACCCCATTCCCAGCAGTCTTGTCCAATTTGTTGAATCATTCAGTTAATCTGCCATGGGAACATGCAGCTGCCTGCGAGATGATGGCCAGAACTTGGTATGCTGGAGGAGTCCACTGTTTAAGTCAGACAGTGCAGGCTACATGCAGGTTTCAGGTTTGTTAAAAAAAATAAATAAATAAAGCCTGATCACTGTCAATTTGCAGTGAAAACATGCGGTTGCCTGATGAAATGGTGATGGGTAGCATTTGAGTCTCAGAGTGAAGAGAATGTAGCACAGAACTCGGTGTGCTAAAGGAGTTGGCTGTTTAAGTCAGAGAGTTCCCTGGGTAAAAAATAAAGAACTTGAATTACAGGAATTATGGAGGAGGGAAGAGGTAAATTAAACCATGATGTGGTGAACTGTGAAAAATGTCAAACTTAGCCCATCTACCCTCCTGCAGACTGCATCGGAATAAATGATGGAAAGGGGCAGCAGACAACAGCAAGAACCAGGTAGCCTGGGGCTGCATATGGAGTTGGACTGGGGATAGCAAAGCCTGAAATAGGATCGCTACTCTGCTGTCTCAAATGATCCAGCCTGATTTTAAAGCGGTATTCAATTGGGTTGGATCGGATCAGAAAAAGTCAAAAATCTGACCAGTTCGATTTATCAGGTAGAAAATCCGCCCATCCCTAGTACTTACTTATTCTGTTTTCATGCCAATTGTAACCACCTATATTATTTGTCAAGAATTTGTCTATATGACGTGGAACCTTTGTAAAAGAACCTTTGGTTCAAAGGTATTTGTAATCCTAGCTATCAATAAATAAATAAATAAAACAAAGTTGAGGATGAAATCTGCTGTCATTTTAGGAGGCTAGCTATGGCAGACAAACTCTTACCTTGAATTGTGAGAGGATTTGCAAAAATATCCTCCTCCAGCTGAGGAATGGAGATGGCAGCAACCTATGGAGAATGTAATCGGAAGATTAGTAATTGCTCATCAGGTGATGGGCAACTGGACTGTCAGGAGTACCCTGGAGAGGTGATCAGGAATCATGTTTAATCTGCTAGGGTGACATTGCATAGCACAGCTGTACTGGTAAAGCCAGCCTGACCATGGATAATGGCATGAGGGTCTCTTTAATGGTCGAGATCTGTACCGAGAAAGTTGGTCAATGCTTAGTGAACCATATGCAGATCATGATGACAACCATACAAGTGCCAGTGCCGCCATGGCCCAAATGCATGCTAGTGCTTCCTGTTCTCCTGCAGTATATAGGTGTTCCGTCAGTATGAATGCTTTGGAAGCATAACCAGAAGGGCATTCGGCCCCCTGTAGAATGTGTGAGAACACAGCCACTAAAGCAAGTACTGAAAGGATTACTACAATCAGAATTTGCAAAAACATATGTTGTGCAGAGTGTCTTTCGATTTGTGTGTAGTCCGTGTGTCCTTCCCTTTGTTTGGTATTAAGAGTTTTTTTCTAATTTAGTCTGCTAGTTATATGGTAGTTTTCAGACAACATGAAGTCTTGCTGTATTCTGACTATTGCAGTGATCTCCAACCCTTGAACTGCCCCAGAGAACAAAAAGTTAACTTTCCATGCAAGGCATGGAACGCTGAACTCGAGCTCGGCTGTTGTTTGAACTCCAACTGTCAGATTCTTTACTCCGCCTCACTGAACAGTCGTTTTTTTCTCTCGGCTTCAACCAAATTTCTGCATCTAACCTGTCGATTTAAGTCTCTGTCTGTGGTACCGTGAGTACTAGATAGATTTTCTATATTAGTTTTCTGTGTGGAACTTGTAAACATTGGATCGGTTCGGTTTGGACCGATCAGGTTTGAGTCAAAAAACTTTTGTCTTTATTAGAGTGTGGTAACTGGTCCGTATCGGTTCTAAAAAGAACGGATTTCTTTACGGTTTTTTCCAAGACCTGTAACACGGACCGGTAATCAGGAACCAATAGTGGAGTCTTGCCTGGCGGATTGCCGAAAAAAGGGTAAGTTTTGGTTAGGATTGGCCATGTCTGAGAAACCCAAGAAAAAAACCGGGCCCACTGGGTTTCAACACTGTAGTGTGTGTGGGGCAGCCCTTGAGCTGACCCCCACCACCTGTGTTGATTGTCTGAGGTTTGACCACCTCAATGCAGACTGCCAAATTTGTAAAAGTTTTCCCAAAGCTACCCTGGATAAGAGAGTAGGTAGACTGAGGAAAGGAGGCTGAGAAGTCCGCTGGCCGGATGGCCAGCCGGTTCGGTTCCAACCGAACCAGAAGGAGTGCCCTCTGACCAGGGCGAAACTTCTTCGGGCAAAAGGAGAACCGATTCTGAGGAGTCGGTTCCGGTTAAAAGAAAAAGAAGGGATAAATCATCCGGTTCAGATCCACAAGTTATTTCTCCGACCGCTGATGAAATAGCCAAAGCGATAAGGATAGTTCAGTCGCTAACTTCGGTTCCGGCCGAACTGGCACCATCTGTTAGGGGCTCGGTTCGGTCGGTTTCCCCGGTTCCGGATTATACTTTAAAAGAATTTTGTGAACCGGTGGAGGAGGAGGGAGAGTATGAAGATAATGATGATGATGGTGATTATGAAAGTCTGGATGTTCCTATTGACCCGGACATCTCCCCAGACAGACCTTCAGGTGTTTCTCCTCCTAGGCTTTCTGAGTCCCCTTCCCACTTTATGTTTTACAAAAAAGTGGCTGAAACCCTCCAGCTTCCTATGGAAGAAGCAGTAGAGGATCAGGAGGAGCCTGATTTTGTTGAGATGATGGACATCCCAGAGTCCAGGAGACTGTCTATTCCCCTCCATAAATCTTTTGGGAAACAGACATTTAAAATTTTAAAAACTCCTAATTCCATACCTCCTGTGGACAGAAGAATGGGCAAGAGATATACTCTTTCAGGCTTAGACATGGAGTTCCTTTCCCAGCAATGCAGACATGTTGGGGTAGTGCAGGCTGCTGCCTGTGATATGGCAAATATTCCCTTGGCTTCACACCCCCCAGACAAGGACTGCAGGAGGATTGATGCCATGGCAAAGAAACAGTGCATGGCGGCATCTTTGGGACTCAGGCAGGCTAACTATGTAGCCTACACAGCTAGATACCAGAAGTCCAAGTGGGACACTGTGATGGATCTAGCTAAACAGGCCCCTGACCAGCTTGCCAAGGAGCTGGAGCGGGTGGCTGCAGATGGGATTGAGGCATCCAAGGTGCAATTTCATGCTGCTGTGGACTCCAATGATGTTTCATCTAGAGTCATGGCTACATCTGTGGCCCTTCGCAGGATGGCTTGGCTCAGATGTACTAGCCTGTCACAGGATACCCAGGCTAAGGCCATGGATTTTCCTGTCATTGGTAATTCTCTGTTTGGGGAGCAGACAGAGAATTACATGAAAAATGGACAGTACAGGACCACCTACAGGAGTGCTCAGGCCAAAGAAAGGCAAGCCATTCCTCAGAGGCAGCATTCCAGGGGCAGGGGCAGGCCTTTTCACAGGCCTTTGTACCAAGCCCAGACCTCCTCTTCTGCTTTTGCTCAGAGGGGGTTCTTTAGAGGGAGAGGCAGACGGGGTATGAGCAGGCCTGCTTCCACCCTTCAGCCTAAAGCCCCTGCCAAGCAGACACTCTGATGGGTCTGCCCTGGCACATTCTCCACTACCTGTAGGGGGCAGGCTGGCTTACTTTGTCCAGGACTGGAAGTCTTTAACATCAGACAAGTGGGTCCTGGAAGTAGTAAGCCAGGGACTGGTTCTCAGCTTCAAAAAATTTCCCAAGATGAGAACCAGATCCTTTCCAACTGCAAATCCTTCAGAGGCCCTTGCCCTAGAGGCAGAAGTGTCTTCCCTCTTGGCTCTCAGAGCCATAGAAAGGGTTCCTACCCTACACAGGGGCAAAGGATTGTACTCCAGGTACTTCCTAACTCCCAAAAAGACAGGAGAATGGTGGCCCATCCTGGATCTGAGATAACTAAACAAGCACCTTTTAAAGCCAAAATTCAAAATGGTGACTCTGGGAATAATTCTGCCCTCTCTAAGGCCAGGGACTGGCTAGCCTCCCTGGACCTCAAGGATGCCTACTTTCACATTCCCATCAGGTGCTCTCACAGAAAGTACCTCAGATTCGAGTTGACCTCAGGCCACTATCAATTCAGAGCAATGCCCTTTGGTCTAACATCAGCCCCAAGGGTGTTCACAAAGTGCCTGGCAGTAGTGGTTGCTTTCATAAGGAGAAAAAAGATCTCCATAATTCCATACCTGGATGACTGGCTCATAGTAGGTCAGTCTCCAGACCAAGTCAAGTCACATCTTCAGATAACTCAGCAACTGCTCACTTCCTTAGGGTTCCTCCTAAACCTTCCAAAGTCAGTTCTAGAGCCAGTGCAGCTCCTCACCTTTATAGGGGCAGAGCTGGATACAATAAGAGCAAAGGCCTTCCTTCTCCTGGACAGGGCAAGGACACTAATAGAACTGGCATCTTCTTTCACCCTTCAGGTGTCTCGACCAGCAAGGCACTTCTTGCGGCTCCTGGGCCACATGGCAGCCTCTACAGCAGTGGTCCAGGGTGCAAGATTTCAGATGAGGGACATTCAGTTCCACTTGAGAACCTTCTGGTCCCAGAGAAAGGATTCCCTGACCAAACTAGTCCCAGTGACACGAACCCTGATCCAGGCTTTGCAATGGTGGCAGGATCAGGACAATTTAAGGCAAGGAGTTCCTTTTGTCACTCAGTCTCCTTCTCTAATCCTCACCACAGACGCCTCCCTCTTGGGCTGGGGAGCCCACTTGGGGGATCTTACCACCCAAGGGCTGTGGCCACCTCAAGAATCTGTGCTTCACATCAATCTCTTGGAGCTCAGAGCAGTGTTTCTGGCACTACAAGTTTTTTTCCAAGTCTGTTCAGAACAAAGTAGTCCAGATCAGAACAGACAATACCACCACAATGTGGTACATCAACAAGCAAAGGACACTGGTCTACAGCCTTGTGCACAGAAGCAATGAAGTTGTGGTCTCTGGCCTATTCCCTGCAGACTTCTCTCACAGCAGTTCACCTGCCAGGGAAGGACAATATCCTGCCAGATGCTCTCAGCAGGATATCTCAGGGCCACCAGGAATGGTCCCTGGATCCCCTAGTTTTGAAGGTGATTTTCTCAAGATGGGGCACTCCACAGATAGATCATTTGCAGCCCCAGACAATCACCAACTTCCTCTCTTTTGCTGCAGCTCCCCAGTGTTGGGCTCAGTCCCCCTGGATGCTCTGGTACTCAATTGGGAAGGGAAGTTCCTCTATGCTTTCCCCTCCTTCCCTCTACTGTTCAAGGTACTAGTCAAGATCAGGTCTCAACCCTGCAAAGTGATTCTGATCGCTCTAGACTGGGCCAGACAGCCCTGGTACCCACTGTTGCTGTCCTTAGCAGTCCACCTTCCCCTGTCTTTTCCCAGGAATTACAACCTGTTGACATCCTCTCAGGGAAGGGTTTGGTATCCAAATCTCAAATCTCTCAATCTCAAGGCCTGGCTCTTGAAGAGTTAGAGTTTGCTGATCTGCACCTCTCTCAGGGTGTCCTGGATATTCTAAAGGCTTCTCGAAAGCCTTCCACCAGAAAGACTTACAACTCCAAATGGAAAAGGTTCACTATTTGGTGCTCTGAAAAGCATATTTCTCCAGAATCTGCTGGGTTGCCTACAGTCCTGGACTATATGATTCATCTCAATGGCTTGGGGCTCAGACCAGCTACACTCAAAGTACATTTGGCTGCTGTTTCTGCTTTTTTGTCAGTAGACAAGCCCTCTTCTCTTTCAGTCCATCCTGTATTTTGCAAATTCTTCAAGGAACTGTTGCACACCAATCCTCCCTTCAGGGACCCTGCTCCTGCTTGGGACCTTAATGTTTGCATTGCTCAGCTTATGCAACCCCCTTTTGAGCCTTTGTCCTCTGCAGAGCTTAAGTACTTGACTTGGAAAACTGTGTTTTTGGTAGCCATTACCTCTGCCAGGCGCATCAGTGAATTGCAAGCCCTGTCAGTGGAGCCTGATTTCACCTCTTTCCATAGAGATAAAGTGGTCCTAAGAACTAACAGGAAGTTTCTGCCTAAGGTGGTTTCAGATTTCCACCTTAATCAGTCTATGTCTCTTCCTGTTTTCTTCACTGACCATTCCTCCTCTGGAGAGAGGAGGCTGCACAGCCTGGACATAAAAAGGGCCCTTAGCTACTACATAGAGCATACCAAGGGTCACGGGTTTGACTCCGTCCAATTGTTCCTCACTTATGGGGAGGTTGGTAAGGGGAAACCTGCCACTAAAAGATCTATTGCCAGGTGGATTGTCTCTTGTATACAATTCTGCTACGAAAAATTGGGTAGAATCCCACCCTCAGGCCTGAGGGCTCACTCTACTAGAGGTACAGCTGCTTCCCTGGCTGCTGCCACGGATATTCCTATCTTAGAGATTTGTCAAGCAGCCACCTGGAAAACAGTCCATACTTTCACCAAGCATTACTCTCTGGATATCCAGGCTAGGAGTGATGCTCGGTTTGGCACAGCAGTACTTCAGCAAAGACTTGATGGCTAATTGAGTGGGTTATTCTGTTAGAAAATGCCTAGAGTCTTAACTAATAATAGTGTTGATGAGCTGGAGTGATTTGTTTGCCTTTTATGGCTGTGAGTAGTTTGATGGAATGAAAAGTTTTAAAAGCAAAACATTTACTCCTGCTGGCTAGACCTGATGCACACACACATAGAAAACAAATATAATAAATTAGAACTATTTAGTGGAGTCCAGAACATTTTTCTATCTCTAGTACTTCCTGAGTCATGGTTCCAAATGTATCACTGTCACATGGGGCAGGAGGTATTATAGGAAAAAGAACAGCAATAAACTTGCTAAGATGGAGATCCTCAGGGGACATAAGAAAAAATTACTCACCTTAGTAATGTTGTTTCTTCTAATGGAGTCTTGCTGTATTCTGACTATTGCAGTGATCTCCAACCCTTGAACTGCCCCGGAGAACAAAGAGTTAACTTTCCATGCAAGGCATGGAACGCTGAGCTCAAGCTTGGTTGAAGCCTCTGTCTGCTGTTGTTTGAACCCCAACCATCAGATCTTTACGAGCTATACTCACTGGGAGTTCTGTGTGTAAAATGTAAACTCACACTAGCCAACTGGCAACTAAATTTGATTAAAAGGGTTTTTTTGGTTTCAAACCAAAGACTCAAGTCAGGAAACCCAAAAAACAAAACACAACACATACCCAAAATAAAGGAGGGTGAGAAAAAGGGGCACCTCTAGGTGACAACACTGTTCTGCCCACCCACATCCCAAAAACCAGGTTCTGAGAGGTGAGGCGGGGGAGGTCAGAATACAGCAAGACTCCATTAGAAGAAACAACATTACTAAGGTGAGTAATTTTTTCTTCAGACAACATGAAGTCTTGCTGTATTCTGACTATTGCAGATTACCAAGCAGTACCTCCATGGAGGAGGGACAGAACCTACTTTGGGAATAGGCTCAGAAATGTGAGCCAGGAGCCAGCCAGCACAGGCAGCCACATTACAGGGTCGCAAACAGAACGTAGGGGTTGCATAAAATTCATAGGGGTCACAAATGTGACCCTGGCCCTGGTGACCCCTAAATGATGCCCTGCTGTGAGACCAAGTAAGATGCCTAGCAAGGCTAATAATTCTGAGAGACCTCTCCAGGATTCACTCAGTAAACTCGCTGTGAGCCTTATTCTGGGCTTACATTGTTCTGAGGCTGCATAAGACAAGCACAAGTACCTGTAGGAAGAAATTGTTGTGATTTTGAGCCTTCGGGCTATTGTTGCATACCATAGCTGCTGCACTCCCATACAGGTTGCTCTGGAGGCAGGTAAAGGGCCTACTGTCCCTTATCTAGTTGGGTGGATTGGAGCACAGGGAGCCACAGGGCGTGTGCTCTGAGTATGTGGGTACTCCAGATCCACAGAGTAGTCAGACCCTGGGTGTTGCTGCTTGGGTCTGCGCTACATGGGAAGCAGGAAGTCACTGCAGGGCTGTATCCTGACAGCTGAGCCGGAAGGGCTGTATCCTGAGAGGTGTGAACCAGAATGGCTGTGCTGCTGCAGAACATCTGAGAGAATCAGAAGTGCTTCACCTAAGGACACTGGATCCTATCCTTAAATGCTGCTCACCCTGCTGCCATGTGCAGTACCCTGCCTAGGTTAAACTGATGCATCTGTGGATCACATGAGTGCTGGCATCACTGGCTGGGGTCTTTTGCACTTTTCCAGTTTTATTTTACAATTACTACATTTGGATTACAAGTTGGGTTTCAGTAATTTCCCCATTGGATTTCAAGTTATTTAAATTGTGCTAGCACACTGTGGACTGTGGATTTAAATTGAAAGTTTGCTAATCTTCATTAAGTGCGCCACCAACAAAATCAGGGCAGTGTAGCTACCAGGCTTGCACCAGGACTCTAGTGTAATTCCTGGCTACTCAGAGTGAGTGGTTATTGTGACATACGTGAAATTATTGTTTTTCTACTGGTGCTAGTTAAAGCATTTGCTGCAGGCTGTGTAGTATAATTCATCTTTTTGAGCTCCTTGATTGAGTGGGTGCTTCATAAACTGTGTGGAATTTGAGAGGGTGGTAGTTATCCACAGTGCAATGGTTTTTAAGGGGCACTGCTATAGGGTGGGAGTGCTCAAGGTGACTTGTACCTTTCTAACTCCATCCCTTTCTTCCAGCCTCTAGGCTGGTGTTCTTAAATAGAAGAAGATGAATTTATACAGCATTTGTAATACACACTGTATCCCAAAGCACTTTACGCATTACTTGTAAAATTGTACTGTTCCTAGCCTTGGTGTCTCAATGTATATATATTCCTGTACATACCTTAACTGTGCTTACTGTCTACTGGTTATGTTCACATGGCTCTATTTTGACTCTGTATACTGCCTAGCTTGTGTCATGTTGTCCTCTGTATGAACCTGTATCTCGCTGTATCTGCATCTCATTGTACTCCCCCAGGTCATACCTGAAAATAGGCATATAACTTGTCTAGTGTACTTACCTGGTCAACAAAAGCTAAATAAATAAATAAACAAGCAATACTAGATTGGTAGTGAAGTGACTGAATGTGTAGTGACAGTCATTTCACACATCAGTACCCACAAACAGTCTTAGACAATTGCATGAACCATTTTCATGGGAAAGGGAATATTGGCTAAGACACCAGGGACCCCCCACACTTACTCTTTTCAAGAGGGTGTTGTTGCAGTCCATTTAGTCAGCAAGATGGCTGCTCCTGAGGAAGGAGGAGGAGGAGGTGGATGCTCTTCAGTAATCCTACCTGACAAGTCTGAAGCAATGAAATCTATTTCTTTGGGAGACAATGGACCTATAGTCCAGCAAGAAAATATTTCAATTAAAGGAAAAAAAGCAACTTTACCAGCTGAAGACAATCATGTTGGCAGGGCCAGGCAAGGCTCTCCTGCTGAGGATATGGCTGTACCAGACAACAATGCTGCACTACTCGCCAGCATCACAAAATCGAACAGCCCTGTTGTTTCTGCTGTTGGCTGAAGAAGATACAGCACTAGTAGCCACTGGCACTGCCTCCGGAATGGGCTTGCTATCAGAAGGATGAAATTTAGGGGCTCTGGTGTGCTTTTCATCTGTACCGGAGCAGAGTTTGATAGGACAGTTTGATCCAGCTGTTACTTCGGCAGTCAGTGAGCAGCCGACTGCAAAAAGCATACATGCTAAAACAGTTCACTGCTCCTCTGTCTCTAATTCAAAGTCTATTGACAAGGTAATATGGGCAGCCTGCTGGACCTTATTTGTAGAAGGCAAATGTTTGCCTGGAGAATCTCCCTGAGATTCAGAATTTCTGCAATTGGATAAAATAAGGAATGCCACTCGACTGTACCTGACTCAATGTTTCGATGGAGCTGGGGCTCTGTTACTAGGAGATGCTTCTGGACAACTACAGGTAAATTGCAACTGAGAGTGCAGGCCAAAACAAAGGTAAATACCGGCATTGAAAACAGAGTAGAATTGGCAGAAAAAAAGATCTTCCGCAGTAATAGGGTTGAAAAACCTGCTTCCTCTGCAAACAGTGACACACAAGCTTAAAAGATTGTAATTATCCAGTAAATTAAAATTGCAGCATAGCATTTTGTCTGCTCTTACACAGTCTAATAGGTGGTCTGTGCTTCCACCAGAAGAGACACAAGTCTGACCAATTGTTTTAGTGCAGTCCTGACTCCTGACTGGACTGATTCTGAGCCTGACCATGTCTCCACCCCGACTTTCAATCCCCTTTTTTTCACTCTCTCTCTCTCTTTCTCTGTCCCCCCCCCCCCACACACCTCTGACCTCTCTCTTATCAACTCTTCTGGCAGACTGGCACCTGATCTTCCAAATTACTACAACATTTCTTTAAGAAGTCAGTGGACTGGACAACTGAGTAGCACCCATGCACCACGCTCTTCAGTGGCCTTCACATGTAAATGTGAAGCTGCAGTTCAAGTCCCAGGAATCTCCTAGTAGTATTAGACAATCTGCAGTCAGCTCAGACACTCTCTGATTGCTCCCAGAACTCTGAGGTATAATGTATGCAAATTAGAGAATTTGGAATGCAACATTCAAAACTGCTTCCTCTAGGTAGACTGTGTTCCATCTAACTGCTAAATTAAATTTTTCCATTCAGACAGCAAGACATTCCCCAAGAGCAGCACAGCAATTTCGATGCAAGACTTTATTTTATTCACAAAGTGGTATTTTACCCTATTTTTATACATACTCTGCCTCTAGTAGTTTTTTTGCTAAAAGTTTACTTAGTGTGTATTATTTACTCATTTTAGCAGTTCCCTCGCGGTTCCCTGGAACCAAGTTTCTCTGTTTAAACTGAGGTTTGTAGTGGTTCTTAACGACAGCACTTTAGTTTAAAGTTTCATTGTATTTAAGTTTTTTAAACAACTTTGTTTTACTCGCGATCAGTTCCCATTCTTAGCAAGGAACCAATCGTATTTTGTATTTAAGCATACTTTTAAAGTATTAAGTTTGGTTTGTGATCAGTTCCCGATTATGACTAGGACCCAATTGCATTTGGTTTGAAATAAAGAAATCTGTACTACATCACAGTTCCCTTTTAACACAAGGAACTGATGCAGTTTGCTTTAAAACCCATTCTGGGAAAGTTTTTTTTATAGTCTACTGAGATTTTGGCATGTCAGACAGACCTGAAAAGAGGATGGGACCCACAGGCTTTAAAAATTGTGTTACGTGCTTCCAAATTTTTGCTAAGGCAATTGCTACAATTTGTATATAGAATGCTTGGGTTCCAGTCATATTTTCTCTAACTGTGAAGTGTGCAGTACTTTTTGTTCAAAAACTATTAAAAAGAGAGCCAAAAGATTAAAGCAAATGGTGTCTGCTCCCACCTCAGTGTCACCAAAGCAAACTGAAGCGGGTCCTTCTTCATCCCACTCCAGAACAAAGGAGAGACCCTCTAAAGATTCCTCAGACTCCAAAATTCCTGAAAAGGGGTCTGAGCATATTAAGCACAAAAGAACAACCAAGCAGGCACCCGAGTCTGTGCCTGCCAACAAGAAATATAAAGAAAAACATGTTGTTGTGCCTCCTATTGAAAAAGCAAAGGAGCTCCCAACAGACAAAGATAAAATACCCTCTACAAAGGAAATTTCCAGAGCCCCACAAGTCATTCAGGATTTACAGACTGTGGGTTCCATACTGGGTTTACCAGTTCAAATCCCACCACCGATTCCCAGTGACTTAGGCCAGGAATTGTACATTGAGGAGGAAGAGGAGGTAGCGGATCTTGGGGAACCCTTTGAACCAGAGGTATCCCCAGACCAGGATTACGGTTCCCCTCTTCATGGGAATGATGATTTTTCATCCACTTTTCATTTGTCAGGCAAATGGCTGACACCCTAGGCCACACCTCACAGGAATCTATGGATGATGAGGAAGAGGCAGAGTTTTTGGATATGATGGGTTTGACTCCCATAAGAAAGGTGGCCTTTTCTAACCATAATTCCCTTAAAAAGGCTATTTTAAAATCATGCAGACACCTTCCTCTGTCCCCCGAGTGGACAAGAAGGTGAAGAAAAAAATACCACCTGGATAGGGCTTTTGCTGATTATTTGTATACTCATCAAGATCATGAGGGTGTGTTACAGGCTGCATTCTGTGATAAAGCAAAAGTACCCCAGGCATCTCATCCTCCAGACAAAAATGCCAGTAAAAATGACACTATGGGGAAGAAAGGTTATTTGGGCTCCTCACTCCTCCTCCTTCTCTAACAGGCAATTTACATGGCTTATGCTGCACTCTGCCAGACAACACCATGGAATTCTGTGCTGGATTTAATTGATAGAGTTCCTGTTGATGTAGCACACGATATGGCAGATATTGCCAGAATGGCTTTGGATGCCACAAAGTACCAGCTTCACATAGCTATGGATACACATGACACTGCATCCAGAATGCTGGCCCTAGCTGTTTCTCTAAGAAGGTTTGCTTGGCTCAGAGCAACCAACCTTACACCAGGCACTCAGTTAAAGGCTATGGAGTTTCCTTGCGAAAACAATTCCCTTTTTGGTGACAAAACTGAGGCGTACATGACAAAGCTAGAGGAGTACAAAACCACCTACAGGAGTAACTCCTCAAAAGAGAGGGTCTCCACTTTTTTTAGATCCACAAGAAGGGTAGGTAATGGGTAGGGGGTACTACCCCAGGTCATGTACCCCATACTCTATGCATGTAGAGTACACACACAAGTCAGAGGGTATTACAGGGGCAGGGACAGGAGGTCTGCTAGGTGAGTCAGCCCAGCTTCAGCTCCTGGACCACAATCCGGACAGAACCCCTGATTGCACAGATCAGGCTGCTCCCCCCTCCAGTATGGGGCAGGTTGGCTCACTATTTCCAACACTGGGGAAACATTCCCACAGAAAAATGGGTACTGGAGGTACTGAGTCAGGGTCTCTGTCTGCAGTTCAAACAGTTTCTAAAACTCCAGGGTCACAGGGTTTTCCAGCCTTCAACTCTAGCAGAGACTATTCTGCTGGAGTTAGAGGTAAACAAGTTCCTGCAAGCCATGGCAATAGAGCCAGTCCCTCTTACGAAAAGGGGAAGGGGCATGTACTCAAGATACTTTCTGACCAAAAAGAAAAATGGAGATTGGCAGCTAATCCTGGAACTCAGATACCTAAACAAATACCTGGCAAAGCCCAGGTTCAGAATGTAACATTGGCCATCGTTATTCTTTCTCTAAGGAAAGTAAACTGGCTGGCATCTCTGGATCTGAAAGATGCTTACTTTTACATTCCAGTCAGACCTTGCCACAGAAAGTACCTAAGGTTCTCTCTTCCCTCTGGTCATTACCAGTTATCAGCACTTCCCTTCAGGCTCACTTCTGCCCCTCGAGTATTCACAAAGTGTCTGTCAGTGATGACATCTTACCTCAAAAGGCAAGAAATCAGTGTATTTCCTTATCTGGATGACTGGCTAGTAGGTAATTCATATCAACAGGTAAAGGATTCCATCAGGGTGACCCAAAGTATGCTGGAATCACTGGGTTTCCTTAACAATGCTCAAAAGTCTCAGGTGGAGCCAGTTCAGTATGGAGTTCATTGGAGCAGAACTGGATACTGTTCAGGGAAAAGCTTTCTTCCACAAGAGAGGGTATTAAATCTATTGACTCTAGCAAATTCCTTTGCCTTGGGTTAGCTCAGAACTGCAAGACAGTTCCCAGCATTACTAGTGTAACCTCCCCCCACCGGCCCCCCTTGTTTCTACCAGCAGGGCTGCTGCTCTCACATCTAGGTGCCACCCAGGGGGGGGGGTAGTTACTACAAAATTATCTCTACAGAACTCTGTGGACCCATTACTTCTGCTACTGAGCCTGCAACCTTAGACAGGCAAACCAAGTGTGGCAACTATCTGGCTCACACCTGGGGGGGGCCATTTAGCATGGCCATCAACATGGGTCCCTGGGAGAAAAGGTTTGCTCAGCATTATGCTAGGTTTGTACTTCTGGTCAGGGGCACCCATGTAAATCCAGACACTGGAAGCAATAACTGAAATGTCCAAACCAGGATGGGATTCTAGAGTGTGGCTTTTTTTCACATAACACAAAGAATGACAAAGCAAAGATGGACCTCCACAGGGCTACACTCACTGGTAATGCAGATTACTGAGGTACAGAGCACACATCCTCACATCGAACCCTCAGGTTCTGAATGGATCTGGGCACTCATGGCCCAAACTGGTACACTTCTCTTCTATTCCTTGACTTGGCACCCTGGCCAGTACTAGGCCACTTTTCCATATTGCATGGAGGTTGCTGGTGGCTCCCTAAACTACCCATGAGCACATTCTGGCTCTCAAGGAAAATCCAAAATCCCACATCTGGGTGCTTTCTTCAGACACTGGCCAAGTGCCTGAGAGAAAACCATAGGTGCCCAAACTGAACCTGGAAAGGTAAACCTGGTTACTGCAGATGGGGGGTCTCCCACCTTTCACTTCCAAATCTATACTCTGCCATTCATTTGGTTACAACACGTTTCTTCAAAACTCTGTTTGCAGATGCTCTCTTGAAATGTTTAGCACATTTAACATTCTACACTTCTCTTCTGGAGGTGTCCTGACTTTAAAAAGTTCTATATGTGGCTCTGTCTTTACCCTAGACCCCCTCTGTTGCAGATGCTTCTAAATAATACACAATCTAAAAGTTCTGCACTTGGCAAGTCTTCCTTTGACCCCACAGTAGGCAGACACTTTTACTCTAAACACTGTCTTTGTGAAAATAGTCTCTTTATCAGAGAAGAACTCACCACAGTATGCAGGTGCCCCAGGGCTTCTTTCCCACAACACAATCTCTGGTACTCACAGAATAACACAACTCTCAGGCAGCTTCTCCCTCTCCAGGCTGGACCAGGGGATTGCCCCAGAATTCCTGGAATTCCCCCCCATCCCTCCAGGGATGGGGCACTGGAACAACTTCTAGAAATGGTATCTACCACTTTGCACAACTGGTCTTCTGTGTTCCTCTCTAGGGTGAGAACACACAATCCCTTCTTCAAAGATAGCTGTATATCAGAACTTGGCTCTGAGGAGCTGCACACTGCAGCACTCCTCTCTCTCTTGAGTCTCCATGCAGACTGGCTTGAATCTCCAAATGTTCTACTGCTAACCCCTGCAGCTAGCATTCCACTGTGGCTTATGCTGCTGCAAGAATTCTAAGGTGACATTATCACTCCAGCTCAGCAGAAACTGAGAACAGAGTGTGACAGTGTGAAATCCATTTAACTGGCATCTCACAAGCTGCCTCTCCCTGTCTGCCACTGATTCTAAGTGGGATTCTACTAACCCCTGGGAACAAGGGAGTTACACAAGGACACATGGCTTCAACTACTGCAGTAGTGTTGGGCTTCTGGTTTCAGATGAGGGATATTCAGTATCACCTCAGAGCCCATTGGTTCCAAAGAAGGGATCCCATTTCAAAGCTTGTGCCAGTTACAAGAACTCTGTTACTGGCCCTGCAATGGTGGAAAGAAAGGGACAACCTCCAACAGGTCATCCCTTTTCAGCAACAGCACCATACTGTGGTCCTAACAACAGATGCCTCCCTGCTAGAGTGGGGGGACATACACAGGCAACCTCATAATCAGTGGAATTTGGCTGCCTCAGGAATCTAAGCTGCACATCAACCTTGTAGAGTTGAGAGTAGTCCTCCTTGCTCTAAAGGTCTTTATCTCTCAGCTGAGGGGTCAGTCAGTCCAGATCAGGACAGACAACACAATCACCATGTGGTACATCAACAAGCAAGGTGGTAGCTAGCCCAGTGGTGTGGAGGGCTGATGCACTGGTGCCTTACCTTCTGCCATGCTGGTGACCCATGTTTGCAGTGCGAGTGGGTCAGCTGGGGAGGGAGAGGATTGAGCATCTGGTGGACAGCTCTCCTCTCCCAGGAGGGGTGGGGATGGAGTCCGTTACTTGCCTGACCCCTAGCAGTAGCTGGGGGTTGGCACAGTAGACCTACAGATAGAGGGGTGAATGCAGAGCAGATACCCAACATGCAGCATAAGGAAGCGCATGTGGCTTTGGCCACTGGTGTCATTGCATGCTTCTGTGCCACACTCTGGTGGGGGGGGAGGACAGGAAAATGGCAGCCAACCAGCAGGATGTCACCAGTCCACTGCAGTCTCCACACCCAGCTAGTTGGGTACCTCGGAGGAGCAAGGCCGTAAAAAGAGGTGAGTCCCAGAAGATGCCAGTGTGATGGTGTTGGAGGGACCTGTGGATGGGAGCCAGCCAACCGGGAATAAAAAAAAACAAGGGGTACCAGAACTTCAAGGCTGTGCACAGATGCCATGAAAGTTTGGTCCCTTGCATAATACCTGGAGTTGCATCTGTCTCCCATTCATCTTCCAGGGAAGGACAATACACTGGCAAATTCACTCAGCAGAATCAGCCAGGATCATCACAAATGGGCTTTGAACAGGCAAGTGTTGGACTCAATTTTCAGGCATTGCAGCACCCTAGAAAGAGATCTATTTGCCTCAAAAGAAAATCACCAGCTTCCACTTTATTGCTGCAGGCCACCCTCCTTGGGCACAGTGCTCATGGGGGCACTATCCCTGGATTGGACAGGAAAATTTCTTTATATCTTCCCTCCAATTGCACTGGTGTTGAAAGTCCTTCTCAAGCTGAGGAGTCAGTCTGCAACCACGATACTGGTTGCCCCAGACTGGGCCAGGCAGCCATGGTACCCTTTGTTGCTCATCCTGTCCACCAAGCAACCCATTTGTCTGCCCCAGAGATACAATCTTCTAACAGCTGCACAGGGGCAGATAGTTTTTCCAAACCACGAGACCCTTCACCTGAAGGCTTGGTTCTTGAGGAGTTAGAATTTTCTGAGTTTAACCTGTCAGAAGAGATACTTAAAGTACTGAAAGTTTCTCAGAAAACTTCCACAAGAAAGACGTATGCTTCAAAATGGAAAAGATTTTCCATCTGGTGCAGGCCTAAGAAAATCAATCCCTTTAAGGCAAGTTTGTCTAAATTGCTTGATTATCTGGTGCATTTGCAGTCTCTAGGGCCTCAGGCCTGTGACCCTTAGGGTTCACTTAGCAGCAGCATCTGCTTATTTGTCTGTAAGTGCTCAGAGAACAATAGTGTCACACGCTATTTTTAGAACATTTCTCAAAGGATTGGCACGTATCTTCCCTCCTGTTAGGGAATCAGTCTCTCTCCTTGGGATCTGAATGTGTGCATAGCCAAACTCATGGAACCTCCCTTTGAGCCAGTGGCTACAACTGACCTGAAATATGTCATATGGAAAACTGTTTTCCTGGGGGCCATCACTTCAGCAAGAAGCGTGTGTGAGCTCCAAGCTCTTTACACTGATCCTAATTACATTATCTTCCATAAGGACAAGGTGGTCCTTAGGACTAACAGGAAGTTCCTTCCAAAGATGGTAACTGATTTTCACTTGAACCATTCCATCACCCTGCCTGTATTTTTCACAGCCAAATCCAGTTCAGGTGAATTGAATCTTCATAGCTTGGACATAAAAAGGTCTTTCAATTATTACATTACATGTACTAAGAAAACCAAGGATTCCCACTCACAGCTGTTCATTACCAGTGGTGAAGTGGAAAAGTGCAGGCCTGCCTCAAAGAAGTCAGTTGTACATTGGATAGTATCCTGAATTCAGTTCTACTACAGTAAGTCTGACAAACAGCCACCACAGGGCCTCAGGGCACATTTCACTCGTGGAACTACTGCCTCTGTGGCAGCTGCAAGGGACATCCCCTTGCTGGAAATCTGTAAAGCAGCTACCTAGAGTACAGTCCACACCTTCATGAAGCACTACTGCCTAGACATCCAGTCCAGGACTGATAGTAGGTTTGGCACTGCAGTATTGCAGAATCTTTTTCCCAAAAGGTTCTGTACCCACCTCCCTAGGCACTGGTTGGTAGTCTGCAGATTGTCTAATACTACTAGAAGATTTCTGGGGCTTGAAGAAAAAAATACTTTCCATAGTAATATTGTTTCTTCCAAGGGATTTCTTAGTAGAATTAGACCTCCCATCTCTACCTCCCTTACAAAGAAACATAAAAGTTGTCTGTAGATGGGGACCGTAAGATCCATCAAGTCTGCCCTTGGCTTTATACCCCCTACTTAGCTGCCTGCTTGTGTATCCCACAGTGTCTGTCCCATGTCTGCTTGAATTCCCCCACTGTCTTGACTCCCACCACCCCCTCCGGCAGGCTATTCCATGGTTCCACAACATGCTCTGTGAAGAAGAATTTCCTCTTATTGCTTCTGAACTTTCCTTCCTTAAGTTGAAGGTTGTGCCCTCTAGTCCTGCTGTAATCCTTAACCTGAAAGAGGTTCTGCACATGCACCCTGTTATTGCCTTTAAGGTATTTGAATGTTTCTATCATGTCCCCACAATTCCTGCGTTGTTCAAGGGAGTATAATTTGAGGTCATCCAGTCTTGCCTTGTATGGTTTCTGATGCAAGCCCCACACCATCTTTGTTGCTCTTCTCTGTACTGTCTTCAGCCTATCTGTGTCTTTCCTGAGGTGTGGCCTCCAGAAATGGACACAGTACTCCAGGTGAGGCCTGGCCAGGGACTGCTACAAGGGCATGATTACTTCAAGCCTTCTGTTCATGATACCCCTCCTTATGCATCCCAGGATACCACTAACCTTTAGTGCTGCCTTTTCACATTGTCTACTGACCTTCAGGTCACCTGGTATGATCATTCCTGGATCTTGCTTCTGCCTGGTAGCCACCAGCTGCTCCCCTCCCATTGAGTACAGTTTCCCTGGATTATGCTTTCCTAGGTGCATGACCTTGCATTTTTTGGCATTGAGTTTCAATTGCCAGGTCTTGGACCACTCCTCCAGTTTTCGGAGATCAGCTTCCATGCTTTGCTGTCCCTCTGTTGTGTCTACACTGTTGCTGATTTTGATGTCAGCTGCAAACAGGCACATCTTTTTCTCCAGTTCATCCGCAATGTCACTGATGAACATGTTGAAGAGGATCAGCCCCAGAACTGAGCCCTGCAGGGCCCCGCTAGTCACCCTCCTCTCCACAGACAGAGTGCCATTTACTAATACTCTCTGAGTTCTCTCATGTAATCAGTTTCTGACCCAGTTTATAACCTCAGGCCCAATTCTCATGTTCTCCAGTTTTTTAGCTAGTCTCCTGTGTGGAACGGAATCAAAAGCTTTGCTGAAGTCCAGGCAAACCACATCCATTGCCCCACCTTGTTCCACTGTTTTGGGGACCCAATTGAAAAAATCAACTAGGTTTGTCTGGCAGGACCTCTGTAACCTGAATAGGTTCAGCAATACTTTTATGGGAGTTTCTAATGTTGCCATTAATCATTGGCTTATCTTTATATATTTGTTAATGAACCCAAATATGGCTAGGATACCTAGTTCTCCTTTTTTTTGTGTTTTCTTGTCATGTTTGGAAACTATCCTTTTTACCAAGGGGAAGGTATTCTTGTTAAGGGCATTTACTTATAATTATTTTAATAATCTGGTGTTTTCATCTACAAAATCAAATCTGGCAGTTAGATGGAACACAGCCCACACAAAGGCAGCAGTTTTGAATGTTGCATTCCAAATTCTCTAAATTGCATACATTCTGCCTCTGAGTTCTGGGGGCAGTCAGTTATTCTGGGCTGACTGAAGATTGTCTAATCCTACTAGGAGACGCCTTGGAAGAAACAATATTACAATGGTAAGTAATTTTTTTCTTTTGGCACCTTAAGCCCGATGACATGACTACAAGAAAAAAAAAAGAAATCACAACGCGACTGGTTGGGACTGGGATGGGAGGGAGACTGGTTGATGGGAGGGAGGATAAAGAAGGGAGCAGGGGACCAGCCAATAGGAAAGTAGGCAACGCACAATTAAAAAAAAAAAAAACGTGGAGGAAGAAATGTGAGCCAGGAGCCAGTCAACACAGGCAGCCACATTACAGAGGTTGCAAGCAGAACTTAGGGGTCACAAAAATGTCATAGATGTCATAAATGCAATCCCTGGTGACCCATAAATGACTCCTCTCCTATGTACTACAATATATGTTTATATATATAGTTATTGTGTCTCTTATGGTTATAAGAGTGCATTCTCAAGTTCTTTGTGTGAGAGAACTGTGAAGCACAACTGACCATGAATAGTCCTGGCACACAAGACTTGAGAAGAAATGCTTATAACCATAGGAGACATGGGAACTGTGCATATAAACATATTATAACTCATGTTAAGCACCTTTGTTAAAAAACATAATTTTAAATCAAATTGTCTTATTTTGCATAATATTGGAGAATCCCCTTTGTTGGAAATGGACTGTACCAACTGAACCTAGAACTTCAGAATTAATGATGCTAGCCTTCTTTAAAATTCATTGATGTTGCTGGTTGTTTTATCTGCCTCCTTGCTTAGCAGAACTGAAATGCATGCTAATATATATTATAAGTCTAATTAATTATTCATGATGTCAGTGCCATCCATGATTGGCTGCTGCACCAATCTGAAATCTCTAAGAAGTGACCTGTGCGGTACCCGCTCTGCACGTCCCACTGTCACGCTCCCACTGCCGCCACAGAAAAAGACATCATTATTGCGATTAGACTTATAATCGCAATAATGATCTCAGAGCCAGTTATTTCCTTGCAATTAATGACCGGCTGAGTGGGGGTGATCTTCGACTGTGCCTCGGGCCACATATCCCCCAGCTGGTCATTAATCTCTAGGAAATGACTGGCTCTTTGGTCATTATTGCTTAAATTTTACCCAGCCTTGTTTTTGTTTTTTTTTACACTTTATTTATCTCCAGAGGGCCAGGGCATCTCTCTTGTGTACCTTCTCAGTCCTCACCTCTACTCCCCACCTGAAACTCCACTCGCCACCAGGAGTACAAGAGCTGAGTTACCCCCTTCCCAAGTCTGTGGACATGGCCAGCCCCTGGATCTAAGCTCTCTGGGTGGGACCACCACTCCTTACCTGGTGAACTTTCTGGAATCTAGATGGTTGGTCCATAGCTGGGTCGAGGGTACCAGAAGAACCAGTGGGGAGGTGGTTCGGTATTGGGGATGTGGACATCGATCACTGGAGTTAACATCACCTTCCTGGACCTGGCAGGGTTTTTTCTGTGATGTTTTCCCCCAAGACGTGGCGTGCAATGATCCTGCATGGCTCCTCATCTGCCACCAGCGTCTGCCATTGCCTCACTCCCCTCCAATGTCTTGGCTCATGTGCTGCTCCCAATCTCCACCAGGGGTCGCTACAGAGAGGGGAATCCCCTGTGACCCACCCCAGGAAGGAGAGCAGTCCTCTGGATGCTCGATCCTCTCCATCCCCCCTGGCAATCCCTGGCGTCCCAAATCTGTTCCCTAACCCAGGTCACTGGCATGGCACGAGGTGTGGAATCCAGCACCTCAACCTTCAGTGTCACTGGGCCGGCCATACCCAGCCTTATTTTGTTTCGCATTCTTGATGTACTATAACTGCATACTTCCTGAACATTGGAAACACCCCCAAACACTGCAGTCACTCATGATGCAATAGTCTCCTTTACTCCCACTGCATTATGAGTGGTTAGACTCTGTTGTGGGTGTTCCCAAGTACAGAAAAGATGAAGTGGGAGTTGATCAAGGAATGTAAACAAACGTTTTTGGGTGGTAACACCAGTATGGTGGACAGTCATTTTTTTTACTTTCTAAAAGAAAAAAAAAGAATCGGAATCAATCTACCAGCTACAACAGCAGTCTATACAGAATGTCAGCAAACAGAATATGTTTTATTAAATTAGGGAAACTTCAAGGCCTAAGGGGTTGACAGTGTCCCTTTAACATACAAGCTCACTGCTATGGCTTGAGTCAGAAGTCTTATGTACACCTTTCTCTCTCTCTAGTGTCGAGAGCAATCCAGAGTTGTTGATCATCACCCAGAAGATCTATGTGGACTAGTCCTGGAGGAATGCAGAGGCATTCTGATCCAGGCTTTGTGGATTGTGGCGGTGGGGGATCAGGGAACAAAAATGCTGCAGTCACTTTCAGGAGTGCATGGTGCCAAGTGGCCTGCCACACAGTCTGCAAAGGGTGGGAACAGAAGACACCAACGAGACTGTTGACAGTCTGCTTTGCAGAGCAGTGATTAAAAAAGAATATTCTACATCCCTGTCCTATGTCATTCGTAAATGTATTGTGTTCTTTGACTATTTTTTTTGTGGAATGTGGAGGATACAGTGGAAATAGAAGTCTCAAGGGAAAAGTATAAGCCTCATGAAAGAGTGTGGATCTGCTGAAATGTTAATGCTGAGGGCCTCATAAATGCAAACTGAACAAAAACGCCTGAAGCATAGCTGCCTTTGAAGAATATGCTTCCCATTTCATACGAGCAATCCTTGGGA
This sequence comes from Neoceratodus forsteri, assembly GCA_016271365.2. Taxonomy (NCBI): domain Eukaryota; kingdom Metazoa; phylum Chordata; order Ceratodontiformes; family Ceratodontidae; genus Neoceratodus; species Neoceratodus forsteri. The sequence goes on along the minus strand of JADMNL010000026.1, from coordinate 176,903,953 downwards.
TTGTTTGTAGATTTTAGTGACTGAAAAGAAACAAACAAGGAAGGGATGAAGGGAAGGAAGTATATATGAGAAGGTAAAAGGAAGAATGTTTCCAGTGCATGCTGTTTTATTTACAGAGTGGCATCAGGTCAATGCAGCTTCACAGCTGGCTGCAACCTGGTCACACGGGGCTGGGATATCAATGTATGACCATTGGTTCAGTGCTATGTTATCAACAAATAATGACCCACAGGTCACCATACAAATCCCCCCCCTTGAAAAAAAGGTCATTATGCAAATGAAACACAACCACATGACATCGTGTGCCACATGCCCTGCACTGAAAACATACTTATGTAAAGCTTCATATTCCATAAAAATCTATATATTTGTATTTATTTGAGATTTTCAGTGCTTGGATAGTCTTTTTAGGTGCATCTCCTCATTGTTGAGAGGGTCCTAGGGTGGCATTTAAAACAGAAGTTGCAGCAGCAAGTTTTACATCAATTGCTTAGTTTACATTTGAACAATTGGCTAAGAAGGTACAATAGTTAACGTTTCACTGATGAAGGTATCATTTATACATTATTTAATGAACCACGTAGCTGCATCTAAAATAAAAAATTACACTGTGTTTTTTTATTCTTTGTTATCCAGGTAAGGTCCAATTTGCATAAGGCCCATTGACAGATGAGACATCAGAGCACTGGGGAGGTTAAGTCAAGTGACTTGCATAAGGTCACACAGTATGCAAGGCGCAGCTGCAGAAATGTAACCCAGATCTGCTGGATGTGCTAAGCTTTTTCACAGCTCATTTCTCTGCCCTCTAGGCCATACTGCCTTTAAAGGGAAAGAAAATGATCATGTTAATAGAAAATATTGGGATGTGGGGAAGACAGGACGTATATTGTGTTAGGGAATAGGGTATAACAATTGAGTGGCAGCTAGTCAGTAAAGATGAAATGGCTCACATTTTATGCCTTGTGTCAGGTTCATGGTGTGTCTAAATGCTTTTACACAGCTGACATAAACTGGCAACTCTGCCTACACGCTTAAATGGTCTGGCCATGCATCCCAGCATTTGAGATATGCAATGCTAAATGCCTTTTCACCCAATGATCATTCAATTTGTTTTTGGAACCTGGAGTATGTCCCTTAACTGTGACTTTAGCCTGCAAATAGAGATGCTTTAGGTTAGTAAACCACTCAGTTACAAGTGAGATGTGCCCTGACTACATTTATATGTAGACATCACCCAGTGTACCTGCCTTCCATCCTCGACAGCTAGGATGCCAAATGACTTATACAAGTCATATTGATGGGTTTTGCAACACCCATCCAGTATAACTAAAAATAAACACAGCAAACTTCCAACAAACCAACAAACAGAAGCAGGACTCGGGATCAGAGACAGTGCTTGCTTACACGCTCCCCACCCAATGGAAACAGGCAGCAGCAAATCGAGGCTAGGAGCGAGCACTGCTGTGCTCCCCCCGCACCAGAAATTCAACTTTTCTGGGTCATGATCCTGAGGTTGGCTCCACAACTGGAGTGGCAGGACTTGAGCTTGGGGACAGGCGGCTTTGAAAAAGGCATCCCACCCACCCCCTCCACCACAATGTTTTAAATGGGGTGAAGTGAAACAGGATTGGGCATTTATGAGGTGGAGAAGCTCAGCAACAGAGCTGAACTTTGCAACAAGTGCTGGGACTTTCTAAGAAACTGTGGCTCTGAGTAGGATGGTATGACAATGTTGTTGCTAAATGCTTAATGTACTGCTCCATTAAGCTAGGGTCCAATGTAGTAGTTGGTTCAGAATAATAAAAGATTCAACTAATGATTGTGGAATAGCCTGGGGTTAGGAATTCGGAGATAAAATTCTTATAGTAAGACTGAGCAAAGGGGAAAGTTTGTGTGATAGCGTGGATGCTGGGAATTCAAAGATAAGTGCTTATAGTAGGACTGAGGGAAGGGGGAGGTTAGAAGCTGTGGGGGGGGAGGGTTGTGGCATGAAATTGCTTGAATTTATGAAGGGGCCTTCTCTGTTCCAGCTGTTAAATTAAGGTGCTGTTCTAGGATGCTAATGTGCTAGATTAGGGCAACACTGTGTTAAACTATGCTACTGCTATAGAAGCAGGACCTATACAGTAAGTTAGGGTTTAGAAGCACGCTATTTCGGTGAAAAAAGTACCCACCTTCAGTTTGAGCAGACTATAAATGGAAGGAGGGGGAAAGGAGGAAGAAAGGGGGTGTTCACACTGGAAAGTTGAGGGGCATGGATAAGGGTGGTTGGAGGAAGCAGAATGGTGGATCAGAGGTAGGGCATCAAGAGTGAGGGCGGCAGGCACAGGGTGGATAGTGGGATGCAATGGATGTGGGGTGGCAGTTTGGATGAATATACTTTGGCAACTAGGAGGGTGTCCCATTTGTTACATGCTGAGGAGGCTGGAGGAAGAGGTACAGGGACTGAAGGGTGAGGGAAGGGGAGGCTAGAGTAGGATGGGCCCCAGAGAGGAGCAGTTGGAGCGAGCAGAGGAGGAACATCAGGACTGTATCTAGGGAGAAGGTAGGGAGGGGGTATGGGGATCAGGAGGGAGGAGGGGCAGTGAAAGGTAGGAAGGCCATCTTATCAATCAGTCTCACTTGGGATCCAGCACCAGGGAAGGAGCTGTTTCAGGGAAGTGTTGGCTTTTTATTTTTCTGTTTTAATTTTGATACTGGAATTGTTTGTGCTGGGAGGGGAGATAGTGGTGGGGATTTAAAATCAGTACTAGGATTTAGGACCATTACTGAGGGGCTGTGATATTTAATTTGTGCTGTGGAATGCTTGAGTTCGGGCTGGGTGAGTTAGTCTCAGATTTGGACTGCATGCAGGAAGTTGTGTTTGGATTTGTACCTTTGTGTGGGGATTGAGAGGTCTGGTGGGGAAAAGATCAGGGCTGACTGAATCTCACAAAAGTCAGGGTAAGGCCCTAATCCCACCCTTCCCTATCCCTCCCACCCCAGAGTATTGCACATAAGGGAGGAGCTACCCTACAATTGAAGGACAGGACTGACAGGTATAGCCCATTTCATTCCCTGGCCAGAAGTCTGAAAGCCACAGGGCATGGAAGCACATAGCTGGAGTGGAAACACACAGGAGTAAAGGCTGCAGGATTAATTAGTTGAAAAAGCTGTACTGATATGTTGAGTGGATGGAAACAGTCAGGAACAAGGGTCATAAGAAGATACTGCTGCATAGGAAGGGACTATAAGCTGAAGAGGGGGTACGGGCACCACTAAGGGAGTTTAATGTGCAAGGGGGGGTTAGGGCAGCACAGAGATATGAAAATGGAGAGAGATGAGGAAAGACATGCCAGAGGGTGGCATTGCAGAAATAGGGGAGGATGGGGACAGTGTAATGGGGTAGGGTACTGGGAGCAGCAGGATGCTAGGGGGGTTGGCATGAAAAGAATAGTGGGCTGCAACAGCTGTGGGGTGGCTGTTTGGATGAGCATATTATTGAAGCTAGGTGGATGTCCAATTTGTCACAGACTGAGGAGGCTGAAGGGAGAAGTGCAGTGGCTTGGTAAGGAGTTGGAGAGGGTGAAGGGAGGGGAAGCTGGGACAGGATGACCTTCGGCACAAGGTAGCATGATGCCAAGGCATAGGAGGAGACACAGAACTGAAGAGGGATAGACGGGGGGGAGAGGGGTCAAGATGACTAGGGGTCTAGTAATCAAGGAAAGCTTCAGGAAGGGAGGAAGGAGCCTAGTCTCAGCAACACAGAGAAGGCAGGTAACAGGTTTGTAGTGCTAGCAGAAATGGTGTAGGGGAAGGCGCTGGATCTCCAAGATGGAGCAGGAAGGAATGGGGCAGGGACAGTCCAGGTGACAGCAGTTGGACAGAGGAAGGACAGAAGGGGGAGAGGGACTCAGTTGGACTGGTGGATGGAGGGGACAGGGGTAGTGGGGGAAGGGCAATGCTGATGAGATAGATGCCAGAGACACAGCAGGAGAGGGATGGGGACCTATGGTAGAGGGTAGAGGGTAGAGAGGGAAGAGATATTGAGGGGCATGGGAGGGCTGCAGGCAAGGAAGGAGGTTGAGGGAGGATATGGGGATTGGATGGATTTACTAAAAGGCAGGGGTGAGAGTCTACTAATGAGTACATAGAGAAGAGTTTGGGGGGGGAAGTATGAGGCATGAAGAGGAGGATATTCTAGTGCTGGGGGATTCCATACTGAAGGGGATCAGATGGGGCAGTAAGGAGGAAAGGCATAGCCGAATCTGGGTCGAATCCATATTTGGGCTGACTGATGACAGGGTGGGGCAGTGTCTTCTTAAATGTGCAGGGAAGTGAAGGAGGAGACCCCATGTTGTGGTGCATGTTGGTACAAATGACCTGGTAGGGGGGATGGTGGAAGTGGTATGGGAGAGGTTCAAGGAACTGGGAAGGTGATGTGAGGAGTTGAGGTGGGGGTCGGTGGCCTTCTCAGAGGTATTCCCAGTACCCTGCATGAGTACAGCAAGGAAAGGAAGGATAGGTGAGTTTAATACTTAGCTGGGGGGATGGTGTTGCTCAAGGGGGTATGGCTTAGTGGGTGACTGGGGTAGAACCTGGGACAGGAATGACCTGTACACCAGGGACAGACTACACCTGAGCAAGGAAGAGAAAATGGTACTGAAGCAGAAGACAGAGGAATACGCAGAAACAAAGATGGATTTAAACTAGATGGGGGTGGTGAGTGGTCAGCTGGTAGACAGGGGTCCCGTAGTGGGGACAAGCTTACCCCCCTAGTTAATGGGGAAGGCAAAGGGTAGGGGACATGGGAAGAAGGAGGAAGAAGGGTTAGGGATGGGAAGGGAGTGGGTGGAGAGTGGTCTCACTGAACACAAGGAGCCTCGGAAACAAGTCAGCTGAGTTTCAGGCCCTATTGGCAGAGTGGAGGGTGGACATTGTGGCCATCATGGAAATGTGGGCCACCCAGTACCAGGACTGAGAGTTGATGGTCCTAGGGTATAGGATATTGAGAAAGGATAGGACCAAGGGGGGTGACGATCTTTGTATGGGAAGGTATAAGGTGTGCAAGAGATGAGGGGGAACAGGGCAGGACAGAGGCACTATGGATGCATTTTCAGGACTCAAAAGGCAGGACACTGAGGATGTGGGTAGTTTATAGACCACCAGCTCAACTGGAGGACCTGGACAGGGAATTAGCTGAGCAAATCCAAAGGGTCTGCAGGAAGGGTAACACCATGGTGGTGGGGGACTTCAATCTACCTGGGGTGGATTGGAGTACCCCAACTACCACAAGTGCAAGGGAGGAAGTCCTGTTAGAGGCATTTCAGGACATCTTCTTGATGCAGTTGGTCCATGGGCCAACTCAGATAGGAAATACTCTGGACCTTGTACTGTCCAATGGGGAGATGATAAGGGATCTGGTGGTGGAGGACCCACTGTCGGAAAGCGATCACTACTTTGTGTGGTTCACACTCAACATGGGGAGGAAAGCTGGGGGTACAGGTACCAAGGTGATTGACTTTAGGTAGGCAGACTTTAAAAACATGGGGGAAATTCTGTCGGGGCACCTGGAGGGACTTCAACCAGGCTGGGCCTCAAGTCAGAAGTGGGATATCATAAAAAAGGGGCTAGTGGAGGCTATGGGGGCATGTACTAGAACACAGAGCAAGAAAGAGAGGGCAAAGAAGCCCAGTTGGATAACTCAAGAGATCAGGGAGGGGGTGATGTCTATGAGAGAGGCATTCCAGAGGTTCAAAAAGTCAGGAAGGGGAGAAGACAAGGAGATGTACATGAAGAAATCCAGAGAGGCCACCAAACTAGTCAGAGCAGCCAAGGCTTCCAGGGAGCTGAGGCTGGCACAGGGTATTAAAAATGGAGAAAATAATTTCTTCAGATACATAAGGGAAAGAAGGAACAGCAAGGACCAAATAATAAGGATAAAAAAGAGTGGGGGGTGGGTGGAGAGAGGGGAGAATCAGGCAGAGGCATAAATGAATACTTCTGTTCTGTATTCATGCAAGAGAAAGTGGGACTGGTACCGCAGGTGATGGGTGGGGAAGGCAGGGGGAGAGGGAAGTGACAGATGTGAGGATAACTGAGGACAGGGTACTGGAAGGACAGAGGGCACTGAGGGTGGACAAGGCACCTGGGCCAGACAGCATTCACCCTAGGGTACTCAAGGCTGGCTGAGGTTCTGGCAGGGCCACTGGTGGACCTGTTCAATACCTCCCTGGACATGGGATACGTACCACAGGACTGGAGGATGATCCATGTGGTGCCCATCCACAAAGGTGGCCCAAAGGATAAACTGGGAGACTACAGGCCAGTGAGCCTCACATCAATCACAGGGAAGCTCATGGAGATAATCCTGAAAGAGAGACTGGTGACCTTTTTGGAGGACAGTGGACTCCAAGATGGGCATCAGCATGGGTTTGTCTCTGGAAGATCCTGCCAGACCAACCTCACTGAGTACTATGATTGGGTGACGAAGGAACTAGTCAAGGGCCATGCAGTGGATGTCCTGTATTTGGATTTCAGCAAGGCCTCTGGCCCTGTGCCGCACGAGAGACTAGGGAGAAAAGCTGGAAGCTGTGGGAGAGGGAGTGAAGATGGTGAAATGGATAAAGAACTGGCTAAGTGGTAGGCAACAGAGAGTGGTAGTGGGAGGGGAACTCTCAGCACCGAGGGCAGTGATGAATGGGGTGCCACAGGGATCGGTACCAGGGCCAGTGTTGTTAGGGTTATTCATAGCTGCCGTCTCACATGGGATCTGCAGCAAGATCAGTCTGTTTGCAGATGACACTAAAATGGTGGTTGATGACATTGAGGGATGGAAGTGGCTACAGGACAACCTAACTAAACTACAGGAATGGTCAGAAACATGGCAGCTGGGGTTCAATGCTAAGAAATGCAAGGTAATGCTCTTCGAAGCAAAAAACCAGGGGAGGAAAAATCATCTGGGAGGGGTACAGTTGGGCAGCACCGTGAAAGAAAAGGACCTGGGGTACTTATAATGGGGAGCATGAACAACTCTGCTCAGTGTAGGAAGGCAGCAGTGAAGGCCAGCAAGATGCTAGGGAGTACAGCAAGGGAAATCTCCTCCAGAAGTAGGGAGGTAGTCCTCCCCCGTACAGGTCACTGGTCAGGCCACACCTGGAGTACTGCATGCAGTTCTGGCACCCGTACCTCAGGAAGGATGTCAGATTGTTGGAGGGGATGCGGTATAGAGTGACAAAGATGATCCGGGGATTAGAGGGCAAGCCCTATGAGGAAAGGCTAAGCAAGCTAGATATGTTTTCATTGGAGGAGAGGAGGGATGGGGGGACATGATTGAAGCCTTTAAGTACTTGAAAGGGATGAACCAGACTCAAACAGAGGGGATCTTCCAATTAAGAAGAGGAAGGGACACGAGAGGGCACAGTCTCAGACTGAAGGGGGGATGATCAGGAGGGATGTAAGGAGACAGTTCTTCATGGAAAGGGTAGTGGGCAAGTGAAACACTCTACCACAGGAGGTAGTGGCCTGTAAGACGGTGGGCAGTTTTAAGAAGGGATGGGACAGGGTGAGGGGAAGGGTAGATCTAAGAAGGAGAGGAGTGGGAGGGGCAGCTGTGAGACGAGGGGCCAGCTGCACAATTGAGCAGACTCAACAGACCATGAGGCATCTTCATATATTCATATGTTCGTAAGGCTCAGGGCAGGGGGAAGGGGGGATGGGCATCGCTGCAGATGGAGCAGGAAATAGATTTGCAGTGTTGATCTCTGAGGTGGAAGGTGTGTGTAAGGCAACTGCAGTGCGCTAGCTGTCTACATGCTACTGGGAGGGTATGTGTAAGGCTGTTGTAGTGCACTAGCTGGCTACATGCTACTGTGAGGATGTGTATACGGTAGCTCCAATGCACTATTTTTCTACATGCTATTGTGATGATTTGGATAAGGCAGCTGCAGTGCGCTAGTTCTCTACATGCTACTGTGAGGGTGTGTGTGTCAGGCAGCTGCAGTGCGCTAGTTCTCTACATGCTACTATGAGGGTGTGTATTAGGCAGCTACAGTGCACTGGCTGTCTACATGCTGCTGTTAGAGTGGGTGTAAGGTTGTTGCAGTGCACTAGCTGTCTGCATGCTATTGTGAGAGTGTGTGTAAGACAGCAGCATTGCACTAGCTGTGTATATGCTGCTGGGAGTTTGTGTGTAAGGCTGTTGCAGTGCACAAGTTGTCTACATGCTACTGTGAGAGTGTGTGTAAGCTGTTGCAGTGCACTAGCTGTCTTCATGCTATTGTGAAGGTGCGTGTAAGGCATCTGCAGTGCACTAGCTGACTACATGCTGCTGTTAGGGTGTGTGTAAAGCTGCTGCTGTGCATTAGTTGTCTACATGCTCCTGTGAAGGTGTGTATAAGGCAGCTGCAGTGTACTAGTTCTCTACTTGCTACTGTGAGGGTGTGTATAAGGCAGCTGCAGTGTGCTAGTTCTTTACATGCTATTGTGAGGGTGTGTATAAGGTAGCTGCTGTGCGCCCATTCTCTACATGCTACTGTGAGGGTGTGTATAAGGTAGCTGCTGTGCACTAGTTCTCTACATGCTACTGTGAGGGTGTGTATAAGGTAGATGCAGTGTGCTGGTTCTCTACATGCTACTGTGAGGGTGTGTGTAAGGTAGCTGCTCTGTGCTTGTTCACTACAGGCTACTCGGAGTTTGTGTATAAGCTAGCTGCAGTGTGCTAGTCCTCTACATGCTACTGTGAGGGGGTGTGTATAAGGCAGTTGCAGTGTGATAGTTCCCTACATGCTATTGTGAGGATGTGTATAAGGTAGCTGCAGTGCGCTAGTTCTCTACATGCTTCTGTGTAGGTGTGTGTATAAAGTAGCTGCAATGCATTAGTTCTCTACATGCTACTGTGAGAAGGTATATAAGGCAGCTGCAGTGCACTGGTTCTCTACATGCTACTGTGAGGGTGTTGTATAAGGTAGCTGCAATGCGCTATTTCTTTACATGCTACTTTGAGAGTGTGTATAAAGTAGCTGTAGTGCGCTAGTTCTCTATATGCTACTATGAGTGTATATGTAAGGCAGCTGCACTGTGCCAGTTCTCTACGTGCTCTTGTGAGGGTGTGGATAAGGCAGCTGCAGTGTACTAGTTCTCTACATGCTACTGTGAGGGTGTGGTAAAGTAGCTGCAATGCACTAGTTCTCTTCATGCTACTGTCAGTGTGTATGTAACGCGGCTGCAGTGCACTAATTCTCTACATGCTATTGTGAGGGTGTGTACGGCAACTACGGTGCGCTAGCTGTCTACATGCTACTGGGAGGGTGTGTGTAAGGCTCTTTTGCAGTGCCCAAGCTGTCTACATGCTACTGTGAGAGTATTCACAAAAGAAGAGGAGGGGGAGGTACCTAAATCAAAGAATCTCTCTGGATAGGGAGGTCTATACCAGTCCATTCACAGAAGAAAGGGTCCTGAAAGAACTCTTAAAACTGAAGGTGGACAAAGCAATGAGGTCTGACGGGATTCACCCAAGAATTCTAAAAGAACTAAGGGTAGAATTAGTGACACCACTGACCTCCCTTTTTAACAAATCATGGGAGGATGGTGTAGCACTGGAAGACTGGAGGTGGGCAGACGTGATTCCCCTTTACAAAAGTGGGAGCAAGACAGAGGCAGGAAACTACAGACCTGTTAGTTTAACCTCAGTGGTAGGGGAAAATGATGGAATCACTTCTAAAGGAAAGAGTTTTTGAGTTCCTAGAGGCCAGTGGGGCACAGGACCCAAGGCAGCATGGATTCACAGAAGGAAGGTCATGTCAGATGAATCTAATAGATTTCTTTGACTGGGCGACCAATGTGGTAGACCAGGGAGGGGCAGTGGACATGGCCTACCTAGACTTTAGCAAGGCATTTGACACAGTCCAGCACAAATGATTAATAAACAAATTAGCCAGCCTGGGAGTGGGTCCCAGGGTGTTAGCCTGGGTAAAACACTGACTGGACAACAGGACACAGTGGGTAATAGTAGATGGAGTCCACAGTTAAGAAATGGGGGTTACTAGTGGGGTACCACAGGTCCTGTTTAATGTCTTTATAAGTGACATTGCAGAGGGACTGGAAGGAAAAGTATGTCTCTTTGCAGATGACTCAAAGATCTGCAACAGTGTTGACACAGAAGGTGGGGTGGAGAGGATGCAAAGGGACTTGGCAAGCTTGGAGAAATGGTCAAATATATGGCAGCTTAGATTCAATGCAAAGAAGTGCAATGCACCTGGGAAACAAAATCCAGGGAAGAGTACACAATGGGGGGTCTCTGGGTTTTGTTTCCCAGATGCATTACTTGCACTCTTTGCATTGAATCCAAGCTGCCATACTCTGATCATTCCTCCAACCTTGCCAATTCCCTTCTCATCCTTTCTACGCCTCCTTGTGTATCAACCCTGTTGCAGATCTTTGTGTCATCTGCAAAGAGGCATACTTTTCCTTCCAGTCTTCTGCAATGTCACTGATAAAGACATTAACAAGCATTTGTCAATGCCGAATGTTCGCTTGCAGGTATTAGCAGTGGTGTTTGGCATGTATGGTGCTTTACCCTAATGCCCTGTGCGATTACTGGTATTTGCACAATAAATTGTCAGCATGACCTTTTTGTTACCCCCATTGTGCGCTACATAGGCGGAAACACATTTTGTGCAGGATGTGAAAAATGACAGCTGTACTGCTCATAAGGAAGTGTGGTAAAATGGCAATGTTGAAAATCTGGAGTGGAAATATTGAAAATTCGCAAACCTAGGAGCGTGCATGGGAACTGTGCAAAACACGGTCATAAAACAGTCATTGTTAGGAATTTTTTCACCAAATTGTCAACATTGGCATTTTAAAACCTCTGCTAATGAACAGTGTCACTGTGATTGTCTTACTGTGTGCCATACATTGATTTTGCACACCGACTGTGCCATTGTGCACTACATGGGCGGAAAGACGTTTTGGGCAGGATGTGAAAAATGAAAGCTGTACTGCTCATAAGGAGGTGTGGTAAAATGGCAATGTTGCAAATCTGAAGTGAAAATATTGAAAATTCGCAAACTGACGAGCGTGCGTAGGAACTGCACAACGCAGGCTCATAAAACAGTTATTTTTAGGAATTTGTTCACCAAATTTTCAACATAGCCATTATAAGATCTCTGCTCATGAACAGTGACACTGTGATTTTCTTAATGTGTCCCATACACTGAGTTCACACACAGGGCCGGCTTTAGGGTTTTGGGGGCCCCCAGCAGAATTAGTGAAGTCATGGGGCCTCTCTACTTGGCCCACCTTTAGCCCATGTGTTTCACTGTAGCTCATAAGTGCAAGATTTTATTTGTGGTGATACTATAGGCAGGGAAAATGGGCAGACTAGGTGGGTCAAGCAGTAGCTATCTGCTGGCAAATTCTATTTCTTTGTTTCTATGTATAGCTTTAGTATAACCAGTGGTATTTTAAAAATTTTAGGAGGACACAGCACTGTCAGTTCTTTTGGCTCTTCTCCCCATCCCATCCACTGATGCCTATCCACCTCATACTGACTGGATCACAGCTTGTTGAGGTATTTCATGACATAACCAGAAGGATCTGCACAGTCCTTTACTGATGTTTTAAAAATATAGTAAGATAACATTTTTTTTAAATGAATAAGGTAAACTTCTCTGGTTGAGACTTCCCCTTGAGCAGGGCTCCCAACAACCACAGGGTTTGCTGGTGCCTAAAACCGGCTATGTTCACACAGCGACTGTGCCATTGTGCGCTACATGGGCGGAAGCATGTTTTGGGCAGGATGTGAAAAATGACGACTGTACTGCTCATGAGGAGGTGTGGTAAAATGCCAATGTTGAAAATCTGGAGTGGAAATATTGAAAATTTGCAAACCTACGAGCGTGCGTGGGAACTGTGCATCGCACGCTCGTAAAACAGTCATTTTAGGAATCTTTTCACCAAATTTTCAACATTGCCATTTTAAAACCTCTGCTAATGAACAGTGTCACTGTGATTTTCTTACTGTGTCCCATACATTGATTTACTTTGTCGACTCGCCATTGTGCACTACATGGGCGGAAAGACATTTTGGGCAAGATGTGAAAAATGACAGCTGTACTGCTCATAAGGAGGTGTGGTAAAATGGCAATGTTGAAAATCTGGAGTGAAAATATTGGAAATTAAACTTATGAGCGTGCGTAGGAACTGCTCAACGCATGCTCGTAAAACAGTTATTTGTAGGAATTTTTCACCAAATTTTCCACATAGCCATTTTAAGATCTCTGCTCATGAACAGTGACACTGTGATTTTTAATTGTCCATATATTGATTTAGCACCGACTCGCCATTTATGTAACATACATGAGCAGAAACACATTTTGGATGAGATGTGAAAAATGACAGCTATACAACTCATAAGAAAGGTGTGATAAAATGGCAATGTTGAAAATCTGGAGTGAAAATATTGAAAATTCACAAACTTACGAGTCTGCGTAAGAACTGCACAACGCACGCTCATAAAACAGTAATTGTTTGGAATTTTTGCACCAAATTTTCAACATGGGGTTTTTGGGACCCCTTCTCATGAATGATGTCACTGTCATGGCATTATTCAAGCCCGAAGGGTGATTTCATGCAGTGACTGTGCAGTGCCTGCGAAATCACACGCACGGGCAATGTGACATGACAGTGACATCATTCATGAAAGGGCCCCAAAACCCATGTTGAAAAATGTCAATGCAAAATCAAAACTGAATATGCAATAAGTTGAAATCCCCTCTCTAGCCCATTATACAGCTTACACGGCATTTCCTCAGTTCGCGGTCGCCTTTGAAGAGTGCAGGCGTGTTCCCGATCCACGAAGATCGTCGGCGCTGGAGTCGGAGGGTAAGTATGGGGTGGGGGTGTGGGGAGACTGAGTGCGCAGTGGGTGGTTGCGGGTTGTGGGATGGGGGACTGGGAGATGTGCCGTGGGACCATTTTTATTTTACAGGTTTAAAAAAAAAGGGCGACATGGGACGTTTGCCACACTGGAGTGGGCTCCCAGCATGGAGTGAAGATGGCTGGGGGGCGAGGATCCGACAGGGGTTGGGCACCCCAGCGGCAAACTTCGCAGTGAGGACCCGAGGGCGATAGGGATTGGGCGCGGTCGGCAAAACAAGGGAGCGATTGCCACGCTGGGGTGGGCTCCCAGCGTGGCAGCAGGAGGATGGCTAGGGGCCGTGGAGCCAGCGGGGATTAGGCACCCCATTGGCAAACAACATTTGCCACACTGGGTGGGCTCAGCGTGGCACCAAAGCTTGGGGGGGTGGCGTGGCGTGCACAGGGGGCGGCGTAATGGTGGGGGATGGTGGTGCTCAGTATGGCAGCGGTGCTTTCCTTTGAAGCAGAGGAACACGCTGTCATACAGAGGCTCCCTGCACCCCGTGGTACAGGACACTCACGCCTGCTCAAGGAGCAGTGCATTGGATGGGAGAGGCACACCTCCAAAATGTGCTACTCTCCCAAAAGCGTTCCTGCGCATGCCGGCAGCAAGTGAACGTAAAAGGACTGGACCCAGTACTAAACCCTGCGGTACCCCACTAGTAACCCCTCTTTCTTCAGAGTGGACTCCATTTACAATTACCTTCTGTGTCCTGCTGTTCAGCCAATGTTTTACCCAGGCTACCACCCTGGGACCCACTCCAAGGCTGGTTAATTTGACTACTAATCTTTGTGTGGGACTGTGTCAAATGTCTTGCTAAAGTCTAGGTAGGCCATGTCCACAGCCCTTCCCTGGTCTACTACTTTGGTCTCCTGCAAGGACATAGACAGGATGGAGGCTGTCCAGAGGATGGCAACTAAAATGGTGCAGGATCTGCACCAGAGGACATACGAAGAGAGATTAAAGGAGCTTAATATGTATACACTCAAGGAGAGGAGGGAGAGGGGGGACATGATAGAAACTTTCAAGTACATCAAGGGAATCAACAGAGTCCAAGATGCTAGCATCTTTCAGAAAAAGAGATGTGCAAGAACAAGGGGGCACAATTTGAAGATAGAGGGGGGGACGGCTCAAAGGTAATTTGAGGAAGTATTTTTTCATGGAGAAGGTTGTGGATACATGGAACAGCCTTCCTGAGGATATAGTGGACTCAAAAACAATAGAGGAATTCAAGAATGCATAGAACAGACATAAGGCAATTCTAGTGGGGGGTAGGAGGAAGTAGGCTGTTGGTTAACTAGGATCTGCAGCCTATGCATTAGGTAGGGAAATGGGCAGACTTGGTTGGCCAAGTGGTCCTTATCTGCTGTCAAATTCCATGTTTCTTCTATGTTTCTATGTGCAAGGCAGCAGCAGTGCACTAGTTCTCTACATGCTACTGTGAGGGTGTATATAAGGTAGCTGCAGTGCACTATTTCTTTACATGCTACTGTGAGGGTGTGGATAAGGCAGCTGCAGTGTGCTAGTTTTCTACATGCTACTGTGAGGGTGTGTATAAGGCAGCTGCAGTGCGCTAGTTCTCTACATGCTACTGTGAGGGTGTGTATAAGGCAGCTGCAGTGCGCTAGTTCTTTACATGCTACTGTGAGGGTGTATATAAGGCAGCTGCAGTGCGCTAGTTCTCTACATGCTACTGTGAGGGTGTGTATAAGGCAGCTGCAGTGCGCTAGTTCTTTACATGCTATTGTGAGGGTGTGTATAAGGTAGCTGCTGTGCGCTCATTCTCTACATGCTACTGTGAGGGTGTGTATAAGGTAGCTGCAATGCACTAGTTCTCTACATGCTACTGTGAGGGTGTATATAAGGCAGCTGCAGTGCGCTAGTTCTCTACATGCTACTGTGAGGGTGTGTATAAGGCAGCTGCAGTGCGCTAGTTCTTTACATGCTATCGTGAGGGTGTGTATAAGGTAGCTGCTGTGCGCTCATTCTCTACATGCTACTGTGAGGGTGTGTATAAGGCAGCTGCAGTGCGCTAGTTCTTTACATGCTATTGTGAGGGTGTGTATAAGGTAGCTGCTGTGCGCTCATTCTCTACATGCTACTGTGAGGGTGTGTATAAGGCAGCTGCAGTGCGCTAGTTCTTTACATGCTATTGTGAGGGTGTGTATAAGGTAGCTGCTGTGCGCTCATTCTCTACATGCTACTGTGAGGGTGTGTATTAGGAAGCTGCAGTGCACTAGCTGTCTACATGCTACTGTGAGGGTGTGTATTAGGAAGCTGCAGTGCACTAGCTGTCTGCATGCTACTGTAAGTGTGAGTGTAAGGCAGCTGCATTGCACTAGCTGTGTATATGCTGCTGGGAGGTTGTGTGTAAGGCTGTTGCAGTGCACAAGTTGTCTACATGCTACTGTGAGAGTGTGTGCAAGGCTGTTGCAGTGCACTAGCTGTCTACATGCTATTGTGAAGGTGTGTGCAAGGCTGTTGCAGTGCACTAGCTGTCTACATGCTATTGTGAAGGTGTGTGTAAGGCATCTGCAGTGCACAGCTGACTACATGCTGCTGTTAGAGTGTGTGTAAAGCTGCTGCTGTGCATTAGTTCTCTACATGCTACTGTGAGGGTGTGTATAAGGGAGCTGCAGTGTACTAGTTCTCTACATGCTACTGTGAGGGTGTGTATAAGGCAGCTGCAGTGTAGTAGTTCTCTACATGCTTCTGTAAAGGTGTGTATAAGGCAGCTGCAGTGTACTAGTTCTCTACATGCTACTGTGAGGGTGTG
Organism: Neoceratodus forsteri; assembly: GCA_016271365.2. Lineage (NCBI taxonomy): Eukaryota > Metazoa > Chordata > Ceratodontiformes > Ceratodontidae > Neoceratodus > Neoceratodus forsteri. The sequence goes on along the minus strand of JADMNL010000026.1, from coordinate 176,888,276 downwards.
TATAAGGCAGCTGCAGTGCACTAGTTCTTTACATGCTACTGTGAGGGTGTGTATTAGGAAGCTGCAGTGCACTAGCTATCTGCATGCTATTGTGACGGTGTGCATAAGGTAGCTGCAGCGTGCTAGTTCTCTACGTGCTTCTGTGAGGGTGTGTGTACAAGGCAGCTGCAGTGCACTAGTTCTCTACATGCTGTTGTGACGGTGTACATACGGTAGCTGCAGTGTGCTAGTTCTCTACATGCTTCTGTGAGGGTGTATATAAGGTAGCTGCTGTGCGCTAGTTCTCTACATGCTACTGTGAGGGTGTGTATAAGGCAGTTGCAGTGCACTAGTTCTCTACATGCTACGGTGAGGGTGTGTATAAGGTAGCTGCTTTCCTCTTGTTCATTACATGCTACTGTGAGTGTGTGTATAAGGTAGTTGTAGTGCGCTCGTTTTCTGCATGCTACTGTGAGGGTGTGTACAAGGCAGTTGCAGTGTGCTAGTTGTCTACATGCTCTTGTGAGGGTGTGTGTGTGTATAAGGCAGCTGCAGTGTGCTAGCTTTCTACTTGCTACTGGGAGGGTGTGTGTAAGGCTGTTGCAGTGCACTAGCTGGCTACATGCTACTGTGAGGGTGTGTATAAGGCAGCAGCAGTGCATTAGTTCTCTACATGCTACTGTGAGGGTGTGGATAAGGCAGCTGTAGTGTGCTAGTTCTCTACATGTTTCTGTGAGGGTGTGTGTGTGTAAGGCAGCTGCAGTGTGCTAGTTCTCTACTTGATACTATGAGGGTTTGTATTGGGCAGCTGCAGTGCACACTAGCTCTCTACATGCTACTGTAAGAGTGGGTGTAAGGCTGTTGCAGTGAACTAGCTGTGTACATGCTGCTGGGAGGTTGTGTGTAAGCCTGTTGCAGTGCACTAGCTGTCTACATGTTACTGTGGACATGTGTATAAAGCTTCTTCAGTGCCCTGGGTGGTTAACTGCTGCTCTGAGTTGGGTTTAGTTCAAGTTCAAGTTTATTGCAGGAAAACTCCATTGAGCAAGCTCATTCACAAGGAGGTCCTGTGACATATAGACTAAACAATGTACAAACATAGACAGGTAATAACAGTAAATACATGAAATGCGCATTACATGAAAGAGGCTGAATATACATACAAGGGCTCCACAAAGGATGACCGCAGGTGGTAAACACTAGTCTAACACAGGGAAGTGACTTACAGGTTGCATACTGACAAAGGAAACGTGACGACTAGTGCATGCAATACATATATTTTGGCAGCTAGAACAAATGGAATACAACTGATAAGGGGGGGTAGGAGTTATTTAATAGTGTAGCATTGGAGCTTAAACATTGGTAAAGCCAGGAGTAGATGGGGAGGGAAAGCAGTTAATATGACAAGGCAATTATACCTTACCCGTGGATAAATATGGCACACGTGGGGAAGGGAGAGACTTAAAGACAGTTACAGGTGTCTTTTATTATGGCTGAACTGAGCAATTTGTAAAAGTTTATTGAAACTGTGCTAGTTAGTTTCAGTACGGTTTGTAATTGGTTCCAAATGGAGGGAAGGGCATATGCAATAGCACGTTTACCAAAGGAGGTCCGCATCCTTGGTATATCAAGCATAATAAAGTCAGATTTTCTTACCGGGTATGCACTGTATGAGATACTAATGAGGGATGAGAGATAGCTTGGCAATTTCTGCAGGAGCAGTTTAAGAGTCCATAGCCCAGCATGGAGCAGGCGTCTAGTAGTAAGGGATTAACGGGCACAAGGTCAAAACACTGAAAGCAATAACAGCGTGGACAATTACCACGCATACAAATCAGCGAATGGAAAAATAAGGTGGTCAATGATAGCGCTCGGGTAAAAAACAGCAAGTGGTACCATCATATTAAACATACAAAAAAACAAAACAACTTTTTGTGCTGTTATAGCTACAGGGATAGCACTAAGCTGTACTTGTGCTATAGTATCCCCATACCTAGTTTTTTTACATGCTACTGTTATGGTACATTTTTTTCTGTGCTATTCTTCCCGTGCCATATTGATCCAGTACCAATAAGGTGGTTGCAGTATGCTAGCTCTCTAAACTCAACTGTGAGGGTGTGTGCAGGGCAGCTGCAGTGCTCAAGCTGTTTATGTGCTACTCTGAGAGTGTTTGCAAGGCTGCTAGAGTATGCTTGGTGTCTACATGTTACTGTGAGGGTTTGTGTGTGAGTGCTGCAGTGCACCTTTTGTGTACATGCTCTTGTGAGAGTGTGCTAAGTTGCTGCAGTGCACTAGCTGTCTACATACTACTGTGAGAATGTGTGCTGAACTTCTGCGGTACACTAGCTGTCTGCGTACTAATGTGAGAGTGTAAGGCCAGTGCAGTGCAGTGCACTAGCTGCTCACATGCCATGAGAAATTAAGCATGTCTGCTATGCTGCAAAGTTGTCTACAAGCTACTGTGAGAAAGTGTGCAAGGCTGCACTTGTGCCATAGCTGTCTCTGTGCTACAGTAGTGTGCAAAGCCAACTCTGTTACTGTGCACTAGCCACATATGTGCTACTGTGAGGAAGTGTGCAGGGCAGCTAGTGTACATTTTCTGTCTACATGCTACAGTGAGGGAGTGTGCAGGGCAGCCATCACTCACTAGGGTTGTGCATGTCATGAATAATATCTCCCAAAATAGGATTATGAATAAGAAAGACCTCCATACATGTAAAGGGATACCAAGTATTTTCACTTATCTGGGGTATCTGGGCTCAAGAATAAAATGTTAAAATGAAATAAGATCTCTATCTTACCCCAGGTAGCAAGGCAAGTCATGCTTTCCCCCTCCCATTCATCACCACAGTCATTTCTCACCCTCCGGCCACCCCTCCTGTTTTCCCAGGCATATACTAATTGTAAATTTGAAAAGTTGTCAGTTTCCAAGCTGAGTACCAGGAGCCAACAGTCTTTGAGTTGACTCCCACCTCTCTAAAATGAATCCCCAGGGTCTGCAAAAGGCCATTTATCACAAGTGCTCCAACCCCAGAACCATGATTTAAGGGGGTATACAGTACAGTCTGATTCCAGGCAAACACAGCCAGGCCTGCTCTATGACCCACAGCAGTGCTCTTTCACTGCTGAGGCAGTCATCTAACAGCAGCACACCCAGGAGGGTGGGGGTAAAGGGGTCCTTCACTATTGAGGATTCTTGGCAGACTGACCCTTACAGATTAACAGGGTTGTTGTGACCCTCACTGAATGCCTGTGCAACGTCTGGGCTTTCTAAGGACACCTGTGAGACACTTTGTGATGTGCTCTGATGCACTTGCTCATTGCAGTAGAACACTGGCTGGCTCTGTGTTTCTGTGAGGGACTTGTGGTCGGGAAGACAACTTGGTAGGTCACTGCTGCACACATATGCCACGCTGCTGGATCTTTAAATCACTTCGAATGAGCATACTGAATAGGTGGTTTGCAGGAAGTGTTGCCCAAAGGATACTAGGAGAGACGAAATATTCAAATTGTTTGTTTTTTGTTCTTCTTTCCAAACCCCAACAGACATACTCTAAAGCCCCGGTCCCCAAATGGGGACTATGAGAAAGTTTCTATTAGATAACAGCAGCTGGTAGGCAACGGACTGATTAGCATCCTTCCAGCTCTTTTACCTCCTCTCCTCAACTTTGTAATGTTTCCCTAATCTTGCAGAGACTTACTGTATGCAGAGTGGATCCCAATAGGATGGATACTGCTGACATGCTGTGGAAATGTTATTTTAATTACGCTATTAGTCTGTAATTTGTTTCCATCCTGACAGCCGCCCCAAGTATTTTAGGCAATTGTTGCTTTGCTGTGGAGTAGCAGCACGCAGGGAGGTGTGTATCCTCCCTCCTGTTTAATTAACTCTGCCCTGGGGCAAATAGAAAACACAGAAACAGCTGGCCAGAGCAACCACTAATTCTAGCTGGGGGAAGTGTCACTCGTTTCACTTCTGTATGCTGTGTGATCCACAGCAGCTAATTCACCTTCCAGTTTTACAAAGGGGACAAGACAGCCTTGAAAAGTGTTTCTCCTGCAAGAGACGTTATGCCAAGAGAATTTTCTTTGGGATTGGGGTAATTAAAACCTAATCGAGGCAGGGCAAAAAGTTATAATTTTACAACCTCCCCCAACTCAAAATGTACTATTTGGATAGAAATATTTTTTTGAGGGGTGGGGCACCTCCCCTAATGGTCCTGTCCCTGCTAGCATTGCTGCTCCCTTCCCTCTCACCCAAGGACGCATCTGGAAATGAGCTTCTAGCAGTTCAATACTGTATATCTTTCCTAGTCAAACTTGAAAGTAATAAAAAAAAATAATCTAAACCAAGGGTTGCAGTATGGAGACTGGTAGAAAAGCAGACCTCGAAATTGGGAACTTTAGCAATAGTGGAATCATGGTTTAAATTTGGGATTATTGTTAAAAAAGCACTCCCCCCCCCCACCAAATCTGTTTGACTGTCAAATGTAAAACTGACAAGAATACCCCAGATATAGTTATGGTCAGAGTAAGTCAAATGTAGAATGTGCACAAACACTATTTATAACATGGGCAGGAAGAAATGTGTGATCTGATTGGTTCATAGGCACTACCTGACAATTCATTAATGTCTGTTACCCGCACACCGAGTGGTGAAGATGTTCGAAAGAACAGATCTATGAGCTGCCCAATCTCGTTATTGTCTCCCAAACACACTATAAAAGGCAGCCATTACTCCTGTCGCTTAGCAAGACAGCAATGCTGACAGTGTGTTTCACAGCACATATTCCTTGCTGCCCATGTGTTCCAGCTCAGATTTGCTCCTGCTGATGTTGTAATGTCTCTCTACCCAGCCTCTCTGCAGACCTCCTTGCAGCCAGCGCAAAGTCTCACCAAGCCATCTGTGTCCTGCAAGGTGGCCTGTGTCTCCCCAGCCACCCGCCCTGTGGACCTTGTAGGCAGCGCAAAGTGTCACCTATTCATCCATGTCCCCTGTCATCTTCCACTCTGTGACTGAGCCATTCGGTCCTGCTCTCCAGGTGCAGCTATCGCAGTGTCAGAGACCCATGCAGTCATCCTCTCAGCCTGCTAGTGATGAGCTGTTAGGCCTGCAATTGCTGCTCCTGGTATCATGCTGCTGCTCATTAACTGTCAGGTGGGTGCTGTTGCTTGCTGTCCATCTTTGTAGTGCCGCTAGATATGCGCGTCAGCATTCACCAGCAGAACCCAACGGTACCCACCTGCGATGTGTCTCTCCCCAGCGACCTGGAAAGTGGAGGTTGGCTGTCAGAGTGTCAGTTACTCCTGGTCCCCATCATATACCATGCATGAACAGTGAGCACCTACTCTCCTGTTGCTTGCACTACTCCCGTAGGTGTGTCAGGTCCATTTGTTAGCCAGAGCGTGCAGCACCCACCCCCCCCAAACCCGCTAAACATTAGCAAATATTTACAGCAGAGGCACTCACAAATATATCAGCCACAGGTGCTGGCGCACTGCATGGAACCTATGGGGCACACTCATGCCTTCCAACAGCGACACTCAGTGAAACAGAAGGTGCCAGCTTCCTTGAGTGCAGGGAACTGAAAGTGGTGAAGGAGCCCTGATGGCAGATCACAGTGCATGCTGGTCTTGTTATTCTAGCCAGCCTCCAGTATTACTCACATTACCCCTTAATTGGCCTCCCTCTAATCTCATGCTGTGTCCTCTTGTCCTGCTATTTTTCTTATATTGAAACATGTTAGACTCTTTCACCTTGTTAATGTCCTTAAGGTGTTTGAATGTTTCAATCATATCACCTCTCGCCCTCCTTTGCTCTAGGGTATACATGTTGAGTTTAGTTAATCTGTCCTCATATGTTTTCTGATGCAGTCCCTGCACCATTTTGGTTGCCCTTCTCTGGACTGCCTCAATTTGGTTAATGTCCTTGTGAAGGTGTGGCCTCCAGTACTGCACGCAGTACTCCAGATGGGGCCTTACCAGTGTCTTGTAAAGAGGAATTATTAGCTCCCTCTTCCGACTTGTGATACCCCTACTAATACACCCCAACTTCCCTCTAGCCTTACCTACTGCTTTAGAGGTCTGCTTGGATGATTTCAGGTCATTAGTGATGATGACACCCAAGTCTCTTTCTTCCCTTGTGACTGCCAACAACTCCCTTCCCAGCCTATAGGTGGATTCAGGGTTTCTCTTCCCTATGTGCATGATCTTGCTCTTCTTTGCGTTAAACTCCAGTTGCCACTCTTCCGACCATTTTGCTAGTTTATCCAAATATCTTCTCATTCTGCCCCCACCATCTGGATCATCTACTCTGTTGCAGATCTTGGTGTCATCTGCAAACAGACAAACTTTACCCTCCATTCCATCTGCAATGTCACTGATTAAGATACTGAAGAGGACTGGCCCCAGGACTGATCCCTGAGGTACCCCACTTGTGACTTGCATCTTTTCTGACTGTATACCATTTACCACCACACTCTGTTTTCTGCCTGTCAACCAGTTTGCCACCCAGTTGACCAACGTCTGGCCTACCCTGCTTATTAATCAATCTTCTATGTGGAACAGTATCGAAAGCTTTGCTGAAGTCAAGGTAGGCAACATCAACTGCTCCCCCTTGGTCTACTACTCTGGTTACCCAGTCAAAGAAATCTATGAGATTAGTTTGACAGGACCTTCCTTTTGTAAACCCATGCTGTCTTGGATCCTGTGCTCCTATGGATTCCATGTGTTGCACTATCCTTTCCTTAAGGAGTGTCTCCATAATCTTGCCCACTACTGAGGTAAGACTGACTGGTCTGTAGTTCTCTACCTGCCTCCTCCTTGCTACCACTCTTGTGGAGTGGGATCACATGATCCCTTCTCCAGTCTTCTGGGACCTCTCCTGTGCTCAGAGACTCACTAAACAGTTCTGATAATGGCTCTGCTAGTTCCACCCTTAGCTCCTTTAGTACCCTGGGATGTATGCCATCAGGTCCCATAGCCTTGTCCACCCTGAGCTTATCAAGCTCTTGTAGGACCCTTTCTTTTGTGAAGGGACTAGTGTATACCTCCCTCCCCCCCTGTGTCCATGGTGCAGAGCTGTGGGCCCTGTTCTACCTTCTCTTCAGCAAATATAGTGAGTAATATTTTCAGAATCATAACACATGCTCAGATTGTTTTTACTGTCTTTGTCCAGGAAAGGCACACTGAGCTACAGTTTGTTCTCGATTGTGTTTTAGGAGCACATGAAGGTTAAGTGACTAACTCTGGTCATACAATATACAAGTAGAGCATATAGGAATCAAAACCCATTTTGCTGGATGAATGAAGCCTGTTCACAACTCTTTGCTAGGTTGTATTTCCAGCTGATAATCAAAAACTACACATTTCAAGGCTGGCCCCATGATGGCAGGCCAGTAGGTATGTGGCCACACTTGCATCTTGTAGACCTGAGTTCACACCCAAAATTGTAAGAGAAAAGGCTGTAAGAGAGGGAATGGAAAAAGACAGAAGCTGGTGCTGTAGCAGCCCCAGAAATCTGTATTAACATGAACACAGCCAGGGTTTAGAAATCCTGATATGGTGTCCCAATACACGTTGGCACCACAGAGCCAGCCTTGAGATGTGTAGTTTTTGCTGATCAGCTGGCAGTATAGCCTAGAGATTAAAGCAATCCTGAAGATGGATTATTTTTACTAATAGTTTGAAATGTAAAGGTGATAACTCACTAGTTTCAAAGCACATGCAAAACAATTATTATAAATGTAGAAAGTGTTATAATAACACCTTAAAACACACTTAATAAAACAGATGATTTCCTATTTAACCAGTTGAATTATCTACAGTCAAAGCAGGGCCAAGAATCCTCGGTGACTTATACCCTCCCAATCAACTTTCTCTCCTTCCCAGTTTGTACCCTCTCTTGAATCTGTCCCACCCCCTCTTGAAGCCCCCAACACTGCAGCGATATGACTTCCTCTGGCAGAGCGTTCAACCCTGCCACCACCCTTTCTGTGAAATAGTGCCTCCTCTGTTCCGTCTTGAACCTGCCCACTTCCAACTTCATAGAACGTCCCCTGGTTTCCCTTATGCCCTTCAAATTGAAAATACACCTGGTGTCTGCTCTGTTCAAACCCTTCAGGTACTTGAAGGTCTCAATCATATCCCCTCTTTCCCTTCATTCCTCCAGGGTATACATGTTGAGCTCTCTCAGTCTCTCCTCATATGGTCTGTCCCTCAACCCCAGGATCATTTTGGTTTCCCTGCACTGTACCCCCTCCAGCAGGTTGATGTCCCTTTTCATGTTGGGGTGCCAGAACTGCATGCAGTACTCCAGGTGTGGTCTCACCAGGGACCTTTACAGGGGCAAGATGACTTCTTCACTCCTAGAAGTAATCCCCCTTGCTATGCACCTTAGCATCCTGTTTGCCTTCACTGCTGCCTTCCTGCACTAAGCAGAATGGTTCATCTCCCCAGTTACCAGCACTACCAGATCCTTCTCCTCCTTGGATTTTGTTAATGAGACTCTCTCCATACAGTAATTGTGTCCTGGGTTCTTGCCTCCTAAATGCATCACTTTGCACTTCTTGGCATTGAAACCAAGCTGCCAAGTGTGATACCATTCCTCCAGTTTTGCCAAATCATCCTGAAGTACTTTTGCTCCCCCCCCCCCCATCTACCTTGGCACAAAGCTTTGTGTCATCTGTGAAGAGACTGATCTTGCTCTTAATCTCTACTGCAATGTCGGCTATGAAAATGTTGAACAGAACTGGTCCCAGCACCGAGCCCTGTTGTATACCACTTGTTACTGTTCTGGGTTCGGATCCTTCCCCCTTCCACCACTCCTTCTGCTGTCTACCCCACAGCCACTTCTCAATCCATCTGATCAATTTCTTCCCAGCTCCCAGAATCTTTAACTTGAACTTGCAGGTCAGTTTACCGTGTGGCACTGAGTCAAAGGCCTTGCTGAAATCCAGGCAGAGGACATATACTGCATGTCCCCTGTCCAGCGCCCTCATAACCCAGTCATTAAAATCAACCAAGTTCATCTGGCTGGATCCGCCCAAGACAAACCAATGCTGCCTGCTGTCCTGGAGATTGTTATCCTCAAGAAATTACACCAGTCTTTCCTTGAGGATTGTCTCTATCAGTTTTCCCACAATTGCAGTAAGGCTCACCGGTCTGTAGTTCCCTGGTTCATCCTTGGGCTCACTCTTATTGAGAGGTACCACATGTGCATCTCTCCAGTCCCTGGGCATGCACCCTGAGTTCAGAGAGGTATGGAACATATCCGCCAATGGCCCTGCCAGGACCTCCACCAGCTCTCTCAGCACCCTGTGGTGGACTCCATCTGGGCCAGGTGACTTGTCCACCTTCAGGGACTTAAGACCCTCCCTCATACTTTCCACCATGATTTCCCCATCAGTGATTGCTTCTCCCCCACCCTTTCCCACCTCACCCTTCCTCTCAGGTACAGACCCATCCCTCTCCTTGGTGAAGACTAAACAGAAGTATTCATTAAGTACTTCTGCCTGCTCAGGCCCCTTTTCTGCCCACCTACTTCCCCGCCTGATCCTAACAATTTGAATCTTGCTCTTCCTCTTCTCTCAGATATATCTGAAGAAATCATTTTCTCCTTCTTTGATCCTCTGCACTAACCTACGTTCCCTAGCCGCCTTTGCTGTCCTTACCACTCTGTTCACTTTTCTGGATTTCTTCACATATTCTTCTCTGTCTTCTGCCCTGTTGGATCTCTTGTAGGCGCAAAAGGCATTCCTCTTTCCCCTCACTTCTCCACTATCTCTCTACTCATCCAACTTAGTTTCTTGGTCCTGGCTTTCTTGCTCTGGCTCTTGACACAAGTTTAGTGGCTTCACCCAGTCTTGGCTGTCAGGAGCTTAAAACACATGGCTGCCCCCAGCCCTTAATTTCAGGCTGATTTACACATGAATAACGCTGGACTGCAAAAACTCACAGATAAACACAATGGCTCGCTTGAGGTAACTTTTTATGGGCTTTCAGACATTAAGAAATCCTGAAGATGATAGTTCCCCTTTGAAGTGAACCTTTCCTGTAGTTTCTTTCTATTAAATACTAGAAACAAGGAGCTCCATTAGCTCAATGGGAGGTCCACCATGATGATTAAGAAAATATTTTCTATTAGCTCCCAAAGGAAAGGAAGGGATTGTAATTCCCCAGGGGCTGGCAGCATGATCCCTTTCCACCTCCTGACTCTGTGATCTGTCCCTGTGCTCAGACATTTTGTGAAGTCTCTATAGGGAGAGCACAGTGGCACACTCCATTCACTTGAATGAAGCATCTTTTTCAAAGCTGATTTCCCAATTTAAAATCAGATTTTGGTACCAACTGATGCCAGGGTTCAGCTAAAAAGGTTCTTGTTAGCTGAACCCTGGCATCAATCAGTACCAAAACCCAACCTGAAACTGGGAAATCAGCTTTGAAAAAGGTGCTCAATCAAGTAAATGGAGTGTTCCCCCACGCAGTCCCTATAGAAATGTCACAAAATGTCGAAGAGCAGAAGCAGATCACAGAGTCAGAAAGTTGAAAGGGATCATGCTGACAGCCCCTTGGGGCCAAATTATGATCCTTTCTCATCCTTTGAGGGTTAACAGAAACTGTTTTAAACATTGTGATGCAGCTCCCACCCACTGAGGTAAGAGAGCTCCACATTTCTACTTTTTAGCACCAAGAAAGGTGCTCTTTAACGTACTGTAATTATAATATCAAACAAGACAAAAGAAAAGCTCTTCTCTAGTTTTATCTCCTGAGTTCCTTCCTGTACTTCAAGAGGTGATAAGAGTGGACCCTTTCTAATGTCAGAGTCTTCATTAAGTAAATTAGTCTCATATTGCAGGCTCCACTCATGGCACCAGCACATCTGGCTTGCCATTTTTCAAACTGGAAACTCTGCTGCCCTAGTTAATTACCATCATTAGGTGTCACTTGATCTGAGATCATGCTGAGAAGCAGCTCAACCCTTGCATGGGAATACAATGACATTGCCAAGTTCTGTTTACTTTTTGTATCAGGTAAACAAATCTGCCAAACATCCTACAACGCTGCTCATTTGTTTAATGCACCACCTGCAAGAACTTTTCCTGTGAGAAATATTTTATTTCTTTTTTACCTCTGCCTATGTCATTTCTGTCCAGGCTGGGCAGATGCTAATGATTAAAATACCGAGATGTTTCCAGCCCCCCACCACCACCACCACCACCATCTTACATGTGCTGAAGCAAATGAAGTGATTGATTGTTACATAGGTTAGACAGATTAAAGCTTCACTAAGGCAAAAGGGAAAGTTTCATTTTCCTGTCCAAAATGACAGCCTTCTGGGGTAAGAGACATCTGCACCAGGACTGAGGGGGTGCACTAGCCAGAAGAATTCACAGGGCAGTCAAAGTAGATAAAACTAGAGGACTGGGAGCATCCAGTGCAGGGGATAACTAATGCAGCAGGCAGAACCAGGAAACGCAGAAAGACAGGAGTAAAGGAGAGTGCAAAGTGTGGAGCTCCCCCAAAGGGGACAAGGAAGTAAAGAAGGGCAACTATCTTCAGTTGTATGCAGGCCAATATGCGGTACGCACCCAGAAAATTGGTAGGAAAAAATAAATGTCAGCAGAAAAGGCCACTAGGCCCACCCAGTCTGCCCATGGGTTCCCTGCCTTGTACCTCCGCAGAGCCTAATGAGTCTCCTGGGACCCGCATCCTCCTCTCTGTAATATGCACATCTTTCCCATGCATACTTGAAGGCTTTCCACTGTTATAGCCTCCACAACTTCAACTAGCAGTCGATTCCATGCTTCTACCACCCTTTCTGTTAAGAATTATTTTCTCACATCCTCCCTGAAATTTTCCCCCTCTTATTTTATTGCATACCTACTAGTCCTGGCGCTCCTCCTCTTTTGGAAGAAGCACCCTCCTACACTCTGTTTACCACTGTTAGGTACCTGAAGGTCTCATCATGTCACCCCTCACTCTCCTGTTCTCCAGAGTGTATATATTGAGATCCCTCAGTCTCTCCTCAAAGGGCTTCCCTTGCAACCCCTGCACCACCTTGGTTTCCCTTCTCTGGACCACCTCCACCCTGCCTACAGTATGCCTTTCCTGAGGTGTGGTCTCCAGAACTGGATACAGTATTCCAGACACGGGCATACTGGAGAGTGGTACAGTGGCAGCACCTACTTACTCATCCTGCTGGTATTGCCCCCCCCCATTCACCCCAGCATCCCACTAACTCTTCCCCTTATCAGTCCCTATCTACATTGCAGGGGGTTACTGCTGCTCTGTCCTGTCCCAGCATTAGTCACTGAGCTCCTCAACTCCATCTGTTCCCTCTCCTCCTCTGGTGAGTTGGTTATCCTTGGCAATTTTAACATTAATGGGACACTGTCAGCTGTTAGCTGATTTTTTTAGTCTTTTGGCAAAAGAATTGCTTTCGTACTATATAGCAATAGCTTACCTCGCAAAGTGGCAGCTGGAATAAAATGGATAATTCAGCCTTTGCTTCCAAATATTTTAATGCCGTCCCATGTCCTGAGTGCCATAAAGTAGCTAATTTATAAAACCAAGCACTGTAGCGGAATTATTTTTATGTTTAAAATGTACTAGCGTGACTCCAGGCACGCACATGCTCATAGGCCCTATACGCTCATAGGCCCTGTACACTCTGAGCAGTGATTCTAAAATGACAGCCACTCCATTTGTATTTGTTTCCTTGGTTCAAATCATGACATTAAAGCCTGCACAGTTTGTCATGGCTTTAACCAGGCAACCAGGAGATGTCACAAAAAGGCTTTAGAATGCTTTCTTTTGATCAAGAAATGGAGAAACAGAATGCGGTGAAGGTGGCTTCACCATTGTCAACCACTTCTGCTCCCAGTTCTCTGCCTGCTCATTAGTCTCCGTAGTCAACAGCAGCCGTCATGGACTGATCGTTTTCAGGATTTTGTCTTCCAATTTCAAAAGTTTTATCCTTTATCTTTGATGAGCACAGAAAATAAAAGGATGCTTCTCCAGACTGTTCCAATTCATCTCTAAGACAGGGTAAGTCTACAGATAAAGACAAGTCCCAGGCTCCAGCCATGGGACCTGCTACCCTCCCCCCCCCCGGGCTGTCTCTCAGACATCAAGGCCAGTCAGCTTGTCTTCTGCATGAACCAAGGACTCATATCCTATTCTGCAGTCAGGCACTGCCCTGTCGACAGCTTCATCACTGAATACCCCTTCATGCTCCGTCAATGCACAGGCATTGTATCAAACAAAGTTAGTGCTGTTTCAGTGACCGCTGCCACTGCCGATGCTTTCATCGTTGACACCTCTGGCTAGCCCGTTACTGACATTACTGCCTACATTTCATTGTTGTGTCCCTGTCTCTGCACTGGGTTCACATAGTCCACTGTCGACCGGATTCCTATCATTGGATCCTCCTTGATAACCTCCCAGTCCTATCAACCCTCAGCCAGTGATGGTCAACACCAATGATGAACTGGAATACAATCAAGAATTCATGGAGGAGGAGGCCATTGATGAAGAGAAAGAGGTCATCGATGTGACTGGCCCAAGATTCACTCTTTTCTCTTGCTGAGAAGAAAGTGTGACAAACACACCTAGGTCTCCACCAGAGGCTATCGCCTTTCAGTCTTTCCTTAAACTGGCTCAAGGTAAGCCGAGGTTCCAGGCTGAAGAGGAAGATTCTTTCAAGAAGACTCTTTATGAGTTCTTGGAGGTTGCAGCCTCTCCAAATATTATTATACCTTCAATACATTATGTGCTTAAGTGTGCTTCTGTGGCAGCCTAGCAAAGGCCTGCTCAATTGCCTACAGCCCCAAGGAACGCAGATAAACAATATTCAGACCCTTCTGCAAAGCAGTATTATTCTTCACAGCCTGAAAAAGACTCAGTGGTGATTATAGCTGCTTGTGACAGGTTAAAGATGCCTACACACATGAGCTCTTTTCCTCCTGATAAGGAGTTGAGGAGACTGGATGATATGGGCAAGTGAACTTTTGCTTCTGCTTCCCTGGGCATCAGAACTGCTAACTATCAGGCTTATATGATTAAATATCAGACTTGCGTTTGAAAGACAACAATGGCCACCCTGGCTGAAAAATTTCCGGATGGTACAGATAAGATACTGGCTCAACAAATCATAGCTAGTGGACAGGATGCCAATAGACACCTGCTCAGGTCAGCCTATGATGCCTCTGATGCAACTGCCAGGGCTACTGCATCTGGGATTTTCCTCTATCACCACGCTTGGCTAAGAGTGGCTGGTTTCTCCTCAGATATACAGCAACAGGTGATGAATGCCCTTTTCAGGGGTAAAAATAAATTTGGCAGTGATGTTAAAAATGCTTTACAGGATTTACAGTCCACAAGAATGACTCTCAGATCCATTAATACTTTAAACCCAAAGCCCAGAGGTCGGGGTTCCTTTCATAGGCCCTATGCCCGTTAAGCCGATGGTTATTTTAGAAGTCCTAGTTGAGGATCTCAGAGGCCTCATCCTTCCTATTCCCATGCTACAAATTTTCCTCCAGTTGCCAATGCAAGAATTACAAAAGGTCAAACCATTATTGGCACCACCGCCGCCCCCAGTGCTTTTTGATTCCATTACCCTTCCTCTGCCCTCACTGCTTCTGGAAGTTTTAGTGGGAGGCCATATCTTCTGCTTCCTGCCAAAGTGTAGGGAGGTCACTACAGATGCTAAAGATGCATGGGTGCTGGACGTGGTTCAGCACAGACACGCCTTAGCACTCTGTACTGTTCCTCCAGTTACCCTATCATTGCCAAACCATTAACCTCCTGGACATCTTGCGCTTTTGCAAGAGGAGTTTCAAACCCTCCTCCACAAAAGGTCTGTAGAACTGATCCTGATTTCAGAAATAAAAAAGGTTTCTACTTCTGATTCTTTCTAGTTCCAGTATGGAATTGAGGCTTAGTGCCTGCACTAGACCTTCAGGGTCTGAACCGCTTCATAGAGAACAATAGGTTCCAAATGGCCTTTCTGCAATCCCTACCATTACAGGGGAATTGGATGGTTGCACTAGACGTGAAGGATGTATACCTTCATGTCCAGATTCACAAATAACAGAGGAACTTTCTGCATTTCATGCTCTATGGCTCACACTACCAATTTCATGTTTTGTCCTTTGGTTTGTGTTCTGTGCTGCATGTCAAAGTATTTATAGCAGTAGCAGCAGCCCTTCACAGGAAGGGTCTCTATGTCTTCCCTTACATAAACAATTGGCAATTAAAGGCCCCTTCTTGGGAAGCCGTTGTATACATACTGTTTTGAACTTGGCAATTGTTCGACTAACTAGACATACTGATCAGCAAGCCATAGTTGGTCCATATCCCCTGCCTTTGGCTCTAATACATAGAAGCAGTGTTGGACACAAGTTTTGGTCTAGCATTCCTGCCCTCAGACTGTACAACAGCACTAGTGGCACAGGCACAGCTGGTTGCCTCCAGCAACTATGTGTTGGCCCACTGTCTGTTAAGATTGATTGGCCTGATGGTGGCTGCCATTCTGACAGTTCCGCTGGCCCACCTCCATGTGAGGATCCTGCAATAGTTCCTCAGAGTGCAATGGGCTCAGCACTCAGATGAGTTGGTATGTATCAAACCGGTAGCTTCTCACTGTTGTTCCCTGCTCTGGTAGCTGAACCACTCCAACCTAGAGAAAGGGTCTCCATCCCTGAGGCTGTTCCCTCTGCTGGTGACCATAGATGCCTCAAGCACAGGTTGGGGTGCTCGTTTGGGCCTCTTCAGAACCCAAAGCCCATGAGGCCTTCTGGATACAGTGGTTCACAGCAATGATCTAGAGATGAGGGCTGTTCTGCATGGCCTACAGGCCTTCGCCACCCCCCTTCATGGAAATCAGCTGTTGATTCACACAGACATATACTATATCAATCAATAAGGTGAGGTTCTTTTGTACACTCTTTGCAGAGAGGCAATAAGAGTCTGACACTGGGTGATGGAACATGACATATTTCTCTGAGCAGTGTTCCTCACTGGGACGTTGAATGCACTGGTAGATCACCTCAGTTGATCCAGTGCACTCCGCCATGAATGGGCTCTCTCAGACTCCATCTTGGGTGACCTCTCTGAGAAGTGGAGTCATCTAGACATAGACCTCTTTGTGTCTCTATGTTGCATAAAACTGCTGCGTTTCTGCCTGCTTGCTCCAGGGCTTGGAGTTTTTGGGTGATATGCATTATCCTTCTCTTGGAAAAGGAGGTCTCTGTATGCTTTTCCTCCATTCCCTCTTATACAGATGGTTCTAATCAAGCTGCAATCTGAGCATGCCACCCTGAATCTGGTGGCTCCACATTGGTCTAGGCAAATTTGGTTTCTGCTTCTCCAGCAGTTGGCAGCAGAACCTTCACTTATTCACAAAAATGGAAACATTTTACTGTATGCTGTACAGGGCATGCACTAAGTCCCTTTACGTGTTTACGTGTCCAGTTCCTAAAGTGCTGGACTACCTGTTGTTCCTTAAAGACTGTGGATTTGCGTATTCCTCAGTAAAGGTACACATGGCAGCTCTGTCAGCTTGTCATGCCTTAACAAAGGGCAAGACTTTGGCCCAAGTGAAGGTTTTCTGAAGATTCCTAAGGGGTATCCTCCTTCTGCATCTGAAGTCCAAGATCCAGTTCTGGTGTGGGACTTTAGTTTTGTCCAAGATACCCATACTGCTCCTCCCTTTGAGCCTGCAGCTACTTGTGAGCTGTGCTTCCTGTCTTCTAAGACACTGTTTCTGGCAAACATGACGTCTGCTAGACACGTCACAGAACTGCAGGCTCTGGTTGTAAATTCTCTGTGTATTATTTTTCACAAGGATAGTTACATTACATACCAATCCTTGTTTTCTCCCTAAGGTAGTGAGGTAGCATCTGAAAGAACTCCAAATCAGACCATAGACCTTAATGTTTACTTTTCCTCTCCCATGGATAGTGGGGAGCATAGTTTAAATAAGCTGGATTTCTGTAGGATGCTGCATTGGTACCTGGATTGTACAAAGGATTGTAGAAAATCTTCTCATCTGTTTATTGCTTTTGTCCCCCCCACCAACACACACACAAAATGATGGATTCACTGATGTTTAAACAAGGCCTGTCCAAATGGCTGGCCAATTGCATTACATTTCCTCACCAGAAGCACAGTAAACAGCTTCCTGGACCTATTTGTGCTCATTCTACCCCTAAGATGACTACCTCAGTAGCTTGTTTCCAGAATGTGTTCACTACTGACATCTGTGCTGCAGTCACTTGGAGTAATGTTCATACATCTACTATGCACTACAGTCTGGACACTGTCTCTTTCTCTCTCTCTTGCTGTTTCTCTCTCTCTCATAGATGGGCTGGCTTTGATCTTAGTGTTCTACCAGGGTTCTTTACTCAGGATCGTTAGGTCCTGCCATCTTCCCTCAGTGCTTGGTACTGCTTGTGAATCGTTCCATGATGTGGCTCAGTGGAAGGAGATATCCTCATGGAAGATAAAAGTTACCTACCATAACACTAGATCTTTGAGAGAAGCTCCTCCATTGAGACACATAGCTCTCCCCCCACCTCCACCTTGTTGGGAGATGGGTGTCAATACTGCCTGCATTGTCAAGCTGTTTTCTCTGATGCCCCATAATGGCATTCATACTGTACTCAGGTTTCCATATCCTCTGCTGTGTGCCTGGTTTTGTCCTGGTCATTTTGGTCCCAGCAGGTCAAATTTTCCTCTGATCTTGTCTCCAGCAGGGAACTGAGAGGTGCTGGGGATGTTCACTTTATATAGGCTCCAACGGGCCAAGTCAACGTGGGCAGCCCCAGCCTCCAAAAATTTCTGGGTGGTCTTGATGCTGATGGCTTAGAGTTCCATGATGTCTTTCAATGGAGAAGATTCTCACAAAGATCTACAGTTATGGTAGTTAACTATTCTTTCCAGTCCTAACCCTCCCCACCTCCCACCAGCAGGAAAAGGACAAAACCACAAGAACAACCACAGACATCCAACATCAGGAAAGAGCATAGAAACATAGAATTTGATGGTGGATAAGCAGTGCTTGTCCCACCTAGTCTGCCCATTTCCCTACCTAACGGATAAGCTGCAGATCCTAGTTAACCAACAGCCTACTTCCTCCTACCCCTCGCTAGAATTGCCTTATGTCTGTCCCATGCATTTTTGAATTCCCCCACTGTTTTTGACTCTTCAACCTCCTCAGGAAGGCCATTCCATGCATCTACAACACACTCTGTGAAGAAATACTTCCTCACATTACCTCTGAGCCATCCCCCCTCTATCTTTAAATTGTGCCCTCTTGTTCTTGCACATCTCTTTCTGAAAGATGCTTACATCTTGGACTTTGTTGATTCCTTTGAAGTATTTGAAAGTTTCTATCATGTCCCCCCTCTTCCTCCTTTCCTCTAGGCTCTACATCTTAAGCTCCTTTAGTCTTTCTTCATATGTCTTCTTGTGCAGACCCTGAACCATTATGGTTGACCTTCTCTGGACAGCCTCCACCCTGTCTATGTCTTTGTGGAGATGGGGTCTCCAGAACTGTACACAGTACTCCAGATGTGGTCTTACCAACTGTCTGTACAGATGGCCAACAACTTCTTTTTTTCTACTGGTGATGCCTCTCCCTATGCATCCAAGTATCCCCCTTGCTCTCCTTACTGCCGTCTCACATTGCTGGCCCACCTTAAAGTGGTCTGATATGACTACCCCCAGGTCCCTTTCCATTTTTGTTGTTGTCAGTATCTCACCCCCCATTGTGTACTCTTCCCCTGAGTTTTTGTTTGACAAGTGAATTACTTTGCACTTCTTTGCATTGAATCTAAGCTGCCATACATTTGACCATTCCTCCAACCCTGCCAAGTCCCTTTTCATCCTTTCCTCCCCACCTTGTGTATCAACCCTGTTGTAGATCTTTGTATCATCTGCAAAGAGTCATACTTTCCCTTCCAGTCCCTCTGCAATGTCACTTATAAGGACATTAAAAAGGACCAGCCCCAGTACTGAACCCTGTGGTGCCCCACTAGTAACCCCCCATTCTTCACTGTTGACTCCATTTACTATTATTCACTGAGTCCTGTTGTCCAGCCAGTGTTTTACTCAGGCTACCACCCTGGGACCCACTCCCAAGCTGGCTAATTTGTTTATTAATCATTTGTGTGGGACTGTGTCAAATGCCTTGCTAAAGTCTAAGTAGGCCACGTCTACAGCCCCTCCCATGTCTACTATTTTGGTCACCCAGTCAAAGAAACCAATTAGATTTGTCTGACAGGACCTTCCTGCTGTGAATCCATGCTGCCTTGGGTCCTGTACCCCACTGGCCTCTAGGTACTCAACAATTCTTTCCTTCAGAAGTGATTCCATTATTTTCCCTACTACTGAGGTCAAACTGACAGGTCTGTAGTTTTCTGCCTCTGTCTAGCTCCCACTTTTGTGAAGGGAAATCACATCTGTCCTCCTCCAGTCCTCAGGTACCTCACCATCCTCCCATGATTTATTAAAAAGGGTAGTAAGTGGTGTTACTAGTTCTTCCTTTTGTTCTTTTAGAATTATGTGGTGAATCCCATCAGGCCCCATTGTTTCATCTACATTCAGTTTTAAGAGTTCTTTCAGAACCCTTTCTTCTGTGAAAGAATTAATATCAACCCCCCTGTCCAGAGTGCTTCCATTGACTGGTTTAGGTATTTCCCCCTGCTTTTCCATTGTGAATACTGAGCAGAAGTATTCATTCAGTATCCCTGCTTTTTCACTGTCGCTCTCTGCCCAGCCACCTTCCTTTTTATTCAGCCTCAGTATCCCTGCCTTAGTCTTTCTTTGCTCCCTAATGTACCTATAAAAGGTTTTATCCCCCTTCTTAACCAAGTTGGTTATCTTTTCCTCAGTTTGGGCCTTTGCTATTCTGACTGCCTTCCCCACTTCCTTCTGCTTTACCTGGTACAGTTTTCTGTCCTGCTTCTTCTGTGTTTCCTTATACTTGCTGAATGCTATTTTTTCTCCCTTACCTTCCCCGCCACTTCTTTTGAGGACCATAGTGGTTTTTTTTCTCTCATTTTGATTTGTTTATTTGCTTCATACAAAGGCTTGTTGCCTCTGTGATGGCAGTTTTCATGTTTCCCCATTGTTGCTCCACTCCACCTTCTTGTCTGCTTGCTAGTGCTTTTCTGAGGCAGTCTCCCATTTTAACATAATCAGCCCTCCTGAAGTCCAGTACCTTCATTTTTGTATGGCTTGACTCTACAGCTAAGTTTATCATGAATCACACTGTTTGGTGGTTGCTTGTTCCTAGATGGCTACCCACTTCAAGCTCGGAGATCCTCTCTCCATCCCCATTTGAGAGTGCCAGGTCTAAGATTGCTCCCTCCCAAGTGGGTTCCAAAACTAGCTGTCTGAGGCATACCCCTTGTAGGGCATCAAGAATGGCACTGCTCTTGGATGTGGCTGCAGCAAAGGTGCTCCAGTTAATATCTGGCATATTCAAGTCCCCCATCAGCAATATCTTCCCTTTCTCTGCCCTCCCAAGGATGCATTCTATAATTTCCTTGTTCATGTCTTCCCCCTGAGATGGGGGTCTGTATACAACCCCTGTGCAGATTTTGGTGCCATTTCCAGTCTCCAGGGTGACCCACTGTGCCTCATCTCCTCCCCTTTTACCCTTTAGTTCTGTTGCTTTGATCCCTTCCCTTGCACAGAGAGCTCCTCCTCATCCTCTTCTTCCCTCCCTCTCCCTCCAGTAGATTGTGTGCCCTGGTATGTTGACATCCCAGTCACAGTTCTCTGTGTACCATGTTTCTGTGACTGCCACTATATCCAGGTATCCCTCTTCCATCAAGGCCACCATTTTGGGGAGCTTTTTACCTAGACTAAGGGCATTGGTACTCATTACCCTCCATTTTTTTATGGCTTTATTTCTTTTTGCCCCTTCCTTGTTCTTACTGCCTGTGTCTTTTTCTCCATTTACCCCTGCCCTTCTCCCTATTGACTGCTCTATCTTGGTGTTTACCTCACTAATTACCCTGATTTTTTTTGGGGGGGTGCTAAGATTTCCCTTCTCCTTTTCAGTGCCTCCCCCCTTGGCTAGTTTAAATGTTTGCCAATTAAACTTTTAAACCTATCACTTAGGATCCAGGTTCCCCTCCTGGATTGATGCAGACCATTGAGCCTGTATAGGCCTGCATCCCTCCAGGTGGAGCCCCAGTCACCAATGAAGCCAAATCCCTGAGCTCTGCACCAGTTTTTCAACCAGTCATTGAATCCCATGGTGTGGAGTACCCTAGTCTCATCCATGCCATAGACAGGTAGCACTTCCAAGAAAATTACCTTGTGTGCTACTTGTATAAGGCCCCTCCCCAACTCCACAAACTTCTGTTGCACTCCTGTGATCCCATTCTTAGGCAGGTCATTTGTCCCTAGATGGATAATGACATCCAGCTTACTCCCCCCTTGCAGCTGTTCCCATGATCCTGAGGATTTGTTTCCTGTCCCTCCAAGCCATGGCACCAGGCAGGCACTTTACCTCCCTTTCCCCTCCATCCCCCAGTTCTACCCCCCTAACAACTGAGTCCCCCACCTGGAGTTGTTTTCTGCCCTTGTGGGGTCCTGTGCCACCCTCCTAAGGGTCTCCATTGTGGATGTTCCCAGCATCCTTCTTCATCTCCACTGTGGGCACCTCCATAGAGGAATCATGCTTCACCAGAGTGGTTAATGAACTGTGGAGAGGCACAATTGGAGGGATCTGCCACTGTTCCACTATCCTTACCCTCCCTGAGTCCATCATGGTGGTCCAACCTCTGAGGTAGTGGCAGTGGCTTCGGTGGTCCCTGGGTGGGGGGAGCAGGTTTCCTGAATCCTTGCCAGGTCAGCATGGAGATGAACAACCTCCTCCCTCAGACCAGAGAGGTGCATGCAAATAGGGAAGCAATGCAGTCTCCAGAATGTCTCCCAGAAGACTGCTGCTCCACAGCCAGTGCATTGCACCACTCCCCACATGTCTGTGTCCCTTCATGTTACAGATGCTTTTGTTTTTTCTTTTTTTTTGTTCTTGTTTTAGTTTGTGCTAGCTTGTGAGTGTCTCTACCCCCATTCAGTGTGCTGTGCCTTTAAGGATATGAATAGGTGTATGTCGTTAGCAGTTTTTGGGAAGTGATGTCAGAACCCCTGCAATAAAGGAGGTTATGTGCTTGGGGTTAGTGGGGTGAGGGGCAGGATGGGTGGGAGTAAGCATATGCCCTCCAGAAACAATCAACCGCAACTCTGAGCCTCTATCCCAGGGAGTGCCTTCCTTCCTTTCAGACACCTATTTGACAGAGGTTAAGTAACAGGTCTAGTCACAAATGACTGCAAATATCTCCCGGCTACAGTTCCTCCCAGGCAAATTAAAGTTAAACTAGGAAAAGTCATCCCAAAAAACAGAATCAATACTATTTACTTACACAAGTCCAAAAAGTAATAATTCAATTCAAAGTAAGAAAAACAACATACAACTGTTTCTAGATGATACTAATGCAATAGTACTGATGTGGATTTGCATCTGTGGTACACACACCACAACACAGTCTTACTCAGTTCTAGTTACAGCTAGAAATCCACAATACTCAAATCACAAAACTTCTGTGCACAGAAGCATAGGCCCTTACAGCCACAGATACAAATCCACAATACCCATATTACAGGCTATCTTTTGTCTGCAGAAATGCAGGATGCTTTGGGGCCAGTGCTTCTGTAACCAGACGTACTCATCCTCACTATAAGGCATGCACACAGTTCTTTCTGCAGAAGTACAGGCCCTAAGGGGCCTGTAGGTGTCTCTCACACACACACACACACACACACTTCTGGCTGCAGAAGCACAGGCTCCTGTAGTGCCTGCACTACAACAGCTGTATATAGAAAACCATGCAGTAGTGGATCCAGCTATGTAGTGAGGTAACATCCGCTACTACCAAAAGCCAGCAAAAAGTAGCCATTTTAACATAATCTATGTTTCAAAAGGTAACATTACTTTTTCATGAAAAGTGCCATCCTAATACAAAATTGCTACTATCTTGAAAAATTTCTAGATCCACTGCTGAAACCATGATACCCACATTGCAACAGTACTTTTGTCTGTGGATGTCCAGGCAACCATTTGGGCCTGCACTTCTGCAGCCAGAGGTACTCATAGATACTGTATGACATACACACACAGCTGCAGCTGCAGAAGCACAGGCCACATATACAAATCCAGAAAGGTAGCATATCATTGCTACTGCATTTGTGTAATCTGAAAACAGTGGTATGTTGTTTGTCCTACCTGATGATGGCTGTCTGTGGTTGCTTCTCTAGTCTTGTCCTTATGCTGCTTGGGGGGTTAAAGTTGGAAATCTTAATGCCACATTTCCCTCCTTTTGTGGTATTAAGGTTAACCTCAACTGGTGCATTAACATGGTTTTTGCAAAGAATGTCCTTTGTTTTTGAGAAACTGGTTTCATATCCTCATTAACAAATGCAGAGGCAGACTCTGGGCCTTACACCATGGCAAGAGTCCATCTGCCTACAAAAGTGTGAGGCCCTGTGGGGCCCTGTGTGCCCTACATCTCTGTAAGGCAGTAGATGTCTAGAATTTGTGGATCTGTCTGATGGGCTGCAGAAGCATAGGCCCCTTTAGTCCTAGTGTTTCCATGTGGCAACAGATGCAGACGAACAGAGCAAAAAGTCTGCCAACCAAAGCACAAGGCCCTGTGGTATCCACAGATGCAAAGGTGCATGGCCCTATGCCAAGAAAAGAGTTTGCTTCACTATATATTACTTGGGCCCATGCAGTCAACCCTACACCTCCCTTGCCAGGCTGGGGGTGGTGCCCGCCTGACAGAACCATACCCCTCAGCCTTTATATATCCGATTGGCTCACTGAGCGTGCCCCAAACTCTGCTCACTGGCATGGGATTAAAAATCACTATGCACTGGGGTAAAGGCTGGCAGTAGACACATTTCCTAAAAATATATATTTTTTTTAAATTTGAACACAAATGTTCAAGATAGTCATTTTATGATTCCCCCTTATAAACATGACATGGCATTTATAGAATAGTGGGTGAAACATCATTTCATGCCACAAGTGTGAAAACACATTTCTTCCAGGATTTGAAAAATGACACCAGTCACATTTGTGAGGTGGTGTGACAAAATGCTAGATCTAAAGTTTGGGTTCAAACTATTAAACTAAATTAGCTAATTACCAAAGTTATGACAGAACATGGAAAAATGTCAATGCATATTTGTAACTTTGTTATTTTTTTAATATTTTGACCCAAAATTATGAACATAGTGTTCTTATTACCCCATGTCATGAAGCTGGTAGTTAAAAATGTTCAAATCAGCTGGCCCAGTGGTGCTGAGGTTTGAGGCACTGGATGCCACACTTCGTGCCACACCAGTGACCCAGGTACGGGAACGAGTCTGGGTCATCTGGGATCAGCAGGGGAGGAGTAGGATCGAGTGTCCGGAGGACAGCTCTCCTCTACTGGGGTGGGAGGGTTCCCCCTCATGCTGCACTAGTGGCATCTATAAGGGGTAAGGAGCAGTTGCAGTCAGCGTGGGGACGTAAAAGGGGATTGAGCGATGGTGAGTATCCTTCACTCAGGCACAGGAGCGTACCTGGCGTGAGCTGGACATCATTGCATGAGGGAAAAAAAACTCTGCACCCTGGATAGGTGACGGAGTCCTCCAGTGCCCTACCATCACACTCCCAATACAGGGTCCACTCTCTGGCTCTCCTGATCTCTCTGACTGCCTGGTGGATGTAGGTCAGGGTGTCTGTCCAGCTAAGAGGGGAAGTGATTTGCTGGTGGTTGGATTTCAGGTGGGAGGTAGAATGGCAGTGGTGTGAGAGGGTCTCCTGAGAGAGTTCCAGGAGTGTGATGTAATAAATATAGTTGGAACAAAAACTGTTCAAATCCCACCCAAAACATGATTTCACCGAGTGACTGCAAAATCACCTATTGCCTTGGATTTGAAAAATTTTACCTGCCTTTTTCATAACATGGGATCCCAAAAAGACCATGCTGAAAGTTTGTTGAAACAATGTTGAAAATTAGCCAGGTTATGGGTGAACATTGAAATATTTCAATGTTCACTCATAGTTTGGTAATTTTACCATATATTCCACCAAATTTTCAACATAGTCTTCTTATGACCCCACCGCATGATACACAGATACATAGATACATAGACAGTGTCGGCAGATAAGGGCCTATGGCCCACCCAGCCTGCCCATTTGAGCTTGTAAGTTCAGTTTGTTTTCCTAGAAGTCTGTTGCACCTTACCCCTGACCTCCAGAATTCCTTTATGTCTATCCCATGCATTCTTAAATCCCGTGATTGTTTCAGCCCCCACCACTTCCTCTGGCAGGGTGTTCCACTTGTCCACCACCTGCTCTGTGAAGAAATTCTTTCTCATGTTTCCTCTGAATCATCCTCCTCCAACTTCATCCCATGCCCCTAGTCCTGGAACATCTTTTCGCTTAAAATAGTGTTTTCCTGCACCCTGTTCCTCCCTGTAAGATACTTGTATGTCTCTATCATATCCCTCTCTCTCCTCCTCTCCTCCAGGGAGTACATGTTCAGTTCCTTCAACCTGTCTTCATAGGACTTGTGATGCAATGCATGCACCATCTTTGTTGCCCTCCTCTGAACCTTCTCTACCCTGTCTATGTCCTTACATAGATATGGTCTCCAGAACTGTACACTGTGTACTCCAGGTGGGCCTCACTAGTGTCTTGTATAGCAGAATTATGACCTCCTTTTCCTGCTGGTAATGCCCCTGCCTGTACATCCCAGCATCCTATTTGCTTTACCTGCTGCCTTGTCACACTGTTTCCCTACCTTGAGGTCATCAGAGATGATAACCCCAAGATCCCTTTCCTGCTTGGTGCATGCTATATCCTCACCCCCCAACTGATATATTGTGCCAGGGTTTTTGTGCCCCATATGCATTATCTTGCACTTCTTTGCATTGATTTCCAACTGCCAAACCCTGACCATTCTTCAAGTTTCTGCAGGTCGCTTCTCATTCTGTCTACACCCTCTGGTGTGTCTACTCTGTTACAGAGCTTTGTGTCATCAGCTTAACAGTGAAATTCTGCCTTCTAGGTCCTGCGCCATGTCACTGATGAAGATGTTGAATAGGACCGGTCCCAGCACTGATCCCTGTGGTACCCCACTGGTCACTCTTCCCTCTGTGAAGTGACAGCCATTTACCACCACCCTCTGTGTCCTGCCACCCAGCCGGTTACCTACCTACCACACTACTGTCCTGCCCACACCCATATTCCCCAGTTTGTGTAATAGTCTTCTATGTGGCACATGATGAGCTACCTCATTACCCTGGTAGATGAAAAATTTCCAAATCTTGCCAAAAACGTAATTTTGTGGAGCGACTGCAAAAATCACCATTTGGGACGGATTTGAAAAATGTCACCTACCTTGATCATGAGGTGGGGTCCTAAAAAAGCTGTATTGAAAATTTGGTGTAAATGTATTGAAAAATAGCAAAGTTAAGAGTAAAAGTTCAAAATGCATTGAAATACATAAACAGACTTACAGTACCTTATTTTCTCATGTCGCATTCGCAGTTCCAGCAGCAGGATATCCTTTCAAGTGCAGAGTGGATCTACACTGTGGAATGATGTTAAGGTAAGTGAGGGTATGTTGAGGGTGTGTGGTGTTGTGGGTGCTGAGTTGGGGGGTTGGAGTGGGATGGATGAGGGTGTTGGGGACTGAGATCAATGAGGGACGATTTTCTTCTTTGCAGATGAAATTTAAAAAAGAAACAGATCAACAAGGGATAGTTTTGTTTTTTCAGGGGGACTATAGCTGACAGAGGGGACTAGGCACCCCACTGTTATGATAAGCTTTCATCAGCAATGGTGGTCAGCCTGGTGCAGCCTCCTATATATTATGGGGTGGGCGACCTGGAGGAGAGGGGGCGTAGTGAAGTGGTACCGGGGGCGGGCACTCCGATCTGTTTACTAAAGATAGAATAAGATGCATAGATAGATGGATAGATAAATACATAGATAGATAGACAGACAGGCAGGCAGGCAGACAGACAGACAGATAATCTCGGAATATTATCAAGTAACAGCTGTTAATGCAGATCCATACATACCATAGATGAAAAAAGGTATATAATACAAGTTTTGATGCTAAACATAGAAACATAGAATTTAACGGCAGATAAGGACTGCTTGGTCCACCTAGTCTGCCCCCTTTCCCTACCTGTTTCATATACCGCAGTTCCTAAATGTGCTGCAGCTTACCCTCTCTTTCCTATTTCTAGAGTCCCTATATATCTGTCTCGTGTTTTTCAGAATTCCCCTACCATTTTTGCCCCTACAACCTCTGCTGGGAGGCTGTTTCAAGGATCCACCACCTTTTCTGTGAAAAAATACTTTCTCACGTTACTCTTATGTGTACCCCCCTTCTATTTTTATATCATGGCCCCTTGTTCTTGAACATCTTTTTTTTTAAAGATGCTACCCTCGTGTACCTTATTTACACCTTTGAGGTATTTAGAAGTCTCCATTATATTTCCCTCTCTCTCTCTCTCTCTCTCTCTCTCGTCTCCTCCAGGGAATATATATTGAGATTGTCCAGTCTCCCCTCATATGACTTTTGGTGCAGCCCCTGCACCATTTTTGTCTCCCTTTTCTGAACCATTTCTACTTGTCTATATCCTTCCAGAGATGCAGCCTCCAAAACTGAACACAGTTCTCTAGATGATGTATCTTCAATGTTCTATACAGTAACATCACCACCTCCTTCCTTCTGCTGGAGATACCTCTCTCCATGCACCCCAGCATTCCACTGGCTTTCATCACAGTCTTCTCACATTGTTTGGTAACCTTTAGATCATCAGTTATGATTGTTCCTAGGTCCCGTTCCTGTTTAGTGGCCATCCATACATCTCCTCCCATTATTTAGTCCTACCCCACATTTCTGTGCTCCAAGTGCATGATCTTGCACTTTTTTTTTGCACTGAATCTTAGCTGCCATACGCTTGACCACTCCTCAAGCTTGCTTAGGTCCCTTTTTATTTTCTCTACCAGTCCTGGAGTGTCAATCCTGTTGCAGATCTTTGTGTTGTCTGCAAAGAGACACATCCTTTTGTTCCAGCCCCTCTGCAACGTCACTTTTGAAGACATTAAAGAGGACTGGTCCAAACACTGATCACTGTGGGACCCTGATGGTTACCACCCTCTCTTCAGATTGAACTCCATTCACCACCCTCTGTGTCCTATCACTCTGCCAATGTTTGACCCGGTTTACCACTCTGGGACCCACTCTCAGGCTGCCCAGCTTGTTTACTAGCCTCCTATGTGGGACAGTGTCAAAGGCCTTGCTGAAATTCAGGTATGCCACATTCACTGCCCCTCTCTGATCCAGCTCTCTGAGTCCCTAGTCACCCAGTCAAAGAAATCTATCATGTTTGTTTGACAAGATCTTACCACTGTGAATTCATGCTGCCTTGGTCCCTGTGCACCGTTGGATTCGAAATATTTCACAAACCTTTCTTTTAGTAGGGATTCCATTAGTTTTCCCACCACTGAGGTCACCCTGACTGGCCTGTAATTACTAGCCTCCTCCCTGCTCCCACATATGTGAAGATGGACTACATTCACCCTCTCCAGTCCTTTGGTACCATACCTGTTGCCAGCGAACTGTTGAAAAAAGAAGTCAGTGGTACTGCCAGCACCTACTTGAGCTCTCTTAATACTTTGGGATGTAGGATGCATCCCTTCCAGCCCCATTGCCTTGTCCACTTTCAGATTAGTGAGTTCCTTTAAGGCTATCTCCTCCTTAAAAGGACTCGTATCCACCTCCCTCCCAGTGGTGCTCCCGTTACCTAACTTTGGTCCCTCCCCTTCCCTTTTTTCTGTGAATACTTAACCAAAGTACTTGTTCAAGATTTCTGCTTTTCTTGGCCCCCTTCTGCACACTTCCCTCCTTCCCTTTTTAGTCTCATAATCCCACCCTTAGTCTTTTTTCTTTCACTAATGTACCTGAAAATGTCCTTGTCCCCTTTCGTTATTGCCAGGTCTATTTTTTTTTCTGTTTGCGCCTTTGCACTCCTGACTACTTTCCCCACCTCCCCCTGCTTTTCCAGATACAGCTCTCTGTTTCCTTCTAAGATCTCTATGGTTCAGGACATGTCAAAGTTTGATGTTAACAGGTCCCTAACTTCTGTCAATAACACTGACTGGTGCCCTAGCAAGTCTTTACCTGATATAAATCAAGCCTTGGACTTCTTAATTACCTCCTTCACTAAAATTATCAATTACCATGTCCCATTGAAAAAGTGTAGGTCCAAGGGAGTCAAAGCTCCTTAGCTTACAAAGGAAATTAGGGTACTTATGTTGCACCATGGCAAGGCCTGGAGGACTTTTAAAAAAAAGTGGACTGCCCTCCGACTGGCAAGTATATAGTCAGTTCAGAAATAAGTGCAAGAATTCCCTCCATAAAGCCAAATGCCACCATTTCAAATCTCTGCAAACTGAGCACCTTTGTAATCCAAAGGAATTCTGGAGACAGATCAATTCTCTGGAAAAAGGAAAGGCTGTGGAAGTCTCAAGCGCTATCACTGCCAACAGCACTACCCTTGCTGTCCCCTCGTCCATTGCATCTGGGTTTAGTGATTTCTTTACGGATCTTCACAAATACACTTTGTCGTTCGGCAACTCACTTTCTCCCACTCTGACTCATCCCCTTTGAACACCCTTGGGGCTCAGCCTGCTTTTCACTTGAAACTGACTTCTCTCAAAGAGGTCCAGAGGCTTCTTACTAATTTAAAAGTGGAGAACTCTTCTGGTCATGACTCCCTCGAGCCTAAATTTCTTAAGCTGGGTGCTCCGGCCCTTGCTCGCCCTGTCCGTGATCTGTTCAACCGTTCATTTCTCTCTGGTACCATCCCAGACAAATGGAAGGTGGCAGTTGTCACTCCTGTACTTAAGGGTGGACTCAATACAATTATTGATAACTTTTGACCCACTTCCATCCTCTGCTCTTTGACTAAAATCCAAAAGCGAATTGTGCACAATCACCTTCAGGACTACCTGGAACTTCACAATCTGCTTTCCCCTTATCAACATGGTTTCAGAAGGAATCACGGTATCCTTACTGCCTTGATAAAAGTGACCTCAGACTTATTGCAGACAATGGACCAAGGTTCTACCACTGGTACCATTTTTGTTGACCTTACAAAAGTGTTCTACCTGGTGAATCATGGTCTTTTTCCTCCATCAGCTTCATATCCTTGGTCTTGACGTGACTTGTTTTTGCACTCTGTTTTATTGCACTGTATAGTATTGCTTGTTGTAACCCCCATGTTGATCCTGAAAATGGGACTGCAATTGTCTCAGTGGACATACCTGGTCACCAAAACTCAAATAAATGAATATGTGCAAAGTTGGCCGGCCAGAAATCTAGGACCCTTGCTTTTGTGTGGATTAACTCTTCTGCTGTTCTCACATTGAACCACACCATACTGTGATCACTTGATCCCAGATGGTTCCCCACTTTTACGTCTGTAGTTCTGTCCCTGTTGGTAAGTATCAGTTCCAAAGTCACTCCCTCTCAGGTGGGCTCCATCACTAGCTGTCTTAGGCACACCTCCTGCAGGGCCTCCAGGATGTCTCTGTTCCTGGGTTAGGCTGCAGCCTGGTTGCTCCAATCCACATCCAGCAGATTGAAGTCTCCTACCAGCAGCATCTCCCCTTTAGCTGTCATTCTTTGCCAAATCCCTCTGCTCTGCATCAGTCCTTCAGCCATTCATTGAATCTCTTGGTGCAGAGTACCCTGTAATCCCCCTTGCCCTCGATGGGTAACACATCTGTAAAGGTTACAGAGCATGCCACCTGTCTAAGACTCCTCTCAAACTCCCTGAGCTGCTTTGGCTCTACCCTAGCCTCACAACTTATCAGGTCATTCATCCCCAGATGAACAATGACGTCTAGCTCACCCTCCCATCCTGCTGTCCCAGTGATCCTTAGGATGTGCTGTCCATCTCTCCAAGCATTAGTGCCATAGGCATATGACCTCCCTCACTCACTCCCTTTCTGGCCCCAAATCTACCCTCTAATTGGCCAGGGCACATGATATAAGCAAGGAAGCCAGAGAGAGGACTCCTTTTAAGTTATAGAGAAAGCAGAGGATCCACAGCTCAGAATGGCAAGGTAAAATGTGATGCCCTTCCTGGCCGATGAGGTGGTCACTTCGTCACATTGGTCAGGCTTGAACATATTTCAGCCGAAACATGAGACCATGAACCCCTCTAACAATCTAAAATAAGTAAAAATGCTGGTGTTATTTGAATAAATTGCAGGCTTTTAAGCAGCAGAGTGGGGGGTGAGCACTGGTTCTTAAATGATATGCCCAAGTCTACCCCCTAATGATGGAGTCCCCCAACAGGAGTTGCTTCCTCCTCCTCCGGGGTCCTCTGCTTCCCCCCTGGAGTCTCTGCCATGAAGGACCCCACATCCAGGATCACACATGAAAAAGGGCCATTGGCTCATTGTGTTTACCCGGAAAATAAAAGTTTAAATAAATAAAAAATCCTCCTTGGTTACCACTCCGGGTGCCTTTCTGGGACAGTCCAGCCCATCCAGAGCAGCATAGGACTGGTGGAGTGGAACCATAAGAGGGATGTGTCTCTTCCCCACCACTCTCACTCTTCCAAAGCCCACTGTCATCCAGACACTCATCTTCCTTGGCAACTGTTGAGGCAGTGGGAACAGACTTGGTGGTTCCTGGGTAGGAGAGGAGGTCCCCCAAATCCTTGCTAACTTGGCCTGGAGATAAGTAACCTCTGCTTTCAGTCCAGAGAGGTGCCTACAGATGGTACAGCACCGCAGCCTCCAGAAAGTCTCCCTGAAGACCGCTGTCCTTCAGATACTGCACTGCACCATTCTCACCATGTCTATAAGTGTCCTTCCTGCTTTACACTGTTGATGTTAAGTACCTTATCAACAACCAAGGTGCCTCACAATTCATAAATAAACACACCTTGAAATACTAACACACAAAAATAAAACAATAATTAAAAAAGAGAACATCAATTAATAAAATCAGCTATTTCAATTACCAAAGGCCTGGAGCCACAAATACATTTTTAGGACTTGTTTAAATCCTTCCACAGTTGTGCACTTCCGAAGTTGGCAGGGTAGAGAATTCCAAAGGGTAGGGGCAGCATACTCAAAAGCTCTCACCCCCAATGTTTTTAAACATACCATTGGAATCTCTAGCAACCCCTCGTTGGCCAAGCGGAGAGATCATCTGGGGCGGTAAAAAACCAGGAGCTCTTTCAGGTAGTCAGGGCCCTGTCCATGTAGGGCTTTAAAAGTCAGCAAGCTGACTTTAAAGGTGATCTGCCACTGAACAGGCAGCCAGTTCAGTTCACACAGAACCGGCGAAATATGTCAAGATCGAGGAGATCCCGTCAATAGCTGGGCTGCTGCATTCTGCACTAGCTGCAAGTGACAGATTTCTACCCCAGGCAGCCCTAAGTAGAGGGAATTGCAATAATCCATGCATGAGGACACAAAGGCATGGATCAAGGTGGGAAGGTCTCCAGACGGAACCAGGTGCTTAATCCTGGCGATATTCCTAAAATGGTAGAAGGAAGATTTGACAACAGCCGACACCTGCAAATGCAGGGTCAGCCCTTCATCAAAAATTACCCCCAGTTTACACACCTGTTCAGAGGCTGGGAGTGAGAAACCATCAAGAAAAATTCCCAAAGGTGAACCAGCTCCCACCCCCCCCCAACTGGAGACCCGGGTCCACTTACCTACACCTCTGTCTTTTCTGAGTTCAACTTCAGCCAGCTGGCATCCATCCACTCCTGGATTTCCTTCAGACAGTTGTTAAAGACCAAGACAGCTCCAACCTGGTTAGGTGTGAAAGACAGATAGAACTGGGTGTCATCAGCATAGCAGTGAAACCTCAACTCATACCTTCTTACAATGTCTCCGATGGGAAGCATGTACACCGTGAACAACATGGGGGAAGCACCGAACCCTGAAGGACTCCACACAACAGACAGATGGGGTCTGAGAAATAAACTCCTGACACCACTCTTTGTGTTTTACCTATGAGGAACGATGCAAACCACCTGAGGACCATGCCTGACAGTCCACAGATGTGCCTTAGATGCCCCAGCAATACCTCATGGTCCACAGTGTCAAATGTTGATGAGAGATCCAGAAGGACTAAGATAGAATGACTCTTCCAATCTCTGGCCATCAGGAGATCATTGAACACTTGAACCAGCACTGTCTCAGTACTATGTCTCTTATGGAAATGGGATTGGAGTGGTTAATAGACGTAATGGATGGTCAAATAGTCCTCCACTTGCACTGCCACTACTTTCTCAATCACCTTCCCCAGAAAGGGAAGGTTCTAGATAGGTCTGTAGTTTGCGTGGCGATCTGGGTCCAAGGTAGTTTTCTTCAAGAGGGGTGTCACCACCGCTTCCTTCAGAGAGCTAGGAAACTCTCTGGATTCCAGGGAGCACCAGACTATCTGAGCAAGGACCAGACCAATGACATCAATACAACCCAAAATTAGGGATGTTGGTCCAGGGTCCAAACTACAATACGTAGGGTGCACAGCCTGGATAATCCGCATAATGTCTTTGAACTCCAGTCGGCTGAAGGTACTCCAAGAAAACAAAGGTGTAGTGACCTCAGGCTGACCAAAAGCAATGATTTTAGAGTGTGTCAGTTGAAGTGCTGCTCTGATGTCAGCCACCTTATTAGCAAAGAATCGAGCGAGCTCATCGCACTCTAATTGCAAAAAAGCTTTCTGCACCTGCAGACAGGCTGGGTTGCCCAGTCTGTCTACAGTGCGGAAAAGCTGAGCCAGTCGATTCTGAGCTGCTGCAATCTCCCCGGACAGGAGCTCTGCCTTCTTATGGGAGATTGCAGATTGATAGGCTTGATAATGGTCTATCAATCTAAGGTGGTCGGCATCTAGAGTAGACTTGCACCAACAACGCTCATGCCTTTTTCCTAGTCTGTGCATCTCCCTCAAAGTCCCATCAAACCAAGGGGATTGAGGGTGAAGGGAGAGAGGACAAACTTGGACAGGAGCAGTGAAATCCAGAGCCACTGAGACGGCCGAATTATAGGCCGTCATGAGGGTCTCTGGGTCACTGCTTGCTAACGAGAGGCCAAGCACCGTCAGTAGGCTATGAAAGTTAATATCTCATAAAGGATGGTATTTGATCATCTCTACAGGGGTAGGCCTGTGAAGGGGGGTGATTAAACTAAACCCCATGGTGTAATGATCAGACCACCCAACTGGTTCCACCCCCAAGTCAGAAGTCTCAATCCCTAGGAGAAAGACCAAGTCAAGGGAGTGTCCATGTTTGTGAGTAGCAGTGGTAACTACCTGTGTAAAGCCCAGAGAAGTCATCAACTGGAGGAAGTGCTGGCCAAACTGTGAAAGTTTGTCATTGATCCAGGCATTGAAGTCTCCCAGAACCATCAGTCTGGGTGACTCAAACGCCATGTCGACGATGAAGTCTGCCACTTCCTGATGGAATTGCTTCTCATCACTGGGTGGACGATAGATGACAGCACTCTGACAACCTACACCTGCTACTATGACACACTCAAATGACTTAGCCTCCTCACCTAGTACACTCATGAGATTAAGTTCTGTCTTGAAACAGATGGCAACCCCCCCCCCCCCACGGTTCAATCTCGGGCGGTGTATCACTGAGTACCCAGTCAGTGTAAGAGCTTCCAAAATTGGGCCAGAGTTCTTATCCAGGCAGGTCTCAGTGATGTATGCCAGGTCCACTGTTTCAGCAAGATATGCAATAACTGCAGTCTTGTTTTTAATGGACCTGGCATTACATAACACTGCCCAAGTCGGACAAACCTCCCAAGCTGCCCGAACCACCAGCCCACCATAATCGGTAGTGCTTTTGGGTATGGAAGTCAGACATGTAGGACCATGTTTTGGGTTCCATTTTGCCCCAGAGTGTCTCCTGGATTTCACCACCCCCGATACAACCACTCTCCCTCATTCCATCTCCACTGTTTGAAGCCCACACCCCCCCATCTCCTACATACAATATCAAGTGCTCTACAGCGCTGATAAACTACAAACTCAAGGGGTGGAGTGAAGAAGGGGCGGAGGGCACAAAGAGCGGAGGGGGAGTACTACACAACTGTGGAAGCCAGCAAATGGCAATATTCTCACAACTCAGTCCATGTGCTAAATTCTCTTTAACCAGTATTATTACAATTAAAAAAAAATAAACCATTTAAAAATATATAAATCAAAGACTTATAGTTAGATTAATTCCTAAATCATCCAAAACAATCCCCTTAAATAAATCAAAATATGATTAATCCTTGGTAATGAAAAGCAGCAGTCCACAGGTTTGAACGTTTGGATCCAAAGAGATATATATGAGCCAGGGAAGCTCCCACCTCCCCCTAGGCAATGCAACCAGTACTTTCCCACTCCAGATTCTTCTCTCACCAGAACTGGGTGGCAACAGCAGAGCTTATAAAGTAAGCTGTAAGTGAATCCAATAAATCAAAGAAATCAAGCAAAATGCTTATAAGTCAGCTAGGGAGGCTCCCACCTCCCCTAGACAGTGATACCAAAAACTTCCAGGTCCCACTCCAGATTCTTTTCTCACCAGGACTGGGTGGCAGAAGCAAGACTTAAAAAGTGAACTATAAATGGGTCCAATAGATCAAGAAAAAATCAGACTGAATACTTTGTAAGTAGGCCAGGGCAGCTCCCACCTCCCCTGGACAACAGTACGAAAACTTCTGAATCCCAGGTTCCAAGGTTTACACATCAAAATTAAAATATAGAAGAGGAAAACAGTCCATGTCCAGAAAATTAAGTCTAACAGCAAAATCCAATATGCACACGCTGCACTGCTGGCTTCTTTTTAGTAGTCTAGGAATCCTACCACAGCAGAAGGCAGGGAAAATGCAGGACAGGAATCTAGAGGGGGGGCCCCCCTCCAGGTGAAATCACCCACAGACCTCACCAGCCAACCCCCAATGATCCACAACTATGACCTCCCAAGGGACAAGCCACAAAACCCAACCCACAGGCGGCCTAGGAGAAACCGGATCAACTCTCCAGTTCCCCGGGGAATCGTCAAGTACCTCCCGCCTGGTCGTATGAGGTGACAATAACCCCAACACAAGTAAGGTGCCCCCCCCACCTGTCCCAGTCCCAAATCCTCCGCTGCAGTAAACACACTCCTTTAGCGACCTTTGGAGATTCCACAGAGTATGTCCACACTTGTGACAATACTTCATAAGCAGCAGCTTCTTCACTCGTTCTGCTTGTAATATTCTCAAAACAACAGGCACTAGGAGCAAAGTCAAACTTCAAGGGCCACTAAATGTGGTCCAAATCCCTGAGGCTTACTCTGACTCTTACAGTCAGCTCCTTCCCTCACTCATCCCACCTGCCCTCTCACTGCAGATTAGATGCAGCGGGTAACGGAACTGATTCATGGATCACAAATTCACTTCAAAGCCACTCTCATGCTTACAGAGCAGCTCGCTCCCATGGACCATATCGCAAACTCCAGGAGTCAGCCAGACAAACAGATGAAAACAGCTGTTCTGGAACTGAAGAATACAATTCACCTAGTGCAAAGCTGGAAAACACACTGGAGTATTGTAAATACGATTCACTAGACAAGGTGAATCACAGGAAACCCAACTAAAAGCCCGAAAAAACTTTCTAGTTACTAAATACCTCACTCACTAACCCTATCTAACTAACAACTAATAAATAAAATGAATAAACAAATTAATAAATAAAGCAAAAAAAAGCAAAAAAGCACACGAAAGGCAGAACATCAAATGGCACAGTCCTCGGGCAGCTCATACACTGATTATAGAAACAGAGACATAAAATAGAACGTTTTAAAGGCAGAAAAATTCAGACTCCCGTTTAGTCTGCTCTGTTCCTACTGAGCCTAAATCCTGCTCCAGCAGCCTAATGCTCTGCATACATGGCTGGGCCAACTGTTGATAACTCAGCATCTCCACTCATTGTTTCCTCTACCAAGCCTTATAAAATGGGGAGAGAACTCCTGCATTCTGATTGGTTGTTACCTATGAATCAAATTTGTTCAATGCACAGGTAA
This sequence comes from Neoceratodus forsteri, assembly GCA_016271365.2. Classification (NCBI taxonomy): domain Eukaryota; kingdom Metazoa; phylum Chordata; order Ceratodontiformes; family Ceratodontidae; genus Neoceratodus; species Neoceratodus forsteri. Next base: position 176,851,109 of record JADMNL010000026.1, on the reverse strand, counting down.
AAACCAGTACTAAAAAGCAGGGCTGTAGTACAAAAGGAAATCAATGTACCAGCAGAACTTTTATCTTAAAAACACCACCACTTCCCCCCTCTCGCTTAGCGAGGAAATCTTTGTAAGAAATCCTGAACAATAAAATCCCACTACTAAGCACATTTAAACAGTCATAACATCAAAAGTAAGCAGTCAACTTTTCCTAGTTATTAAAATTTAAATAACAAAGGATTTCTCTCATGTCACGCTGCTGTGTTTAATATTCTTTCAGTCTCCAGTGGCTCCGGCAAGCTGGGCTTCTGCAGGTCGAACTGCCTAACGTCTCCAAGTACTTGAGTGCTCACACATTCAAATAAAAACTCTCTACTGGCATTTTTTTTTTTATTATTTTTTCAAAATGATATAGGCCTGTCCTAACTGAGAATCACAAAACTTGACTCCCCTGCTTTCTCGATCAGTACATGCTCACTACAGTGGACGAAAAAAGAGCTGATATGTGGCCAGTACCCAAAACAAAGCCAAAAACTTGACAAAAGAAATCTCCCACTTACTGGCGGTGGTACAGTAGCCTTGCTACAAGTCCTGCTTGCTGATAGGGGTGGGGATGAACTTGTTCTCAGAACTACAGATGCCACAATAGGACAAAAGCCCTGTGACGAAAGACAATGACATCATCAGCTAGCAGGAAGAAGGACTATCAGATTAACATAATGATTTCCATTTTCAGACATATAAATATATATTTTAGGTGAGAAAAATTTAAATAAAAATAAACCCATTTTATAAGTGCGATAAGACATTCCCAGTTATGCATTGAACAGCTATGACTGCACTTCTAGGGGCTGATGACACTTGCTCGTGCCTTACTACACCCCTGTTCGTGTGATCAGATATATTAAGTTCACACCTAATCATGTCTTATTGCTTACTTATCAGCCCCTTATATCTGTCCCACTCTCCCTTGAAGCCCACCAGTTTCCAATTTCCATCACCTTCCTTGGAAACCAGCTCCATGGGTCCACCACTCTTTCCATGAAGGAATGCTTCCTTGTATTCCTTCTGACACCCCCTCACCCATCATCAGTTTGTAAATGTGTCCACTTGTGGTAAACCCCTTACTATACCTGAAGATCTGCTGCTAGTTCACCCTGTTTATATCCTTAAGAAAACTGAATATTAATATGTCACCTCACTCTGACCTGGTCTTCTGTAACTGCATATTAAGGTTGCACAGTAGCTCTTTTCTTAGCTATCCCCTGAGGTTTCTTATCCTCTTGGTCACCCTTCCCTGTACATATTCAAGCCTGCATCTGTGCTTCTTCAATGAGGGCTCTAGAAATGCACATTGTACTCTAGATGCTGCCACACTAGGGATCTATACAGGGGCAGTATCACCTTTATGTTCCTGCTGGAGAACCCTCTACATATGCAGCCTGGCATTCTGTTTGCCCTCCCATATGCCCTGTTGCACAGAGCTATGACTTTTATATGATAGGCTATGATCAGTCCCAGGTCCCTTTCCTCTGATGTTAGGGATACTCTAACCTCCCCAAGCCAATACTCTGTTTTGGGATTATTTCCAGTGATATGTATGACTGCATTTTTTAGCATGAACTTGCACTGCCAGACAACTGAGCACTGTTCTAACCTACCTAGATCCCTCCTCATGTCTGACACCCTCATCACTGTCAACTCACCCACACAAATTGGTAGCACTGAAAATAGGCTGATTTTCCCCTGTACCGCTTTACCTAGAGTATGTAGCTGATGAACAAGTTAAATAGGACTGGGCCTAACACTGAGTCACTGGGTGCTCCATTAGTGACAAACTTCTCCCCTGAGTGCTGGTCATTTACACAGCCCTCTGGGTCCTTTCTGCAACTAGTTCTCCAAATCCTCCTTACCTGGCCTGCGATCTTGTGGAGTCCCCTAACTTTTTCATCAAACTTCACATGGGCTAAATCCAACACCTGCTAAAATCCAGACATAGTTTGTCAGCAGCCTGTCCCTTGTCCACTGCCTGCATTACTACAATGAAGAATTCAATGCAATCTATGTGGCATAACCTCCTTTTTACAAATTCATGCTGTCTCACATCTTGCTGGTCATTTGCCTCCAGGAATGCTGCTGTCTGTTTCTGTAAGAAGGTCTCAAGCAGCTTGTCCACAATGGAGATCAGTTCACCACCCTGATGTAATTCCCTGTGTGGCTCTTGTCTCCCCTTCCCTTTATTGGGCAGCATCCCATCTATCCTCCTCCAGTCCACTGGGACTATTCCTGTCCCTTACAAACAGTTGAAAACATCTTCCAGAGGTGAAGCTAATATCTGCCCTGCTTCTTTCAACACCTGCACTCGCAACTTGTCTGGACCTGGAAAATTTATGACCTTCTCTGAGACCTTTATGTACCCTTTTCATGAAAAAATGCCCCACCTCAACATTGTGCCCCAGAGCCTGAGTCTTTGTGTCTTCACAATCTGGCAACAACATCCTTTTCCTTGGTAAACACTGAACTGAAGTTCACGTTCAGTACCGTCGCTTCACCCAGGTTGTCTGCCACTCATTCTGTTTCTTTTGCCAGCCTTGCTATGCCCTCACTTTTTTTCCCCTTCATTCACTAATGTATCTGAAGATGGCTTTGTCATTGACCTTCACTCCTTCTTCAATCCTAAGTTCAGTACCTGCCTTCGTTTCTTCATGTTTGCTCTGGCTGCCTTAAACTTTTCCTGGTGCAGTCATATACATATTTAGCAGTGTCCTTTCATGCTAATACCCTTTGGAACTCTCACACTTGTAAATTACAGGAAACGCTAAGTAAAACAACTCTGGGTCTAGCCAGGTTTAACTACAAATATGGTGGATCCTCGATTAAACCTTTGACAAAAGTAATTGAGGCAACATTTCAAGTACAGCTACTTTATGGCTCAGAAGTGTGGGACTTGAAGCATAAGGAAAAACTAACTGTCTCGATACATAAAATGTTAAGGAAACTATTAGGACTTGGCCCCTCATGCCTATCATCTTACATTAGATCTGAACTTGGACTCGTAAATATAAATGCTAAAATAGAAATTTGGAAAGTTAACTTCTGGTTAAGGTTAGCATGATTGTCCCATTCTAGAATATCCAGATTATGCCTACAAGAAAAACGAAATGGCATAAATTAGGATATACCCGAAAATACTGGTTCTCAACTATTCTAACACTGTTAAAAACTCATAATCTGGATATCCTGAAAACATACGTGGATAAGGATATTACATTAAATTTAAAGTATAGAAAATATATCTCAAAGAAGATCATTAAATATTGGTGTAACAAAGACCTAAAATATATAAGTAAAACCTCATATTCAAAATGGTTCACTAAACACAGTTACTATTTTGGTCTAAAAACCATACTTGGATATTCTAATTAATCCTGACCATAGACACATTTTTATTAGATATAAATTTGAAAGATTTAACAATAATGTTTTGAAATTGAGGCATATAATTCTCCTAGATGGTTCAGGAAACTGCTCATGTTCGGGGTTGGAGAAAACCTCTTCCATGTACTGTGGAAATGTTCATGGTTTGCTAAGGAAAGAACTTATTGGTTAAGAACCCTTTTTAAATTCAACTTATGATGTTGATTTAGAAACGCTGACTTCCCTTCTCTTACATACATCAGATGACTAGACAATTGAGAGATTAACTAAATATTTTCTTGCGATAAACAAAGCAAAGATAAAAACTGATAAATCATTAGCAGACATCTGACTATTGTACAAACCTTGCATTAATGTTGATTTAACGCTAGAGTAACTCCCTGTTTGCTGCACACTTGTATATATGTCTGTATTTATTGAATTAATATGTTACTTATGCCTGACATATTTATATGTATTTATGTGTATGTTTTATATTTACTTGTTTTTAATCTTTGTGGATGACTATTAAGTCAAAACAATAAATTTTACTGAACTGTGAACTGAACTTTTCCTGGTAGTTTATCCTGTTATTTTCTAATTGGTCACCCTTGTAACTCTTAAATGCATCTTTTTTTTCCCCTTACTACCTTCCACCTCCCTAGAGAACCATAATGGCCTTTTACACCCCTTGGGCCTCATGATCTGCCTCAGACAACACTTAGTGACATCCAGAACCTCCTTTTTCACTGTCTCCAATTTATTCTGTACCCCCTCAATATGACCTACTTCTGGGAGTCTGGTCACAAGGATCTCTTCCATCTTCCAAAAATAAGCTCTTTAAAAGTTCAGAATTGTCATCTTGGATTTCTGCTGCTTGTACCTAAAGGAGAGTTTGAACAATTTAGAATTGTGGTCACTTGCTCAAAGGAGAGCTTCAACAGTCACATCTCCCATGAGTTCCAGTCCTGAGAGTATGACAGGTCCAGAATAGCCCCATTCCTAGTCAGTTCCCACAAATACAGGGAGTTGAAACCATCCTGGAAGGTGTACACCAGGGACTGACCTCTGACATTTCCCATCCCCAATGTACTCCAGTCCCCATACAATAGGTTAAGATCACCTGCAAGGATCACATTCCCCAGAGCAACAATTGTTTTCTTTCCTTCCCTTGGGCCCTGTCCCCTGCCTCAGTTTGGTTTAAGGCCCTGTAGACTCCAAGGCTATGACACCCTCCATGATGTACTGATCCGCCTCTTTCCCCTGTCTCTACCACCCTATATTTCAGAAAATGGCATATCCTGTGATTGCAAGATCCCAAACATGGTTAGATGTTGTCCACATTTCAGTAACTGCTATAATGTCTAACTGGCCCTCTTCCACCATTGCCTGGATTTCCCCCATCTTAGTACCCAGGCTTCTAAGTTCCAGCTAGACACTCTCCTGTAGATTGGTTCACTACCCCCATATTTATTCACTGTTTCCCCATAAATTCCCCAACTTTGCCTTATTTGCTTTTCCATCTAACCCTCTAGATCATTGCTTATTATCTCTAGTTGGGGGAGTGTCTGTTGGACACCCCGTGGTCAGTACTATGCCCTGGTTATCCCCAGCTGCAGCCTTCCCTGTTATCACTTTAAAAGGTTGGTAATAAAAACATCAAACTTTTTTGCCAATGCATTAGTCCACTCAGTGGTGGAATGGAGAGTGTCCTGCTTAAATAACATCCAAGCCCTCCAGAACTCACCCCAGTCTCCAGCAAAGCCAAACACTTTTTCCCTGCACCACACCTTGAACCATGAGATAAAATGAATTATTACAAAAAGCCTAGCCTCACTCTAGAACCACACTGCAAGACCTCCGAGAGTGTACTAAGGCTGCTACTAGTTTTAGTCTCCCTCCTACTGTATCTCCCTAAAGCTGTCCTTGACCTCTCCAGTGACCTACCTGCCAGATCATTGATCTCCAGGAGGACAATTACGTCTGACTCCTCTCTGTCCCCTGAAGCTCCTTACACACTATTCTATCCTGCACATATCCCTCCTGGCCAATTCACCTCAGAAGCACCTGACCATACTACATGACCACCTGTCCCTTTGAAGGTGCCACTCTAACAGCAGTCCTAGCTGCCTGAGAGGTAGCAAGATCTGGATCCCTGTGGAGTGATCTAGCATGAACTGAATCACTCAAGGGAGCAAAATGATTCACTTTTATGATCTCATGACCCCCATCTCCCTCTAGAATCCCCTCTTCCCTCCCCTGATTTCCCTCCAAAACCTAGAATGGACTCTTGGTGTACTCTGCAGTAGCAGAGCAGCAGCCACTTGCCCTTCTTCAAAAAGACCTAACTCAGTCTTCACCACAGCTTAATCCCCTGTAATAACTGCTAATGGATGGCACACTAAGCAGCAGCCATGCCTCCAAAGCTCCTCTTAGAAGATGGCTGTTTCACCATCCCTGCAGCACACTAGATCACATTCACATACTGCCAATCCTGCAACCCCCCAAGTGCTCCACGTCCTCTGTCCTTAACTCCCCTTAAAAAGGGCACCATAGATATTTATAATACAGTATCTTACCATGCTCTTTGCCACATCCAGAAACAAACACAAATCCAATTATCTGCAAATCTGTAAGAACCAAAATGAAGTATTGGATATGGTCCATACCTTCAAATACCTCGGGGTAACCCTTGATAGCACCCTCTCCTACTTGCAACACATTGATTTGGCTGCAAAGGCTGTTAACTCTAGGATCAGCCAGCTGTACAAACATAAACTCTGTCTAACTGATGAAGGCCTTAAATTTGCAGTGACAAGCTTCGTCATATCGATTACAGACTATGGACTGGTGGTCTATGGAGCAGCTACCGATTCAGCTCTATACAGAATCAGGGTTGCCCTTAACAAATCCTGCAGACTTATCCTATGAACTCACCACCTAATGCATACTTGCGAGCTTTAGTCTCATACTGATTGGCTTAACTTGGAAAATAGGATTCAGTACTAAGTTTGCCTCCTAGCTAAGAAGGCCATTCGGGGCCGCACTGCTCCAGGACTGCTTTGCCTCCTCCTCCCCAACAAAAGCACCAGGAATACTAGAAATGTGAGTAGTCAGACTCCAAAAGTATCCTTCCTTCGGACTTCCCAAGGTCATCGATCCTTCGAATACAGGGCCCCAATATGGCTAAACTCACTTAGCAGAGACTTCCTGTCTAGCACATAAATTGGACAATTTAAATCAAACCTGAGGACCACCTGGCATCCAACAACTCTTAAGTGCGACTGTGGGTGATCCCTCCCACCACAAACTCACCTTCCACCACCCCCACCGTCCCCTACCCAAGGCTTGTGTTGAGCTGCTTTCTGCCCCCCCAGCCTCTCCAGCTCTCCAAATTCTCTACCTACTACTTCTCTCACTCCCTCCCCCTGCCCCTTCCCTAATCTTTATTCAATACTCTGCTTCTCCTCTGCTCCCCACTGCATAATCAGGCTAAGTTTATTGTTGGCTATGCTCACTGTTCATCATAGTTTTATACTGAACACCCTCATTATATAATATCCACGTTATGAATGTTACTAAGCCTTTAGTTTGTTTGTACACTGTATTTTGTTTTTTATGTCCTATTTTTTCTCTGATGTGGAACCTTTTGTAAATGAGCTTTTAGCTCAAAGGTATTCATTCCTAGTATCAACGAATCAATACCCTAACACAGACATTCCCCAGTCCCTAACTCAGATGAACTGTTGCTTAACAGCTCCTAAGATACCCGTTTTTCAGGGTATCCCAATAGTATTTACACAATGGTCTACAATGTCAGGATAGCCCTGCTACTTTTAAGGACCAGTTCTGCCTCAGACACGCAACAGTACAATTGGCAGTGCCTACCCACCATGGCAGCATATTCCAGGCGGGACTGTGCTACTAGATATAGCTAGCATCTAACACACAAGGATCATAGAAGGCTCGCTTAGTGGGAGGAGCACAGCAGCTTACCTTAGACCATATTACAAAATAAGCACACTCCCCTGTAGACCTGCAGAAAACCCTATGGATGCCCTGCAGATGTTGTCCTCCTGTTTTACGGTCCTCCAGCTTTGGAATCACTTGGAACTGTGGGAATTAAGTAATGGACCACTAGTGCCTGATTGACATGAACCAGTCACATGAACCATGCCCCACTCACAGATGATGCTGTCTGTGGCCACCAATTCTACAGCCCCACTTCCACCCACAATTCTCTCTCTCCTCCCAGCCACCCTTATCCCAGTCCCCACCACAGAATCACAGCAGTTTGGATAAAAATGCTAAAACAGTGGGCTTTTCTACCATCTCCCTGCCACTCTTGGCAACCCCCGATTATTTTTCATGGACTACTAGCATCTGGTTGGTGCTAGCCAGTCATGAGACCCATGCCCAGCTCAGAGATGGCATTGTTTTTGGCAACTGATTCTCCTCCCCCCAGCTTCCACTAACCCGTAATTCTCCCTCCTCCTGACCACTCTTACCCTAGCCCCAACACAGAAACATGGCAGTTTGGATTTTTAAACAGTTACCAAGGTGGGGTTTTCTGCCCTTCCACTACTGATCTCAGCTATCCATGACTCAGACATAGATTTGTTACTGCTTATTAATCATATATTAATATCTTACTAAGAGACGTTAGCTTGTTTACTATACGTGCAATAAAGATACATTTCGGTAACATAATTTAATATGATTCCAAAAATGGTTTCATACCTCTTAACATCTCAGCATTAAAAAAATTGCAGTGGCCTTCAAAATACAGAGCAAGTGGTCAGAATGTGTAGCACTTTTTTATTTTAAATAATAAGTTTAAGACTAGTGGGCACATATGTTTAGTGGTAAGGAATTTTTCTATGAAGTTACTTTAATTTTTTGAAAGTTTGTGTCCAAAAATTGCTCAGCCATGCGGCATGTCGGTATATGTTCATGGGGGCAAAGATAAATTTGGGTGTAAAATATATACCGCTATGCAAAATGCACAGCAGTTGAGAGGTACAGTTACTACTGTCGTGATTACACAGAGGAGATACTGTATGTAGGGCAGCATAAGGCAACTTTTCTGCCTTTCGGAGCAGAGCTTCCAACCCAGCATGTCTCAGATGAGGGTGATCTCCTGTCTTTGACCACTGAGATCAGTGATATTTTCACAGGGCCCTAGTGTATATGCCCACCTGAATCTAAGGTGCTTGAAATGCATTGATACAGTCATTTATGAACAGAAGGAATAGTCTGCTCTTTGTTAATTTTGATAATGTTAGAAAAAGGGCAAACTCAGGGGGACTCCCTGAAAATAGAGAGATTTGGAAGGTACACAGTGGCATGTATCTGTAGAAGTCCTGACTGGAACAATAATTATTTTGTTAACCTTTTTGGCTTCTCTCTCAAAGCATTTAGAGGATCTCCTATCATGACTGTGCCACAGCTGTCATTGACCCCTATGTAGTTAGAGAGACAGACCACAAATCAGGGTGTGTGAAGAGAGGTCTGCATTTGTAGCTCATGGCTCAGCAAGCCAGCAGTTGTAAGTAGCTGTTGCTCATTTGTGCTAATAAGGCAGAGAGTGAATGTGATATGGGACTGATAGCAGGTCAGCGAAGCTGTCGGATTAGAAAGATGGAGTTCATTTGTCAATCAGAGTGCATTCTGTTCACCCCCTTCCCTTTCTACAGTGTCAGTTTGTGAGTACCAATTAGACCAGACCCCCAATGCACTTATGCTGTAATATAGGTCATTAAGAAACACGCAACTGCTCAGAGTGAGTGCTGATCTCCCCCCCTCCCCAACCTTCCTGAAACTGCTAGTCTTGAAGCAAAATAGTTCAGGTTAATTTCCTGTTCTTCGTTTCTCAAACCTGAATACATAATGTACATTTGCATAAGCCTTCTGCACTGCAGACTCAGTCACTCCTCTGGGATCTCCTTACACAACCTCTTCTTTAGCAGGCTGATGGAAACGTTCCCCAACCTATACTGTGTTATCTCATTCATAGGCATTTCTGCAGTGAGTAGAGCAGCAACTTCAATGAAGGAGAGTGTTCCCCACTTAGAATGTTCTGCTTGCTCAGTTGTACTTAAGCACTTGTATAAAGAGCCGCTATTAAGCTGCCATGCAGTACTGTATTGGTTGTGACCATATCAGAGAGCTATTTTACTGCCTGGAATTAACAGTAACTTTCAAAAGCAGTCAGTTATCACTTTATATATTTGGAGTAGTTTTTCTTTTCTGTTTTGCTATTTAGAAGATGTTCTGCTTGACATAACTAGGTGTGATGAACAACGCTCCACCGGCAGGCTGACATAGTCCATTCTGTTCCTCTCTACACATCATCAGCCTTGAGTGACCTCACTGACTACGACATCACTACTAACCACGAAGAGGCAGTCTCCTGCTGCTTGACTGGTAACTTGTGTCACGTTACCGATTGGGCAGCAGGGCTTGTAAGGTAACAATAGAAGAAGTCACATGCTGATGATTGATGTATTGGAGGAATAGAACTAGATATGTCTGCTTCCAAATAAAGCACAGCTTTGCACATGTCATCCAGTACTGTTAGGCATAAAACCATCTAATCAGGGCCACTGGTTTTCAGTTGTTACTGGAAAACAATAAAATTCTGGAATTTGGGCTGCCTGCACACTGGTAAAAACAATCAGTTTCACAGAATTTGGCATTTTATACCACATCAGTAAATCTACACAACTATATCCTTCCCATACTGTTTCCACTTTGCTGTATTTACTTTGCTGTATATTAAAGAGCAGCTCCGCAGTTCAGTATGTACTTTCATAAGTAAGATTATTCAGCTAATACAATTTACTTAGAAATACTTTTTTTTTAAGGAATAATGAATGACAGGAGTTATGTTTATGTTCTAGTTAATCACCCCCTGGTGGTATAATGTGGCACGAGGCACAGCTGATGTCACAGGAAGCCTCACTATGTCTTTGAAGTTTTTTTTTTATATAAAGATGGCTGCAGACTCATAAACTTGTCAGTTTATGTAAAAGGCAGGGCTTTTAAATTAACAGCCGTGGTTCAATGTTAGAACCAGCGTTGCTGGGGAGCTGGCAGGTAGCTCAGAACAGAGTTGCCAGTGCCAGATTGAGACTGGGTGCATGAGCAGTTAGCCTTACTGTGACATTGGATGGGTGGCTGGTTCATTTAACAGCCAGGCTGACTACATACCATGAAGCCTGAGTTTGTGTTTCTGTAATGGATATCACGCAGACTCAGGCTTCAGTAAATTTCCACTTTGTTTGTTTTAGGGACTTAAAAGTGGGCAGTTTTTTTTCTACAAATTCCTACCATGGCTTTTAAGTGAAGCACCTATTTGTTAGAGCCTGATTTCCATCAAGTCCAACTCAAACCCACCTTCCTTCTATATGTGGTTCTCTTTCTCAAACAAAACTTCCAGCAGCTCCCCGAGGATAAGGCAATCGACACCCGCACCTTCCTGGAGACTGTGTTGCACCTGCCTCCTCTTTTTCTGTGAGTTTTTCTAATAATTATGCAGGCAAATCTTTCTGTGCTAAATGGACACTGGAAATCTGTATGCAATTTTGAGGGAATAGTTTGTGAAATGTGTATAATTGCTCAACCTCAGTGATGTTTCAGTCAAAATGTATGCCAAGAGTGCCCAGACTGGTAAGATGGGATGCGGTTTCTTTGAAGCACCTCTTTGTTCTGCCTATTGAAGTTCTGCAACACAGCACCAGTTTGAACAGCTAATTTTTTCTTAATGTTTTCTCACATGTTCAGTTGAACCTTGCTCTAATGGTGCCTGTAAGTTCCAAAAGTAGAATGCTGGTAAGGCAACTAGGATCTTCATTTTTAAGATCAGTGATCCTGTAATCAGGCTGCAGAAGTATATTAATAAGTAGGTTAACATCAGGCCCTTGGAATGCTGACAACCAATAAGACTTCAGCATTTCTGAGACCCTTACAATAATTTATCATTTTCAGTGTGTTCCTTTCCAAGGTTGACAGCATATCTCGGTAGTCTATCTAAACAGTCTATATATAAAAAACATTTGCCTCTCCCCTGTTAACCTCACAGTACCTTTGTTTGTGACATCATAGTGCTCATCATGGCAATAGACTGGGATGTCACAAAACAGCAAATGCGTGGTTAGCAGGGGAGAGTCAGATGTAGTTTGAAAGATTCAGTGAAATAAGTGCTGCATAATATTTAGTAAACCAACAGCAGGGGAATGTTTAACAAAAAAAAAAAAACAACAGATAACTAGAAAATAAAGCTAAAACATAACTGGTGTAAATATGTAAATCTAGTGCTTTAAATCTTTTTATTATAGTCTTTAAGCCTTCTTTCATTCTTATTATTTCTACATGTACCAAAACAGTAATAGTCGAGTCCCAGTAAAATCTGGAAATTAGCAATCACTGGTGCAATCCTGGAATTTCATTTGCTGAGCACGAAATGTCATTACTTCAGTCATCGTAAATCAGTGGCTTTGCATCTAATGAACATGCAGAAAATGAAAACAAGTTGGTGTGGCTCACAGCGCTTTGCTGTAAGCATTGGACCATACTAGCTGGGAGCTGTGATTGGAACCAAGCTCTCCTGGCTCACTGTCCTTTCACATATGACAATTACACCACAGCTGGTGGGAGCGGGAGTGGGAACCCTCCTGGTTCACCATCCTTTGCTCTGTTACATAGACTGCACTGGCTGGGAGCTTGGACTAGAACCTTTCCTGGATCATAGCCCTTTGTTCTAACAAATAGATACCATTCTGTCTGGAAACTGGTTTTGGAAAGAGAATCTCCTGGCATACATAGTTTCCACTCTGACCATTAGATCACAGTTCTTGGGAACTGGGATGGGGCTAGGATCTTCTGCCTCAGATGTCTTTGTTCTATTACAGCAGTCCATCTAGAAGTTGGATTGGAACCAGGATGACCTGGCTCAGAGTCCTTTTCAGCTCAGAGGAACTCTGCCAGCATGTCAAGTGTTGCCAGAGTCCTGTTGTCTGCTGTAATTGGGGAGGATGTGAGGCTAGGAGCAGAACAAACAGCTCACGTTGGTCATGTTCTCACCACAGCCATTCTGCTTTCCATCTCTGAAAAGCCTCATTGTCACATCCAAATTTTACCCCCTCAGCCCTCATTCCCACTCCATTGGCATTCACCTCCAGCTGCACACACACTGGCTTTTACAACTATGTTGGCTTCTGGGAAGGGGGAACATAATGTTTGCAAATGCTCCACTATGGCCCATTCCTTCTTCTTTTACCTCTCTCAATTAATTAAACCATGGTACTAAGCCACTGAGGGAGAGATCCTCAGTGTAGATCCTGATCTAGAAGGGGAGGGTACCTGTACAACAAAATTGAATTTAAAGGTGATGAAGGATCTGTACTTCTTACTGAGATAAGTAAATAAAAGATCAATAGAAATAAAATAACACTTATCTGATAGGCAGGGGTTGAATTTCACCCAGTGTGGTCATGGTCTTGCCCCCTCCTACTCTCACTGCAGTTTATCAGTAGTATTTGTTTTTAATTATCACCTCAGTTCCTCTCCCAATGATTAGCAGTGCCCCAGATGGGAGACTGTGCACAGAAAGACCACCTCTAAGATTGACTAGAGGAGTCAGGCTTTCTCTGAGGTTATGGAGCACCAGTGCTCTGCTACTGTGTAGTGGATAAAAAGAGTGAGTTGAGCTTACACCCCGCACTGTTTAAGCCAGTAGGTCTGGGGTGCTCATTGCCAGTTTACAGAAGAAATATAGGGAACTTTGGGGTGGGAGGGGCTTTAGTCATGTAGCCCTTCATAGTCAGCACCCATGACAGAAAATATCCCACATTAAAATAAAAAGTAAACATTTTGTTTAAGAAACATTTCAAGATGTACAGTATGGCTCTAAAATAGTATAGGCAATCAATCAGTCCACCTCAGACAGTATACAAGTGCTATCACCTTGTGCAGTTAGATAGAACCAGGCAGTCCTGTAAGATTCCTCACCAGCAGTTCAGTACAACACTTTATTGTCATTAAAAAGTTTCAACTGTTGTTAACAGTAGAAAAATCTACAATTTTAACAATATGAACACAATGTATGTGCTTCAGAGACTAACTCTTACACTGCCAGCGCAATGTGCAATCACGAGCTTCCAGATCACAGTCTCTTCACACCACATACAGATATGGGGATATGTATCCTATCTCAACCCATTATTTTTATTCTGTCTCCTCTTTCTCAGGGGATAACAGTGTCCCATTCTTTCCACACTAAATTGCACACTGTGAGTCTCATACTGTAACAAAGCATGCACTGCAAATACAAAGCATTTCCCCCACTAAAAATCCAAGTCTATCGGGAGACAGATTCAGCTACATCCTGCAGGTACACACATTAAGGTTTTACACAGTCAACAGAGACAAAGGTAATCATATGCTATCAAAGGATGTGTTGAAACTCATCGCCAAGAAGGAGAAGACATGAAGGACTTCAGGTTTGTGGGTTATGAGCATATTGTAATATCCCGAACAATAATCAACTCACTCTTGACCACATTGGTGGTGAGTCATAGGCCTAAGATGTGTCATGGGGCAGAGACTAGCATTCCACCAGTTTTGCTAATGGGGCGATTCCTTCCAGGTTGAAGGATACAGATTAAGTATGATGTGTGGGTGGGTTCTGGGCTTGTGGAGTAGGGGAAGGATCTGTTTTCTAAACATGACCCCGCTTTGTTTGTGGAATTGTTTGAGAAGAGAGGTCCTCCCAGTCATCACTTCCTTCATTGTCTGCAGGTGGTGTAATCTGTGCAAGGGAAGGAGCATTTCTAATATAACTGCCTTGCCCCAGGGGCTTGAGAGAATCCTGCTGACTAAAATGGGAAACACTAAGAGCAATATTTCCCCAAATTAGCATCATCTGCTGGAGGAAAGGCTTGACCCTATAGATAAATTATAGCAGATGGACCTGGGAGAAGACCTCAGTGAATATGTAGATGCTGACACCTAAAAATACATTTTGTTTAACCAGATGAAGTTATTATATGTGCAACAGCAATAAAGAGACAAAGTTAATGTTTCTGAATAGATTCTTCTCTCATGTATAGTTCAAGAATTTCTCCTGGAGGTCCCCAGACAAAATGTAAAGTCACTCTGGGTAAGTATACCCACTGTCACGAACCCACTCCTGAGATCCAGGTCCACCGAGCTCACAGTGCCCTCCCCTGAGTGCAAACTATGATAGGGGGTCAGAAAATAACCTCCTTCTGTCCTTTTAGAGTGCTTGCTGTTTTCACAACTGAACACTCACCACAAGGGCCCAAGGCTTCCTCTCTCTGGATATCAAAAGAATATAGTATTAAGTCTACAGCCAGGTGAGAACCCTCTTTGGTCACTGGGCTGGGGGAAAACCCAGGCATTACAAACTCTTCAGGGCTGCTCTCATAAACCTGATTGTGTCTTCTCCCACAGGTGTGCAGGAACCTGATTCAAATCCCTCAGACCCTCTCCGGAGATCTTGTGTACTTTTACCCTACTGTAAGGTCCCAGATTCCCTTCCAGGATCCTAGTTTCGGTAGAGTGGGGCACCATACCACTAAACAGGCATGCTACAGACTGAATAAACCTTCCCACATCCTTCACATATGCAACAAATCACTCCCAGGCAGCAGTACAGTATTTTAAAATAAAAGCAAGCACTTTTACTGATTACTTAAATAAGTAAGTACCACCCAAACATACAGACAAATAATTTAGAGATTTGGTTACAGGTTAACCACAAAAAAAGTTGGGAAACACATTCAAAATGAACTAGTGAATTCACTGGATAATTTCTTCCTTTTCTGTATAGAATCAGAATCCTTAAACTAAGTGAATTTTGCAAAATCTCTCTTTCTGTCTGCTGTGTCTCAGAGTCCCAGCTTTTATTGCAATGGTCTTCAATGTGTCTGGCAGCTCTTCATGTGTGTCAGGAAAATTTGGCATGTGCCCAGAGTCTACATTTAAGAGGGCTTATATAGCTCTTTTCTGCAGTTTACAAAACTGGCCTCTGATTGGCTAGGGGCCTTAACATTTCCAGGTCCAACTGTTCATCTCTCGGCCAGCAGGGGTCTTTCTTGCTCTTTCCAAAGTTGCAAGTGAACCAAATTATCAGTATTGTGATTTCCTTCAGTCCCAGCTTCCTAGCTAGTTTTGTTCTACACTATTGTACCTTTCTGACACTATTAAAATGGAAATAGACTGTGGCAGTTGGTAGAGAAGTTAACATTGTAAATCATGTTCAATTATCCATCATGCATGTTCTCCTTTCCCCCTGCCCCCAGGTCACATCTGAAATTGAGCAGTTATCTGCTCAGCATGCCTTCCTGGTAAAACCTTTAAATAAATAAATAAACAATAGCTTCCTAGATTGGGTGTCTGCAGAACCTCTGCTCTAAAACCATTTCTCTCTGAAATTCAAAGTGTTATAACCAGATGAGCTGGCCCTTCCATCTCCTGTCATTTATGGAATCTTCCTCTTTGATCAGCTACCAGGAAATTCTAAGCCCCCATTGAAATTCAGCTCCTGTTTATCTCCAAGCAAGCCTTTGTCCTAGGCAACGAAGAGATGACAGACACTGAAATATATATCAACTCTCCCAAGTACCCTTGCAGAAAAATGGGCATCTTCTATGGCAACCCTTAGGTATTGGCCTTTTTGGAAATTAAACACAAAAAATACAGATAAATATGACAGACATATGATGGTATGGCCAAATCACCACACCCACTGCTTATGATTCAGCCTGCTGGTGCTCCCATTCTGGGGGTACTGTGACCAGCAGGGAACAAGATTACCAGGACTACTGTACAAAATATGGCTTTGTGCATGTTAATGGGGTGGAAAGCTGATGGATAACTCTATCTGTTTTCTTTTCAAGATTGTAAAGAGTCTCTATGGTGCTAAAGAAATCGGCTAGGGGGACCCACCAGAATTGCAATTGTTTGATCTACTAATGGATAACATTTTCTCTGGAAAAACTTATACTGGAAATGGGGAGGGTGCTGTTTGATCAGGTATGGGTACCTCTATATAATGCGCTCCATGCCCTTACTGGGAATGTTTTGAGTGGTGGTGGGAACTGTGCCTGTCTGTATCTGTCTTGCAGACCACCTCTAAAAAAACAACCAGTGCAACTGCTGCACTATTGTGAACTTGAACAAATCTCATGACCATCCTGTGTTTTGGACCTCCAAACTACAAAATGGTGGTAAAATGGCAGATTCATTCCAACCAGGATATTTCCATAAGATGCAGTTTATCTCATTTTCATGTAGATCCCAGGGTGACAGCAATAGACAAAATGTAGATCACTCCACTACAGTGTTTGTAAATTAATGCAACTGAGAAAAACGGATGCTCTGGGTGAGAAGAGGTGCTGATGGTAATAATGCCAAATCCACAGACAAACAACCGTGCACTCACCACACAATGACTGCTGAGGACACTCTTGGTTGCTCCAGAAGTCTTTTACTCCATAAGTCAAGTTAATGCAGCATACAATAAAATTAACTCCAGGACTGACTGCTGTCTCAATGTTTTCTGTGTTAATACATGCTTTGTCAAGAGAACTGAAGAACTGAATGCAATCCACATTGCCAACCTTAAATAATGGTAATTCTTAAAGAGACAGGCTGCCAATGCAGTGCTTAATATATATTGCAAATATGAGTAATGTGCAAAATATACAACGTGTTAAATGCAACAATGATACATAATCATGCAAAACATTTATAAAAATAAATACACGTCACAGACAGTAATAATTTTTGGTGTACTGAATGCCAGTGGTTGAAGAAGCTGCCTATTAGTGGTCACATTTATTTCCATATCAGCACTATTTGGATCTGAAGAAAATAGAAAAAATATAATGCAGGAACTTTATTAACAATAATCAACTTGTACTACACTGTATACACAAAGTCACCCTTGGTTTTGTGTTATAGCAAATATAATTGCTTCACGACAACCTTTAGACGATTCATACTTAGTTGACTATCCATTCACAAATATTTTTAATATTTTTTCCACATTAGTATACATATAGATTCTAGATAAATTACAGTGGCATGCCAAATAATGACAGAATATTTGTATGGGTAGAAGAGAGGGGAGTGGGCCAGAGGGACGGGGGTGGAGGGGGTGCTAAAATGTTACAGGTGATCTACACTTGTCACATACAAGGAGTTAGTTCAGATTTGTTATTGCGCCCCAGAGCTATAGTAGATCCTAACTTGTGAATCCAAAATGATTCTCCACAGGCCAGTAATGCCTCTGCATTAACCCCCATGGTCCAGTCGTCACCCTTTCCACTCATACAGAAGACCAGCTGTGGTCCACAGTAGTCTCAGAATTCAGGGGGTAGACTGCTAGGGCTGATCCAGGATTACTGTGCAGACTGATTAATTTTTCACTGTGTGCTTATGTCTGACCATTGCCTACCTACCTACCGCTAATATTGATATCTGCTGGAAATCTTGCTCGTATGACTGGTGATGCTATAATTGTCATGCACTGCTTGAACTGTTGCTAATAATAGGTTTCTTGTGCCCTGTTTGAATTGTATTTAACATTGTCATATGAGATCTTGTTTTCCCTGTTGTGGCATTCACTTTACCGTTGCTTATACTTCTCTGGTATCTAATCATCACCAGAGGCCTTGTTTGTTTACTACAACTGCCGCTATGTTTATTGTGCACTGGATTGGTTTGTAAGACTTAATGATTTTTATGTGATCTCATTTTCCATGCTTGTAGCCTCTTGTTGCACAAGTTCTGTATTGTCATTCCATTGCGTATTGTATTGCAGCTCTGCCAGGAAGTGCCTGAAAACAGGCCTCTGTTTTCAGGAAACTTTCCTTAGAAATAAAGAATGAAGGAATGATGAATCCAGATCTATATATAGAATGGTGTATTGGTGACCATAAAGAACAAGGCTGTGTTTGAATGGAGGGGATACGATGACATCATAGAGACCTTGAGAGCGAAGCTTGAGGGGTCTCTATTGTGGCATCGCATCCAGAGATGGAAACACAGCCTTAGTCATGTGTGGGCACCCATACACTATTGAAAATAGAAATCCTATATAAAAAAAAGTGAAGTTGAACTCTGTTTCCGTTTACAGCACCTCTCTTTCGAGTCTCCCTCACCTGCCACATGCCCATAAACCATCTTTCTATTTGGCATCCGTTTTTTACAATATGGGCAGTAACAGTATAATCTGAGAGCATTTTTTAGATTGTTTAAAAGAAAACTTTTTCAGTCAGTGTCACTCAGAAAAAGACAGTTTTAAGCAGCTGTGGTGTTTGGGGACACTGCAGCTGCATGGTTCAAGGTTGAAAAGTTGTTGCGGTATCATTGTGATGTCACAACAATACCACAACAACTTTTCATGACCTTTGAACTGTACCACAACATGAAAATTGTCTGTTTGGAAATCCATACACAGTAGGGGCTAACCATATACTATTTCCTGATTTGTGTGTAAATAAAGAGATTTTCCTGAGGGGTCAGTAGTTTTTAAGGAGACCTTTTAAAAACACAATACTGAGATCAAATTCAGATTACATTTCACGTTAATTCTGTATTTCTCCTTCCCATTATTTAATTTTTAAACTTGTTTGCATGAAAACAGGATCTCTGTTCATTGAGGGTTCATCCAGTACTGTTGTTTATTCCCCACCTCAGGGCATAATACTCTGCTTGTGACACCACAGTCAGTCCCATGACAAGGTAATGTGATGTCACAACACAGGATTATGACTTCCATTGGGGAACAAACTGTAAGGGCAGTAGTGCTCTAAGGGGTAATGCTCCTATTTTCATGTCAGGACTACAGTGCCGTTTGGTTGCGTGGTGAACTAGTACACAGTTTGTGGTGGGCACGGAGCGAAGTCAGAGAAAAAATATTATGAAATTATGCATCTTTTATACAGCTCAACTTCTTCACGCGTTTTGCTACTCTGCAGCACCCATGATGTCTCACACAGTCATTTAAACAGTAAGCTAACAAGAGTCTCCCTACCAGCAAAGGAATATTTTTTTCTGACGGAGTAATACAATTTAAAACAAATATTTAAAATACAAAAAAAAATTTTTTGATTTTCTCACAAAAAAAAAAAAAAAAAACCTGAGACATTGTATAATAGCAATATACCACTCCAGGGAGTGGGTACATGGGTGGATTTACCACTTCTGGTATGGTTAAGTCACTCGGCTGCGCCTCGTGACCAAACCACACTAGGCGTGGTAAATCCACCCATATACCCACTCCCTGTCATGGTATATTGCTTAAATAACACACACACTGGAGTGCCTTATTGCCATTATACAATGGCTTGTTGTCATACAAAATAAAAAAACATTTAAAAAAATGTTTTTAGTAGATTTTTAGTGTGGCAGTATATCTTTGTTTCTTAAGAAAAGATGTGCAAAAGAATATCATCATCCATACAGTGATGTTCTTGTGTAACGACATCACTGTCTCAGGCATACACTGACCAATCAGAGTCCAGGATTCTTTCCTGCCAATGTATAATATAGTATACCAATATCCATGGTGGTAGGGGCCCCCCCCCTTGATTGCCAGTCTGTACTGTAGTATAAAAATATCCCTGTTGGCAATGATTCCCCCTTTTAATTGCCAGTCTGTACTGCACTAAATAAAATCCCTGGTTCTAGTGGTCCTCCCCTTCCTCCCTCCCTCTCCAATCACCAGCCCATAGTACAACAGAAAACACTCCCTTGTGTCCGGTGTTTCCCCTGGACACCTATCCATGGTACCACTGCTCACAATACCGTAATCCCTGGCATCTAGCAGCCCCCCAGTATGGCACCGAACACCCCCAGTCAGTTTACCATTTCCTTTTTTTTTTTTTAATATAGTTTTTATTAACAGGTTTTCTTTACAATTTCGGGGGGGGGGATTATCGGCAGTCACTTATTTACATAATTTATAAATTAAGACATTATACATAGCATTTAGAAAACTCGATTACAAACAATCACAGTACAGCTCCTCTTTCATTTAGTAGTTAGTACATTACTAAGTTGATATACAAGTGTTACATGTCAGGAGTCATAAACCCAAGCAGATTTATCTTCCACTCCTACTCGATCCCACATTCCCCATCATTGCCCTGCCATGCTCTGCTGATCACATCTCTCTTACTCAACTTCAGAACATAAATGGTTAGGTTCAAGGGACAAAGTCAGGATCCCAGGCCATAATGTACAGGATCCATCTCGTCCATTTTCTAGAGCACAGCTCTACTTTATCATTTAATTGGTAAGTGATTCTCTCTGACCTATAAATTTGGTTCACTATTTCTCTCCATTCCATGATGGTGGGCACCTGGGGGGTGAGCCAGTGCCTAGTAATGGACTTTTTTGCTGCCATGAGGGTTATGCCCAACAGATATTTAATGTGCAAATCCCTGAATTCATGTGGGAAAAGAAGAAGTAGGAAACATTCAGCATTCAGGTCAATTGTATGTCCCAAAATAGTTGTAAGTTCTTGTTGTAGTGTGGTTAGAAAGGGTTGAAGAGCAGGCAGGACCAAAAATATGTATGGTGTGCAACTGTCTCCCCACATTGGCAACACCCTTTGTGTATTAGTAGGTAAGTAATGTCCGTAATGACTCAGCCAAAAGTATCTAATCATTGGTTGCCAGGAGAATAATCTCCATGTGTGAGAACAGGTAAGCTTTGCTGAGGTAAGCCAGCTCCTGTCCCACTGTGTTTCCGTAAAATCAACACCTATCTCCTCCCTCCACCTCTCAAGTACTGCGTAGGTGTTAGCTATGTTGTTACTATTAAGTGTCTTATAAAAGGTAGATATAGCATGGGGGATCTTACTAGATGTCAGGGTAGATTGTAGCAGAGCTATTACTGGGGGAATGTCGAGGGGTCCACAGAGCCCCGTAGGAAGAGAGTAGAAGTAATGTCTAAGTTGTAAATATCTATAAAAATCTACCCGCCTTAGGCCATAGATCTGTTGCAGTTCTTGGAAGGATTTAAATTCATTCCCATTTAGTAACGAAGGAGGAATAGATTAAGTAGTCGATCCACTGCCGGAATGTGTGGTCTTGTAGTGCTGGGCAAAATCCTCCAGCAAAGCCAGGGGACACAAGTACACTAGGAAAGGCATAAGATTTAGTTGTCTTGAATTGCCCCCATGTTTTGAGTTGGTGTACTATCCATGGACTAGGATTTATCCTGAGCACTAGTTGCGGTTTTATGGAGGGTGGCCCTCACTAAGTCCTCGAATGGGAGTAAGCCCTCCTCCATGTCCCTCCAATTGGCCAAATGGCTGCATGCGAGACAGATTGCAAGGAACGAGAGATGGGAGGCCCAATTATATAATTTTAGATTTGGAAGTGCCAATCCTCCATTCTGTCGGGGAAGACAGAGTATTTGATACTTTATTCGGGGACGTTTTCCTGCCCATATATATTTTAGTATTGCCTTATTCCAGGATTGACTCCATTTTGTGGGTATGTTTATTGGGACATTTTGAAAGAGGTATAAGGCCCGGGGGAGGACAACCATCCGGATCACCTCGACTCGTTGTACCAGGTTGAGAGGAAGGACATCCCACCTCGCGAGGTCCTCCTGGAGCTGTGAGCTAAAGGAATCATAGTTACTCCGAATAGCTTGTCTCACTGAGCAAGAAAGGGAGATGCCCAGGTATTTTAGTTTGTCGAGCTCCCAATGGAAGGGGTATGAGTTTTTAAAGACCTTAGGGGTTTAAAGTGGAATGTTAGGGTGTCCGTCTTAGAGGTGTTCAGCTTGTATCCCGAGGCCCTCCCAAACTCCTCGATGATCCGCATTACGGCAGGGACTGAATGCAGGGGGTCAGCGAGGAATAGCAACACATCATCTGTGTAAAGGGCTATGCGGTGTTCATCCCCCTCACAGAGTATTCCGGCAATGTGGGGTGATTGCCTAACTGATTGAGCCAGAGGTTTGATAAAGATGGCGAACAATCCAGGTGACAGGGGGCAGCCCTGGCGAGTACCCCTATATAGGGGAAAGCATTCAGAATGATGACCGGACACCCTCACACATGCCTTTGGGGAGGAGTAAAGGGCCCTAATCAGGGTGATGAATACAGGAGAGATTCCCATTTTTAACATAGTAGCAAACACGAAGGGCCATGAGACCCTGTCAAATGCCTTCTCAGCATCTAGGCTGAGAAGGACTGAGGGGGCTTCCGTCATTTGCATTCTCTGGACTAGATGTAAGGCCCTTCTGGTGTTGTCAGTGGTTGATCTCAAGCTAACAAAACCTGTTTGATCTAATGCGATCAAGTGTGGGAGGACTGAGTCTAATCGTTTAGCCAAGATAGCCGTTAAGATCTTGTAGTCCACATTCAGTACTGATATGGAGCGGTATGAACTGCATGACTGTGGATCCTTATCCGGCTTAGGTATGACAGAGACACTTGCATATGACCAACTAGGGGGTGGAGCACCCTGCCCTAACAGCAGGTCATTGTAAACCCTTAATAGGAGGGGGCTCACCTTTGCTTCCATCTGTTTATAGAATTCTAGCCCATACCCATCAGGACCCGGGGCCTTCATGATTTTGAGGTTTGAGATAGCTGTTCTTAGTTCCGTGGGGGTAATATATGTCGTGAGTTTTTTTTGTTGTTCATTATCAAGCTTGGGAAGGGCTAGGGGGAGAGGAAGGTCTAAATTGTGTCTTGCTCTGTTGGGTGGTCCAGAGTATATAACTTCTTATAATAGTTACAAAATGCTGTCATCACCTGGTTCAGTCTGGTATGAATTGTACCTGTGGTAGGGTCTCTAATGGACGCCATGGTGGAGAGGCGTCTCTGTCGTCTTTATCAGTAGGCTAGCAGACGGGATACCCTAGGGCCCACCTCCCCGTATCTTTGATGAAGAAACGCCACTGCAATTTCAGTACGCTGCGTACATAGTCTGTCCAGCTCTAGTTTAGTTTGTTTCAACTGGGCCTCCACCGAGTGGTCACCCTGTTGATGGTCCACCTGCAGAAAGCTCAGAGTCTGTTCTAACTGTGATTGCCTCTCTCAACGTTGCTTTGCCAAAGTGGATGTATATTGTATTAGGTGACCCCTCATAACCGCCTTCAGTGTGTCCCATTTAATTGCTGAGCTGACCTCTTGTGTATCATTGTCTACCAGAATCTCTTGCATTTTGTCAGTTACATATTTTCGGAAAAGTTTGCTTTTAAAATGTATTGGATTAAGCCTCCAAAAAGTGTTCCGTTTATCTAAGCCCAGATCCCAACGTGTTATCACTGGTGCATGGTCTGAGTGAGCTATATGCCCCATGGCAGCATCCTCTAGTGTCCCCAGGTGCTCTTTTGGGTGTAGCAGTGATCGATTCTTGTATATGTACTGTGGGCAGTTGAATAAAATGAATAGCATCTTTCCCTGGGGTGGAGGGATCACCATACATCTACCCAGCCCACCTCCTGGATAAATCTTTTAAAGAATTTGTGTGGGGCAGGTTGCCTACTTTTGTTCGTCTTAGTAGTGTCCAATGTTGGGCTCTGGGTTATGTTAAAGTCTCCTGCCAGGATTAGGATTCCCCTAGACATTTCTATTATTTTCCTTAGTAGAAAACCAATTGTCTGGGAGGAGGATCCTGGAGGGAAATAAGCATTCGCCAAAGTTACCTCCCTATCCTGGAGCCAACCCTGGGCTATCACCAATTGGCCCTCCAAATCTGCCCATTCGTTAATAACCTGAACAGGTGTATGACTGGGGATCAGGATGGCGACCCCCCTCCTTCTTCCTCCTCTAAATGAGGATGAAAAAACCTGTGTGAATCCCCATGTGGCAAGTTTTTTGTGTTCTAGTCCAGCCATGTGAGTTTCCTGTATGTAAACAATTTCTGATTTGCTCTTTTTTAACATTGTAAGCATTCTGGTACGTTTAACGGGGTTACACAGCCCGTTCACGTTCAGGGATAAAACTTGCAATGGTTGGTTAGCCATTCATATTCCATCAAAGTCTATGTTTGTTCTACTAAATCCCACAGTGGCCCACTCGACCGTAGCTTTGCCCGTTTCTGCATTTATCAACTGGTTAGGTGACCACCGATATACTAGTGAGGGGAAAAAATCACCCTCCAACAATAAGTTATTAAACTCTAACAACAAGAAATGAAATCTAATAGTGGTCATAAAATACCACTTAGCACAGCTCCATTCCAACAGGGATTGGTCTGTCCAACTATTGGTGGCTTCCATGGTTCTGGGAACTATCGGGCTCCCAGAACTAGGCTTACCCATTTTGGCTTAGTCCTAATCTTAGGAAGGACCTGACGTAAAACATCTCTTGGGGGGTAGTCGTGCTCATGTCCCCAACCGGGCCTATGAGCTCAGTGGTCAGTAACTTCAATTAGGTTTCAAATGGTTGTGTATTTCTGTTATTCTATAACCTGGAGATGAATATTGCGGTACCGATCTTAAGGAGGGATCATATCTTTGCTGCTCCAATTCTAAGCACTGCAGGGAGCTCCACTCCACCCTCCCCTGTCCAGAGCCCCCTAAACAGCATTAAAGATATGTGAGGGGGCCGGCTCCGGCCTAATCCCCGAGAGTAGCTGTTAGTTATCCCTCAAAACAATAAAAATCGGCCTAGAAAACTGTTCCAGCACTTCAGGGAAGGGGGGGGGGTCAGGGCACAAGCCAAGAGATGGTACTCACTCCCCTTAAACCCAGGGTAGCTTATAAAACAATCTTCTTTCGATGTGAGTCTTCCCATCAGTATTTCCAGCTTACCCCTATTTTCTCCCTCCTCCTTCCCCTCCCCCCTTTTCCTTTCCCCTCCTCTCTCCCCCTGTCCCTCCCACCTCTCCCTCCCTTTCTCCTCCTCCCCTTTAGTCCCTAAAAAAAAAAGGGGAGAATATATTCCAGTTTGTATAGTGATGAGCCATCCGGGTGTTGAGTCCTGAGGCCCCACAGGGGGGCAATGTCTCTGGTCGATGCCTCCACTCCTCTCCCGCCCCCCTTTTCCAATGAGGGGACAGGTAACAGCAGTGACGAGGAGAGATCTGGCTAATGTGGGAGCTGTAAACGGAGCTCCCTGGCTGGGTCAGCCAACACCCCATTCCCCCCTACCTCCCACATCTCCCTCCCTGAATCTCCCCCTCCCGCTTCCCCACCCTCCTGAGGTGATCACCCATCACCAGAGGCCTGCCTTTCATCCGTCTATTCACTGTCCATTTGGGCAGGCCGCTTTCGTGACCTGTCCAGCCAGACTTTATTCTTTATGGGTGTCTCGTCACCCGCCGATAGGCGAGAGAAGTCAGCCCATTTTGTCTGAATTAAGGTCAGGGCATTGTAATGGGGAAGGAAGGCAGGGGGGACAGAGGGGGAAAGCAGGGAGGTCTCGACCGGCCTACCTGCTCAGATCACACTCAGCCTCTCAGTCACTGGTAGGCAGTTCATTTCACCACTGGTGGTGCAGAGTCTGAGTTATTTTTGGCAGAGGCCTGTCTGCGAAGCCCGGACACAATCTGCTTTAGAGTCGAGTCACCTTCTATCCTTCGCTGTTCCTTTTGAAGAATTCGACTCCAGGCCCGCATTGCTAATTTCGCAGCCAGCGTCTTGCTTGAAGTTTTCTGTTCTAGCGTAACCTTGATCCCTTCCTTTGCCAGTCCTTGTACTGCCTCTTCCATGCTATCAAATGATTGGGGGCCATCCCTGAATTGTACCACGAGTCTAGCCGGGTAAGGGGTTCGGAATTTAATCTTTGCCTCTTTGAGTTTTCTTAGCAGTGGGGCATATGCGCGATGCCTAGCAGCAATGGCTGGGGGGTAGTCGTTGTCAACGTAGATTCTCTGCTCTTGATATTTCAGTTCACCCTTCTGCCAGGATTTGTGGAGAATCAGTTCTTTCTCCTGGTATCTCAGGAATCTGATGAGAATTGCGTGGGGACGGTTAGGCGTCTGGGGGCCCAGCATGCGATGCACCCGATCCTTCTCCAGCTGTGAGTCTTCTGGAAGATTTAATGCTTTTTTTAAAAATTGTTGCATGAATCGGAGCGGATCGTTGCCCTCCACCCCCTCTGGGAACCCTGATACTCGGAGGTTATTCCTCCTGCTATGGGCTTCTGCATCCTCCGCTCTCTCATGCAGGCCCTGAATCTCCTGGTGTAGCTGCAGGATGGCAGATTCTGCCTCGTCTAGCCTGGAGTCTGATACTGTCGCCTGTTCCTCTAGATCGTCCATCCGTTTCTCAATTTTCCCAACATCAGTTCTGAGGGCTGCAAATGTTAGTCGAGTCTCCCTCCTGATGTCTCTCAATTCTTTCAACACCAAATCCATCTGTCTGGAAATGTGCGGGTTCTCCCCCCCCCCCCCCCATTGGCACTCGCATTTTCACTTCGCGCCGAAACTTGTGAGCAGTCGCTATCAAAGCAATTACCGTCATTTTCTGCTAAGACCTGGTGCAATTTTGGGTTGTCCGGCTTGCATTTCGGCATCTTCTTCAGTAGGTAGCAGTTTATTATCTCCTGGTTTGGAGTTCTAATGTTTGAATTTATCTATTTTGGCCTCGGTGGGGACGGAGCTGAGAACTCAACCAGCTTTCATGAGCACGACGGAACCGGAAGTCCACTTTACCATTTCCCTCAGTGCCACGGGTGTATATAGTGACTGACACAGCCCTCCTCACACTACCTCAGCCTGACACCATGAATCTAGGCAGGGAGCTCACCCCCTTATTTAAAGGACAGGGCATGACACCCTGTCATATAAATAAGATGTGTGCTCCCTGTCTGGACATACGGCAGTTGGTCAAGGAGGTGTGAGGAGGGCTGTGCCAGTCACTGTATATGCCCATGGCACAGAGGGGAATGGTAAAGTGACGGGGGGGGGTTCAGTGCCATGATGTGGGATGCGCTAGACACCAGGTATTATGGCATTGTGAGCAGTTGTACCATGGATTGGTGCTTGGGGTGGCCACTGGACACCAGTGAGGGTTTTCCATTGTATTACGAGCTGGCAATCAGAGGGAGTGAGTGATGGGTGGACCACTAGCACCATGGATTTTATTTAGAACAGTACAGGCTGGTAATCGAGGCAGTGCCACCTGGGATGTTATACTACAGTATGGGATGGTGATCGGGGGATCCTAGCTTGGCAATTTTTTATGATATGGTGGGCTGGAGATCTGGGGGGACCATTGCTACTAGGGATATTGCTATACTACAGTATGAGATGGTGATCAGAGGGGGCCACTAGTACCAGAGATTATTTTTATGACAGGATGGTCTGGCATTCAGAGGGACCAGTACCACCAGGATTTTTTCTACTACAGGACAGGCTGGTGAGTGGGGGGGGGGCTACTACCACCATGGAGTTTATCTGTAAAGTAGGGGATATAGATCAGAGGATGAGTGTCAGGGACCACAGAGGGCAGGTGTGCTCCCCCAGCAGCCAACTGGCTAGGTGGCTGCATCACCTCTGGCAGCCACTAGGGTTGCCCTGAGTAAGTCAGGGTTTTTTGGCAGCACTGCACAAAAGGACTGCTCAAATCCTCTTTGTGCAGTGCAAAGCCACGGAATATGGGGTAGCACGGGTATTCATTATCACACCCCTCCCCTTGTCCACCTGTATACATTATGGTTTGCACAGGCACTAACCCTGTTTGCCCACACCACAGCCCCTTTTGAAACATGGGGATCCTACACAAACCCTAGTTTGCGCAGGCGAAGACTTTAGCACCCGTGCAAACATTTGAATATCAGACCCTAGGTTTGGAGCTCAGTGCCCTAAACCACAGTGCAATACAGTCTCTTTTTAAATTAACCCATTGCTTGTATGTTGGGACAGCAATACTCCCCCAAAATGACCTTCTCTGGTCTCCTCTCTCTATTCAGGAAGGGGTTCCACAGGGCTCTGTCCTGGGCCCCATACTCTTCTCCATCTTTCACGTTGACCTTTCTTCAGCCTGTGTCAACTCGCATATTCACATGTATGCTGATGACACAGTTATCTATACCTCTGTCCCCTCCACCGCTGGTGTGGAAGGTCTGCTACAGCAAGACTTTCACAATGCCTTTTAATGATTACAATCAAACCAGCTTTGGGTCAACACTAAAAAAAAAATGGTGCCCATGACCTTCAGTACGAGTCTAAAACTTGTCATACTCATTTCAGTGCCCATTTTCTCCACCTTGGATGCCTCTTCACTCGAAGTCATTCCTTCCTTCAGGTACCTTGGTGTGTAGCTTGACAGTAGGCTTGACTTCTCTGTCCACATCGATGCCATCTATGCCAAGCTCCATGCTAAATTTGGTGCCATGTATCAGAATAAAGACTGCCTTTCACTACAGGTTAATCGAGAGCTTGTGACTAGAATGGTGCTCCCTATCTTTGACTATGTGGACAAGGTCTATGGGTCTGCCTCCTCCACCTTCGTGGCCAGACTGGATACCCTCTGTAACTCCTGTTGCTTTGCAACCAACTCGTCTTCTCAAACTCATCACTGTTCACTTTACTCATCACTGTCCATTCTTCCCCTTCCATCCTGTTGCCAGGTGCACTGTGTCTCCTTTAGAGCTAAATACTAGTTTACGTCCCTTCCCTCCTACCCCTTATCATTCGTCTCCATCGCTCCCTCTGCTAGAAGGACCATCGCACCATTGCTTTTCCTCGTCCCTGTACCTCGGCTGGTGAATTAGGCCTCGTTTATCATCTCCCCTATTTCTGGAACCAGCTTTCTTCTTCTTCTTCTCTAGATTTCACTGCCTCTCCTGCCTCACTCAGGTATCAACTATGACCCCTCCCCTCTCCCCATGCTCCTAATTTCCCTCCCCTTATTAGTCCCCTTACACTTGGTGCAATGCTTAACTGCCAGTTTTTGTTTGAACATTATGCACTTTCTATGGTCTTTGTGTGCAACTGACTTTGCACTTTTTGTATCACTGTACCTGTTTAAGTTATGTATTGTCTTATCCTTTATCACCCTCCTCCAGTCACACCTGGAAATGAGCCTCAGCTCAGTGTGACTTTCCTGGTCACCAATTATCAAAATAAATAAATAAATGAATTAATTAAAACTGGAAGGTCACTCAGTAACATGTGGTGCTACCGGCAATGGAACTGAATGAATGGAAAAAGAAACTGACAACATGGCATGCATACAAAAGACGTAACTGCAGATAAAGATTTGGCAAAAAGGCATTAAAGAAGATAAGAAATACTTTCTAACTGGCAGCAGTTTGTAATGCTCTTATATTCAGAAATTATATCATTCTCCAAAATGATCCATATTTAACTGTACATGACTAAAACTTTTAGTGTGCAGCTTTAGTTTGCATTGTTTTGTTTTTATGGGCAAATGTCTGTAGCTATTTTCATGGAACTAGTTATTGTATTTGGAGTTTTGTCTATGTCATGACTTGTGTGCAGAACTCTCAGCACTCATCTGCTAGGTCAACAGCTTATGCTTACCATTCTGTGTACAAACCCTGACACAGTGAAAACTCAAACGTACTGATTCCAAGACGAGAACCTAACATGATGTTAGCCATAAAAAATACTAAGAACACGTTTTCGACTTGTATTCAGAGGCAGTGAATTATGGATCATTTGGAGGAATGAATTTAACCATTGTAAATAGGAAAGGAACATTACAGACAACTGCCACCTGGAAAATAACATCCTGCCTCTTTAAAAAATTCATTTATTATGGCTGGGAATTAAGAATGTAGAGCTTCAGTATATTCATGACTGGAGCTCTCTCACAGCTCCCTGGGTATTTCTGTGATGCAACTCTAGAGTCAGTGATATACTGGTTAGTAAAGGGGTTTTTAGCTACTTCTGCCAAATATTTATCTTCAGTTTAGCCCTTTTTGCATTGCTTAAGCTCAGTCTCTTTACCTTTATTTTTGTCTTTCTCATGCCATTGCTCAGTGCCCAGCGTATTGTTTCCCCATGCTCATCATGCGAGTGACTGAACCAACTTAGGCAATCCATCCAAAATGACTATGATTAATATGTTGTTTTTATAAAAT
Source organism: Neoceratodus forsteri (assembly GCA_016271365.2). Lineage (NCBI taxonomy): Eukaryota > Metazoa > Chordata > Ceratodontiformes > Ceratodontidae > Neoceratodus > Neoceratodus forsteri. The sequence continues at coordinate 176,820,652 of JADMNL010000026.1, read as the reverse complement.
GCATCTGTACAGTCCATCCATTGTAGTTGCCACGAGCTGAAGCTCCAAGGAAGGCAAGCATGAAAATATAATTTATAGGAAAAAATAAATGAATCTGTAATGTTATAGAAATGCATACTTGGTTAGTTTTAGCCAACTCCTATTTCTCATGGATACATTTTGGGCAGTTCAAGGTATTCTGTTCTTTCAGGCTGTGGCTCCTATCCCCTCCTCAGGTGGCCTCGCAGGCTGTACATCTCTTTAATGATCCCATAGATTTGAAGGGCTGGCCCATTACCATTGAACAAGAAATGAGCTGTACCCAAGAGGGCATCCCAAACATGAAGACGAGGCCCAAGTGACGGAACTAAATGAGCTTCCTGCTGGTGTTTATCAATAACAAGGTTGGGTAGAAGCATTATTAATTGCCTGTGGGATAGCAGTGGAATTAGTTTTACTTTTAACAAGGGCCTACATAAGCAAAGAATGGTATAATCAGTTGCAGGCCTTGCTATCGCTCTGTCTGTCAGGGACTGGAGGACCATGTTAGAGTCTCACTGAGGTTCAAGTTCAAACCTCAGTAACTTCATTGGACACAGTATATGGGATGAAAACTCGGAGTCTCTGTTAGTCTCTATTGACCCTCTGAGGACACCGACATCTTCACTATGAGAAAATGATAGATCTGCAGCTCAGGATAAAACATTGCTCTGTTAAAGTTTATAAAAAATATATATATTTTTTTTTTTTGTTAACTGGATAAGCAAGTTGGAACTTTTGTTCCTTCTTCAGAAGTGACCTGGGGTCATTAAAAATGTATAACAAAAATAGTTACACTTTACAGTCCAGTAACTATCTGAAGAATGACAATTAGCAGCCACACAGTGATGCCTCAAGTAAAACAAGTGCGTATGTGCTGATAAAAAAATAGGTTTTAAAGTCACCTTAAGAGATGGCTGCAGACCATTTGTTGCAGTGCCATGGCAAAAACTTGTAAAGGTGCTACATGAATTGTTATGATCCTGCCAGCCTGAAATGTGTGTCCAAAGGAAATGTCTTCATTTTTCACCCCAATGACCTGCCTATCTGGCATCTTCTCATGTTGGCAGTGTTGTAATTCCAAGACTGAAATGAAAGTATCCAGTCATTAGAGTTGGTTTGTTTGTTTGTTTCCTAGTTAGTTAGTTAGTTAGTGTTTTTATTAATTTTTTTGTGAAACTAAGAATGCAGACTGGATTTCTAGTCCCCATATACTGCTGTACCTGGTATGTATCACAAGCTAAAAAACAGCAAGCCTGGTATACATCACAAGATACAAATTAAGCAATAAGGCATGACAGGGTGTGTGTTATCATGTAATAACATCACTCCTGGGGTGGGTTGAAGCACGAGGTGAAGCCAAGTGCTTCCACCACCCCAGGAGTGACGCTATTACACGATAACACACATCCTGTAGTGCCTTATTGCTATTATACAATGGCTCGTTGTTATACAAAATAAAAAAAAATAAAAAAATAAATTATTTTAAGGAATCCAAATGGTCATGCTCCATAGCCAAAAGCGCACCATCCATAGCATCCAAAGGCAACACAGTGATGTTATTGTGTAATAACATCACTGTCTCAGGCACACATTGACCAATCAGAGTCCAGGAAATTTTCTTGCCATTGTATAATAACAGTTAAAACCTTTAGTAAATTATTTCATAAACAGCAGAGTGGACTGAGCTGCCAGCTGCCATTTTCAGTCACGTCTGGTATACCTGACAAAATTCAAAAAATGAAAAAATTCACAATTATTACATGTCATGTCATGAAAACATTTTGTACAGTTCAACTCTAGGAATAACACTGATGTAAGATATTTTCCAGAGGATTAGATGATGATGTGTTTTTTTTTTAAATGTCTGCACTATCATTCATAAATATTGGACTCTGTGAAGGAAAGGATTATGGCCCTATATGCTGTGATACTTGGCATGAAGGGCTAAATTATGGGCATCCCAAGCATCCTCTGCAGATGCACTAATTGTCTCGCATGGCCGCTTATGCCCAGCATACCATGAATGACCTGAAACATGCACATTCAGGTGGTCAGTTGGGGATTACGGAAAGGATGCCTGGCCACGTGTGGCACCCTGTAATGTGAATGCCTGAAGCCTGCTACGACAGATTTCATGTCCATGTTAGCATTATATTACCTACCTCATCAGCACTTGTACTAGGGCCACCAAATAAGAGAACTGCAGCACAAATACTTGTAAATAAAATGCCACACGTGCTACGGGTGCATAAAACATACATTGCTTGCGCATCTCTTCTTCGTGATGTTTACATCTCCAGCATTTTGTGGCAAAATTGCTGTTAGGTTATTAATCTTGTTATAGAATTTATTTAGGTTGGTGTTAGTCTTACTGTATGGTCTTATAAATGTACAGATGTAGTATTCCATGGTAGTTGTATCTGCAGAATTTCCGTTTCACAGTTCTGTATAAATTACAACATTATTTTGAAACTTCAGTAGCAGCTATAAAGTGAAAAAAAAGGAATTGTGTAGCTTGCAACTTATTATGCATAAACATTATGGTCTTAATTGAGTTGTACGCATTTCATTCCCCTTTCTAGTCACCCCTAATCTTACTTGCTTTGCAGGCTGTACTAATGTACTGTTCAAGCACAACAACAAAATGCTACTGCAAAGTTACTGACAAGGTGCTGTAATTTGTGCATTTTATGAATGCCCACTGACTTAAACTTTTTAAGAATTTTAATTATTTTATGAATTTTTATTAGTGACAGTGTAACATCGTATGTGATGTGACCTAGGTCATCACTGAAAATGGAAACTTGTAACTTCAGATTCCTCCTGTAAACACATAAATAAATACATACATACTAAAAACTGTTAGGTTTACAATAAGTGTGTCAACTTTAGTGTTTTTTTTTATTTCCTCCTGTGATTGATCTAATAAATATTTTAGATACTACAGTTCTAATTTCACAGAGTCTGCAGAAAGTATCTGAGAGTCCCAGCAGATCTCACGGTTGCTGTGACTGTGACATACTGTCGGTTGTCACTGTGAGCACTATGATGTCATAAGCACAGGCAGTCTTTGAGGTCAGTTGGGGTCAGCCAAATGTGTTTCATACAGACCATTTGGATAGACATCCAAGACGTGTTATAAACCTTGGACTATAACATTAATAATTAAAACACTGGTATTGTCTAATAAAGTGTAATACTGTAATATGAAAGTACTGTACATGCCGAAGTGCAAAATCTGACCTTTTTATGTTGACTTGCGTACACGCAAAAGCAACATCTTGTGGTAGTAGCACATTTTAGAGGTGTGTCAGTGTTGTGATGAATGCAGGGGATGCTTCAGTGGGTGCATCCCTCAGCCGCTAGCCAGTGAGCATGTTGCCAATGACAGCAGTTTCAGGGAGATCCACAGAGTTGAAGCGAATCTGCAGCTGCAATTAGAGACAGACCTCCATTATGTGCCTTTCCTGATGAAACATTTAAATAAATATGGCAGCTCTTACCGTCTGCCACATAATCCCCAGAAAGCCAACATCAGGGTGCCCAATCCCCATGCCAGCATGCCCCCCCCCCCACATTATGTGGCACACTGTAACATGGCGGCTCCTGCCGCCTGCCATACAGTCCCAAAAAGCCAACATTGGGGTGCCCAATCCCCATGTTGTCATACACTTTCTTAGAGTGTCTTTCCTCTTAGTGTGCCTTTCCTGGTTAAACAGTTTTCCCTTTCCTTTCCAAAACTGGGATGCCCACTCCTGGTGTTGGATGCACACACACCCATCTATACACCTTGCCGACATTGGGGTGCCCAATTCCCATGTCAGCACCCCCCCCAGAATTGTGGCACACTAGGAGCCCACCCCAGTGTGTCTTTGTGTGTGTGTGTGTGTGTGTGTGTGTGTGTGTGTATAACCTGTAAATGAAGAAAACCTTTCCTTGTGGTCTTTTTTCCCCCCTGCAAACAAGAAAGTGGTCCACCATTGTCTCCCTCATCCCCTTCCCCATCCTCCCTCTGTCCACCCACCTCCCCGAACCCCCACCCTCACCCTTGCTTACCCTCCGGAGATTGGGAGCAGCAATCTTCTCTGAACTGGGATACATCTCCACTCTTCAAAGCCGAACTGTGAATTGAAGAAATAATCGTAAACTTTATAATGGGAGGCAGTGGGGGGTTTCAGCTTAGGTTGATATCTCACCCATGTTTTTGAATTTTGGCCCCACATTTTCAACATGGGGTTCTTGGAACCCCACCTCATGAACATGTGTCACTGTCATTTAGTTTCCAGGTCCCAAAAGGTGATTTCACAGTCTCTGTGCAAGATCACCTTTTGGGACCAGTTAACAAAACAACAGTGCCACTGTTCATGAGGGAAGGTCCCAAAAAGCCCAAGTTGCAAATTTGGTGAAAAAATTCCAAACAATGACTGCGTGACGAGTGTGCATTATGCATTTTCTAGGCACGCTTGTAACTTCGCTGATTTTTAATATTTTCTCTCCAGATTTTCAACATTGCCATTGTTTCACACCTCCTTATGGATGGTATAGCTGTCATTTTTCACTTCCTTCATGAAATGTGTTTTCACACCTGTGGTGCAGAATGGTGTGGTCACTGTGGGAAATCAACTTTTGGGACAGATTAACAACTTCACAGTGCCACTGTTCATGAGGAGAGGTTCACAAATGCCCATGTTGAAAATTTGGTGATAAAATTCCAGAAAATGATTGCGTTACAGGCGTGTATTGCGCAGTTTCTACACACGTTCGTAACTTCGTCAATGTTTCATATTTTCACTCCAGATTTTCAACATTGCCATTTTTTCACACCGCCTCATGAACAGTACAGCTGTTATTTTTCACATCCTGCCAGAAATGAGTTTTCATACCTGTGGCACCAAATGGCGCAGTTGCTGTGCAAAACCACCTTTCGGGTTTGAGTAACAAAATTATAGTGCCACTGTTCATGAGGTGGGGAAACAAAAATCCCATTTTGAAAATTAAGAGTGAAAATACCAACAAACGGCCGGGGTGTTAGGGTTTCCAATCATAATGCCCTACTCTGTAGAAACTGACAGGTGTCAGGGGTGTGACTTGGGATCATTGGCTGTAATGCTCAAGTGATTCCACCCCCACTCTGCAGCCAGTGACAGGCATCAAGGTGTGCCTTGGGGTCTTTGGCCCCAATGTTCACCCCATTCTCCTATACCACACCCATCTCAGTGTATTTCCTTATGGAATGGGGTAAGTATATGGCTCAAAGACCCCAAGGCACACCATGACACCTGTTAGTGTCTGCAAGGTAGGGTGAGGTGAATTGGTGTGAGAATTATGGCCGATGACCCAAAGGCGCACCCCCAATGCCTGTCAATCTCTGCAGGGTGGGGGTGGGGTTGGCATCGGTTCAATACTTCACTGCCATTCCTATTATGCATTTCTCTAACTCCTGCACTACCAATGCCAATGCCAGCAAGCCAACATTCGGCATTGACTAATGCTTGTTTTATACTGTTTTGTGTTCTATTTAGTTGGTGGATGTAACCCTTTATGGCTATGTTGGCCAGCATGGTTCTTGGATAGAGGATATTTACTCCTTAGTTCCCCCCACTGCCTTTCTCTTCCTGTGTATACACTGGCACAAGGATAGCTGTCCAGGAAGAAGCATATGCATGCCAACACCATGCTACATGCTTTGCATTGTCTTCCATGCCTTATGCCCCATCTGCTACAGTACTACTTGTACACCTGCAGGTGGCTAAGACAGAACAAGACAATGCAGCCCTCCCTGCCCAGAGGAGAAGTACATCCACTAGGATTCTCCATCTTCCTCCTCCTCTTCCTCCTCTGTCCAGCCCCCAACTTCCTGGGTTCATTCCCAAGTGCAGACCAGAGACTTTGACAGCAATAGTGCTACTGCTGCACTGAGGGATATCTTTATAGCAGTCACCTTTCTCTTCACACTTCAGTAGCATTGTGACGTCACTTAGTGTAACATCACTAGTGACCAATCTTTCATCAGGTGACTGTCTGTTCTTGGTCAGGTGTGCTGTCACAGATAGTGAGATCATAGGATTGATGATGCATGAGGAGGAATAGAACCCCCTATGTCAGCCTACAGTTTGAGTACTATTCCGCATATCACAAGTATTGTTAGGTAGAAAATCTTCTAATTAGCAACAGGGAAGAGAACACAATATTTTAGATATGAGCTGTACTCATTAAATATCATGAACATTAATATTAACTTTGGCTATGACATTTGGCTCAAAGCAAAAACTTGCTAGATTGTCATCCCTTCCAGTGATATCCACACTGGCTGATACCCCTCTAGACGTGGTCCCTTCCTACAAATACCTTGGGGTTTGGCTTGCGCCATCCCTTGACTTCTCATCCCACTTTGATGTCTTGCACCCTAAACTTCTCCCCAAACTGGGAATGCTCTACAGGCGCAAGGGTTGTCTATCCCTTCCAGTCTGGCATGACTTAATCACCAACTGGATCCTCCCAGCATTTGACTATGCTAACATCGTCTATGCATCAGCGCCTCTTTCCTCCCTTACTGGACTTGATGTACTTTTTAAGGCTTTCTGTCACTTTGCCTCCAACTCCCCTCTCCTGACTCACCACTGTGACCTTTGCTCCTCCCTCTCTTACCCTTCCCTTCACCAGAGATGCTTGACCCACTACCGTATCTCCATTCCTAAGTACTGGTTTGCATCCCTCCCGTCTTATCTCTCCTTCCTGGCTACCCCTTCTCTCCACCCTATGTAATCTAGCCACTCCCACACTTTTGCCCCACCTCAAGCCCACACCTCAGCCGGTCAGCTCACTTTCTCCTTTCATCTTCCTTCCCTTCCCCTCCTTGTCTCACCTCATCATTTCCAGCACTAAAGCATCCGCTCAGACTGTGCCTGGTCACCTCCTGCTGTTGCCGTTAAGATGCACACAGTCTAAGTTTTATTCACCTGACCCCCCACCCACCAGCTCACAGAAGATCTTCTGAGCTTAATTAGCTTTATTGTGGTTGTCATCTGCCTAAAGACTTGTATCCTGCACCCATGCCATGTAATACTATGCTTACTTGCCAGTTGTATCTTAGTGCTCATCTTACTGTGCCTTATCGCTCATTTTATTTTAGCAGTCTGTGTTTTGTATTTTCTGTGTACTTGTATTCTCTTGTTAATGTTTGCCCCCTGTCCACTCTGCCCCCCCCCCCGGTCACACCTGAAAACGAGCCTTGGCTCAGTGTGCCTTTCCCGGTTACCAATATTTAAATAAATAAATAAGTAAATAAAGTTCAGACAGTAGAGTACACTAGCTCTTTAAATAAGTGACAATGTTTCTCTGGGTGTTCTGAAAAGTGGAACACAATTAGTTAGTTGTGAGACAGTTTTATGAAATTATAGTTTTATTTTGTAGCATCTGCACCCATGAGCTGCTCACTGTTTCCTTTCTGTGACCATAAACCCTATCAGACATGAACAGCAATTAATGCTGGCAGTAGAGCTTTGTGGAATTGTCAAATCGCACCTTTGCCACATTTGTGTGTGGTATTTCAGAAATTCTGTTTAATGCCTCAGGATTTCATTGGAAGTGAAATTCCTAAATGGCAAAAGTGTAATGTTTAAAAAAAAAATGCTGACTAGAAACTTGTGGTTTGCATAAACTGTGGAAAAGTATTCAACAGTTGACATAAATTGTGGATTCATCTTCCGCAAAGTGCAGAATAATATTCCATGGATTATGTAATCTGAGGAATATTACACCAGTGTTTACATAACAACCATTTTCAGAATTTTGTGGATTTAAAAAGGAAATTCTGAAAATCATTTCAGAAACAGGATTGCCATTCTACGCAAATTTCACCAGCAGAATTTTGCATTTTACACAGCTGTAGTTGGCAGCTGTCGGTGGTGTCCCTTGATGCACAAATACAGTGGTGGCATGCTGCAGCAGTGTACTGTGTTCTGACAGAGAGAATGTGGCTTTTTGTTTATACTAGTGATCAATTGTATGTTAGTTATGCACGGGTTGGTCTTTAAATGGACTGCCTCTTGCCTTATGTGAAGTTCTGTTTGCCTTGTAATTTATATTAAACAGCTTTCCTAGATGCCAGAAAATTGGTCTCATTTAGAAAACGTCACTCATTACCCGGAAGCTCCATGTCTTGTTCTTGAGAGTTCCTTCGATGAGGGAAGAAAAGGTTCTACTGATATGTACGATACTTTGCTACCACTCTCCACTGTGTCATGGTTACTATAACTAGAAAGTGTATATTTAATTTGCAGCCTGACATAAATGTAACCAAACTTCAAGGTATTAAAAATCTGTAGAATTTAAGATTGTAATTACCATGACCTTAATTACATGACAGTCCCATTAGGTATTCAGAATAACTTTTCTATTTATACTCCTCATTGCAGAAGGAGTGGAAGAAGAGATGTACATAGACATCCTCTGCCCTTCTGTGCCTGCACAGAATTAATGTTCTAAAGAATCCAGGTGTATTTTTTTTTTATTAAATCTGGCTTTCTTAGTATGAATGCAAGGCTGATCTTTGTTCATTGGTCAGGGTCTGTTCTTCATTACTGTTTTAAAAAGCAGTTGCATTAGATCTTAAATTAATGTTATAGACTGAAGGAGCCTACCCAACAAATCAGACTGCCTCTTTCTGCTGTGAGAGAGAGTTACTCTTATTCTATACATATTTTGCACATATGCAGTTGCCCTGAAAACAGGCAAGTCTTGTAAAGTTTTTTAAAAGCATTTGAAAAAGTTGATTGTTGTCAGTCACTAATATATTCATGTAACATTGCTGGCTCTTTTTTCCACTTATTTCAGTGAAACAAGAACCTGTGTTTCCCAATTTCTACAAACAACAGATGACTGACAGCTGAACACACTCTGTTGATCACAAAAGTGATGGCACTTCTGTGAATAATATGTATTTCACAGATTAATTCACACTGGTATTTGTTACAGTCACAGGCCCCAGATTTTCAAATTTCAGGGCTCATACACTCTGCCAGCGGAATGAACTGAAGATTTTCACAAGGTTCGCTCCATTCTTTTCTCCCTGTTCATAAATTCCATGCCTTCAACATACAAGTACTCAAATGTTTTCCTGTCTGCATAAAATGCTGTTATTTACTATAAATCAAAGAGTGTTGGTAAAATTAGTTGCATCCCAGGCACCAAGTTCAACGAAACTCAGTTCTGGCTAAGTACGGATAGGCTCCTCTTAAACAAAAACAAAACAAATACTACCTTAATAGGAACCAAAGAACCAACAGGCATAAAAATTACTTCAACCCTTCCAGCTTAGGTAAGACCTCAGTGGAGCAAGTGGAAAGTTTTATATAAGTAGGAATTGATCTAAACTCCTCCCTTTCCTGTGATGAGCACTTCAGTTCTAGTACCTTGAAAGTTCACCAAAAACTTGGAATGCTTTGCAATCTAAAGGGATGTTTGCTTCCTGTGGTTATTAGGCTCATTATAGATCAATAGAACCTCTTATCTTTCTTAGGCTATATCTTCTTGCTGTCTTACCTTGTCCCAGCCACCACACTTAAAAGAAAAAGCTTAATTTGTAACAAAATGTCAAAAATTGCTTTACTGGCTGATTGACACACCCACCAATGCTTCCATTTTTCTGTGATGAATTGGATCAAACTACAGGACACATATACCATTACTCTGTGCTCCCAGGTGCATAATATATTGCTACATGATGTACCAAGAGCTTGTAAAGGGACATTATACTCCCACATGTTATGAATCTCATCCATTTACTTGACACTGGTTATCTCCATGAGCTTGATTCTCAAAAAAGACCAAGAATGCCCCAGGTGCACCGAGCATATGGCACACAGTGCCTTCAGCATTCATCCAGCTGGCACTCAGGATACTCAATGCCATGCACCAATTACTGAAAATTAAACCAGCTTTTCCTAGATCACTTTGCGGCAGTCTCAGGTACCCTTTTTTACGGGGTTTGTGCCAATTATTTGGAGCAAACCACTGGAAATTGGGAAAATTGTTGTAAATGTGCCTGATCTTCTTGAATTGGGTGCAGAATGTGGCAAAGATGTTGATGCAGCTGCACTGACCAATGGGTTCGATGCAGGGCTTGACGCAAATTCTGCATCGCCCTATGCGAATCTGTTCCCATTTCTTCAGCAGTTGGGTATAGGAATGTTTTAGTTGAGGTTTTTTTCTGTTAGCAGAAGTCTTCTATAACTATTTACCTCCATTTTCTGATTTTTGAAATCTAAGTTGGTTCCAAAGTGCTGCATTAACAGTGAATAAATTATATTGCAGCGCCTGCTTACACTATGCGTCTCCACATGGCAAGTCTAAATAACATTTAAAACTCTCCTGAAATACATACAGTTAAAGTGATTTACAAGAACAAATCCTAAGCAGGCCCAGTGGTCTGAGGTGCTGGTGCCTTCCCTCCCACCACGCTGGTGATCTGGGTTCAGGAATGGACTCTGGCCGCCTGGGGTCAGTCATGGCAAGAAATGAATGAGCGTCCAAAGAACTGTTGTCCTCTCCTGGGGAGGAGAGGGATGTTGACCTGGCCTTAGACTAGTGGAGGCCTTGTGGTAGTGCAGCATGGGTAGTATGAAGGATGAGAGGCTGCAGGAATGTCAAGCATGTGTGCTTTCACGCATTCCATGGAAGCGCCTTGACATCCTGTAGAAGGGGCAGGGGGAAAAACAAGAAAAAGTATGTCAGAGGCTACATGAAGCCCTACCCGCTCACCTGAGTCTGTGCCATGGCCAAGGAAGCTCATCATGGTTTGCTCTGGAGAATGACACTGGGGGGGAGGCCAGCCCTCATCCTCACTTCAACCTCACCATGAGGAGGAATTTGTGGGGAATCACAGACCAGGTAAGTCATGGGGGAAGGCAGTAGATGGCTCAGGCAAGAGGGAACAGTGCTGATCAGCCTCCCTGGACACAGGAGAGATAAACACCTTTGTAGAAAAATAAAAACAAGAACAAATCATGTTCTACCACTCCTAAGAAGTTTTTGAAACTAACTGAATGTAAATCGTGGTGGTGGTGGGGTTATGTCACACTTCTCCTACCATTTGTTTTGTTGTTCTAAATCAGCAGACAGACTGTAGAGACTAATGGGTGCCCATATAGCATTTTCTCACTGTTAATGCAGCTCACAGGAACAACTAAGATTTCAACATTCATAAAACAAAGTCACCAATAATAGTTGCTTAGGATGAATAGCAAAAGAAAAGAAAAACAAATGTTTATATCGCCCAACTGCTATAGAAATGGAGGCGACTGGTGACAAGAAATCAGATAACATTTACAATGCAGCATGTGATGGTGTAGTGCTCCTTTAAACCCACCTTGTTACAACAATGCTAACCTTAGATTCTCAGATAGTAACCTGCTTGGCACACCTTACATGAAACCCTGTACAGTAGGTATGGGCCTGAAGACTTTTAGTGCCAGAGCCACAAGTATTGTACATGGATCACTTGTCCATTACAGGTTAGGTCAATCAACTTGCACATTCAATTCAATGCATGACTCAAGGAATATCTGTCTTTGAGTATGGGTTATAGCTATAGATGGGGGAGTGGCCAAAGTCTGTGTTGCAAATTATTTCATGAAATTGGCAAAATTCACAAAGTGCCGACTTTGCAACATTTTCACCAGGCAGAGTGGCCCCATTTCTTTGCAAATGGACCTACATTCACTGATGAAGTTGTGACATTGCCATAATCATTACTTACTTACTTACTTATTTATTTATTTATTTATTTATTTATTTATTTATTTATTTATTTATTTATTTATTTATTTATTATTTAGTGCAATTGTTTCACCAGGGAAGGCACACGGAGCAACAAGATGCTCATCTCCCAGTGCGACCTGTTGGGGGGGAGGTACACATGGGTATAATAACACACAGGTTGTCAAGTGAACAGTTAACAGAAGCAAATAAAAATCAGCATAAGGATGCAGGATTGCATGAATATACAAGCAGTGCACGTTGAATGCTTAGGATATTATAGTATCAAATAACAATTTTTCTGTCAAGAAGCAGCAGACAAGGTAAATTAGCACAGTAGTAACAGCTGTAAACAACAGAGGATGTATATCACAGTTATACAGTTATACACAGTACCTAGGGCAAAATAGGCCCAGGACATACGTGCAAAGTTGGGGTTATATGCCAGCTTCTGTAGCAAGGCTAAGGCCGCTGGTCAGGCATTGAGGAGGGGATAATGGGGCATGGTAGGTTCAGGGACAGGAGCAATTTGTAGTAAGGAAGTTTGCTAGGGCAGTAGAAAGAGAGTAGGAAGAGGAGGAGTGCCGAATTTGCAGTGGGAGGGCATTCCAGAGCTTGGGTAGCCGGTGTGAGAAGGCAGCTTGACCAGCAGAGGTCTTCCACCTAGGGACTGAAAGTTGGCAGAAGTCACTGGATCTAAGATGATGGGAGGGGGGTGGGGCATCTGTGAGCAAGGTGGCAAGGTAGGAGGGGATGGACCCGAGCCATATGTTGGAGACAAATTTAGCACAGTGAGAGATGCGGCGGTTTTCGAGGGACGGTAGTGCCAAGGCTCAGGAGAGGTTGCAGTAGTGGGTGAGGGAAGAGGCATCAAGAGCAAAGCGTCAGATGGCATTATAAAGTGTGTCCAGTTTAGATAGGGTGGACTTAGGGGCTGCACTATATACAGTGTCGCAGTAGTCGATGGAGGGCAGTATCATCTTCAGGACCAGTTCACGTCGGACTCTGGGAGGGAGGCTGCTACGGTTTCTATATAGTGCACTGAGCATGGGGTGTAGTTTTTTTGAGATAGTATTGATGTGGTCAGAGAAGGAGAGAGATGGCTGTTGAGCCAGACCCCCAAGTAACGGAATGAGGAGACAGCTTCAAGTTTTTGGCCATCCAGGGTGGTGAAGTAGGGAAGGGAGGGGAGTCTGGCCAGGCATTGTCATGTGCTGAAGGTCATAGTGACAGGTTTTTTTTTGCATTTAGGGAGAGCTGGTGTGAGCTAAACCATTGCTGTATCTTGTTGAAGTCAGCTTGGAGGTTTGATTGTACCACATCAGGGGTGGAGCCCGGGTAGTAGAGTACAGTATCATCTGCATACATGTGGATTGAGGAAGTAGAGCAGATGAGTGGCAAATCATTTAGGAATATAGAGAACAGAATGGGACCAAGAACTGACCCCTGTGGGACACTGGTAGTTAAGGGAAGGGGAGTGAAGATCACTTCTGAGACTCTGACGGACTGAGTTCTATCAAAGAGGTATGATCTGAACCAGTTTGTGACTGTGATAGAGAGGCCTGATTCAGTGAGACTCGAGAGCAATATGGGGTGGGAGACGGTGTCGAAGGCTTTTGTGAGGTCAGCAAAAATGGCTGCGGTGATCAGTCCACTGTCAATGCCTGTCAGGACAGTGTCTGTAAGCCTTATCAGGGAGGAGGTGGTGAAGTGTCCCTTCCTGAAGCCAGACTGGAATGGCATGAAGAATTTGGAGTCAGTGAGGAAGGAGGTAAGTTGGGTGAGCACAAGGTGCTCTTGTAGTTTTGCAAGGGCTGAGAGGAGGGAGATAGGGCGGTAGTTAGAGGGGGAGGTAGTAGCACCTCCTTTTGGCAGGAGGATGACAATGGCATGCTTTCATGTATGGGGAATGGCAGTGGCAGCAAAGGATTGGTTTAGGAGTTTGGCAAGCGGAGTTGCTATAGTGGGGGCGGAGAGGTATAGACGTTTGGGGTCTAATCCATCCGGGGATTTGCCTTTTGAAGGGTTGAGAGAAAGTAATGCATCTAGGGCCTCAGTTGCAGAGATGTCTTTGAAGGAAAAGGAGCAAGGCCTAGTCTGGGTCTTTATGTCTGTAGGCGGTGTGAGAGGTGTAGAGTTGGGCAGGAAAGAGAGGAGGGTGGCAGCACAAGTGGGGAAGTACACATTGAACTCAGTAGTGACTGCTGTGGGCTCTGATAGGAGAGAGTTATTAACATTTAGCATTGGAGTGGGATTGGCAGCCGGTGGAGTGAAAAGAGAGTGAATGACCTTCCAGAATTTTGAGGGTTTATTTAGGTTTGACTGGACGGAGCTGCTGAAGTACTCAGCTTTTGCAAGACGAGTGACTCTGGTGCACTTGTTATGGAGCATGCTGTATGTGGAGGGGTGTTGTGGGAGATGTGAGGATTTATGCATTTTCCAGGCTTTGTCCCATGCGATTTGACATGCAATCAGTTCTTGGATGATCCAAGGTAGGTGGTTTCCTTGTACTCTTGTACGACGCAGTGTGGCGTGTGTGTTCCAGATGCTGAAGAATGTGTTTTTAAAGTGTACGAAGGCATCATCAATGGAGATCATAGGAGGGGCAGGGGCCCAGTTTGCTAGCGCAAGGTCATCTAATACAGGGGCTAGATTGAGGGATTTATAGGAGTGATGGACTACAAATTTAATGGGGGATTTTGGGCGGTGGATTTTACACACTAAGAAGGTTACGTGGTAACCTCTGAGGGAGTCAGAAAGAATACCGGCTTGTTTGACCTGGTGGGGGTGTGTGGTAAGGACCCAGTTGATGAGCGAGTGGTTACCAGATTTTAGGTTAAGCCGGGTGGGCTCAGTAATGATTTGTGAGAGGTTTAGGGTGGAAATTTCAGTCCTGGTTTTGTTGAGGGCAGGAGCTAGCCAATTCTGGTTAAGATCGCCCATAATGTAGAGTTCCCTGTCATGGTTAGACAGAAGATTTGCTTAAGGAGGTCTGTGACAGTAGAATATCCCAGCAATGTAGATTGGTAGCGAGAAAGGAAGAACAAGCTGAATTAGTATTACTTCAAGGACTTTTGGTTCAGACTTAGTCAGGACCACTGAATAGTGCAAGTCTGAGTTTACATAGATGGCTATTCCACCACCTTTAGAGGCTCTATCCTAGCGGGTCATAGTGTAGCCAGGGATAGCGACAGAGGAGTCATTGATGTTTTTGTTGAGCCAGGTTTCAGACAGGGTGAGGATATCTGGAGCGTAGTGGACAGCAAGAACCTGAAGCGAATCAAGCTTGTGGACAAGGCTTTCTTATATTTAGGTGCAGGAGGCACAGGCCACATGGGAGAAGGTTCCCAGAGTGAGGTGAAGAAGAGGCCAGTGTTGGAGAGGAGCATGGAGGGTGGTATTGGGTCTGGGGTTAGGGTGGATGTCACCTGCTGCAAGGAGCAGGAGAGCGAGAGTTAGGTAGTGAGTGAATAGCTGTATATGACTGACTGTGAGCGGTCGTCTCTTAGATTGATGGCGTGTGTGAGCTGGACATAGAAGAACAAGTTGAAAAATGACCCAGGGGAGCAATGGGTTGAAAAGAAATGGGCTGGGACATGTGGCAGAGTGTATCCATGCCTGGGTGAAAGGGCAGGTGGATGCCAGGCTGGAGGGGTGGGATAGTTCAACGAGGTTTGGCAGGATTTGGGAGGGGGCATGGGAGAGGTGGGTGGTATTTTGGGAAAGAAAGAAGGGAGGGAGAAGACAATAGGGATGAGCAGGTTCAGGTGGCCTGGTAGAAGGATCATGGCACAGATCAGGTGCTAGGAGGACTCTACTGCTGTGGTTACTTAGCGGGGAAGGTAGGTGCTGTAGTTACTTAGTGGAGAAGGTGGAGGACTGGGATGCGGGGGCAGGGAAATGATAGTGGCCTGTAAGGACTAGGAATCAATAGGGGAGCAGAGGGAATGAGGGTTTTAGGTAGCCAATGAGGGAGCGAGCAGTGCTGCTAGGCTTATTAGCCAATGCGGGAGCGAGTGCTGCTAGGCTAGCTAACCAATGATGGAGCGAGAGGGAATTTGGGTGGGCAATAGGTGTATTTAATCAGTGGAGGGGGTGGGAGGGCCAAAAATCCTTCTATGAGACACTTGAATTTTGCTTAGTTGCAGCTAAATCTATTTGTAAAAAGCACCAGGCGGCAAAAGCAGGGGGAAAAGTCCTGGCCAATCAGAGCGGGTTTGCTGGCTGCTGGAGACAAGAAAAATAGCAGGGGTTAAATTGCATAGAGGCAGGACAGGTTTAGATTGAGCAATTTAACAAGACAAAGGAGAGTGAGACTTTTCGGTGCCAAGACAGAGTGCTTGGATGGGGGTTGGGGGTGCAGGAGCAAGGAAACAACAGAAGAGCTGAAAGCACTTTAAAACAGTAGTAGAAATTACAAACCAGCTAATACAGTTGAAATCCTTCTATGAGACACTTGAATTTTGTTTAGTTGCAGCTAAATCTATTTGTAAAAAGCACCAGGCGGCAAAAGCAGGGAAAAGTTCTGGCCAATCGGAGCGGGTTTGCTGGAAGCACCCATGTTCCGATTGGCTGCACTGTCACCCTACCTTCCAAGGAGCTGCAGGCGGGTGTCCTGGTCTCAGTCGGTGGCTGGCTGGGTGCCATCCAACCATGGGGAAGCTGAAGCAGCCCTGTTCAAGGGGAGGCAGCTTCCAAGGAGCTGCAGGCAGGCATCCTGGTCTCGGTCGGCGGCTGGCTGAGTGTCGTCCGACCGTGGGGGAGCTGAAGCAGCCCTAGGCATGATAAATTGCCACTTTGCCAGGAAGACTGATTATGAAGTGGTGCAGTGGTGAACTGGGAACTTCATAATGTAATTCAAGATGGGGAGTTTTGCAACTTTGCCAGAACTATGCTGGTGAAGTAAAACTTCACAACATCTCTAGTGGTGATAGCTGCTTCAGTTACCTGTACATTATTACTTGGTGTAATCCATGTTACTCTTTCTAGCAAACCTTTAGTATTTGCGTAATCTGCTTTTTATTCCCTTTTCTCTTTAATGCCTTGTGCCCAGGTCACTCCTGTATAAGCAACATGGCCCCAGTTGCCTACCCGGTAATCAAAATAAATAAATAAAGTAGCATCATACACACACTCTTATCTGCCTGCAAATCAAAAGTTAAAGTGAACTGCTTGCAACAAAACCAATGTAACACTGACTTCCCCAGCCAACTGAATACAGCCAAACTAAATGACATAGACTGTCATGAAAAGCAACAGCACAAAAATACAGCCAAGAAATAAAAATGTACATGAATTTATAACAAAACTCCTACCAGAAATTAACAAAAAAAAAAAAACAGAAAAATCTCTTAAAGCAACAGTATTTGTTACTCAAAAAAAATTAATTGTAACATTTTTTAATAAGAAAGTATTTCTGACACCATTATATTACCCGTCAGTGTATTTTTAATGTTTTCTAATACAAAAAAAATGATATTACATAATATGTAATTATATGTATGTAATTAATGACTTAAGTCAATAAAGGTGGCCACCACTGCCAATTTCTAAAAATCTCTTCCAGTTAAGTTAGTCTTTGGCTGTACAAATGACCTACATATTGTAAACATGTTCAGATGGTGTGGCACATGTTTCTAATGGCAAAGAACCCAGAATCACACTGAAAGTTTTCATTTATTCACAGAGGGCATGGCAGGCGAGCAGGAAATTTTAAGAACTTCAAAGTCATATACCTCAGTTCAAAAATGAATTAAAAATAAAAATGGATATAGTGATGTTTTTGCCAAAAATACATTATTACTAAATAAATTATATGTTGACGTTTTTTCCTGCTAACAGATTTGGCTGCTTTATAGCTGGCAGTATAGCCTAGAGGTTAGAGGAATGAGGTGTGAACAAGCTTGATACATCCAGCAGACCAGACCTGAGTCTGATTCTCACAACCTCCACTTGCATACTGTGTGACTCTGAGCAAGTCACTTAACCGCCCAGTGCACCCAGGTTGCCCCTGAAAACAGGCACTTGTGCCTAGTGGGCCTTACCCGGTTACCAAAGACTAAAATAAATAAAAATAAAATAAATAAAAAATAAATAGTACTACCTAAATGCATGTAGGTGCCCTGCTTTAAAGGGTTAGTGTGGCATTAAAATGATCCACACCATGCTAAGTGGATATAGCATGGCTGACACCCTGCTTGCCATGCCATTGCTATGTTCAGAGATGCATAGCCCAGTGCTAAGTCGTTAGAACAGATATGCTAAAATGCATCACTGCATCTATCAATATGAAGGAAACTGACTGCATACAGGGCACAGTGATATACTGAAAAGATTTTGGAAGGGCTAAAAGGCTGCTGTAGCAGCGTTATCTTACACTTCCAAAACCCCACTTTTAACATGTAAATTAGTGCTGCGTAACCCCCACCTCCCCAAGCACGGCTGCTTTGCTAAATTATAAAGACAACAAAATGTTTCCCTCCCAGGCCTCATTGTGTCCCTGGAGTGGTCCGGTACAATCCAGTACTGCCCACCATGTCGGGTATTATTGCTACCTTAAACTCCCCCCAATCCCTTGATTGCCACCCATGCCTTGTTAAATGGGGAAGCAGCAGAATGTCAGTCACGTGGCTGGCAGGGAGTAAGACACTGAGCAAGCTTAAGTAGCAAGGTGCTTGCTCAGCAAAAGCATTTAGTAACACACCTGGGGGGGGGATTTGTGTGTGAGCATCATCTGTATTTGGAGTTTGGACGCTGTTACATGACTCCTGCCCTCCACCCTCAAGACACATCACTGAATGCTTTGCTTAACAATCACCAATCTCTTCTTTTTACTGCTGACACTGACTTAGGAAGACTTATGGGAAGTTTTGAGCGTACCCTGGAAGATCATTTTTGTCTTTTGGGCAGAAGGCAGTGATGTGTTACCAGATTTTTAACACCTCCCCCAGCAACTGCCCCCTCCATGGCCCATGCCCACCCACAGCCCAATAAAGATGGATTGGGGAAGAGCACCTACCTTCATAGGCTTTGGTTTAAAACTTCTCAGGCCACAGCCTCCCCCCCATGTATGTATATGCATATATATGTATGTAACCCCTAGGTGGTGCTATCCCAAGGGCTACTACCCCTGCCTGATTTGCCACTAACAGGTTGAGGGGCCTGGATTCGATGGTGGGTGCCTCCACCCAGAGGTCAGGGTTTGCAATAGTTAAACTAACTTGGTCACAGCCCTCTGGGACACTGCGACCCCCCTTTTTTCCCACTAGTGGCCCACACAATATATCAGAATTACCTTCACAGTATACACTTACCCACAGGACTGGTTCGGTCAGCGTGACTCTGAGGACTCCCTGTAAAACAAGATGATACAGTGCAAAAACCACAGTACAATACTTTAACATAGATGAATACCTCAGGCAGTATAACTTTGCTGAAACAAGCAGATCTGATTATTTAGGAGGATATAACAAGGACAGGGGGAAATCAGGTTAATTAGTTTAAACGCGTTAATAATCACAGTACTGTGCACATATTTCAGAATCCCAAATGTCCCTAATGTCACTGTTACTGGGTACCCAGGCAATAAGAGGCTAGCCTATTTGGTGCAGCTGGTTGGGGCCCTGAAGTTGGAAAATGCATGCACAATACCCAAATTGTAATCCGGAGCTGGTAGGCTCAGTTCGTGGAGAAAGAAAGGAAAAGTAATCAGATGGAACACTTGCAATTAGATGATGGCAGGGAGCTACCCTGATTTGTACTCATAAATTCAATGCTGAAACTGAATGGAAGGCAGGTTGTCCTGGATTGCCAGAAGGAGCAGACCATGCGGACATGGTCCTTGTGACTGGACCCCACGGCGGTTCAGAGTAAATGAATGTAGTCTGGATTAAGCTGGGGTTTACTTGCAGCTTCATGCACTCAATTCACTGTACAGAGGATTTGAAACGCGAGTCCCCACAAGCACAACACACATTTATATGGAAAAGGAAAGTACTATACCAGGCAGGCTGCTTCTCTATCTCGATCGCAATTACTGCACAATACCCGGGAGAACACACAGCAGATTCAGTTCCTGACAGACCAAGCGCGATTCAGCAATTTCTCCAGTCTTCTACAGGGTGAGCCTGGTTTCTACTCTTCAGATCTCCTTGATTCTCTACACAGGTCAGATTCAGTCCAAACAAGCACTTGCACATGCTGCAGACCGAAACTTGGGGCCTTACACGCTTTCCCGACTAAACTGCGCACCGAAGGAGCACAGGGCTTCTTCCCTCTTCACTGCCAGAGCTAAACTGAAAACTCCAGTAGACAAAACCAGGCACTTCCTTTGAGTTCCTCCCAGTTCTTGGCTGGATTGGCTGTCACTCACAATAAACTCCCCCTGTTGGTGCAAAAAGGCACCGAAGTCCAAACTACATTTCCCAGAGTCACTGCCCATACAGTCCTCTTGTGGCTGGGTCAGATTATGAGTCCAAGTTCTGATTCGTCCACAGGCACCATTTTAGAACTCCCTTAACCCACACTGATTGGTCCAGTTCAGCAGTTCAAAACTAGAATGGGGAACTAGGCAAACACAGTTCTGATTGCAAAGAAAAGCAGGTTAGGCAAACTGTATTTTCATTATTACTCTTAATGATTTCTGGCAAACAGTTACATGTTTCAGATAGGTTCCCTTTGCACTCCTAGTGACTGTAAAAATGTTGTGAATTGATAGCAGCTTGAGTGGGACTCAAGCAGAGAAACACACAGTCCCCTCCATACAAACTAATTATGTCTGCAAGCAGACAGCTCTTAAAGAGACAGTACCAGAGGCTCTAAAAACACTCACAGATAAATGGCTTAAACGCCAAACACCATTCAGGCTCGGAGCATTCAAGCAAGCTCCTGGAAGTCTTTTTGGGAACCCCCATTTGCAGGGGTTATACATACAATATATATATATATATATATATATATATATATATATATATATATATATATATGATAGTAATGGGCAGGAGTGTGATATGGATAATATTGTCACTCCTGCAGAGTGAGCTCTGGATACTCATGAGTGCCAAAGGCACAAGTGAGAGTATCCAGAGCTCATGATGCAGGACTGACAATATTATCCATAGCACACAATCTGCGCATTATATGTGCTGTTTTATACAATGGGGGTGAGAGCTTTTTAAGTATAGTTATATTTTCGTGTGTGCTCTTTTATTGTTTGGTAATTGGGTAAGTTTTTAGAGGTGACTTGTTCAGAGTCATACAGTGTGGATGTGGAGATTGTGAGAATCAAACCCAAGTCTGGTGTACTGGATATATCAAGCTTGTTCAAAGCTCATTACTCTAACCTCTAGGCTATAGTGAGAGCAGTGTTTGATTGTGTTCTGAGTGTGTTTAAGTGTTTCTGAATGGTCTGGGAGTGTTACACACATTATGAGAAACAGGTAAATGTGTTTGGCAATGATAATTAAGGCCCTGTCCACACTATGCCTCTGTAACGTTACAGAGGGCTCAAACCGTTACTGCAACAGTTTGCGTTTACACCTGTAACGATACAGAAGGTGTTTTTGTAACCGTTGTTGAAACCACATATGAGGTGGTTTGAACAACGGTTAGGAAAATGGTTGTGCCCCTGTAATGTTACTAGCCATAGTGTGGACACGTGAGTGTGTAGCTCCAGCATTCCCCCAGTGCAGCACGAACTGCATTGTGGGATAGGGTGCAGCCATAACGGTTACACGGCTCCCACAATGTGGACGAGCTGTAACGGTTCCAAACCGTTATCAAGACTGTTTGCTGGTAGTGTGGACACACTGTAACGGTTCCAGTCTGTGATGGTTTGGAACCGTTACAGACTGTAAGTGGTGTAGTGTGGACAGGGCCTTAGTTAGTTTCAGCAAGCAGTGAGGAACAGCAACTGTGAGGCACTGTGATTTAGGCCCTGTCCACACTACACCGCTTGCACCCGGTAACAAATGCAATCCGTTACGGCCGCGGAGTGGTGCAGTGAGTCCACACCTTGGCGGTGTCCATTACGGGACCGGCACTGCCGGTTCACACATCGATCCGGCAAACCGCTACAGCAGCGCCTCGACACTATTAATGCAGCGCTCGCGCTTTCGCGCTTTGTGCCCTTGCAGGGGACCGCTACTGGCAGTCCACACTACTGCTGGTAACGGGTACCAGGAGCGGATCGAAAGAGCATCATTGTTGAAACCACGCCATATGTGGTTTCAACAACGAATAGAAAACGCCTCTGTAACGCTACAGGTGTAAAGGCGACCTGTTATGGTAACGTTTTACACCCTCTGTAATGTTACAGAGGCGTAGTGTGGACAGGCCCTTAGACACAGGGATTGATTCTCCATTATATTCACGTCTTCATATTAAAATAAATTCTCGGGAACTTCGTTCTGATCAACAAATCAAGTTAAATGTCCCTAAGACTAAGACTAAAATGGGGGATGGTTCGTTTACTTACTCTGCTGCTAAAAATTTGAATGAGCTTCCTATTGCTTTATATGAAAATATTTGTCATCAAACTTTTAAAATCATGTTAAGAAATTACTTTCTTGATAAATTGTATTGTTGTTGTTTTTAATTTATTTTATATTTATATTTATGTTATGTTATTTACGTTAAATGTTGTATTGTATTGTGATGTTAGTTTGTTCATTGTAAACATCTTGACTGTATATGTATTCAGTCCCCGGGTCATACATGAAAACGGGCCTTTGGCTCATTGTACTTACTCGGTAAACAAATGTTTAAAATAAAAAAAAATAAATTAAAAATAAAGATTTAGGCCCTGTCTGCACTATAACACTCAGACCCTGTTACGGATAGAAACCATTACAACCAGGGAGTGGTGCAGTGTGCCCACACTGCCGCGGTGTCCATTACGGGACCGGCACAGCCAGTCCACACATCAGGAGCCGGGCGACTGTTATGGCGGCACCTGATCCCACAATGCAGCTCGTGCTGCGCTAGGGGGACCAGTGCCACGCATCCACACTACACCCGGTAATGTTACTGAGGCCTAGCCGGTTTCATAACCATTGTTGAAACCACCTCTTATGTGGTTTCAACAATGGTTACAAAAACACCTTCTGTAACATTACAGGTGTAAATGCAAACCGCTGCGGTGATGGGTTGGGCACTTTGTAACATTACAGAGGTGTTGTGTGGACAGGGCCTTAGATTGCAGGTTTTCTTGAAGTTAAAATAACATAGTAATGGGCTGGGAGTTTTACAAGCCTTGTGGGAAATATCTAAATGTTCTTTGCAGTGTTAAGTGAGTTATTTGCAAGTAGCAGTGAGAAACAGAAAGTGTGAGGCACTGTTACTTAGAATGCAGGATTTTTTGAAAATGTAGTAATGGGTTGGGAGATTTACAACACTGTGGAAAACAGCTGACTGTTCTTTGAATGTTAATTGAGTTACTTGCAGGTGGCAGTGAGAAACAGATTTGTGAAGAAGTTTAATTTAGCATGCAGGCTGGAGTGAGTGAGTGAGTGAGTGAGTAGGTGGTGACATCAGCAGAGTATGTACATTTGTCAGATATTTTAACTCTGGTGATGTCATTGTCAGATATCACACTCAAGTGGAAGTAATCAAGTTTATCACACTGATATTGCTCTCACCCGCATTGCATAAAAAAATATATATATATATTCTGTATATATATTTTTTTGCCAGATTTTAATTTAATCCCGTACCTTGCTTCCTCTTCTTTAACCTAGTTCCCCTGAAGTTCACACAACTGGTGTTGACTCAGTCTCTGCTTCTGTACTTCCAGCGCTCCTTCTGTACCTAGACCGGTGCTCTTTTTAATTCCCTTCCTGGACTCTGAACCCAAACTGACTGATATAGCCACACAGGCACAGCATGTCAATGGCCTCCATGACAGGCAGGAACTGACCCACAACTGCACCTCTCACATCACAAACAAAATGGTACTTTAGGTGCCATGCTGCCAATTTCAGATGCCTGCTCATGCATGCTACATGACTTCCCCACTGTGACTGTTGGGAGTCTGGATTAGGGTGGGGTTTCATTGAAAGAACAGTGGCACTCAAGCATGCATGTGAAGAACAGACAAGGAAGCAGGCTGTAGCAACCAATAAGAGGGCAACTCTTCTACTAGCACATCATGGTAGGAGGGAGGGAAAATGTCATAAGGAGAGTCACAAATCAGGCTATATCGTCTCTGACCCAATTCTGGCTTGAATGATTGAGCTGGCACCTAAGTGCAGGTGTCGATTTTAACATTACTTTACTAGCCCAAAACCTTGTGCAAATTAATGAGGGCTAGTGCAGCTAACTTTCTACCTGTCCATCTTGACTAGTGCAGGTTTTCCATGGCTGTTAATAAAGTTAAAAACATCTCTATGTAACAGGCTCTAGTCCTCATGCTAATCTCTCTCAATGTCCTAGATGGCCTGGTGTGATTAACAGCTCATTAAGAGCTGCAGTTACCTGGCAGTTCAAGAGGGGAATCCCACAAAAGACTCAATGTGAGTTATTATCACTCCACTGTTAGGACTTTCAGCTAGTGTCCATGGTGTAATCAAGGATAGAGTGCTGTTAAATCACTAGCTTCCAGTTTTCTGAATGTGTTTCTGTCTGACAATTTGTTCCACATTATTAAGACCACATTTCCCTACATTTTGAGTGTCTGTATCCGACATTGTATATAACAAAATGATGAGAGGTACACAGGGTCTGCCCTGCAGATGGCCGATTTTATCCCAGTCTCACCATAGCTGCTCCCTTGCCCAACCAAATCTCTCAACTTTGTTCTTTCACTGGACGCCACTGCAGATCAGACTCTGAAATGACCATCCATAGATCCATAGCTGCCATTACTGGCAAGTGTAGGGGGTCCCCAGTTCTTCTAAATGGACCATGCCAGCCAATGCCATCCATGCAGTCCCACCCTTATCCTACCCGGCATGTCCTTTCATCCTAAAAACGAAGCTTTGGAGCATGTATGGTACAAACCTTAAAACAGCAGTGCAATGAAATTGGGTAAAAAATGTGCCTCTGCCTTTTTTCATTGTAAAAGATGTTACACATCTTCTAGTTGTATTTAGTGGTACAATTGTCTAATCTACCAATGTCTGAGTATCTTATTAATGTTTTAATTTATTTTTTTCTCAAAAAAAAATGATGGCCACCACATTTTGCATTGAAATTGCATCATAGACCTGGCAAAGGCTAGGATCAAGAAAATAAAAAATACTTATGGTGCACAGCATAGGAGGCACCTAGACAAGTACATTTGACAGGTATGCTAATATTTGTATTAACTGTAGTTGAAACTAGCATTTTTGAAAGAACATTTTACATTGCACTGCTGCTTTGATACCTTAAAACCTTAATAAAATACATAATTTGAAAGATTAAAATAGGCATTCCTGGGGTGCATAGATCATCGTATATAGAAAGAGAGGTAGTATAGTGTCATGCCTGTGTACTGTTTCCCTTGGGCTGATGAAAGGATGTTGTTTAAAAAAAATCTGTAATTTATGGGGCAGAACATGTTAAAATCAATGCTTTTAGACATCCTAGCCAAACAACCTTTTACCAGCAGAACCAGCAGAAAAAGTACATTTCTTAGGGATGATATGATAGGCTCGGTGGGCCAAAGGCCCTTCTCTGCCAAGCCCCTTAGGTTTCTGTAGCCCCATCTCCAATGAAATCCAAGATCTGTCCCTGGCTCAATTGACACTGTACAAAAATGTCCAGAAGTGTGGGTCTCCAGTTGTTCACAGGTTGTAGGCTGACACTGTCTTTCTCTGCCTGACTCTTTTCATTGCTCTGTGGATGGGGGTGTGAATGAGGTGAGGTGCATGATAATGTCAGCTATTGAGTGTGCAGAGCTAAGACTGCCTGACTGAACATTTGCTGTTGCGGTATCCTCTGGTTCAGTGGTGGGGGCGGGGGCAGAAAGAGGAAGACAAGAGGCAATAGTACAAAACAATGGAGGGCACACTTTGTGTGATGTCATTACAGTATTTTTTTCTGCTGGTGCAGAAAGCAATGTGGGAGCAGGATAAATGTGTAATAATCAAGTATGTCTTGGCTTGCATTTTTTCCTCTACAAGTGATCAAAATTTACCATTATAATTGTGGGCTAGTGCAACCATCTGCGAGCTAGTGCAGTTTTGAATCAACTTGTTCTGCTGGCTAGTGCAAAAAATGGTTATGTTTGACCCCTGCTCGATTGTCCCGAATCTCCGACCTGACCTGCTGCATAATCCTAGTTGGTATTAACCCTTTACTTACCTCCGCAGCTCAGCAACCATCTCATTCATGCAAGCCAGTAGCTTACATTATATGAGTAACAGTACTAATACTGTATTCGCCCAAGCACAATATTGACATTTTATCTAGTTTGTTTAACCAGGGCATGGGCTGACTTAACAAGAAACTCATTTTCAGCACCACTCGTCAGTGAATAGAGTACAAGACACATGATAACACAAGAATGATACAAGGATTAAAGTCGAGCCCACTTAAGTGGTTATTGCTTACGTGTATATCCCATTTAAGTGAATATAATACTAAAGTCCCGATTCCCTTGCCATACTTCCTGTATTAACATGCCCGAATAAAAGACTAAAGCAGCCATGTTAATTGAATTATTTTGTGCAGCCTCTGGTTGTCTCTTCAATGTCCTTGTTATTAATTCTTCATTAGTGCCTAGCAAGATCCTTATCAGATCATCAACAGTCTAGTGCGGTTTGCAGCCAGTTTATTGTATTCACTTCAGGTGTGAAAGGAGGCCATTAGCAGTTAATTTAAACTGCATTCTTGAAGTTACAACCAAAGTGCCCTTTCACAATTGAACAATGGTGAGCCTGATAGCCCTGCAAGATGCAACAAGGATCTGACTTTAAAAGAAAAAGTTGAAGCCCAGAGAATGTTGGCTGAGCCTGGCATGACCCAGTCTTCTGTAGCTGGACACTGGGGTGTCTCCCAGACCCATATATGCAGATGCGTAGACTGCAAAAGAAACAGGGAATGGATCATCCCAAAGTTTGAGGGAAATGAAAATCTTAAACAGAAACAGAAACGGGAGAGTAAAGACTCCACCTAGATGATGCTTCGTTAATGTGGTTTGAAAATGCCAGGGCATCTGACATCCCAGTGTCCGGACCGCTACTGCTGCAAAAAGCAAGAACGCTTGCTGACTATCTGAACAAACCTAAATCTAAGCCTACAAATGGTGGGCTTTGCAACTCCCTGCAACATAGTTTTCAAAAGAGCCCATGGAGAAAAGAAAGATGGTGACGCTCTTTCGACTGATGACTGGGTGAGAACTGTCCTACTTACCATTCTATGTGATTTTTTTTCCCCTGACTTGGTGTACAATGCCGACAAGACCGTCATAGTCTGCCTGGCAATACTTTGTCATTTAAAAAAGAAGCTATCGCAGGGGGAAAACGTAAAGCACAGGTTTACTGTCCTAGTCTGGTCAAACATGAGTGGCACTCGCAATAAAATTTGTCATTGTCGGCAAAAGTAAAAGTCCACAATGTTTCAAGCGGATTAATGTTGCTCGTCTCCCTGTTCATTACGGAGCCAATCCGAATGTGTGGATGCCTGCCAAGTTATTTACTGAACGGGCAAGGGAGCTGGACCGCACAATGCGACATAAAAGAAAAAGGATTTGTCTGCTGCTATACAACTGTAGTGCCCACCCCACACTCACACTACAGAATGTTAAAATTGTTTTTCTTCTGCCCAATATGACGTTCTAGATCTAATCCATGGATCAGGGACTCATCAAGAACTTTAAGGTTTTGTACAGAAAAAGAATGTTGGACCATATCCCGGCATGCTACTAAAATGGAGAAATTAGAAATCCCTACAAACTTGCTCGCCATTTAATTGTTTTGGATGCCATTCATCTAATGCAGTAGGCATGGTCTGACGTAAAGCCTAAGTCCATCCAGAACTGCTACAGAAAGGCAGGCTTTTTTGTGTCCGACAGCGCCGACAGGATTGATTTATCAGAGCCTTCTGAAGTCCCACCCCCCAAGGCATGGACCCTGTGGCTTTCAAAGCCATTGTTACCTCTGATTGACAATCTGCCCTGCTATGGGGAGCTATCAGAGCAGGACATTGCTGCAGAAATCCTCGTCTCAGTTGCCTTTGCAGGAGGAGGAGGAGGAGGAGGAGGAGGAATGCAAGGAGGGGGACGAGGAAGAGCTGCCGACAACAGCACTCAAAGCTCAAAACTGCCTGAAACGGCTTCACTGTTTTTTAGAAATCAGCGCAGCAACTGAGGAGGACTTCAAGACCTATTATTAGCTTGTGGACATATGTCTGTGAGCTAGCTGTGCTAAAAAGAAACGGCTCACTATAATGGAGATTTTGAATTCATAAGGGAGATGTTTCAATTCATAAATTGCTTATTTATGTCTCTTGCAATAGGCACGATATTTAAGATTTAATTACACTTTAGACAGTAATGTTTTTAACATTTAATGAATTTCATTGCAGTACAGTACATTTTAAAGTGCAGATATGCGTATGTGCTTCATTGTCAGAAATGATAACTCCTCTTTAGAGGATAGCCCAGTTAAGTGAATATTTTACTCGGGCAAATAAGGTATTCACGTAAGCGGGCTACACTGTATAACTAACAACACACACCTTACTGAAAATGCATAACATGCAAAAAGCAAAACACTCATGTGGGTGCACAACTAGAGAGAATACAATGACATCTGGACTGGCAAAATGCACTTTTCTCAAATGTTAGGCTTAAAGCAAGCAAAAGACGTACAGTACCAAGGTTTACATTAGATGGCATGTGATTAAATAAATAAGGCTCTATTTAAGAAAAGCCAGGGTTGAAACTGACAAAAGGCACCCCAGGATATGTTGATTCTTCAGTAACCAACTGAACCAAGGAAAACAATGACACCTGGCAATCATGGCTCCCCTTGACAAAGCAAAGTGTGAAATAAATGCAAGACTAGGGCTTTCAGAGAGCACCAGCTGCTTTAATTCCTGTTTTGTATACACCACTCTACACAGCCTACTAAAAAGCTTCTTTTTCCAGACAACTAATTGGCACAACAGTATGGCTACTGCTTGCAATGCTGGCAACCTTGGTTAAGGAATGAGCCCAGTCCATTGTGGACTAGCTGGGGGAGAAGGATTGAGTGTCCCAGAGGATGCTCTTCTTTCCTGGGGAGGGAGGGAGGAGGGTACCATCCTCTGATGCAATACAGCCACCTGAGTGACCACATGTGGCAGTGTAGCTGTAGAGTCAACGAGAGGGTGGCTGACATGAAGGTGTTGTTATGCTTGGCGCATATATGGCCCCTTGCCTTCTGCACATGCAGAGTTCCAAGGACTATTGGCAGAAACAAGAAAAAGGTCATGATCCCCTTAATGACCCCCTGCACATCCGGGGCTGGGCTCTGCCCCTACCCTCTGAGGAACACATTTCCTGACAAAGCAGTATTCTGAGGTATATCCCCCTACCCCTGACCCCACTTGGGGGGGAGGGTAAGCTGTGGCACCATGGAGGAAGGACAGCACCTCAGTGAGGTAAGGGTACCATAGGACCAGGTACCATGGGGCTCTGGTGGGCACTGGGGCCAGAGAAGAGAAAGGGGCAAAAATAGGGGAACAAAAAGCTTAATTTTGCAATAAAATTGGATTTTGGGGAATTATTTTGTGGACAGTGAGCATGAGTGTCTGCTTTTGCTGCTTTCCTTGGTAAGAAAAGAAACATTTGCAAGTTTTGGCTTGACAGCATCTGTCATTATATCTCTTTGTTGTAGTTTACTATTAATTTGTTACAAAGGGAGAACATGCAAACTATGAAAGGTGACACTGGAGACAGGGGGAGTACTCGGTGTCGGTGACTCCGCAGGTTGCACACCTGCCACTGAGACAGTGCTGGGTAAGTTACTTTTTCTATTACTTTCTATTACTTTTAGAAACTTGATCCAGGAAGCGGTGTGCAGTCACTAGCAAGGATGGAGAAGTACTAGAAAAAGTAATACACCTGACAGTTACAGTTGCTTTCTTTTTATACAAAAATACACAAATAATAAATAACACTAACAGATTACATTTATTTGAAAGTAACTAGTAACTAACATATTACTTTCAAATAAATGTCATCAGTTACAGTTATGTATTACTTTTGTATAAAAAGACATAAGTAATTGTATCTGTAAGGTGCATTACTTTTTCCAGTACTTCTCTATCCTTGCTAATGACTGCACAGAGCTTTCTGGTACAAGTTTCTAAAAGTAATAGAAAGTAACTTACCCAACACTGCTCTGAGATGGGAAGATTTGAAGGTTGTGGGTTGTTGCCCCACACCAGAAACTTCGGATAAATTACAATTCTGACACTGTAGTGCAGCATGAGAGGGAGTGCTGCACTCCTGAAGTGATGTCTTCCAGATGAGACATTAAACTGAAATCCCATCTGCCTGTTCTAGTGGTTGTTCAGGTGGACATTAAAGATCTCATGGTACTACTGGAAAACAGCAAAGAAATTTACTGAACAAATTTCCCTCGTTCACTAAAATACCAGCAACAGTTTTTTGTGCATGTGTGTTATTCTAGTAACTGGGTAATGCTTGCTTTCAAGGGTGACCCAGGAGCACTGGATAATCTAAATGACTTGCTCAGGGTCACAAAGTAAAACAGTATGGAAGTGGGAAGCAAATCCAGGCCTGCTGGGTGTACCAAGCTCCTTCACAGACCCTTATTCTAACCTGTAGGCTATTCTGCCAGCTTAACTTGACTCAATATGTTAGATTTTATCTGTACCCCCCCCCCCCATGGACGAGGCTTAAAGTAGGCAGAATTTTTCAGCTCACCTTTCCCAGTCAATAAAACTAAACAAACATGTTTAAATGTATTTCAGAATCCATTTAAATTAATTGACATAATCATATTTTCAAGACCTGGACTTGCCACAAAAACCTAGGATTTTCCATCCCATGTCTTATATTGACATCTGCTGGTACAACATGCCTCTACTACAATACAAAAACTGCCTATTGATCTTAATGCAGCATGGGTACTATTGGGCGTAGACCCTGCTAGAACCCACAGTTCTCTAAGCCCTTGGACATGGCTAATGGGTGAGCTGATCTCTGCCAAAAAAGTGATCCTGAGGCACTGAAAATGAGAAAACCCCTCCCAAACTACAGGAATGGTTGCTTGAGCTCAGGAAAACAGCATGCTTTGAAAGAGTCCATTTCTGGAATCTGGATAAAATGGCTAGTTTTGGGCAATGCCTACCATGTCAGTTCACCGTGTGTAGAATGGCACATGTCATAACCACGCAACAGACAGAGCAGGCAGGAATAACGACAGGGTGCAAAACCCCTAAATGGTCTATGCACAGCTGTGCACCCTGTCTCTGTTCCCTCATAGAAGATAAGTCCTTTACTGAGCAGCTGCCATTGCTTGATAGGATGAGCAACAGGCAGTAATGGAGGCAGTGCGTCTGCAGACTGGGTATCGAATCCCGGTCCTAGATGCATCATTTTTCTTTATTTCACACTTTGTGCTATTTAAGTGTACAACCCCCAAGCTGATTATTTTAGTTGTGGAGGGTTCTGAGGGCAGAGCCCCCCACAAAAAAGAGAGAAATGTTGCTGGCAATATATTGCGCTGTATTGGCAGCATGGCATATTGCTGCGGCATTGTGTTGTGCGACATTATGACCCCGTCCTTGGGCAATATGGGGCAAATATCTAGAACCACAGTATTGTGCTGTAACCGAGAGTGTATCATGTTATATGAGCGAGTATGATCGAGCGTGTCAATGTAAGTGACTCAATTATACCACTCGCACTGAGAGCAAGTGGTAAAAAACATAGATACTGTACATCCTATAGCGTGGGTATAGCAGGGAGCAACACTCACTGCAACAGGGTCTAGGATGTTGTTTGGCCAAGTCCTGCTGAACTGGCCATTTAGTGTAGTGGTGTAAGCCACCACTTACCATGCCAGCAGACTCAGGTTCAGGTGTGGTTCCAGGGGAAATATTGTTTTTCATTTTTAAAAATACAGTAGTTACTTTCCCCTGGGTTGGCCCCCTCCCCCGTGGAGTTAATTAATTTAAGTTTGGAGGGTGTGAGCTTGCCTCCTGCAAAAGGGGCATGGGAGGCATAGCACCCGCATAAAAATACTTACTTTGGTAGTTTTGTAAATTGAACGTAGTGACCATCGCTATTTGTAATGGTCATATCCGTCACCCTTTTGATGGCGGGCTCTTTTTGATTCAGTTTTTGTGACTGGCGGTGTTTCAGACTTGCCATTATCACATAAAACCCCCAGAGATAGCCAGTTCATGATAGGCCACCAATGGAGTACAACTCAGAAGTGTATACAAACCGATACCCCTCTGCACATGCGGGCATGGGCACAAGTTTGGGGTACGCCTATCCGGTGACACATGCAGCAGGCAAGAACTGCAGCACCTACAGTTTAATTTATCCATCTTCATCAGCATATTATCCAGCATCAGTTTTTTTTATGTGGTATCATGATGAATTTGTACCCATTGTTTTATCCTTATCTGTTTTTATGGTATGACTTCCGTATCTCTTAATTTGTTTGCATTGATATTACTAGTTGTTCTCTGCTTTTTTTTTTTCTTGCTATTACCTGAACAATTAATGTTGTAACTCCAAGGGACATGATCCCAGCTAGGAATCACTATGGGAAGGGTTTAGCCCAAGGTTCAATGTGGGGAATAAATCCTCCCACAACCTCTACTTAAGCCCTTCACTAACTCACCTCCCTTGCTTATGGAGTGTTTTTCCCCGGGCTCCCTGAGTGGCTTGTGTGGCTGTGCTGTCTCTGCTGCTTCTCTGTTTTTATTCATCTCCCAGCTTCTGATCCTCCTCCCTTCTCTCCCATTGTTTGCCTTCTGTTGTGTCCTTTGTCTTCTCACTTCTTTTTTCTTCACCAGTGGCAGTTTTGCCGCTCTGCTCCTCTCTTCCGCTCTTCCCCTCCTTCCGTTCCTGGGTTTCTTCATTTTTATTTTCCCATTCCTGTCCTTTGGGGCTTTTCACCCACCTTCCATCCCCTTGTCCTCCAACGCTTGTGAGGATCCCCTGCTCCCCTCTTGCTCAATGCTTCCTGCTTCTCCCCTCTCAATGCATGTCCACTTTCTGCCCATCCCCCATGGGCATCCCATTCTCCTGCTCAACTCCCCCGCTCTGTGGAGTCTCTCCTCGGCTACCATTGAACTGCTTTCCAGCTGGTCAAGAGGAAACATGGGGTGCACCTTCACTTTGCTCCCCAGGTGATAGCACTGCTGCCAGTCACAACCGCAGCACACTCCTGACATCAGGTATGTTCTCTCGCTTGCTCACTCCCTTCCAAATTCTCTCATATTCTACATCCCCTTTCAGTCCCGATCGAGCTAAGTACTGTATCCCAAAAAATCCTCCAACTCCGTTGCAAACAAGGTTTACCTCCTACTTCCAAGCTGGTTCTCTGAACATTGTCGCCTCTCATGCAGACATATTCCTCGGGCTATGTTCAGTACTGTTGACTACAATTCCCACAAATCTACAACTGAAGGACTGTCTCCAGTAACCTTCCTCTACAGGTGGTGCAAAAAGTTCTTCCTGGCATCTTCACTGGTCTCACTCCCGGTCCCCTTAAGCTTGTACATCAGTGCCTGGGACCACTCCGGGTGCCTCCACACCCTCTGATAATTACTTACTTACATCATTACCGTTTGTGCCATCGGCAGCTATTCTCCATCCGGTACTGGTGGTTACTTCAAGTACCTCTTGGTATGAATCTGCCATGGATACAGTGCAGCTGCCTATTTCACACTGTCCCGATACTCTGGGCATTCCATGGGTGGAGTGCTTCCACTGTTGTCCACAGGAGAAGGCAGCCTGTATCCTATTCCTGGTGTCTTTGCTCTCTTGGCTGCCTGTTGTGGTACCCTCCCCTTTCCAGGGCCTTTATGCTGCCTGCCTCAAGCGGTCAGGGGCAAAGGTGGGGATGGGGTGTGGCAGGGGTCTGGGGGTGTATGTCAGGCTTACTTTAGTAGATTTCATTCACATGCTGCCAATCTCATACTGTCCTAGGCCTCTAGTCACATTACTTAATTCAGTCCCTATCCTGGCTGCTCCTGTCTCCCATCACTATTGGGACATTGGCGCTAACCCCTCAGGGCAAAGAAAAGGATGTATCCCAGTGATTCAACTCCACTACCTTCTCCCTTTACTTCCTTTTGCAGTGTACATCCTCCATGTCTCCATTACCAGCCCCCTCATTCTTGCCTGTGTTCAGCTAGTCTCCTTCCTCTAAGCACGCCCTAAGACACTTTCCTTATATGTCATCCCGACTTTGTGTTACCATACCTACTACGCTACCCATATCTCATTGTCAACTACTGCTTCATTATCCTATCCCTATTTACATGTCCTAATTCTCCTTTCTCTCTACAGCAGAGTTTACACTTTAGCCAGCCCATACCAGCAGTATTCCAGACTCCATCCCCAATCCACACCACCTGAGGTGCTGAGCGAAGGTAGGCTTCCCTTCTGCTGAGGATGGGATTCCGTTACATTCACTACCTCATACTACTTACCAGCTTGACATTCTCTGTCCCTAATTCTACTGGCCAACATTGAGAGAAGGTTAGCTTGCCCCGACTACCTGGGATGGGAGTCATGTCTATAAGCTACTGAGTCTTAATACGCTTCTCTACCTCATGCCAGCTGTCGCTTCCCTTCAGGAGCAGTACTCCTTCACCATGCACCCTCCTCATCCTACCTATGTCTAGCTGCCTCAAGTCAGGATCATCCCACTTCAGCCATCACTGATGGGTGTCTGGACCTCCATTCCACAGCTTCTACTTTACGTATTCTCAGTCTGCTACCCAGAAGTTGCTTCCCTTCAGGAACACAACTTTGCCTGACTTACCTTTGATGTCCTACATGGTCTGTAGCCTCTATTTACAGTCCTATTGCACTGCCTCTCATGGCTGAGAGCCTGACTCTTCATTCGCCTGTTTCCCCTTTTGCATCCAATACATCATGTAGGTTGACGCTTCCCTTCAGGAATGGAACTTCCATGCCCAGTGTGCCCTCATCATTTTACCTATGCCTGACTGACTCCAGTCACCATCTTCTCACCTCAGCAGTTTCCAGCAGGTGTCTGAGTCTATGTTCTATTGCTGCACTTCCCAGTTCTCAGCCTGGTACCTGGATGCTGCTTCCCTTCAGAAACTTGACTTTGCCTGACCTACCTTTTACATCATACTTAGTCTGCAGCCACAATTCATGGTTCTGTCCCACTAACTTCCATGACCAGGAGCCAGAAACCGTCTTCGACTTTTTCCATTGTCTGTGTCTTATTCCTGATTCTGGTTGCTGCTTCCCTTCGGGAATGGAACTTCTTTTAAGATGTACCCTCATAGTCCCCCCTCTCTCCTAGCTGCATCCAGACAGGATCATCTTGCCTCGATTGTTAGATGTACACCTGAGCATCCATTCCATGGCTTCATCTGTGTCCATTCTCGTCCTGCTATTGGATGCCACAATCCTTCTGGAACTGGACTTCCTCCTGCTCATAGTCTCCATTCTTCCTCTCCTGCAGCCTTCCCTCAAGTTTCATCACCCTGGAAGCTTATTTCTACAATCAACTGTTTGATCTTACTAGCTGTCCATCGGACCATCGCTTGCCACTCCCTCCTGGGCTTGAGCATGTCCCAAATGTGCCTTCACCCTCAACCATTATCTGGAGCATCATGCCCATCATCTCACCTCACTTATGTTTAAGAGCCTGTGCATGCACCCACAGGTCCCTCCTTCTGCACATTCCATATCCTGCCTGATTACCTCATCCCTCCAGGCTCAAGACCACTTTACTCCGATTAACATTCGGCCTTTCTCACCACTCACCATCCTGCTCATTCATGGACATTCATCCTTGATCCCATTGGTCTCCTGTCCCTTACTATTTGGATCTTGCCAGCTGGTCCAGTATCTATCTCAATCCAGTTTGACTGCCTCTGGGATTTCTTTGCTACAAGTCACCCCTTCTAGTGGCTGTATGAGTTCATATTTCTTTCAGATATGGAAACTCCATCCTTCTTTGGTTCAGCACTTTTTATCCTCTCCATTTGTCAAATACAGCCTTCATCAGACGTAGGACTGAAGTACCTCAACCCTCTTGCTCTTTGTGCATAGCTTCACCCATTGGCCTTCCATGGATCATCTTCTAGTGACTTGCTACAGCCTTCCACATTCTGCTGCCATTCGTTGTGAAGATGACCCAGTCCTGCTCCTTCCTGCACTGTATGTTCTCCGACTTCTCCTAGCCCAACACCTCCCTGGATCAGTCCTTTAGACCATCAGGATTCGTTCTGGACTTTCATTTCTATTTCAGATAGCAGCTTTTATATCTCTGCCCTGCAGTCTTGGGGCTTCATCCTGTTTGTTGTCACTCTCTTGAGCATCCTACCATATCTGGCCTGTATTCCTACCCAGTCAGCTACTTCTCCAGCGTATCCATCGTATACTCCTACTCTGGCCATCCTAACAGCTCCCATCCGCTACTCATTGGATCATTGTACATTTCACTTGAGGAATCCACTTCTAACACACATCCCTTGGATAAACATGACTCATAAACACTTACGTTATCATACTGCTCCATTAGCTCCCCTCATTCATTTCAGAATCTCATTCGACTGGACACTAGAAAGATTCCCATCTCTCTCTATTGGATACTCTCTACCAATCTTGCCTATTCAGTCTCTGTGGGATTCCCTGTCTACCATGCCTCACAGACTATCTTTCTGCATGGAAAGGACTTTGATTATTCTGTCATACTCCAAAGTAATCTCCATGATCATGATCATGGGGTCTTCTACAGACATAAGAAATCCCTCACTCCAGAAGCATTTCCAAATCTCAGTCTCCAGCTCAACACTGCAATGTAATGCCACTGACACTGCACTCAACAGGGTCCAAATTGCATTAAATAAGGCATGCTGCCTGACCCTGTGCACAGACCATTACACTTACACTTGCACCCTATATGAGAGCACTAACTGGCTTAACCTAAAAGACAGGCTCAATTACCAAACCTGTCTACTGGGTAAAAAGGCACTCCTAGGAAAAACACCACCCTGCACAGAAAACCTGCTCAAGGCTTCTCTCTCATCCCACATCACCAGAGGGAGGAAGAATGGAGCACTGTCCATCCCATTCCAGCGAACCTCACTTGGGCAGCGCACTTTCTCCTACCGAGCCCTCCCTCTGGCTAAATGAACTCCTGCAGAAACTACAAACACACAGCCTGCCACAGTTCAAAACTGGCCTCAAACAGCACCTACAGTCTAGCTCACAATGCACATGTTCCTCAGGCCAAACCTAAAAGACTAACCCAGACCCACTGTTAAACCTAGCACTGACACCAAGAAAACTTTCCCTCATCCTAGCCTAGCCAAGAGCACTAGTAAGCTACTAATCCTCCTTTCAGGTTCTGTGTACAGCCCCCAATGCCCCTCCCTCCTTTTCAACCACAGTCTATCAATAGACCTCTTGAGGTCTCTAGGGCTGAGCCACCCCTAGAATTTTCCAAGACATAACCTAAATCCTCTTACGATAGATTTATTTTCCACTACTTGCCAATAAATCTCATATGCTACTCTTTAACTGCCTAATGTGCTGAATCCTGTAATAATTGTATTTGTTCTGAAATCTGTAACTACTGTATTGGTGTCTTGTATTATTTGTTCTCCCTGACATGGAACCTTTGTAAAAGAGCTCACACTCAAAGGTCTTCTGATATTCATAAATAAATAAAATAAATGATCGCTACTTCAGATACCAGGATTCACAAGATACCTCATGCCACCTCGGGCATTTTCCAGTCACCTTCTGCAACCTCTCCTACCATCACAGACTTTGATGACTCTATTTATTAATTGACTCCTACTTTCTCTATGGACATTGCTTGCCCTATGGTCTTCCAGCTGCCTTCCAGAATATTCATAGCTGGATCTCTGGTGCCTAGCTACTTACTAACATCAAGCTATCCGAACTTCTGTCATCTTGGCTCCTGGACATCACCATTCCTCATGCAATCATCTACATTTCCTCATCTATTACCTTCAATTGAGTTAGCCACCCTTCCTGCAGATCCTACAGCAATCCTTCACGAATTATCTCCATTGATTGATCCTGTAAAGACTATTACAGAGAACAGGTTTCTCCAAATTTCTATCTGGAAATAGGCAACAATTACAATAAATTCACTGTCCCAGTCTTGCCTCTCGACTGGTTTTAATCAGCTGTAGGACTAAGCTCCTCTGGCACCCACACTACTAGACTTCACAACTAATCCAGCCTACAGACTCTTCCATATATCTGCCTCTGAGCTGCTGTCAAGTATTTCTGCATTGAATATCTGGTAAACCTAACCAACTATAAGCCACCATTTACTCCAGCTAGCATACTAGCAGAGTATTTACAAGTGCAGTTATAATATCATGCCCAAATAAGCCATCCAATTCCTTATACCAAACTACCAATCATTCTCTTTCTATATGTTTGGTCACTATCTAGCCTGCATCTGCAAATCTTCCTCCATTCACTTACTAATCACTTATGGTACTACTTCCATCAGGTACTCAAAGACTCTCTTCTACTCATTTTCTATTTCATGGATGCTGCCTTAGCAACTCATCGCTCACTACTAAATTCCTTGCCTCCAGGCTTTACCTTGAAAGTCGAACCTTACATAAGCTGGATCATTTACCTATGACCTCTCACATCATAGCATGTCCCGTTCACTGCCTAGTAAGTTATCTATCAATCCATGCTCCTTCTGCTTATTATGCCCAAGCAATCCCTTGGGACACTTATACTTCATTATCTTGGAAACCTGGACTTCTTTGCCCTTCTTCAACTGGATCTGCTTCACACTTAGGATCCTACCATTCCTTCAGAAAAGACCTACTCTTCAACTTCAGGATCATCATTAATCTGCATTGTCCAGAGATTGAGGAAGGCCATCTCTCAAAGAAGCTCACCTTCCTTAAATTAGATATGGTTACTAGAACCCAGATCCTTCTCCTTTTAGTATGCCCAGAAGATGGACAGACCTATGGCCATGAGTCCTCAGAGGTTTCCCCCCGCCTGGGTGTTTTTCCGCTCTTGAGTGCCAGGAGTCATACTCTCCATGAGTTGGAGGAGGTATCTTTTTGGGCCTTCTATTCCCCACAAATTCCTACCTACTACTCAAGGGTGGGAATAGAGTAAAGCCACAAAAAGAACTACACGTTACACAAGCACTATATACCCCATTGCTAGTCCACAAACATTGAATGTAATGTGCTGTGTGTCTCCTTTGCTTACCAATAAACTTTAATTATAAATATATACACACATATAGTTATACACACACATATATATAAGGGATATACAATGGTGAGCTGTCAGATAAATGATTTATCTACACAAGTGCTGCTTGCCCTCTGGTAACCTCACAAGTGGCGTAAGCCACGAGTGCGGTGTCTGAGGTCAAACAGCACAAGTGTAGATAAATAATTTATCTGACAGCTCACCACTGTATATTTCATTTATGCAATAGGGATGCTTTCTATCAGTGCAGGAACATTTGGTTTTGACTGTTTATCTTTATTTTAAGAAGAAGAAGAATCTGCATTTATATAGCGCTTTTCTTACATCCAAAGCGCTTTACAAGCAATGCTAGACTGGTAGTGAAGTGACTGAATGTGTGGTGGCAGCCATATCGCACATCATCACCCACACACACCCTGGATAATTGCATGAACCGGCTTATGGGAAGGGGAATGTTGGCCAGGACACTGGGAATGTTCCCTACTCTTTGCGAAGAGTGCCCTAGGTCCTTTTACTTCCACCTGGACATCCACCAGGACAACACCAGGATGGGTAGAAGGGACCTCGGTTTAATGTCTCATCCGAAGGATGGCACACCCCAGCAGTATAGCACCCCCCAATACTGCACTCGGATGCCAGCGATTTTTTTTAGGTGCAAGTCCAATCCCGGTGTGGAGGCGGATGTGCTACCAACTGAGCCACGCTGACACCTATATGATAATTAATGATAATTTCTGGGAGTTTTGGTTAACTTTCCAAGAATATGTCTGCCTAGTATAGTGGTTGCTATTAAATGAAACACCACTCATTTTGTACAAAACTTCTTGTTGAACAAATGTCATGCTCACAGTACTTTGCTACCTTTTTCATTTTAAAGTTATTCACATTTGTTTGTCAAAAAAGGGAAAAGAAAATTTAATTTTGTGCTGTTTTGTGCTAATTATAAAAAAAAACTAAATGGTATCTATAAATGAAACACCACTCATTTTGTAGATATTTTTGTGCTGAACATTTTTTGTGCTCACAGTACTATGCTATCATTTTTTGTTTTAAATTTATTCACACTTGTTTGTCAAAAAAGTGAACAAAAATGCAATTTTCTTCTGTTTTTTTGCTAATTGTGAAAAATCTATAAGGTATCTATAAATGAAACACCATTCATTTTGTAGATAATTTTGTGCTGAACAATTTTTGTGCTCATAGTACCATGCTATCTTTTTTTGTTTTAAAGTTATTCCCATTCGAACATGGTTAGTACTGCTTCTGAGGACAAACATTCTGAATGAATTCCAAAGAGATTTGTGACATAGTAACTGTGTGGATAAATGGTCACTGTATGTATAAATTTAATTATACATGCAGTGACTCAGATAAGCAAGCAATAAGACACGAGGGGGTGTGCATTAGATATTTCTAACGCATGGTCAGGGGTATAATAAGGCACGAGGCTACAGGCCGAGTATTTTTAGCCCGTGACCGTGCGTTAGAAATGTCTAATGCACACCCCCGGAGTGTCTTATTGCACTTATAACCTGTATTTGTCATAACTGTGACAATCAAAATTCAGAGGTTTAAATAGAGAATAATGGATGGGGAAGGGGTTTGATATGAGAATTTAATGCACACCCAAGTTGTGGGATGCTACATAAACCCCAAGGGCGCAGCCCGAGGGGTTTATCAAAGCATCCCACACCGAGGGTGTGCATTAAATTCTCATATGAAACACCCTCCCCATCTTTTATTTTTTATAGTAGCAGACCAGCAATTTTTCTCCAGCACTTTGTGAGACTGTTTGGCCCCACCCACATACAGAATGTTGGCCAATGAGGCAGCAGCATAGTTTGACTGGCATGGCTCATGAATGTCGTAACAACCAGCTGGTTGTTATGGAAAATATCAACCTGGTCAGTACATTGAGAGAAATTGCTGACCAGTTATTATTATAGAATAAAGTTATATGTTGTGTGAATTTTTAGATAAAATAGTCCTTCTGCCTGTAATGCTGCATTTGCATAGTATAGTTTCTATACAACAAGCATTAAAAAAAAAACACTGAAAATGTTCAAAAATGTACTGGCAATTATGGGGTTACTGGAGAATCACATTTGTGAGTCGTAAGCCCTTGGTGAATAACCGAGCAAGCAGCTGACAGACTCTAGGAAACTGTGGCTCTGCAGACAGGAGAAAACATCAATTCCTGGTACAGAACATAAAACAGGAGGATTCATGTTCTACTGCTGTGTGTTTAACAGAGAAACAATCTCTGGTTATAAGGTACAGTCGTCTGCCAGACATGATTTGTGTAATTGGGATCAGGGGAAAGAAATGGTGTAAGCGAGTCGGCAGGAAGGTATGCTGGCAAAGAATGAGCAGCAGATCGAGTGAGCGGACAGGCGGGCTGGCGGGAGAAATCCACAAGCACAGTGATTTTAAAATGTTGAGGAGAACCGAAGGAAGTTAGTATATTCAGCGGCTGAGAAATTATTGTGTAGGATTCAGAGTGCTACTTACTGTTTTTCTGCTTGGTGTCAGAAATGTGAGGTCCCTGTTGAAACTGAAGGGGGTTGTGGAGATCTGAAAGAGATGAAGGGGCACAGACGAGTCAACGGACGTACGGAGTCCCGCCACTAGTGGGAGGGGCGGGGGCTGGCAAGCGATCGCAACTTTGCTGAGATGTATGTAATATGAGAGAAAGGAAAGTTAAAAAAATGGAGTTTTAACAACTTTCACACTAAAAGAAGTGTGCCAGAGAGCAATTGAGGTTTTGTCTTTATTAGGACCACAAGAGAAACTCGTTGAATGGGAGGCGAGCAGTGAGCTAGTGTGTGAGCAGGCAGCAGCTGTGAGCATTTGATCGAGAAGCGGGAGGGTGCTAAATTAAATCTGATCACTAATGTGGGTGAAAATACAAAACATTGTTGGCCATAAGTGTGTTCTGCTGGAAAACAGGGCACTGTGGAAGTATTTTTGACAATTTTGTGGGATTTACTCAGTTTAAAAAAGCAAAGAAAATGGCGGTCATTAAGATTCTTAACATTTGTTAACATTCTAAATGCTCATTTGTATGTGATTTTTGGGCTGCTTTCAGATTGTCTATACTTGTTTTTAGCTGTGCATTAGACGGATCTAATGCACAGGTACTATCAATCAGCATGCTGGATTTTCTTTCCCATTTATAAATGGGTTTGTTTAACTTCATATATGGCCACCCATTGCATATATATATATATATATATATATACAACACACACACACACTATAGTGGCACAGTAGTGCCACTATAGTTAAGGTTAAGTACGCCATTTATGGTTAAATCTGAAATTTGGCAGCTTAATAACTTTGCCACTGTAGGACAGGTTTGCCTGAAATTTGGAATGCTCAGTCTGGTACCATAGATCTCTGGATCTGCCAAGTTTCTTTACAGTCGGATGCACAGTTTCAGAGCTACATAGCGCCAAAAAAACACACAAATTACATGTTTTGCTCATGCCTACTGCCCTCATGGTTTGCATGACCAGTCCAAAACATTCAGGGAACATGCAGCCAGGTTCCCTGATGTGTCCTTCAAAGAGTTCATGAAAAAATATTAAACAGTTCAAAAGTTATTCAAAAAACAAGTTTCCAATTATACTCAATGGGAAAAGTTAACAAAATATGCGAAAGTGTCGCAAATGCACTTTTTACTTTCACAAATGACCCTTGCAGTGTCACAAATCATCCATCTTGTTTTCAGTCAGTGGTCACAGAAATGCTTGGCATTTAAATTTGGGACCCTCTAGAGACACAATTCTTATTGTGTTTACCTAGTCGAGCCCTGAGGATGCTAGCCATGTCTTTTTTGGGGGGTAAACCACCCCAGAAATAAGTTTTTTACATTTTTTTAAAAAGTAGTGACACAAAGTACTTTTGCACATGCGACACTTTCATGATTTTTTTTGAGAAATGTTGTGATTTGCAAAAGTAATTTGCCACACTATGCCCAAAACAATAGGAAATCTTTGCCACCCATCTGCAAAAGAATGTTTTGGTCTTTTGGGCTGAAATTTGGAGTGAAGAAAGTCAAGATCCCACAGATGGGCCTTTTGGTAGTTTGGTGACAAAATATTAGAGGGCTGCAAAGTTACAGCACTCTGAAGTTGATGATTTTTCCTATAAGCTAACATTACTGCGTCCACAGCCTTTAGGACCTGTATCTCAAGCGGTTTGAGATACGGACTTTTAAATCAGAAGAGCAGCAACTCACTTCTAGGGGGCTAAGTACAAAAACTGGCCTGGAAAGTCATAAATAATATGAGATTTAAAATTTTTTTTTACGTCTTACGGTTCCTGAGATATAAGGAATTTAGTATTCCAAGTGCTCATTTTCTGCTCCGAGAGCCATTATTTTGCATACATTCTTTGTATTCACTGTGC
Source organism: Neoceratodus forsteri (assembly GCA_016271365.2). NCBI lineage: Eukaryota > Metazoa > Chordata > Ceratodontiformes > Ceratodontidae > Neoceratodus > Neoceratodus forsteri. The sequence continues at coordinate 176,777,067 of JADMNL010000026.1, read as the reverse complement.
TTCTGAATGCACCTTTTTGGGAAAAAAAGGATGTGCATTTGCATTACTGTCACCATTAGCATTTCCGCTTGCATTTCCATTACCATTTGCGTTAGCATTTCCGTTTATGTCACCGTGTGCATTACCCTTTGTGTTTGTGCTTGCATTTGCATTACTGTTACCATTTGCATTTTTGTTACTGTGTTTGTTTGCATTTACTTTTGCGTCATCATGTGCATTACCATTGTATTTGCATACGCGCTTGCATTTGCATTTCTGTTTGTGTTACTGTTTCCTTTGGCATCATCGTTGGTGTTACCATAACCATTTGCATTTCCAATTGCATTACCATTACTGTTTGCGTGTTTGTTACAGTTTGCATTTCCGTTGGCCTCCGCGTTTGCATTTTCAGTAGTGTTTCTCTTGTAAAGTGCATTACTGTTTCCTTCTGCATCGCCGCTGCCGTTACTGTTTGCGTTTCTGTTTGCGTTTCTTTACCATTTGCATTTTCGTTACCGTTTTTGTTACTGTTTGTGATTCTGTTGCCGTTAACATTTGCATTACCATTTTTGATTGATTTACATTTGCACTTGCATTTCTCTTACCGTTTGCGTTATTGTTTCCATTTGCATCACCATGTGTGTTACCGTTTGTGCTTGTGTTTGCGTTACTGTTACTATTTTCTTTTACCTCACTGTTGCCATCACTGTTTGCATTAACGTTACTGTTTGTCATTTTGCGCTTGCTCAGTGCAGTGCAAAGCATTATGTTCTTGCTATTTTTCTGCACTATCTTCCATGATGAATAGTGCAGCCAGTGTGTAGTTGATTGATCTGAAACTTGCCATGTAAAAAGACCTTTGTTCAAGCAACACGCCAGTTTTTGTTTGGTGAAAAATGTTGTTCCATTCCAGAGTTATTCCCATTTGAAGTTGGCCCCCCTCATGGTTACAGATTTTTTGGCTGCCAGGTCAGCCATTTTAGCACATTTTCAGCTGTGATTTCCACCATTTTGTGGTGAAGACTTCTTTAAGGTGCAGAAATGTAAAAATTGAATATCTCTGGGACGGTTTGGTCTTTTCACATAAAATTTGGAGGGTGTTGAGTGGATGTCCTGGGAATGTGAATAATGCTGTTTACATGTTGGAAAATAATTTGCTGTGGAGATACTGTGTGACACAGTTAATGTTTTGCACATAACATTCTGCATGGTGCTACTGGCTTGAAATTATAGCACAGGTAGCCCTAGTGGTACGGAGGTGCCTTGCAGTGGTTTGGTGTGTAAAACATTAACAGGTGCAGAATTATGCCACTCCGACAAATGAAAATGTGGTTCATTACACTTCAATAACTTCTGAACCAGAATGTACAAAGATTTATAATACATCTTTAACTGTGATAATTTTTGGTTTGCTGGCACTTACGGTTGCTGAATTGTTCATGTTACGTTGTTTGCTCATGGTGCTGTGCGACTGTTGAATGGATGTACACACAATTCTGGACACACGTTGTGCTATGGTACATGTCTTCTTTTAACAATTTTTGGTTTCATTGGATATATAGGTCTTGTGTAGCAAAGTGGCAAAAATGTGCTTTTCGGCACTCCTGCGCAGTTTTCCCAGCGTGGCGCTGTGCAACTGTTGAACAGATTCAGATCACATTTGTTACACATTGTGGTATGGTACATGTCTTCATTTACCAATTTTCATTTCAGTCAGTCATGCAGTTTTTGCACAGCAAAGTCACAAAAATTCACATAGTGGAAGCGCGGGGCCCTTTTGGGCTATTAATTTCCCCACCACCACATTCCATTCACTATTTATAGTGCACATTCTCAAAAGAAGGAAATTCATGGCAAAAACTCTGTTTAATGCATTAGTTAGGGTTGTTCCACAGTGACAAAAGTGGGGAAATTCAGTGTTAGGGTTTACCTTTCTTCGCCCACCCCAACAGGCATCGGGGTGTGCATTGGGTTGTCAGTCTAACTCTCATCCCATTCTCCTATACTGCACCACCTCAGCTTATTTACACATAGAATGGGGTGAGAATTAGGGCGGACCCCAATGCATACCCCAATGCCTGTTGGTGGGGGCAGAGTGGGCGAGGGGTGCAAGGGGTGGCAACCCTAACACAGAATTTCCTCACTTTTGTCACTGTGGAACAACCCTAACTAATGCATTAAACAGATTTTTTTGCCATGAAAAAATATATATGTATATATATCATAGTGGTGTAGTAGCGCCCCTATAGTTAGAGTTGAGTAGCATGTTTAATGCTAAACCTCACATTTTGCACTTTAATAACTTTGCAACTGGTCAATGGATTTGCTCGAACTTTGGTATGCACTCTCCCATGGGGAAGATCTCTTGATTTGGCAAGTTTTGTTCCAGTAGGATATGAAGATTCTGAGATCCAGACAGTGCAAAAAGTCATAAAGTTTACACTTTATTTTCAGTTTTTTTCCTCATCGCCCTGTGTCCAGACAGTGTGGAATTTTTGTGTGATTTTTTTATGGTAGCACCAGCTTGGGTAATAGAACAGGCATGCTTACTTTTGTGTAAAAATATTAATCTATTGCAAAGTTATGTTTTTCACTTCCCATTGTTTTTAATGGGAAGATCACATTTCAGGATAGGGGGAGAAAAATCGAGTAAGGATTTGTTCTCACGAAAAAGATTCACTCTCACAATACCCATTCCTTTATCTTGAGAACTAAATCCTTTTTGGTGAGAAAAAAACAACTTTTTTGCTAGCCACCATCTTGTTTCATTTTTTCATAATTTTTTTTTTCAAAAGCCACAAAAATGACATCCTGGAGAGAGACCACCACACCTAGCTGGCTCATGGGGACCCAGGTAGGTGCAATCTGCACTTCAAAGTTAGAAATGTGGGCAGGCCCAGTGGCACTGAGGGCTGAGGTGCTGGAAGCTTTACCTCATGCTACGCTGCTGACCCGGGTTCAGGAGTGACCTCGGGTCACTGGGGTGCCAGCACATGGAGGGAAGGGTGGGAGCATGATTGAGCAGTGACTATCCTTTCCTAGGAAGGTGGGGTCACCTGCTTATAGTCCAGCTATCCCCCGGATGGAAATCCGGTGATAGGTGCAGGCAGTAACGGAGCGACCAGTAGGGTGGGGCATCTGGTAAGGCATGTGTACACATCCCTTCACATGTGTGAGTCAAGTCAGGGATGCGCAGGAGTGGGACTGAGGAGAAAACTGACAAAATTACTTACGGGAAGAAAAACACGCCAAAGTTAGAAAGATGCCCCTAAAATTTTTTTTTTTTAATTATGAATTATTTTTCGTGACCGCGATACGAAAAAAGAATCCTTTTTCATATAATGAGTCATGCGAAGGATCCTTTTTCATCATTCAAGAACCCTTGCATCTCCCTTCCATTACTCTCCCCAGTACTCTCATTTTTTTCCCTGGTGTCTAATGTCCCCTGTCCTCCAGTACCCCTGCTCAGTTATTTGCCTGGTATCTAGTGGCATCCTCCACCTGCCGATCCCCATCTCCATTATTTAATATATTTTTCCTAGTGTCTAGTGGCACCCCACACTCCCTGATCAATGTCCCTTCCCATACTTCTCAACTCTCCCTGATTATGAGGGACGTCCTCATTTTACCCCTCAAAATGCCTCTGTTCCTAATGGGAAAGGTGCTGCACATGCAGAGAACATACTGTAAATGCAGATTTTGAAGCAGAAATTCAGAATATTCTAAGGTACCAAATCAAAAATAAACTTTGTAAACATAAACACCATGTTTTCCACAGTATTCTGAGCTTTTAACTGCAGGTTAAGGATGTGTCCATCATTGTGAGGATCAGTATTCATCATTGTCCCTCATTTTGATTGTTAGTGTCTCTAATTTCAGTGACAGAAGGTTGAGAGGAATGTCCCCATCCCATATATTACCTGGTGTCTAGTGACACCCCATCCTCCAATTGCCATCCCCTACTTCCTTGTTTATTGTTTTTTTATTATCCAATACTGGGATGCCTCCTTCTTAGATGATATAAAGATGATAGCAGGTCAGCAGGGTAAGGCATACAAGTAAGCAATAAGACAGGACAGGGTGTCTGCTAGACACTTTAACACATGGCTAGGAGGCATAGTGAGGCACGAGGCCACCGATCAAGTGTGTCCAGCCTCCTAGCCGTGTGTTAAAGTGTCTAACACATAGACCCTGGAGTGGCTTATTGCACTTATGAAATGGCTATCAAAATACAGATGTATATGATAGCTAAAGTGTATAGTATTTAAAAGTGAAAAAGTTTAACGTTTGTCTTGATTATTAATAAAATAGTTCCTCCACCTACTGTTTTTGTTTGAGTTAAGGAATTTTGTCCTACAAAGGCTTCTGTAGTTACATCTGGTTGTCATGGCAGTATTCACCCTCCCACCCCCACACACACAAGAAAAGAAGCAGATTCTGTAGCTAACCCCCCTCATGCAAGCTGTCTCTATGTCTGGCTCTCCGATGAAGCGAGCAAAGATGAACAGCTTATTGGAACAGCTGAAGCAGTACACCATGGTAGTAGTCAACACGGTTGATTTCAATGGTGAAAGGCATGCTATGCTTACTGCTGTTGTGCTTCTGTGTGCCGTGGTAAACCTGCATTTGTTTCCCTGACGTACTGTGTGAGTCTGGTGACATTTAGCATGACAGTGAAGCTGTCTGTTATGATGGCACTAGAGTACCATGTTCAGGAGCACATAGCGGGTATGAGTTCTGTGTGTGGATCTATTTCTGTACGGGTGAACAAGCAGTATGTAATGTGTTTCCCCTACTATTTGGAGAGCGAGCGAGCTAGTGGGCTGGGAGAGAGATCGCTTTTCGATTCGGATGGAGAGAGAGCGAGCGGGCTGGGAGACAGGTCACGGCACTTTATTGTTTTTCTGCTGCTTGGTATCTGTCAGCCAGGAACAGGGGGAGGGTTCAAGTGCCATCTGTGTCGCGTGGTAATTACACAGCAGTGTTGTGTTGAGCGGGCAGGTTACGAGACGATTGTGATTGTGGTAGTTGCTTCTTAAAAAAAATCATGCAGGTTGTGCATTTACTTCAATATGTGCGAGTTAGTTTCATAGTAAGAGTGGCATTACTTGTGGCACAAAACAAGATGGCAGCTATTTGATTTTTTAACATTCTTTGTGGGCAGCATCAACCATATCAATGCCCAGTGGGTATTGCCTGGTCTTATTCCTGTGTTGTTAGACACTTTAGCACACAGTCAGTGGCCAATGAGAATGCTTGAATTTCAATGCCCATTTCCTAAGGAGAGATTGAGGGCACCGAACATGTACTCCCTGGAAGACAGGACAGTGAGAGAGAGGGGGCATGATTGGGATCTTCAAGTACTTGAAAGGAATAAATAAGGTTGATAAGGAGAGTCTCTTTAAGCTGAGTGGCAACCATAACATGAGGGGGCACAGTCTTAAACTGGAGGGTGAGAGGTTTAGGAGGGAGGGAGGTCAGGAAGCACTTCTTCACAGAGATGGTGGTGCACACTTGGAATGCACTGCCAGAAGAGGTCATCTCATTGAAGACAGTGGGAAGCTTTAAGAGAGGCTGGGATAGGCATAGGGGGAAGGTAAGGATCATGGGTAGAGAGGATGGGAGGAGTGTGGAGGGTTGACAGGGACATTAGCTCAAGCTGTGGACCCTGCAATATGGGCAGACTTGATAGACCAAATGGCTTTCTTCTGCTGGCTTCTTCATATGTTCATATGCCCACCCCCATGTCATATGCCCCCCACTGCCCCTTATTTTATTTATTAGCTGACATCAGGGGGCCCAGTCCCTGTCTCGGTATGTAGAGTCCCCCCCAGTAGTGTGGGACACTGGGAAGCTTACCCCCAGTGTCCCAAAATATTTCTTTATTTAATCCTTGAAAAGAAAACAGTTCTCCAATATCTTTTTATTATTTTAGACCTGAAAAAAAGAAAACCATCCCTCGACATCCCCTCTGTCTCCCTCCCTCATCCAGACCTTCCTACTAAGTACCACCACCCCACACACACCCTTACCCTATACTTACCACAGGAGGTCATTGGCTGTCATCCTCCATGGACTGGTACATGTCTGCACTCTTCAAAGCCGAACCATGAACTGAGGAATCAAGGTAAGTGCTGTATTATGTATTTCAATGGCGTTTTTAACTTATATTCATAACTTTGCCATTTTGTGGATTTTTTTCACCAAATTTTCAAAATAGCCTTTTTGGGACCCCACCTCATGAACACTGTCATTTCATTAATCAAGACCAGAATGTGATTTTGTGGTCACTGCCTGAAATCACCTTTCAGGACTCAACAGTGTTCATGAGGTGGGGTCTGAAAAAGGCCATGTTAAATATGGTGATAAAATTACTAAAAATGGTTGAGTTACGAGCATTCATTGGAATTTTTCTACTCACACGTAGAACTTTGGTAATTTTCAATATTTTGTGTTCAAATTTTCAACATAGCCATTTTTATATACCACCTCATGAACAGTACAGCTGTCATTTTTTACATCCTGTCCAAAACTTGTTTTTGCACCTGTGGCACGGAATGGTGTATTGGCACAGATTTCTAAATTTTTACCTACAGTGTTTATGAGATAGGATCTTAAGAAGACTATGTTGAAAATTTGGGGGTAAAAATATGAAAAAATGACAAAGTTATGAACATTTGTTGCAATTTTGCTATGCCCACATGTAACTTTTTAAAATTTTAAATATGTTGACCCCCCGATTTTCTACATACTGTAGCCTTTTTATTACCAAACCTCATGTATGTCACAACTGTCATTTTTCAGATCCTGCCCAAAATGTGTTTTCACACCTGTGGCACAGAATGGCATTGCAGTTGTGCAGAATTATGTTTTGGCTGCAATTTTAAAATTTTCTGTAATGGGTATATAAGCTGGGAAAATAAGAAGGCTATGCTAACAGTTTGGTCACTGTTGTCCTATAAATGGAAGCAAAGAGCCGGGAGGACCCTGTGCTTCCACAGCAACATATCGATGTATATATGTATGTATGTATGTATCTATCTATCTATCTATCTATCTATCTATCTATCTATCTATGTAATAGATAGCCCACTCTTAGTTGTGCGTTTGTGCTCTGATATATGCATGCCTCGGTGTGCATCAACCACCTAAGGCATGCGTATATCAGAGCGTGACTGCACACCGTAGAGTGGGTTATCTATCTTATAAAATGGCAACATTTTTTGAGGAGGTAAAGTGCAGGTGTAGTCACGCTCTGTTATATGCATGGTCATCTGATGTGTTTCAGCCAACCAGAGGATTCCTTTAGTCTTATCCATTTTATATAAATATATATATATGTATCTACAGAGGGAAGGGAGTGCAGGGTCCTTGGATCCTGCACTCCTACAGTAAAATAAGGATACTATTATACTACCTCAGAAAATAAGGAAATAAGTTGCAAAAAACCTTGTTAATGCTCCAGTTAGGGTCAAAGTGCCAAATATTGGGAAATGAGGTGTTAGGGTTTCCCTAACACCCTACCCTCCAAAACCAGGCAGGCGAACACGTGTGGTGTGTGTCTTGGGCTTCTCAAGCCTAATGCTCACCCCATTCCATCTGTAAATAAGGTCAGATGTGTAGACTTTATGAGGATGGGGTGAGCGTTAGGCTTGAGAAGACCAAGGCTAACCCCACACCTACTCTCCCGCCTGGTTTGGTAGGGTGTGGTGCTAAGGAAACTCCAACACCTAATTTCCCAACTTTTGTCACTTTGACCCAAACTGGAGTAATAATTAAGTTTTTTGAAACTTATCTATCTATCTGTCTGTCTGTCTGTCTAGCTATCTATCCATCTATCTATCTGTGTATACTGTGGAACTCCTCGCACAAGTTATATTTAGTGGTGCCAATCATCTGCAATCACGCAAATTTTATTTCACACTCTGCAGTTAGCTCCTAATTTATGCCCATTGAAGATATGAAATTTTGACCAATTATCCTCATTTTATTGGTGCACAATTATCACTTCAGCAAATATAGCCATAATAATTTTTCATAAAATATAACGCATTCTACAGTATACTGATACCCCACTAGACCACTTTGCTCTGGCCTAGCATGTGACAATGCTGGGGCGTCATGCTAGCAGCTTCTGGCCAGACTTTGCTGTAAGCTGCTGTAAAGCAGGTCCAAATGGAACAATCTTGTCGAAGATTATAAAATCAGGTGCTGTTGTGCCATTTGACCTGGGCACACCTGCAGCATCACAAGGGTTTGACACAGGGCTTGACAATGGCCTACTGTCAATGTTTGAAAATCCGGCTCAAAGTATCTTCATCACACAATTTGAACTAACCAGATATGTTAGATACTGTTGCCAAACACTAGTAAAATTTTTTTTTTGCCTAGACCTTATGGTATAAAGATCCACTCACCAATTCATGCCGTTTTATTTAGTAGTTTATTTTTGTAAAAAGAAGACAACGAATGATCCATGGACAGAACAGCATTTTGTGACACAGGTAATTTATTCTGGGAACAATGCTCACTGGAAATAATTGTAAAAAATAAATTTTTCTTAGTACAAATTTATTTTACAGTAACATTGTATGCATTTATTTGGGTATTTAGTTACTTATTGATTGATTATTGATTTCAAATGTTTTACCAGGAAAGACATATTGAGGTGGTGATATCTCGTTTTCAGATGCATCCTATGGGGAGGGGTATGGACGACTACACAAAAGGAGAACAAATAGACAGTAATTAACAGATTTACAAAAAAAAAATAGACTATTCATGCAATACAGTTCATCAAAAGAAACATAATAAGTCATTGCAAGGCAACAGTACACAAGGTGCATAATGTAAAATTAAGTCCGCTCATATCTACATTCATTATATATATTGATTACATATAGTATGCCGTTTCTTCATTCAGAAAATGAGTAAACATAGTAAAAATAAATATACCATCTATGCAACTCAAAATCACAGGAATCTCAAATTAAAGTCACTCACATTTTGTGTCTTTTTTTCCACACTTTTGTGCTTTTTTATGTTTTTGGCCTGCAACAAAAATATACTATATATGTCCCTAGGTTCTGAAACGTCCCTCATGCTGCAGTAGCCATCCAAATTAAATATGTTATTGTAAAGCACACGTAGTTACATACTTACTGACCTCAACCCATTTAATGCCTTGTTTACAGTTTTGGCTAATTTCTAAGGTCAGGCTGGCTCCATCCCTCTAGAACCCCCCTCCCCGCGTCCTAGTCTTTTTTTTTAAGATTATATTTCTTATAAATAAACTTTTCATTGGGTGGGACAGTGCACTGCACCTTGTACATCCCTATTCTACCCTACTTATTCATTGTGTTCTGCTGGATTTACCACCCTCTTGCTTCCATATATTGTGTACATTTTTGCATCCCTACTGTATCCTTCTATATATTGGTGCACACTTTATTCAGCATTGTAACCACTTGCATTAACATTGCTGTTCTGACATCAGGGTCTCGCCTGTAAAAGAACATTTGGTTCCAATGAGCTTACCCAGTGAACAAATTAATAAATATGTAAATGAATGACTAAAAAAATAAATGAATTTAAAATGAGTAGGGAAAATCCTAGCTTCTGATTGGTCAAGGCAGGCTGGCACCCATGTATTTACCTCAACCTACTGTCTGGGCAAGGTGGACACAAGTACGTTTTTCAGTGGAAAGAGTCCTCAAGGGACTTGCAGCTCTGAAGGTGTACAAGGCTATGGATCAGATGGGATACACCTAAGGGAACAAAAGGAACTCAGGGCGGGTGCAAGCTGCCCCACTGATGGCCTTATTCAACAGCTCACTGGAAACAGGCATGGTTCCAGAGGACTGTAGAATAGCAGACATACTCCTTCTATGTAACAGCAGCAGCAGGGAGGAGGCTGGCAATTATAGGCCAGTCAGTCTCACTGTAGTTTTGGTGAAATTAATGGATGAAGGCTGGTAGAGTATGTTGAATCCAAGGGGCTGCAAGACCACAGGCAGTACGGATTCATGGGGGGGGGTAATGCCAGATTAATCTGATTGATTTCTTAACTGAGTCACCAGGGAAATGGATCAGAGGAGGGCAGTAGACATGGCCCATGTGGATTATAGCAAGGCCTTAGACACTGTGCCACACAGGAGACTGATAAAGATATTGAGCAGCCTAGGGGTGGACCCAAAGTGATGAACAGGGTTACAAACTGGTTAGTAGACAGGTGACAGAGATGGTAGTGGTTAAAGGCACTCTCTTTAATGATGGGAAAGTGACCAGTGGGGTACTACAGGGATCAGTGCTGGGATTGATCATCTTCAGTTCCATCATAAGTGAAATTACAAAACAATTGGAAAGGAAGGTATACCTTTTTGCAGAAAATAAAATCTATATCAGGACAGACACTCAGGAGGGGTGGAAAGAATGGTCAGAGATCCTGGGAAACTCAAGAAGTGGTCAAGAGCATGGCAGTTGGGGTTCAATGCCAAAAAGTGCAAAATCATGCACCTTGGGCATAGGAACTCAGGAACAACGTTCAGTATGGGAGGAGGTACTCACAGCCACTAAGAAAAATACCTTGGGGTTATCATAAATGAGTACCTCAAAATGACAGGGCAATGTGACAAAACAGTTTGTAGGGCTAGTGGGATGCTGCGGTGAATAGGGAGTTGGATATCCAAAAAGATGAAAAAGGTGCTGTTGCCACTATATTGCTCACTGGGGAGATGCTACTATGTCAAGTTCTGGGGAGGCTGCACCTCAGAAAGGACATAGACAGGATGAAGGCAGTGCAGAGGAGGGCAACTAAAATATTGCAGGGATTGCAAAAAAAGTCCTACAAGGAGAAACTGAGGGATCTCAAAATGTATGCCCTGGAAGAGAGGAGAGTAAGAAGGGACATGAAATAGATGTGCAAGTACCTCCCAGGGATGAGCTGGGTGCAGAAGGAGAGTCTCTTTCAAATGAGAAAGAGCAGCAGGTCCAGGAGGCATGTAATGAAACTGGGGAGTTCCATGTCATAACGGTGAAAAATGTAATGCAACTCACACAAGAGCGAGTACATTTTGCCAACTGCATGACTGGCACTTAAGCCACCACAGCAGCTACAAACATGGCAATGACATGGCAATACAACAAATGTAATTGCAGAATTACTGTTTAACGTTTAATGTGGGGGCTATGCCTCCCACACCCCATACTAATATAATCAACTCTATGGGGTCAAACACTGGGGGAAAGGAGAATACATGGGAAGGGGGCTACCACCACTGTGTCACCACAGTCAGGGAAACCAGGGGACAGCATACAAAAAAAAAACAACTAACGCTCATCACAATGCACAAAAGAAATATTCCTGTGGGAAGTCCCGAACCCAAAACCATCAGCATCCTGAACGGTGGCCGTATCCACCACTCTAGTCAACCAGCTTGGCAGCAGCACACTTCTTTCCCCCATACACCCCACCTGACTAGAGCCTACCTCGTGATTCTCACTCATGATTCACCCTCACTGTTTTGTCGCTGTCTACTCGATATTGCTTCCCATCAGCATTCTTTCACAGTTGCTATTCCACCCAGTGAGCAAACTGAGTTGCTCATATTTGACTCGCTCAATTTGTGTCGCCCATATGATGTGATACCAGTAAGGGTGGAGTTTAAGAGGGATGAAAGGAAGTACTACTTCACTGAAAGGGTGGTAGACATCTGGAATAGACTGCCAGTAGAAGTGGTGGAGACAAAAACAGTGGGGGACTTGAAGCATGCATGGGATGGACATAGTGGAATGGCAGGGAGGAAGAAAGGTTGTCAGAGACCAGTTAGGGTCTGTGAGACAGATTAGGCAGGAAATGTCTGGGCAGACTGGGTGGGCCAAGCGACCCTTTTCTGCTGACAAATTCTATGTTTCAGGAAAAAAATGTACCAGTGGGATATGAAATCTGGCCAAATTCCATATTGAGTTCAGACCCACTTCACTTATCCCTGATTGCCTTTACAAACATGGCTGCCACCTTTACTCACTGGAAACCTCCCACAAAGCCCTAAATCATCAGTTCTCAGATTTTGTGATAGTGAGCCTCCCCAAGCCATGGAAAACATTTTAAGCCTCCCTCAAAATTAAAAACTTTGGGCCTCTCAATTAAAAGAATATATTATGCACAGTACAGCAGGAATAAAGTGCGACCAGTAAAGCTGACTGAGTATATTCTCTTTTATTCAATATACTATTCTCCCCCCAACCCTACACCCCAGATTATCCTAGTCACTCCACTTTTCTGACTCTTAGACCCTTCCTACTCTGTCTGTTTCCCCCTCTATCTGAAACAACCATTCTTGCCACCTTCATCACTTTCCCTCTTACCCCGAGACTGTAGCTAAGCAACTTCCTCTACCCTTACCCCAGGTCACACCTGAAAACAAGTGCTGGCTCAGTGTGCTGTTCCCAGTCATCAGTTTACATATAAATCAACAACTACTCCAGAACCAAGCCTTGACTCGGTGTGCTGTTCCTAGTCACTAATTTACATATAAACACCTACTGTAGAAACAAGCCTTGACTCGGTGTGCTGTTCCTAGTCACTAATTTACATATAAACACCTACTGTAGAAACAAGCCTTGACTCGGTGTGCTGTTCCTAGTCACTAATTTACATATAAACACCTACTGTAGAAACAAGCCTTGACTCGGTGTGCTGTTCCTAGTCACTAATTTACATATAAACACCTACTGTAGAAACAAGCCTTGACTCAGTGTGCTGTTCCTAGTCACTAATTTACATATAAGCACTACTGTGAAACAAGCTTGTGACTACCGATTGTGCTGTTCCTAGTCACTAATTTACATATAAACACCTGCTGTCGAAACAAGCCTTGACTCGGTGTGCTGTTCCTAGTCACTAATTTACATATAAACACCTACTGTAGAAACAAGCCTTGACTCGGTGTGCCTTTCCCAGTGACCAATTTGCATATACAGTAAATACACACCCAGAAACAAGCTTTGGCTCAGTGGTATTTTCCTGGTCACCAATTTGTGCATAAGTAAAGAAATTCACCTGCCACTATACATATTTAGTTTGCCTCATCCCTTCACACACAAAATCCAAAACTTAAAATTTACAGTAAATACTGTACATTCTAAAACTTAAAGCCTCCTCTCGGGCAGTCTGGGGCCTTCTTTGGGAGGCTGGCCTCACCATTTGAGAATCATTGCCCTAAATGTAAAACTCCCTTATATATAAAAAAAATACATAAATAATTAATTGTTCTTTCATCTCACGATCTTCTCCTATACATAAACACTTAAAAAAATAAAGTACTATTCAGTTTTAATTACTGGTGTTTCTTTGGTGGTCATGAAAGATCCCCCTCCTATCCTCACCAGTCTGCCAGGGCAATCTCTGCTGCTTAACCTGCCAAGGGTACAACTGAGACCTTCACGCTGAAGGACTTCCTTTGTGTGTGAAGGGGGGTGAAAATCCTGCCAGAAGAAGTCTGCAGAAGTTTCAGTTATTTTTTCCATAATAAGCAAAAGTTTTATTTATTAAATGTGTAGAAAGACAGATGATTGACAGGTGGCGAGGGACTACATTTTATTAGATACTTTTCATAAAAGAAATTCCTGTTTATAAACCCGTCACACCAAGCCAACCCACTGGCACAGTGGTAGCACTACTGCTTGCGATGCTGACAACCTGGGCTCAGGAACAGGAGCCTATATCATCAGAGGTCTAGCTGGGTGAGGAGGATTGAGTGCCTCAAGGATTGCTCTCCTCCTCCAAGAAGGGAGGGTCCAGGTCCCAGTTCATGACTGCCATCTAGCAGAGGCTAGACAGAAGCACACCCTGACTGCAAAACGTGGGGAGTGCTGCTAGATGCCAGTATGCTGCATTTGGGGGCCCTCACAGATGTGCCTTAACATTATTGCACAGACTGCACCAGGGAGAAAATGACTGCCAACCAGGCAGGTGAAGGCTCAACTTTCCACCCATGTCCAGCACTGGGTCTCTACTGCTTGGTTCTTAGTACAGCTCTGAATGTCACCTCCACCACAGGGAGAGCTGGATGAAGTTTAGGGTCACCATGGAACAGAAGGCATCCCTGCCCCAGAGGGCAAGCCTGTAGGGTCCAGTCTTGTCATGTGTTTAGGGTGATCCAGAATGCCACTATCCAGGTAGGAAGCCTCAGTGGATGGGATGGTGGCACTTCTGGTGACCAAAAGAGGTCCTGGTAGGTGAATAAAAGGAGGATAAAAAGAGTTAAGAGTTTAAAAAAAAAAAACACTAACACCAAAGAATCATTATAGTTGGTCACTTGCATCAACTTCTATTTAATTCTGGGGTGAAGGGGTTAATTAAAAAAAGTTTACTTGTTTTTGTCCTTTAAATAGAGTCTCAGTTTACCCATTTTGTAAGCACAATAGCATCCTCTAAGGTCTGGGTTACATTCGAATGGAGGCTTTCCAGGGACTGCAGAGCCCTCTGCCAGTGATGTTAGGCCTCACTACACCCATGGGGGTGTGGTTATTTTACCTTACCCCACACCCTGTCATTTTTCATTGCTTACATAAATAATTAAGCAGTAAACCACAAATGCATGTTGGTTATACTGGGATTTATCCACACCTGGTGTCATTTGGTCATGAGGTTGCAGGCCGAGTGAGTAAACCATACCAAAAGTGGGTAAATCCCAGTAACCCACACCTTGTCATGGTTTACTGTGATTATACAATGGCCCTCTTTATTGTTGTGAGAAAAAAATAAAGACTTTTTATTTTTATTTTTAATACATTTTTAATATAATTTATTGCTGCGTGAGAAGAAATAGTCCAGAGTTGCTACCTGCTGCCGAGCTCCTAATGCAGCTACACACACCATACTGTACTTTGTACACACACACACACACTGAGCTGCTGAGCTCCTAATGTAGCTGCACACACACACACACACACACACACACACACACAGTAAAATGCTGTCATGTTTCTTTTTTAACACAAAGAGCCTGGAAGCTGTGAATATTTTTAAGAGAGAGCCTGCGAGTAATAGGTGGCTTTTTAAGTCACGCTATGAGTCAGCGTGATGTTACCACACTGTCATCATACAGCATGTGGTTCTGGTTGAATCTTGGTGCCCAATAGTGGGGAGAAGCAGTTCTCATGAACAGCCTTATCAGAAATCGTGTTATTTTTGTAACTTTTTTTTTAAGGAAGTTTTCACTGGAGCGATTGGTTTAAGCAGTTCTTATGGTTTGGTGAATGTGGCAATTTGGGGGTGGCAATGGAGTAAAACCGGACTGAAAAAAACATTTCACAGTGTGGAAGCAGTTGCAGGGAACGATTTGCAAAATACTCTTTGGGTTCATATGTTGTTGGCTCGAGTGTTTCGTGAAGTTATTGTAGATAATTCTCAGTTTTGTCAGGATTTTGGGGATTTAGTCTAATTTATGTTGTGCTTTGTCTCCTGAATTGTGGGAGATGGCGGTTTAGCAGGTATTCAACAGGGCAATTTTCTTTCACATTCGGGGGCTTGGATGGATTTCAGAGAGTGGGGCTTGCAGATGAGGCTGACTGGCACCTTTTCCCATGGGTCATGCCAGGATTTACCATGGCTGAAAAGCGCCAGTCAGCCAATCAGGTTTCAGCATTCCTGAACCCCATTGTATAATATACAGTTGCACTTGGTTAGATTACAGTTTATATTAGAGATTATGACCTCACAAACAGAGAGTTATAGTTGTACATGTAGATAAGCAGTGGACATGTGTGAGTTTAAAGGGGTAAAGACTCATTTGCCCTAGAAATAGCCTTTCAGGAAGTGCATTCTAGTTGCTAAGGCATGTATATTTCAAGCTGGTCCTAAGGGTTGATAAGAAGAGTCAGTATTTTATAGATACACAGGCACGGAGAAGAAAAATTTACATTCTTGGTTAAAATATATTTACAAATATGGGAATCATATGGCAACACAATATTCAGTTGTAGAATGTTTCCAAAGGATAGCAGTAGAGGTAGTAACTTAATTTTTGACAGAATATGAACATTAGATCCTAAAAGGCCATATAGGAGGTCCCTGTGCATATAGCCAGATCCTATATTCACAAGGCCATCTGCAAAGCTGGGTACAGTGGCGACGCTCTCAACCTGAAGCTGATAGTACTAGTCCTAGATGATATCCTTGAACCCCTGACTAAGATCTTCAACCTCTCATTAAGGTTGGGTCAATTCCCATCACTCTGGAAACAAGCAACTATAACACCAGTCCACAAAAGTGGAGACAAGTCGCCGCATACCAACTACAGGCCTATCTCCATCCTCCCCCCTTATCCAAAGCACTCGAATGTATATTCTCGGACCAGCTAATCGAGTACCTGGACAAGTATGACATCCAATGCCTGAAACAGCACTGTTTCAGAAAAGAGCATAGCACCACCACCGCACTGCTGGAATTTACAGGACTCATAAATGCCACCCTCGACCAAGGTCACTGTGGGAGGGCAGTATTCATCAACCTTACTAAGGCCTTTGATACTGTTTACCACCCACTTCTACTTTGGTAGCTATCAACCATTGGGCTCTCCAATGACGCACTGCCCTGGTTTGCTAGCTACCTCGGGGGAAGGGTCCAGCATGTTAGAATTTCCGATGTCACCTCCGATGAAAAACAAGTCCTTTCAGGAGTTCCGCAGGAGTCCATACTTGGCACTCTATTCTTCTCTCTTTTCCTGAACAACCTCCCTAGGGTTTGCCACCAGAAAATACTACTCCACGCAGATGATGCAGTTCTATTTACAAGTCATCAAGACATAAATCACCTGGAGTGTCAGCTGCAGAGTGACTTTAGGCATGTTGAAGAATGGTTCAAAGCACACAAGCTTGTCTTAAATTATACCAAAACCAAGGTCATGGCTTTCTGCAACGCACGAAGCAAGCACAAATCTCAGTCCCTCTCCATTAAGAACCAGTATGGGACTTCACTTGAACATGTGCGCAAGTTTAAATATCTTGGCATCTTACTGGACAGCTTCCTCTCCTATGCACGGCTCATCGACAACGTAGCAAAGGCCGCCAACATACGAATTGGTTTGCTCCACAGGCACAAACACTGCATGACTGCAGATGCCCTTAGACTTGCTATCTATAGCTCTGTCACCTCCATCATTGACTATTGTCTAGCTATCTACAGCTCTGCTTCTCCTACTGCACTCCGCAGGATATCGGTGACACTCAACAAAGCCTGCAGGCTCCTAACTGGCACTGCCTGCTGAACTCACACCTGTGACCTGTACACACAGGCCAGTTAGCTTCCACTTCATAGTAGAATCCAGTATCAGACATGCCTGATCTCCAAGAAGGTTCTTTTAGGACTCATGCCTCCAGGTGTTCAAAGGCTTCTCATGACATACAGCAGTACCCAGCATACACATAGTGCTCAACATCAAACCTTCCAGGTCCCCCGATGCAGGACCACAATGGGTAAAAGGTCATTCACCCATAGAGCTCCTCAGTGGTACAATGCCCTTAACAATGAAGTACTTACACCTGCAACACTTGGACCCTTTAAAAGGCAACTCCATCTATACCTAACATCAACCACGCAATGTGACTGCTTCCCCTAGGGGCAGCCTCCTCCCTCACCTCAGTCTAAGGTGTCCTGTTACCTCCCTCAGCATTCTCCCCTGTCACCTGCCTCCTCCTCCCACCTCTAATCTTCCCTACCAACACCGTGACCTACCCTCTACTTCCCCTCTCGTAGGCACTTTCAGATTTTGGGTCCCCCAACCCCTACCTACCCTGCACTTTTACTTCCCATCCATCACCCTCTGACAATGGCCCTCAGCCTGCCCACTCTCTCTTTAACCCTGCTATCCTATATTCACTATCTTCAATTTAATGTACTGTCTGCTATGAAATGTATTTTCTCATTAACTAGCTCATTATGTCTCTCCATTATGTACTGTAAATTTATAGCCTTGCCTTCACTGTGTTAATCCTGTAACCATGATCTACCTCTGTATGCATGTTCCCCTCCATCCTTCGACATGGAACCTTTGTAAACGAGCAATAATTGCTCAAAGATATTTGTAATCCTAGAGTCTAATAAATAAAAAAATAAATAAAAAAATATTTGCAAAGTTGTCTTGTTATAGTTACATAAATAGACATACACATTTAATAACAAAACCGAATAAATAATGTTAAATAGAACATAATTAAATAATTCATTAAAACAAAATGTACAACCAAATATGACTAATACACATGCTCAGTCTGTGCTGTTCAAAACTCACATATATTGTATAAATAACTTTGTGCCATTTGATCCAATAAATGGTAATGCCAGAACAGTTTTAAATCTCACAGGTGCAGTCGTTAGTTAATTCAGTTGCTAAAGATGGATCCACGACTCTGCAGCAACAATTTCATGTCGACACGACGCTACCCTGACACCATTGCATCGACCACAATTGTGGTTGGGATGGTGCTGGCATGTGAAAACTTCTTGTTTTGTGGGAGGCCGTGCCCCCCCCCACACTCCCCATGCTAGGGGCTTTTTCCCTTTAGGATTCTCAACTCTGAGATGGAGCTGAGTTGGGGATGGGGGTGCAGAACCTTGGAGAAGGGTGCCTGACTTTACTGCGACATGGCGATGTTGTCAGTATTGACCACGTCACTGTAAAGTTGTCGCTGTAGCAACGGTATATCGCTAAAGATTGGCCTAAGGAAAACAATGTACTAGCATTTCTAGTCTTGGGAGTCACTCCATTCCAATATTTGAAAATATTAAACTGTACTGTCAGTCAATTCATTCCAATATGTGACTAGATTAAATTGTACTGTCATTTCCCCCTGTCTGTTATGTACCTTCAGAGCAGTAACTCCTTGATGCAAGACATTCCTCAAAGGGCACTGATATTGGTAGTTCAAATTTGTAAACATCAAGTTTCCCACAACCAGTTCATGCCTTATCTGGGACATTAGTTTTAGCCGTTATTTCAGGTGGTGGAGGGGAGAGGTCTATAGGAAAGCAAATAAGTGTCTAATAGTCACATGGACTTTGTAGAGGGTCAGACATGGCTCTTTTGAATTATCTTACATTTTTAGCTTCTTTTATTATAGCAGGTAACAAATTCCATGCTGCTGGGGTTGCTATGGCAAAGGCCTGTTTGTCAAAGATTAATGCATCCCTGGTATGAAATGTCTATTCTGGAAGTGCAGCTGATATTTCTGATGGGGTTTGACTAGAAATCTGCTTGGATAGGCTAGAAGGAGATTATGTATGGTTTTGAATACTGTGGTTGTCCCTATGCCTTTCGTTCCTTTTTGATGGGAAAGAAATCCTAGGCTGCTGTACGTCAGGCAGCTGTGTGTTCTTTTGTCACAGCCTAAGCAATCTGCATGTTCTACTGTAAGCAACAGGAATTTTGTTTAAAGCTGTTCCATTAGCATATCTATAGATTTTGTTCCAATATTCCAGCGATGGTAAGAGTGATTGCTTTAGAAGCAGTGTACTGGTATTGAGGTCGAAGCAGCTTTTGTTGCAGTAAAGGAGTCCACACTTTTGGTGTGCATTTCTGACAGACCTATGCTTGTAGTGAGGGACTGTCCTTCTACTGAACACCATGAAAATAGGTTCTGAGCTGCTCAATAGCAGGCAGTTTGTACTCATCCTGGTCTGAGTTTCAGTGAATACGGAACATCTTGCAGAGAGCTATTTCCTTTATAGAGGACATGACTTTGGTATATACTACTGTATCCTCTGCATAAAGGTGGATATAGGTGTTTGGATTTGTGCAGATGGTTGGTACCATAAGTCATTTATGAAAAGGCTGAAGATATGTGGACCAAGGATGGACCCCTGTGGAATATGAAGGTTGAGTTCATTTGAAGAGGAAGTTACCCAACTAACTTTGATGACCTGGAACCAGTTTGAGAGTTATTTCTTGAACCAGGATAGGGATATGTGAGTTAACCACAGGTTATATACCGGAAATAAGATCATGATCAGTATTTACAGTGTCAAAGGCACTGGTGAGATCAATGAAGATGGCTCTGAAAAGGTATCCTTCATCCAGGTCAGTTGCAAAGTAATTCAGTAGCTTAAGATGTACAATGCTAGTTGAATGGTTAGGATGGAAACTCGATTGTGCTTTAGTGAGGAGGCCATGATTTAGGATCACCTTCAGCAGTTGTATATGCACAATTCTTTTGAGAATCTTGTTAAACATGTATAACACCAAGACTGAGCAATAATTGTTAGGGTCAAAGCAAGGTTCTTCCTCATTTGTGGAGCAGGAAGGCTACCACTTTTTCCCAGAATTCTGGTATTGTCCTAGTATGGAGGCAAAGACTAAAGAATATAGTTACAGGTGCATGTAACTGTTCAACAGCAGTTTTAGCTCATTGTACCCTTACACTGGGTGATCATTTTATATCAGGTTAAGGAATGGATGGTTCAGACTTCAAACAGAGCTACTGAGTACACTGATTTGAGCACTTACAGCTCAAACCCATCAGAAGCTGCACTCTTAGACGTATCAAGCTGTTTGAGGGACCTAACAATTTAAGACGCGTTTACTTCCTTGAAATAGAAGGTGGGTTTTCATCTTTCATTAGAGTAGAGCTAGGTTTCCGCAGTATTGGGATTGTTCAGAATGGAATGGCTCGGATAGTTCAGTTTCAGCTGTTTCAGGATTGGAAGATATTAGCCCCCTATTATGGAGTAGGTGCATTGTAAGCAGTAATTGGTCCTTACCTAGGAGGGGTGGGTGCGAGAAGGTGTGAGAGAGTGGGTATTTGAATTATATTTTTAAATGGGTAAGAACATTCAAGACATGATTACAGGTGGGTAAGCCAGGAATTTTCACCTAGAGCTAAGCCAGAGGTGAGTCAAGTGCCTTGTTTGACTCTATGAGCCAACGTCGGAGCCGAGCCATGGCTATTGCAAGCTGTCCTCTACAATACTAACTGCGTCTCTCATGAGCTGCATGAGAGGATCTGAAAGTTCAGCCCCTGCATTTAAAGTTCAGGCAAATGACAATGCATTGTCTGATACTAACTGACTTGGCTAGACTTTGTCTCTCTCAGTTGCTCAGAGAGGTCAAGCTGAGCTAGAGCCAGGCTTGTTCACATCTACATTTGATTGGTCATTTGTGGTCACATGACTTGCCGTATTCCCGCACAATAACATAGGGGCTGCATAAAAAGCCCTACAAGGACACACTGAGGGATCACAACATGTGCCCCTAGAAGAGATACAAGTGAGAGGGGACATAACAGAGACCTACAAGTACCTGACAGGGGTGAACAAGGTATAAGAGGGGAGTTTCTTTTAATGAGAAAGAGCACCAGGATCTGAAAGCATGTGATGAAGCTGGAGAGGGGAGTTTAAGAGGGATGAGAGGAAGTACTACTTCATTGAAAGAGTAATGGACACCTGAAACAGGCTACCATCAGAAGAGGTGCAGGAGAAAATAGTAGGGGGCTTCAAGTTTGCATGGGATAAACATACAGGAGTATCAGTAAATAGGCAGAGAGAAGGAGAGGGGGTTGCTGGAGACCAGTTAGGGTCTGTGGAGACATACTAGGCAGGACCATCTGGCCAGACAGGGTTGGCTAAGTGGTCCTTTTCTGATGACAAATTATATTTTTCTTTGTGTAACCCCTCTCCAGTGTGGGGGTTATTAGGATACCCATAGGCATCAAGACCCAGCATGATGCCACAGTAGGAAAATTAGGCAGAGCCCTGGCATCACATGCTAGGGTGGGTAGAGTGGGAGAATGTGCTCACGAGGGAGAGTTTGTCAAGTGAGTCCATTGGTGAGGGAGCCATTGGAGTGAGGAGTGTCAGGACCTAGTAGTGCAGTTGAGGGGGTGAGCGGCCATCGGGGCCGGAGGAGCCCGGGGACGGAGTGGGCTGATTGCCCCCCAATGCCTAAAATGTAAGGAGATGGATCCCCACAACCACTGGTGGGGAGGGCATCTTGCAGAGCAGAAGATTTGAGGAGGAAGCACTGTGATAAGTGGAGCCCATCCAGCTCTGTGGAGAAAAAGCTAAAGTGACTTGGTGGCTGCCATGGCTTGCCCGGACCAGGTAAGTGACAGTAACCTGTTTCCAGTGGGTCCAGTGTAGTGGACTGGACCCTGCAGCCATAAGTCCATATCCACCTTGTTGGTGTGGGACAGTCTGCCATGTACTACTGTGGGAAGAGTTGGTTCCCTGCTTTGTAACCCCCGGCAAAGTCAGCAAGGGTGGGAAGGCCATAGTAGGAAGGACTGTGCCGTGAAACAACTCCCAAAACAGGTTCCCCATCAGAGAGTGAGAATGATCAGTGGGTCCCCTGTAACCCAAGAGTGGGAATGGTTTGAGGTTCCAAATGAAGTGCTGTGAGGAAACTGAAATGTTTTAGTGCCTGCTTGCCACCACCGAGATTGAGAGCCCATTCAGCTCATAAGGTAGAATGTGACAGGGTCCTGGTTCGGGATTCAGGTCTCCCAAAGTAAAGTGATACAGACGATCACTGTTGTAATGTGCCAGATCAGAAAGTGTGCCCCCACTGCTCCATGGAGCTAAATGAGTTGTGGCTTGAGCCTTGTAACTGTTGTAATGGAAAACAACAAACTATGCCTGATTGCATCAGTATTTCAGTTTGGACCACATCTTTGTTCCTGTCTGATGAATTGCTATGCTGTTGTCGTGTTACTTATGATTTTACCCCAAGAGAAAAAATCCTGATTGCCCCTCCTGCCCGTGAATTAGTCATCCAGCACTTCAGACAGAGTTCACACTGTCACGAGAGGTACTGCTTATTTATTATTGCCGAAAGAACATTTGCATGATGAGTCCTGATCTGGAGCACTACTTTTTGGAGACCAGGATTAAAACCCTGAGTCTCCACTGTTGCCTGGACAAGCTACTCTATGCCCCAACCTTCCATGCCACGGAAGCAGCTTGGCCGGGCTCCTAGATTTTTCTGCACTTGTCCATATAGCAGTACCATGGACAGTGACCAGTGGAGCATATATGGCTAGTGCTGTAAATCCCTACTCGCTGTCCCTGGTAGCACTGTATGAATCAGCACTCTCTTGACTGGTGCCATAAATGTTGCGCTCATCTAACAGAGTACCCTGATGTGGTGCCCCCCCCCGCGACTGTAACATCCAAACCCCTAGACATGGGAGGGGAGGAGAGGTGTCCAGTGTGCCAACAAATAGAGTGGGTGTGTGCAGCTTGCCCTGAGATAAACGATTTACAAAACAAACTGTCTTGAGTACTGAAGCCATGTTCAGGGACCTGCTGAAAGTACAAAGAGTGTCATCAAAGTACAGAGAACGTTACCAGCAGGGGTAGTGGTGGTTACATATGTTTTATAGGTAAGCAATAAGTAACATCCTGGACATCTTTACTCAGTTTTACAACTTGAAATAAGAAAACCATTTTAAAATGGCAGTAAGGTTTGCGTTACTAAGTGATAGCGGAACTTCTCGGGTGAATACAGTACTCAGACTTGTCTTGTGCCTCACATCTCAAGCAGTGCTGTTATTTCACAGTAATGTGCACCATGTCATGCCTTGTTGCTTAAACATACAAATGAGTTAGTTATATGAAGTTTTATATGTGGGATGAGGGAGGAAGGGAGGGGTAATTATTTGCAGCAGCATATAATGTTTAGCAGGGATAGTAGGGTGTCGCAATGCAGCTGAGTGTGAAGGAGTTTTCTTTAAAAGGGGTGTTAAAGGTATCTGCAAGCAAGCTGAGAAGGTGGCACTGAGCTGTTTCATCTTTTGTGAAGAATTCTGTGCATTACTGTAGGATTTAGTGCTCACACACAAAAGGAATACTGCATCATGCTTGGTTTGCTGACCCAAACAACAAATCTGAAAGTAATTTCAGGAGTCTTCTGTCTCTGGGATTCAAATTGAATCAAATGGTTAAACTCAGCACCATATCAAGGATCAAGGAATGTCTCACAGGAGGAGTTTTTATCAACATGGTGCTGAATTTGACCATTTTATTCAATATGAATAAAAGAGACCTAAGACTCCCAAAATAGTTTTTACTTTTAAAGCATCCCAAAATAGCTTTTACATTGCTGTTTTGTAGAAGTGGGAAATAAGCTTCCTAAAGTGTGCACTACGTGACACTAATATACTTATCTTTTTACTAGTCTGTCTCACTGTGAACCTCAGGAAGAGGACAATCTCAAATTCAAATCCTTCAAATTCATTGGGTTCTAGCAGCGTCCTGAGTGAGTCCCTTAGCCTCCCTGATGCAAGATTCCACAAAACCAAGATAGGTCTTTTTGTAGTAGCAGAGCTGCAGCAATTGCTATGGTCAGATATTGCCTGAAATGTCTGCGATATCTCTAGAGAAATTCCCTGTTTGCCTTCCTGGAGTACCACTGTACGACCACCAGAGAAAATGTAATTAACAATATCATGAAATGATTGACCCCGTGCCATGGTGGGCTGAGACACCCCAAGCTATGCCAGCAACCACAGTTTGGAAATGGACCTCAGTCGCTCGGGGGATGACTGGGGCAAGGAGGATCAAGCATCCATTGATGGCTCCCCTTCTTCAGGGAAGGGGGAGAGTATAAGTCCCTGATCAGATGCCACCAAGTAGGGGCCAGGTGGTTCAGCAGTGACCACCTCCTGAGAGGCTGGCATAGAAGCAGAGTGTGTGCAGTGTCTTTATGGCACACATCAACATTACTGCATGGGTGCAGGCCTTGGAACAAGATGAAAACAGGGAAAAGAACCCCGAATAGCAGGATGACGAACGGTGATCCCAAGGCCACCAGAGGGCACCAATTCACCCATGGAGGCAAGAATACTTAGGGTAAGTCCTGGGTTGGTGGGAATGGGGCTGGTGGGGGGTTGCTGTCCAGAAGATGGCCAGTCGGAAGGCACAGGAGGCAAAAAGATAATCAGAATCATGCCAGCCGCTGCATCTGTGGTAATGGTTTTGTTCATCAAAATATGAATAGTGATTAACCCAAATGAGCGATGACTCATTTTGAATGGGTTCCTACTGTCAAACATTAATAACATTTCAAAACATTAAAAAAAGAACACAAAATATCAAAAAATGACAATACAACAATAAATACCACTAGATTACAGAGGGTTTTTTTTCTGCCATAAAGTATCCAGAATAAATTCACTTAGCAACAAAGATTTTGTTTTTACATTTTATCCTATTCCGCAGTTTGGGCAACATGGATGGGGCTTCATTGCCTGTGCCATAGACCAAGAAGATAAATAACCAGGAACAGTAGGTCCAGCATCTTGTCTAAGATTTGATAGAATTGAGTTCCAGATTCATACGAGACCAAACTGTACAAGAAAGAGGCCTGTCTGAAGACTATCCTAGTAGGGGGAACCAGGTATTCAGCATCCTGAGCACATCTCAGCCCAAATCATATGGGTCTCTTAAACATAATGGGGTTTATTCACAAAACCTATGCACCATGTATGTGCAGTGTGTAGGTGCAGCCAGGTCCAGTGAATGCTTGGTTGCATTCACAACAGGTGTGCTTGTGCCTTGCGCACTGGATCCCCCAACTGCCTGTGCAGCTACACACCATGGGCAGTCTGAGGGCATGCTGGGGGTGTGCCTACATTCTGTGCCATTCACTAAGGTGCTGAATTGGCACAGAGCGCCAGGTGAGTGGGCATGAGTTACATGAGGGAGACTGTGCCATAAGTGTTACATTCCCCCACTGATGACACCTGCCAGCATCAGGAAGGCATGGATTCCTCCCACCGTGCTGCCCAGCCCTCCTAGCTGCATGGTAGGGCTGGGGGCAACCATTCAGGCATTTGCCTGCACCTGCTGATGTCCCAGCACCTACACCTGCCCAGAATCTATTGCTCTCATGGAACAGGGGATCCACTATGGGATCCAGGTCCGGGATCCCATCAGATGCCCACTTACGCCCCACAATCCATCCTCCAAGCAGCTGCGATTCACCCCCATGCAGCTGTGCACCAGGGGTTGGGGCTGTGGACAGGTGCCCTGTGAGTGCTTGTGGTTGTGAATACCTACCCACCGTACACCTGCTCTGGGCCACATAGCTAAGTGGGTGTTATATGTGCATTTCACACATATAATCCACGCCTTTGTGAATAGGGCCCATAATTTGTGAAGTGCTCTGGTACTTATCTTTTCTGACATTTGACAATAACATTTAAATATGCAGTTGCCTGGAGTTTTTTAGTCAGTTTAGATCGTGACATAACAAACAGTGATGCCTAGTATGGGGGGAGGAGGGCATCAAGGATGAAGCAGGCCAACCCATTGTACATCAAGTCCTGTTTCACCAACTCCACCCCAAGGCCTCACCATACAACATATCACCATAATCAAAAGCTAAAATAATTATTGAGTTCACAATATGTCAATGAGACGCTGATGGAATACATTTAATTTGCCTTTTAGTTGGGCTATCTTGGGTAAGGGTAAATAATTTGTAAAAATTGGCAGACATTTCTAAAGCATCTGTCCGCTATGCGGCCATCACTATTTTCAAACCAGAAATGCTTCAAAACTGTCTATTAGATGGTCTAACAGTGTATGAATTTTGCAACAAAGAGACATAGTTGTGGCAAGCAATGATACAAAGAGAATTTATGTAATTGTTACCGCAATTCATGACATTTTGTTACAGACACATTATTTGACAATAACAGTAGGGCGGTTTGGTCGCATTCAGGCAGATGCAGTTGGAAGCACAGCATGCATTGGTATCCATGTCCGCTGTTTTGAAATCCTGCTCAATGCATCCCGTGTTATGTGTTTCAAAACTTCCCCTGAGGCCACACCAGCTCTTTAAAACTGAAGCAATAATTTTAACAATTGTATGCTGCTCCTCCCCATTGTAAAGTTGTAGAATATTTAAAGCGATGTAGATGCTTTTGAGAAAACTGTAAAGACATCTTATATAGACACAGTTCAGCTTATATTTCATATATTTTAGTAAGAAGGCATGACAGGTTGCATGCTATGAACAGCATGCCTTGAGAAGTGAGGCATGAGGTGATGCTTAGTGCCTTACACACCCAAGAAGTGCCATTATCCCACAATTATGCACACCCAGACATGCCTTATTGAGATTGCAAAATGTCTTCTTTGGTTTTTAATTTAGAACCATCTAAAAAGGTTCACAACATTATGCATGCCTCACCTGTGCTGTTGTGCTGGAATAACACACAGTCTTGTGACTGGATTACACCAATCATTGCACACAACCTTTCCAAGCCATTTTTGTAATGTTGTATTAATCTCCCCTTGTTCTTTACTTGGGAGCCAAATTGTTTTTTGTGTTTGTCTGCATGCGTGTGCAAGAAATACATTGCATCAGCTTCCTTCACAAATGGGATATGGAGGAGCGGCAGTGTTGTGGCGAATGGCAGCAGTCCGTTCTGGGGCTGGTTTGTGCCGTGCCAATACAGGAGCATGCTGCAGTTAATGAGCATGCCACTATGCTCAAATGAATTGACCGCTGCAATCAGAAAGCACCTCATCATGGGACAATCAGCTGTGATGCCGGGGCATTCCTGATTGTAGCGGTCAGTGTAGGAGAATGGTCTACTCTTCTGTTTCACCCTGCATAGAGCTCAGAAGATGTATAGCAAAAAGCAGTTTGTCTACATACATGAGTTGGGACCAGCATTGGGAGCATAATTTTGATCACAGCATATTCAATTTCCCTACATTTACCCCCGACAATTACCAGTTCGGGAAAGGGAGCTCTGACCATGTACAGGCATTTGTTAGTTTATCTTCTGTATGCAGTGGTTGCTGTTTTGCTTATTTAAACATCATACAAACCGCACATTCCAAAGCTATGCCTGCCAAATGACATAGTCAGAGCTCCTTTTCCCGAACTGGTAATTGAACTGCAGGCTGAAGCAGAGGGGCAGAAATGAGGATGTAGAAGCACTGCTTTCTTCGGTTTCATTTGTGTGATGTGCAGCTCAGTAGATCTGAGTTCACTTTCCTGAACTGGAATGTGAACTGTTGGAAACAAGACGCAAGACAGTATTTTTTCAAGGCCCCCCTCCATGAATTCCAATTCACAGTTTGTATATCTGTTCAAACAGATGCCGGTCGACAGTCAGTGCCCCCTCCCCAGTTCATTTGCAGACAGGGTAGCCTAATCCCTGTCAGCATGATGTGCCCCTCTCCCCATTTGTTGTGTGCAGGGGAGTACCCAATCCCCCTCAGCTCATGCACTCCCCCCCCCAAGCACACTGTATAACAGACAGGGGTGCCCAATCCCCATCGGCTCCAGCCCCCCCAACAAGCCCCAGGTAGCACGTTGGGAGCCCACCCCACCATGCTCATTTGCTCCCTCCCTGCACACTGTATGGCTGATGGGGGTGCCCAATCCCCATTGGCTCCACTCCCCCCTAACAAATTTCAAGGTGGCATGCTGGGAGCCCACCCCAGCATGCCAAAAGTCCTGCGTTGTCTTTTTTTAAAGAAAAAAAAACCCTGTAAAAAGAGAAAACAGTCCCTCGTTGAGTCTTGTGCCCCCTCCCCCAACTTGCAGCCACCTTCTGCCCTCCCCACCTCCCAACACCCCCCTCACCCCATACTTACCTCTGGAGCCCAGCGCGAAGATCTTTGTGGACTGGGAACATGTCTGCACTCTTCAAAGGCGACTGTGAACTGAAGTAATGCCAGTAAGCTGTATAATGGCATAAATGTTTTTTTCCAACTTATGTGGATATCTCGGCCAAAGTTTCAACATGGGGTTCTTAGGACCCCTCCTCATGAATTCAGTCACTGTCATGGCATTATTCTATCCTGAAAGATGATTTTGTGGTCACTGTGCGGAATCACCTTTTGGAACTGATTAACGAAATGACAGTGTCGCTAATCATGAGGTGGGCTCTCAAAAAACCTATATTGCAAATTTGGTGAAAAAATGCCAAAGAAATGATTGTGTTATGAGTGCGCATTGCACAGTTTCCACACACACTCGTAAGTTTGTGAATGTGTAATATTTTTATTTCAGATTTTCAACATTGGCATTTTTTCATACCTCCTTATGAATAGTACAGCTGTCATTTTCACATCCTGGCCGAAATGTATTTTTGCACTTCCGGCACAGAATAGCGTGGTCGCTGTGGGAAATCAGTGTTCAGGACAGATCATGAAAATTACAGTGATACTGTTCATGAGCAGAGGTCCTAAAATGCCTGTGTTGAAAATTTGGTGACAAAAGTCCATAAAATGACTGTGTAATGAGTGTGCATTGCACAGTTTCCATGCACCCTTGTAACTTCATGAATTTGTAATATTTTCACTCCAGATTTTCAACATTGCCATTTTTCCACACCTCCTTATGAACAGTACAGCTGTCATTTTTCACATCCTGGCCAAAATGTGTTTTCGCACTTCCGGCTCAGAATAGCGCAGTTGCTGTGGGAAATCAGTGTTCAGGACAGATTAAGAAAATCACAGTGATGCTGTTCATGAGCAGAGGCCCTAAAATACCTGTGCTGAAAATCTGAGGACAAAAGACCATAAAGTGACTATGTTACATGTGTGCATTGTGCAGCTTCCATGCACACTCGTAATTTTACAAATTTGTAACATTCCCACTCAAAATGTTCAGCATTGCCCATTTTGCACAGCTCCTTATGAACAGTACAGCAGTCATTTTTTGCATGCTACCCAAAAGGTTTTTTTCTGCCTGTGTCACAGAATGCTGTAGTCGCTGTGCAAATTCAAGCTTTGGAACAGATTAATGAAATGTCAGTGCCACTGTTTATGAGGGGAGGTCCCAAAAAAACCTATGTCAAAAATTTTTTATGAAAATACTGACAAGCGCCCTGGTCATTAGGGTTTCCAACTGTTAATGCCCCACCATGTACAGACTGACAGGCATCGAGGGTGTGGCTTGGGGTTCTCGGCCGTAATGCTCACACCATTCCACCCCCACCCAGCAGCCACTCACTGGCATTGAGGTGTGCCTTGGGGTCTTTGTCCCTAATGTTCACCCCATTCTCCTATAATGCACCCATCTCACCTTATTTCCTTATGGAATGGGATGAGTGTAATAGCCAAAGACCCCAAGGCACACCATGACACCTGTCAGTGTCTGCAGGGTGGGGTGAGGCGGAATGACATAAGCATTATGGCTGACCCAAAGGCACATCCCAATGCCTATCAGTCTCTGCAGGGTAGGATGGGGATTGGTGTTAGTTCACTACTTCACTGCCATTCCTACTATGCATCTCTCTAACTCCTGCACTACCAATGCCACAAGCAAACATTTGGCATCAACAAATGCTTGTTAACCTATAGTTTAGAGTAAAGTGGATGAATATCATGAGGGCATACTTTACCCGGAACATCTGCAGAAGAACAGGACCTCTATGTTTTGAAATGCATCCAGTCAGGGATTGATCTTAACATTCATTTACTAGCCTGGGTACTAGTGCAGATTGCTGAGGGCTAGCGCAGGATCTCTGTCAATTGCCCAGTTGGGCTAGTGCAGTTCTTCTGATGGAAAGTTGCAGTTCCATTCTCTGCTTGTTGTGCTGTGTGACACTCGTGTGGTTGCAAAGAAAAAAAACACCATCATGAAGCACGGTTGGAGCAGTAAGACCCCAAAGAAGTACAGTAAAAAAGAACAAAAAAACACGGGATTGGACAGCTGACTGAGACGAAAAAGAAGCACCCCGCCCCCAGTCAAACTAAACAAGACCTCAACAGCAGCATTCAGGACACAGCGCTATCGGAAAAGTGAGACCACAAACTGTACATAATTAAAGACAAGCAGCTCAGCATTTAAGTCAAGACTAGTGGTAGGGCAGCATTTGTGCCTTAACGTTGGGTTGGAAGTAAATCAAGATGGACTGCTGAAGCTGAAATAAAGTTAGCTTAGCTAGTAATGCACTCTGACCTCATCTCCGCTGTTCCATTTGTTTTAGCCTTGTCCCTGTCACTCTGTGCTGTGGTCACCACCTGAGACGCTGCGAAGCAGCAGTGGCAGCAGATAATATGAGAGAGTAAGAAAATGGGATCCTCCACAGGAAAAACGTGACTGGAGAACCCCCCCAAACTGAACAGTCAACAGCCCACAGCATTCTGGAGTCAGGACATAGTGCAGTTGGAACAGTAAGATGCCTTGTCCCGACCATATCACCCTGTGGTCACCATCATTCTGAGAAGCTGCTTCCAAAAGTCTGAAGCAGCAGCTGCAGCAAATATGCGCCTGTGACAAAACTGGCTCCTCTGTCCTAACTGTAATAGCTGGTCTCTATTTCCACAGGCAGTAATGGTACAAAGACAAACCTCCAAGTCAGCCCCCACCAAGTAAAACAGCCTCGCTAGATTCGCCAGCATTCAAACCAGGGTGCGGTCGGAACAGTGAGAGACCACAGCGCTAGTCAGACAGGAGACTAACAGGCTACAGCTCAGGAACACATGGAGGTTAAGCCAGCATTCCGACCCCCGCTGGTCTTTTCAACCTTGTCCCTGTGGTCTGTCTGAGCTCAGAGTGACTGTGATAGTGATGAAAGTGTGCTTGAGAGTGAGACACACACCCATGACACCACACAATCCAGCAACATTTAAAAATCGTTTGACTTTGATATTAAGAACTTTAAGACAATGACATTAAGAAACTGACTTCACTGATTGTTTTATATATATATATATATGAAGTATTTTATTTCACAAACGAAGTTCATTTGTAATTTAGGTTTCAAATAAATTCAGACACGTGCTTGATACATTTCAAATTTATTTGCCTTTTGTTTAACAAATCACTGTGAACTATATTGACTGCGGGCTAGTGCAATCTCTGGTTCACTAGCCTAGCTGGCTAGTGCAAAAAAAAGTTAAGGCAGACCCCTGCAACCAGTTCTGCTGCTGTTGTCTTGACCTAAAATCATAAGCCTCTGCATGTGACATCACAGAGTGTTGCCATGGAAATGATTAAGACATCACAAAATGGGGATAATAATCTCCAGTGTGTACAAAGAGCAGATGAAGTACGAGGGAAACAGATGCTGTTTTCAGGAAAATATTTAAGCTGTAAGGAAGACCAAAGTCCCTACCAATATCTGTGAGAAACTCTCAGTCACACCAGGCATATCATAGCTTCCTCATTGGCTCAGATAAGTGCACATGTAATTAATCTAGAATACATTTGCTTAACATGGCTTTTCTTCACAAGGCATTTATGCACTTATTCTTAATTGTCATCTGAAATACTTTGTACTCTGCCTTGTTTTATGATACTCTGGTTTTGTCTAATCAGTTGTTCGATGTTTGTATTGCTGCATCACCTGTAATTGTTGTTTCTTCACTCTGTCTGTAACTCTCCCGTGTCGTGACTGAAAACAGGTAATGCTACTGTCTAGTGCACTTACCTGGTAAACAAAAAACTAAATAAATAAATAAAGTTATGTTAATGATCTGATAATCACTTGATAGGTGCATAATGTAGTACAAGATGTGATTGAGTGTCACATGCCCCTAGTTAATGATTAACCATTGACATAACACATAGGAGAGAAACAGGAATTTTGTAATAGTGGTGTACCTTGTTCAGCATGTGATTAGGCTCTACATGTATGTTAACCAGAGATTAATGTAAAGCCAATAGAGTGCTTACAGGCAATCAGGTAGCTGGATTTCTCAAGCCCTTTTTCTAGTGTTGGCAACTGTGTATGAAGAAAAACATCACACAAAATAAATCATGAACGGTGCTCCAGCCCAGCTCACCTTGGTAAATAAACGCAGGTACTTATAAAGGGAGGAGCCAAAATCCACAACAAGAAGAAGAAGCAGAAAATGATAAGAAAAGAATGCTCACTCTCCATAAATGAAGGCCATATATATATATATATATGCTGTATATATAGTGTATGGTGCAATGTCGTTCTCCACCGAAATCCATCGTTCTCGAAACCTTGTAGTCACACAGTAGTGACGATCGCTTACAACAGAATGATTTGTCTCACTGCACTGCGCCGTCACAAAATAATCCTCGAGCACCATTTGACAGTTGGGCTCATTCCCTTGACAGGACAAGTAGCGTTAGCAGCAATGTTGGCAGCGGTACTTTAAAAACCACTTTCCGAGTGGGATACATTCATCCTGGAGCAGGAGAATGAAAAAACGGCCAAAAAAACGAGAACTGTCATGTGGCAGATACACAGCTTCCTCAGAGACAACAACGAGCACAGGGCAATACATGACATTCCCTCAACAGAGCTAGACCCACTGCTAGCCGATTTTACCTTTTCTCTGCTCTTCCCCACAGATTTGTGAATTGCTGTTCCGGTGCTGCTGTATGTGAGTGTTTCAAAGTTAAAATGTTAATCGTTAAAGTTTAAAATCTAAAGTGATAGAACAGTAAACATGTTAGCGTGAAAGCATAAAGAATGTAAAGTTAAGTTTTCCTTCTAGTAACCAAGTAAACATTTTCTTAAGTAGCAATATGACATAGTGATTGTTTTTTTTTATCAGAGAACCACGTTCCACCATACTAGAAAAGTGCATGAAGCGGTTGACAAGGGCATCTTCCACCTCATTGGCACTATGATCGACAGATTACCTCTGAGCCGCGCCTCGAGGTAATCCGTCGACATAGTGCCAACTCGTGGAAGAATAGCCCTGTTGTCAACCGTCCCTCATACACTATATATATATATATATATATACTGTATATATACTGTATATATATATATATATATATAAATTTTTTCACGTAGCTTTTTGCTCTTCCATGGCCACCTGTGCCTTTTCATCTGGCCCCATCAGCTCCCAACCATGTCAGCATCTCCCTCCATCATCTTACTGGTGGGGATCCACAAGGAGCAGGTTCTGAGTGCATCAGGAGCTGTCACACATGGCCACAGAGAGGCATAGGCTTTTCCTGTTTTTCTACCAGCTGGACACAGAGCTGTGGCTCACACAATAGGCGCATGTACTTGGAGGCATGCACACATTCCCAGAAACACATTCTCCCTCCAGCCTTCCTACATATTGTCAATCCCTCCTAGGCCTTTGCTCTGACACCCAGCCTCCATCGGGTGTCAGCTGAGAGAGAGTTAAACTTGCCTTCCTATTCCAGGATATGAGAGCAGCCCAGCAGGTGCTACTATCATCTCCCAGCCCTCCCCTCCCACTAACCCCTGGTGACCCAAGCTCGCTCCCAAACCCAGGTCGCTGGTGTGGCGCAAAGTGTAGTGTCCAGATGCCAACAGGCCAGCACTAAAAAAAATGTTTATTGTAAATATCCAGAACTAGCAACTTTCTACCTTTAGGAAGACAAAAGTTCCTTCATGACAAAGTTTGGAATCAGTGTTCAAAATATTAAATATTAATTTTATAAAGTAAAAAATTATAAAAATATACTTAGTGTTCCAGGATAGTTAAGTGCATCTGCTGTTACATTTATTAATAATTCATCTGCAAGAAGGTACTATGGCTTGTTGTTCAAAATGTTTCTCCCCTGCTATAATCTGTCAGTAAGAACACATTCATACTAATCTCTTTCTAGGTTACAAAAATAAAATCATGAAAAGATATATATATATATATATATATGTATATATATAGATAAACAAATTTCCCTTTCGTCTATATGGTTCCTTCTTTTTCACTCACAGAATTCTGTTAACACGGAAGCATACAGAAATGAACAATGCTTATCCTCAAGTGTACATCTCATTCTGCACTACAGTTGGCCATAAAATTGGAGTAGGTGGTTTCTGTGATCACTCCTTCTGTTGCTGTGCAGCACATGTTTTTATTGGTTGGTTTCCATATGTGGGAGGGGCAGAGAGTTTTAAGAACATAGAGCTCTGTTTCTCGCTTAGCGAGAGTCAGAAAGAGTTGCTGTGCTGATGTTATTGTGTGGCTTTATTTATTTATTCATGTACTGTATTTGTAAAGTAATGATTTATCTGGTTGATCCTGCTTGTGCTGTTCACTTGTGGATGTGTGGTGAGGCGCAGACAAGGGAGATAGTACAGTGTGTGGCTGTCAAATGGGACCAGAGCAAAACAGAGCAGGAGCCCACGTGGGAGAACAGCAGGGCAGTAAATGAGTGGACCGTGTTATTTACTTTAAAAGGCCAGTGGCTGCTTGTGGGTCTGTTGTGTTTCTGTGGTGGAGAGATTTGTTTTAAAAATCTGTTTTTGACCAGTGAACAGAGCAGTGTGAAACAGACTAGCGAGGGAGCGAACAAGTGAGCAAGTGGGCTGATGCACAGGCGGGCCAAGGGGTTGGGGATAGGAAGCCTGTACCTTGTTGATTTCATATGTTTAAAAAGGGAAAAGAAAAACTGTTTCAGGGAACAGAAGGGAAATTGTGACTCCTAGTAAGGAGCATGGGAAGAGATTTTGTTTTAAATTTCTGTGTGGTGGATGGGATGGCTTGTGGGTTAGTAGGAAGAAGCAGTAGTGTCAGCAGACAGCCAAAGAGGTTGGTGACCAAGTGTAATGAAACTGAAAAGAAGGGTAACTGTAACTAGTGCCGGTAGGAGGTAGGATGATTGACAGCAGGCTGTTAAACAAATGGTGTTTAAATGACGTTAAGCTGATAAAATAAATGGTGGTTCCACTATTTATTTAACACCCGTAGCAATTAACACATTTATTTAACAGTTGTTGTACCCACACTTGTTGCATAACATTGAATTTTATAAAGCACCAAAACTACTATTCCATATAACCAAAAGGTATTAGCTTTTCTTTCCCATTTCAAAGTTTTTCCAAAAAGATGAAAAAACACGCACACCCACATACTTTATGTGCCAAGCACCATCGTGAGCACCCACATTTAAAGCACATGTATAGGTAGCTTACAGTTTTCTTGGTTTAAACCTTCATAAAGCATTTATTTACAGAGCCTGTCTCCCTCTGTGAGAAATGGCTGAAGTAAAACAC
Source organism: Neoceratodus forsteri (assembly GCA_016271365.2). Lineage (NCBI taxonomy): Eukaryota > Metazoa > Chordata > Ceratodontiformes > Ceratodontidae > Neoceratodus > Neoceratodus forsteri. The sequence goes on along the minus strand of JADMNL010000026.1, from coordinate 176,741,160 downwards.
TTCTCAACAGCCAAATTTAGCAAGAATTTGTAACCGAGATAATACATACTCTTATCAAAAGGCCGTTTCCCTTTAGACTTGGCTCCAAAGCATCCCTGTCACTAAAGCATCCAACTCACTCTTAGAGCATGGGATAAAAATGCAGGCCCATTATAAGTAGTAGCAACCTGCCAGAATTGGGCAGGGAAATGTTTGCATACCTCCAGTGTCACAGTAGTATTTGGTCAGTTTGTTTTTCCTTAGATCTTAATTTTGTCTGAAACAATGTCCCTCTAACCATCCCTCCAGCACTTTTCTCAGACTGTCCAGCAATATCTGTAGTATAGCCCTTTCTATGAATCTGTTCTCCATACTTTATTTATTGATTTAAAATGTGTTGACTGGGAAAGGCACACTGGGCCGAGGCTCATTTCCAGGTGCGACCTGGGGTACGTTTCCAGCAGTGACCCATGATATCATTAGTAGCCACCTCAAAATCCTTTTCTTGAGTACAGTTTAAGCTTAAATAGGATGTTTAACAGTTTAAATTCTGTCTCCTGTTTGATCTCAGACCCCTAGGTACAGTATCTTATAGTAAGGTGCAACATGGTACAGCTATTCAGCGTGATGGGCAGGATCCGAAGCACTACTGTGCTTGACCATGCATGCCATCTATTCTGATGTCGCTAATGACATTGGAGGAGGTGTGTGAGCATTTCCTTGCCCAATTCTAGCAAGCTATAGCTGCAGATTCCTGAGTCCGATGGGGCGGACATCAGAGCAGGACTGCAGCAATGGGAGATTCACTAGCCTACACTGCACGTTAGAGCTTTTATAAGCTCTGATCAGATGTTTTCTGTTGCTGCTTTTCTCCTGGGGCTAAGTACAGTCTTGTGTGACTGCCTTTCAGTGGGACCAGCCCCTCCCCCCCAAAAAAAAGATTGGAGGTTGCGTGGACTCTAGCATGTACTGCAGGCTATTGAATCTCTGGGGGTGGTAGTATAGCCTAGAGGTTAGATTAATGAGCTGTGAATGAGTTTGGTACATCAGCAGCCTTGGGTTGGATGGATTCCAAAAACCTCCACTTGCATATTGTGTAACTGATCAAGTCTTTTAACCTCCACAGTGCTCCCGGTTACCCCTGAAAAGAGGCACTTGTGTCTAGTGGGCCTTGTTCAGTTACTAAAGAATTATAAAAAAAATCCTGAACTGAGGCTTCTAACTCAGGATTACCACTGATCATTACATAAATGCATATTTATTTTATTGCCAAGTCTGAATATTTTATTGATAAATATCAACCCCTTTGTTTTGTGCCGTCATGAACAATACAAATCTGAAACAGAAAGACATATTTTAGCAATATGACCCTCTAATATGAACCTGCATAATATTTAAAATCAGGCCATGCACAGCCTTCATTATAACAATAAATTTACTCTGCACAAGGCGTGTGTGTGGTGGGGGGGGGGCATTTTCAAGACAAGGACAGATCACATACTGTACGTGCTGCCTCATTGCAAACATAGAATTGGAATCAACATTTTTAATTATCGATGATAAGTTATCAATGCTGATCAATCACAATGAAACTTTACATAATAACTGTACTTCTGTCCAAATGCTTCTGAACTTGGACATCCATAATTTAATAGTGTGTCCCACATCTTTAGTGTTAGTGTCCAAAATGTGAGTGACAAAAGCCAGAGTTATATTGATTTGCATTGTCCCACTGCAAAGGAGGACTTTATTCACAAAAAAAGTCAATATTGGTTAAGGTCAATGGGCTAATTTAATGAAATGCAGAACTTTATGTGGTTTAGCAGGGTATTAAATAAGCCAAAAAAATTGATTAGCAGTTTCAAGCATTAAAGTGTAAATGAACTGTGAAAATGCATATCATTTGGAAGAGAATGAGTAGCAAAATGAAAAATGCTATATTTGTAATGTTTTGAATATAAAACCTAAATATAAAACAATCAAACATGCGTAATAGTGTAGTGCTATGCAGTTCACAAAATGGTTAGCATTACACTCTGATATGTGTAGCGTTTTGCTATGCTGTGCCAGCTATTTAACAGAAACTTAGAAAATGGTTAAAGAAAATCCTCTCTCCTGATTGGCTGACACATGTTTTTAGGAGGGCATCTATCAGACAATAGATGCCCAGGAAATAAAAAGTTCCAGCCCTAGTGCCCCATCACTCACTCATGAACCCCTGTGCCCATCCTGCTTCCTGACTGGCTGAAAACACACAATTTAACTTTAAATCACCGCCATTTTTACTGTCGCTTAGCGAGTGATACTGGTTCTCAGTGCTATGCAGTTCACTACCAGCTACCTCACGATTCTCTCACACAACCTCAGAAGGGCTCCTTTCAGTTACATTTTGTTTTTTTTTTCTTATGTGATTAGGTTCCCTCTTGAGCAATTTTCTTTGACTCTCAATACCTAAGCTCTCCCTCCAGCTTACCTCTCGCTCACACAAGAAAACTATACACTGAGCAAGACAGCGCCCCCCCAACAGAAGCGATCTCCCAGTCTCCGTTAGCTTTTAGATAATAAAAAACATACACTAGCCACACAAAAAAAAAAAAAACAATAAAAGCAAAGCTCCGACCGATCAGCTTCATGGAACCGCTTGCCATCAGTGCAGTTTTGAAATGTGCAGCGCGTGCATGCCTTTACAAACCAAAGCAAAACTTCCTTTCATCCTCTCCAAGCTCACATCTGCCATTTGTTTACACTCTTCTCCACAGCAGAAACATAATCGGCCTCTAATACCCTACACAGAAGTGGCACAACCACCAGACCACGGAGACGGCTTAGGGGACTCACCGGAATCCCTTCGGCTCCCCCGAAGGTCAAAACCAAGCAACTCCAAACCCGTGAGAGCCCGGCAGCCAGGGACACAAAACAAGCACGAAGCGGGTGGGTCTAAAAGTTGTCTTTGCCAAAAACAAGAGCCACAACTCGCCAGTCCAGCGGCTAGGTAATAAACACAGCACACTCACCTGCAGTGATAGACACTGATACTGGCTCTCCTGTGTCCTTGACCTACAGGCAAAAGAAAACTCTTTTTCAGACTTATTTTTGTTTGATGCCGCTCCTTTGATCTGTAGCTAAGTCCCGCTCTGGTACATTTACCGGTCGCAAATTTGAACTCCACAACATCGCACTAAAGTAAAAAATAAACAAAAAAAGTAATAGTGGCATGCAATGTGGTGGTGTTTGGGGAGGTGAGACAACACATTGTTACCAAGTAAAGCACAAATCGCCCGCCCCAATACTTCCGGATCAGCGATCCCCCATTTCTACACACCTATTACTGGCACCTTTTTTGAACCTGCAGTAAAATCACAGTTTCTGCCTCTCCAGTTTTCAGCACTTAAAAGAAAACTTGATGTCTTCTTTAGATGGGGGGGGGGTAAGAGAACAGAATGGCTCTGTCACTTGAGTGTGTGTGTGTGTGTGTGTGTGTGTGGGAGGGTTAGGGGATAGAACAGCACATAAAATGAGGGACTACTTTATGAAACAAAAAGTTTATTTGTTGATATTTCTATTTATGTTCAGTCATTTCATAAATTATTTAACAACCTAACAAAAATTTACACATATGCCCATTTTCTAAGCGCAATAATACCCTCCAGGGTGGGCAGTATTTGGAAATATCAGACCTTCCAGTGGCTATAAGGCCCTCCGCCTGCGGCATCGGGCCTCATTACGCCCCTGGTCGGTCCGGTATTTCCCAATACTGCCCACCCTGTCGGGTATTATTGCTTACATAAACAATGACAGCAGAAAAAAAACAGAGGTCCATCCACTCTGCCCATATTCCCTATAATCCCTGGAACCTTCCCTGGAACCTATTGTTCCTCCAGAGTACTAACCCTCCCCATCCTATCCCCATTCTCCTCCCTGGTCTTGTTGACCCGAGTGACCACTATTCCCTTCATTCTATCCCATGCCTACTTAAATCCCCAACTGTGTTTGCACCCACCACTTAGGCCGACAGATTGTCCCAAGGTTCCACCACCCTTTCTTTAAAGTACTTTCTCATGTTCCTCCTGAACCTCCTTCCTTTTAATTTCTATTTGTGACCATGTGAACTCCAGCTGGTATCCATGGTAAATAATTCCCCACAGTTTACCCTGTTAATTCCATTAAGGAACTTGAAAGTCCCTGTGATATCTCCCCTCTCCCTTTTGGCTTCCAGTAAGTACATATTTAGTTAATTGAGGCGCTCTTCACTGGATCTGCTCTGCTGATCCTGAATCATTTTGTTACTCTATGCTAGAGATTTGTGAAGTGATCCCAATTTGCTCCGTGAAGTGATTCGTGGAGTGAAGGTGAATTTGCGGAGTGCCTAGCAACGCGAATCAGTGCCGATGTTATAATGGGTAACCACGAAGTCCATTGAAAAAATGACTTTGTGTTAATCCACCTTCCCAAACCACTACTCTGCCAATTCTTAAGACAAAATACATTGAAAACAATGTACTTCACCTCACTTCGCCTTGTTTTTAAGCTCCAAAGGTGAAGTTCACAGTGATTCATGGGATTTTATGTCACATGGGCTCTAGAGTGTTCTGCACAGCCTCAGTTCGAGGTAGTGTGCAGGAAGCTGTAGGAGACAGTCTGCTCTGAGAGCTCTCTGCAATTCAAACCTTCTAAAAGCTGTTAAAAAGCCTTTTGAGTCTTTTTTTGCTGAAACTTTAGTTCATCGATTTTAGGAAACCCTCATGTGCTCATATCATCGAGTGTTCATTGTTTGTGTATGGATTTTGAATGTTATGTACAACATTCAGTCTGTGTACTGAGAGACAGTGGAAGTATGCCTTGGGGGAGAGACGTAGCTGTGGGGTAGGTAGATTAACTTGGAGAAAAAGACAGTTATTTCTGTTTTGGTGATCTTTTTCTTATAACTGTGTTAATGTACACACAGTAATATTTTCAATAATTGTTGCCATTTTTTTGCTGAATGTTGTGGTGCATCAGTGCATAATTTTAGTTTGTTTAAAATATGTGGTTATATTACTGAAGTTTTCAATTTGCTACGCATTACTTAGTATGCGTGAGTATGTGTGTGACGTGTGTCATCAAATCAGACACCTTTTATTGTGCCACATAGTAATTTCAGCAATGTGAACATGCTATCCACTGCAGCTGTGTGATTTTTGTACCTCCTTGTGATATCTTTACCGGTACTAGTAATAGTGACTGTTACTGCAGCAGTGCAGTACACTGCCCCCCACCCCCACCTTGGCCTGCCCCAACCGGCAAAGGTATTCTTTTCCAGATTTGAATTTCTGATGGTGAGCACTGATTAGGTGTTGTGGCTTTGTATTGTAAGCCTGTTTTGTATTATCTCTCCAGGCTTCACCACCCCACCATTGCACTCATTGATACGTGTTTTTAAGTCAAGGAGTTTTTAGCTACAGCGCATTGGGGAAGTACAGCCATAGGCATTCACGTTCCCAGTACAGTTTCATATTGGTTATCTCACACCATCGACACCAAATCACATTCTTTATTATCACGGTCATAAATAAAGTCACAAATCATGATTCATGATCACGTCATGAATCATAGCATTAATTTTTTTTTCAGTTACTTGGATGTGTTGTAAGACTGTTTTGTAGTATCTCTCCAGGCTTTACCACCCCACCATTGTACTCATTTATACGTGTTTTTAAGTCAGGGAGTTTTGTGCTGTAGCTCATCGGGAAGTACAGCCATAGGTATTCGTGTTCCTTCCTGTACAGCATGTGAGTTACAGTACTATAAGTAGTGGTGGGTGAAGTGGCTCCAATTCGTGCCATGAAGTGATTCATGGAGTAATGTGGAACCCGCGGAGTACTCCACAATGTCACATGGGCTCTAGATTGTTCTGCACAGCCTCAGTTCTGGCCTGGATAGTGTGTGTGTAGTGGTAGCTGGAGACAGTTTGCCCTCAGAGCTCTGCGATTCAAAACCTCTAAAAGCTGTTTAAAATGCCTTTCTGAGTCATTTATTTTGCTCAGAATTTACTAGGAATCCCTTCTGTGCTCATATCATCGAGTGGTTATTGTTATGTGTGGATTTGGAATGTTAATTTAGAACAGTCAGTCTGTGTACTATGAAGTATACTTTGGGGGAGAGGCGTATTTGTGGTGCAGGTACATCAACTGGGAGAAACAAGCAGTCTTTCTGTTTTGGTTATATTTTTCTTGTACAACTGTGTTAATGTGCTCACAGTAATATTTTCAGTAATTCTTGAAATGTTTTTGCTGATTGTTGTGGTGCAGCAGTGTATAATTTGTCTGTTTAAAACATTTGGTTATATTACTAAAGGTTTTCAATTTGCTACACATTACTTGTAGTGTGTGTGTGCGAGTATGTGTACGATGCGTGCCATTAAATCAGACACCTTTTATTGTGCCATAGAGTAATTGCAGCAGTGTGAACCTGTTATCCACCGCACCTGCATGAATTGTTTATACTGCTTTGTGGTATCTTTACTGGTAGTGGATTGTTATTGCCATGCACTAATCCCCCAACTGGCAAAATGTATTCATTTCCAGGTCTGGATTTGTGACTTGTGTGCACTAGTTAGGTGTTGTGCTTTTTCGTATGCATCACTTGAGTGTACAGCACAATCTTAATCTGTCTGTGCATTTGCAGTGCACCATTAATTCTTGGAGACTGCATTTCTTGTTACGCTCTCATTTCACTTTGTCAGCACTGGGGAATTTTCTGGACATAAGACAGTAGCATTTCATCAGCACTGCGGAATTTTCTGGAGTCTGGACACAAGACAGTAGCATTTTGGGGATGCACATTAATTCTGGTGACTCTGTGACCACTGCACACATGACTGAGTGCACAATTTATTCTGGGAGACTTTGCATTTCTTATTATGCTCCCATTTCACTTCATCAGCACTGGGGAATTTTCTGGACACAAGACAATAGCACTTTGGGGATGCACATTAATTCTGGTGACTGTGCGGGTGGGGTGCTGCCAATATTGTTTTCACTCCCCCTTACTTCACGTTAAAAGCAGAATGACAATGCGAAGTAATAATAACAAGGCGAAGTGAGTATTTCCTATGGGGCACTCCATGTAGTGAAGCACCAACGTGAAGTGGCCACTTTGTGTTCACTTCCAGGAGGATTTTAAATTCGCTGCATCTCTACTCTATGCTGCATTGTTTCTAAACTATCCCTGTCCTTTCTGAGGTAAGGATTCCAGAACTGGATGTAGTACTCCAGGTGAGGCCTTACCAGGGATCTGTATAGGGGAAATATTACCTCTTTTCTTCTGCTATCAATATCCCTCCTGATAAATCCCAGTATCCTGTTAGCCGTGCTATAGGACTTGTTGCAGTGGCTTGTTTGTTTAAGGGAGTTACTGATGATAACTCCTAGATCTCATTCCTCTTCTTTAGTGCTAGGTCTCACCCCACCTATCCAGTACTCCATCTTGGGGTTCCTTTTCCCTAGGTACATTACCTTACACTTTTTGGCACTAAATTTTAACTGCTGGACCTCTGACCACCCCTCTAGTTTTTGTAGATCCCTCTGAATATCCCTGACTTTCTCATCACCATCCATCTTCCCACACAGTTTTGTGTCATCTGAGAAGAGACACAGTCTTCCCTGGATTCCCTCACCAGTGTCACCAATGAGCATGTTGAAGAAGGTGCCAGCCTGGTACCGCTGAGGGTTGAGGCACTGGGTGCCACACCTTGTGCTACACCGGCGACCCGGGATCGGAAATGGGCTTGGGATGTTGGGGGTTGGCTGGGGGGAGAGGGCAGAGCTGGGCTTGAGCCGCCTAACAACAGCTCTCCTCTCCTGGGGTGGGATCTAGGCACCGCTTCACTAGAAAGTGGCGAGGGAAGGGGAGGGAAGGGGAGGACTCTGTTAGGTGCTTGGCAGGTATGGTGTTCTCAGTGCGGCTCCATGCCTGGGCTACGGTCCTTCACACCGGCATCGTCAAGGGTAGGGGATACGGGATTCTGTAACTACATCAGTAATCACAAAATACCCACACCTCTGCTGTGTCATGTAATCCCCGCTAGAGGAATGGAGCTTCAGATGATCGATACACTGCCACTGATCCCTGCTAACAGTGGGGATAAAACGTATAATTAAAAAAAAGAGAACATGTTGAAAAGGACTGGACCCAGGACAGATCCCTGTGGAACCCTGCTCGTAACCTCCCTTTCGTCTGATTTAACTCCATTGACCATCACCCTCTGCTGCCACCCTTCTAGCCAACTAATCACCCAGTTCACTATGGTTTTAGCCGCACCCAGGTCTTCCATCATTTTGAGCAATATTTTGTGTGGTACCGAATCAAAAGCTTTGCTGAAGTCAAAGTACAGCAGATCCACAGTGTGTCCATTGTCTACTTCCTTGATTACCCAGTTAAAGACAAAAATCAGGTTAGTCTGACAAGACCTTCCTCCATGAATCCATGTTGTTTGCTATCCAGGAGCCCGTTGTACTCTAGGTACTCCACAAGGTCCTCTTTGATTAGTGATTCAGTCAGCTTCCCCACGATGGAGGTCAGACTGATAGGCCCATAGTTTCCTGATTGCTCCTTATCCTCCCATTTATGAAGCTGTACAACATCTGCCAGTCTCAAATCCCTTGGAACTTCCCTGGACCTAAGTGAGCTGTTGAACAGTCCAGCCAGTGGTTCAGCCAGTTCTGCTGCTAATTCCCTAAGTATCCTCAGATACAACCCATCTGGTCCTGGGTCCATATCTATCTTGAGGGCTGCCAGCCCTTTCAGGACCCTCTCACTAGTAAGTATTGGCAGCCTCATTTCCAGGACTCCCTTAAGGGCCAATTTGATGCCATTTTCTAGCATGGACCCACAGTCCTCCACAGTGAATAATGAGCAAAATTAGTAATTCAGGACAGCGGCCTTTTGCTCATCCTCCTTTATCACCCTACCCCCTCAACTAACTGTGTGATGCCCCTCCCCCACATTTTTTCCTTTTTTCACTAATATATAAAACAACTGTTTTTCTCCATTCTTGACCTCCTCCTCCGTGATATGCAGCTCCGTATCTGCTTTCCTTCCCTGACTATTCTCTTTGCCTCCCTATTATTCTGTAGACAATCCTCTCATTTTGCTTCCCATTGCTTTTCTTCATATTTATAGAAGGCCTTCTCCTTGGTCCTAACCACTTCCCTGACCCTAGATGAGAACCATAGTGGTCTCTTAAACCTGTTTTTTTTAAATACTGTTTTTGTGGTTGCCTTTGATGCCTTGAGAACGTCTCCCTTTATTGCCCCCTCTTCTCCACCCCCCTTATGTTCTCCAACCCTACTAACTTATCCTTGACCAGTTCCCTCAACCTATTGAAGTCCACCCTTCTAAAGTCAAGGACTTTGGTTCTTAATTGTGGGTTGCCAGCCCTGAGGACCAATTTCTAGCTCCCACACATGCTTTAAGAGAAAACTGCACTCAAATCTGCCGATTGCTGATACCTGTTCCTGCTTTCACCCTACCTAATGACAGATGTCTTTGGCCATACAATAGTATTTCCTCACCTCTATATAACCCTCTAACTGCCTCAGTCTGTTCCGGCTCCCTTTCCTTGCCCATATACAGTCTTGCATTGCAGGCATCTCCCTTACACTTACATTCACTTACATAATCTAATTTCATGGCTTGCTCCCCTCTTCCTCACTTACCGACCTTTTTCTTAATGACACCCCCTGCTCTCAATGGTTATTTCTTCCTTTTGTATTACCTGTTTTTGTGTACCTTGCTTCTGTTCATATGATGCGCCACCTGAAAATTTATTGTCCAAGGTCCTCTCTATTCATTGCATAGATAGGTACCTATGAACTTATGAATGGTCTACTCTGTATGTCTCTGATATATTGTATCCACTTTAACTCATTGTATGTAAAGCGCTTTACTTTGTATGTTCAGATGTATTGTATCCTCTCTAACTCATTGTATGTAAAGCACTTATAATTTGTTATCCTGTTAAGTTTCTGCATGTCTGTACTCTCCCGGGTCGTGCCTGAAAATAGTCATTTTATGGCTAGTGCACTTACCCAGTTAACAAAAGCTAAATAAATAAATAAATAAATTTAAACCACACAGAGTTGTGGTCACTGTTCCTAGCAGCTCCCCTACTCCCACAGCACCCACCATCTCTGAGTTGGTGAGCACCACATCAAGAATTGTATTCTGCCTGGTAGGTTCATTAACAAACTGCACCTGTAGACAGTTTTGGAAGGCTCTCAGTAATGTTTGACTCCTGTCACTCTCAGCCACCGGGACCTCCCAATCGACATCAGACAGGTTCAGGTCACCCACCACCACTACTTCCCCCTTTGCTGCCCCTCTTTCAAGTTCCTCCTCAAATTGCTGTCCCTTTCCTTCCCTTGCCCTGGAGGTCTATAGATCACCTCTAAGTGCACTTTCCTGCCTGAGGCTGCCATGAGTTTTTCCCATAGTGACTCAGCCTCCCCACTGCTACCCCTAATACTTCTATCTTCTGCCACTTCAATGCCCTCTTTGACCAAAAGGGCAACTCCTCCCCCCCCACCAGTTCTTCTATCCCTCCAGAACATTGAATACCCAGGGACTGTCATCTCCCAGTCATTTTTATCTGTGGCCCACATTTCTGTGATGGCCACCAGGCCCACATCAGTGTTTGCCATCAGTGTCTGGAGGTCACTGAGTTTGTTGCCTAGGCTGTTGGCGTTAAGGCATACCCCCTCCATTTGACTCCTGCTCTAAGTCTGCTACTGTCCTTTTGCTTTTTGCATGTTATTCCCTCTTTGTTTGTGCTTAGACCATTTGCTTTCCTCCTCACTTGTAGTCCTTCCTTTGGTCCTGTAAACCCCACTGCATTCCCTGTACCCTCTTTGAAGTTATTGTCCTCTGGATGTGGGGACTGTGTTTATCCTCCAGCTGCCCACTCCTTGAAACCAAATGTGGCAGTGTGGCTTTGGAATTAGGTGAGTGTCATTTACACACTAATTGGAAGGGTTATTACACTGAACTTGAATAATGTAAACTTAGAGGAGTAATATTGCCATTTGCTAAACCAGAACAGTTGCAAGACTGAAAGAACTGGCACCATGATGCCCAAACTCGTAGTAACAGGTACCGATACTGGAATGTCATCTGAACTACTGGAACAGACATCCAATTGCCTTAATAACTCTCAGAGACACTAGAATGAGCACTTTAGTACTCGGAAAGTCCCCAAACCGGCAGCAGAGTCAATCTGGGCATCACCATCATGGAACCTATTTTGGCAGGTCATGGGCATTTCAAGGGGTCTGACAGCTATTCCTGGTGCAATCTGGGGGATGGAGGGGATTACAGTAAAACTCCAGAGAGACAGAATGATTGAGATGACCGGTAGGCATTCAGTTAGGGCATTCTGAAAGGAACAGAAAGGTGAATCAGCTTAACATCCAGACTGACACTGCCATGTGGTTGCATGCTGTGGTCGGGGCAACATTTCTGGTGAGTGAGGGAACATTCTGGGTATTAGAGAAACATTCCCAGCAGTTAGGGAGCCATTCCAAATGTTGGGCAGCTGATTCTAGTACATTGGAGCATTCCAATAGTGGGGCACCTGCTTTGGTAGATCTGAGACATTCCAGAAGACTGGCATCCATTCCAGCAGATTGGAGGCATTCTTGCTGTAAGAGCATTATTTCTTATGCTTTGGGACATCTCCAGCTGATATGGGGCAGTCCTGTAGTCACAGGTCTAGGTGGAGAGGGATGCTGTGATCTGCCTGGTCTGTTTGTCCTGGCAATGATACCAACGGCCACGAACGTGCGTGCATCTGCCCACGTTCTGGCCAGGCATCGACCCCGACTGCTATGCTTGTGCTCCCTGGTAGCAGTAGAACCCCGGTCTCCACGGGGTCCCCCTACACCGGGATGCCCTGGATCCCCCCCCAGGGAAAGGAGAGCAGTCGCCCTGGCACTCAATCCTATTCCCTTCCTGCCGACCCCTAGCACCTGGGCTCGTTCCCGAACCTGGGTTGCTGGCGTGACTCGAGGTGTGGCGTCCAGCGCCTCAACCCTCAGTGCCACCGGGCTGGTAGATCTCTTGCATTTTAACTTTAACACTGCATCACAATCCATTCAGACATGTTCTATGAAGTTTCAACAGGGCAATTCCAGTAGATCTAAACCCTATATACCATTATATGCTCAAGTTATGGGGGAGTCCAAAAAAACTGAAAAACTCTCTTAGTTTGTTTTTCATAAGAATTATTTCTTACAATAAGTTCCCTTTTAATAATAATAATTTTACATATATATAGTTTTAAAATTTGGTAAATAACATACATGCAAAACACACACATCAATGTACTCTTCTGAGACAAAACATCAATTTACGCACTGAACATATACATCTGAAATATGGTTCAAGCATGGCAAAGAGCAAATAAAGAGAAACAAAGCAATTTGTCCAACCCCATATGCTCTGATAGGACTGACATGAATCCTTTTCACATTCCCACAGAATTCAGTAATCCACATTATAACAAGGTGTTAACACTATCATTCTAGAAATGAGAAGCCAGCAAGATGTCTTGTGCAAGTGGAGTGCCATACAGGAGGAGAGAGACCAGTGCTGGCAACAAGCAGGCAATTACTGAAATCTGCGGGGTACAATAGACCCACAAAGTAAGAGAATTGAGTGAGCATCAGCAGCCATAAACAAGCCAACATGGCTGCAGTTTAGTAACATGACACAAGGTTTTTTTTTTGTTACAGAAGTCCTTCAAAAAATGTAATGCTTTAATTGATACAATCTACTTTGGCTGGTTTTGTTACTGAAGTGTGATGTGATGCATTTTAGGGATACAACTGCAGAGCTATTTTGTCCAGTATGCATAGGTTTTGGTGCAATACCACCTGGTTATTGCTGTTTTGCAGAGCTTGACCTCTGATGGTAAATCGTGCATGCATCAATGTGTAACTATCGTTATATTGTATGTGGGGATATCCACAGCTTTACAGCAGCAGCAATACAAACTTTCTCCCTCAGACTCATTTGCAAATCTGCCTCCCTCATTTCCCCATATGCAATATAACAATAGTCACACATCAATGCATGCACAATTTATCATTGGAGGTCAAGACCTGCAAAACATCGATAACCAGGTAGTGTTGCACCTAAATCTATACATACTGGAACAATAACTCTGGGGTTGGACACCTAAAATGTACCACATCACACTGCCCAGATATGGTCCTGATACCCCCACCAGCTCCTCTGTTCTCAGTCACTGCTTCTGAAACACCTCTATCACCTTTATGTAATAGTTCTGTAAGCAGGGGTGTCACAAAAGTCTGTGCCCAGATTTCCAAGGGTTGCCCTGCTTTGTGCATGCACAGGCAATTTGACCTCCTTGCTCTTCCCCACATGGTCCTTATAGTAATAATCCTGGGGGCTGTGGCTCTTTGAAGTTATAAGTGCTCTGGCTGCAGTTGATAAACCAAACACAGCACTCCAATGTTTCAGGCATAAAGCATTTTCTACATTAAGATTCTAGATTAGCTGCCTCCTCCTGACCTCCCTTGTGCCGTGTCATTATAACTAATACTTTAGTAACAGTTTAACATTATAATTAATACTCTAGTAACAGTTTAACTGTGGAAACAGGTAATAACTAGTACAACAAAATAGCCAGTACCAACACGGATCCAAGCCGGGATCAACTGCATCAGATCACCCATCTATATTATAGTGAGCTGACCATGGAGAACCTCGCCAGCATTGAGAAGGATGAGCTCTGGGCTGGGGCACCTATTTCTTCTCTGATGATGATGAGGAGGAGATGATCAATGCCAGGCTGATGACCCAGCCGAGTGAGAAATTCGACCATAAGACAGTGCATGGGACAAAATCCACAAATTCATCACCAACACAGACTTCTAGAACACCTCAAAAACAGCAAAAGATAAACTTTACAGACACTTCCAATCTTCTAATGGCACTTTAGGCACGCACCAGGTGCACATATGATCAAAAATGTCCTAAGTATGTATATTTTGTATTTTCCCTATGCTTCTGTAAATACCCTATCAAAGTGGTCTCTGTTCAAAACTGCAAAGGGAAGTGAGGAACTACCCCAAGGAATCTGCTGAATCCATTGAGCAGACAGGTCAGTGGAAAGTGGACCAAAGATAAAATTACTCCTGGAAAGGCTAAGCTGTGTGCCCTGCTGAGGATAGCTGTGAGGGTTGATTGTGGGGGTGGGGGTGGGGGGGGCTAAGTTTAGGCAGGGACACCTCTTCTGTGGACAGTTCTCCGGCTTGTTACCAATCCCAGTCCCAGTTCTAGATTAGTGTGCAACTATGGGGCTTAAACATCTATACTTCTATGTAGGGGTTAATGTGGAGCCAAACACAGAAGTAATCTAGACTAGAATGGGAATTTCTGCTATGTTTGGCTGCACATAAACATGGGGAAAAGCAATTAGCTATTCTGCATAGGTGGCACTCTCACTGGAGCGTGAAAAAGTGTTTCCTCTGTAGGACAGTTGGATCACTCATAATAGGCTGAGAGATAACATCCGCAGTTTTTTTAAATAGAAAAATGGCACATTGATTCACGATTTCACTGCCTAACAAAAAGTGGCATCTGCATGTTAGATTGTTCAGTACGGTTGCGCATATCACTGTCAGGTAGCATTAGTGAAACCAGCAAAGAAGATTAGTTGAGATTTCCAGAAGATGAATACCCCCATCTCCTTGTATAGCCATGCAGGCTATATATGTAAAAGTACTCTGTTTCACGAACACAAACATAGATACATAGACAGTTTGTCCATTTGAGCTTGTAAGTTCAGTTTATTTTTTCCTAGAAGTCTGTTGCCCCTTACCCCTGACCTCCAGAATTCCTTTATGTCTATCCCATGCATTCTTAAATCCCGTGATTGTTTCAGCCCCCATCACTTCCTCTGGCAGGGTGTTCCACTTGTCCACCACCCATTCTGTGAAGAAATTCTTCCTTATGTTTCCTCTGAATCGTCCTCCCTCCAACTTCATCCCATGCCCACTAGTCCTGGAACATCTTTTTCACTTAAAAATAGTGCATTCCTGCACCCTGTTCCTCCCTGTAAGATACTTGTATGTCTCTATCATGTCCCCTCTCTCCCTCCTCTCCTCCAGGGAGTACATATTCAATTCCTTCAACATATACAATAAAAATATAAAATAGTGACTGCTGCTTTTTTTTTTACAAAACTTGCTCACTCTGAAAGAGTCATCAGTTGTCGCTGTGGGGCTTTTTTAAAAGAAAAATCAGCCTGTCACACACTGATTATACTGATATTTTTCTTTTTGATTTTGTCAGTGTACATTCTAAAGCAGAGTACTTTTACATAAATATTGCCATGTCCCTCCAAAAAAGCAAGGAAGACTGTGCACTGTGGTGCAGGAGTGGTACTCTTTGGAGACTGGCTAAGACTTGAAATAGTCACAAAAATTCAAGTGTGGAGAGCATTCAGGGTAGATTGTGACCATACAGCTCAACCGGGTAATTTAATGCACAAGCGCAAATCCTCAATGGAGGCTGTATTTAAAAAAAAAATGTATTACTTGCTCAACCTGCTGTCAGCAACCAGGAAAATGCTATGAGTTGAATGTAAATATTTTTGAAATACAGTGTTCATTGTGGATTTGCATTTTTTCATTTACTTACCCAGTTGAACTATATGGTCACAGAGCAGTAATTTTTTTATTCACCCAGCCTACCCCAAGTGCTCTCCACATTTGTGTTTTAAAAAGCATAATAAAAAAGGCTTACATCCCTATACACTGCAATCACCCCAACATACAAGTACACTAATACACTTGATCCCCAGAAAACCACAGCACAGAAACACAGAAACATAGAAAGTGACAGCAGAAGGAGACTGTGTGTCCATCTAATCTACCCAGGAGTTTCCAAGACCTATTTCATGTTCCGGGATGTAGCCCCCCCCCCCCCACTGAATTTTACCATTGCCTTGTCCCGCCATTCCCATTTGAGTCCTTGCTCTATCCCACCCCTGTTTGAAAGCAGATACAGTCTTTGCATTTACTACCTCCACTGGAAGACTATTCCAGGGCCTTACCACCCTCTCTGTGAAGTAATGTTTTCTCAGATCTCTTCTGAAATTCCCACTTACGGCTTCCATTCATGACCCATGGTGGATGAGCTGGTGATCCTCTGGAAGAGGTCTGAGTATGGTGCCCTATTTATACCTTTAAGGAACTTGAATGTCTCAGTCATGTCCCCTTTACTCCTTCTTGTTTCCATCGGGAACAAGTTTAGTTCCACCAGGTATTCCTCATATGATGGCCCTTGGAGGCCCTATATAATATTAGTCGTTCTTCTTTTCATGATCTCTAGCTTATTTCTATCTTTTTTCAGGTGCAAACTCCAAAACTGGATGCAGTACTCCAGGTGGGGTCTCACCAGGGACCTGTACAGTGGAAGGATCACCTCCCTGTTCCTGCTATCGAAGCCCCTCCTTATGCACCCCAGCATTCTGCTAACTTTGCCGTAGAGTTTGTCTCATTGGCTTGATTGCTTTAGGGTGTCACATATGATAACCCCCAAGGTCTCTTTCTTCCTCTGAGGTGTTAAGTTTGACCCCATTGAGCCAGTATTCCATCCTTGGGTTTCCCTTACCCAGATGCAGTACCTTGCACTTCTTAGCATTGAACTTCAGCTGCCAGATGTTGGACCATCTTTCCAGCCTTTGTAATTATAAAAAAAGAAGCAGAAATATAATTAGTTTACAAAGATTGAAAGACCAATACCAGAATAAGGGCAATAACAATTACTGTATTATATAAAGAAATACACAGTCATATTATGAGCAGCAAAAATACTTTATTAATTATAAGATAAGTAGTCACAGTGGCTAATTTGTTTTATAAAGGTACATAAAAAAGTAAGCAATGCTGTCCAGTTGACAACCCCCACCCGCCATCCAGCCATAAAAATTGCTAAGCAAAGGGGGGTTTGTGCTTTGTATTTAGTGCACTTGATGAATCACTCTGGAAAAGCACAGGGTTGATCAAGAACACAAATACCAGAATTGTAAGATCAAACAGACTTAGATTGAAAGGTGAGAATTATAATACAAAGAGGAGGGGAAGATGGTTCAGCCAGAGGGTGGTAAATATATGGAACTTGCTGCCAAAAACTATGGTTTCTAGTGGTACTATGGATATGATTAAAAAATCACTAGCTATCCATATGGGTGAAGAGCACATTTGGAGGTACCACTGATATGTGGTGAGCCATCAGTAGGTTTCCCACCTCCTAACTCGAAATGTGAACCTATGAAGCCATTTTCAAACCCCACTACATAGGGAATGAATTTCCAAGAACAATTTGTTTGAATCCCACCACTACCAGCAAAAGAACACATACAGCTAGCACAAGTATCCACTTACCCTAATATAAAGAATAGTATTATTGTAAGCTACTTCCCAATTTGACTGTAGCCTTCCATGCAGTGACTGGCAAATACACTACTCTCACCTCCTTAGCCAGCTGCTAAGTGACAGCTTACTATTATCTTCGTATTGAAACAGCTGATATAGTATGCAGGTGATCGTAAACTGACATTTGGCAGCCAGCTGTGGAGATGGGAGGATGGCACTGTATGTGCCAGTAGCCAGTGAGTAACAAATAGTAAAACAGTGGCACTGGAATGGTTGATAATTCTAATTACCGATGAAGAAGGGCAATAACATAGGTATTGTGGCGGATAATGAGAACGGTGGGGTAAACATGAATCAAGCAGCATGGGCCATGAGAGAAAGGTGTTTGAAGGTTTACAGTTAGTGAAATGAGGCAAAAATAGAAATAAAATCAACAAAAACATGCATGTCAGTAAACATATTGTGAGGTATGTGTGCGTGCACATCGGCACCATACATCCACATCTCCTGAAAACATTTGTTTTAGAAAAAAAATGAAATAAATAGATAGAAAAATGCACTACCAAGTTACTACAACCCCTTTTACCTACCAACCCAAAACATTCAATGAATCCATGTTCTAATCGAACACCAGTAAACATAAATTTCCATGAATCACAGGTTCAAATCCCACAGCATTTAGCTTCTGAATAAATGCAGCTACTGTAGCACCAACTGTCCCTGACTTTCAGGGTCGTCCCTGATTTTGCCTTAGAATTTTCCTCTGCCCTTTGTAAAATTTGTGTTTTTGTGACAGACCACCAGTAGATAACTGCAAGGACATAACATAGTTTTAAGACACAATATTCCCATAGTTGACTTGAGCATCACCATCCATTCAGGGACCGGAGCACACAACCTACTGATTGCATAGTAGAGAGATAGATTGTACTGTTGGTTAAAATAAAGGATATTCATCAGTTTGAACTTGCAGCTTGACATTTTCACACTAGGAGTTCACGATTTATTCAAGCTGTCAGAAGTTCATATAGAGAAGCATTGTTTCTGTTCCTAACTGCATCAGACAAAATGATCTGAATCTTTCATTCTCATAATGTATTCAGCAATCGCATATTACAGGATTTATCTAGTGTATTTCTACTTAATGAGCAAAACATAAACATGCCTGTCATAATTATATGATCTCAACAAGACAAGCTGTACAGAAGTCAACAGTAACCCACACCACATTTAATCGACTTAAAGGAATGGCTGATAACTATTTTATTTTAAAACATTTTTTCTTTGTCGTGTGAATACAAATGGCCATTGCTAAGTTCATGTAATAAGAAAAAAAAAAGAAATGCTTTATTTTCCCAGGAAAATCTAATGCTTCTGTCTTAAGGCACACCTTACTGATAGCTTCTCTGTAGTCTGCATGCCTCAGCAAAAAATTGGAACCAATATTTAAAATATGACTTACAGTTTTAGTGCAATGCTCCTTTAGGATGAGCAACTAGTACAGCTTTTTTTTTGTAATAACCTAAGCCCCAAACTAGGCTCCATATTCCAGTAAGTACAGAGTACAAACTGGAGAAAGCAGGATCCCACTGAAAACAAGATAGCATCTGAACTGTGTTATCCTAACTAAATGCAATAAAAATATGTCAAAACAGGACCCCATTGAACAAGAGATATTGCATCTCAGCTGGGTTATCCTGGGTGAATGTACAGTACTGCAAAACTGTGTAAAACACATCAACCTACAGCAGAACCCCACCAAAAAGGAGATGATTCATCTAAAATGATCTGTCCTAGAAAGATACATTATAAAAGTAGGACCACACTAAAATTGAGATGTTTAATCTCACCTCTACTATACTGGCTAAATGCAATATAAAACTGTGTACAGTCAGGACGCCATTGCAAATGACATATTACATCACATCTGGTATATCGTGGGTTAATATATAGTAAAATGCATGCAAGCAGGACCCCGTACAACAGCAATGCAAGCCATGACCATTTAGCATTGACAAATGCTTGTTTTTATATCCATTTTTGTGACTCTCAAATAGTATGTCTTGTTTCATGAAGTTGCTTAAAGTGAGCAGGTCAAGACTTTCATGATTTCATGATTCTTCTAAAGTAAAAGGCTATTTCTGGAGGTAGTTGAATGATTTGTGGAGGTTTTAGGTTGTCAATTTGCTTTACTACCCTTTTGGCTCTGTAGAGTAATTTGCAATGTTATTTCCTGTTTTCTGGCTTGCTGAGTCTCTAATGAAAGTCATTCAGTGTGTGTGTGTGTGTGGAAGCTTGAAAAATTACTGTTTACTTTTGATGATCTTTTAAAAGGGACTTATATTTCTCTTGGTTACATCTCCCACTACACACCCAGCTCAGACAGCCAATCTGTTGAATGAACAGGGATTCCACTTCCCTCGCTCTAATAACACAGCTGAAGGGGAGGGAGGGTGGGAAACCAGTTTAGTTAATGTAGAATACAGGGACTTGATTTCATTCCACTCCCTCTTAACAATAAAGGCATGCTGTGCTAGGAATTCAGATCCCTTTTTCTGATGACAGCAAGACTTCAGCATGGCTCCGTCCATGCAGCCATAAAAACAGGGCTGCTGACAGCCTACTGGATAGTACTGTAGCTAGGAATTAAGAAGCAAAGAAGGGCTCCCAGGGTATTCAGTCTGCAGCAAGAGGCAAGCGGGAGGATTCTGCAAGGGAGCAAGACAAATGATGTGTTTGGAGAAGGATGGGGAGGAAGAGTATAGTGGAAATCCCCACACACATACCCACATACCCACCCACATCCAATCAATGACAATAGAATAATCGTACAGTACTTGATGAAAAGGTTTTAGTCAAGGGAACATCCAAGCATGTCCTGGTAGTAAGACAGGGGCACTCTTTTCCTTGAATTATCTGGAGAAACTTGTGGAGTGAGAACAGTTTGGAGGGCAACAGAGAGAAACAGTCAGGAGAAGCAGTTGCCAGGATCGAGAGGGAAGGGAAACAGTCAGGAGGAATGACCAGTGGGATCTGGCAGGGGGGATGAAAAAGTCTGGAGGAGTGGCCACTGGGACTGGGGAAGGGAGGTAGTAAAACAGTTGGAACTAGAAGGAAAGGCCACCAGTATTGGATGCGGTGGGGGGAGAGAGGGAGAAATAGTCAGGAGGAGCAACCATGGGATTGGGAGGGGGAGAAACACTATCCGGTTGTGTTTCAGTGGGTAAGAGAGAATTGGGCCAGATATTCAAAGCTTTAGGTGATTTGCAAACAGTTTGCGAGGGATTAGCATGTGATTAGCGTGGGGCTGCTGTATTCAAAAGGCCAACTAGCGTGTGCAAATATGCAAGGGGCACAGTGAACATGAATACAAGTGCTATAAGATATTCAGTGAGGGGTTTAGCATGACCTAGAGCGACCTTTAGCGTGGTACATATTACCACCCAGGAAAAACTGGTCTTAACCCTGGGCAAACATCTTTGCACATCTTTGGTGCATTGCATAGTGTTTGCATGGGATTTGCGCAGCTTGCATGACCCTAACATAGGAGTATGACAATTAGAAAATGCCAGACATGGAGGACACATGCAGCTCACTGATGGCGCCACCATGTTGCCAACAGCTGCCACCAGTCCCAGCCAAGCACACACATTAAGGGGTGATCTGACCCACAGAAGACATCATGGTAATGTGGCCATACAGTGCACACCTGCAGTCCATACGTCTGTGGTGACCAACAGATGCCAGCACATACATACAGCACTGTGGGCATGGTGGCCATTGAGGGGAGGGTGTACGGGTGACCAGACCTCACCACAGTGCAGGTGTGGCCACAAGGCTGGGACACATGATGCAGTGCACATGGGCCAGTAGTGGGAATATCCCACCACCTGTGTGCCTGTCGGACCTTACATGCCTCCCCAGCCACATACCGCACTACTGTACAGATGCCACAGCACACACAGCCGGCCATGCATATGTCACTGTAAGCATCCTATGCCACAGGTGCAGCATCTGTGGAGCACACAACAGTACTGTCCACTGTCAGTAATCACCTGCAAGCTGGGCCTGTCACTGTGTACAGTGCAGTGGTCATCACTGCCCTACATACCATAGGCATTGCTGTGCCCTTCACACTACCAGCCCCCTTGCTACTGTAGTGTCTGCTGTGCACTGTAGCATGGCCTACAGTGTGATGGTTGCATGCAGCAGCACCACCACCACCTCTGCCTATGCTGTGTTCTCCCTGGGGCACACAATGCCATGCAGTACTGCATACATGTAGCCTGCAGCAACCACCATGCATTGCCAGACTGACCTACAGGTGGAGCTGCGGCCAGACCTGGCCAGCCCCTGTACTTCCAGACTGACCTACAGGTGGAGCTGTGGGACCCTGCAGTTATGCTGGGCAAACTGCATGCAAATCAGGGTGTAATGAGATGCTAATCTGGTTGTTTGCCCAGTGACTACCTAAGTAGGCTCATTTGCATGTCACTTTTGAATACGGCAAATCTTTGTGCAGGGCAAATGTGTTTGCACCAGGCAAACAGCTTAGCTCTGCACTAAAGCCATGCTAACGCATTAGTGCAACGCTAATGGTCCAGGGAATATTATACAGTTTTGATCACTGTTCTTTCACATCTGCTGATGCCTGCTGCTGTACTGGGTCCACGCATATGCTGGCACACACATTGGCCACATAGTTCATCTCTACCTGCCCTCATGTCATGGTGCACTGTGTTGTTGTGGTTTGCACTTCTGGGTTGCTATATTCAGTGCTGTCTTATTCCACAGCTACATCTGCCCTGCACTTCCAGCCCAGTTTGCACGGCCTCATTCCCATGCTATATTCAGAAGCTGTTTGCCTCAGGCTATTCCTTTTGAATATAGCTTGCTTTGTGCTCAGGGCTAAGTTTGCCTGCTGGGGAATGTTAACTTAACTAAGGGGTAAAGCTTTGAATATCTGGCCCCATATGTGACAGTCACACTCGACTATGTTTCAGAGGTAGAGAGAAAAACCACTGCTAACTTATTTACTCATCGAACTTCTGTGTCAGAGGGGTCAACACACTATCATGCCTGTGCTACTGTACTTTGCTCCAGATGACTCACTATCACCTCACACTAGTAAGTAAACACAAATGCTGATCAACATCAAATTTCCATTTTTTGGGTGGGGAGTTGGGGGAACCAGGATTGGAACCATGATAACCGTGACTTCAGCGGCTACACCATGTTCAGAAGAGAAAGTCACCCAAAAACAAATGCAAACACAGTTGGATCAGGCTCTTATCAGTGAATCCAACCCTGGTTGTAACTTTCGGCATTGCTGTTCCCGACCTGCAGTCACCGACATTGCAGCCCAGTACTTTCTTTGGGTTCTTGTTTTCCTGCTATCACATTGGAGGGTCACTGGAAATGGAGGACATAACTACAACTTTGTCAAAACTAGCCTCAGCCCTCGAGATGGGCATGGCAACAGGGGGAAGCTGAATGACTCTCGAGATGGACTGGAGGAGGTTCGCTGCACTGGCTTGGGCATGCCTGAGCAGATTTATTCAGATCGAAGGAGCCAGTCACTCTGTGAATGTAGCAGTTGGCTCCCTTTGACTATGAGAAGTTTACATCCTGCAAAAAGAAAAATGTATCATGATGAGCCTCGCTGACCATTGGGCAGTCACTGCCAAGCCCACTGCAGCCTGAGCTGCATTGGACCTGACAGTGACACATCTCTGAAATGCCATTCTTTGTAACAAAATGTTTACTGCACACCCATGCATGTGCAAACATAAAACAAACCAGGACAGTGTACTGGATGGAGGAGTTAAACTGAGCACTACAGCAGAGGAAAGAGACTTGAGAGTCATTATTAGTGACTCCCTCAAACAATCAATCAAGTGTAATAAGGATATAGTAGGGTTACTAGGATGTTGGGTGTATTGTAAGGGGTACTAATAGCAGGAAAAAGGAGGTACTGCTACCTCAATATAGGTCATTGGTCAGGCTGCACCTGGAATACTCTGCTCAGTTCTGGAGTCCTCATGTAAGGAAGGACAGGGACTGGCTGGAGATGGTGCAATGCAGAGTGACCAAGATGACTCAGGGCCAGCAGGGCAGATCTTATGAAGATTGTCTGAAGGCACTGAACATGTAATAACTGGAGGCATGGGAGATATGATAGAGACCTTCAAGTTTCTGAAGGCAATAAACAAGGTGAACTGCAGGGAACTATTTAGCAGGAATACAGACTCAAGAGGTGATTCCCCTTTACAAAAGTGGGAGCAAGGCAGAAGCAGAAAACTACAGATCTGTAAGTTTGACCTCAGTGGTAGGGAAAATGATGGAATCACTTCTGAAAGAAAGAATTGTTGAGCACCTAGAGGCCAGCGGGGCACAGGACCCAAAGCAACATGGATTTACAGCAGGAAGGTCATGTCAGACTAATCTAATTGATTTCTTTGACTGGATGACCAAAGTAAAAGACCAGGGAGGGGCTGTGGATATGGCCTACCTAGACTTTAGCAAGGCATTTGACACAGTCCGCACAAAAGATTAATAATCAAGTTAGCCAGCCTGGGAGTGGGTCCCAGGGTGGTAGCCTGGGTAGCGAACTGGCTGCACAACAGGACACAGAAGGTAATAGTGAATGGAACACATTCCGAAGAAAGCGGGGTTACTAGTCGAGTACCTCAGGGCTCAGTACTGGGTCCAATCCTCTTTAACATCTTTATAAGTGACATTGCAGAGGGTCTGGAGGGAAAGGTATGCCTCTTTGCAGATGACACAAAGATCTGTAACAGAGCTGATACACAAGAGGAGGTAGAAAAGATGAGAAGGGACTTGGCAAGGTTGGAGGAATGGTCAGACATATGGCAACTTAGATTCAATGCAAAGAAGTGCAAAGTAATGCACCTGGGAAACAAAAACCCAGAAGAAGAGTACACAATAGCAGGGGAGGTACTAACAACAACAAAAATGGAAAGGGACATGGAATAGTCATATCAGATGACCTAAAGGTGGGTAAGCAATGTGAGAAGTCAGTAAGGAGAGCCAGGGGGATACTGGGATGCATAGGAAGGGGCATCACAAGTAGAAAAAGGGAAGTGATTATCCTTCTATACAGACAGTTGGTGAGACCCCATCTGGAGTACTGTGTGCAGTTTTGGAGACCTCATCTATGCAAGGACATGGACAGGATGGAAGCAGTCCAGAGGAGGGCAACTAAAATGGTGCAGGGTCTACATCAGAAACCATATGAAGAGAGACTGAGAGAGCTTAATATGTATACCCTTGATGAAAGGAGGGACAGGGGGACATGATAGAACTGTTCAAGTACCTCAAGGGAATCAACAAAGTCCAGGAGGGTAGCATCTTTCAGAAAAAGAGATGTGTAAGAACAAGGGGGCACAGTTTAAAGATAGAGGGGGGACGGCTCAGGGGTAATGTGAGGAAATTCTTTTTCACGGAGAGAGTGGTGGATACATGGAACAGCCTTCCTGAGGAGGTCGTTGGGTCTAAAACAGTGGGGGAATTCAAACATGCTTGGGACAGACACAAAGCAATTATAGTGCAGGGTTGCAGGAAGCAGGCTGTTGGTTAACTAGAATCTGCAGCTTATCCAGTAGGTAGGGAAATGGGCAGACTGGGTGGGCCAAGTGGTCCTTTTCTGCCGTCAAAGTCCATGTTTCTATGTTTCTATGTTTCTAAGAACCCAATTTAACCCCCCTGCAAATGGGGGTTCCCAAAAGACTTCCAGGAGCTTGCTTGAATGCTCCAAGCCTGAATGGTGTTTGGCGTTTAAGCCATTTATCAGTGAGTGTTTTTAGAACCTCTGGTACTGTCTCTTTAAGAGCTGTCTGCTTGCAGACATAATTAGTTTATATGGGGACTGTGTTTCTTTGATTGAGTACCACTCGAGCTGCTGCCAATTCACTCCATTTTGTTAGTCACTAGGGTGCAAGGAACCTATCTGAAAGATGTAACTGTTTGCCAGAAATCATTTACAGTAATAATGAAGTACAGTTTGTCTAACCTGATTTCTTTTGCAGTCAGAACAGTGTCTGCCTAGTTCCCATTCTGGTTTTGAACTGCTGAACTGGACCAATCAGTGTGGGGTAAGCTAGCTCTAAAATGGTGCCTTGGGCGAATCAGAACTTGGACTCATAATCTGAGCCAGCCACAAGAGGATTGTATGGGCAGTGACTCTGGGAGATGTAGTTTAGACTTCAGTGCCTTTTGGACCAACAGCAGCAGTCTATTGTAGTGACAGCCAATCCAGTCAAGAACTGGGAGGAACTCAAAGGAAGTGCCAGTTTTGTCGGTTGGAGTTTCAGTTGAGCTTTGGCAGTGAAGAAGGAAGGAGCCCTGTGCTTTTCAGTGTGCAGTTTTAGTCAAAAAACGTGTGTAAGGCCCAGAGTTCCGGTCTGCAGCTTGTGTAACAGCTTGTTAGGACTGAATCCGTCCTGTGAAAAGAATCAAAGGATCTCTGAAGAGTAGAAACCAGGCTCACCCTGTAGAAGACTGGAGGAATTGCTGAAAATTGCACTCGGTCTGTCAGGAACTGAATCTGCTGTGTGTTCTCCTGGGTATTGTGCAGTAATTGTGATCGGGATACAGATGCAGCCTGCCTGGTATAGTGCTTTCTTTTATATGGATGTGTGAAGAGGTTTGTGTACCTCAAGTGAGCCCTGCTGACATTGAAGGACCCTATCTTATTTGGAGGTCGTGAGTACTAATTCAGGGTCGCTCCCTGTTGGATGCCACATTAAATCCAAATGGAATTACTGTACTGCTGACTGTTTAATTCTCCTTTTCTCTGTGTGAAAGGGCCCCTACCAGCTGCTCATGGTTTGACTAGCCACTAGGGCTTGGGTACCCAGGGACAGTAACTGATAGGGATAGGCCTGTGCACAGAGCCATAGGTAGATTATTAGAGTGATAAGCTAATTAACCTGATTTCCCCCTGTCCTTGTTATATCCCCTTAAATAAATCAGAGCTGCTTGTTTCAGCAAAGTTATACTGCCTGAGGTATTTGTCTATGTTAAAGTACTGTACTGTGATTGTTGCACTGTATCTCATTTCACAGGAGGTCCCAGTGCGGAACCAGACCTGGGGGTAAGTGTATACTGTGAAGGTAATTCTGATATATTGTGTGGGCCACTAGTGGGAAGAAGGGGTTGCAGTGTCCCAGAGGGCTGTGACCAAGTTAGTTTAACTATTGCAAACCCTGACCTCTGGGTGGAGGCACCCGCCATTGGATCCAGGCCCCTCAACCTGTTAGTGGCAAATCAGGCAGGGGTAGTAGCCCCTGGGATAGTGCCATCTAGGGGTTACACCAAGGTCATGAGTGGAAGCTGGTGGGGGGGGGGTGTTTAAGAAGGATATAAGGCAGTTCTATTTTATGGAAAAAGTGGTGGAACCATTCAACAGTCTGCCAGCAGAGGGTGTGGGTGCCAAGACCATAAATGATTTCAAGCATGGCTGGGACAGAGTGAAGAGTTTGATGGTTGCTCAGGTAGGTATCAGCAGGGACGGAAGCAGGTAGAATGGACTGGGGGGATAAAAACCCATATGTACAATAGGTCCTAGGGCAGGGCTCTACCATGCTGGTTCGATATCCTTTATGTCGACCAGCATCTCGCCGACAGGAATCATGTCGACTGCAATTAATTCCTGTGTGTCTCCCAGTTCTGATTTTTTAGGAGTTTCTTTAGGATTCTCAACTCCAGTCAGAGTTGATTCGGGGCGGGGGTGCAGGACTGGGAGACAGCATGCCCCTGTCTCGGGCACACCAACACAGCGACCTGTCGGCAAAGTGTCAGTTTTGCCAACAGGTGTGTATTTCACTGTGTTGGTGTCACCGTAAGGGTAGCATACCCCAGGGCAGATAGGGAACTCAGGGTAGACTAGATGAACCTCTGGTCCTTTTGTGCCTACATTGTCTATGTTCCCATATTACAGTTTCAATTGGATTTTTTTGTTAATTAGGAAATGGATGTAAATATCTAACTTCTTTTTTGATTAGATGAAACATTGTTCTTTCAGTTTGAAATGACACCCCCAGAATAAAATACATAACTATGCAGTATGGGATGGGGGGCACAGCCGTTAGGAAGAGTGTACATACAGTACAAATGTTTGGCTACACTCCTGTTTACATGCAAGTGAGGAACCTGACAAGTTATTACCAGTGAGAGTAGGGGGCACAGTATCGATGGACACACAGAGTGAGATTTTCAAAGCACTGAATGCAGTACGTGCATCCATGTTTCAGACATGTGCTGTGTCCATCCAAATGTGTTAGGATGTGTGTGTCCCATTCCCATACAACCTGACACATTTAAGACAGTTTCATCAGTTTAGAGCACTTCTGTCTGCAACTGTGGTAACTGCATCCATTATCCATTCCAGATGCACCAGTGGTACCTGAAGCATAAAGTTAGGCCACCTTTGTGGTCAAACCTTAAGGACGGAAGTGTGCAAATGTATCAAGGAAACAGAAACAAGCCTTTGAAAATCTCTGTCATGGTCTTCTTCTTTCCCTACACCTGTGGTATGAACTGCAGTAGCTGGCATTCTGTAATCCTGAATAAAGCACAAAGATATTCAAGAAAGAGCTGTAGATCAAGTAGGGTCTGCGGTGAAAGGCAGGTAGGGAAAAATGGACAGATTGGATGGACTGAGCAGCCCTTATTTGCTGTCAAATTCTGCATTTCAATGCTTCTAAGACTAAACCATGATTTATTCAGACACCAGCCAATCATTAACAGTGCAGTGCTGCAGTGTTCCACATCTGACTGACTGAACTGCTTGGGCTGTTCCCATATTTCATGTAAGTAATAAACTATGACAGGGTGTGCATTATAGGATTTAAATGCACACCCCAGGGGTGTAGTAAGGCATGAGGCTGAAGGCAGAGTTCCCTTATGTTCCTGGGAAGTACATTAAAATCCGAAGATGTACACCCTGGAAGGGCTTATCACACTTATGAAATGACTCTAAGTAGATTTTTAAGGGGAAGAAGAATGAGATTTGTCACCTGATTGTACGTTTATAGAGATTTACTGCACTGTCAGATGATGTCTCCCACCCAATTAAATTTCTAGATTTTTTTCTTGCCATTTTATAGGTAAGATTCAGTGAACATACAGTAGATCAGGGACTGTAAACCAACACATTTTGGTGTGGTAACACAAACATGATTGACAATCGGTGTAGTGCTTTTAATTATAACAATGAAGCAGATACAATATATATATTTTTAATACAATGGCCCACTTAAGGTGGGGGGGGGGTGAGGATATTGCACCCCTTTAATTTGCAGTTTTATTTTGATCATCGTCCTAAGACTTATGAAGGAATTCTGTTACAGGCCATTGATCAATTGTCTTATGAAATTAGTTAATTGTCCCTTACTCATATGGTAGCGGTGACCCCGTGTGTTACTGGACACTGCCTTCTAGGAATAGACAGATGGTTTCATTAAATGCTGTGGAATTTCTTCAAGGTGAAAGAGACAGAGTGCTTGCAAGTGCTGCAATGTGAAGAAACAGAACATATAGCCAGGTGAGATGTGCACTGACTGATGTTCACTAAAATAGCACCTGCATTTAAGAGGCAATTTATCATTTTTGACAAATTTTGAGGTTTTTTTTACTGATTATTGAGAAAATGTGACCAGGTGCTCAGTTTGAAGTTGTCTTATGGGCTCTGACTTCACTGCAGGTGCCAGCTGTACTCCCACTAAATTGGCCATTACAGCCCGGCAGCACTCAAGTTACAGAGAATGGCAAACACTCTGGGGAGTTCAGGTATTTTAGTAGGTGGGGAGTGGGAAGGGTGCCCCATACACTGCCAGAGCTCAGCATCCAGAGCCCTGGTCACACATCTGTCCCACACCCTCAAAATGCACTCCAGGTTTCATATTCAAAACCACATTTTGGTGGGCATGTCAATGAAAAGTGCATTTTTGTATGTACTGATTTCCCTGGAACAGACTTCCAGCAGAGCTGGTGGGGGCAGAAACAGCAGTGGGGTTCAAGAATGCATGGGATAAGAACAAGGGAATCACAGTGAAAGGAAAAGAGGAGGGAGAAAGAGCTGTAGATCAGGTATGGTTAAGGAATAGACCACAACAGGGTGTGGGTTCTCTGGGATTTGCCCATGCCTGGTGTGGTTTGGTCACAAGGCTGCAGACTGAATGACCAAATCCACACTAGAAGTTGGTAAATCCCAGCATCACCCACAGCCTGGAGTGGTTTATTGCTATTATATGATGTCCGTATTCACTTCTGGTATCTAAAAGTTAAAGAAAAATACACTTTTTTGCCAGTTTTAATAATTTTTATGAAATTTATTGCTGCACTAGGAAAAATAGTTCCCTGTTGCTAGGTAGAGTATTTGGGAAATACCCCCCACAATGGAGGCAGTCATATATTTATAAGAATACTTTTGTACTGTTTTGTTTCTTTGCTCTATAATTTTTTTTTGTATTAATGACTGCAGTTGAGGTGGACTACGGTAGAGAAGTGGAGTAGAGGTGGACTGCAGCATTGTTCAGCAGCTGCAAGAGTGAGAGGCATCCTGTCAGCTCTGTTCACTAACTACAAGACCTGAATGTGAGTGTTATGAGACATGGCAACTGGGGCACTGCATTTCTGACAGTGGGTTTGAGTGGGTTCTGTGGGAGAGTGGGTGAGGGCAATTACTCTCAGAAATAATGACAGAGATCCAGGATCTGTTGCTTACTGATGTGCAATGGGATCTAATGGACTGGATACTGGGCCCCAGCAGACTGGAAGGTCAATATAGCAGCTGTCGGGAGCAGCTCTGTGTAGCCGGGAAGTAGAGAACACAAAGCTGCAGTCTGACTGTGGCCTGCATTTCATTTTGGAGGTGCAGCATATTTCTAAATATTAAGAACTGCAGTAAATGTGTTTTACAAAAAAAAAGTTTTGTGGTTTTTAAAGTGGGTTTGGGGACTGGTAGGGGTGTATGACTTCAAAAGTGACTCTATATTTTAAAGCTGTGGTTTTGAGTCACCATTTACTGAGTAAATATTATGGCAGTTAGAGTATTTGATTTTAAGGGGTTGGAGTGATTTTACTAAGTGGGGATTCCAGATGTGACTGACTGGCACTTTTTGTGTGAGTTATACCAGGATTTACCACAGCTGAAAGGTGCCAGTCAGCCAATCAGGTTTCAGGATTCTTGGACCCCATTGTGTAATCTGTGGTAATAGTGTAGGTAGGGAGGAACAGGCAGACTGAATGGGCCAAGCAGCCCTTATCTACCATCAAATTCAATGTTTCTATGTTTCCCTGCCTCCCGCCAAGAGTTCTAAATGCAAGTTAGTGCACCAGTCAATGGCACTTCTGGGAAAACATTTATTGACACAGAAATGTGGTAACCGTGTTAGCCTGGTTGATGATGTAGAAAAAAAAACACAGATACAGTATATCACAGGTAGTAACTTTTATTTATTTAGGTGATTTATTTATTGGTACATTCGGATTCAATACCTTTGAGCTGGATTCGTTCTTTTACAAAAGGTTCCATGTCAGTACAGGATATACAAAGACAGGTACTGTATACACACATAGCGGTACGATGGGTACACAGTTTCTAACAGCAACAACACTGGCTGGTTGGAATACATTTCCAATTAAGCAAAGAGGTTATACAGCTATTTACAGTAAATAGCTCTAATTCATCAAGATGTGTCTATCTAACACAATAGATTGTATGCAGCACAGATCCCTGTTGTAAGAAGGAGTTAAATAGATGGCAAAGTCTAGATATACAGGATGTGTCAGGGAAGTATGTATGGTAATAGCTCTAGGGCAAGCTACCAAGAGATTACTTGTAGGTGGAAGAGGTGGCAAGTAATAGAGGGGTTATAGGTAAAGTCCGAACATGGGAATGAGAGGTCTTGGTGGGAATGGGCTAGTTAAAGCAGTTACTTATTACTTCATGTGCGAGGTACTTTTTTTAGCTCCACTCTGAAATTATCTAGCTTTGCAGCACCCAGTGGGGGGCAGGGGTGCCATTTAACCATTTTAGGGCCCTGTAGGTGAAGGATCTCTATGCCAGGGTAGTCCTATGTGGGACACTAAGGGTGTTACTGGCCATGCTTCTGGTGAGATGTGAGGTGGGGACTAGTTTGAGTAGGGCCTGCAGCCTGGGAGGGGTTAGGCTTAGCATCTCCTTCTTCTCCAGGAGGCAGACTTGGTACATTATTCTTTCCTTGAGGGGGAGGCAACCAGTTTGGCCATACAGGTTGCACATGTGTGTGTGTGTTTACTCGTGCCGAGAACTAACCTGCAGGCTTTATTCTGGACCATCCTGATTCTGTTTAGTGCCATGTCTGAGACTATGCTGTAGACCACCAGTCCATAATGATAATTGAGAGGACTGTGCTGTTGACAACAATGTTCATGGATTCCGGTGGAATCGAGTTCCAGTACCTATATAATATTCCTAATTTTTCATTGACTGTGTTTACAATGTGGTCAGAGTGGGGCTGAAAAGGAATCATCAATTAAGATACCCAGGTATCTAAAGATTATTACCTGCTCTAAGGTCTCACCCTTTTTAATATGTATGAGTAGCTGGTTTGCTTTCCTTTTGGTCTGGTGGCTTGCGAACAGCATAACTTTTGTTTTTTTGTAGTTGAGGAGGAGCTTGTTTTTGAGTAACCATGCTTCCAGTTCCTTGAAACTACTTTGAAGTTTGCAGGTAAGTTTATCTAGGTGGGTGCTGCTTGCATAAACCACGACGTCATCCACATATAGCAAAATATTACTTCAATGGGCTTGCGCAACTGATGAGATGTATGCTTGTGTGACTTTGATACAGTAACATAGAAACATAGAATCATAAGGACTGCTTGGTCCACCTAGTCTGCCCACTTCCCTACGTGATGGATAAGCTGCAGATTCTAGTTAATCAACAGCTTACTTCCTCCTACCCCTTACTAGAATTGCCTTATGCCTGTCCCATGCATTCTTGAATTCTTCCACTGTTCCTGACTCCACAACCACCTTAGGAAAACTGTTCCATGCATCCACAACCCTCTCTTTGAAAAAATAATTTCTAAAATTACCTCTGAGCCATCGGTTCTCGATCTTCAAATTGTGCCTCCTTGTTCTTACACATCTCTTCTTCTGAAAGATACTACCCTCTTGTACTTTAATTCCCTTGAGATACTTGAAAGTTTCTATCATGTCCCCACCCCTCCCTCCTTTCCTCAAGGGCATACATATTAAGCTGATTTAGTCTCTTCTTGTATGTCTTCTGGTGCAGACCCTGCACCATTTTGGTTGCCCTCCTCTGAACAGCCTCCACTCTGTCTACGTCTTTGCAGAGATGGGGTCTCCAGAATTGCATGCAGTACTACAGATGGGGTTTCACTAACTGTCTGTACAGAGGGATAACAACTTCCTGTTTTCTACTGTTGATGCCTCTCCTTATGCATCCCAATATCACTCCAGCCCTCCTTACTGCCTTTTCACATTGCTTGCCCACCTTTAGGTCATCTGATACAATTACTCCTAGGTCTCTCTCGATTTTTGTTGTTGTTATTAACTCACCCCCCACTGTGTACTCTTCCCTTGGGTTTTTGTTTCCCAGATGCATTACCTTGACTTCTTTGCATTGAATCTGAGCTGCCACATATTTGACCATTCCTCCAACTTTGCCAAGTCCCTTTTCATTCTTTCCACTCCACCTTGTGTATCAACCCTGTTGCAGAACTTAATGTCATCTGCAAAGAGACATACCTTTCCTTCCAGGTGCTCTCCAATGTCATTTATAAAGACATTAAAGAGAACCAGTCCCAGTACCGAACCCTGCGGTACCCCACTAGTTATCCTCCTTTCTTCACTGTGGACTCCGTTTACTATTACCCTTTGCATCCTGTTGTCTAGCCATTTTTTAATCCAGGCTACCACCTTGGGATCTACTCCAAGGCTGGCTAACTTGTATATTAATCTTTTGTGTGAGACTGTGTCAAATGCCTTGTCAAAATCTAGGTAGGCCATATCCACAGCCCCTCCCTGGTTTACTACTTTGGTCACCCAGTCAAAGAAATCTATTAAGTTTGTCTGACATGAACTTCCTGCTGTGAAACCATGCTGCCTTGGGTCCTGTGCCCCACTGGCCTCTAGTTACTCAACAATTCTTTCCTTCAGAAGTGATTCCATCATTTTCCCTACCACTGATGTCAAACTAACTGGCCTGTAGTTTCCTGCCTCTGCCCTGCTCCCACTTTTGTGAAATGGAATTACATTTGCCTTCCTCCAGTCCTCAGGTACCACTCCATCCTCCCATGATTTGTTAAACAGAGTAGTCAGTGATGTTACTAGTTCTACCCTTAGTTCTTTTAGAATTCTTGGGTGAATCCCATCAGGCCCAATTGCTTTGTCTACCCTCAGTTTCAAGAGTTCTTTCAAAACCCTTTCTTCTGTGAATGGACTAGCATCGCCCTCCCTATTCAGAGTTTCTCTCTTGTTTGGTTTAGGTACCTCCCCCTCCTCTTCCATTGTGAATGCTGAGCAGAAATATTTGTTCAGTATCCCTGCTTTTTCAATGTCACCCTCTGCCCACATTCCCTCCCCTTTAATAAGTCTCTGTATCCCTCCCTTGGTCTTTCTTCGCTCCCTAATGTACATATAAAAGGTTTTATTCCCCTTCTTAACTGAGTTGGCTATCTTTTCCTCAGTTTGTACCTTTATTATTCTGACTGTCTTCCCTGCCTCCTTCTGCTTTAACTGATAAAGTTCTCTGTCCTGCTCCTTCTGTGTTTCCTTATATTTCCTGAATGCTATCCTTTTCTCCTTAACTGTTCCAGCCACCTCTTTTGAAAACCATAGTGTTTTTTTCCTTCATTTTGTTTTGCTGATTTGCTTCACACAAAGATTTGTTGCCTCTGCAATGGCTGTTTTGATTATTCCCCATTGTTCCTCCACCACTCCTTCCTGCCTGTTTGCTAGTGCTTTTCTGAGGCATTCTCTCATTTTCCCAAAGTCAGCCTTCCTAAAGTCCTATACTCTTGTTTTTGTATGGCTTGACTCTATGGCTGTGTTTATTGTGAACCACACTGTTTGGTGGTCACTTGTTCCCAGATGGCTACCCACTTCTAAATCTGAGATCCTTTCTCCTTCCCCATTTGAGAGTACCAGGTCTAAGACTGCTCCCTCCTGAGTGGGTTCTAACATTAGCTGTCTGAGGCATGCCCCCTGTAGGGCATCAAGAATGACCCTGCTCTTGGATGTGCCTGCCGCAAAGGTACTCCAGTTAACATCTGGCATATTCAGGTCCCCCATCAATCATATAGCCCCTTTTTCTGCCATTTTAAGAATGCCTTCTATCATTTTCTTTTCCATTTCTTCCTACTGAGATGGAGGTCTGTACACAACCCCCATTCAGATTTTGATGCCATTTCCTGTCTCCAGGGTGACCCATAGTGACTCATCAACTTCCTGTTTAGTCTTTAGTTGTGTTGCTTTAATTTTTTCCCTTATATAGAGAGCTACTCCTCCTCCTTTTTAACCTGCCCTGTCCCTCCTGTAGACTGTGTATACTGGTATGTTGACATGCCAGTCATGGTTCTCTGTGTACCATGTTTCAGTTGTGGCTGTTCACCTATCTGTGAGATATGCCACGCTGTAGGGGTACAATGCAATGAACCCTATAAGAGGAACCCCCCCATAGGTGCCATGGGAATATCTCCCTTGGCTAAAGGTAGCTTAGGAAGAAGCCCACTGGAAAGAGAGACGAACCACTGGAGAGGGGAGGTGGATGGTGGGGCAACAAAGAAAATGAACAAGGACTGGCTCGGAAGAGGGTCTTTTATTGCCTGGTTGGGAGAGTGGTTTGTTGCTCCACCCATTAAACTATGGCCAGTCCTTAGCTGTCAATTTCAGTGGGCTTGTACAACTGGATGAGATGTATGCTTGTGTGACTTTGATACATTGTGGCTGTTCACCTCTCCATGGGATATACCACCCTGTAGGGGTACGACACAAGAAACCCCAGAGGAGGGTTGCCCCCTATAGGTGCCATGGGAATATTTCCCTAGGCTAAAGGTAGCTTAGGAAGAAACTCAAAAAGAATATTCAAAAGAGTGTCGAGCATCTAAGAGGCGAGAAATCAGAATATATTGAGACTGGAAATGGAGGTCGTAGATGTAGATGGAAGGACAGGAGAGGAACAAGATAGGATGAGGGCAATGAAGGAAATTATGGGAGATAAGATGCAAAAGGGCTTACTTCCTAAGGAGAGAGGGAACAGCCGAGGTCACCATCCGACTCCATCCAACAGTGGAACTAAACTATAGAACCTAAGTAAACGCCAACCCTATCTGATATTATGACTATTGGCATGAAGGCGAGGGAAAAAAAACCCTTTGAGGAGGAAACATCTGGGGATCCAAGGCCTAGGTCACCTTCCCTCCAACCTGAAGGACATGTTGATTAGTGAAAGCTCTCCTGCAATTTAGAGTCAAGATTGAGGGAGGATGAACATATTTCAATTTAGAGGAAGCTCTCGCCCTGTCCTTCTAAATGGACAGCTGTTGAGGGTTGTGAGTGATGTCTATGCAACTACATGCTCAAAAGCAAGAGAGGAGAGAGATGACTGCTGAGGCCCTCAGCTGGCCTATGCAAGCCTACGAAACAGACCAGGTGAACCAGAGGCAGTCTTGATGGAGAATAGCATAGAGAGTGCCTCTGAATTCACTCTGGTGGCCAAAGAGGCTCTGATGATGAGAGTCCCACCCCTCATGGATGGAAGTCATAAATTCTACATCCAGAGGTGTCACCGACATGCGTAACTACTGACGGTCCACCCGGAGAGAAGACATTCTCACTATGGGTTTGGGAGAAGGACCCCACTCTGAGCTTAGTAAGCTCTAGATGTGGACTCCGTGGGTACAGAGCAAGACTGTCAGCTACAGGCTAGCCCTGAGCCAAGGAACAATGGGCAAGGAAGGCATGTCTCTGAATGGAGATCATTTTGATGAGATCCAATAGGACCCAATTAGAAAATGGGCAAAGACAATTCTCTTTCCTGATTGGCTGAGACACTTATTTAGGTGGGCATCTATCAGACAATAGATGCCCAGTTAAAAATAAGAGCCAGTCCAAGTGCCCCTTCTCCCATTGAGGTATCATTGTGCACAGCCTGCTTTCTCATTGGTGGAAAGCACCTAATTCAATTTTAAATTGCCGCCATTTTTTTCTGAGCTAGTGAGAGATAGAGCCTGCCATATCATGTTGTAACTGATAAAACAGTGGCTGTAACAGTCTGCCTTCCTCCTCTAAAAGAAACCGACAGGACCTTCTGCTGCAAACCGTCTTTCTCAGCTGTCTGTTTGCACCACCGCTCATGTCCTGATCAGCGCCGCTGTTGACCAGCTCGCACACATAACCTGTTGAAATATATCCCTACTCTACTGTCTCACCTTACACCTTTTGTTTAAATATCTTACTACTCAGTCCAGAAGTAAACATGGCTTACAGCACTGTAACAGTCTGCCTTTCTCCTCCAAAAGAAACCGACAGGATCACTAGACTCTCTGGCTTTAAAAAAAAACTCACAGAACAGGTTGTTTTTTTGTAATAGTAACGGCAGCGCAGTTTGGCAGCTTTATCACATTCTCCAAATTTGAAACAGTTTTATCAGTGTCTTAAACACTTCAGTCCACAAAAAACTATTTTTAAATTCCCAACAGTTTAGTCCTATCACACAATCAAACTCCTACAAACTGGGCGCGGCCCTTGCCCCCACTGCCATCTTGATTGTCTTTCATAATTAAACTGAGCATGCTGTGACCACCGTACTCAAGCACTCTGGCTTTGCATATTTAAAAAAATCTTACTTTCAGTGTTCCTGCCAGCAAACGGTGCCCACTAGCATTTCCTTCTAATCTCTCCTCCCGAAGACTTTTTACTTACGCTTCC
Source organism: Neoceratodus forsteri (assembly GCA_016271365.2). Lineage (NCBI taxonomy): Eukaryota > Metazoa > Chordata > Ceratodontiformes > Ceratodontidae > Neoceratodus > Neoceratodus forsteri. Next base: position 176,703,778 of record JADMNL010000026.1, on the reverse strand, counting down.
CACCTGATGTAACATAACACAGAGCAGCAGCTTATAAATTTAATCTTGGCTCCAAACACTTTCTTCCACCCGTGCTACCGATCACAGTCTCATCCCACCTCAGTCTCTTTTACACAAAAAAGCCACACAATGACAGAGAAGACTGCAAATTGTTTAAAAAAACAAAGGGGACACAAGGAAATGACCTCTCAAGCAGGGATAAAGGCAAAGAAAATAACAACATGCACAACAAAAGCGCCTCTGCTGCCAAGCTACACAGCTTTACCACTACAGGGACTATTTTGCAACAAAACAACTTCTATTAAGTTACCATATTTTTAAGCATATTTTACCATTTAAAAGTTATTTTATAAAACATTTCACACTGTCCCATTTTCAAAGCGCAATAATACCCTCAGAAATTGGGTGGTATGGGCAATACCGGACCTTCCAGGGCTATAAGGCCCTCCACCTGCGGCGTCGGGCCTCATTACGCCCCTGGGCGGTCCGGTATTGCCCAATACCGCCCACCCTGTTGGGTATTATTGCTTACTTAGACGTATGCTCGATTAATCAATGTGAATGAGTAGACCCTGAGGTTGGACTGAGCCAGACTCACGTCATGAGGAAGCTACCCATGACTGGTAACTATGGGAGTGCATGCGAATCGGGTCCATTGGGATCCAAATTAGGAACTGATAGAATTGCATGAAGGTAGGAGCGAGAGAGGCCGGGTAAAGATGGAAGCTGACGGTGAGGTAGGCAGATTCAGGAGGATATCTGAATAGGTTTGACTAGAAAGAGGGAAAAGGGTAGGGGGGAGGAGGAGGAGACAAGTAGGCAGGGCAATATGCAGGAGGGAATATTAGCCAATGTGAAAGAGTAGAGTATGGTGGTATAGCGGGATGGCAGGATAGGCAAGCCCCCAAAAGAAAGCAGAGGTCAGAGAAGGGAAGGAAAGGAATGGAGGGTGGAGGGAGTGGGAGGAGAAGGGTGGCACAGTCCCAATAGACATGAGGATGGAGCAGTAAACAAAGGAGTGCCCAAATAAATGGGCACCAGACCGTAGTGGGGTAGAGAGGCCCAGAAAACCATAAACACAGTAGCAGGGAGCCACAAATGGAACATACAGATGCTTGGCTACAATAAGAAAAAGCATTTGCAGGCATTAGCTGATGGTGGTGGGAGCCCTCGATGTGAGTGCTGTATTCCCCACAGGTGAAGTAACAGGGAGGACAGAGCACAAATTAGTCAAAGCCGAGTATATGCAATGGCAGGGAAAGAAAATGAAGTCAGGTAGGCACAACACTGAAGCCAACACAGGCAGAATGCAGATGGGCAAGGTACAGTAGAAGAGATGAGCAGAGCCGGGAAGACAGGAAACAAATTACAGCAAATGAGCACCCACGATAATGTCAGGCATGGATGAGACACAGCATCAAGAGTGATTTGCAATTCAGAGTAGAGTGGAAACACAGTGAAAAGGTAAATTCACGTGCTGTGAGGGAGAAGCCAGAGGAAACAAAAACTTTGAAATGTTGGTGTTGGCTCAGGGCATAAGTGGGAAAACAGAGTAGACAGGGACCCAACACAAACCTCCATGGGGAAGGACAGGGAGGTCTCCAAGACTAGCCGACCACCAAAGAGGCTGAAATTTGGAGAGAGAGCCAGAGGAGGTCCTCAGGAGCAGCCCCAGACAAGGAGCACAGCTGAGATCAGAGGAGCAGTCCTGAGCAGGCAACCGAGGATGCATGGAGGAAGACGCAGCACATGAAGTGAAAGCAGCAGCATTCGCAAACAGAGGAGCAGCACAGGAGGTATGGGAAAGGAGGAGGGGGAGAACAGAGCAAATGGGAGGGAGCAGATACCACATGGGAGGAGGAAGGGATGAGAGACAAGTGCTGAGCTACCTGCACTCATGTTACTGTGGCCCAGACAGTACCGCAGAGTGGAAAGAGAATGAGGTTGATGCAGCATGGTGCAGCAGGCAGCTAAGGGATGATGATGGAAGGCGGGAAGTAGCAGAGAACAGAATGGAGAGTGGAGCGAGGAAGAGCAGCACCTCCAGCTGCAATGAAGAAAATGAATGAGGGCTGGCCCAGAGGAGGGCCTTTTAAGGCCTGGTTGGGGGAGTGGGTTTTTGCTCTGCCCATTGAACTACGACCAGTCCTCAGCCATCAATATGAGTAAGAGTCAGGGATGGTGTTAAGGAACAGGCTGAAGAGAAGGGATCCCAGGTTAATTCCTTGTGTATGCCAAGGGACACTTGTCTGATTCCGGACAACTAACCATTAATTTTCACTTATTGGGTTCTACCCATGAGGTAGCTGCAGAACCACTCGGTAGTTTCAGGGGATAGTCCTAAGTCTAGTAGTTTTTTAAGAGAAAGTGGTGATTGACCAGGTCGAAAGCTTTGATGAGGTCTTTGTAGATGGACCCCACTTGTTTGCTGCTATCGAGGGCTGTGTGGATGAAATTTGTGAAGTCAATGAATGTGGAATAAGTGCTGAGTGCTTTGCAGAAGCCATGTTGCACAGGGCATTGTATGTCATGTCTGTTTAGGTACTCTATCAGTTGATCTGACACAACTCTCTCTCTAGGGTTTTTGACAGGGGGGAAAAGGATCAAGATGAACCTGTAGTTTGAGTGGAGGGCCCTGTCCCCATATTTAAGCACAGGGGGTAACTAGGGCCTTTTTCCAGGTTTTGGGAAACTGAACTAGTGTTAGGGACTTGTTGAACAGCATTGAGAGTGGGCTTACCAGTCAGGGCCCTTGAGAGGAATTCTGGGTCCCAGGTAAAGTTCAGACTCTGGGGCCCCTACCAGCTCACAGCGCCTATCCTACATACAGTATCCTGGATGGCCTGGGCCCCTCTTGGTGCTTGGCCCCAACATTTATCCCCTGCTCCCCACACTCTCAAGGGCCCTGTTACCAGTTTATCCAGTGTGAGGGCTACTAATGTCATATCAAAGGAGTCGCTTCCTACTTTAGTTTTGCCTAAAACTCATTACATATTTTTTGGTTTCTGCAGCAGTTACCCATTTGAAGTAAAAAGGGGAGATGGCAGTTCTTAAGGGGGAGTTTGGATTATAGGGGCGATCCAGTCCATGGTTGCCCTTTCTGGGAGGAATTCAAGGGGGAGGATGCTACTGAGGTCAGTGAATGATGTGTTGAAAATATCTGCATTTCTGAGGGACTTAGTGTGGCTACTCCGTTATAGATTAGCATAGTGGGTTGTGATTTGTTATCTTTCCTTGTTAATCCCTTAATTTTGAACCAAAACATTTTCCCAATGCCCCAGTGACTCCCAAGCTGCTCCCTATAATACTTTGCTTTTGTGGCCCTGATCTCACTGATCAATTTGTTCCAGACAGTCCTATAGATCAGGAGGTAACCTGACTTATCTGAGACTTTGGCCCTGTGCCAGAGGTGATTCCTATTTTGCATGAATTGAAGTAGTTGTTGAGTTATCCAGCCATTTTTGGTCCCTTTTGCTCCATGTTTATGCATCGGGTGAAAATGTCACAGGTTCTAGTGAAGGAGGTTATGAAATAGTCCAGAGCCTGATCCAAGTTCGGGAGGGAGCCAAGGGGAGGCCAGTCAATTTGAGTGAAGTCATTTTTAAGTAGGGTTAGTTACCGCTTTTAAAGTTCTCTGCTTGTGAGGGTGGCGGGGAGAGGTTTAAGGGTTTCATTGGTCCATTTAGACATCACAGGGGAATGGTTGCTAATTACATATGGTAGTACCACTACCTCGATGATTCTTTCAGGGTGGCTTGTGAGTACACAATCAATCAAGATGCTGGTCCCTGTATGGTAGCTGGTTCTAGTAGCTTCCTTCACTATCTGAGTTAGGTAGAGGTTATTTATCAGATCCTTCTGGTTGGCAGTGTCTTGTGACAGTCAGTTAATGTCTCCCATCACTATATGTTCCCATTGCATATTGATACTACTGATGTGCTCAGTGAGTTTGTTTAGCCCTAAGGTCTGTTTACCAGGAGGTAGGTAGCCAGTAGTTATTGTTAAAGGAAACCTGTCATTATCAGGAACACCCCATCCCCAAGCTTTACCCCCCGATTGGGCTTTTCGGCTCTATAAAATTGTTTTTCTCTCATGTTAACTTACTTAGCTTTCGTTTTGAAAACTCCACGATCCCCAAACATGAGGAATGGTGAGAGGCTCCATTTAGTGTGAAAGTGCGGCACTGCAATGCTCCCCTCAGTACATTTGTATTAGAGTGAACTGTCTAGCAACTGCACTTTCACGATAGAGTTAGTAGCACAGTCTGCCATGTTTGGGGATCGCAGTTTCAAACTAAACTAAGCAAGTAACCCTAGATGGCGCTTATCCTCAGGGGCTACTACCCCTGCCTGATTTGCCACTAACAGGTTGAGGGGCCTGGATCCAATGGCGGGTGCCTCCACCCAGAGGTCAGGGTTTGCAATAGTTAAACTTACTTGGTCACAGCCCTCTGGGACACTGCAACCCCTTTCTTCCACTAGTGGCCCCACAATATATCAGAATTACCTTCACAGTATACACTTACCCCAGGACTATTTCCGGCACTGGGACCCCCTGTAAAATAAGATACAGTGCAACAATCACAGTACAATATTTTAACATAGACAAATACCTCAGGCAGTATAACTTTGCTGAAACAAGCAGCTCTGATTTATTTAGGGGAATATAACAAGGACAGGGGGAAATCAGGTTAATTAGCTTATCACTCTAATCATCTACCTATGGCTCTGTGCACAGGCCTATCCCTATCAGTTACTGTCCCTGGGTACCCAAGCCCTAGTGGCTAGTCCAAACCGTGGCAGCTGGTAGGGACCCTTTCACACAGAGAAAAGGAAAATTAAACAGTCAGCAGTACAGTAATTCCATTTGGATTTAATGTGGCAATTCAACAGGGAGCGACCCTGAATTAGTACTCACGACCTCCAAATAAGATAGGGTCCTTCAATATCAGCAGGGCTACTCTTGAGCTCCAAGAGACTCTTCACACATTTATATGGTAAAAAAAGTACTATACCAGGCAGGCTGCTTCTCTATCCCGATCATAATTACTGCACAATGCCGGGAGAACACACAGCAGATTCAGTTCCTGACAGACAGAGTGCAATTCAACAATTTCTCCAGTCTTCTACAGGGTGAGCCTGGTTTCTACTCTTCAGAGATCTTTGATTCTTTTCACAGGACGGATTCAGTCTAACAAGCAGTTACACAAGCTGCAGACCGAACTCTGGGCCTTACACACGTTTTTGACTAAAACTGCACACTGAAAAAAGCACAGGGCTCCTTCCTTCCTCACTGCCAAAGCTCAACTGAAACTCCAACCGACAAAACCGGGCACTTCCTTTGAGTTCCTCCCAGTTCTTGACTGGATTGGCTGTCACTCACAATAGACTGCTGCTGTTGGTCCAAAAGGCACTGAAGTCTAAACTACATCTCCCAGAGTCACTGCCCATACAATCCTCTTGTGGCTGGCTCAGATTATGAGTCAAGTTCTGATTCGTCCAAGGCACCATTTAGAGCTAGCTTACCCCACACTGATTGGTCCAGTTCAGCAGTTCAAAACCAGAATGGGGAACTAGGCAGACACTGTTCTGACTGCAAAGAAAGCAGGTTAGACAAACTGTAATTTCATTATCACTCTGGTTTCTGGCAAACAGTTACATCTTTCAGATAGGTTCCTTTGCACTCCTAGTGACTGCAAAATGGAGTGAATTGGCAGCAGCTTGAGTGGTACTCAATCAAAGAAACACACAGTCCCCATACAAACTAATTATGTCTGCAAGCAGACAGCTCTTAAGAGACAGTACCAGAGGTTCTAAAACACTCACTGATAAATGGCTTAGCATCAAACACCATTCAGGCTTGGAGCATTCAAGCAAGCTCCTGAAGTCTTTTTGAAGACCCCATTTTGCAGGGTTACACAAGATAACATGTGAGAACATTTTTTTTTACGCCAAGGAGCCTAATCGGGGGTAAAGCTTTGAGGGGTGAGGTGTTCCTGATAATGACAGCTTTCCTTTAAGAATTTGTTGTGCTCCCTGAGCAGCAGTCTAAGGGAGATCATCGGTATGTCTCTGGAGCTGTCACCTGTGTTTAGTATATGTCCCTAAATGAGTTCCTTCAAGTAAACCAGACAGCCACACACCCCCTTTTGGTGAGCCTATCCTGCCTGAAAATAATGTGTCCATTTAGTAGCGAGGGTGGAGTCTGGTGTATTGGAGCTGAGCAACATTTTTGTTAGGGACAAGATGTCTGGCTTGTGCTGCTCGATCCAAGACTGTAGTAGGAATTTGTTTTGGTAGCAGGCTTTCTATATTGAGAGAAGCAATTCTGAAATGCCCTAGAGGGCAGGCTTGGGAATGTGCCATCCTGGGGGTGGGGTGGGGGGGTTGGGATGGATATTTCCAGACAGCACAAAATTGTTTTTGAAATTAGCTTCCAAGGGGTTCCATGTCATAACAGCGATAGCAAAATAGCAAATCGGCGATATACACCTGCCAGCGACCCGACATCTGGCAAAAGAAAAAGTGTTTTGGGGCTTTGCCCATGCACCCTTCCCCGAATAAAGATAACTAACTCCAGGGGGGTGCATGTCAGGGAACCGGTACAGCCCACATTTGTGGGAAAAATGAAGGTCCGCACCTGCAGGCAGCGGCAAAATTGTAACCCTCCTGGTCTCCAACCCCATACCCCATACCTGCTCAGCCAGAGCTAGCCACCCTCACCACCACCCCACAGGGCTAGCTCAGCTGGAGCAGGCACAGCAGTCCCCTATGAACCCTTCCCCTATCCCTCCCCTTCCCTTTGCTATCCCCCCCTTCCAGTTGCTCTTCCCTACAGTCGCTTTTGCTGTAGGGTTGCTACCCTTGTAAGGTAGCCCTTGATGATATCGCTGAAAATGAGTCGCTGTTTGCTGTTTTTGCAGTCACTCATTTTCAGTTGCTATTGTCACAGGATACCCTTCCAAGGTGCCACACAAAAGGTGAATGCACACAGATCACACAAGATGCTTCATCTATGATGTTGCAATCCTCCCACCACCACCGTGATCATAATTCAAGCAATCTCTGTTGTCTAAGGGTACCTGCCTCACCCCCCATGCCTTCCCGATCTTCTAATTATGTTTCCACATTATTGGTCCTGCTTCCCCCATATCGATGTCAGTCTCTAGCATTAGCCCCTATCATTGGATCTGGGCCTTCACTCACCAATTCAGGTTACCCCTCCCAATCCTCAACCTTACAGAATTGCTTTCTAGGCATCCAGCAGTTCCCCCTCATTCTCCCGCTTGGTCTCCTGGCACAGGGTCATAATGTCGTGGACAATACTGCTTGGCAATAAATGCCACAGCCAAAACAGTGTGTGCTGAAATAAGGTCGGTCACAACCCTAACCTTATAACTAGCGCTCACACCCCATTAATTGAAAATGGACTTGGTCTTTTTTCCCTCACACTTCCTGGACATTAAATAACCAACTCCGGGGGTGGGGGGATGGGGGTGGACTTTGGGGATGGGGTTAAAGTTGGGAGGGAGGAAATTCTTTTTTTTTTAAATAAAGGTGCAACACCAGGACACCTGGGGGGGATCTGAACTGTGGTCCCAGGTCTCCTTCGCTGCTGTGTGCTGATGCCCTAGCCACTCCATCGTGGGAGCGACTTGGCTAGGCACAGCAACACAGGCTTCTTCAGCTCTTGTTCTACTCTGTGGACAGCAATAAGGGTAGCAATAATTCCCTACCACTGTTATACCCCTGTCGCTGTAAATGTTTCCACATGTCCCACGGTGCATTTTTTCTAGTGCTCTTTTTATAGTGCTATATTAACCTGGTATCTAGTCTCCTATCTCTTGCTGCCCCTCCCCAACTTGCACTACTACAAGCACTCTTCTTGATTTGGAGCACAGCAGCCAGGCTGTGAACTGGGTATGAGGGCCACAATTCACTGTGAAGGACCCCTGTTGACTATCAGCATTAAAGCCTCCTCCACCTTACCTGGGTATGAGGGTCACAATTCACTGTGAAGGGCACCAGTTTATTATCAGTATTACAGTCTCCCCTCCTTACCTTCGTATGAGGGCCACAGTTCACTGTGAAGAGCCCCTGTTAACCATCAGTATTAAATCATCCCTCTCCTTACCTGGATATGAGGGCCACAGTTCACTGTGAAGGGACCCTGTTAACCATCAGTATTAAAGCCCCCCCCCTTACCTTTGTGCTCTCGTATGACTTTAACAATGTCCAGAATGCTTTTGGGACTTAGTCGAGTCAAACTTAATTAGGTTGAAAACTGAACTTGGGTACAAACTAGAGCCTAATACCCAGAGATTGGAGAACTGGTTCAGAGAAGTTCTGAAACTTCCAAAGCCTCAGCTCATTCACATCTGGCAGTGAATAGAAATTAAACATTTACCCCAAATAAGGAGGTGTAATGCTTTATGAAACCTACCCTGGAGACTTTTTATAAGCTAGCCTGCACTGTTGTTTTGCCAGTTACCACCCCTGACCTTCCTTCTGTCAGTCTTTCTTGTTATGTTTGAACATTCCTCACATTTCTCTCTATATAACCTTACTATCTTATTAACCCTTTCACGCCACAGGTCGGGTCCGTGGTTTCTGCACTTATTATATATCTTACTGCCATTATCTGTATAATGCTTGCCATTATTTTTTGTTGTTTCTGCCCATTGTATTTTTGTAGCACTGCTGTACTGTTCTATCTATATTATTGTACCCATGTTGCTGTTGTTCAACTGTTCTCTTTTTGTTGTACTCTCTCGGGTCGTGCCTGAAAATAGTCATTTTGTAGCTAGTGCACCTACCCGGTTAACAAAAATGAAATAAATAAAAATTTTCTCCTGGACAGATTTTTACTTAGTCCTAGATTCAACCTTTACTTCATATTATAATGATCCTTACCAGGACTGACACACCCGCCTTAATAGCAAATTGACATCACCCTCTTCATCTCTCAGCATTAAAATGCATAGCACTGGCCTTCAGATGCAGAACAAGTAGACAGAATATGAAGGACTTTCTTGTTTTAAAGTGAATGTTTCTATCAAGTTAGTTAAACTTTTTAGTAGTTTATGCAACCAGAATTAACTCTAACATTATGTGGAGTGTCAGTGTATTGTGTCCTTGTGTGCTTGGGATGTGCGACAATATCCCTTGAACTGCAGCTTGTCCTGGATTATTTCTTAAATCTATTACAGATCCCAATGGGCTTACCAGGTTACCAAAAATGAACTAGCTAACTACTGTAACTAACTAACTAACTAACTAACTAACTAACTAGCTAACTGTAGAGACTAGGCAATTGACATATTTTTCATTGCATGTTACCTCATTCAATTTTTCTTGTCATACCAGAACCACTGCAATATCAGTTCAGCACATTGTGGGACATGTCCACTATACCTACATGCCACCATATGCGATGCACACATATGTCCAATAGCCACACATGGTGGGGTGTTGGGAACTCTGCAGCATTCATGATGCTACATGCTGCAGGTCCTGTGAACCACCCATCCCTCGCTGGCTTGTGTAGCCCCATGCATAGCCAGGATGGGAGCATAGCACTGGGAGTGGTCACACAATGTAGTATGCATGATGCCATCAATGTGTGGTGAAGGGCAGGAGGAAGGGTGCATACACTATGAATGGGAGACACCAGCCATAAATGTCTCTGCACCCTCACTGCCTGCACTTCTGGGACATACAACCCTGGCTGAACGATCATGGGCCCATGCTTCCTCATCCCCATAACTCCATAGCACCACAGCATGCTGGGCACAATCTGGGGCATAATGCCAGCCTACTTTCTACCATGTACATGATATGGCAGTCACCACCAGGGCAGCTGCAGCAGGAGATTCACTACTGGGTGGCAGACTGGACATGCAGTGCCCATCCATGACATACCTCCAGGTCCCCCCCCCATAGCAAAGCTTCATGCTGGCATGTAGGTGGGCCCAGCATTTGTGCTTGCCAGGCTTGGCTGTGTGGGTGCACCATCATCCTGTAGTGGGCCACCACGCCATGACAATGAATAAACCACACATTAGCTGTGAACAGAGTCCTGTATGAGTGAACAAAAATAGGAATTCATTACCAAAATATAACATTCATGAGTCACTGAAGCTGTAGGAGAAACTTTAAAAAAGCCAGAGGGTGGGATTTTCAAAGACTTGTATCACTTTTAGGTGCTACTTGTGACATAGGTGTTAGGCCACATAAATGATGATGAAATGTTTTGCCATTAGTGCCGTACGCTGAGAAGGAAAAATGATGCATGGGTCAGTTTTGTTTACTGCAAACAGAAAACTGTCATGAATGTGTCCAAACATTTCAAAAACACACAGAAATGTTTGGGTGAATTTCAGGTTCACAGATGTGACAGAAAATTGTCACAAATCATGTGACGATACCTTTAAAAACTTAGCCCACAGTATTTGAACATGTAAGTGTAACTCCCTATGGGTTACTATGCTCTTAAGATACCTTTAGCTCAGACAGAGCCAACACTGCCATGACAGTGAGCAGGTCAAGAATAGCCCTATCTACTCGGTGGTTGCACCAGATGTGAATGTGTACCCATTCAGAACTGACGTGGGGTGTTGTCTGGTGTAAACAATATCCTCCCTTGCATGGCAAGGCTCAGTGTTATAACTCCTAGCAGTCTCAGTCATCAGGATCATCACCCCATACGAACATACGAAATTTGCCAGCAGATAAAGGCCTAGAGGTCTATCAAGTCTGCTCGAATGTGGAACTAGCACCCCTTATTCTGCAGCTGCCCCTCCCTTCCACCCTTCCCCTTCATTAACCCTCCCCCTTGTCCTGTCCCATCCTCGTTCGAAGCAGTCCACTGTTCCACTGCATACCACTTCTGGAGGTAACGATTCCACCCAGCCACCACCCTCTCTGTAAAAAGTGTCTCCTCATCTCCCTCCTGAACCTTCCTCGCCCCAGTCTCATATATGGCCCCTGGTGGCCCTCCCTCCCTTACTTTGAACAGCCCCTCTGTACCTGTCTTGTTTATTCCTTCATGTATTTAAAGGTTTCAATCATGTCCCCCTGTCTCTCCTCTCCTCCAGTGAGTACATGTTCAACTCCTTCAACCTCCTCTCATATGATAAGTCCCCAGACCCTTGATCATCTTTTGTCGCCTCTGCGCTGCACTCCCTCCAGTAACTTAATGTCCCTCTTCAGATACGGACGCCAGAACTGCACGCAGTACTCCAGGTGTGGTCTAACTAATGACCTATACAGTGGCAGAATCACCTCCTCCTCCTTGAGGATATAACCCCTTGCAATACAACCCAGCATTTTGTTGGCCTTTGCAGCTGCCTTCCTACACTGTGCCGAGTTGTTCATTGACCCTGTGATGAGCACACCCAGATCCTTCCCTCCTCTGTCTGGGCTAGCTGCACTCCCCTAGCTGGTAAGTCCTTCTTGGGTTCTTCATCCCAAAATGCATCACCTTGCACTTTTGGCATTAAAGCCCAGTTGCAGGTGTCTGACCAGGTTTCAAGCTTTGCCAGATCATCCTGCAACCCTACCATCCCCTAGGTCATCCACCACCGCACTCAACCTTGGTATCATCAGCAAACAGACTGATCTTGCTCTTGATGTCCCATGATATGTCTGCAATGAATATCCCAAACAACACTGGTCCCAACACCGAGCCCTGTTGGACACGCTCTCACTGCCCTTGGGTGTGAGAGCTCCCCACCCACCACCACCCTCTGTTGCCTTCCCTGCAGCCAGTTTCCTACCCATCTCACCAGCATTGCACCTGCCCCTGTGCCTACTAACTTCCTTCCCAGCCTTCCATGTGGCACTGAGTTTCAACTGTTTCAACCATGTTTCAACTTTCACTTCTTCCTGCATCTGCCATGGCAATGCAGGTGGAGGTTCAGCTGTCCAATCAATCATACGACTGTGACTCCACACCGACTAGAGATGGGGGTGAAGTTGGTTAAATTCGCTCTGTGAATTAATCTGTAAATTTAGTACAATTCATGAAGTGTGGATTGATCTGCGCAGCATGGAATTGCACCATGAATGGCAGAATTGCACCCACAAAGTGTGAAATTTCACCTGCAAATTGCAGAATTTCACCATTCGCAGGAAAACCTCAGCCATTTGTAGGCAAAATTCCACACTTTGTGAGCTGAATTCTGCTGTTCACATGGAAAACATCATAATTTCAGGTGAAGCTGAATTTACTGAGAGTGGAGAGAACTTCATGAAACTCTGTAAATGCAAATTTCAGCCACTTCGCAGCAACTTTGCTGGAAATTGAAACTTCAATGCATCTCTAACATTGACCCATGCATCCTAGCCTCAGAACTGTAGCAGTCTGACTCTGGACTGTGGTATCTGCTAGCAGATCCCACAGCTGCTTCAAGTGGTGATTCCACTTATTTAGTCTCTCACTTCCTCTCTGCACTGGTGATGCTCAGTGCCCAAAGCATACTACCATACTAACATACTAAAATGCCAGCAGAATAGACCTAACGGTCTTTCGTGTCTGCTCATTTGGTCAGCCCCCACCCTGGGTGCTGACCTTGCTTTCCCCCTCGCCTTCTCTGGCTTCTCCCTTCCCAGTTCCGGATATTCTTGCTGCATTGGATTTTGCTTCCAGAACCCTTCCCCAGTACCTGTCCCAGCCCCTCTTGAACCCCTCCACTGTCTCTGCCTCCACCAGCCCCCTAGGCAGTGCATTCCATGGCTCCACCACCCTCTCAGTGAAGTAGCACCTCCTCCTTTCTCCCTGAATCTTCCCCTCCAGCTTCCACCATGCCCTCTAGTGGCCCCTCCTCCTTCTTCGAAGCACCCTGACTGTTCCTCCCTATTTACCCTCTTCATGTACCTGAAGACCTCTATCATGTCCCCGGTCCCTTCTCTCTTCCAATGTGTACATATTTAGCTCTTTGAGCCTCTCCTCATAGGTCCTGTTCCCCAAGCCCCAAATCATTTTGTTGCCCTCCTCTGGACCCTCTCCAGGAGTTTAATGTCCCTCTTTAGTGTGGCCTCCAAAACTGCACGCAGGTACTCAAGGTGTGGCCTCATCAAGCAGTTATACAGAAGGAGTATCACTTCCCTCCTTCTGGAGGTGATCCCCCTAGCGATGCATCCCAGCATTCTGTTGGCCTTGGCTGCTGCCCTCCTACAAGTCTCAGAGTTGTTCATCTTGACATCCACTACCACCCCCAGGTCCCTCTCAGCCATCGAGACTTGTAGCATTCCCCCCAGGGTGTACACTTGGCCTGGGTTTCTGGCCCCCAGGTTGAGTACCTTGCATTTCCCTGCATTGAACCTCAGCTTCCACTTTCTAGACCATCTTTCCAGAGCCTCCAGGTCCCCCTGTAGGGCCACCCTCCCCTCGTCCCCATCCACCACCGCCCCCAGTTTCGAGTCATCCGCAAAGAGACTCATCTCACTCCTGATTCCTGTCTTTATGCCAGAGATGTAGGCGTTGAACAGAAGGGGCTGAAGGACTGATCCCTGTGGGACCCCACTAATGATCCTCCTTGGTTGAGACTATCCCATAACTCGACCCTCTGGGTCGGTCCTGGAGCCAATTGCCTATCCATCTGATCATCTGGTTCTCCCACCCCATTTCTCCCAGCTTATCCAACAGGCCCACGGAGGAACATAGTCAAATGCCTTGCTGAAGTCTAGAAAAGAGGACGTCCACTGGTCTACCCAGGTCCAAGGCACTAGTCACCCAGTCATAGAACTCCACCAGGTTTGTCTGACACGATTTCCCGGGATGAATCCATGCTGTCTATCGTCCAGGCACCCTGACTTATCCAGGTCCCCCAGCCTCTCCTTGACAATGCCCTCCATCACCTTACCTACCACGATGTCAGGCTGGCAGGCCTGTGGTTCCCTACCACCTCCCTTGGTCCACCCTTGTGGATGGGCACTATAACGCCACCTTCCAGTGTTGGGGCACCCACCCTGTCCTCATAGAGATGGTGAAATGCTCTGCCACGGGTTTCGCCAGGACATCCGCAAGTTCCTTCAGCACTCTGGGATGTAATTTATCCGGCCCCAGTGCTTTCTCCATCTTAAGGGAGCTGAGGGCTTCCCTCACTCTCTCTGCTGTGATTTCCACTTCCGGTACCTCTTCTCCCTGCTTAGCCCTCCCCCCACCTGCCAGTGATGCCTCCCCCTCTCCCCAGACCCGCCGATCGGTAAGGGTCCCTCCTCCTCAGTATCTCTGTCTCCTCCCATCAGCAGTGCAGCACCCCCATTTTCCTTGGTAGAAAACTGGAGGCGTACTCATTAGGTACCTCAGCCTGCTCCCCGGGTCTTGTGACCATCTCTCCCTGATTTAATCCTGCTAATCTGCCCCTTCACCCTTCGTTTTTCCCCAATGTATCTAAAGAACCCTTGTTCCCTCTCCTAATTTCCCTGGTAGGTTCTGCTCCTTCCTTGCCTTAGCCGCCTCTCACCACCCTAGTGGCCCTTCAGCCATCAACTCTTACTCCCTCGATCCCTTTCACTCCTTGAGCACTTGAATGCCTATGGGCTCGCCTTCTTTCCCTGCACCACCTCCTGGACCTCCCTGTCCACCAGCAGGGTTTTGGGGCCCTACCGATTTTCGGCCTTGCATTTTGCACAGGTGCTGGTAGCATCCTGCACCCTCTCCTGATGATTTCCCACCTACTATCAAGCGTCCATGTCTGACCCAATCCATCCAAATGCTCCTGAGATCCTTCCCATTTCAGCAAATCCGCCCCCCTGAAGTCGGTTACTTCCGTCTTTGTGCAGCCTTCTACCCCTCTTAGGTCCAGGCAGAACCAGACCGTGGCATGGTCACTCCCCACCAATGGGTCCCTTACCTCCAGGCCCCCAATCTGGTCATACAGGCTAGCACAAGAACGTTTCCCTTCCCTTCAGCAGTGAAACTGCTTCTGTCACACAGTTTGTCAAAGACAGATGCACAGCTCAGTCCCTCACAGTCAGCAGTCTCCAGTCCCTCTGATGTCATCCTTATCTGCCATCAAATTCTGTTTCTATGTGGTGGTTTTCCACAACTAGTAACATTTTTAGATTCTAGTGTTTCAGAATGGGATCCTCCTAAAATAGCCAATTAAATGAGTGGAAGCATATATAACAAGAGAATTATCCTACTCCATTTTTTAATACCTATCTAAAAGGGAGAGAACAAAAACACATAAATTTAGGAATATCAAGCGTTCTAAAAACACTGGAAATGTTCCTACTTGTGGAAGATCACCAGATACCCAAAATAATGCTTGGTCATTACCTCCTCCATCTACAGTACCATGTAGTAAGAAATTTAACCCAGTGTGTTACAGCCTTTAAATTGCAATACAAGAGACAACAAGCTGGTTTTCATTTAGTTTTAAAAGGTAATTAAACTGCATGTGTTATTTGGATATGATTTTAAATTACATGAAAAATGCAATTTTTTCATTTCTTGTTTAACAGCATTTGCGCTGCCCTGCACAATTTTTAGCTATTATATGTAAAAATGTTTTTCATATGATGGCACTCACCTATGAAGTGATGAGTGGTTAGACCTTTACATTTCATGAAGAAGTCTCTTTAGCCTGACCCCCTGAGCAAGGTCTTGACGAGCAAATCACCGGGGATAATGCGCCAGCGGCCCTAGCCACGGAAACGTCTGGGACATTGCCTAGTTGGATATTGATAAATTACCAGGAGCCTGTATGCTGCACTGGGTGCTGTATGTTGAAGCTGGTGCTATTATGAACTTTCATGGTTGAACACTGCACTGTGGATGTTTTTACGCCTTGCACTCTGCACCTTACTGGTTCAATAAATGGACTTTCTTTTGTAAAGAGAATCTTGAAGTAGTCTGTAAGGTTCTGGATTCCCCATCTGTGTAAGGACAGTGAGAGGAGAGAGGCAGTACAGAGAAGGGTGAATACAATGTTTCAGGGAATGGGGAGAAAGGAGTTTGAGGAGAGGCAGCAAGTCCTTGAAAGCTACACACTAGAGATTGAGATGGAGAGGGGATGTGATAGAACATACAAGCACCTGCATGGGATAAATATGATGAATTTTCATCTTAAGCGTGAACACAGGTACGAGGGGGAAATCAATGCAACCAGCAGGAGGAAGATGTAAGACAACTGTCCACAAACACTTTGTCACCTAAAGAGTGGTGATTTGGTGAAGAAGTGGAACAGACTGCCCGGAGTAGTGATGAAGGCCAAATCAGTGTGGCATTTCAAGGTAGGGTGGCAAAAGTACATGGCCTTAGTAAGTTTGCATGGGGCAGAAGTAAGAATGAAGGATAGCCACTAGGTCCTTTGCAGTGTAGCTAAGCAGGGTAGGTAGCCTGGATGGCCCGCTGTACATTTTACAGCCATCATTGTCTATGTTTCTCATTTTTTGTAGCTAAGAGTGCATTCGTTCTTGTCTTTGTTTAAAGGAACACTGTCAACTCTTTTTATTTATTTATTTAGTTTTTTGTTGATTGGGTAAGTGCACTAGACAAATTCTGCCTGTTTTCAGGTATGACCTGGGGGAGGGGGATACAGATGAATGACATCTGACCTTGAACCAGATTAAGCTGTTTATGGTAATTTTAGAGAATGGGGGAAATTTGGCAAAGGATTTTTTGCATTGTACTGTTTCAAATGGAAAACCCACATTTTACGATTGCTTACCTTCCCAAAAATTCATTGATATTTTCTGGTGAGTAATCTGTCTCCTTTCTTAGAAAACAAAATGCATGCTTAATGGTGTAATTATACCCCACCTTGTTTTGTTTCAGACCCTTGACCTGCCCTTTTTGCTCACTTCCTGAACATTAACAACACCCACAAGCAGTGCAGCCACTTGGGATTCAATAGTCTCCTCTGTTCACACTGCATCTCGAGTGGCTAGACAGTGTTGGGGTGTTCCTATGTCCAGGAAGGAGGCAGTGGGAGTTGATTAAGGACTGTAAACAAACACATTTTGATGTGTCAATACCAGTGTGGTGGGCAGTCTGTTTTTCTGCTTTTTAAAAGAAAAAGGAATCAGAATCAAACTACCAGCCACATCAGCACCTTCTATAGAATGCAACAAATCATAAAATATGTTTTTATGTTCGTCGTGCGTGTAAGCGCAGACAAATATGTTGATATGAGAGCTGCTAGAGAGAGATGTGAGGGGTGCCAGCCCAATGGCCAGTGGTGCTACAGGGGCCAGTCTGTGGCCGACAAATCAGCAAGCAGTGTCCTGATGACACTGGTTTGCTGAGGGGGCTCATCTCAGCAAACAATTCAAAGGACAGAGCTGATACTGCGCGTGACTCTTTCCTTTGAAATGCGAGCCCTTCAGCTGCGGCTTAGTGTGTCTTTCCTTGTTAAACAATGTTCCCTTTCCCTGCTGCTGCTTAGTGTGTCTTTCCTGGTAAAATAATTTCCCCTTTCCCTTTCTGAAACCAGGATGCCCACTCCCGGTGTCGGATGCACCCCTCAATTCGTCATTATGCTTAACTGACAACGGGGTGATCAATTCCCTGTCAGCATCCCCTCCCTACCAATATTGTGGCACACTGGGAGCCCACCCCGGTGTGCCTAAATTTATATATATATATTTTTTTTCTTTTTTACCTGTAAATGAAGAAAACCTTCCCTCGAAGTCTTTTTTTTACCTGTAAAAATGAAAACTGTCCCTCATTGTCTCCCCTGGCCCCCTGCCCAATCTGACCCTCCCCTACCCCATTCAACCCTCCCTCTGTGCACCCACCTCCCCACACCCCTTTATCCTACATTTACCCCCCAAGGAAGGTGGATGCGATCTTTGGGACACGTCTGTACTCTTCAAAGTTGACCGGCAAACTGAAAGAATGAAAGGTATGCCATATAATGGGAGTCAATAGGGGTTTCAACTTAGGTTGATAGCTCAGCCATTTTTGGGAATTTTGGCCCCAGATTTTCAATATGGGATTCTTGGTACCCCATCTCAGGAACACGTCACTGTCATTTCATTCCTCAGTCCCAAAAGGTGATGTCACGGTCACTGTGCAGAATCATCTTTTGGGACTGAGTAACAAAACAACAGTGCCACTGTTCATGAGGTGGGGTCCCAAAAAGCCCATGTTGCAAATTTGGGGAAAAAAATTCAAAAAAATGGCTGTGTTACAAGTGTGCATTGCGCAGTTTCTATACACGCTCATAACTTCACCAATTTTTAATATTTTCACTCCAGATTTTCAACATTACCATTTTTTCACACCTCTTTATGAACAGTTCAGTTGCCATTTTTTACATCCTGCCTGAAATGTGTTTTCACACCAGTTGCACAGAATGGCGCGGTTGCTGAGCGAAAGCAACTTTCGGGATGGAATAACAAAATCACAGTGCCACTGTTCATGAGGGGAGATCCCAAAAAGCCCATGTTGAAAATCTGGTGAAAAAAATTTTAAAAAATGATCACACCATGGGCTTGCATTGCACAGTTTCTTTGCACACTTGGAACTTTGCCAATTCTCACATTTTCACTCCAGATTTTTAACATTGCCATTTTTTCACATCTCCTCATGAACAACACAACTGTCATTTTTAACATCCTGCCCAAAATGTGTTTTAGCATTTGTGGCACCGAATGGCGCAGTCATTGCAGAAAATCACCTTTTGGGATTGAGTAAAAAAATGATAGTGCCACTGTTAATGAGGTGATGTCCCAAAAAGTCCATGTTGGAAATATGTAGTGAAAATACCAACAAACATCTGGGGCATTAGGGTTTCTAACTGTAACGCCAAACCCCCACCCTGTAGAGACTGACAGGTGTTGGGCGTGTGTCTTAGGGTCATCGGCCATAATGCTCACACCATTCCACCCCAACCCCACCCTGCAGCCATTGACACGCATCAGGATGTGCCTTGGAGTCTTTGGCCCAAACGTTTATCCCATTCTCCTACAGTATACTGCACCCATCTCATCTTATTTCATTATGGAATGGGGTGAGCACTAGGGCCGAAGACCCCAAGGTACACCACAAAGACTGTCAGTGTCTGCAGGGTGAGGGTGGAATGGAATGGCATGAGCATTATGGCTGATGACCCAAAGGGACACCCCCAATGCCTGTCAGTTTCTGCAGGGTGGGGGTGGAGCATTAGGGTTGAATACCCTAATGCCTCATTAAGGAAGTAAATCAGGGAGGGACATTTCATGTCACCTACCTTGATTTCAGGAAAGCCTTCAACAATGTCCAACATAGAAGGCTGATTAACAAAATGAGTAGTCTGGCAACAGGGCACAAGCTGATAAACTGGGTTAGAAACTGACTGATGGACAGGAGGCAGAGGGTAGTGATAATGGGACCCAATCCAGGGAGAGGGGGTGACCAGCAGGGTATCTCAGGGATAAGTTCTGGAACCAGTCCTGTTCAATGTCTTCATTACAGACATTGTGGAAGGGCTCAAAGGAAAGGTCTGTCTGCCTGTTTACAGATGACACCAACATCTGTAACAGAGTGAATACTTCAGAAGGAGAGGAGAAAATAAGCAGAGATATAGAGAGGCTTGAAAAATGGTCTTAGGAGTGACAACTGAGGTTCAATGCAAAGAAGCCCAAATAATACACCTGAGAAGAGGGAAACCTGGGGAGAGTTACAGGACTGGGTCAAGGTGCTGATGATCGCCAAGGAAGAAAGAGATCTAGGAGTTATCAGTTCTGATGACCTAAAGGTGTTAGAGCAGGGCACAAATGTTGCAAGGATGGCCAGTGGCATGTTGGGTTGCATAGGCATAGGTATCTCCAGCAGAAGGCAGGAGGTGGTGATGCCATTGTATAATGCACTAGTGAGGCCTCACCTGCAGTACTATGTGCAATTCTGGAGGCTGCAAAGGCGCAAGGACATTGACAGAGTGGAGGGAGTCCACAGAAAGGCAATCAAGGTGGTACATGGCTTGCAACACGAAACATATCAGGAGAGATTAAAAGGACCCCAATATGTACTTACTGGAGGAAAGGAGGGAGTGAGGTAACACAAAAGATAAGTGCAAGTACCTCAAGGGCATAAACAAGGTGCAAAGGTGGACATCTTTCAATACATCAAATGTTCAGCATTGACAAATGCTTGTTTTTTATCCTAAAAAATAGAAAATCATCCATCATTGTCTGCTGTGTAACCCCCCCACCCCAAACAGTATACAGACACTGGAGGTGTCCAGTCACCCAGTGTCCTCATCTGTCCATCCATTGTTGTCAACTGTGTAACCCCTCCAAACAGTATGCAGAGACTGGGGGTGCCCAATCCCCCAGTGTCATCTGTTTGTCCATTGTTGTCTGCTGTTTAACCCCCCCAAACAGTATACAGACACTGGGGATACCCAGTGTCCTCATCTGTTCAGCAAACTCCATGAAAAAAAGAAAATTGTCCCTCTTCATTTTTTCCCCTGTAAAAAAGAAAACTGTCCATAGTTGTCCATTCCGCCGTTACCCAACTCCCTATCCTCCCACTCAGAACCCACCACCCCACAACCCCCATACCCCATACTTATCCACTGGAGGACCATTGGCGTAATCTACCTTAGACTGCATGCACGTCTTTGCTCTTCAAAGCCCAACCACAAACTGAGGTAAGAGCTTCAATGTATTTCAATGGGAGTTTTGGCATCAATGTATTTCAG
Source organism: Neoceratodus forsteri (assembly GCA_016271365.2). Classification (NCBI taxonomy): domain Eukaryota; kingdom Metazoa; phylum Chordata; order Ceratodontiformes; family Ceratodontidae; genus Neoceratodus; species Neoceratodus forsteri. Next base: position 176,683,143 of record JADMNL010000026.1, on the reverse strand, counting down.
TAGGGTTTTTAACTTAGTGGCATAACTTGGCCATTTTAAACATTTTAGCCCCAAATTTTCAACATATGTTTTTTGGGAGCCCACCTCACAAACAACTTCACTGAAGCAATTTTCAACCGCCCCCCTCCCCCATGGCACCAGTGCACACGACGAACATTCGGCATTGACAAATGCTTGTTTAGACTATGGGCAGTTTCAGGCCAGAAGATTTGCAGGATCCTTTTTGAAAATTGCATTCATGCAATAGAATCTGTGGTTGCACAAGCAGGCCCCTCACTCATGCAAATTTTCTGCTGCATGTGCACAGTTTCTTCAATTCTTTTTTTAAATGAAAAAACTTTATTAGTTTAAGAATATAACAACCAACAACATTGTACAAGCCATCATAAACATGAAAAACAGGATAAAGGAAATCCCCCTCCCTCCCCTCCCCCAATATCCACGGCCCTCCCTCCCCAGCAGAGTGCACAGCAAATAGGGGATTAATACTTCAGAAAGTAATACATAAGTTCAACTTATTTTGAATCTATTCATCACAATGAGGTGTATGGAAAATCCAAAAGGAGCTAATTTAAATAAAGAGTGTACAATTTGCCCCGCTTTTTGTTAAATAGAGGTTTACTGTGTTGTATACTTGGCTTCATTGCAGCTTCACCCAATAATTCAGGAGGACGCATTATAATAATAACACACCCTGTCGTGGCCTTTATTGCTTAATTATACAATGGCAATGATTTTTCCTTTAATCTGATTGGCTGCCACCACCTAGACACAGTGATGATATTGAGCAATAACATCACTGTATCTAGGTCTGGCATACTGATGACCTCATCACCTGTCAAACAAAACATCCAGATCACTGTCCACATTACTTACCTGACATCTGTCATGAGCTTCAACGTCACTTTCAACATGATGTCCGACAGGAATCTTGACGAAATTTTCAGCACCCATACAGAACCAGCCACAACTGTGAGTACTGGGAAAAAAAAAGACAAAACAAGACATGTAAATGTAGAACCAGGCACACTAGATAAAATAGAAACGGACCGCAATGAAGTAAACACCTGACGGCAAACAGCCTGGTCAGTCCGAGTTCTGCAAGATTGGCTTTCAGAAAAAAACATAGACTGCAATTTTAAAACAGTAACAGCAGAAAATTTAAACAACATCCTTCGAGAATTCTATGTGACGGTCAGAAATTCAAACGAAGATGAATACAGCATTTCAAGCTATGCAGGTCTCAGAGTGGGAATAAACCGCTACGTCAATGAACCACCTAACAGTAGAGCAATGAACATAATAACCATCACTGAATTCCAGGCAGCAAACAACGTTTTCGTTGGTCATGTAAAAAACATCCGGCGACAGGGCAAAGATCTAGCCACCCACCATCCTCCAATAAGTCTCACAGACCTTGCTACAATAAGAAGCTCCGAAGCGCTAAATCCTGAAACTGCCACAGGTTTAGTGCGCCTCGTCTGGTTCGAGTTACAAATTCACTTAGCTCGTCGTGGATGTGAGGGCCAGAGACAGCTAAAGCCAGAATCCTTCCAGATAAAACACAGTGAAGACGGACTAACCTACATCACGATGGCATTCAATGAGAAAACAAAAAAACACTCAAAACTTCAAGAGCGTGACAGAGAGAACCTCCGCGGGGCCATGTTTGAAATTCCCGGGAGTCCACTCTGCCAGTCAAATGCTTCAACCACTACATTTCAAAACTGCCACCCAACCCGCCCTGCCTGTTCCTTCACCCCCGAAGAAAGCCACAAATAGAACTTCAAACTCAGGACATCTGGTACTCCCTAGAACCGATGGAAGTAAACTATTTAAGCAGCATGCTACCAAGAATCTGCAAGCTTGCAGGCTTAAGCACAAAATACACCAACCACAGCCTGCAAGCAACAACCATTCAGCTTCTTTCCGATGCCGGGCTTCAAACAAGAGAAATCATGTCTGTTACTGGGCATAAAAACGAAATGTCCCTAAAGTCGTACTGGAGTGCAAAACTAAACCAGAGACAAACCTGGAGTGAAATTCTGTCTCACGCCATGGCACAAAGCACCCGCACTGAATCCTACGCAACCATGCCAGGAAGCAACCTTCAACCCGACGCAGGAAATGAACCCAGAACCTCTGCAAGCACGCCGCAACCAAGCACCAGCAGAAACAGTTCCTCCTCATCAACCCAAAACAAGGACTGCTTCAATATACAGGGCAACACCAATTGTGTGTTTAACTTCTACAAATAACCTGAAAATCAATTTAAAAAGTCATTTTAAAAAACACACTATTCACTTCCTTATTAAAAGATCATTCTTGCTTGTAAAAAAACCCAGTTTAAAACATGTTGATTTTAAAAATATATTTAATCTTTAATGTTAAACTAAACATATTTAAAGTTGAACTATTGTATTTAACTCATCTACAGCACAATTGAATTACAACTAGTATTTACTGTTCAGGGACTATTTTGTGTCAAATTCCTATTTAATGACATTTTACAAAGTAAAGTTACTTTTAAAAAGCAAACTGTGTCTGTCAATTTTTTAAAACACACCTACAATACCCAACGAGCCATTGTATAATTAATTAACTGCTCTGTTCTTAAAGAGAAATTTCTTCAGTTCTGAAAATCCAGCCTTGGTGTTCATGTGTGTCTGCTTAAGAGGAGGTGCCTGCTACATGAAAGGCAAGGCAAGCATTTTTAGAGGAGCCTACTACAACTACAGACCTGGGGGAGAGTTTCAAAAGGGTAGGACGTAAACACATATAGAATAACAAGGCCATGTTTCCAGGGGTGAGATGCCATTATAGGCCTTGGCAGCAAAGCTTGAAAGGTCTCTATGATGTCATTTCATCCCCCAGATGGAAACATTAGGCTTGTTGCATATGGTTGCCACACATTATTTTGCATAGCATATGTTTGTATTAATTTACCTTCTTTTTAACCCTGTCTTGAGCTGTGGTCAAATAAACAGAAGACAGCAAATAACAGAATACGATTAAAATCCTTTAATATGATTTAAGTTGTAGCTACATGAGCTGGCAACATTTCTAGTAGTTCATCTTTTAACAAATGGTTCTTTTTGGGTGTCATCAGCCTGACACATCTTCATTATGAAGAATCTGCAGTATAGGTAAACATAAGGAATCTAAACAGACATGGGAGTTTATGCTGTTGTACCACAGCAGTGACATCACTACCAGGGTACAACAGCATTCTAACATCACTACTGTGGTTTGACAGCTTTCTGACATCACTGCTGTGGCACAACAGCATTCTGACATCACTACTGTGGCATAACAACATTCTGACATCACAAATATGGTACAACATTCTGATATCACTACTGTGGCACAACAGCAATCTGACATTTCTACTGTGGTAGAACAGAATTCTTTTTCGTCTATACAGTATATGTTTTTATCTTGCTGCATGCAGTGGTGGCTGTACTCAGCCCTGTCACTGCCTCCCTTGTCCATCTGATGTCTCTCCAGTCCCCCCATGGTGGGACTGATAAGGAGAAGGCTATCCTCCCCCCACCCTGTTATCTTGCATCCAGATTAGGGGTCCAGTGTACTGACGATGGAGTGGGACCAGGGCAGGCAGGGCTTCATGAAGCATAAGACCACCATGTTTCCTCCACTTTTTCTCCCCAGATGTGAGCATGTGTAGGCGTGCCTGTGCCATGTACACTGCACTGCTCAGCTGTGGCTCTGTCACCTGGTATCCACCAGATGGCAGCAATTAAACAAGACAGCAGGTCCCTTCCCCGGGAGAGGAGAGCAGTCCATCAGGTGCTCAATCCTCTCCCCCCCTTCCTGCTGACCCATGGCAACTCCTGATCGTTCCAAAACATGGGTTTCTGGTATGGTGAGAGGTAAGACATAAGGTGTCTCAACCCTCTATTCCACTGGGCTGAATACACCAGCATTCTGATATCACTACTGTCATACACCTGCATTCTGACACCACTACTGTGGTACAGCAGCATTCTGACATCACTGCTGTGGTACAACAGCATCCTGACATCACTACTGAGATACAACAGCATTCTGACATCACTACTGTGGTACAACATCATTCTGACATCACTACTGTGGCACAACAGCATTCTGACATCACTACTGTGGTACAACAGCATTCTGACATCACTACTGTGGTACAGCAGTATTCTGACATCACTACTGTGGTACAACAGCATTCTGACATCACTACTGTGGTACAACAGCATTCTTACATCACTACTGTGATACAAGAGGGAGAAAGGGGAAATTGTTTAACTAGGTATGGCACATTAAGCCATAACTTGGTTCCATGTGTGACCTAGGAGCACAAGGAAGTTAAGTGCATAGCTCAGGGACACACAGTATGTAAGTGGAGGTTGTGGAATTCAAACTCAGGTCTCCAGGTTTGCAGCTCAGTGCTCTTAACTACTACGCTATACTGCCTCAATAGCATTCTAACATTCAGACATCACTATTTTGGTACAACAACATTCCAACATCACTACTGTGGTACAAGATCATTCTGACATCACAGCTGTGGTACAGCAGCATTCCGACATCACTGCTGTAGTACAACTGCATGTAAAAGTGTATGGATTTCAATCAACAGCACAGAATCATATACTAGAAATGCATGCTGCATCTGTCTCTAACTGTCCAGATAGCCCTGTTGCTATTTAAAAAGATGTGTCAATTTGGGCAAAAGGTCTTGATTTCCTTTTAAAAAAATGACACAGATTCATAGTTGTGTTATCTGTAGCTACAATCACATCTTTTCTGAATGCAGAATTCAGAAACAGGCAATATACCAGATAACTGAGCAGTTTGAGCAGGTGTCAGTTGAAAATTGCTGTGCTTGAATTTTTGATGAATCCTTTTGAACCTTCCACTTCCCCTTATATTTAAGTGTTTCTCTGTATGCCAGCTCAAATGTGCAGAGTAGGGGACCCGAGAGGTAATCGTTAATCATCCTCCCACTGTCTGCCTAGTTTAGGTTTCTATCAGTAAGATGGCCTGTTGGGTTCCTGCTGTAAGGACTGCAACATTGCAACAAAATTGTTATTTACTGGACTCAGAAGTATGGGATAAGCAGAACCCAGTGGACACCTGTCTGGCCACTGAACAGTACAATGGGTCCAGTCTGGGTGTATCAGGTGCTCTGCTCTTTCATTAAAAACTGTAAGTGTATGCGGTCCAGGGGAGATGGACTACAGGTGCTGGAACTGATCGTCATGGGCAGGAATTATGACTTTCTGATGGTTTCAGGGGAGTGCTGGGTATAAATGCTGACACTGGGAGGTGGTGGCCCAGAGACTCTATTTATTTTAAACCCCCCCGAGCTCTGTCTGGATGGTCATTCAGGTTAGGTCTGAAGTGGACACCAGACTCAAAGGGGTGTCGATGCACTCTATATCAGGTAACACTAGCTTCTATTAGGTAGCAACTATTCCCTTCAATACATATAGACTTTTTTTCAGCATACTCTGCTCAACTATTACTAGGGAACACAAGAGCTGTGCGGAATTTTCTAATTCCAATTCTGCCGGAATGTTGCAGAATTTCAGAAGTTCTGCCAAGTTCCATGAAATTCTATCGGAAGTGGAATTCTGAAGTCACAAAAGCCAAATGTTTTCCTTAAAAACTGGATTAGTTATCTGTGGTTTACATGAACCATGAAATGATAATCAGCGGTTTACGTAAAAAACAGATTAACTTCCTGCAAACTGCATAATATTATTCCGCAGTTTGCATAGAAATGCATTTCAAAATACTGATGAAAATCAAAAAAGAAATTCCAAAAATAATTCTTAAAGCAGAATTACCGTTCAGCACAAATTCCACTGGTAGTATTTCACATTCTGTACAACTCTGGGAACACTGTTTTTATTTCTAAATTTCCCTTGTCTTTATTAGGTTTTTCTGCACACTTTGCCAGCTTCGCCTTGATATCTGTATAAAATACAGGATAATGAATGGTCATTGATTGTTGACCAGTTTGTTAACCATCAAGAGGTTACCAGGGCAACTGTGTAGACCTCAAGAGCGAAGCTTGAGAGGTTTACATTGCTATGGCAACCTCGAGATGGTTTAACAAACTGGTTGCCTATCGATATACCCTACATTATATTTTATAGTATATGGTACCCAAAAAGATTTAAAATAATGAAGCAGGATTTTCACTTTTGTCAGCCACTCTATCATTCCAGTCACAGCCACTCCCAGTCATGCTCTCACCACCGGCCATTTGAAGAAAGCGGTCTGTTCAAGAACTGAGCATGCACAGAGCAATCCATTTTGCTATACCATCAATGTGACGTACCATCAATGGGTTAACGTTGCGACATCACATCGATGGTATAACAAACCTGTAAAATGTTAGATTTTAATCGACAACAAAGTTTGACCATACATTGTAAGCTTTTATCAGGATTTTGGGATTTCTGAGTGCACTCATTATGACATCATAGTACCTTATGCAGTGGTTGCCATGACAACCAATGGATATCATAACCACAAAAACTGGTTTCTCAGATGTTTTTGAAATAGATTGTGGAATAAGTACTTGTAAATATAAAATATAATGGGACACATTCAAAACATTAAAATCATTAAAGTTAAATGCATTTGCTAAAAATACAATGGCTTTACACATTTTATTTTAGAAGATTTGCGGACGACTCAAAACTGGGGGTGGTGGTGGATGGGGAGGAGGGGAGGAGGGGAGGGTGGCCCTACAGGGGACCTGGAGGCTCTGGAAAGATGGTCTAGAAAGTGGAAGCTGAGGTTCAATGCAGGGAAATGCAAGGTACTCCACCTGAGGGCCAGAAACCTGGGCCAAGTATACACCCTGGGGGGGAAATGCTACAAGTCTCGATGGCTGAGAGGGACCTGGGGGTGGTGGTGGATGTCAAAATGAACAACTCGGAGACTTGTAGGAGGGCAGCAGCCAAGGCCAACAAGATGCTGGGATGCATCGCTAGGGGGATTACCTCCAGAAGGAGGGAGGTGATGCTCCCGCTGTATAACTGCTTGGTGAGGCCACACCTTGAGTACTGCATGCAGTTTTGGAGGCCACACTTAAAGAGGGACATTAAACTCCTGGAGAGGGTCCAGAGGGGGGCAACCAAAATGATTTGGGGCTTGGGGGACAGGACCTATGAGGAGAGGCTCAAAGAGCTAAATATGTACACATTGGAAGAGAGAAGGGACTGGGGGGACATGATAGAGGTCTTCAAGTACATGAAGAGGGTAAATAGGGGAGGAACAGTCAGGGTGCTTCAAAGGAAGGAGGAGGGGGCCACTAGAGGGCATGGGTGGAAGCTGGAGGAGGGAATATTCAGGGGAGAAAGGAGGATGTGCTACTTCACTGAGAGGGTGGTGGAGCCATGGAATGCACTGCCTAGGGGGCTGGTGGAGGCAGAGGCGGTGGAGGGGTTCAAGAGGAGCTGGGACAGGTACAGGGGAAGGGTTCTGGAAGCAAAATCCAATGCAGCAAGAATATCCGGAACTGGGAAGGGAGAAGCCAGAGAAGGCGAGGGGGGCAGCAAGGTCAGCACCCAGGGTGGGGGCTGACCAATCGAGCAGACTCGAAAGACCGTTAGGTCTATTCTGCTGGCATTTTAGTATGTTAGTATGTTAGATACTGTGCCCACTCTTTTAACTCCTGAAATGATCTGAAACCATGGAGAAATGGTGGGAGTTATTTGTTATTTCACTATCACAGCTCCCCAGACTGATTTCTTTTCTCTACTCTTTGTTGATAGGGATGGACCCAAATGCTTCAAAAACCAACCACTGCCTAGATGCTGCAAAAGCCTGTAATCTAAATGATAACTGCAAGAAGCTGCGCTCTGTCTATATTTCTACCTGCACCAAGGTCATCTCCTCAGAGCAGTGCAACCGCAAAAAGTGCCACAAAGTACTGCGGCAGTTCTTCGACCGTGTGCCCAGTGAGTACAGCTATCGCCTGCTCTTTTGCTCCTGTAGGAACACGGCATGTGCTGAGAGACGCCGACAGACCATTGTGCCAACATGTTCGTATGAAGAAAAAGAGAAGCCCAACTGTCTGCAGCTCCGCAACACTTGCAGGATGGATTATATCTGCAGGTAATGTCCTTGTTTTTCTTAATTCATTCCACTAAGTTCCTCTATGGCATTGCTGTATTTTATCCTCTTTTTTGCCCACCACCACCTTCATCTACTTGGTGACAGGGGAGTCATACTTTTTCCATGTTTACTCCCAGTTATTCTGGGACCCCAGAACATGGATGGGTATGTGCATGGAGGCATGTATGTGCTCTGTGGCTCTGGTGATGGTCCCTTCCTCCCACCCGGCCTAATATCAGGTTTTCCTGTGGGTTGGCATTACCACATAGCTTCCACCGGGTGGCAGTCAAGAGCCTGGGAAACTCCACATCCCTCCCCATAGAGGGGAGCTTGCCTTGTGGCAGCTCAATCCTGCTCCTCACCCTCCCCCCCGGTCAGCCCCTGGTGGCCCGAGGTCACTCCCGAACTTGGGTTGCTGGCATGAAGTGAGGTGGGACATTCAGTGCCTCAACACTGAGCACCACCGGGCCAGTTTCAATGGCATTGCTTTAAATGGTTTAGCTTGGGGAGCAGGATGGGTCAAATCCTATCAGCAGGTTGTCAAACATGACCAATAAATTGCTGCTGGCTACCTTTTTTAATCTAAATCACCACTGTGGCAATTGCAAGAAAATATGTGAAATGGGTAACGTTTCACAAAATGGCAAGAAATTGTTGAAACAAGAAAAAAATTATGTGAAATGTGGGAAACATTCCATGAAAAAGTTGATTGAACATTAAATGTTGGCCACTAAAATATATATTTGGCTGCCACTAAGTAACTTATTCTACCCTGTTGGGAGACCAAAATTTGCATAGATTAGTTATTCAAACAAACAGAAGAGAGAAAGGAATAGGTGCCTTAGCTGGGACTTGAACCCAGTCTACCCAGAATGCCATTCTGGTTACACTACCAGCTGCACCTCCAAGGCAACTAGAAACTGGGACATCCCAAGGCACCTTTCCATTTCTCTAATGCACAGCCTAGTGCTGCACAGATAACTACATTTTCAATCCACAAGGATGCGGTGTGAACATATATGGAACTCAAACAGAAGAGAGAAAGAAATAAGTGCCTTAACTGGAACTTGAACCAAGGCCACCCATAATACCATTCTGGTTGTGCTAGCAGCATCAGCAGAAAGGAAACTGGAAACTGGGATGTCCTGTTGAAAATGTAATTATCTATGCAACACTAAGTTGTGAACTAGAGGAAGAATAAGTGCTTCAAGATGTCCCAGTTTCCGGTTGCCACGGTGGAGCAACCGGTAATGCAACAAGAATGGTAGGTAGCCTGGGTTTATATCCCAGCTAAGGCAGGTATTTCTTTCTCTGTTCTGTATGTTCAGGTTCCATAAATGTGCAAACCACATCCTTGTGATTGAAAATAGATTAATTATTAACCAGCCTTTCACGCCTTTGTCATTGCACTGAGCATTACTATGAAGTGCCAGGTTTTACAGCCCTCATGTTTCAATAGGTGCCGGAATCCTGTGATCTTTGAGGGTTGTTCCTGTGGTCAAGGGGACAAAGCCAGATCCCTGAATAAATCCTGTAGATTTTGTTCCAGTCAGATTGTTGCCATAGCCATTGCAGGATGAGTTCACCAACTCACTGGATCCAGGATCAGTTTACTGTGAGAACAGTTTAATTCAAGAGTTATTGTTCCTTGAACCCAACTTCTCTTAGTGTAGATTTCCCATTCTAGCAACTCACCACAATGGATCACCGCTCTGGTGAAATTAAAGGGAACAGGAACTTTTAATTATTTAGGATTTGGTGGGATTCAGAGCTGTGCGAAATGCAGAATTCTGCTGGTGGAATCCATGTGGAATGCCAATTCCACTTCCGAAATGCTTTTTTAGAATTTATTTTACTGTAGTTCTGCTGAATTCTGAGAGCATTGCTATGTAAATCGCAGAATAACTTTCTGCAGATCACATAAACCGTAGAATAACTTTCCACAGATCACGTAAACTGCAAAATAACTTTCTTCGGATGACGTTAATAGCAGAATAATTTTCCCCAGATCACATAAACTGCAGAATAACTTTCTGCAGATCACGTAAACCGTAGAATAACTTTCTGCAGATCATGTATAGCCGCAGAATAACTTTCCGCAGCTCACATAAACTGCAGAATAACTTTCCATAGATCAATTAAATAATTTTTCTCAGCTCACATTAACAGTGTAATAATTTTCTCCAGATGGTGAAAAAAAAAGGAATTCATGGTTTACGTAAACTGCAGATTACTAATCCAAGAAAACCATTCTGCTTTCAAAATTTCAGAATTCCACTACTGATGAAATTCAAAGGAAATAGGTGGAATCTTCTGAAATTTCATGGAATGCCATTCTGCCAGAATCTGAAGATTCCACACTGCATTAGTGGGATTCATACTCCAACATTCTGGCTCACAGAAAATTTAGAAAATTCAAGAAGACCAGCAGAGAGGTGGATAGGGAAAACTTCCTAAAGTTGGCTAGTGAGGCAAGTAGGGAAGTCCATTGAGCTAAAGCACAGAAGGAGCTGCAGATAGCTGAAGGAAATCAGAAGGAGGGAGAGGCCTTCTTTTGCTATATAAATGAGAAAAGGGATATGAAGGATGGGATTGTTAGGCTTAAGATATGGGAGGAGTGGGTGGAGGATAATGGGGTAGAAAGCAGAAATACTAAATGAATACTTCTCCTTTGTCTTCACCAGGGAGATGGATGGACCAGTGCTTTCAGGAGATGGAAGAGGAGTGAAGGGGGGGAGGGGAGCACAGATATAGTGATAGAGGAGGCTACAGTAAGGGAGGCACTGCTAACATTGAAGGGGGTTAAATCACCAGGCCTGGACAGAGTACATCCAAGGGCCAAGGGTACTAAGGAAACTGGCTGAGGCGCTGACAGGGCCACTGGCAGGCCTATTTAATAGTTCACTGGAGTCAGGTGTGGTAGTGCAGGACTGGAGAACAGTACATGTAGTGCACCTCCATAAAAGTGGTTCCAAGGATGACCAAGGGAATTACAGATCAGTCAGTCTGACCTCAGTCGTGTGCAAGCTCATGGAGACAATACTTAAGGAAAGGCTGGTAGAGTATCTAGAGAAGCCTGGTCTAAAGGATGTGGTACTGGGTCAAAGCAGCGCACCAGGAAGAGCGCTGCAAGAACCGCACCATGTAACGTGTGAAAGGATTGAGAGTGACAGGGATATAATAGCGGCAGGGCATTACCACTACCCCTGTCACTCTGTGGATTGCCAGTAGAGGGATCAAGGTGTTGTGTACTGTAATGCTTGGCTAAGCCACTCCTGTGGTGGAGTGGCCAGGGCACCAGCAAACAGTAAAGCAGGAGACCTGTGACTACGGTTCGGTTCCTGCCAGGTCTCCTTCTGCTGCAACTTTTTTAATTGAAAAAAGAAGTAATTTTTCCTCCTCCCCATTTTCTCCCCATTCCTGAAGTCCACAGCCCCCTGGAGCTGATTATTTCAAGTATGAGGGTGTGGGGGTGGTGAAGCCCCTCATATTGGGAGGTATGGGGGGTGAAGTCCCCTTAAAAAAGGAAAGAAGTCCCATTGTTTCCAGTGGGGCTGTGCTCTTGTTGTCTGGTTGGTCTTGTACCCGATGTTATTTGTGAGTGCATTGTTTTCCATGCTGCATTTTTTGCCATGTGGTTTTTGTTTGCAGGGACATGACCTCATGCCACAGGATGTGAGGAAGCACAGGTTCATGGTGGGGGGGGACCTTGTCAAACAAATCTGATTGAGTTCTTTTATTGGGTCACTAAGGCAGTGACACAGGCCAAGCAGTAGACATCCTCTATCTGGATTTCAGCAAGGCCTTTGACTCTGTGCCCCACAAAAGATTGATCAGGAAGTTGCCAGATCTTGGGGTTGGGGATAAGATGGCCAGCTGGGTGGAAAATTGGCTGAAGGACAGAACCCACAGAGTGGTTGTGGGGAAGAGTTATCTGGCACCAGAGAGGTCACCGGTGGGGTCCCACAGAGCTCAGTACTGGGGCCAGTGTTGTTCAATGTCTTCATCAGTGACATTGGGAATGGCATTAAGGGCAAAATGTGCCTATTTGTGGATGACACCAAACTCTATGGGAGAGTGGATACAGCTGAAGGGATACAGGACCTACAGGATGATCTGAAAAAGCTGGGGAGGTGGTTCAGGATCTGGTAGCTTGGCTTCAATGGCAAGAAATGCAAAGTTTTGCACATTGGAGCCAAGAATCCCAGGATGGAGTACTACCTGGGAGGAGTCCAGTTATCTGCATCAGAGGAAGAGAAGGATCTGGGAGTGATGATGACTAGTGACTGGAAGCACTTCATGCAGTACAAGAAAGCAGCAGCAAGGGCAAACAAGATGCTGGGATGCCTAGCTAGGGAGCTCAGTAGCAGGAAAGATTAAGTTATACTGTCCTTGTACAGGTCACTGGTGAGGCCACATCTAGAGTATGGAGTTCAGTAGTGGTGCCCACACCTCAAAAAGGACATTAACCTGCTGGAGAAGGTGCAAAGGAGGGCTACAAAGATGATAGAGGGTCAGCAGGGTAAGGCATACAAAGAGATGTTGAGGACATTGAACATGTACTCCTTGAAGGACAGGAGATAGATAGGGAGCATGATTGCGATCTTCAAGTACTTGAAAGGGATAAATAAGGTGGATAAGAAGGGTCTCTTTAAGCTGAGTGGCAATCATAACAGGAGGGGGCACCATCTTAAGCTGGAGGGGAGAGGTTTAGGATGGAGGTCAGGAAGCACTTCTTTATGGAGAGGGTGGTGAACACTTGGAATGCGCTGCTGGAAGAGGTGGTCTTATTGAAGATGGTGGGTGGCTTTAAGAGAAGCTGAGATAGGCATGGGGAAGGTAAGGATCATGGGTAGGGAGGATTGGCGGGCAGGGACAGCAGCTCAAGCTGTGGACCCTGCAATATAAGCAGACTAGATAGACCAAATGGCCTTCTTCCGCTGGCTTCCTCGTATGTTCTCATATGTGTATGTATGTTTACAGCCATGTGCTCTAATCACTTGGCTATGCTGGCTGCCGTTTCTTTTTTTCCTTTTTTTTTTTCTTTATTCTTTTGGTAACCAGGTAAAGCCCACTAGGCACAAGTGCCTACTTTAAGGGGCAACCTGGGAGCACTAGGGAGGTTAAGTGACTGCTCATAGTCACACAGAATGCAAGTGGAGGCAGTGGGAATCAAACTCAGGTCTGCTAAGTATACCAAGCTCGTCAACAGCTTCTTATCCCAACCACTAGGCTGTACTGCCAGCCCCTAGATTTTGCAAGCTTGTGGTTAGCAATAGCACTGATGCAAGCTGACTCTGGCTGATAAACTGATCCTGGATTAGTTTAACTGATAAACTGTTGCCAAAGCAGTTTGCTATGGGCACAATCCAGCTGTAATGTAAATTTTCCTTGGGTGTGTTCCCAAGGTCTTGTATTACCCCTAGCTTTAAGGAGTGTGTAGGCACCAACCCTTCATTTTTGGCCTGTGCTACCGAGTTCTTGTATTTTTTATTTTATTTATTTAGCTTTTGTTGACCGGGTAAGTGCACTAGACAAATCCTGCCTATTTTCAGGCACGACCCGGGGGAGGGGGATACAGATGAATGCCAACTGACCTTGAACCAGATTAAGCTGTTGGTGGTATTTTTAGTGAATGAAGAAATTTGGCCAGGACACCAGGGAAATTCCCCTACTCTTTTCGATAAGTGCCATGGGATCTTTAACATCCACCTGAGCTACCACCAATCCAGGCAGATGGGACCTCAGTTTAACGTCTCATCCGAAAGACGGCACCTCAGAAGCGCAGCACCCCTCTCATGCTGCATTACAGTGTCAGTACTGGGATATTAACCCAAGTGCCAGATGTGGGAACTGAACCCACAGCCCTCTGATCTCCCGGCCTCAGAGGCGAGTGTGCTACCTACTGAGCCACTGACACTGGTTGTATTATCCCTAGCTTTAAGTAGTGTGTAGACACCAACCCTTCATTTTTGGCCTGTGCTTTCAGCAGGAAAGAATTGGATTATGGCATTGGGTAGGTGGGTCTAAATAAGAGAAGAGCCTAAACCCCTTTGGCAGCAGAATACACTAGCCTGGCAGCAGCAAGGTATTGAGGAGCAAGAGAGCTTGTTCTTACACTCTGAATTTCTTTCCAGTGGTCACTGCGATTCTGCCAAAATTCTTCAGAATTACAAAAATTCTAATTAGAAAACATACTGCCTGAAGCAGAAAATTCAACATTCCAAAAACTGAATGAATGATTAATAATCTAGTTTATATAAACTGTGTAATAATATTCAGTAGTTTCCATAAACCACAGATTTATTGTACGTAAACTGCAGACTAATGTTCCATGGATTACACTGAAACACTTTTTGGAATTCTGCCAAACTCAAAAAGAAATTCTGAAAAGCATTTCAGAAGCAAAATTACCATTCTGCATGAATTCCTCAGGCAAAATTCCACATTCCACACAGTTGTGCTGCCATGGCGATGACCAGTATAGGACCGGCTGCCCTTTAAGTTAACGGTGCAGGTGCTAAGGAGGCACTTTAAGACATGTTTCTGGAACCCTGGTACTGTTCCACAGTTGTAAAACTGTGTCTTCCAGAGATGCAGCTGTCCTATTTCAAGAGAACTGGGTATGTCAGGACACTGCTTAGGATTTCTGAAATTAATAGGGCTTAAAAAGAACTTGAGGTGAGAACAGGTGAACTGGCAAGGCTAACCTTTGCTTGTGTTTTGGAAGTGCTGGCTCACTAAGGTGAAGGGAAATTCAAAGGTGAGCTGTCTGTTACAATACAGTAAAATAATTTAACATTTATAATTTAGAAGATTGGTGGCTTAGGGGGGAAATTCTGCAACTTGTTTAGGGCAATAGATCTGAAGGAAATCCCCTGCACCTCAGGGGACAGCGGGGTTGCAGGTAAGGTGAGGAAGCGTGTATCAACCATAAAGTGTCAAACCTATGAATCAAGATTTCAAAGGAAGTGAAGAAAGTTTCAAGTATTGAATCTTCAAAGCTGGTTCAGTCTCTCCTTGAGAAAAAAAAAATAGAGAGTAGGTAGATGTTTAATTCATTAGGAAGGATGCCGAGTTACTTAGCTGGCTGATCAGTGTAGCAGTAACACTACTGCTCATGACGTCAGGAGCCGGGTTTGGAAGTGAGCCTGAGTCATCGGGGGATGGCTGAGCAGAGAAGGACTGAGCATCCTAGAGCAAATTCTCCTGCTCTGGTGCGGGAGGGCCCTACACTCCATGCTACCACCGCCTGGATGACCACAGGTGGCAGGGCAGGCTGCAGCTATGCTAGGAGGGTGTAGACCTCCTGCTTTGGGACATGAGCACAATTGCATGCTCATGCCAGCTCAGTCCTGGCCCATGAAGGAACCCTGGAGAAGAGGGAAGAAAGAAAAATGCTCTGGGGAGCAAGGAGCATGATGCTGACCCTGCACCACAGGCCCAGCACCACTGACTGTGGCATGCACCAGTAAGCCAAGCTTAAACTCTGTCGGGGGTATGAGACCCCCCCCTCTCC